>CM057453.1:187110000-188520625 GCA_016271365.2 Neoceratodus forsteri
CTGGGAAGCCAAGTTTCAAGAAAATACAAAATCACACATGCTCACACAATGCAAAGCATCATGGGCTGCATATGCAAATCATCACAGAATGTTATGCTGGTCCAACTTTAAGCAGAATTGCATGGTGCCGAAAGGCCTCTCACACAGTTTGCAAAGGGTGCTAACAGAAGACATAGACACGTGTTTCGTCCTACCAGGACTCATCAGTATGCCTCATTTGTTTGACACCCCAGTGGAATGGACCAGCTACCCTAAGACAGTGTGTCTTGGATATGTTGTGGTGAACCCATTAAAATAAAAAACTATTTAAAAGACAAAGAACCTCTGTGCACAAACACTGAGGCAAGGGTTACCCCAAAGGGCATTTGGCTGGGAAGCCAAGTTTCAAGAAAATACAAAATCACACATGCTCACACAATGCAAAGCATCATGGGCTGCATATACAAATCACCACAGAATGTTATGCTGGTCCAACTTTCTTTGAAGTGTCTGGCAAGCACCTGTGACTTTGGCCAGTTTCTGGAGGATGCCCTCTGGGATCACTTTGTCTGCGGTCTGCGAGGAGAAGCCTATCAAAATTGCTTCTTGTAAGAAAAGGACTTAACCTTCAAAACAGCCTGTGAGAAGGCCCTTGCTATGGAGCTCACTCAGAAGAATACCAGGGAATTAGCAGGACATTCTGAACCCCACAGAAGCGGAGTTCAGAAGGTCACCCATACTCTAGCACCCAAGGGACATTCCACACCACAAAGTGGTCCTTCATCTGTTTGTCAACAACCCCAAACATTTTGGAAGCCAGCACCACAGGCTATTTCTGCAAGATCAAAACCATGTTACAGATGTGGAAGTAACCACCAGCAAAGCACATGCCAATTTCAACATGAGAAATGCAGCAGTTGAGGAAAAGTGGGTCACATACTGAAAATGTGCAAAAGTACATCACAGACTGCTACTGCAACCACTGAAACAGAAGATGAGGCATTGTGCATGTTCATGGTTTATGTAACATGGGCAAAAGCAGCAGAAATGTTCCTCCAAAAGGAGCTAGCAGGAAACCCAGTTAGCATGCAGCTAAGTATCTCTTGTGCCTGAGCACATCTACAGAGAGAAACTTCAGCAGTGTCCATTGTAACCATCATATATTCAACTCTTGTCCTGCTCAGGAGACCCAGTTCCTGCACTAGGGGAGATTGAAGTACTAGTCACCTATAAGGGAGATACATGGACCTTGCCTCTAGTGGTGGTACAAGGAGAAAGATCTACATTACTAGGCAGAGACTGGCTCACACAGATCAAACTGAACTGGGAAAAGATCTTCGGCTTAAATACTGTTACCAAAGCACCACAAAAGAAAGTATTGGACAAACATGGTCCTATTTTCCAGGACGGTTACGGCACAAGCTGGAATTTCAAGGCAAAGATCTGAGAGCAACCAGGAGCTGCTCCAGTTTGCCACAAGCCTTGACCAGTACTTTATGCTTTAAATGAAGAAGTAGAGAAGGAACTGGACCATCTCAAAAGTCATGGTATCATCTCACAAGTACAGAGGAGTGACTGGGCTGCCCCTATCATTGTGATACCAAAACAAAGCAGTGAGGTTGTATGGTGACTACAAGGTTACAGTGAACCGTTGTATATAGCCAGACCAATACCCATTACTCAATTCAGAGGACTTGTTTGCCACACTCCCAGGGGCAAGTTCTTTAGCAAGTTGGACTTATTTTTTGCATACCACCAGCTGGAACTGGAACGAGAGTCAGAACCGTATCTAACCATCAACACCCACGAGGGACTTTACTGGTATCATCACTTGGCATATGGAGTTTCCACGGTGCCAGCAATTTTCCAGAATACAGTGGACCAGATACTTCGTAGACTGGACCATGTAGTATGCTTTATGGATGATATCTTGGTAACAGCACCCACAGTGGAAGAGCATCTGACAGTCCTGGACCAAGTTCTGACCAGACTGCAGCAGTATGGACTGAGAGTAACGCTAGCCAAATGCCAATTTCTGCAAACTTCTGTTGAGTACCTAGGTTACTGGATTGACACTCAAGGCCTACACCCAACACAGAGCAAGGTGGATGCTATAGTCAAGGCACTTGCCCCAACAAATTTGACAGAGTTAAGATCATTCTTAGGACTCTTGAATTACTATGGACAGTTCCTAGCCCAATTGTCCACATTGTTGCAACCATTCCATGACTTGCTACAGAAAGACGTTCAGTGGAATTGGTCACCACAGTGTGAGGAAGCATCCCAGGTTTGCAAGAAATGTCTAATAAGCAGCAAATGGTTAACGCCTTATGACCCCACCAAACCTCTGAGGCTGGCATGTGATGCGTCACCATATGGAGTGGGGTCCATCATCTCTCGTGTGCTACTTTCTCAGGAGGAACACCTGATCACTTTTGCTTCCAGGACCTTGTCCCCAAGCAAAAGAAACTATGCTCAGATTGAGAAAGAAGCTTTGAGCATCATTTTTGGTGTCAATAAGTTCCATAAGTACTTGTACGGATGGCAATTCACTCTGCTAACAGATCACAAGCCTCTACTGACAATTTTGGAGCCAAAGGTCGCAATAGCAACTCTTGCAGCACTCAGAATGCAGCGATGGGCCCTGATTGTTTTGGCCGACTACTATGACATTGAATACAGACAGTTTCACAATCATGCAAATGCAGATGCATTATCAAGACTGCCCTGCAAATATGCTACAGCGAAAGAAGACAATGCAGCAGTATTCCATCTTTCACATCTTGAAGAATTACCCATTGCTTCACAGAATGGCACAGCAGAGACACAGCGAGATCCTGTCCTGTCTAAAGCCATAGATTTCACCCTAAACAGTTGGCCCAACTTCACAAGGGACCCGACTCTCCAACCTTTCAAAGACAAGAAGGACCAGTTGTCCACAGAGCAAGACTGTGTTCTGTGGGGAGCTCAAGATGTGATACCGTCAAAGTTCTGCAAGAGATTACTTTGTGACTTACATGATAATCATCCTGGAATCTCTGGAATGAAGGCATTGGCAGGAGGAAAACTTTGGTGGCCAGAACTTGGCCAAGATATCCAACATCTTGTCAACCAATGTGCACCATGTGCGTCTGTCTGCAACAAACTGTCAGCCGTACCTCTGTATCCATGGTCCTGGGCTACCACATCATCGACTATACCAAATTGGAAAAATAACATCTCTTAGTAGTAATTGATGTCCACTCCAAATGGCTGGAAGTGTTGCCCACATAGGTCATGACTACTGAAAAGACTGTAAACCTTCTGAGACAACATTTTGCCTTTTATGGCCTACCACGGGAATTAGTCTAGGACAATGGTCCCCAGTTTTCTTCCCACGATTTCAAACTGTTCTTAAAGCAGAATGGCGTCTGACATATTTTGACTCCACCTTACCATCCAGCATCCGGTGCAGCAGCCAGAAGAACTGTACAGACATTCAAAAAAGCTTGGAATAAACTACATTCACAGAAAGTAACTACAGCTCAAAGGCCAGCTCATTTCCTGTTCACTTACAGAAACACTCCTCACACAGTTACAGAGCGAACTCCTGCTGAACTGTTTCTCAGACGTCAACCTCATACCCCTTTGTCATTGCTCAATCCGGACTTGGCCGACACTGTCACAAAGTATCAACTACAGCAGCAAAAGGGTCATGACAAGTCAGCCAAGAGAGTACGAATCTTTCATCCTGGGGAGAGGGTGATAGTTCTACTGTAGGCATCCCAAGATTTCTTGGATTCCAGGGTGGTGATTGAAACACATGGACCTTTAACTTATGCAGTTCGCGTGGGACATTGACTTGTTCACATACATGTGGCTCACCTGATGCATTCCAAGGTTCCAGCAGAAGATGTCACTCCACTGAGGACAGTGACACAGAGGACTTTGCTCCTGCCCGTGAAGTTCCACTGGGGCTGGTGCCAAATAATAACAAAATACCTATTTCACCAGCAGCGGTTGTTCCAGCCTATAGATATCCTATTAGGCACCGAAGACGACCACAAAGACTTAACCTTTAAAGTCATGTACTGAACCTGTACCTCTGTGCAACTGAACTCTTACTTCTACTGTTACTTAGTTAGTGACAAGTTCTACCCAAGGGGCAGAATAATCCCTTGTACTGTTACTTAGTGACAAGTTCTACCCAAGGGGCAGAATAATCCCCTGATACTGGGTACCAAATAGTCTACTTCGGCCTGAAAGTTAGGAAATGTTACTGCTGAAGTATTTTAGACAAGTTTCTGTCTAAGGGGAGGAGTGTAGTATATACATGGATATTTATGGTAGTATATACAGTACATGGGTATATATATGGTAGGATGTATAAGGGATGGCATTAGGGCTGTAGTTTGTGCATGTGGGGCCCTATGCACTAAAGAAATTTGTGGCTCTGTGCCACATAACCCGGGCGCGTAGCCACCGTGCAGCTGGCTGCGCCCACTGCACCCTCTGCCCTATTCGGGACATCGCGCAACCCCCCACGATCCGATTCCCCCGCCGACCGCGGAGCCTGTGTGGGGCAGGATTGGGCGGTGCCAGGGGCAAGCCAGCACCGCGTTGTTATTAACTCCGCGGAGTGCTGTGTGCGGGGCTGCCAGCTCTGCATCCAGAAGGCAGACGTAAACCACTGGGGCCGGCTATGTGCCCCCCAGGAAAGCTGCTTCTGGACATGGCAGACACGGTGGGGGGCATGCCCCCCTAACAATGCTGTCTCTGCCTTTAGGGCACTTCAGGAGGCTGGGGTCAGATGGACAGGGTACACCCCCACACCAGCACAGTCGGCGCTCTGAACGCTGGCTGGCAACATGGTACCCATTGTGCACAAGGGATCCACTGTGGGTCCCTGACTGGTCGCCCAACAGAACCTACCGCTCCGCACCCGCTTGCCCCCTGTGGACCTGCACACCATGGGGGGGGGGTTATATAAGGGAGCCAGGAAGGGACCGGCATTTGTGAAAGCGGCCCCTGCACGGAAATCCCTTGTGTGCGGAGCTGCATGCCCCGATATGCGTCTCTTGTGTGCGTTTTTGTGAATAGGGGCCACAGATATTTGTAGTCTTATTTAAGGTACAAGTTCCTGTAATGCCCAGTGGGATTTTCTTTGTGTGTGTCCACTAACTAGCTCTGAGAAGAATAAAGATGGACACTGAACATACAAGTTGTCACTGAGTCTCTCTGTGAGTGTACCAAGATATATTACACCTAACCCCCCATCCCCCTCCCTATCATCTATCCTGCCATAAAGCTTAGTGTCATCTGCAAAGAGACACATCTTGCCCTGTATTCCTTTTCCCATGTCGCTGATAAACATATTGAAAAGGACTGGACTCAGGATTGATCCTTGTGGCACTCCACTAGTGACTTCCCTCTTTTCTGATTTGACTCCATTAACCACAGCCTTCTGCTGTCTCCCTTCCAACCAGTTTCATAGTTCAATACAAGCTCAGGAGGACAAAGCCTATTAATGAGCTCGCCACCCAATGGTGGGGGAAGATTATGTGTAATCATATCTAGCATCTCCCATAAATTGATCTAAGTTCTGTTTGAAGATGTCGATGGTTTTACTGTCTACAGCTGAGGCTGGTAAAGTGTTCCATAGGTTGACAATTCTTTGAGAAAACCATTGGCTTCTTTTTTTGGTTCTGCAGTTTCTCACCCATCTGTGCTCCTCGCTGCAGCCAGATTATATAGCTCCTTAAGCAACTTTCTGTGAGACACTGGGTCAAAAGCATTGCAGAAATCAAAGTAGAGTAAATCTTCAGAGTGGCCCTTATCCACTACCCTCATTACCCAGTCAAAGAATACTATCAGGTTGGTCTGACAAGGCTTCCCTGCTACAAACCTGTGCTGTTTACTATCCTGGAGTCCATTGCTCTCCAGATAGTCCAAAAAATCCTCTTTGACTAGTGTCTCCATCAGTTTACCTACAATAGAGGTAAGACTGATAAGTCTGTAGTTTCTGGTTGTTCCTTGCCCACCTCACTTAAGGAGGGAGACTACATCTGCTACCCTCTAGTCTTTTGGAACCATCCCTGTCCAGGGTTTTATTTAACTCTAAAAATTGATTAGCGTTTTGCTCATAAAAGTACTAAAACATTGTAAAAATGCATAGCACTTGCCTCATTGTGTTTAACAAATATAACAGTTCTAGAAAACCTATATAAATACTTTCTATACAGTTAGTATTGTCCCAGGAAAAAAACTGCTAATCAATTATTTAAAACCCTGCTGTCTGAAATGAGCTAGTGAATAGTCCTACCAGGGGTTCAGTTAGTTCTGTTGCCAGTTCATTGAGCACCCTCGGATGTATCCCATCTGGCCCTGGGGTCTTATCTATCTTTAGGGCATCTAGCTCTTTCTGAACCCTTTCACTGGTAAATACCTGCTGCCTCATCTCGAGGATTCTCCTTATGGCTGCCTTAATGTCACTGTCTGGCAGAGGCTCTCTGTCTTCACTTGTGAATAAAGAGCAGCAGTAGTTATTGAGAATGGTGTCTTTCTGCCTGTCCTCCTCAGTTACCCTACCTCCCTCTGTTAGCCTAACAATTCCTCCTCCCTGCTTTCTTTTTTCCCTAATATATCTAAAGAACTGTTTTTCCCCTCACTTGACCCCCTCCGTAATATGCTGCTGTGTGTCAGCCTTTGCTTCTCTGACTGCCCTCTTGATTTACCTTGTTCTGATTTGGTCTGCTCCCCATTCTTCCTTCCTTTGTTTTTCCTTGTACCTGGTGAAGGCCTTCTTTTTAGCTCTCACTGCTTCCTTGACCTTTCCAGAGAACCACATTGATCTCTTGTAACTGTTTCTTTTGATTACCGTTTTCATGCAAGACTTTGTTGCCTCAAGAATTGCCCCCCATTTTTTCCTCCACATTCCTGAAGCTGTCTAACTAACTTGGCCCGGACAAACTCCCTCATCTAGTTGAAGTCTGCCCTTCTGAAATCTAGGACTTCAGCCTTTGATGAGGGCTTACATGTCCCAATGGCCAGGTCAAACCATATAGAGTTATGGTTGATGTACCCTAGTGGCTACCCTGCCCTCACTCCTCCTACCACTTCCAATTTTGTGAGCACCACATCGAGAATGGCAGCCTGCATAGTGGGTTGTTTAACCAGCTGCACCAGCAGGCAGCCCTGCAGTGTATCCAGTAGGGACTGAATTCTGGAGCACCTGGCCACTGGAATGACCCAATCAATGTCTGGCAGGTGTTTAGATCTCCCACCACCACCACCACCACCCCTTTGCCATCCCTGTTTCTAGTTCTGCCCCTAGCTCCTTATCTTTCTCTTTCCCTTATCCTGGAGGTTTAGGGATCACTCCCATCTGTAGTTTCTTGCCTGAGAATGCCATGGGCTGAACCCACAGTGATTCTGTTTCCCATTACCTCCCCTCATGTTCTCACTGTATACTGCTTCTGTGACTTCCCTGACATATAGGGCTACGCCTCCTTCTTTACCTTTCCTCCATTTAAACATGGTATAGCTTAGGACTGTCAGGTCCCAGTCATTGTTCTCAGTGGCTCAAGTTTCTGTGATGGCTGCTAGGCCCCTCTCAGTGTCTGCCATCACTGTCTGGAGCTCACTAATTTTATTTTGCAGACTCCTGGCATTAAGGCAGACTGCTTTCCATCTTTCTCCATATTCCCTTTTGCTTTCTCCTATTCCTTTTCCATTATTCTTCCCTAGTCTCCTTAATTTTGTATTTTTTTATGCTAAATGTAGGCTTTGTCAGCCCTCCCTAATTGGTCTCTTCCCCTAACCTAATTTGAACTTCAACTTTACTGTTATTCACCTTACTGCTATTAGTCCCCTGTTTAGGGAGAGCCCTAGCTAGGTTCCCCACCTGCTGTCCCTTCTTAGTTCCCCTAGCCTTCATCTCCCCTGCAGTCAGTTTAACTGTCCAATGTCAAACTTCTTCCCCAGAGCATAGGCCTCCTCTCAAATCAGGTAAATGCATTCATCCTTGAAGTGCCTCCTGTCCCTAAAGTCCCCCAGTCCAGCTCTTTAGCAAGGTCAATAAACATTGTGGAGATGAATAACCCCTGATCTGTCCCTTTGAAGATGGTGTTAGTGAGTCAGAAAAGGGACATGATGGTAGTAGGGATCTCCCTAAAACCAGACTGGAAGGGGAGGAGAAGGAGAAAAGAATTTGTAAGCACCAGGCCTTGATGTACTCTTGCAATGGCAGGAAGAAGGGAAATGGGCTGGTTGTTGCTGAGTGTGGAGGGATCACTGCCTTTATGAAGAGGAATGACCGTGGCCCTCTTTCACACATGAGGCAGTGCACTAGAGCAGGTGGAGAGATTTAGGATTGCGGAGATGGGAACAGCAATAGCAGGAGCAGTGAGTTAGCAGAGCTTTGGATCAAGACTTTTAATTTTGGAGGGGCTGCATAAGTAGGGCTTTGAATATAAAAGAAAGTGAGACCAGTGAGAGGGCAAAAAGGGGAGCAGAGGCAGAGGTAATCATGGGGAGCAGGAGACAAGGTACTCTAGCAGTGACAGTGCACAGCTGGTGAAAAGTTGCTGAAGATATTAGAGTAAGTTGGATTGGCTAGCATGAGGGAGCAGGCAGATTGGGAAGGAGGATTAAAAAGATTATGAATAAATTTTCCAACATTTAGAAGGGTTGTTATTTTTTTGGAAGTGAGAGGAGAAACAGACAGTGATGGCCACTTTGGTAGCCTTTGTGCATGCATTGTTCAGTTGCTTGTACAGTTGTTGCCAGTATCACAGGAAACCTAATTAAACTGGATGTAGATTTCCTGTGATATGCTTTGATACATCTGGATATTCTGAATCATCACTGGCTAGCACTGTACCTAGCCAAGTACACCAGACAGCCAGTGACCTTGTATAGGCATCAAACAGAGTAATGGGCTTTAAGACATGCTGTGAGGGGAGGCAGTGTCATTTGAGGTGGACTTAAGTACCATGGTATGTTTGTCCCAGATGGAAATACATTTTTTTTTTAAATTTGTGTTTATTATTTTTATAATATTGACAAAACAATACACAACCTCATACAAAGCAACAACATTTTTTATTGCTATAAGAACAATTGACTGTCATCTAAAAAATTAGTGGATCACAATATAAGATGGCTTCATAATTTTGTACAATTGGACTGGGGGGATCTGTTAATGAAAGTATCTAAAGCAATATATATATATATATATATATATCTGAATGTGCTAGCCACTTCAAAGGCTTGGTAAAAGTCCAGTAGGGAGAACATCAAGAAAGAAATAAAATGCGAACATGAGTTTGCTGTTACCCAGCTGTAGAAACTTTAAAGAAAGAAAGTTAATACTGATCAGCGGTCTCCCCCTTCCAAGCCCAGCACGTTCACCTACATTATCATTTGGTTATTTACGAAAGAATGATATAAAAGCTTATAAATAGTAATGACTGATAACTAACTTATGTAATAAAAAGATAAAACATACTGCAGAACTTTATACTGATTATGGCCACAGACCCCTCCAATTAAAACCCCAAAGTGGCAAACGCCACATAGAAAAGGGCGGCCTACACACCAACCCCTTCTAAGTACCTGAGAATCCCCCTGAACAGTCTCAAAATGGAAGGGTATATTCCATAATAATAATTATACTGATGGGATGATAAAGAGAAAAGTGTCTGCAGTGTCCAACACTTTAGCTGGCTATCCAAACCTGAGTGTCAGCCCTCTTCCTCAAATTCTTCCCCTTGATCATTCGATCTGTCGTTGCAGCAAACTCAGCTTTGGTCTGCTCCATCCACCTGCCTGCATCACTGGGGTCTAAGAACTGCCAATTGCCAACTTTCCTCTCCCCCATAGGTGATGTGAAGCCTGGCTGGAAGCAGGAACAAGTGGGTAATTCCCAAAGATCAGAGACATTGCCTGACACCACTGAATTTCTTGCAGCATGCCCTTGTTTGAAAAGATCAATCTGGGAAAAGTGTAATATCAGAAGCATTGATTGTTAAAGGATACGCCACTCTGGCCACAAGTGGCAGCACATCATGGACCTCCGAACCAGAGGTACATACTAGGGCAGTCCGAGGTTGTGAAGTGGGTTGTGGCTGAACTCTGGGGTTGACTCGATAGGCACATTTCAGAACTTCCCACTGAAAATCATCAGGAAACAAGAAAGAATTCTTTAGCCAGTCTTTGATATAAGAAAGCAGATTGGTGCCCTCCACACCTCCTGGGACACTGATCAAGTGGAGATTGTCATCCTGTATTTATTTTCTAGTGCTTCTAGGTGTCCATGGAGCTGGGAATTTTCTTGTGTCATAGTTGCCACCGCTGCTTGCATAAAAATCAATCACTTTTCCTGCTCTGTCATCACTTCAGTCAAAGTTTTAATGGGCACATCTTGAGTTTCTAACTTAGTGAGGGTACACTCAATTTTAGCACCCATCACTTTCATGGTTTCAACCATAGTGCATAATGGGGGTTCTGACCATTACCACTGTTAGGCCCCACTGCACTTGTGGCATTTTCTGTTTTCCATCAGGCTGGGACTGCTTCTGTGGACACTGCTGGTTCTTAGGATGTCCCATCATTAAAAAAAGGTATGATTCTGTTCCTTGTAACCTCTGGAGGGGAGATCTGTCAAAAAGAGAACTAACTTGTACCTTATTGATTCATTTTGTGAGGATTTAGCTCAAAGTGAGAGCCAATGCCAGAAGCGTCTGTCCTGGAAGCTGTCTCTCTAGCACCCCCTCCCCCGATGGGAATAAATTTATGTTGAAATTATTTAGTGGTTCATTAACATTGGCACTAGCCAAAATGAAAGACAAGTCCATGTTGTTTAGATCAGACAGTAAGGAGGCCTAGCCAAGGTTTCAGAAGAAGAGTGTGAAGAGGATCTTAAGAGAGCTCTGGTTCAGTGAATTCTCTGTCCACAGTAGAACATATGATCGTCACTGAATCTGCAATGCAATGGAGAGAGGAGTAAATGATCCAATCTATGAGTGATGTGAAGTTGTAGAGTTAATGCGGGGGTGGGGGTCCTTAATGAGTTGAGTAAGGGGAAGGGCCTGGATATTTGCACAAGCTTTGTAGAGAAGGAACAGGTTCGAGTAGTACTGAGACACCCAAGTTGATATCTAACCATTGTTACTCCGCTGGAAGAAGCACAGTGCAAGCAGAGAAGAGAATCTCTTTAAGGTATTAGTTTTGATTACAGAACTTTGGAAACAAGAATTGCACGTGCGCTCCAGATTCAGGAAGATGGTTCTGCCACTGGGAGTAGCGCTCCCTAATATCACAAGCAAGGACCAGTGGGTGGCAGCACTCCATCTGGAGTGCAGTGTTAGGATGCACAAATAGTAGCAGAGCCAAATGATGAATTGCAGTAAATTTATTCAGACAAAATAGTCCCCAAATACTGTGAGACACTGTTACATGACCTCTCTTAAGGGGCACCTGGTCCTAGGGTTTTGGTAAGAGGTCATGTCATAGTATCTCACAGTATTTGCTGACTATTTTGTCTGAATAAATTAATTGCAGTTCGTCAGTTTGGCTTTGCTACTATTTGCGCATTTAGACACCGTGTTCCAGATGGAGAGCTACTACCATCAGGTCTTGGTTTAATTCCAGGACAGCAGTGAATGCCACAGAAGAAGATGACATGGTAAGGGAGTGAGTGAAGGAGAGTTAGCCAATAAGCATTTCATGGTAGTTATGGAAGGCAATGCTGAGACTATTTAATCTTGAAGCAACAAAATGAATTGTTCTTGGAGAGGGCAACACTGAGAACAATCTTGAAACAAATAATGAAGTGGACATTCGTAGCTACACCACCCTGTCTCTTCCCACAGTGCTTTCTCTCAACTTTGTACCCCAGCAAAGATATGTTCAGTTGTCTGCAAAGTTGGAAAGATTTGCTGTGTGAATTTGCCACAATTCACAAAGTTAATCCACCTTGCAGAGTCAGTTTGCACTATAGGGATAACTTCATGAATTGTGAATATGGAAACTTTGCTGGCAAAATGGGGCCCACAGGTGAAGTTCGCAATGTACTATGGGACTGGAGGTCAAATGGTACTGAAACGAGCTGTATGCCATGAGGATGCTGTGTTCATGCAGTCTTCTGAAGAGAGAGTAGGAAAGAAGTCTGTGCTTGTCTGAGCAAAAAAAAAAAGAAGAAACTATGCATCTAAACTGAGCTTTTTAAATCCAAATCACTCCCAAATTGCTCTAGAGGGCCTTGTGCTGCTAGATTTGTGTTGTTTGTTTCTGTTTTTGCTGAATATTTAGTTTAAAGCAGTGTTTTTTGTTTTTTCTGTAGTAAAGCGCTTCTGTGGGGGAAGGGAAATGTATTCAGTTAGCAAGGCAGCCCAGAAAGATCAGGAGTTTTTTTGATTGAGCAGATTTATTGTATGCATTTTCTCAAAGTGATGGTATTCTGTCACTTTGTTGTACTGACTTGTTAATTATCCCTGTCATATTGTGTAAATCCCTGTAGTGTTTAAAAAAAAGACATTTGTTTTGGGTACTCGTAGTTCAGTCAACTCTTTTTTTAGAAAATCACTGAACAATGCACAGTTAAATGTAAACAGTAATATGGGCCACCACCTCTACTGCATGCATCCAGACCGACAAATCCAGACTCTTAAGTAAGCAGTAACCCACGACAGAGTGTGCGGACGCGGTTATTGGGGATTAACACATACCTGAGTGCGTTGAGAGGCATGAGGCCACTAAAACTATAACACTTTTAAATAAAAACTAGATAACTCCATGAGGGGCTTAAAAATTGAATACTGTGATCAGCAAGAAGTGAGGGAAAGACACAGTGGTCATTCGACCTGCGTCTGTCTTAAACTCATGTTCTTGAGTTTTTGTGTTCATTCCTGTTTTTATCATATTCCATGTTTCAGTGCATATTTACTAGCCAGATACTTCTACTGTACATACATATGAAATCAAGGAGACTATGAAGATAATGTCCAGGAACTCCTATTGCAACTGAGAGGTAAGAGGGGTATCCAAGTTGAAAGGACACCCTCAAGGGCCAGCATCTGTTACAAGTGTGAGACTTCTGAGCACCAAAGGAAGAGATAACTGTGGACATCAGACACAACAGAGCTGGTCTGAAAGTAATTCTACCCCTATGATATGGCCTGAGAGATGAAAAACTATGAGGTGAATGATGGGGTAATAACAGGACCTTAAGACTGAATGATTCTATAACTTTATAAATCCTGAAGCTTTCCCATGCTGTGAGCCAATATGCCTTTGCTCACTGAAACAAAAATGTTTACATTTGGATAGCCATATTTAGATACAACACCTAGAGAGAGTCGCAGGGGTATAGCAGCAGTTACCAATTACAGTGTTTCAGCTCTCCCAAGTGACGTAACATATTGCATAACATATAAAAAACAGATAAATGAAAACAAGTAGCAACTTAATTTAAATATAAAAAACTAGCAGTTATCTTTATGTTGATTGCGTGCATGCACAAGAAACATATTGCAGCAGCTTTCCAAAAGCAGGTTGTGGAGGCGCGGCACTGTTGTGGCCAATGCCCTCACAGCCTTTAAAGGCTTGGCCCGCTTTCCCCAATGCCATGGCACGCTGCTGCTGACACTAGTTCAGCCAGCGTCCACAACTGTGTAAGGTTTCAGCTGCTGCAATCAGGGGCCACCTCGTCATTGCAGCGTAAGCCATTTGCTGCAATGAGGAAGTGACCCGTCATTGCTGGGCGGAACCTTGTTACAGTGATACTGTTTGTGAATACAGTGGCTTGCCGCCATGTTCACAAACAATATTAAGCCCCCCCCCGCCGGGGGGGTGCCCAATCCCCCTCGGCAGCATGTGCCCCCCCACCGTGTTTGTTTGCTGATGTGGGCCCCAATCCCTGTCGGCTTCAGTGCCCCAAGGTTGATGTTGTCGACGAGGAGCCCACCCCTGTTGGCATTATGTAACCCCCGCTTTTAGCCAGTGATTTAATGGGGTGCCCAACTCTGGCCAGCATGATGTAACCCCTTTGTTGTGTGCTGACGGACTGTCCAATCCCCATCAGCTACAGCTGTCCCCCCAAAAGACTCTGTTGGCATGCTGGGAGCCCACCCAGTGTGCCACATGCCCCTGTAAAACAAAACGGTCCTGTGATGTTTTTATTTTCCCTGTGGAAAAGGAACGGTCCTCGGCGTCTCCTGCCCCCCACAACCCGCGGATACCCACTGCGCACCTCCTGCCTCCACTTACACCATACACCTCCGGAGTCCGGGCGCGACCATCTTCGTGGACCGGGAACACGTCTGCACTCTTCAGAGCCAACCGCGAACTGAGGAAATGCTAGTAAGCTGTATAATGGAATAAATAGGGGGTTTTCAACTTTGATGCATATCTCGGGCATTTTTGGGAATGTGGCACCAAATTTTCAACATGGGGTTTTTAGGACCCCTCCTCATGAATTCTGGCACTGTCATGGCATTATTCAGCCCGGAAAAGTGATTTCGTGGTCACGGTGCGGAATCCCCTTATGGGACTGAGTAACGAAACAACAGTGCCAGTGTTCATGAGGTGGGCTCTCAAAAAGCCTATGTTGCAAATTTGGTGGGAAAAATCCCAAAAATTACTGTTTTACAAGTGTGCGTTGCGCAGTTGCTATGCACACTCGTAACTTTGCGAATTTGCAATATTTTCACGCCAGATTTTCAACATTGTCATTTTTTCAGACCTCCTTGTGAACAGTACAGCTGTCATTTTCCACATCCTGGCTGAAATGTGTTTTCGCACTTCCGGCGCAGAATAATGCGGTCGCTGTGGGAAATCAGTGTTTGGGACAGATTAAGAAAATGACAGTGACACTGTTCATGAGCAGAGGTCCTAAAATGCCTATGTTGAAAAGTTGGTGATGATATTCCATAAAGTGACTGTTTTACGAGCGTGCATTGTGCAGTTTGCACGCACGCTGTTACTTCGCAAATTAATAATATTTTCACTCTAGATTTTCAACATTGCCATTCTTCTGGACCCTTCTTATGAACAGTACAGCTGTCATTTATCACATCCTGGCCGAAATGTGTTTTCACAGTTCTGGCGCAGAATAGCGTGGCCACTGTGGGAAATCTGTGTGCGGGACACATTATGAAAATGACAGTGACACTGTTCATTAGCAGAGGTCCTAAAATGCCTATGTTGAAAAGTTGGTGACGATATTCCATAAAGTGACTGTGTTACGAGCGTGCATTGCGCAGTTTGCACGCACGCTGTTACTTCGCAAATTAATAATATTTTCACTCTAGATTTTCAACATTGCCATTCTTCTGGACCCTTCTTTTGAACAGTACAGCTGTCATTTATCACATCCTGGCCGAAATGTGTTTTCACAGTTCTGGCGCAGAATAGTGTGGCCACTGTGGGAAATCTGTGTTCGGGACACATCATGAAAATGACAATGACACTGTTCATTAGCAGAGGTCCTAAAATGCCTATGTTGAAAATTTGGTGACGAAAGTCCATAAAATGACTGTGTTATGAGCGTGTGTTGTGCAGTTTCCACACACCCTTGTAAATTCGCAAATTAGTAATATTTTCACGCCAGATTTTCAACACTGGCATTTGTTCACACCTCTTTATGAACAGTACAGCTGTCATTTTTCACATCCTGGCCGAAATGTGTTTCCGCGCTTCCGGCGCAGAATACCACAGTCACTGTCAGAAATCAGTGTTTGGGACAGATTAGGATCAAGTGACTGAGAGAGGGGGGAGTGACCGAGCTCAACTGAGCTCTGTCGGGACTGCTGCGGATTTCTTTGTGAGCAGGAAAAGGTGCCAACGCATGCAGGAGCCCAGCACAAAAGGGCAGCCCACAGCGCCGGGAGACACAGAACGAGTGAGTGAGCTCACTGGAGCTCTGTTGGGACTGCTGCGGATTTCTTTGTGGGCAGGAAAAGGCAGCAATGCATGCAGGGGCCCAGTACAAAAGGGCAGCCTGCAGTGGTGGGAAGAAACAGAATGAGCGACTGAGAGAGGGGGAGTGAGCGACCTCAACAGAACTGTATCGTGACTGCTGCGGATTTCTTTGTGGCAGAAAAGGGGGCCGCAACACATTCAGGAGCCCAGTACAAAAGGGCAGCCTGCAGCGCCAGGAGAAACAGAATGAGCGAGTGAGACAGGGGGAGTGAACGACCTCAACGGAGCTCTGTTGGGACAGCTGTGGATTTCTTTGTGGACAGGAAAAGGTGGCAATGCAGGCAGGAGCCCAGTACAGAAAGCCAACCTGTAGCGCCGGCAGAAACGGAACGAGCAAGTGAAAGAGGGGAAGTGAGTGACCTCAACGGAGCTGTGTCGGGACTGCTGCAGATGTCTTTGTGGGCAGAAAAAGCCACCAACGCAGGCAGAAACCCAGTACAAAAGGGCAGCCTGCAGCAGCGGGAGACACAGAATGAGCGAGTGAGGGAGGGGGAGTGAGTGAGCTCAATGGAGCTCTGTTGGGACTACTGCAGTTTTTTTTGTGGGCAGAAAAAGACAGCAATGCACGTGGGGGCACAATACAAAAGGGCAGCCTGCAGCGGTGGGAGAAACAGAATGAATGAGTGAGAGAGGGGGAGTGAGTGACCAAGCTCAATGGAGCTCTATTGTGACTGCTGCAGATTTCTTTGTGTCCAGAAGAAGGTGTCAATGCAGGCAGGAGCCCAGTACAAAAGGGCAGCCTGCAGCGCCAATAGAAATGGAACAAGCGAGTGAGAGAGGGGGAGTGAGCGAGCTCAATGGAGCTCTGTCAGGACTTCTGCAGATTTCTTTGTGGGCAGAAAAAGGAACCTACAGAGGCAGGAGCCCACTACAAAACAGCAGCCTGCAGTGCCAGGAGAAACAGAATGAGCGAGTGAGACAGGCGGAGTGAGCGATCTCAACGGAGCTCTGTCGGGACAGCTGCAGATTTCTTTGTGGGCAGAAAAAGGCGCCAACAGAGGAAGGAGCCCACTACAAAATGGCAGCCTGCAGCGCCAGGAGAAACAGAATGAGCGAGTGAGACAGGCGGAGTGAGCGACCTCAGCAGAGCTCTGTCAGGACAGCTGCGGATTTCTTTGTGGGCAGGAAAAGGTGTCAATGCAGGCAGAAGCCCAGCACAAAAGGCCAGCCTGCAGCGCTGGCAGAAACGGAATGAGTGAGTGAGAGAGGGGGAGTGAGCTAGCTCAACAGACCTGTGTCAGGACTGCTGTAGAGAGGGGGAGTGACCCACCTCAACGGAGCTCTGTCAGGACAGCTGCAGATTTCTTTGTGGGCAGAAAAAGTGCCGACACAGGCAGGAGCCCAGTACAAAAGAGCAGCCTGCAGCACCGGGAGAAACAGAATGAGCGAGTGATACGGGCAGTGAGCGAGCTCAACGGACCAATGCAATCAACATTCAGCATTGACAAATGCTTGTTTATTACTGTGTTAAATGTACAGTTGCTGAGGGGTCATGTCATGAAGATGTGCTTACATTAGGACTTCAAAAGTTATGTAAGTAAGAAAAGCACAAGTGGTGGTATGTGTCAGTGGGGGGAGAATATCAGAAATGTAATGACCTAGCAAATGGGGAGCCAAAGGAAGTTCAGGAAGAGTTTAGGAAATTGGGGAGGGGTCTCAAGCAAGTAGCTACTTCTGTCACTTTCTCAGAAGTACTACCTGCGAGAGGCAAGGGAGAGCATAGGGGTGCATGCACCAGGAACTTTAACTCATGGTTGAAGAACTGGTGCTGTGAGGAAGGGTTTGATTCATTGGTGACTGGGGACCCACCTGGAGGATGGAGGTTTGTTCAAGCCTGATGGCCTGCATCCATCCTGGAGGGGAATCCAAGCACTCAATGATAAGTTTAAATGCTACACTGACAAGCATTTAAACTAGCAAAGGGGGGGGGCAGGCCAGCAAGGAGGGTACCTACTTGCTCACCCCCAACAGCTAGCAGTGGAACCAGTGAACCGGAGGAGTGGCTATCTCTACGAAGCAGTGTGCAAGAGATGGAGATTAGCGTCCAAGAGGTGGGTCGGCAGAAAAGTTGCAAAATTCAGCAGAAGGGCAAACAGCAAGGAGAACCAGGGATAAAGGACAACCAAGGAAGGGTCTGAGTAGAACAGCGAAACAGTCTAGGAGGTCAAATCATGGAAAGCTGCAAAAGCAATGCCAGGAGCCTTAGCAACAAGATGGAAGATCTGGAGGCTGTCATGTGCAGTCAGACTTGGACATTGTGGCCATCACTGAAACCTGGTTTAATGATAACCATGACTGGGAGATGGCCATACCTGGCTACAGCATATTCAGAAGAGACAGGGCAGGTAGAAAGGAGGAGGAGTGGCACTGTATGTGAAAATGACACAAGGGCCACAGAAATCCAGGAGGAACAAAATGGGGGAGAGATACTGTGGGTTAAGCTGGAAAGGAAAATGGGGCCAGCTCGTCTCAAACAGGTGTGGTCTATAGACCACCAGCCCAGGAGGAAGAAACAGATAGGGAGTTGATGCTAGCCATCCAAAGGATGGCAGACAAGGGTGAGGTAGTACTGGTTGGAGACTTCAATATTCCAGACGTGGACTGGAGCATCCCAGCAGCAGCAGCATCAACTAGGAGCAGATTTATCCTGGACTCCTTCAGGGTGCCTTCTCAAGCAACTGGTCATGGAACCAACTCGCAGAAGGCAATACTGGACCTTGTGCTCACAAACAGGGACAGCGTGATGGGGGTAACAGTGGGGGAGCACCTGGGGAACAGTGACCACCAGTCATTGTGGTTTGAAATCACAGAAAGAGCAGAACCAAACCACACAAAAACACATATCTTGGATTTTAGGTGGGCAGACTTTGGGAAAATGGGGAGATACTTGAAAGAGGCATTAAGGGGAATGGGACAGGAATCAAGGGTTGAGGAACACTGGGCAGTATTTAAAATGGGGATTACAAGAGCAACAGAATTATGCATTAAGCAGGTTAGCAAGAGAAAAAGGAAGAGGATACCATTATGGTTTTCCAAAGAGGTAGCAAAGAAAGTGAAAGCCAAAACGATTGCATTCAGGCAATACAAAAAGACACAAGCAAAAGGGGATAGGGAGAAGTACCAGGAGAAGCAAAGGGAGGCAGGGAGGTCAGTAAGGGAAGCCAAAGCTCAGACAGAACACATTGCAAAATCAGTGGGTAGAGGGGACAAAACCTTTTACAGGTACATAAGTGAAAAAAGAAAGGCAAAGGGAGGGGTAGTGAGACTGAAGGGGGAGGATGGGGGGCGTGGAGGATGACAACAGTAAAGCTGACATATTGAACAGGTATTTCTGCTCAGTCTTTACTGAGGAAGAGGAGGGTAATGAGTCTGAAGGGAGTACAAGGGGTGAGAATGGTGCAGAAATGGACACAAGTCCCTTTACTCGAGAAAGGGTCCTGAAGGAACTGGAAGTAATAAGAGTTGATAAAGCAATGGGGCCAGATGGGTGCACCCTGGGTCCTTAAAGAACTAAGAGAGTGGTGGCTGAACCTCTGGCTATCCTGTTTAGCCATCACTGGAAACAGGGAGGTACCCAAAGACTGAGGATAGCAGATGTAGTCCCTTATACAAAAGTGGGAACAAAGAGGAAGGAAACTACAGACCAGTCAGCCTCACCTCGTAGTGGGGAAGATCATGGAAGCACTACTGAAGGAGAGACTGGTGGAACATCTGGTTGTCAATGGACTACAGGACCCAAGGCAGCATGGTTTCACCAGGGGGCGGTCATGTCAGACCAACCTCGTTGAATTTTTTGACTGGGTGACTAGGGAGGTGGATCAGGGGAGGGCAGTGGACATGGCCTATCTGGACTTCAGCAAGGCCTTTGACACTGTGCCACATAGAAGACTATTACACAAACTGGGGAATATGGGTGTAGGCAGGTAGTGTGGTGGGTAGGTAACTGGCTGAGCGGCAGGACACAGAGGGTGGTGGTAAATGGCTGTCACTCTACAGAGGGAAGAGTGACCAGTGGGGTGCCACAGGGATCAGTGTGCTGGGACCGGTTCTATTCAACATCTTCATCAGTGACATTGCGAGGACCTAGAAGGCAGAATTTCACTGTTCGCTGATGACACAAAGCTCTGTAACAGAGTAGACACACCAGAGGGTGTAGACAGAATGTGAAGGACCTGCAAAACTTGAAGAATGGTCAGGGTTTGGCAATTGAAATTCAATGCAAAGAAGTGCAAGATAATGCATATGGGGCACAAAAACCCTGGCACAATATCAGTTGGGGGGTGAGGATATAGCATGCACCAAGCAGGAAAGGGATCTTGGGGTTATCATCTCTGATGACCTCAAGGTAGGGAAACAGTGTGACAAGGCAGCAGGTAAAGCAAATAGGATGCTGGGATGCATAGGCAGGGGCATCACCAGCAGGAAAAGGGAGGTCATAATTCCACTATACAAGACACTAGTGAGGCCCCACCTGGAGTACAGTGTACAGTTCTGGAGACCTTACCTACGCAAGGACATAGACAGGGTAGAGAAGGTTCAGAGGAGGGCAACAAAGATGGTACATGGATTGCATCACAAGTCCTATGAGGACAGGTTGAAGGAACTGAATATGTACTCCCTGGAGGAGAGGAGAGGAGGAGAGGAGATATGATAGAGACATACAAGTATCTTACAGGGAGGAACAGGGTGCAGGAATACACTATTGTTAAGCAAAAAAGATGTTCCAGGACTAGAGGGCACGGGATGAAGTTGGAGGGAGGATGATTCAGAGGAAACGCGAGGAAGAATTTCTTCACAGAACGGGTGGTGGACAAATGGAACACCCTGCCAGAGGAAGTGGTGGGGTCTGAAAAAATCACGTGATTAAAGAATGCATGAGATAGACATAAAGTAATTCTGGAGGTCAGGGGTAAGGGGCAACAGACTTCTAGGAAAACATAAACTGAACTAACAAGCTCAGATGGGCAGACTGGGTGGGCCACAGGCCCTTATCTGCCGACATTGTCAATGTATCTATGTATCTATGTTAATTCATTATCTACAGTAAATTCAAATTACCTGTGTTTACCCTTTTTAGACCAAATGTAGGCAATAATTCACTATGTTTAAATCTGAATTTGCTGTATTATTGTTCTGGTTATATGGATGTTAGAATGGATAAATGGGTTGCTTGGATAAATGTTTTTAAAAATGGATAGTAAGAATAGCTGACCACTACTAGGATTTTAGGATATTTGTCCTCAAAATCCTGTGTACTAAAAACCTTGGGTTTTGACCAGGATTTTAGGCTATCCTAAACTCCTAAAGCTGAATATCCTAAAATATCTGAAAGAAATTGAATCCGATGATATCTGATGGTAGGATCGGATGTGGATTTGGATACGGGTTATCCTAATATCTGACTATCCTAACCTGGATCAGATTTTGGATATCTGAGCATCCCTACTTATGACTTGCTAAGACCTGTAAGTACAGTAGATCAAATCTGTAACTCAAGGGTCTTATAGTCCGGTTAATTAATTAAAGAAATAAAACTAAATTAAATAGAACATTTTTTCATTAGCCAGGAGATTTCCTTTTCATAAATGTATTTATTAAAGAAATTCTTAGGATGCCCTATTAAATGGCCACTGTCATCTTTTTTGATTTTGTATTTTATTTACGAACATATGAACATGCGAAACTGCCAGCAGATAAAGGCCATATGGTCTATCAAGTCTGCTCGAGTGTGCAGCTAGCCATCCCCTTACTTAGCAGCTGCCCCTCCCTCCCCGACCCTCATAATGGTGACCTTCCCCCTCACTTTGTCCCACCCCCTCTTAAAACTGCCCACCAATTTTCAGGAAACCATCTCCTGGGGCAGCGCATTCCACCTAGACACCACCCTTTCCATAAAAAAGTGCCTCCTCATCTCTCTCCTGAATCTACCACCTTCCAGTCTCAGACCATGCCCCCTTGTGTCCCCCCCTTAACTTAAAAAGCCCCTTTGTATGCTTGCTCATCTTCCTTATAGTTTTTTGATCTATGGGCCAACTTAGACAGCTGTGTGTTTGGATATGTACTGTCTATTGTGAGGTCAAGGACAAGGTGCAGTCTCCCGCAGTATGATGACATGATCTGGATAATGCAAAAGCTTAGCGGAGAGTTCCAAAAATAAATCAGGGCTGTCTACAGTGGGGCCAGAGATGTTTATAAGAGCCAGTTTTGTTCCGATTATGGAGCCCATCACAGTGAGTACCCGCCAATTAGGATGTCTATATGTGGACTTGACAGTAGAGTTCAGGGATCTGTGTATAAATATCTGTATGCCACTCTTGTTGATATTTGGTACTTTTTGGTAGGCATGAGTTACATAGAAACATAGAATTTGACTGCAGATAAGGACCGCTTGGCCCACCCAGTCTGCCCATTTCCCTACCTACTGGATAAGCTGCAGATCCTAGTTAACCAGCAGCCTACTTCTTCCTACCCCCACCCCATAGAATTGCCTTATGACTGTCCCATGCATGCTTGAATTCCACCACTGATTTTGACTCCACAACCTCCTCTGGAAGGCCGTTCCATCCATCCACAACCCTCTCTGTGAAAAAATACTTTCTTAAATTACCTCTGAGCCGCCCTCCCTCTATCTTCAAATTGTGCCCTCTTGTTCTTGCACACAGTTGCCAAGAATTTGTTTTCTGCTCTGCACAACAAAATAATCATAGAGTTTGAAGGTAACAATCCAGAAACAACAACAAAACTTACCTTAATACTTTGTGTGACTCTCATCTTTAGTCAGGGGGTAGGCCATGCAGCTACATGCCTTTTACCTAAGGCCTGAATGTATGATGCCAGAAAGCAAGTATGCTAGTACAGACTTCAAAGGCTGCATAGAGCTAAAAGCAAAAGGTGGGGGAGTTGAATGGCCGATGTAATTCTGCCTAACTTTGAGCCCATACTATTTTAAAAGAGTTCTGAAGAATTCTTAAAGCCAAATAGCTAAAAAATACAGATAGTAGACCCTTAGTAACATGGCTGCAACAGTGTCTTCCCTTCCAATTGTATGTTCCATGTATTAGCAATAATCATACCATTTTATCATGCAGTTTCATCAAAGTATGTGAAAAAAGCACAGAAAACAAAGTTGGGAAAACATTTTGTGATCAATGCATGTGAATATGAAGCAAGTGAAAGTGTTGGAAAGGAAATAGGTCTTGAAGTACAAAGAGGTGAGCAGCAGGAGAACCAGTAAAGGAACTGCGGTGGACCCGTGGAAAAATATACAAACACAGAGGTTGCCTTGTAGTTAGTCTGCATAGATGAATTCTGTAGTTCCTGTGGTATAATGACCCATGGGGTGCACAGTAAAACAAAAAAGATCAGGAAACAACATGCAGAAGAGACAAGGGACTGCTGAAAAATTTGACAGACTTTGTGCAGACCCTTGTGACACAACAAACCCTAGGTGGCCTGCAAAGTTAAGCTTAGAGACGGTCAAAGATCACCAAGGGAATAAATTATGCATTTCTAATTTTAAATAATCTATTTTCAACATTTACAAATATAAATAAGCATAAAGGCTGCTGCAAGGAGGGTCCTAGAAATGGGCAGGTGGTAATTACAGGAGAAAGATTTCGCAGGGGGCTTGCAGCTGTGATGATAGACATGGCTCCAGGGCCAGATGGGATGCACCTGTGGGTGCTCAGGACAGGGAATTGGCACTGGAACTGGCAGAACCCCTGGCTGGGACATACAATAATTCACTACAGTTAGGGGTGGTTCCGAGAGATTAGATGATAGCAGACCTGGTGCCACTCCACAGAGGATGGGATTGGAAGGAATCGGGAAATTACAGGCCAGTCAGTCTTTCCTCTATTGTAGGTAGACTGATGGAAACACTAGTCAAAGAGGACCACTATCTTGAGAGACATGGACTCTAGGATAATAAGCAGCAGAAGTCTGTGACAGGGAGGTCTTGTCAGACCAACCTGATAGCATTCTTTTGGCAAGCAGTACATTTACTCTAGTTCTGCATCAGCAAGGCATTTGGCTTGGTGCCACACAGATGATTGTTGAAGAAATTGGAGGATCTGGGAGTAGGAAAAGACCTACTTAGATGAGTGGGAAGTTGATCAGGTGGAGGACAGCAGAGGGTTGTGGTAAATGAGGTTAAATTGGGGAAAGGGAGACACAAGTGGCGTACCACAAGGGTCTGTCCTGGGACCAGTTCTTTTCATACAGGGCAAGATGTATTTCTTTGCAGATGACACTAAGTTATGTAGCAGGGTAGACAGCAAGGAAGGGGGAAAGGAGTTACAGAGGTACCTGCAACAGTTAGAGAGAGGGTCCAAGGTCTGGCTGTTGAAATTCAAAACCAAAAAGTGTAAGGTGATGCACACAGGGGAACAAGAACCCCAGGAAGGAATGGGAGGAGTTAAGCTGGCCACTACTTCGGAGGAAAGGGAGCAGGAGTTCATCATAAGTGAGTTCTTAAACTAGCTAACATAACAAGGCCTACAGCACAGCAACCAGAATGTTGGGGTGTATTGGAGGGGTTTCTATAGCATAGAAACATAGAATTTGATGGCAGATGAGGACCACTTGGCCCACCTAGTCTGCCCATTTCCCTACCTAATGGATAAGCTGCAGATCCTAGTTAACCCACAGCCTACTTCCTCCTTTTTCATTTTTCATTTTCATTTATTCTTTGGTAAACGGGTAAAGGCACTGGACCAAAGGTCCCTTTTCAGGCCCGAACCGGACAAAAAAAAATACAAGAATACACAAATACTCCTACCCCCCACTAGAATTGCTTTATGTCTGTCCCATGCATTCTTGAATTTCTCCACTGTTTTTGACTCCACGACCTCCTCAGGAAGGCTGTTCCATGCATCCACAACCCTCTCTGTGAAAAAATACTTCCTCACATTACCTTTGAGCTACCCCCCCTTCTATCTTCAAAGTGTGCCCCCTTGTTCTTGCACACCTCTTTTTCTGAAAGATGCTACCCTCTTGGACTTTATTGATTTCCTTGAGGTACTTGAAAGTTTCTATCATGTCCCCTGTTTCCCTCCTTTCCTCAAGGGTATACATATTAAGCTCCTTTAATCTGTCTTCGTATCTCTTCTGGTACAGACCCTGCGCCATTTTGGTTGCCCTCCTCTGGACAGCCTCCACCCTGTCTATGTCTTTATGGAGATGGGGTCTCCAGAACTGTACACAGTACTCCAGATGGGGTCTCACCAACTGTCTGTAGAGAGGGATAACAACTTCCTGTTTCTACTGGTGATGCCTCTCTCTATTCATCCCAGTATCCCCCAGCCCTCCTTACTGCCTTCTCACATTGCTTGCCCACCTTTAGGTCATCTGATATGACTACCCCAGGTCCCCTTCCATTTTTGTTGTTGTCAGTATCTCACCTCCCATTGTGTACTCTTCCCCTGGGTTTTTGTTTCCCAGGTGTATTACTTTGCACTCCTTTGTGTTGAATCTAAGCTGCCATACATTTGACCATTCCTCCAACCTTGCCAAGTCCCTTCTTATCCTTTCTACCCCACCTTGTATATCAACCCTGTTGCAGATCTTTGTGTAGTCTGCTAAGAGGCATACTTTTCCTTCCAGTCCCTCCACAATGTCACTTATAAAGACATAAAAAAGGACCGGGTCCTGCTATGAACTCCTGGCACCCCACTTAGTAACCCCTTTCTTCACTGTGGACTCCATTTCACTATTACCCTCTGCATCCTGTTCTCCAGCCAATGTTTTACCTAGGCTACCACCCTGGGACCCACTCCCAGGCTGGCTAATTTGTTTATTAATCTTTTGTGCGGACTGTGTCAAATGCCTTGCTAAAGTCTAGGTAGGCCATGTCCACAGCTCCTCCCTGGTCTACTACTTGGTCACCCACTCAAAGAAATCAATTAGATTCATCTGACATGACCTTCCCACTGTGAATCCATGCTGCCTTGGGTCCCAGCCCCACAGGCCTCTAGGCACCAACAATTCTTTCCTTCAGAAGTGATTCCATCATTTTCCCTACCACAGAGGTCAAACTGACAGGTCCGTAGTTTCCTGCCTCTGTCTTGCTCCCACTTTTGTGAAGGGGAATTACATCTGCCCTCCTCCAGTACTCAGGTACCACACCATCCTCCCATGATTTGTTAAAAAGGGTAAACAATGGTGTTACTAGTTCTACCCCCTCTTAGTTCTTTTAGAATTCTGGGATGAATCCCATCAGGCCCCATTCCTTTGTCCACCTTCAGTTTTAGGAGTATTTTCAGAACCCTTTCTTCTGTGAAAGGACTGATATCAACCCCCCCCCCCCCCATCCAGAGTGCTTCTATTGACTGGATTAGGTACCTCCCCCTCCTCTTCCTTTGTGAATACTGAGCAGAAATATTCATTCAGTATCCCTGCTTTTTCACAGTCCTTCTCTGTCCACCCACTGTCCTCTTTATTCTGCCTCAGTATCCCTCCCCTTGTCTTTCTTCACTCCCTAATGTACCTATAAAAGGCTTTATCTTCCTTCTTAACCGAGTTGGCTATCTTTTCCTCGGTTTGGGCCTTTGCTATTCTGACTGCCTTCCCCGTTTCCTGCTGCTTTAACTGGTACAGTTCTCTGTCCTGCTCCTTCTGTGTTTCCTTATACTTCCTGAATGCTATCTTTTCTCCCTTACCTTCCCGCTACCTCTTTGAGAACCATAGTGTTTTTTTCTTTCATTGTGATTTGTTTATTTGCTTCACACAAAGACTTGTTGCCTCTGTGATGGCAGTTTTGATGTTTCCCCATTGTTGCTCCACCCCTCTTTCTTGCCTGTTTGCTAGTGCTTTTCTGAGGCACTCTCCTATTTTGACAAAATCAGCCCTTCTGAAGTCCAGTACCCTCACTTTGTATGGCTTGAATCCACAGCTGAGTTCATCATGAACCACACTGTTTGGTGGTCACTTATTCCCAGATGGCTACCCTTTTCTAGATCTGAGATCCTCTCTCCACCCCCATTTGAGAGTGCCAGGTCTATAATTGCTCCCCCCAGAGTGGGTTTCAACACTAGCTGTCTGAGGCATATTCGGGTTCCCCATCAGCAATATATCCTCTTTCTCTATCATCCTAAGGATACCTTCTATAATTTCCTTGTCCATTTCCTCCCCCTGAGATGGTAGTCTGTGTACAACACCCATGCGGATTGTGGTGCCATTTCTAGTCTCCAGGGTGACCCACAGTGCCTCCTTTCCTCCCTGTTTACCATTTAGTTCTGTTGCTTTGATCCCTTCCCTTACATAGAGCGCGCTACTCCTCCTCCTCCTCTTCTACCCTCCCTGTCCCTCCTGTAGATTGTGTACCTGGGTATGTTGACATCCCAGTCATGGTTCTCTGTGTACCATGTTTCTGTGACTGCCATGATGTCCAGGCATCCCTCTTCCATCAAGGCCACCAGTTCAGGGAGCTTGTTACCCAGACTATGGGCATTGGTACTCATTACCCTCCATTTTTTGATGGCCTTACCCCTTTCTACCCCATCCCTGTCCTTACTGCCTTTGTCTTTTTTTTCTGGTAGGAGGTAAGAGGTAATACTACCTCTTTATAGATCATTGATGAGACTCCATCTGGAATAATGTAACCAATTTTGGAGTCTTCACCTAAGGAATGAGAGCGACTGGCTCGAGACGGTGCAGCGTAGAGTAACTAAAATGATTTACGGCCAGCAGGGCAGATCTTATTAGGACTGGTTCAGGACACCGAACATATATTGGCTGGAGATCAGGAGGGAGAGGGTGAGATGACAGAGACCTTCAAGTTCTTGAAAGGAATAAATGTGGTAAGCAGCAAGGACCTGTTTAGCAGGAGTAGAGGTGCAAAACAAAGGGGACATGAATGTTAGCTGAGGGTTGGGGAATCCAGGAAGGATGCGAGAAATTTTGTAAAAGGCTTAATAGTTATTTGGGGGGTAGCAATAAGCCAGGGAATAGGTGGGCGGGGTGAAGGTGAAAACCTTGTCTAGACAATAGGTCATGGGTTAGAGTATTGTAAAACTGGGAAAGATTGGATGGACCGAGACCAGAGAAATACTTCCTCATGACCTGAGTCTGAATACAGACAGGCTAGGCATAAGCATTCTATCCAAAACTAAAGATCTGCAACAATTCAGGCATAGCAGTAATAATATACGGTTGGCTGTTTGAATAATACCAGGGAAAGTCACTCCCAAAGACCTGGAATAACACAGGCGGAGCTAGCTGACAAGGACCTGGATAAATCCTGCTGCTTGCAACCCATTACCCCTCCCCTTCCTCCTCTCCCTTTCTCACCATTCTGCACATGACTAGCCCCCCCCCCATGCTCCCTATAGCATCTACCCTTGCACCTTCTGTTAACCCTTCAACACCTTGGCACCTTCAAATTGTACTTCTTGAATGGCACCCCTTAATGCTGTTATTCCCCTCCAGATCCTCACTGCATAGTTTACTTTCCTCATCCTTAATAAGGTGCCCACATATGATGCTTAATTCCTATGCTACATATTATGTAATTTACAATTTTTGAAATTGTTGTCATTTTTGTTCTTGATTTCATTGCCCTCCTTTTCCCCTCCTCCCCCCAGGACACATCTGGAAATGGGCTGTTATCAGGTCAGTATGTCTTTCCTGGTGAAACTTTTGAAATAAATAATTAATCCAGGCCAAGGCAAAACCAGTGTATAAACAGGCCTGATTGGCCTAACAAGGCCCCAAACCATTTTACATACAAATAATACAGGCGAGACCCAAGTTAAAGCAAGCTAGCTGAATATTTCTGATAAATGTTATTGCCTCTTAGCTAACCACGTTTCTCAAACCACCTTGTATTTTGATACAAGGAAGCTTACTATGTATGTCTAATAAAGTATCTCTAATAAATTCTATTGGTCCTTAGCTGACCACACTTTCACAATATGCTAAATTAGTTAGTCCTTAACTGACGACACTAGAGCCAAGAAAACAGCATCCACTTGTATCATTCTGATTGGTAGGATAATAACAGCAGATCAGACAACTGAAAATCGACTGGTGCCTTTTGAAGAGACCCTTCCCAACTACACTATAAAATCCAAGAGTTTTTGGCCCTCAGGGAGATTGGTACAGGAGTGTTTTAAAATCTTGAATCATTACACGCAGTTAGGACTGCTGTATAATTCATGTTTTTTAGACTACACCAGTGTTGTTACTCCAATATGGGACATCGGTAAGCATTTGGAACCTGCTGCCTCCATCTTGGATTGGTGGGGGTGCCTCTCCCCCCATTTGCAGTCCTTTGCGGGGTGGTCCTTAGCTCTTGGTGCTGGAAACTTCCCTGCCATTATTCTTTTTCTAGAGCTTGCCTGTTCATTACCATTTCTCGATGGTAGTGGTCCCCCAAACATTTTACCTTGGGATATTAATGGGTTAAACAACCTGGCTAAGCACAGTAAGCTGTCCCAACTTTAAAAAAAAAAAAAAAAAGAGTGTCTAGATGCTATATACTAACAAGACATGCATCTTACTACTTTGGAACATAGCAAATTAGCTATGGGAGGAACATACAAGGTGTATGCCTCTCCTTATAAGTCAGGGAAATGGAGGAGGGTGGCTATAATGTTTCCCAATACAACTGCCTTCACTTATTTAGACTACAACCATGATCCCTTGGGTTGATATGTTATTCTCACTCGACACCTTATTGACACAGAAGTGATGTTAGCTAATGTTTACTCCCCCTCCCCCCCCAATACTGATAAGGCTGTTTTATAAAAAAAAAATAATAAATTGATAGAAATGCTCGCAGGACAACTTGTATTGTGGGGGGAATTTTATTTAACCTTCTCTCCAGCTCTAGACATATCCCAGTCAGGATATTATGTGTGCTCCTACATTTGAGGTCGGTTAATATCTGGCGTTAAGTTATTACCCTCTGACAAAACCTACATTCACTATTCAGTGAGTCATACTGCTACACCAGACTTGATTATTTCACATTGACCTGTGAGCATTTCCACATGGTGAAGGATATGTCATATGGTCTTAGGGGGTTATCAGACCATAACTGGCTACTTCTTAAAGTTAACCTAGGTAAGAGATTAAAAAAAACCACAAACATTTTGGCATCTAAATATTTCCCTTTTGAGAGATGGAGAATTTCAGACTAACATTAAAGCAGCAATGCAATGAAAAGTCTTCAAAAATAGAAGTGTTATGTTTGCCAGTGTGTATGATTTATTGAGCCTTCCAATTGAGGTTAATTGTATGATATGTCAGATAAAGCACTTCATAAAACAGTAATTTACTGAAATATAATTCGGGTGAAATAAATCTCTGCCCGACATGTTTGTTTTATCACTCACTTCCCGTGATGCATCCCTTTGCATGTAACATTGTCTTGCATGCACATTCATGTGTGGCAGGCAGGAAAATCGAAGTTCTGTTAATCGGCAGATACCGTAATCTGAAGTGTGCATTTGACTCATTTTCCCCAACTGCTACCTGACTGTTCCTCTGCTCATAATATTAAGTAGTACTGTGAAACAGCTCGATTACAGTCCAAAAAATTGGACTTTATTCAGTCACTATGCCATCCGCCCACTCATTCCCCCCAACTGTCTGGAAAGATTAATTCACTGAGGCGGCATGGAGTGAGATCGTAGGGCTGTCACTAAGACAAAGGCTTACTGTGCACAGAGAATCTGATGGTTTAGAAGCTAGGAAGTAAATAGGTGGTGCCGTGAAAGGTGGCAGGAGATGAATATACAACAATAATACCGACAGAATTAAATGTTAGGCATAATACCGACCACCCAGGGCGTAATAGCCCTGGGCGGTCTGGTTTGCCCATATTGCCTACCCTGGAGAGTATTACTGTGCTTAGAAAATGGTGTTTTTGTGAAATTTTTTTATAAAATAATTTTTAATGTCTCAAATTTGCTCAAAAAAGTTGTTTAAATTAATAGAAAAAATGTTGTTGTAAAGTAATCCCTGTAGTGGTATAACTGCCAGTAGAGGGCGCGTTTGTCTTCAATACTCTGTTTTCTGTGCCTACCTTGAAAGCTGGTTTTCTTGTGATGCCTGATTTACAGCAGTTTTCTCGTGTCCCCGTTTATTTATTTTTTTGATCGGTTTCTTTGACGATAAGGGGAAATATGGAAAATAGATTTGTTGCAGCCTGCATGTCGAAGTTCAGCTACAGAGATTTGTTGCAGCCTGCATGTGCGAGTTCAGCTACAGTTTTGTTCTTTTACTGCCGGATTACTGCCTGATCACTGTATTGTCAAGTTACGAGAAAAACTCACAAATATTAATAAAAAATTTAAATAAACATTTGATTTGAGTTGTGTTTTGATAGCAGGGCAGGGGGGTGCTAAGGAGTTGCAAACAGCAGGCTGGCGTCTGGAGGAGGCACGAGATCTTCTTTGGGAGATGAGTGGTGCCGTTATGCTGGCAGAAACACTCTGATTTCCTGTCTTTCAGCCGCAAATTAAACAACATGTGTGTTTCTTGCTTGCTTTGTTTTTTTTAGATATGATACCTTTAGGTTTGTATTGGGCTGGCAGAGGAGGGTATATGAGTTGTAGATGACAGCCAGCAGTATCAGAAGTGATGACCGTGATCGGTACGGTGCGGTTACCACGACTTTTATTTTTTTCTCTTCATGTTGTTGTTATAGCAGAGGATTGCCGTTGTGCTGTTGGTGACAGTTTCATTTGGGGGGGGCAATAGTTGCGGTCAGGGAAATAGTCACTCGCTAACACACATAAAAAAATTGCATCTATTTCAAATTCAGTGCCCCATTTTTTTAGCCAATGAGAAAGCAAGGTGGGCATGCACAAGGATGTTCGAGTGAGTGAAGGGGCAGCTGGGTTGGCACTTTTTATTTGCTGGGCGTCTATTGAAAGTTAATGTACCCCTCTGGAAGGGGTAGCAGCCAATCAGAGCCCAGCAAATAAAAAGCCAATTTTCTAATACATAGCAGAACACTGTATTTGACTTATACGAAAATGGGCGACTAGGGTCAGGCTCATTAGTTATTATTGTTATTTCAGAATTCCTTATTATCAATTTACATGAAGTACCAACAAAGCCTAATTTCACTCTAGGTGAGTCATGCTAGAGGATCTGGTGCTTGTCAGTCCAACTTCAGCCGTCATACACTCACTGATCCCAATGTCCGTGAACATGCAGGGCTTCAGAACATTAACATCCCAAAGCATTATAGCAAAATAGAGATGCATCATGGTTATAGAGTTCACTTATAAAATAACCATAATGCACTCTGTTTGCAAATGGTGATCCTGTCAAGGGTCTGTGCTGGTTGGTAGGTGAGTAAAGGCTAGAAAAGAAGAAACAATTATATTAACACAACTGCAACTTGTTCTAAAAGGACTAGTAATATTTAGATTACTCCAACTGTAATTTTGGAAAAACACTTCACAGACTGTTCTTTGCACTGCTGCTTTAAGGATCTCTTGCAGCAAACTTTGACTGATGATAGTGGAGAAACCAGTGACCCTATTTTATGGGACACATTTAAAGCTGTAGTACGTGGCTATATTATATTATATCTTATGTATCCCGGAAAAAAGGGAAGAAAGGTTAGCAACTCTCACAGATAAATTGGTAGTTTACTCACTGGTAAAGGTGATTATAGGAACACAGTTTTACAGCACTCAGAGTCTCAACACATGGGTTATCAAGCGCTCTTCTCATAGTCTGATGCATAAAAAAAATTCCAGATTAGATATCCGATCTGTTCCCTCCCCTGTAGCTCCCAGAATCCTCAGTGCAAAATCCTCCAGAGTTTATGATAATCCTGAAAAAATGATATATAATCTGACAGTAAAGACTCTCGGCAGGCTCCGGTAGGAATGCTGCCGGGTAGAAAAGCACACAACACAATTTGTGGCTAGGTAAAAACAATTATTTACTTTCTTTGTTTCACAATATGCATAAAACATTACATCCGTACTGTCAGCGTATGACTGACTGTTTATTATCTATACATTCATTATTCAGAATTGCACATAAGACCTCAGTATTCATGTGCTTTAGTCTGTTATCCTACTCTGTCATTCTTGTTATGTTCCTTCTCAATGGGTGGGATACAGAGTGCTGTAAAAAGGTGCTCCTATAATTACCTTTACCTGGTGAGTAAACTACCATCATCTTTCGCACCTTTTTACAGCACTCCGGGTCTCAACGTATGGGTGATTATACAGCAGTATTGGTTTTGTCTTGGGCGGGAGGAGGAATATGACTTAATGCTGTCGGAAGTACCTTGCGACCAAACTCTGAGTTCCCTGTCAGTCCAGTGTCCAACCGGTAGAACTTGAAGGTGTGCGGGGATGACCAAGTCGCTGCCTGGCAGATTTCCCTTATGGATGCAGAGTTGCATTCTGCCCAGGATGTGGCTACTGCCCTAGTTGAATGAGCCCTGATATTTGTTGGAGGGGTATTACCACCTGCCTTGTATGCTCGTGAGATGGTGTCTTTCAACCATCTAGCTATTGCAGCCCTTGAGGCCGCTAGGCACTGTTTTTGCCCTTGAGGAATAACAGTTTGTCCAGTCGTTGAAAAGAAGCCATTCGAGATAGGTAGGTCTGGATGGCTCGTCCCTGGTCTAGGTTTGGACTAATGGATGGGCCCCAGCAAATGTCCATCTGTATCACCTCTTACTGCTCCAATGGCAGCCATCTGCACCCGTGAGGATGTCGATGTTAACCCCTTATCCAATCCATTTTGCATAAATTCTAGAATTTATATGATATTGCAGTTTGATGCATTCGAATTTCTCGCCTCGTACCAAGATGCAAATACCCTCCAGTGTCTCTTATAAGCTTTGTTAGTGGAGTCTCTTCAGGCTTGCAACATTGTGTCAGCCACCTTACCAAATACCCCTAAGTTCAACAGTCTAACTCTCTGAGTGGCTATGCCATCAGTTTCAGAGGTTGTGGGTCTTCATGCCAAAAAGGCCCCTGGCTGAGAAAGTTCTGATAAGGAGTGAGTGTCATAGGTGTGTCTATTAACAGCCTCTTGATGAGTGCGTACTAAGTCCTTCTTGGCCAATCTGGAGCTATCAGAAGTACCATGCTGCCCATGTCCCCGATTTTTCGTAGGACCGCTTTTATCATGGATATCGATGGGAAGACATATGCATTTTGGAAATTCCATATTGTGGATATTGTGTCCATCCCTGCTGCTGTTTTGTCCTTGTATCTGGACATGGTTACTGGCAGCTGTGCGTTCGCTGCTGATGCCATGAAGTCCAGTTGGAAAGGTCCCCATCTCCTCTGAATCCTTTTGAAGACCATTGGGTTCAGTTACCACTCACCTTGCTGTACCAATTGTCTGCCCAACCAGTCTGCCCTTGTATTAAGGTTGCCTGCCAAGTGTACTGCTGTGAGACTGAGTAAGTGTTTTTTCTGCCCATAGCATTAGTGTTTCCATCTCTCAGGCCATGGCCCTGCTTTTTGTTCCTCCCTGTTTGTTTATGAATGCCATCGCTACTTTGCTGTCCATACACACCCTTATGTGGCATTTTTTGACCTGAGTTTTGAAATGTTGGTGAGCTAATTGAATGGCTCTGGTCTCCAGTATGTTGATCAGGAGTTTTGCTTCCTGCTCTGTCCATTTCCCCTGGACTGACTGTCTGTTCATTACAGCACCTCAACATAGCAGGCTTACATCTGTTTCTAGGGTTCTTGTTATATCTTTCTCCAAAATCGCCCCTTGACTCAGATTGTGTGGGTTTGCCCACCATCTCAATGATCTCTTTACCACTGTTGGTATGGTCACTTTTTGACTGTAGTTCTGTAGGTTGTAGTTCTAGTTGTCCAACAGTAGATATTGCAGATGCCTCATGTACAGCCTCACCCAGTCGTGTAGGTCTGTGCAGGCCGCCATTAGACCTAACTGCTGCATCAGCTGCCATAACATCATCGTTTTGCATTGTAAAATTCTCCTGCAGTGTGTCATCAGTGTGGTTATATGGTTCTCTGATGGTCTGACTGTGCCCATCGCCATGTTGAATACCACCCCGAGGTGTTCGATCATTGTTGTGTGTGTCAAATGGCTCTTGGCCTTGTTCATGATCCAACCGTGTTCCTTGAGTAACTGTTGGGCTCTAATGGTTGCTGTCTGCGACTTCTCTTTGAACTTTGTCCTTATCAGCCAGTGGCCCACATACGGGATCACATGAATCCCCTCTGTGCATAGTGTCACCACTAGTGGAGCCATGCCCTTGGTGAACACTTGAGGGGCTGAGGCTAGGCTGAATGGTAGACACTGATAATGGAAATGGTAACCCAAAACACAGAATCAGAGAAATCTCTGGTGATTCGGTCTGATGGGGATGTGAAGGTAAGCATCCTTCAGGTCTATGGAGGTCAACGAATCCCCCCTGCAGATTGCTGCAATGGTGGAATGTAGTGTTTCCATTTTGAACCTCTGATATTTTATGAAATTGTTCACAAATTTGAGGTCCAGTATGGATCTGAGATCGCCAGTCTTTTTTGGTACTAGAAAGAACACTGAATAAATGCTGGAGTAGCGTTCTTGATTTGGGACTGGCTTTATGGCTTTGCTGAGTAGCAACTGATTTAGGATGGCTCTGACTTGTAGTGTGGTTGCCTTGTCCCTTGCCACATGTGATTCTATGTACCTCTCTCGCTTTGGAATGGCGTTGAACTCTATGGCATACCCATGTGTGATTATTTCCTTGACCTATCTGTCCTTGACTGATTAGGTCCAGGTTGTGGCGAAGTGTTGCAGCCTTCCCCCCACTGTGTCCGCAGGGTCCTGGACCTGGGGATTCTCAGTGGTAGAATCCCCTGTTGGACTTGTTGGGTTTGTACTCCTGTCTGGCATTGTAGTGGGCGCTCCGGCCTCGATTGTTTTGATAGTGCGGCTTTTGACTGAAGAAGTTTGGCTTAAAGATCAAATGCAAAGCTTTATGGTGCTGTTCTGAATGTGTATTTTAATAAAGTATTGTCCACTGAACCATGTGTGTGTGTTTTTTATTTCAAATTCCTCCAAAAAGTACATTTGTATACCTTTTTCATTCCTGTGTCTGAAGTCCAATTCACTCGATTCTGTTTTGACACTATGCTTGCTCTGCTTCTGAAAGCGTCATGCGGGATTACATCATTGGGAGTGCTGACACTTTGACAGCTGTATTGTAGGCGGCTGTAGCTTTCCTGTGCGGTGCGCCAAAGTGTGTTCATGTCGTTTTGCCGTTTTTCATCGAAATTACTTTGACTTGCCAATAAAAGTCATAATTTAATGGTGTTTGAGTGTGATGCACAATGTGAGAAAACTAATACTTCTGTACTTGTTTCACAGTTCACTCCTCTATGTGCATCATTATGTTTATGTGTGCAGCAGTTTGACACATCATGGTTTCAAGCAGTTCTGTTCAATTGATGCTCCTTTATATGTCTGCTATTGTTTTCCGTCTTATTGCATAGCTTTTCTGTGGCATCATTATTTAGATCTAAGGCACAATGTTCATAGTGCGATTACTGTAGCTGAGCCTGACTTTTTTTTGTGTGGTTGTCACAAACAGTTTTCGGGTCAATTGCGGCATCTTTCTATGTTGTTATTGATTGCCTATCCTTTTAGTTTGCCCTCATGCCACATAGTGTTTTAAATTTTGTTTCTGCCATCATTGTTTTGATTTCAGTCTTAAAATGTATGGTGCATTGCATTGCCCACTGTCCGTCTATTAGTCTGCCATCAGATCTCCCCCTGTATGTTTATTAGTCTGCCCTCAGAGACCACATATCAGATGTTGAATACCGTGTGTATGGTGCAATTACTGTCGTTGCCTCTGTATTTGGTTCTAAAAACACAAAATTGGCTGGAACTTGATTGCTGTCTCTTGATTGTCTTTGCTAATGTTCTTGTACAGTTTCTACTGGACTTGTACTCGCAGTCTTTTTGTGACTTCGACTAGAAAGCAGTTTGCATAAGTAATATTCAGAGTATCAACTTCTCACAGCTATTGATGCAGTTATTCACGATACTTGCTGACCACTTACATAAGAGAAAGCTTTACAATGAATTTTTATTTATTATTTTTTAAACACCATATGCGCTCCCAAAGATATTCTGTTGACTTACCCAGTCCTTTTCTATAAGTGCATTGATACCGCTGCCAACAGTTTCCCATTTATATTTAAAAATTATATCTGTATTTACTTTTATTTTTACACTACAGAATGAATGCTGCAGTTTTCCCTTGCGTAAGTTTGTGGCTTTCAATTTACTTCTGATCTGGCAGTTATTAGTTTGACTGCTAGCATTTGCTTGAGCTATGCCACAGTAGTGGTCAGCTTTTTGTAAGACTTCAAGTGTAAATTTTTAAAACTCTCCAAAGCTACTAATCTCAGATACTCTGTGGGTAGCAACACTCACACAATTCAACACCTCATGCTGATGTTTGCTTCTAAACTGGCTGGCTACCTGAACTGAATGCCACACCTTTCATTGTTTTCCCTCATACCGCATTGCTTTCTCGCCCCCTGTCCATTTATTAGTCTGACATCAGATAGCAGATATCAGATGTTCAATACCGTGTGTGCCACATGTTGCCCACATCTTTTTAGATATTTCTTCCAATATGATATTTTTTTTGCAGTCATCATTGATTTTTATTAAACTCTGACAGTGTATGACATCATTACTGTAGCTGCACCTGACTGTTTGTTTTGGGGGGGGTACATAGGACACCATAATGTCACCATAGGGCTTAGCTTTATATGACATATTATACAATAACAAGAAAGAATCCTGCTGTATGATTGGGTCGCTTGGCTGTCACAGCAGGGATGTTATCCTGGCATAACAGCCTTGCTTACTGTTTGTATTTTCATTCCCATTGTTTCATCCTCTCTTAAGAAACAAAAATATCTTTGCACACCAACATAAAAATTTTTTAAAATCAGTTTTTGTATATAAAACAAGAAGCCATTGTTTAATAGTAAAAATGCCCTGCAGGGTGGGTGTTATCCTGGGATAACATCCCTTCTCGGGTGTTGGATACCCTCAGCTGGTGGCCTCGGGGCCAATCACCCAATGTGGGATGTTATTCCAGCATAACACCCACCCTGTCATGCATTATTCCTTTAATATCAGCCCATTCATTTTCTGAAGTCATTTTCTGTTGATTTCCATTTAGTGTAGGTACTGTCAAACTGCTGCATACTTACTTACTTGTATACTTGTGTGTCATGTTATCCTTACTTTCTTATGTCCTAGTACAACTACTAATTCATCTGTACAGTGTTATTTATAAATTGAATACTGTTTCTCACTGTATGGTATCTGTCGCAGTGTACTAATTAGTGGGCACCCCAGTCCCAGTCCTAACAGGATCCATCAACATCGCGGGTTCAAGTATCCACCTGCACAGTACTATGCAATGTTGATACTTGAAAGCAGTGCGTCGCTGTGGCGCATTGATTACCTCATCTGTGTGCCAAATAAACACATATGGTTTATTGATGCTATTTTTTTTTGTGTGTGTGTGCGGTCAGTCGTACTGTTCACTCATATTGTCTTACTGTCCAAACTTTTTGTATTATTGATAACTGTACAAGAAGCCAGCTGAATTATTATTTTTTTTACTAGTAGTAAACATATCACCATTTTTCTCCCCAGCACAAGCACAATTTTGTAACTGATGATGGCACTGTCCAAGTGCATAATGCCATGCTGTGTGATCTGCACTGTTATCTGCATATCGTGTGTAGGTCTATGTCATCTTTGGTATGCCCTCTAAAAACCACAAATAACTGTTTCTAACTTTTCTGATTCAAATTATGATTTAGAAGCACATACAGATGCAATGACACAGAATGACAACTTGAAGAAATGGCACATCTGAGAAATGTTTTGTTGCATTAGTAGTCCACATTGTGTGTTGGCTGGATGCAGTACTGTATGCTGTCACACCTTCTCATAATCTATTTAAATGTGTATTACAGTTTAATATTTTATTCATAATGATTTCTTCAAGTTACATACGAAAACATGAGCAGATGACAATGCCATCATAAACATGCTTTGTGTTGTTTCGTGTGTCACGTCTGCTACACTTTGCAGATAGCATCTCAGGTTACAGCTGGCCCTCACTCAACCCCATGTCAGTACCCATACCCCTCATTCTGTCCATACCCCTTTTGAAAATGTCCACTGTGTTATAGTACTGTCTGCTCTGTTATGGTGTTGTATTTGTCAATGACTTTAGTGTCACTAAAATGTCTTCTCAGTTGAACTATATACCATTCAACCTGCTGTGAGCACATACCAACAAGCATACTGAGACACATTCAGGAATTAATTAATTAATTGTGACTGATGCCACTTGAATGGTATGCTTCTGCCTTTCTAACTTTTACCATTTACATCCATTTCTGAAAGTGGTTTATGACCACATACATGTTTGCTCAAAGTTCTCTTTCAGTTATATATGTCTATCTACAAACATTTCAGTAAGTGACACACTAATTCTGATTGTTAGGTTATTGTAATGTTTCATCGTTGTACTGTACTGTTTCTTTTCTTCACCTCAGTGCCATCATGAAACACTGCTGTGCGGTTGGCTGCACAAATGGTAAAGGCTACACTAGCAGCTTTTACCGTTTTCCAAAAGACATCAAAAGACGCCGACAGTGGGCACTGGCAGTAAAAAGGGCTGGATGGGAGCCAAGCAACAACACAGTCATCTGTGCTGATCATTTTGCAGCAAATCAATTTGCTATTTCTCAGACTTTATTAGACATCACTAGATTCACTCCTGGACAAAGGAGATTGAAACCAGATGCATGCCCTACTATTTTTGCTTACAATTCTGGAAAACAAAAGCATCACAGCATGGCATCTGAGAAGAGACACCGATTAGAAGTTAGTATATGTATTTCTATCTTTTAATTTGTTCAAACATTTCATATTATGTTCAACCTGAGAACCAGGTCATACTTGTCTTCCTATTGTACACCCATAGGTTCTAAGTGAGGTCGGACTTCTTCCAGACAGTCATACACAACGCAAGACTTGTAGTAGAACCACAGTAACACAAACTAACAGTGCCATTGATGAACCATCCATTGAGATTCCACACACAAGTAATGAAACCCTGCCAATGGTGCAGTTCTCAACATGCCGTCAAGTTATTTCTTCGTGCTGTGATACTGTTTGCCAGACTGATGTGGTAGTGAGTACAACGAGATGTTCATTCACAAATTTTTTTCATAACATGATGCGTGACCATGCTTTAATAGTACTTTATTTACACAGTCACTTTAACCTTTAGCGTGGTATTTCTGACAGAGCAAAAAAAACACAGTCTGGTTCTGCCTAAACATAGCAGGGGTAGAAGGATGCACAAATACGGAGGTAACTGACTTGGGGGGGGGGGATTTAAAGGAAATGGGAAGGATCCTTAAGGAGCACTTGGATGTGATTGGGCCACACAGGGCCGATGACATTAGGTGGGAAATCATCGGGAGGGGGGTGCAGGATGGTACCAGCACCTGTGCAACAATAAGACGAAAATGCAGTAGGGCATGAAAAACCTGCTGGTGGAACAGGGTGGTTCAGGAGGTGGTGAGGGGAATGAAGGCGCCTATAGGCAACTCAGCTGCTCAAGGAGTGAAAGGGACTGAGGGGAGTACAAGCTGATGGGAAGAAGGGACACTAGAGTGGTGAGGGAGACTAAGACAAGGAAGGAGAAGAACCTGGCAAGGGAAATTAGGAGAGGGAACAAGGGGTTCTTTACATACATTGGGGAAAAACAAATGGTGAAGGGGCAGATTAGCATGATTAAAACAGGGGAGGGATGGGTACAAGACCCGGGGGAGCAAGCTGAGGCATTAAATCAGTACTTCACTTCAGTTTTCCCCAAGGAAAATGGGGGGACTGCATCATACATGGGAGGAGATGGTGAAACTGAGGAGGGGGGGGAACCTCACTGATTGGTGGGTCTGCAGAGGGGGTGCATCACTGGCAGATGGGGGGAAGGCAAAGCAGGTGGACGAGGTAGCAGAGGTGGAAATCATGGCAGAGAGAGACAGTGAGGGAAGCCCTCATGTCCCTTAAGATGGAGAAAGCACCAGGGCCAGATAAATTACATCCCAGAGTGCTGAAGGAACTGGCGGATGTCCTTGCGAAACCTCTGGCGGAGCTCTTCAGCATCTCTCTGAGGACAGGGTGGATGCCCCAGGACTGGAAGGTGGCGCATATAGTGCCTATCCACAAGGGGGGATCAAGGGAGGTGGCATGAAATTACAAGCCTGTCAGCCTGACATCGTTGGTGGGCAAGGTGATGAATTGGGTAAAACAGTGACGTATATGCCGGGGACCGGTTACACCTCATCAAGGAAGGGGTGAGAGTACTGAAAAGTGCACCACAGCACTGTATAGTGACTAAGTTTGATTTAAAGTAGGCTGGACATGGATGTATAGCAAGGGTGGGAAACTATCTAAACTGTGCTAGCAGAGGGCACAGAAGCCGGCGCCATGACTAGGAGCAAGAAGGGCAGATCCATGAAACAATGATAGTTGAAAAGTGAATTGATGGGGTGGTGGTTGTGTGACAAGGGCTGTGTACAGCAAATGTAGGAGAACTTGGAATGAGGAGGATAGGGAGGCTAACGGTAATTGGTCCATGGTTGACCACTCACCTTGATTATTGCAATTCCCTTTACCTGGGGCTACTGGGTGGGTGAAATTCACCACCTGCAGCTAGTGCGGAATGCAGCAGCCAGGCTTTTGACTGGAACATCTAGGTACAGTCATATTATGCCAGTTCTGGGCGGGTAGCACTGGCTGCCAGTACAATGGTGAATCACCTTCAAGGTCGGGTTACTGACCTATAAAGCCCTACACGAACAGGGACCGCAGTATCTGAAAGATCTCCTTACTCCCTACTGACCCTCTCGCTCACTGCGATCCGCCAATGAGGGATTCCTAGAGATTCCCAGGGTTCGTTTGAAAACATCTGGAGCTCATGTGTTTTGTTATGCAGCTCCTGCCCTGTGGAATTCTCTACCTCCTCGGATACGTAGCTGCCTGACCGTCATGAGTTTTAAAACATAGTTGAAAAGTGTTGTATTTGTAAAATCTTATGGCCTGTGATTTTGTATTGTTAATATTATATTTGTTTGTTTATTGTTATCTGTAAAGTGCTTTGGTATTTGGAAAAGCGTTTTTAAATAAATTTTTACTTACTTACTTCACTTACATTTTTTTTTAAAGATCACTGCAATGAAGGGCAGTCAAACATTGAAATATGTTCCATCTGGTGGTGTCAAAGCTCGATTTTCCAGAGGGACACAGACATACTCAACTGGTGTACACAGGGGTGTACAGGTTTCTATCTCTTACTCTCCCATGGTATCAGTTGGTACTGAGTGTGATGCGCCACAAGTAGAAGTAGACCCAATTGATGCAACTGAGAGAATGTAGAGTTCTTCATGTGACACAGAAGATGATGACTCTGAGTTTGATGACGATTTAGAAGAGGACCCAGATTGGGAGGTGTCTCATTTTGTGGACTCTGATACTGGTGATGAATCTGACTATTGCAATGAGGAGGATTATACTGAAAGGTACATTTTCCTTACATTGTAATGATCATCGAACTATGCACATCAACACCCTTTATTGGGGTCATTAATACATTGCCCAGTTTGTGTTAAGAAGAGGTCAGTGCCTCCTATAAGTGGCCCATCTTTTCTGGGGTTCCCCAGGGCTCCATTCTGGGCCCCTTACTATTCTCCCTTTACCTTAACACCCTTCCACGCTCTTGCTTGGGGAACATTCTATTGTACGCTGATGATGCAGTCATCTTTGCCTCAAATCGTAACCCTACTGCCCTCCAGGACTCGCTGCAGAAGTTCTTCACTGAAGCCGAGGGCTGGTTCAAGGAACATAGATTGGTGATAAATCTTAAAAAAACCAAAACCATGTTCTTCACTCATCCCCAAAACAAGTCCTGCAACTTCAAACTCCTCATTCACTCTGGGTCCTCATTCCCACTCGAACAAGTTTGCTCCAATAAATACCTAGGGATCCATTTTGACCCCTCCCTCTCCTTCCATGGACACATCACTGCCCTAGCCACTGCCACTAATATCCGATTGGGCATCTTACATCGGTATAAACACTGCCTCCCCCCGGAGGCTCTTCGACTCGCAGTCACCTCCTCTATCCTGTCCCTAGTGGACTATGGACTGCCGGTGTATGGTGCTGCTGATCAGACCGCACTCCATAAAATTCGCACTACTCTGAATAAGGCCTGCAGGTTAATTACTGGAGCACCTAGGATGACACACACCTGTCTACTGTATGCTAAAGCGCTGGTACTTGATCTCGATGAGTGCCTCAAATATCTTACCTGTACCCTTACAAAAAAGACCCTCCTTGGGCTTTCCCCACCACGATTGACCACCACCATACTCCGCTCTGTCCCACTAGTTCATACTCGGACCTCTGGGAAAACCTCTCTTGTTATCCCTAGAGCTAGGACCTCTCACGGCCAAAGAGCCTTCAGCTTTAGGGCCCCCTCCTGGTTCAACACACTGCCCCCCTCCATCTCTGAAGCTCCAACTATATCGTGCTTCAAAACTTCCTTACGTAACCACCTTATTAACACCCGATGCTGTAACTGCCACTAGTCAAAGCCGTACTCAACACTTATGACAAAGCTTATTACTAAGCTGCTAAGGACGCACATAACTCTGGTATTGTTTGCATCCATCCTACCTGTACCAGCTTGTTTGTATCTATGTCTTAATTTTACTGTTATACTTATGTGTTGTACTGCTATACTGTGTATTTTGGTTTGTCTTACTGTGACAAGGTACCTTTGTAAATGAGCCTATGGCTCAAAGGTTTTCCAAACTGCTGTTTAAATAAAATAAAAAAAAAAAATAAAATAAAATAAATACTGTAAATTCACACATGACCAGTGATTAACCATCTGGATGCACTGGAGGATATCACCCCTTACCTCATGTGAGACCTCATGAGTACTGTGCAAGCGCAGGTGCATAACTGTGCCACCACAGTCATATGCGCGAGTAACATCTCCAGGTGTGGATTTGTTGCTTTCTCCAACTGTCTTCTCAGAAGCCCATCACAGGTCGCTGCTCATGTATGTCCAGTTTACATTGAGGTGCGTAGATACTCAAGCTTGCTCTGCTGACTGATCAAGTCCTGACCCTCTTTTGAGTTGAGCATCCTGTACTGCACTGACACCATCTGTCCAGGGATACTGTTTACCAAGAGATTCATTTAAAGTATGGTGTGTAAAACACGATCTGTCATGTGTGATTGTATGTATGAGCAGTAATGTGATGCTTATCTGGTAAACAAAATTGTCATTGATCTCGTATCATTATTCAGGTGTTGCTGGGCACTCATTTTACTTTTGTTGTACTACTTCTGTTTTCGTTTCCTTATTTTTGTGTTCAACAGCTGCACCAAGCTCAAAGTGGACAGTCCACCGCACAGGCAGCATACTTTCATGGTTTTTGAGAGTGCCCAGGTTCAGCTGCTGCAAGTATGCTTGATGTACTTCTCCATGGGGAAGGTTTTCCTTCGAAGGATGATTGGTGGACTTACAATATTGGAAATGGTTTGCAGCAGTAGACATAGGCATTGTTGGGAGACATATTTTTCAGTGGTGGCAGTCCAGTGCGTATTTTAAACTTCCTGTCACATCTACATATGCTGAGAATAGCAATCAGGACATACCTTCTAATGCAGTCCAGTTATCTGGTTCCATCTGTCCGACGTGTCTGGGGAAGACATCAGGAGGCCTTACTGAGTACGATGAGAGGAGGTACAGCTAAACTTGGTGGCGATGCGCGTTGTTGTTCACCCGGATACACTGCAAAATTTGGTTCATATTCCCTGATGGACTTAGTGCGCTCCAACATAGTTGATATGCAGCTGATTCAGGTGATTGAACAATTCCTTATTGTTGTCATCACTACAGTGCTGTCCTTTGTGTCATGATGCATTATTGCGCTATAATATTGACATTGTCATATCTTTATTTAGGGTAACGAAGTATCAAGCTCCAATGCTATGGAGCTTGAGGGACTGAAACGTGCCGTACAAAAAGTGAAATCAGCAGGAGTGAAGATTGAGAGTCTAACAACAGACCGCCACGTTGGAGTTAAAAAGCACATGTGTGAACGGGAAAAAGAGATACAGCACTGGTTTGATGTCTCGCACGTTGCAAAATGTTTAATCCAATGATCGTTACTTGTTGTATCTTAATTTTCGTTCACATCTTTCATTATTTTGTTACACGTACCATCTGTTACTATCATGTATGCTGTGCACAGAAGTATGAGAAACGTGCATTTTATCACGTCATTACATATTAATAAGGTCTCCTTTCATTGTAGGGATCTGCAAGAAACTTGAAGCAAAGTCAAAAAGGGGAGACTGTGCATTGCTAGCTACATGGGCCAAAGGGATCAGCCACTACCTGTACTGGTGTGCTCGAACCAGCGGTGGAGTGGGGGACATGGTAGTGGCAAAGTGGAAGTCGATTGTAAATCATGTTTCTGACATTCACCGTAACCACAGTGAGCTGTTCCCAAATTGTGAACATGGACCACTAGCAGATCGCAAATGGATTGAGAGAGGTGATAACATGAAACGCTGTGATGTCATTGTGTAAAGTGCATGATGCAGTTACATTAATTGTACTAGCATTTGGATATTTCATCTGAACGTCTATCTGGTGGTAGGACACTTATTCACTGACTCTGCGACCTGTTGCGTCATTGGAATGTAGTCTGTAAGCAAACTTTATAGAAGCAGTAATGACATGCACTGTTGTGCATGGCTGGCTTCTGTTACATTCGTGGTGGATAGCCACTTTGTGATTATGCAAACCAAGATCTATGTCTGTGAAACAGATCTAAATGAGGTCCCAATCTGGTGGCAATTCATAGTGCCGTATGCCATTTCTGGTGATCATCTTGACTTGGTTTGCTTTTACCATTAAAATAGCTGTGCATGTCCAATAATCAATGTGAGACCATGTCATATACATTGTCACTTGCAAATGTTTCAAAAGGTGGTAATAACTTCGCTTTTGTTGATTGCTGTGCCATGACAAACATGGTGTCCATGTTGTCTATACTGCACATTGATTACTGAACCTTTTCCATTGCATGTCCCTTACTGGTAACTTCTTACATACATGTTCCTTTTCAATATTATCTTGTTGTAGGAAGTCGTGCTCACAAGGAATTGGAAATTATATGTGACAACAACCTGCTTATGAAGGATATTGGGAAGTTGTCACCATCCGAACAAACATCGGCACTAGAGTCGTTCCACAAAGTAGTATTTTTTTTTGCACCAAAAATGACACATTATTTCTACAACAGCATGGAGACCAGGTATGTGATGTTGTTCGTACTGTTATTCACTATATAGATAATAAAGAATGGGTCGGTGTGTTAACTACAAATTATAAAAAGGGTCTGAGAAATATAGGTTTTTGATTGGTTGTAAACATTCTATCAGCCCTATGTTAATCTTTGATTAACATACATGTACAGCCTAATCACATGCTGAACAAGGTTTAACACTATTTAAAAAACATTTTTGTTATAATAGCAATAAGGCACTCCCAAGGGTTATGTTAATGGTCAGTTAATCACCCTCTAGGGGCATGTAGCACTCGGCTATGCCTCGTGCCACATTCCACCCCTTGAAGGTGATTAACAGACCATTAACATAACCTCTGGTCATGCCTTATTGCTTAATTCATATACACCCATGGGGTTAAATGCTACATAAAAGAATATGGTGTGTGTAAAATTTGGGTGGGATATTCAAAGGGGTTGTGCATGGTGCAAAACTGTTGCTTCATGCGCATCCCACTGCTGCGCCATGGCGCGATATTCAAAAGGGGACGGTGCACTGCGCAGATCCCAAGGTGCCAGGGCGCACCACTAATGTATGTAGTGCAAGTGCAAGGGGCGTGCCCATGCATATTCCATACATTCTGATATTCTGCCTGGGATGTGCGGTGCATATGTTGGTGCAACCCCAACTTGCGCCGCACAGTGGTGCTCAAAGTTGAGCCAAAAGGATATAGGAGCAAGGGTTTGCCACCAACAGGTGACCTGCCGTATTTCAGGGCACAACACAGCATCTGCCAGCCGTGGGTGGCCACCCGAGCTGCAGGGCCAGGGTCCATCGGCATCACGCCCTCCCACTTCCATGCTCGATCGCAGGCATAGGTACATTTAAATACACTTCCAATATCCCTGGTGGTCCAGTGTACTGCTTCCATCCTGATCACGGGCATAGGTGTAGCATAAGGCACGTCCAATATCCCTTGTGGTCCAGTGGACCGCTTACAGCACGATCACGGGTATTAATATAAGTAAATAAATGCATCTTCAATTTCCATTCACATATTGGGACTGTGTAGTACGGTACAGTCTGCACGCCCCTTGGCCCACTCTGTTGACCAATGGACGTACAGCGTACTGTACGCAGTAAGTCGGCGGGTGGTCAGGCAGCTTGTGAGTGGGGAGCTGCCGCCCGCCACTGACTGGGTGGGAGCGGGTGGCGGTGATCAGTGGGGGGGGGGGGTACCGCTGGACCACCAGGGATAATTGAAGATGCATTTACTTATTCTAATGCCCACGATTGGTCTGGAAGCGGTCCACTGGACCACCAGGGATATAGCACGTGATTTAAAATATACTTATGCCCGCGATCGGGCATTGGGGCAGTGTGATGCAATGTTCCAGGTGGCGTTGCTCCCCGACGGCTGCTGTCTGGCAGGGCGCCAGGCACAAGTCGCAGGGGATCGGTGCACCTGCATGCAAATTGGGCCATAATTATATGCTAATGGCCCCAGTTGCGCCTTGCATGCATTATGGCCCCATTTGAATACGCATCGCTGAATATCGCGGTTCCTGCGCGTTCCTGTGTTCCTGTGTTCCTGGTTCCTGTGGTTCCTGGTGAAGGTACATTGCATGGTTATTCACAGTAAGTACATTTTTTTGTGTCATTCACATATTGCTGATTGCAGCCCTTCATTTTAATGAAAACTCAGAGAGGGCGCAGAGAGTTCGTAGAGATGGTCAGGCCATGTGGGGAATATCATTTCCAAAAGCAAGAGGTGGCGCATCCGTCATAAAGGAGATCAAAGTTCCCATTACATAAGGTAAGTTTATGCAGTAGGTGTGGAACCAAAAGCAATTGCATAAATCCATTTATTTCCACATATGTGGGATACATCTAACCACCCTAGAGTTATCCCACATATGTGGGATACAGGCAAACTGTCAATCAAAGCTTTTTTGTTCATTTTTTTGACAAATAAATGTGAATAACTTTACAAGGAAAAATGATAGCATAGTACTGTGAGCATGAAAAATGTTCAGGACAAGTATATGTACAACATGAGTGGCATTTCATTTATAGATACCTTGTATTTTTTTATAATTAGCAAAAAAACAGCATAAAATCCAATTTTCTTTTCACTGTTTAGACAGATCGATTGCTCTTGCCTTCCACCACTACAATCAACCTCCAGCGGAAGTATGCGTTAACTTATTTAAAATGAAAGCTAATGTAAATGGCATGGGTGCAAAAACAATGTTTTACAAATGCTGAAATAAGCATTTCAACTGAGGGCCAAAAAATAAACCAGAGCGGTGCTACAATGGAGCCCATAGTATGTTATGTAATTGCTGTGTCGAAAACGGTTAACCCAGCAATTATGTAAAATTACATTATGGGTTGGTGTGTCAACTTGACCTAAACACACAGATGCTATTCATTAACCCCTCTAGATTTGCTTTTGACTTTAATGTGGCATCTAACCCTGTGGTGTGTATAAACTTCTAGTTACACACACTGACACATATTGTTTTGTATTTCTTATGTCACTTAGTACACCATGTATTGAAAACCAATAATTGCTTTTTTTTTTCCTTCACATAGGTTACGTACAAGAATTGACGGACAAGGTTTTTCATTTACGTGCGGAGTACCCCAGTTACAGGCTTGCAGGACTGAATAATCCTGACCGTCACGTGCCCCCTTCCGTTGCATCTAAGTTTGAGAAGCAAGAGAAATCGAAATTGGTATCTGAGCACAGAAGCCGTTTCAATAAGAATTGAAATTAGTGTCAGAGGTTGATTTCCATAAAGTGCAGTCAGAGACAAATATTTATTGGGTCCCCTTTATATACTTTAATATCTGTATAATGTCCTCCTGTCCCTCCTGTACTCCATGGTGTACATACTGAGCTCCTTGGGCCTCTCCTCATAGGTCCTCTCACACACCCCACTGTTCATTTTGTTAGTCATGCTTTGCACCCTGTCTAGAACTATAATATCCATCTTTAAATGTGTTCCCGAACACTGCACACAGTACTTGAGGTGTGGCCTAACAAAGCAATTGTACAGGGGAGCGATCAATTACACATTTGTGAAGGTAATCCACCTTGTCGATGCATACCAGCATTCTATTTGCCCTTGACGATGCACTCCCACAGGTGTCTCAGTTGATGCTCATCAGCCCTTCCCTGTGGTGTCTCCCCCCATCCTGCTCCTATCAACTCCCACAGTCTAGATGTCAAAGGTATACAGTTATCTGTCGTCCATGGTCACCCCCTATACCCCTGCCCTGTCTCTCTTCATCCTCCACACCCCAGTATCCATACCCACAGCCTAGTCCTTGTTCACCTTATCCTCCTTTTTCCTCTCCTCCCTACTCCTGTACAACATCTTGTCCTTGTCCTCCCCTATTGTTAAACATTTTCAATCCCTGCATCTTGCCCCCTATGTCTTCCTATCCGTCTCTTCCTCAGCTTCACCATCAACAGCATCATCATCATCATCATTGTCTTTCACCTCCCCCCCAACCCCCTCCTCTAGCACCTTTTCTTTTGGTGAGCCATACCCCATCCCGCAGTACCCACCCTTCCCTACGTCCCCTCTTGGTTCCCTGTGGACAACAAAAGGCTGTTTCCTAGTGCTTTGTGAATGCCCACCTTTTTGTTCCCTATGGACAGCCGCAGCACAGTACCATGGCCGCACCACACCCTACAGTTCCAACCACCATCCCAAACATGACCACTGTAGTGACATGTGAGTTGTGGGTCTTATACAGTGTAATAGTGTATTCACCACCACCAACAATTTCATCATCCATTTCCATTGGTGTTACCACCGTGTCAGCACAGACTATAACCCAGATGTCAACAATGAATATTACTGTACACAGTTTGTATTCATGCCTTCTCATGTTATTGTTTTCTACCATGTTAAAACGTGCTGTTCACGTTACACTTATTTATGCCATTTAAGCATTTGAATGTGTAACCCATATCCCCCAGCATTCACAATCCCAGATATACCTGCCTGTCATTATATGACTTCCCCTGCAGGCACAACTTTTTGGTTCACATTCTATGGACTCCTTACTCCGTTCCCTTGTCCTGTTGCATGTAATGCTATAGTTTTGTACACCTGAAGGAGCACATCACTCCAAGTTGTCAAATTGTGAGTTATGAAAATGAATGCAGAAGTTGGAATGTGTTTCAAAAGTTTAATAGTTCACATACGTTTCACAGATAGTCATTGAGAAGTAACACGACTTTACAGTTTCTTGCAGCAATTTCACTGAACTGGGTGGAAAACAGATTTTGTACGCAGTAACTGTCCTTATTGAAAAACCATCGTGCAACACTTTCAAGTGTAACATTAACCGTTTCAATAGAAATTTTAATGTTCATGTATTACTACATGTGTCCTTTCACTTTATTGTGCAACAAATCACAACTTTTGAAATGTTTCAGCAGTGTCTGACATGAACATTGACTGTTCATCAAAAAGTTCAGCACATGGGCAGCATGAAGGTTAGCAAGTAATGCTGTGCTCTACCTAGGAAAAAGAGAAAAACATGGTATTAGTGTTATCAACATATTATGTTAACAGTTTAGGATTAACACATTCATAGTAAAGCAAATAGACATTCATCTATTGTGGAAGATTACTGTGGGAAGCAACAACGCAGACACAGAGAGTTTCAGCTTTACAAGACACTAGCAGGGTAGCGTCCCACCCTGTACAGACTGACAGGCATCATGTGTGTGCCTTTGGATTGCCGACTCTAATGGTCATGCCATTCCACCACCACCCAACCCTGCAGCCAGTAACAGGCATTGAGGTGTGCAAAGGACTGTTCGGCACCACAGTTCACCCCATTGTCCTGTATTGAACCCATTTCAGTGTATGTCCTTCTGGAGTGGGGTGACTGTAAAGCCAAACACCCTAAGGCACACCTCAACACTTGTCAGTTTCTGCATGATAGGGTGAGGTGAAATGGCACGAACATCATGGGCAACAACCAAAATGCATATCACAATGCCTGTCCATCTCTGCAGGGTGGAGGTGGTGTTGGCGTGATGTTCAATACTTCGCTGCCACTCCTACTCAGCATCTGTCCAATTCCTGCATTGTTTATACCACTGGGTGCACTTGGACCCTACCAAGGGTGTCACTGCTCGTCAACTTTTTATATCATTCAAACAGTATGCCAAAACTAGTGTTTTAATTAAGTGACTCATACAGATGTCTGTAACATCATAGCATATAAACACAAAATGGAACAGCTATGTAAATACTTCATGTGTACATTTTGTAACAACTGAAGCTGTCCATGCCTACCAACCTACCTATAAAAGTCCTGAAAACCTTTGTAGGTCTCAGAGGGGAATTTAGCCCTAATAGCACATACAGCACAGGATGGCAAGACTTTGCGGTTACCTCTTCCTAATTTATGCCACACCCAGTACACAAATTTTCGGTATGCCATGTAACGTAGAAGCCTGGAAAATAAGTAAAATTTCAAGTAGTGAAAACCGGATGACAAAGTGTAGGTGACACTGCATTATGCAACACATACAGCAGCAATGCCTATGCAGTGACTGGTCAGTTGAGCATCCACCATTTGAAACAATGATGATTTCTGTAATGAAATGGAGTATGTGACTAAATTACAAAAGTAATTACTATGTATTATTTTTATTATTGTCATTATTCGACCGGAGGGACAGGGTAGTGTGGAAGTTGGGAGGGGCATCAGTCTATATCAGGGTTGAAATAAGTTGCACAACGGAGGAGTCGGACGAAGGGAAGGAGGAGGAGGCATTATGATTTAAGTCAAAGTCCACTACAGACACAAATGTTACATTGGTGGTGGTTTAGGGACAGGGACCTCTTCCCACAAGTATTGAAAGATGCTGGGTAAAGAAAGGTGGTAATTATGGTTGACTTCAGATGTAACAGGAAAGGAGGAGACGAGGGCAGGTTTGAAGTAATATACCTGCAACTACACAGCCAGAAAGGGACCAAGATCAGTCTGTGGGTCATATATTTATTTATTTATTTGTTTTCCAAGCTGTATTTCTCACCCACCATCGCTGAACTCTCTCCTGCGACTTCCCTGATGCACTGTCTACCTCCTTCTGTTGCCTCCCGTACCTGTCACCGCTCCTCTCCAGCGCTGGGCATCACCGGGTCTGCCCTCCGGTGCATGGTCGCCCGCCCAGGGTGCTCTATCTTATAGTATTGAGCCACCGGGCTGGAGAGAGGGGGAGAAGCGCAGGGTGCTTGGGCCCTACTCCTGGAGTGTGGAATGAGAGGGGAAGCGCCATCAACTATCAGCAGTGGAGAGGGGTTTCTACGTAGTTACGTTCCCTGTGGAGTCCATCAACCATGGCAACACCTGCCGCGGCTACACCCCCCTGGCATACACCTGCGATGCTCGTTCGGCTACCCACCGGCCTCCGCCAGAGGTCACTCATTGTGCGGTCGCTACCCCAACCCTTCCCGAGGAAGATAGAGCAGTCCTCTGGATGCTCAATCTCTTCCTCCCCTGCTGACCCCTGTCCTCCTGGGCTCATTCCCAAACCCAGGTCGATGGCGTGGTGGCGGTGTGGCATCCAGCACCTCAACCCTCAGTGCAACCGGGCAATCTCTGTGGGCCGTTTATAGGATATAATATGATGTAGTGATCTCAAACATTGATTAAAGCATTTCCTCAATTATATTCATGTTATTGTAGACACCATGTTAGAAGCACAATAACCCACAACAGGGTGAGCGGTTATGTAAGCAATAACCCACTCCAGGGTGTGCGGTGATTGAGGATTAATCAACACCCCGGGTGTGTTGTGAGGTGTGAGGCCGCAGGCCGATTGTCCTCACAGCACCTGGGGTGTTGATTAATCACCAATAACCGCATACCCTGGAGTGGGTTACTGCGCTTATAACATGGGTTATGTTTACCCAACAAAAGATCATGCAAAAAGGTGTTTTTTTGCTGTATAAACAGCAAGAAAGGTGATGTAGCTTGCCGTCTTGCAAAAGAGTCCCCACAAAATACTGTATTTTCCTGATGTAATGAACATACAAATGTCACAGATACACCACCAAGATCATTAGTGGCATTTCTTCTGCATCACACTGTCCCCTGCCATGCCTGTAAGGATTACTGTAACCCCCCCGATAGGTGCACATGCAGGAAAAATAGAGATGGTGAGCATTTGCCAGTTGGAGCAGACACCGAATGTAAGGGGACCAGAGAGAGGCAGTGCAGACTGCAGGAATTCAACACTCACCCAATTCCTGGCACCTGCGTCTTGCACTCTCTAACATACTTCACTGTTTCTCTCTCTCTCTCTCTCTCTCTCTCTCTACCTACCAGACCATTGCAGACTCGATGTCTTTGCTGTCTTAGCTATGTGTGCGGTGAAGGGATAGGGCAAAGCCGCAATGCTGTATCATGCTCGCATTGCACTACTACACACCGTACCTTACTGAACAGATCAGAGCACCACCGTCAAGTCACACACCGAACACATTGTGTGTCATTACACCTGCCTGTCAGCTGCTGCTCAGTCACCATTTTTCATCCGATCGGAACTTTCAATGTAAAACAACTGAAAGCGGGTTGGACACTATGGAGAACAGGGGTGTAGGAGATTAGTGGGGAGGGCAGGTTGATGGCTAAGCTTGTCAATCTGTGTCTCTACATTTACAAATGTGCAAACCAGGGGCTGATGGTCGCACCTTTACTCAACTCCATCAACGTGACCACTTTGATACTTGTCCTGGCTATGGTGCCCAGAGTTTCAGGGGATGATTGGGTGGGAATTTCTGTGTGTCTCACCCGGGGGGGGGATGAATGGAGGAGATGCAGGAGCACGGAGACACTCTACAGGCTCGCTGTAAGGCATAATGCAGCCACTGTGCACAAAGTTTTAACACTGCAGGCATTGTTGGTGCACTGTCTGTGCTACAGTATATGACAGGCTTGTGTTACAGGGTGATCGCTCACTTAGCAACTAAAACAATGGCTGCCTGTGACACTGAATTTCCAGCACAGTAATGAGACCCTCACTGAAATGTACTAGTATTGATCTCAGTAAGAGAGTGATCACCATCAGCATGCATGTAACATACATTAATCATCTCTCAGGTGACAGTTCCTATGAAATTACTTGCTTATATCTCCCATGTTATAATGCTTACTTTCTCAATGCTGGTTAACATACAGTAACACTGCATGGTGTGCAAAGTATTTCGATGTAATGTCATGATTGTCAAATCTGACATACACAGGTGCATACACATAAGCAATTCAACCTATATTTTGGTTGAAGATTCATGGTAAGAAAAAGACAATGACAGTTGCACTCACTCATTGGTACTTTCATTATCACCAACAGGGCCGTCAACCTCTACATATTCGTACAAACTGGACTGGAGAACATCTTCATCCAAGCAACAGCTCTTGAAACCCTGCACATCGGTGATGCAGCGGATCTCATCTGACATCTCAGATTTTTCCGTCACTGCACAATAGAACCAACAGCACCGGTTCTCAGTTGGTGATGACAGTAATTGGCAATTACTACAGCTGCACCTGAAATGTAAATAAAGCAATTTAAAAAATTATGGAGTACCATTTCTGTACAGAAATTAATTAAACAGTTTGATCACAAGTGCATGTCATCCATTTATGCCAGTGTGCACATACACCACCCTGTATCACGACACATGACACAGTGTAGCATGAGTACAGAATGAGCATCTTTTAGGTGCGACACACCACGTGATAAACATAGTATCGGGATATGCTATCAGAAGTAAGAGCATAACAATTAACATAACACAGTCACTGGAAATAGCATCAGCTCACATATTGTTCTAACAACCACAGTAATGCAATCCATACAAATAATTTTGTATGATGAGAACAATATCATCCTCAAGAAGGGATGTTGAGTACTGTTTCTTGCTGATAGTGTCACTACACAATAGTAGGGAGGGTTGGGGGGATACTGGGATGTATAGGGAGAGGCATCAACAGCAGAAAACAACCAGTTGTTTTCACTATGTACAGATAGTTAATGAGACACCATCTGGAGTACTGCGTCAAGTTCTGAAGACCACATCTCCACAAGGACATAGACAGGATGCAGGAAGTCCAGAGCAGGGCACCTAAAATAGTGCAGGGTCTGCAAGACAAGCCATACCAGGACAGACTAAAGGAGCATAATATGTATCTCCTTGAGGAAAGGAGGGAGAGGGGGGACATGATTGAAAGTTTTCAGTACCTCAGTGTAATTAACAAAGTCCAGAGAGGGTAGCATATTTCAGAAAAAGACATGGGGAACAAGAACAAGGGGACAAAATTTGAAGATAGAGAGGGGACGGCTCTAAGTAAGTATTTCTTCACAGAGAGTATGGTGGGTGCATGGAACCGCATTCCGGATGAGGTTGTGTGGTCGAAAACTGGTGGCAGAATTCAAGAATGCATGGGACAGTAATAAGGCAATTCAGGTGGGGGGTAGGAAGAAATAGGCTGTTGGTCAACTTGGATCTCCAGCTTATCCAGTAGATCGAGACGTGGGAAGACTAAGTGGGAAAGGGGTCCTTATCTGCTGTAAAAGTCTATGTTTCTATGTTGTGGTGATGGGTAAAACATTCACTAAAATTACCACCACCTGCATCAGCTCAATTTCAGTTGCTTACCATCTGTTTCCCCCCGTACACCACTCGTCACAGAACAAGGGAGTTGTAGTATCACTATCCCTACAGTGTGAAATTAATTCAATACTTAAAATTAATATATAAAACTTCAATGGGCATATCACAGTGCATGGCTTGTGAAAAGGGGATGCAACACACAACTGCAGTATTCAGAATAATTTATGTGTGAGTCTGTCACTGCATGGTTCACAGAAACACCAAATGAAACACCTGCAGTGAGGAATGGTGATGCAGTAATGGAAAAGGTAGCATATTGTCCCTACACACAATAGCAGCAGTGCACAATATCAAGGAAACAACAAATATCAGACTCTGACAGATTCAGTGATCAAAAATCCTGTATTTAACCATGGTGAAGTACCCTCAGGTGTAATGTATTCAGGAGTCCGGATTACACATGTCTGTCTGTGATGAGGATAGGAACAGATGTGTGTGTAATGCCTCTGCACTGTAAATAACCTGGAAGTTGTTCTGACAGGCTATGCTAACATTGATGAGTGCTTGTTGTGGACAGAGGACGATGCCTGGTATCTTGCTTTGTGTTGTGCAAACAGTAGAGAATAGCTACAGAATACAAGATGGTACACATGGTCCCACTGCAGGGATAACCTGCAACAGAGGCAATGATTACTTTGATCTCTGTTTTACTGTTATGCATCGCCATTCAATATTGAGAATTGTACTTCATGTGCACGTAATTGTTATTGGTAATGGCCATTGGGGGGGGTAAATGGTAAGGTTGTGACACGTGAGATAAATACTGCTGTTGTCAAACTTCAGTGTCAAAAAAGAAAAGACAATAGAGATGGTTTACCATTCAGACAGCTCCATGCCACATCCCTCGTCGCCACTGTCAGGATTGTTATCAGACCCATTCGCTGTGATTGAAGGCAAGTAGGGAGCATCATCTAATGGCTCAAAGCAATATAGGACCATATGGGTCCCAGAGGAACCAGCAACACAGGACAGCACTGCAATTTTGTCTTCTTCTTCGGAGGACATAGCTGACTGGAAGGATAGTCGCACACCGTATGATGTAATCATGCACGCGCCCGCCGACTTTCACATCCGATGTAAACACAGGGGAGTTCGAGCGTGCAACGAGGCATTATAGACTTTTAAAAGTTCACTTTTAACACGCATTCCAACACAGAACAGACAGAAAACATCAGCAATCATCAGAAAACAAGGTAGGACAACAGATGTGGGGATACAAATGATGAAAATGACAAAGTGTTGCATTTGATCTTTAAAACCAAACAAACATCTGTCTTGTCCTAGGTGACCTTGTCCCCTCTTGCCCTTGTTGGAGTAGTGATGAAACTTGTTGTTCTGAAAGGATGGCAACGTAGCCTGCCCTCCTTGGCTGTCTTTGTTGTTTCCTTTCTTCATGGCAAATTTCTCTATTCTGGATCCAAACACTCTGTCGCCCAGGAACTGTAGCTTACTGTGGATTTTGATTCCTGGTCAGCATTCCAGAGTTCGAGCCAGATATGTCTTCTGGCTCTGGTAATAGATGCCACTGATCTGGATGCCATCTTGAAACTGTCAACTGTGGGGTTGGCCACATATTTAATTGCTTGTATTGCACAGTCCATAGTGGCTCCATGAGTACTTGTTTCAGGAATGTCAGGTGTCAGTGTGGCTCAGTTGGTAGCACATCCGCCTCTGGACCAGAAGGTCATAGGTTCTCTTCCCACACCGGGACTGGACTTGCACCTAAAAACTGCTGGCATCCGAGTGCAGTTTTGGGGGGTGCTGTACTGCGAAGTGCGATCCTTCGGATGAGGGCGTTAAACCGAGGTCCCTTCTGCCCATCCTGGTGTTGTCCTGGTGGGTGTCCAGGTGGAAGTAAAAGAACCCAGGGCACTCTTCGCAAAGAGCAGGGAACATTCCCGGTGTCCTGGCCAGCATTGCCCTTCCCATAAACCAGTTCATGCAATTATCCAGGCTGTGTGTGGGTGATGATGTGCGATATGGCCGCCACCACACATTCAGTCACTTCACTACCAGTCTAGCATTGCTTGTAAAGCATTTGGGATACTGTGTAAGAAAAGCGCTATATAAATGATGATTCTTCTTCTTCTTCTTGACGCATGGCTTCCAGCCATCTGTGGACCACTCTGGATGAATAAGTGGCAGCCATGGATGCCCTCATGTTCATTATTAGCATGGCATGCACTTTTCGAATGATGTTGTCCACCTTTCTGTCCATGGGGTCCTTAAAAGCAGATGCAGACTTTGATGCTAGCACTGTCTTGTTACTAGGTGAGGAGACTTCTGAAACTACTTTTGGTGAGACTCACCAAATTTTCTCCTTCTCCTATGTCAGTGGGCATCTTCTCTCAAAATTACCCTTCTCCCTGGTCTTCACTGGATTGGGTGCTTCCCATTCTTTTGTCAGTGTGCTCTCCAGAGCTTTGCATACCAGAAAGTAGGTGGAGGATGGTTTTCTTTCCCTTACTAGGGGATCCAGTCTGCTGTCTGGCTGTTCCACTGGCTCATCAATTCTGAACATTTCGCAGACCACCCTAATGAGCTCAGGAATAAGGTCCTGTCTAAGGCCTTTGACCTGGTAGATCACTCATTGCTGTCCGGGAGACTGGGGGACATTGGATTAGAAGATTCCCCTGTTAGGTGGTTCGCTAGTTACCTCAGCCAATGCCCTCTGTGGGTAAGAAACAGGGACCAGATGTCAAGTGTTGCTTTAATGAAACAGGGCATTCCTCGGGGTTCTGTCCTGGGAACGCTCCTGTTTTCTCTATTTATAGATCCCCTGCCAGCTGTTCTTCAGGACACTCATGTACTGATGTACGCAGATGATGTGATTTTGTATCACAGCTCTGATTCAGTTGATATATTAAATACTGTAACTCATTGGGATCTGACTTTATTTTATTGGAAAACTGGTTTTGGGAACATAGATTATTATTAAACAGTAAAAAGACCAACTCAATTATCTTTGGGTCACGCCCCAAAAATCAGTACATTGTTCTCCACTACAAATTGTTAACAGTAGGGGTGACATGATTAAGTGGGTAACTTCCTTTATATATTTGAGAATTCTATTGGATCCCCAGTTGACTTTTTCTCAGCACTTAAAACCGATTTGTCATCAAGTAAATTGCAAAATTGGGGTCTTATTTAAGTTAAAGAACAGTCTTATTTTGTCTGCTAGAACTGCTATTGGTAGGAATGTTCTTTTACCAGTTTTATTTTATAATTCCTTTTTATTTACTCAAATTTCAAAATCTGATCTAACATTGATAACCACCACATTTAATGCCATGTGTAGATTTATTCTACAACTACCCCTTGGGACTCATTACTGCATCCTTTAAAACACATTGGACTGGCTTTCACCCAAATTTAGTTGTGAATTTAGTCTATTGTCATTGGTTGACAAAACATTAAGATTAGGAGAGCTGTCTGCACTGACGTCATTATTTGAGTATAAAACAGAGGTTAGACCTTTAAGATCCTCTGACAATCTTTTTTTGGCAATTCCTAGCTGTAGGACCATTATGGGGAGTCGGGCCATTAGTGTCTGTGCTGCTAGGAGTTGGAATAATCTCCCAAAAGTTATACGTGATTTGCCAAATCATGTCTCCTTTAAAGCAGGTTTAAAACAATTTTACTGAGAACACATGCATTGTACTTGTTATGATTGATTGTTTTCTGTTAAAATGTGCATTATGTCTTTGTATTTAATGTTTGTAATTTTGTATGATTGTAATTTATTGTTAATATCTTTGGCTATGCCCCAGGTCACATATGAAAAAGGACCTCGGCTCATATACTTACCTGGAAAACAATACTTTAAATAAATAAATAAAAATAGAGAGCACAAAGTCTGGTGGACATGTCCTCACAGCCCTCTTCTTCCTCTTCTGGGGCTTTGTCCCCAGATTGAGATGCCTCTGAAGAGTCATCTAGGTCAGGATGACTAATGCCTCTTGGTTTTTTGGGTGTGGTGGTGTTTTATTCTGGGTTACGGGGTCTTTTGTCTGAGCCCATAGACTGTATCCTCTCCAGTAGTTTTTGGAACAGTTGCACCACCACGCATTGTGATGTGGTGAACGCGCTGTCATTTATGGGGTCCTCATTTGTGGAGCCCAAATTTAGGTTAAAGTTCTGTGGCTCAGCGTCCACCACACAGAGGGAACAGAGGTCCCCGATATCAGTAGACAAAAGGATATTGGGGCATGTTCTGCACACTCTTCGAGATGCAGCCATTATTATTTTCTGAAAAACAAACAAAATTGTATGCTGTTTAGAACCAGTGACTTACTATAATAAAGTCACTATAAAACCATACTTGATCATGCTTGTGAAGAAAGAATGCCTTTAAGTTTTACACCAGGCTTCTTTTTAATTTTGAGCCCTGTGATAGGGCTTGTACTGTCTGTTTGGTTCCAACTTAAAATTAGAAATACAGAGGGTCTGCTAATCTGTCTTTTACCCTCTGTAAAAAACTCCCAGTACGTTTGATGTGATGCCCCTTTAAGCAAAAACACAATCTCTGAAACTGGTGGTGCTATCTCTTTAAAAGAAAGTTGCATGTCCTTCCGTGGCCATCTTAAGGGAGGAAGCAAGACCTGATGGAGGAGGATTAGGCATATACAGACAGAGCCAGGTCCCAGCAAGCCTCGGGCTGAGCGCTCTCGCAAGACTTGCAACTAAAACAAGATGGCGGTGTGATAGAAAAAAATGGAGCCTCCTCATGGCATGGAGATGCTGGGGACAAGAAGACAGGAGCCCCAGCAATTGGGGAGCCTCGGCCCTCAGAATCTACATCCATCATAAACTAAGCTCTCCTGGATCGACAACACTAACTGGTGGATGGGCAACTAGTTTGCAAGGACCAGGCGGCTCCCAGAGGGGTACTCCTGAGGTAAGGCTCTCGGAAGGGAGTGAAGAAAAAAACGCAGACCCCCAAGTCAAGGATTACCTACACAGGTCGTGGTTGAACTAAGTAAACCGTGATGTGGAGGGAGACAAATGGAGCCACAACGAGCCTTCGTGCTTCTGAACGGTGCACACCAGTCTTGGTTGATCAAGGTAAACTGAGAGGGTGCACTTCAAAATTTTAGTCCCGTACCTCGGCAGAGCAAAGTAATATTGAAGTAGGACACACCAGCATGGGCCTGATTGCAAACAACAGTAGCACATCAACAATTTAGTTCCCAGCCTCAGCAGAGCAAGGTAATACCGAGGTGGGACTCACAAACATGGGATAACTTTTTTAAAACGCGTGATAATGCCACCATATCCTTGAAACAAAGTGCCAGGGAAATAAAAATTAACAACCTTGCCTGATGCCAGCGTATGACTGAAACTATTTGAAAAAACAAATACCACAATATAGAGACTGCTCTAGCACCGCGTAAAGCAGCGAATGGTGCAGAATCTATAGGCTCTGCTAAGGATTCAATTACTCATAACTGCTAGCATAGCTAAAAAGGGTTACAAATCTCACATAAAGTTGTTTGGCACAGAGCCAAGTAAAACATGCCCAGCCTGGAGAGATGCACAAAAAGAACTGAGGATTCTGGGAGCTACAGGGGAGGAGATGGATCGAATTTCGAATCTGGTATTTTTTTTCTGCATCAGCCTATGAAAAGAGTGCTTGATAACACATGCATTGAGACTTAGGGTGCTGTAAAAAGGTGTGATAGATAATATGCAATTTACAACGGACATATTCCTATAAAGAGGCATACATTAATTCACAAATAAGTACAATATAAACTGAAATACAGGAGGTCCTGTGGGAAAGAGTTCAGTTCTCCCTCCTATATTTAAAACAATCATATTGGGCACTGTTCACTAATGGTTGGGAGATACGTGCGAATCGCATGCATCTCCCCGCACACAGCTCTGCACCCACCAGAGGTCCACATGAGGACTGCATTCACGAACAGCGGTCCCCACCCTGCTCCGGTACACAGGGGCAGTCCAGTGCAGGGCTGCGGACTTGGCTGTGTAGCCAACCAGAACCCCAAAATGATCACTTGCACCAGTCGGTTGCCATGTTGCTGATGGGTGCACTGGCTGCCATTGGACTGAGGTGTAGGGGCACCCCACCAGCACATCCCCCACCCTTCCAGATATGCACCACAGCCAAGGGTGGACACATTGAGGGGTCTCCTGACCCTCAAAATCCCTGCCGATTGCAGTGGCAGCATCAAGGGGGGCCCTGTATCAGTTACGGCTGCCTCCAGAAGGTGTATACATCTCCCCTCATGCAAATCACCACATGTTGTGAATGGTGCAGATGCTACCACCTTGCACCTGTCCCGTTCTGTCCCGTGTGGAGATGTGTATTCAGCTGGTGTGCCAGGCATGTAGGGGGGAGTGACTGAGTACATGCATGGCATGCAGGGGGCAGAGTGTGCGTGGCAGTTGTAGGTGAGCTATGCACACCCTTTGTGAATAGGGCCCATTATGAGGGAGGGGCAAGAGGAGCCCAGCTCCTGGCCTGCCACTTCCGGGCGCAGAGGAAAAAAAGCATACATATTGCAGCTTAGATGTTCAAGGTCTGGTAGACTGGAACATATTTTATTTATTTATTTATTTATTAAAGTTTCGGAATTATAAAATGATGTAAATTATATGGGACTACTGTCATACTCTATATGCTGAAGAAAACCCTACTATACCTGAAGCAGCTCATAGGTGTCTGGCTGCGCAAGGGCTCCCCTCCCTCACAGACGTGCAGCAACAGATGTTACTGCAGCCAGCAACTGCAGAAGAGATTTAGCTTGTCCTGGACTCTGCCAAAACCTTGAAATACCCAGGCCCTGATGGATTCCAATTAGAATATTTTTAAACATTCTCTGCAGAGCTCCTCCCCTGTTGTTGTAGGCTTTCATGGCGGTGCAGGATGGTTGAACTCTGCCATGTAGTTGGAGTAATGCTACCACTTCTTCTATTTTGAAACCAGCTAAAGATTCCAGCAATCTATCCTTATATTGCCACATCTCCATATTCAGTATGGATTATAAACTATATATGGGAATCTGGGCCCACAAATTGGACACTCTGCTCCCATTGCTGATTTATTCAGATTTAAAGGATTTTATTAAAAAAATGGCAAACTATGGAAAATATCCATAGAACGTTTTATCACCTCTGTGGAGAAACATTCTGTCCCCTTAGCCCTTCTGAGTGTTAATATTGAGAAGGCTTTTGATAGTGTAACCTCCTTGTTCCCAGGGGTTACTAGAATCCCACTTAGAATCAGTAGCAGGCAGGGAGAGGCAGCTTGTGAGATGCCAGTTAAATGCATTTCACACTGTCACACTCTGTTTTCAGTCTCAGCTGAGCTGGAGTGATGATGTCACATTAGAATTTTCACAGCAGCATAAGCCACAATGGAATGCTAGCTGCAGGGGTTAGCAGTAGAATGTTGATGAGATTCAGTAGTCAGTCAGTAGGAGAGTCTGTAGAGTGAGGAGGCTGCAGAAGGCAGCTCCTCAGACTTAGCTCTGAAACAGAGCTACCTCTGGAGAAGTGGTAGTTGTTCTCACCCTAGATGGAGAACACAGAAGACCAGTAGAGTGAAGTGGTAGAGACCGTTCCTAGAAGGTTTTCCAGTGCCCCATCCCCAGAGGGATGGGTGGAATTCCAGGATTCAGGGGCAATCTCCTGGTCCAGCTTGGAGGTGGTGAAGCTGCCTGAGATTCATTTGTTCTGTGAGTACCCAAGACTATCGTATGGAAAAAGCCCTGTGGCACCTGCATTCTGGTGGTGAATTTTTCTCTAACAAAGGGACTCTGTCATCAAGACAGTTTCTGTTAAAAGTGTCTGCCTACTGTGTGGTCTGGAGTGAGACTAGCCAAGTACAGAACTTTTAAGACTGTTTCTGTGTAAAGGTGTCTGCCTACCATGGGGTCCAGAGAGAGACTTGACAAGTACAGTACTTTTAGTTCATGTCTGATTTAAAAGCATCTGCTAAAGTGGGGGTCTAGAGTAAAGACATAGCTATGTACAGAACTTTTAATTTCATGACACCTCCGAGGTGTGAGAAGTAGAATGTTAAATGTGCAAGACATTTCAAGATAGCATCTACGAGAGTGTTTCAGAGAAAGGTGTTATTAACCAGATGAATGGCCGAGTATAAATTTGGAAGCAAAAGGTGGGAGACTCTCCCATCTGGAGTAACCATGTTTACCTCTCTGGGTTCAGTTTGGGCACCTTTATTTTCTCTCAGTGCACTTGGCCAGTGCCTGAAGAAAATACCCAGATGTGGAATTTTGGATTTTCGGTGAGCCTGAGTGTGCTCAGTTGGTGGGTGAGGGAGCCACCTGTAATTCCTCATGCAATATGGGAAAGTCTCCTAGTACTGGCAGAGGGTGCCAAGTTGAGTGAAGTGTACCAGTTCGGACCGTGTGTGCCAATCCATTCAGAACCTGAGGGTTTGCTGTGTGTGTGTGCTCTGTACCTCAGTAATCTGCATTACCAGTGGGAGTAGCCCTGTGGGGGTCCGTCTTCGCTTTGTTGTATTCTCTGTGTATGTGAATAAAAACCACACTCTAGAATCCCAACCTGGTTCGGACAGTACAATTATTGCTTCCAGAGTCTGGATTTACTTGGGTGCCCCTGACCAGAAGTGCAAACCTAGCATAGTCCTGAGCAAACGTTTTCTCCCAGGGACCCAGCTTGATGGACAAGCTAAATGGTCCCCCAGGTGTGAGCCAGGTAGTTGCTACACTTGGTTTGTCCGTCTGAGGATGGCAGGCTACGACGTAGAAGTATGGGCACACAGAACTGTTCATAGTGACAACCCCACCCCTCTCATTGGCACCATGTGTGAGAGGAGCATCCCTGCTAGTTTGACCAAGGGGGGCTTGTGAGAGGAGGTTACAATAGCATTTCTTGAACCTTCTTGTGGGAAACCCTTTGAGCATTTGGCTTCCCCCTCCATTCCTAGACTATCTCCGTAACCTGTACACCAGACCTCAGTCATATATTAAAGTAAATGGTTCCTGCATTACACCTATCCAGCTCAGCTGTGGAATCAGACAGGGATGCTCACTCTTTTTCTTGCTTTTTGCATTGTATATAGAACTCTTGTCGAAAGCTTTTAGTCAGAATGAAGGAATAGATAGGTTCCCATCAGAGGCAGGGAATTTAAAATTAACCTATACACAGATGATATTCTTTTAACACTGCTATCACCAGAGACATCAATTGTGGAAGCCTAGAGGGAGTCACAATCCATTGGAGTGGTCTTAGGTTTTAAACTGAATCTACAAAAGAATGAACTACTCCCCTTTAATTATATCCCTTTATCAGAACTGAAAAGCCAATTTCCCTTTAAATTGAATCTCACAGTAATTAAATACCTGGGCATTTATGTACCTAAAGATTTAACTAACCTAGAATTATTTAGTTATGAGCTCTTCGCACAAAAAACGACATTAGACCTCAAGAAATGTTTTTTTTTTCAGAGTGGAATCCATCAGAATGATGGTTCTCCACAAGCTATTATACTTGATGCAGAATCTCCCAATACTTCTGTCCCAATATTTATTTTGCCTCATGGTATAAGCTACTCTCTCACTGCTTCTGGGGAGGGCAGCACCCTGGGATCTGACTTATCACTTTAAAACCACCAAGATAACAGGGGAGAGTAAATCTCCTACACTTCAGAACCTGTGCTCTAGTGGTACAACTCAGCATTGTTTGCCAGTGGCTTACTCTTCCTGGAGCTCCCTCTGAAAACACATAGAATTCCATTTAAATTATATTTTCAACTCACCAAAACTTTTATTCTTACAACCCCCGGCCAACTTTGATTTGTGAGATTTTACTACATTTACAGCCACGACTCTAGCCCCATGGCTTACATTGACCAAAATGCCTGTACATATCAAACAATTATGATACTGCAGACTGCTGGAGGGAGACAGAGATTTCACTCACCTTCAATTAGATCTAGCATTTAAAGGATGGAGGAAATTAGGGTTACAAATCCACACATATCTCCTGTCTACCTTCCAGGGAGCCCCGTTTGTACCTGCCCCTGCCCCACTAATACTCAGAATATTCATGGGCACCCTAAAAGATTATACTTACACATTAAAGCACGACAGAGAGTGCATTGTGCTGGGATAATGGTACACCTTGGGTGGGTTGAAGTGTGAAGCCGAAGGTTAAGTGCTTCTACCACCTGAGAAGAGCCGTTATCCCAGCACAGCACACACCCTGGAGTGCCTTATTGTTATTATGAACTGGGTCCATTGACAAAAGGATAAAATACATATTTTTTAATAGAGTGATTTCCTCTAAATTTGTGAAAAAGGAGAAAAAGGATAAAATTATCAAGATGAAAAAAAGTCCCATTTGTGCTTGTAATGTTGCTTATAGTCCATTAGGTGGTGCCAAGACTTATGGGCAGCAGTTCTGAGAATAGTTAGGAGACTGCTGTGTTCCATAGATTCAAGTCTCCAAGTTACCCTCCCCACCCAATCTGTTATTGTGAAGTGGGATTTTACATTTAACATTTTTTTAAAGTATTGTGGCTGGTTAAGTAAACACTGACTTGAGAGTAAGCACACTGTCATTTAGAGAGACAATGAGAGAGAGAGAGAGAGAGAGAGGTGCTGTGGTGAATGAGGAGGAGGGGAGAGAGGGAGAGAGAGCGAAGCGGGCAGTGGCTGTTCATAGAGACAGAACATGACAGCCGCGGTGGTCATGTGTGAGAGCTGTGGTCAGAAGTAGTATGGTAATTCCCGCTGAGGCTCTGTAACAGGTCTGCGGGTGAGGTCTTGGTATCGGTAGTAGACAGAGGCATGCTTTGAGAAGCGGCACTCAAATAAGAGCTGAGAATGTCCGGGATGTCATAGTTCCAGGAGAAGCCACAGTCAGCCACATCACGAGTGGAGACCATCCAGATAGGTGAGAAGACTATTCAAAACAAGCAAGTAAAATTCTGGGAGAATCAAGGGATAGTGGGGCTCATCAGGAGATCAGAAGTAAAATTGTGGCATAGAAGCCATTTGTTATCTAGGCATTGTAGGGCAGAAAATGGTAGCAGAATGATTTTGTTTAGTAATTAGACAAGACAGCCGACTGGATCTTCCCGTGCTGTTATGCTGAGATATCATCATGGGTTTCTAAAGTCCTCAGTCAAACAGGTTCTTAGATTTTTTCCTACTCATTTCATAATTAAGCAACAAGGCATAACAGGATAGTTGTACTTATATAATTGCACACCTTGGGTGGGTTAAAGCTACCACCACCAGAGAAGTGCCATTATCCAGCACAATGCACCCCCCCCCCGGAGTGCCTTCTTGCAATTAGGGAATGGGTCAATCATGAAGAGGAAAAAATATACATATATTTTTTTAAATAGATTGAGTTTCTGTAAATTTGTGAAAAGAAAAAAAAAAGAAAAAATGATCAAGATGAAAAAAAGTACAATTTCTGCTTGTAGTGTTACTTATAGTCCATCGGGTCATACCAACACTTATGGACATTAGCACTGAGAATAATTAGGACATGCTGGTGTTCTGCGTATGTAAGGCTCCGAGTTACCCCCCACTGAATCTGTTAGTGTGGAGTGGATTTTTATATTTAACTTTTTTTTAAGTATTGTGGCTGGTTAAATGAACACTGGCTCGAGAATGAGCATGCTGTCATTTAGAGAGACAGTGAGAGAGCCAGCCCGATCATTCAAAGGGCTGAGGCACTTCAAGCATTTTATCTTTCATGGGAACAAGCTCAGGCTGCCGAGGGTCAGCGGGGGGGCTGAGAGAGGACTGAGTGGCTGACTGGCAGCTCTCCTCTCCCAGACTGGGAAGTAAGCTCTTCCTGGCTCTTGGCTGCCACTGACTGGAGTCTAGGTGGTAGCATTGGTAAAATAGGGGGGGGCTGGCACTAGGCCAGGAGGGTGGAGTGGGGCCCTGGTTCCAGAGACCATGCGCACCTCCAGGCACATGCGTATTCATGTTGCTGAGGCCCTGGGATATAAGGGGAGCAAAAGAGTGACAAAAATGATAGTCACGGGCTGCATGAAACCCTGTCTGCCCACCCTCACTCTGCGCTGCCACCGATCTGCCGACTCACAAATCTGGATGCTGGGTCTCTGGGCAGGGGAGATGGCCCTTCCTTTCCTAGCCCTGCCATGGGGAGGGGCAATCTGTGGGGATATGGTTGGTGGACAGGGGAGGCAAGTTACTGGGGGAGGGGGACAGGGATGGGGCTGAGAAAGTCACCTGTGAGGCACCTGTGGATAAACACCTTGATGGAAAAAAGAGATACAGTGAGAGAGAGGCTCTGGGTGGGGGGAATGGCCCCCCTTTTCCTAGCCCTGCCATGGGGGTAATCTGTGGGGGATATGGTTGGTGGACTGGGGAGGCATGTTACTGGGTGAGGCGGACAGGGACTGGGCTGAGAAATCTGCCTGTGATGCACCCGTGGATGAAAACCTTGATGGAAAAAAGAGAGACAGTGAGAGAGAGGCTTTGGGCGGGGGGGTGGCCCTCCCTTTCCCAGCCATGTCATGGGGGTGCAGTCTGTGGGGGATATGGTTGGTGCCTGGAGACTGGGGAGGCAAGTTACTGTGTGAGGGGGACAGGGGGGCTTGGAAAGCCACCTGTGATATGCCTGTGGATAAACACCTTGATAGAAAAAAGAAAGACGGTGAGAGAGAGGCTGTGGTGAGCAAGGAGAGAGAGAGAGAGCAGTGGCTGTTCGTAGGAACAGAGCGTGATAGCCACAGTGGTGATGTATGAGAGCCATGGTCAGTGGCAGTCTGGTGATTCTTGCTAGGGCTTTGTATCAGGTTTGCGGTTGAGGTCTCTGTATCAGTAAGAAGCAGTGTCTTTCCTGCAAGGATCAGCAATCACTTAGATAAGAGTACAGAACATCCTGGATGTCATGGTATCGGTAGGAGCCACAGTCAGCGGCATCTGAAATGAAGACTGACCAGGTGGGCAGGAAGAATATTCAAAATAAGCAAGTGAAATTCTGGGAGAAACAATGGGTAGTGGGGCTCACCAGAAAATCAGAAATAAATTAGTGCCATGGCAGCCATTTGTTATCTGGGCATTGTAGGACAAAAAATGGTAGCGGAATGATTTTGTTTGGTAATGAGGCAAGACAGCTAACTGGATCTTCTTCCCATGCTGTAGTGCTGGGATATTCATAGTGTTCCAAAGGGTGTACCGTAAGTATAGCAATCGAATATGGGTGTCACATAAAAACGGCGACCCATATTGGGCGCTATACTCTTGGGCTACCCTGCAAGGGTAGCGATTGTACATGAACGCAAGGGTAGTGGACAGCAACAAGAAGAGGGGGATAGTGAGGAGAAGGGAAGGGACAGGGAAGGGATTTTGAGGGACAGGTGTGCCTGCTGCTGCTGAGATAACTGTGTGGTGTGGTGGTGGTGTGGGTGGCTAGCTCTGGTGCAGTGGGTACAGGGTTCGGGACCGGGTGCGTAGAATTTTGCCGATGCTGCACTTAATTTTTGTGCGATATATAATTTTTTCCCCTTCCCGACATGCACCCCCCTTGAGTTGATAATCTATATTCAGGGAGGTGTGGGGGGAAAAGCCCCCCACCCCACAAAAACACTTTTTTTCCTTTCCGGATGTTGGCTTACCTGGAAGTGTATATCGCTGATTTGCTTTTCAGAGATATACACTTGCCATAATAGCGATCGCTATTTTGCAATCACTATTATGATATGGAACTCAAGGTCCTCAGCTGATTGGGTTCTTAGATTTTTTATATCTGTATCAGCTGGCAACACCTAATTGGTCATCTGTGCAGGGACTCAAAACAAATTGGGTGGATTCAGTGGAATACATAATAGAAAAGTGGAACTAGGATTGACCCTTTTACCTAAAGAGCAGAACATTAGCAGGGAATTTATAATATTGATTTAAATCAAGGATGGAAATGAGAAAGGAAAAGTGTGGCCCATTGAGAATTGAACCTCAGACCTCAGGTATGCCATTCCAGAGCTCTAACATTAAGCTACAGGCTCACATGGTTGGAGTGCCTGAGGACTTCCTTAAATCCACACATTTCTTTTCTCAAGTATGTTACGTAATCCTGCAACTAGGAACATATCAGAAATATAAACTTCTTTCAATGCAGTTGCAGGATTATGCAACATACTTGAGAAAAGGAATGTGAGGATTTAATGAAGTCCTCAGGCACTCTGACCAGGTGAGCCTGTAGCTTAATGGTTAGAGCACTGGAACGGCATACTAGAGGTCTGAGGTTCAATTCCCAGTGGGCCATACTTTTCCTTTCTTATTTCCATCCTTGATTTAAAAATATGCTTTGCAGGGGCTATGCTACACTGAGAGAAGTTTGTATTTCTTATATGTTCCTAGCTGCAGGATGACATATCATATTTGAGAAAAAGGAATGTGTGGATTTAAGGAAGCTCTCAAACAATCTGACCATGTGAGCCTGTAGCTTAATTGTTAGAGTGTTGGAGCAGCATACCAGAGGTCTGAGGTTCAATTCCCAGTGGGCTACACTTCCTCATTTCCATCCTTGATTTAAAATATGCCTTGCAGGGGCTAAACTGCACTGAGAGAGATTTGTATTTCTAATATTGATTTAACAAATTAGAGAGTGGTGGAATGATGGAGAGGGGACGTATGGGCAATATGATGTTGTTGTATAAAATTGTAACATGGCATTAATAGAAAGAGTAGAAATAAGCAATATGATTAGTCAAAATGCATCAGGTGACACATTTTCATCCATGCATTAATTCCTTAGATATGCACGGTTGAGCAGTACCACAATGAACCACACAAAGCAGTCACATACAGAAATAATAGAGAAACCCACCCACCCAGTGGACAGTGAAGAGAGGACAGAATTAGACAGAAATGGTATTGAGAAAGAAAATGGAGAACTGCATAACAACATTTTCTATTAGTGGACTAGAAGGAATTGAAAAGTATGTGTGGAAATGATTTGAAGAGAACTTAGCAAACTCAAATGATTGTACAGTACAGCAGTGGTGGCAAGAGAATGAAGAAGAAGAGTTGAGTGAAAAGGCCAGGCACACAGAATACAAGGAGCTGAAGTGCATAATTGAAAATGTGGAGTGTTGTGCTGTCAAAAAGAAACAGAAACTAAACAATTGTGAAGTGGCAGGCAAAGCAGGAAAAGGAGGTAGGCATGCTAAAATATCAAAGCAGCAACTAGATGAATTGGAGAGAAAGAAATCTGAACCCAACACACATAAAACAACAGTGTGGTCTTGTAATGTTTTTTCAGACTGGCTTATAGCAAATGATCGCAGTGTAAGCATTTCCCCAGCGCCACCTATAGGTTAGAAACAGTGAACTGTTCTTGCAAGCAGAATGGTGATTTTTTTCTCTTTGTCTCTTACATACCGCGCATTCCCGATCTCTATACTGTGCAGTTGAGGGTTGCTTTTCACACTCCACAATGTAGCCGTGCATATCTAGGGAATTAATGCACGGCCACGTTTTGATCATCTGATGTGTTTCCTCCAATTACTTTTTCTGATTGCTGCTGTTCTATTAATGCCATGTTACAATAGCCCCCCCCCAACCATGTATTAATCCCCGGGAAATGCCTCCTGTCTCGGTGATTAATGCTTACATAAAGTGTGGGGTTTCAACTAGAAATAATATGATGAAAAACAGGTTGACAATATCCCTTTTTTTTATCACTACTTAATTTTTTTCTCCTGCAGCCACCACTCTGCTTTACATCCAGCCGCTGCCATGCTTCCCCTGACGGCCCCCCGGGGCACCCCACACACACACCAGCAGGCATATGCTGCTGTACCTGTGAAAGGGACCCCCCTAAGTCCCCGGGCCAGGCCAGGATCCAATACCCGTGTGCTAGGTCACCCCCGGGCCGCTGCCAGGCTCAGAAAGCTGCGGCCATCAAGCTGCCACGAGTGGTGCTGCTGATTTTCCTCTTGTTTTTCCCCATGAGTGCAGACATGCAATGACGTCGCACACTGGTGTGCTGATGTCCGCTGCACTTCTCCCTCCATTGCACTGGCTCTAGCAGTGCCTCCGGGCGTCCCCAGGGGTGGCTGATGAGCAGGTGGATACCCACAACCCTCCCCAGGATAGGAGAGCAGTCCTCCGGACGCTTGATCCTATCCTCCCCTACCAACCCCTGGCAGCCTGGGCATGCGTCCAAACCCAGGTTGCCAGCATGATGCGAAGTGTGGTGCCCAGTGCCTCAACCCTCAGTGCCACCGGGCCGGGGACAATATCTCTTTAACGAGTTAAGATCTGTTGACGTGGGGTGCAATGTGGAGTTATGGGGGGCACTTACACCTATATATGTTGATTTAATATAAGGCCAATAAGCACTACTGGTTAATGCAGTAACTTCTTTGTGACACTTGTCTTTTGGACTTCGACCTTAGCCATGAAGCAGCTAGCATTTACTGGACACTTTCGGACTTATGGTGTTGGTATCACCTCTTTACATGTCTTATCCCCTAATTCCTGCTGTACAAGAATGTGAGAGCAAGTTTATGTTACCCCAAAAACTGTGAAGTTATGATGTTGTATTGATTCTCTTACATGAGGATACTTACTGTATTGTTTTGTGTGAAAACAATAAACAAAAAGTTAAAAAAAAAAAAGAAAAGTGAAACTGAGAGCTACAGGCAACCCATACTTATGAGGTCTGGTTCAGACATTTGCTATCTGCCCTAAAGGTTACAGCCTCCAATCATAGAAACATAGACTTTGATGGCAGATAAGGACCACTTGGCCCACCTAGTCTGCCCATTTCCCTACCTAGAGGATAAGCTGCAGATCCTAGTTAACCAACAGCCTATTTCTTCCTACCCCCCCACAAGAATTGCCTTATGTCTGTCCCATGCATTCTTGAATTCTCCCCCAGTTTTAGATCCCACAACCTCCTCAGGAAGGCTGTTCCATGCATCCATCACCCTCTCTGTGAAAAAAATACTTCCTCACATTGCCTCTGAGCCTTCCCCCCATTATCTTCAAATTGTGTCCCCTTGTTCTTGCACATTTCTTTTTCTGAAAGATGCTACCCTCGTGGACCTTGTTGATTCCACTGAGGTACTTAAAAGTTTCTATCATGTCCCCCCCCCTCTCCCTCCTTTCCTCAAGGGTATACACATTAAGCTCCTTTAGTCTCTCCTTGTATGGCTTCTCTTGCAGACCCAGGACCATTTTAATTGCCTTCCTCTGCACTGCCTCCATCCTGTCTATCGCCTTGCGGAGATGGGATCTCCAGAACTGGACACTGTACTCCAGATAGGGTCTCACCAATTGTCTGTAGAGAGGGATAACAACTTCCTGTATTCTGCTGGTGATGTCTCTCCCTATACATCCCAGTATCCCCCCAGCCCTCCTTACTGCCTTCTCACATTGCTTGCCAACCTTAAGGTCATCTGATATGATTACCTCTAGGTCCCTTTCCATTATTGTTGTTGTTGTTATTACCCCCCCCCCAACTGTTTAATCTTCCCCTGGGTTTTTGTTTCCCAGGTGCATTATTTTGCACTTCTTTGCATTGAATCCAAGCTGCCATACTTCTGACCATTCCTCCAACCTTGCCAAGTCCCTTCTCATCCTTTCCATGCCTCCTTGTGTATCAACCCTGTTGCAGATCTTTGTGTCATCTGCAAAGAGGCATACTTTTCCTTCCAGTCCCTCTGCAATGTCACTTATAAAGACATTAAAAAGGACTGGACCCGGTACTGAACCCTGCAATACCCCACTAATAACCCCCCTTTCTTCAGAGTGGACCCCATTTACAATTACCTTCTGTGTCCTGTTGTCCAAACAGTGTTTTACCCAGGCTACCACCCTGGGACCCACTCCCAGGCTGGTTAATTTGATTATTAATCTTTTGTGTGGGACTGTGTCAAATGCCTTGCTAAAGTCTAAGTAGGCCATGTCCACGCCCCTCCCTGGTCTACTACTTTGGTCACCCAGTCAAAGAAATCAATTAGATTCGTCTGACATGACCTTCCCACTGTGAACCCATGCTGCCTTGGGTCCTCTGCCCCACTGACCTCTAGGTACTCAACAATTCTTTCCTTCGGAAGTGATTCCATCACTTTCCCTACCACAGAGATCAAACTGACAGGTCTGTAGTTTCCTGCCTCTGTCTTGCTCCCACTTTTGTGAAGGGGAATTGCATCTGCCTTCCTCCAGTCCTCAGGTACCACACCATCCTCTCATGATCTGTTAAAAAGAATAGTCAGTGGTGTCACTAGTTCCCCCCTTAATTCTTTTAGAATTCTGGGATGAATTCCATCAGGCCCCATTGCTTTGTCCACCTTCAGTTTTAGGAGTTCTTTCAGAACCCTTTCTTCTGTGAAAAGAACTGGGATCGACCCCCCATCCACAGTACTTCATTAATCGGATTAGGCACCTCCCCCACTTCCTCTTTTGTGAATACTGAGCAGAAGTATTCGTTCAGTATCCCTGCTTTTTCAGTGTCCCTCTCTGCCACCCACCATCCATTCTATTCAGCCTCACTGTCCCTCCCTTTGTCTTTCTACGCTCCCTGATGTACCTATAAAAGGTTTTATCCCCCTTCTTAACCGAGTCGGCTATCTTTTCCTCAATTTGTGCCTTTGCTATTTTGACTTCCCTCCCTGCTTCCTTCTGCCTTAACTGGTACAGTTCTCTGTCCTGCTCCTTCTGTGTTTCCTTAAACTTCCTAAATGTTATATTTTTCTCCCTAACCTTCCCCGACACCTCTTTTGAGAATCATAGTGGCTTTTTCTTTCATTTTGATTTGTTTATTTGCTTGACACAAAGGCTTGTTGCCTCTGTGATGGCAGTTTTGATGTTTCCAGGGCCGGCCTTAGCTAGGTGCAAACTGTGCCCCTGCACCTTGGGGGCCCATGCTTTTATCTTAAGGAAGCAAAAATAATTAAAAACATTTAAAAATGCCTAAATTTTGTTATAAATGAAAATGTTTACCAGCAAATGAAAGTGGAAGATAACTGGCTGTGTTACTGCTACAAAAGGTGGGATCAGCCTTGCTGCAGTGGAAAAGATTAGGTTAAGCAAGTGCTAATGGTGTTAATGGCCATACTTTACACCTCCCAGGCTGACTGCTTTCACAAACAAAGGGCTATATTGACAAGAGAACTTGTTTGTAGCCTGGACATGTAGCTGAAACAATGAATGATATGACAAAATATGTTTCAAAAGTATGTAAGCACTCAAAATCAGGGATCTATCTTAACATTGTTTTACAACTTCTGCTCAGTATTCACAAAAGAGGAAGTGGGGGAGGTGCCTAATCCAATTAATAGCTAGACATTCCAAAGAATCTTCGGATTGGCAGGCCTTTAGAACAGCCAGGAATAACTGTGTGAAAAAACTTCGCTCTGCTAAAGTTAACTATTATATTTCTACTCTCGAACAAGCTAAAGGTAACCCTCATAAAATATGGAAGACTATCAAAGCTATAGAAGGACGGCCCATGGACCCTCTGTCCCAACAAAGATAGTTGCAAGTGGCAAGATTGTGGAAAACAAGTCCCTAATCCTGGTGGAACTTAACTCCCACTTTGCCACAGCTGGATTAGCTTTTGACTCGTCACCTTATGCTGGTGCTGCGGTGAGCCAGCATACCCCTCCCACCACATCTAGTCCTGCACCCAGCCCCTTCCAACTGCGTGAGATAACTTATAATGAAGTAGAAGATTCTCTTCTTAACTTAGACACCAAAAAAAGCGCAGGGGATGATGGCTTGGAACCCTCTTTCCTAAGGTCAAGCTATGCCCATCTCACTGCCCCAATTCTCCACATCTTTAATCTTTCCATTACATCTGCTACTGTGCCGTCCTGCTGGAAATCAGCACATATCCTCCCTCTATTTAAATCTGGTGACCCATGCGATGTAAACAACTATAGGCCTATCTCCATATTGCCTATCCTTTCTAAAGTTCTCAAAAAACTGATCCATATTCAGTTAAAATATCACTTGAAACCTTCTCTCTCATTAACCCAGCTCAATCTGGCTTCTGGGCTAATCATAGCACAATCACTGCACTAGCAAAAGTAACCAATGATTGGATCTTGCTATAGATGCTATGAAGGTAACTGGTGCAGTCTTTTGGACCTCAGCAAAGCTTTTGATACTGTTGATCACAAACTATTAGTCAATTGCCTTGCAAAGTTGGGTGCCACATACCATACCACCCAGTGGTTCCCTAGCTACCTAACTGTAAGATTCCAAAAAGTAAAGGCGGAAGGCTTTTTTTCTGCTGCCTTGCCAGTTGCAAGAGGAGTCCCACAAGGATCCATCTTAGGCCCTATCTTGTTTTCTTTGTACATTAATGACTTAGATGTTAACATATCTCGTCAATCTGCACTTTTGCAGATGATACTGTGTTGTATACTTCTGGCTCATCGTTATCTGAAGTCAAGGGAGTGCTTCAAGCGGACTTCGCACAACTGAGCATAATCTAATAAAGGCAAAGCTTCTGCTCAATGCTAAGAAGACTAAGCGATGATATTCTCCGCAGTGCTGTCACAGGCCCCAATACCCTTGCCCAAGACTTCATTGTCACCACACTAAACGAGCCTCTGGAAGTTGTAACCAAATTTAAATATCTGGGTATCTGGATCGACAATAAATTATCTTTCAATGACCACGTCGAAGATGTCTCTAGAAGGTTAAAAGCAAGGTTAGGTTTCTTCTACAGAAATAGGCCCCTTTTTCCCCTTGAAACTCGAAACAAGCTTGTACAGGCCACTTTTCTCCCCCTACTCGACTATGGCGATGTAATCTATTCCTCCACCACTCTTGCAAATCTAAGCAAACTGGACATCCTTTATCACCATGCGTTATGGTTCATTACCAACTCCCCTTACCGTTCGCACCACTGTGACTTATATGCAGCTGTTGGTTGGACATCCCTTACTACTAGATGCCTGCTTCATGCTGGGCTATGGACTCTTAAACTGCTCCTGCAGAAATTGCCACGCTATCTCTCTTCCTTATTAGGATCTCACATAGTGCATACTCGTTAAGAAAATCTGACTTTATTATGCTTGACATACCATGGGACTGAACTTCCTTTAATAAGCGATACTGTGCATATGCCCTTCCCTCCATTTGGAACCAATTACAAACCGTTCTGAAACTAACTAGCTCAGTTTCAATAAACTTCTACAAATCGCTAAGTTCAGCCAAAATAAAAGACACCTGTAACTGTCATTATACTCTTCCTTCCCCATGTGTGCCATATTTATCCACTGGTAAGGTATAATTGATTTGTCATATTAACTGCTTTCCCTTCCCCTTCTACTCCTGGCTTTATCTATGCTTACGCTCCACTGCTACTCTATCAAATCACTCCACCCCTCATATCAGCTGTAGTCTGTTGTTTGTTCTAGCTGCCAAAATATATGTATTGCACACACCAGTCATCATGTTTCATTTATCAGTATGCAACCTGTAAGTCGCTTCCCTGTTTCATATCAATGTTTACCACTCGCGGTCACCCTATGTGGTATCCTTGTATGTATATCCAGCCTGTATCATGTAACATGCATTTCATGTATATACTGTTATTACCTATCTGTATTTGTACTTTAAGTGTTTATGTCACAGGACCTCCTTGTGAATGAGCTTGCTCAATGGAGTTTTCCTGCAATAAACTTGAAGTTGAACAAGCCCAAACACTGGTGCAAGTTGTCCAGCACTAATGCAGCTAACTATCTACTTATCCATCTTGACTAGTGCAGGTTTTCATGGCTGTTAATGAAGTTAGAAAAAATCTCTGCTGTAGCAGGCTCTAGTCCTCATGCTAATCCCTCTCAATGTTCCAGATGGCCTGGTATGATTAACAGCTCATTAAAAGCTGCAATTATCTGGCAGTTCAAGATGGGGATCCCACAAAAGACTCAATGTGAGTCATTATCACTCCACTGTTAGGACTTTCAGCTAGTGTCCAGGGTGTGATTAAGGGTAGAGTGCTGTTAAGTCACTAGCTTCCAGTTTTCTGAATGTGCCTCTGTCTAAAAAATGGTCCCATATTATTAGGACCAGTGCCCCTCACTTCCCTACATTTTGAGTGTCTGTATCCAATATTTCAGTGACAAAATGTGAGGAGGTATACAGGGTCGGCCCTGCAGGTGGTGGGTTTTATCCTAGCCTCATCATAACTTCCCTCTCCCTTCCAAATCTCTTAACTCTGTTCTTTCCCTGGACACCACTGCAGACCAGACTCTAAAATGACCATCCACAGATCCATAGCTGCCATTACTGGCAAGTGTAGGGGGTCCCTAGCTCTTCTAAATGGACCATGCCAGCCATCAGTATCCATACAATCCCACCCATATCCCACTCAGCATGTCCTTTCATCCTAAAAACAAAACTTTGGATCATGTATGTTGCAAAATAAACTTTAATAAAATACGTCATTTGAAAGCTTGAAATAGGCATTCCTGGGGTACACAGCTCATCCTATATAGAAATAGAGATAGTATAGCATTATGCCTGTGTACTATTTCCCCATGGCTAATGTAAGGACAATGTTAAAGAAAAATATGTTATTGTTGGTGCAAAGCATATTAAAATCAATGCTTTTGAAAATAAAAATGTCATAGTTTTCTGTTTCCCAAGCCCCTTAGGTTTGTCTAGCCCCCACCTCAAAGAAATCTTAGATGTGCTCCTGGCTCACTTGAGACAGTACAAAAACTTCCAGAAGTGCAGGTCTCCAGTTGACTGTAAGGTGGGGCTAAGAGTGTCTTTCTCTGCCTGACTCTGTTCATTGCCCTGTGGGTGGTGGTGACAGTGTGGTGAGGTGCATGATGATGTCAGATATTGTGTGTGTGCAGAAGTAGGACTGCTTGACTGAACATTTGCTATTGTGATATCCACTGGTTTGGTGTGTGTGTGCAGAAAGAGAAGAGGAAGAGAGGAGGCCATGGTACAAACAATGGGGGGGGGGGCTCACTGTGCGTGATGGCATTGCAGTCTTTTTTTTCTGCTGGGGAGCAGGATAAATGTGCAATCAGATTATTTCTTGGCTTGCATTGTTTCCTGTATAAGTGATTAAAATTTACCATTATAATTAAGGGCTAGTGCAACCGTCTACGGACCACTGCAATTTTGAATCAACTTGCCCTGCTGGCTAGTGCAAACTTTTTTTACAGTTGACCTCTGCTCACAATGGTTCAAAACCCTGACTAGTACAGAGCAAAATTGGATTTCCTGATAGGGACCCTGAAAACCTGATCACCAGGTAAAAAACCTGAAGGTGGCCACCTTACGAGGTGTCCCATGATTTTATTTATTTTTTTACCAGGAGAAACAATAAGCTGAAAGCTTGTTTACATGAGCAACCTGGGAGCACAAGGAAGTTATGTAACTTGCTCAGAGCCACACAGTATGCAACTGGGGGCTGTGGGATTCAAACCCAGGTCTCCAGGTTTGCAGCTCGGAGCCTTAAACCACTGTGCTATGCTGTCTGCTATGATAATCCTCTCTCACCCTTCCAGAAAAGTTATGTTGTTTAACTTTTTTGCAAATAAGAGTAACTGAGGTGTGAGTGCCCAGTGATAATGTCTCTGTCCTTACAGAAATGAATACAGCAGTAGTACCATGTCACAACCCCACTCAGCAGGTCAGGCCCTCTGCTCCCACAGTGTCAACCTCTGAGCGCAGTATTGTGAACAGTTAACAGGACAGGGTAACCCTCCTGTATGTTTTGTGGGTTCGAATCAACCTTTGGTCTCAAGTTCTTGGAGGGATTCAAACTGTGAACCTCTTGCTAGCGTACCCAATGTACAGACTCAGATAATTCTGCTCTTCAGGGGATGCCAGATATCTTTCACCTAGAGGCACCTAACCAGGTGTACAAAATGAACCATTAAATACTCTCTTAAAGACCTCAGAATAAACTCTTACCTTTTCCCAGTTTGGTATTACCATTAAGCTATGCAATGTGTCACTGTAACCATATATGCTTCACTTGTCAAAGAAAGAATTTCAAAGGCATACCAAGTAGTCTCTAAAATGAGATGTTTACTTAAAAATAGATACAAATATAAAATGTAAATACAGAACAATGTATCACAAAACCATACAATCTTTTAAAAGAATAAGGTTAAAATTGCAAATTCCTACCAATAATACACTTAGACTTGCCTAGCTAATGTATTCTTATATTCTTACAGTGCTGAAAGATGTTGTAGTTTCAGAGTCCAAACATGTGTGTGTGTCTACAGGTCAGTTACAGCATAATTAAAAAAAACTGTCTTGACCCTGCCTTCTCCATGATGTCACCCACCTCCTCCTCTGTTTATTAAAAATTATACAATCAGGATGTCTTGTGTCAGGAGGTAAATTAATAGGTGACATCATCAAAAAAAAGCTTGTTTCCCCATATGACTTCCCAATTAAGTCTGTAATTTTCCAGTTCTTTCTTTCATCCATGAGCAGCATCTTGCTCTTCACAGACATCAAAGGAGCATTTATGACTTCACACCTAAGTGACATAACCTGTATTCTTACTCTAAACGTCATAAAAGTTTATGATTTTCCAGCCTAGTAGCTGGCAGCTACAATTAAGCTAGGTAACCAGGAGATCCTTAATTTAGGTCTCTTCTAGCCTTTAATTATCTCCTGACTTTTATGTTTTAGCTGAAACAGCATGTCTCATGAGACACTCAATAACACATTTTTATATTACAAAAATCATAGTGTAATCAGAACCAGCTGTTCAAGCGTCACATACCATACTTACTTAAGTTCTGGCTCCTGGCTCAGTCAGATTCATTTCCAATGGTGAAGTCAAATAATTCAATACAGTCAAAATGGCACTAATTAAAAGATGCTGGTTACAGTAGTAGACCTGCTATTGCTTTATTAGTACAGGACAGGAGGGTTAGTTAGGTGTAAATGTTGAATGTGTGTGTGTGTGTGGGGGGGCCCACAGGGAATGGAATGGTAGGGCCTGGCAGGGGCTGCACGGGGGCCCAGAATGATTAAGGCTGGCCCTGGATGTTTCCCCATTGTTGTTCCACCCCTCCTTCTAGCCTGTTTGCTAGTGCCTTTCTAAGGCACTGTCCCATCTTGCCAAAGTCAGCCTTCCTGAAGTCCAGTACCCTCACTTTTGTATGACTTGACTCTGTAGCTGAGTTTATCGTGAACCACACTGTTTGGTGGTCACTTGTTCCCAGATGGCTACCCACTTCTAGATCTGAGATCTTCTCACTGTCCCCATTTGAGAGTACAAGGTCTAAGATTGCTTCCTCACGAATGGGTTCAAAAACTAGCTGTCTGAGGCATGCCACCTGTAGGGCATCGAGCATGGCCCTGCTCTGGGATGTGGCTGCAGCAAAGGTGCTCCAGTTAACATCTGGTATATTCAGGTCCCCCATCAACAGTATCTCCCCTTTCTCTGCTATTCTAAGGATGCCTTCTACCATATCCTTGTCCATTGCCTCCCCCTGAGATGGGGGTCTGTATACAACCCCTGTGCGGATTGTGGTGCCATTTCCAGTCTCTAAGGTGACCCACAGTGCCTCCTCTCCTCCATGTTTACTCTTTTGTTCTGTTGCTTTTATCCCTTCCCTTACATAGAGAGCTACTCCTCCCCCCCTCTTCTCCCCTTCCTGTCTCTCTGGTATATCTAGAATTTGCCTGGAAATATCACATTACATTCTTTCACACTAACAACATCCTGGCAAAGTATAACCCCCTAACTAAATATTTTCAACTCCAGAGATGTGCATGTTGGGTGGGGTGGGGTGGTGGTGGTAGTGTAAAACTCAAAAAAATAACAAAGGCCACATACCACAAAAACTACTGCACCACCGTAACCCGAAACCTGCACCCTCCCTACCGTAGCCGGCCACCCACACCACTATACCACACGGCCAACTCAGCAGCCTACTGCCACACTGCCTTCCACATACCTTCCCTCCCCTCCCGTTCCCTGGGGCAGTGTGGTTCCTGTCGGCCTCCTTCACCCTTCCTCCTGCCCCTTGCTACCCTGTCCAGTAGCCCAAAACACAGGCGCTGAGACTGAGTCACCGTAATTGTGGCTGCTCAGTCTCAGTTGCCATGTTCACTGGATACCGGTAAAGAGAGATGGGCTATTTTGGTAACAATGCAGTGAGGTCAGTGCTGACCAGACTCATATATTTGTGGTCCTGTTCACTCCTATGAGAATTTGTGGCGGGACAGAGAACACCAGTTACTTTTACTCATTAGATCACAGCCTGCAAACACCCAATTGTGGTACTTTTCTCAGTCCTTCCACCTGATTTGTGGATAAGATCTTGATCCTTGGCACTGACACGTATCCTGGCAGCAAAAAAAGCTGTAACCAGACAGTGGTTACAGGTCGCAGTACCCACTACTACCCAATGACAGCGAATAAGTAGTTTTGAATATTTACATCTATGAGAAACGTATGTACTAACTAAAGAGCAAGCTCTTGCTTTTTCAGGAAAACAGCTCTTGCTTTTGCAAGAAAAATGGCAACCCTGGGTTATATATTATATGTCCCAGAACCCTCAATTTGTACCATGATCCCAGGACACCTGTACTATACTGAGCGTAAATTATGAATTTTACTAGTTGATCATATAATGCCTCTGGAGCAGTTGCTGAAATGCTCTGAATCCCTAGTTTTTTGTTTCTTAATTTTCCCTTTGCTTACAGTGGGAGACAGCTTAGCTGGATTTGTCATAATAGAGAACTGGATATGTCTATGGTACCCTGAGAACAACTGTATATTGCATTACCTATTTTAATGTCTTTATGTTGCTGTTTTTCTCCTCTGTACATGTGCTCACTGCTTATTTGTATGCCTTGGAAACATTTCAAATAAAAAATTTAAATTATAAAAAAGACTGTTCCACCCTTACGTATGCTGAATATCTTGCCCATGTCATCAGTTCCAAAAATATGGATTCTATTAATGCAGGGTTAAACACTGACTTTCATTTAATCCAGTTTTGGCTTATCAGAAACAGGCTGGTTCTAAACTACAAAAAGAAACAAATCATGCTCTTTGACTCTCCATCAAAAATCAGATCCTGCATGGGTAATTTAAATGTATCCTGCCCTGATGGATTCCTTCTGGAATTTGTTCCTCCTTCAAGTACCACACAGACATCCTTGATCCATCCCTTGAGTTCTCCACCCATATTGCTGCACCCTGCAAGGCTGTCTACTGTAAACTGGTCAGCCTGCAGAGCCACATGTATTCTCACTCCCGAGGCTCACCTTGCCATCACTAGAGGTCTCTTCCTAGCCTAAATTATGGTGCCCTTGTTTTCATGTGCTTCTCTAAATCTGCATTGCCCAGACTGGGTGTCACGTATAATATCTGTTGTTTTGTTGCATTTGCAAACAGGCTCACCCATTACTGTGACTTGTATGCCAACTTAGGCTGGCTGTCCCCAGCCAATAGTTGTTTCTTCACCCTAGGTTGCTGTATTGACATGATCATCCGGCCCAATATCCTACCCATGATTTCTGACTTCATCAGGTGTTCTTTCCAGAGCTACTCTATGAGGTTCGATGATGAACCCCTACTCCTGGTATCAAAAGTTTCCACCTCTATGGGTAAACAGGCATTTTCCACTTTTGCCCTTAAGGCCATGATCTCCCTTCCATTGACTGTCCATTATGCCTTTTCTCAGTTCCATGTGATAACAGCGATCGTGGAATATCGGTCACCATTAGGGCGAGTCTATATCGCCAAAATGAATTTAGTGATGTAGACTTGCAGGTGAACAGCAAGAAGGCACTTGAGATGTAGGTTTCTTGAATTTATGTGGGGCTGTGCCACCGCATCCACCCTACTAAAGGATTCTCAACTCCAGGGGTGCATGTCGGGGGGCAAAGTATAAAGAACCCCCGACCGGTGCAAAAAACACATGCGGCGCCCAGAAATGAACCCGCTACCCTCCCAACCCCAGCCTGCCACCAGCCCGCCACACCACACCACACGGCCAGCTTGGCAGCCCACCGCCGCACTACACCCCACAAACCCTTGCTCCCCTTCCGCCCATCACATGCCATGGTCCCTCTTTCCCCCGCACATGTATACATAGCGATATCCTGTTGCTATATTCGCCAGACCCCCTATCCAGTTGCCCTCCCCACCAGGTAGCCCTGTGCATAGATGCCATGACTGAGTCACCCTTTTTGAAAGCGCTCAATCGCAGTCGCCCTGTACACGGGATACCCTTTTCCCACTCCCTTTTCAAAAGGGTAATATGGAGTCACTCGCTGACCACCTCAGCTTGTAATTGCACTTAACTGTTTTTGTTAGCCTTTTTTCTCAACTTTTCCTACTTTGCCTTTGCCACTTTTAGGCCTTGGAGGATGGTCTGAAATCACGGATAAACCACGGCTAGTGCCACCACACTGCAAGACTACAAGTAAAACTTTGGAGCAGCATTGGGAGGGGATTCTTGGGGCAGCCACAAAGAAGGCAGGCAGTTCAAACGGCATTGTGAACAGCATCTCTGCAGTGCGGTAAGGGAGCTCTTGGCACTTTGTGGAACTGCAGTAACAACTTAGCAGCACCAGAAAGTAGTAAGTGGGTGGGGTAACTGTGTAAAAGCTTGAAAGGGACATGTCTTAGGGCAGCTTGGAGTGATTGTGTAAACCAGAGGGGCTGAGGTTGGTTTTTGGGACTTGTTTGGGGCTACTTAGAGCATTATTCTGAAACACAAGGGCTGGCGTTTGTCTTGGTGCACTTTTTGAAGCGGTACCAGTAACTCAGGTGGGTGGTAACGAAACAAAAAATCACTAACTAATCTGTTCTTTGACAGGATATAGCTGTTGCACAGGTTTTTGCTTGTCATTTTCTTTGCAGGTTCTCTCTCGCTGTCCTGGTCAGATTACAGAGAAGTCAAGAGGGACTGGGGACTGGGGACCTCCCAGCAGGAAGTCTTGCCTAAATCAACCAGGGCAGAGCAGGAAGTCCTGCTTGGAGGAGGTCTCACAGGGAGGACAAAAGGCTCCACTCTTAATGTGTCCCATTCACGTTCATGGCCCAGAACATGAGTAGACCAGAACAGGAGTGGAACAGGACTTGACATTGATATCTTAGGCATCAGCAGGCATCCGCAGGTAACAGCAGGCATGCAGAGAACTGTGGATATCTACTAATCTGAACAAATTCTATGAAGGTTTTTAAAAATTCAAGCAGAATAGACATGAGTGTGATTCTAGAGATTACGTTCAAGGGACTGTATGTAATTGGCAAGGCAACGTTAGGAAGGAGCCAGAAGTTCTTTTTTTTTTTATTTATATTTTCTGCGTTTTTTGCTCCATTTTCTCCCCTGTTCCCTGGGGCCCCAGCATACAGGTGCCGTGCATGCATGGAGGTGCACACACACCCCGTGCACCTGACTCAGACCCTTCTGTCCCTCACTGTGATTATCACTGGAGATCCCTCAGGTCAGTGCTACCATTGGTCCTCCACCGGGTGGTGGCCAGTGGCCGGGAAGCCTCCAGTTCCTCCCAGGAGGAGAGAGCTGCCTTGCAGTGGCTTAATCTCACTCTTATTCCCAAATTAATTTAGTGCTACTGCTGTTCTCCAGCAGCACTGTCAGTCCCAGTATTACATCTTGCCAACTGATCGCCAGCACCATTTCGAATGTTCCACTCACTTTCGGCTGCTGACAAACAGGACAGGGATCAGGTAAAAAATAAAACTATTATGCTCATCAGCCTGTTTACCATAAGGAGAGGGGGAGGCTGGTGCACCACAGGAAACACTGCAACAAATCATCTAGTGTGTGTGTACTGGGGGGGACAATGATCACAGCAATAAAAGAGAAGACCTCCAAGAGCAATGCCCTCTGCTGGCAACTGATCCACATAAGGGACTACTTTACAATAATCATAAGTTACATGGTCAGTTTTATTTATTCATTTTTTAACTTTTAATTAAAATTTTATAACAAACTAATTTCTAGGTGCAATAATATGCTCCAGAGTGGGCGATATGGGCTATACTGGACCTTCTAGGGGCTATAAAGCCCGACACTGCTTATGCCCCTGAGCAGTCCAGTATAGCCCAATACTTCTCACACTGTTGGATATTACTGCTTACATAGACAAAACACCTTATCTAGGGTAAGGGTAAAAAGGGGTAGAAAAAGAATCGGAAGGGGGAAACTTAAAACACCCTCTCTAAGCAAGCAATAATACCCGACATGGTGGGTGGTATTGGGCAGTACCGGACCACCCAGAGGCATAATGAGGCACGACGCCACAGGTGGGAGGGACTTATAGCCCCCAGAAGGTCTGGTACTGCCCATACTGCCCACCCTGGAGGGTATTATTGCGCTTAGAAAATAGGCTTTTTGCTTGTATTTTAGAAAACAAATAGTTTATATACTTTTAAAAATAGTGTACATACTTAATTTTTGTTACTAAATTAATTTTGTGTAAAATAGTCCCTTTGATGCTGTCTTTATCACTAGATGAAGCTGTTGTGTTTTGTGTTCTGCTCTGCCACCTAGTGTCTACCTTCAGCGTCTGCTAGCAGTCCCCCCTCGTCCCCCATGGAGTAGCGGTATTGTTTTTTTTTTTCACTTTTGTCACCGACTGTACTTGTATTCATCTATTCTTCTTTTTTGTTCTTGTTTACATGCTAACGGGTTTGAGCAGGATAGGAAGCGGGCAGGCTGCTGGCAGCGTAGGACAGAAGGAAGGATGGGAGTTGAACGGGAAAAACACAGCAAAAAGAAAAGGAACTGCTTTAAAAGAAGTACCTTCCTGTAGTTCATATTATTTTCACTGGGTAGTTTTGAGCAATACAGCAGGGGTTGATTTTTAAAGTGGAAGGGATTGAGTGAATCAGGCCAAGGAGTGGTGGCAGCAGTTTCGAATGTGTGCTGGCAGGAAAAAAAGGAATTAAGGCTGTCAAAAACAGGAACTTTTCTGTAGGTGATTGTGGTTTTGATGTGTACTTTTGACAGGGTGGGGAGGGGTATAGCAGGACTACTATTTGAATACTTAAGCAATTGGGAGAATCGGGCCAAGGAGTGGTGTGGGACTTCCTTAACTTTGGCTATCCTGACATGTATTCCGACTTGCATTGATGACTACGTCGCCCGGCTTTCCAAGGAGTGGGAGCAGCAACTCGGTCTGTCTAATTATATCAGCATGCTGTGGCTGAAAAGGTTACATTTTATTTCTGGAATGTGAGTTTTGATGTTTCTGATGGTTTGGTTATACGTGGTGGTGGTGGTGGTGGGGAGAACGGCTGCTTAATGTTTCATTGGGAAGCTCCGTTATTGATAAGAAAAAAAATGGCGGGTCTGCCATTTCAAAATTGCCAGTGCCCATTGATACTGATAATTAGATTGGTTCAGACTGGCACTTTTAATACCTGGGCTCTGTTGTCTGATAGATGCCCACCTTTCCAGGGTTATCAGCCAATCATAGCCTGGAGATTTCTTAGCCCATTTTCTAAAATACAATGGCTGAAACGTCATTTTGTGCCACAAAGGTTAAAACACATTTTGGGTAGGATATGAGAAATGACAGCTGTCTCATTCATGAGGTAGTGTGAAGAAATGGCTATGTTGAAAAGCTGGGGTCAGAATATTGAAAATGACCATAGTTATGAGCGTGCCTTGACAAACTGCAACATAGACACATACCTTTGTTGTTTTCTCATAGTTTTACACCAAATTTTTAACTTAACCTTCTTGTGACCCCACATAGCCTTCTTATGAGCCCACCTTATGAACAGGGATGGAGAAAATGTTCAAGTCCTTCCCAAAAGGTGATTTCACATCACAAGATGCTCACCTTGCCAGGGCTATCAGCCAGTCATAGCCTGGAGATTTCTTAGCCCATTTTCTAAAAAAACAATGGCTGAAACATCATTTTGTGCTACAAAGGTTAGAACACATTTTAGCCAGGATTTGAAAAATGACTGCTGTCACATTCATGAGGTGCTGTGAAGAAATGACTATGTTGAAAATTTGGGGTCAGAATGTAGAAAATTATAGAAGTTCCTAGCCTGCATTCATAAATTTCAACGTAGGCTTATAACTTTGTTGTTTTTTAATATTTTTACCCCAGATTTTCAACATAGCCTTCTTATAATGTCACTTCATAAACAAGGGTGGAGAAAATTCTCAACTCCTTCCTAAAAGGCGATTTCACGCAATGACCATGAAATCGCCTTTCAGGACATAAAAGCACATTTTGTCCAGGATTTGAAAAATGACAGCTGTCACATTCATAACATGCTATGAAGGAAGGGCTATGTTGAAAATTTTGGGTCAAAATATTGAGAATTATCAAAGTTATGAGCCTGCATTCGTAAATTGCAACGAAGGCTTATCATTTTGTTGTTTTTCAATATTTTTACCCCAAATTTTCAACATAGACTTCTTATGACCCCACCTCATGAACAAGGGTGAAGAAAAATGTCAACTCCTTCCCAAAAGATGATTTCATGCAGCGATTACAAAATCACTTTTCAGGACAGATTTGCCTAACTTCACTGTCATTGTTCATGAAGTGGGGTCCCCATAAACGCATGTTGAAAATTTGAGGTCAAAATATTCAAAAATGACCAAGTTAAGCCACTAATTTCAAAACTGCATTGAAATACTTTCGGGTCGTGGTCCGGTAGCTAAAGGTGAAAGCCTATCTGCAGTCAAGAGAGGATTACAGCGTTGGACCCCCAAATGGGTAGTAAGGGCTTGATGGGTGTGGGGGCTGGTTGCCATAGTGGGAGGGTAGGGAGGGGACTAACGGTGGCGACAGCAACAGACATCAATGGACAATTTTCTTTTTATAGGGTATATGGTAAAAAAAACTGAAAACTATGAGGATCTTTTCTTTATTTCAGGTAGCAACACTGAAATTGTGCACCCCAGTGTCAGTGTTATTTTGTAGAAGTGTAGGGGTGGTGGGTGCTGAGTGGTCTGGTCGGGTCGGGTGGGGGACTATTGGTGGTGGCTACAACAGACATCGATGGACAGTTTTCTTTTACAAGTTATATAAAAACAAACAAAAACTATGAGGACAGTTTTCTTTATTTCAGGTGGTAACATAGAGGATTAGGCACCCCAGTGTAGGTGTTATGTCTGTGGGGGGGTATGAGGGTGCTGGTGGGAGGGTCGGGTGGGGGGGGACTAACGGGTGGTGGCAGCAACAGACATCAATGAACAGTCTTCCTTTTTCCAGGTTATATTGTTAAAAAAACTATGAAGGATGGTTTTCTTTATTTCAGGTGGCAACACTGGGGATTGGGCATCTCCAGTGTCAATGTTTTGTCTGTGGGGGGTTACTGAGTGGAAGGGTTGAGTGGGAGGATTAACGGCAGTGGCAACAACAGACATCAGTGGATGTTTTTCCTTTTTGCAGGGTGTAATTCAACGTCAGCAGTCTGATCATGACAGATCAGCTGTGTTTCCTGGGTGGCAGTTATGTAGATCAAAGGAAAGAGCTGACCTATGATTGGGTCAGCTCTCTCTCTCTCCTTTGAACTACATGAAGTTTCTGCCCAGCAAGCCAGACCAGTGTCACGATCAGCCTGGCTGATGATTGATATGACACTGGTGAGCCTCTTGCAGACCACTCTGCATTGAACTGACAGTGTCACACCCTTTAAAAGCCACTCTGCTAACAAAATGTTTGATACGCGTGCATGCATGGAGAACATAAAAAAGCATGGTTTCAAGGACTTCCCAGGATACTTTGCTGTATGCTGCCATTTGTGTCCAGTGTATGCACTGCTCTTTTTTTGTAATAAAATAAAACAAGCAATGAAAACTGCGTTACCTCTCCCCCAACTCTGCTACTTTTGGAAATTTGGTTGTTTTAAATAGCAGTCAGCTGCTGACTACCACTTCAATCTTTGTTTTAGTTTTTTTCCATGTTAACTGGACTTGAACTGCAATTGGGAGGTCTACGGTTGTCATGATAACCTTGAGAAGTGAACTCAGCGTTGGCGTTCATTGTTGCCCATCCATTGTCTTTTGTAGTGTATGGGCAACAGTGCATCAGCAACAGAGTATGTTTTGAGGAATGTGTTTATTTATTTATTTCTGTTTCGGAGTTACAACCTTAGAGTCTAAGTGGCTCTTTTACAAAGGCTCCAAGTCATTAGAACACAACAGTACAATACAGAGAACAAACAACAAGGCAATTTTGGCAAGGCAGGCAGCAATTATAACATGGTGGTAAAGGCTGCATCAGCAGAATGCCGAATCAACTTACAGTAGAGGTAAACTTGAATAAAAAAGCAGGGAAACAATTAGAAAATGGGTAGACAGAATTCCAATGAGCAGAAGCAGTCTACAAGTGCAATAACTAAGTGCAATAAGTGAGAGAAGTAGCAGCCACTACCAGCTTTGTTAGGGAAGGGTGAGAAAAGGTAAAAGGGGACTAGGAGAGGGAGGTGGCAGATAGCAGCAAGCAATGGCATTGTCAGTGAGGATGTCAGTGAGGATGGTATAGAAGAAAGGAAAAAAGGGGGTAGTAGGCAAGAGCAGAGTATAGGAGTAGTCAGGGGACAAGAAAGGAATAGTAAATGCAGTGGAGACAAAAAGTGGAAGGTTTAGTCTGGGGGCATGAAGGGATGAAAGGGGATGGGGGAGGAGTAGATGAGGGAGGAAGGTAAAGAAAGCAAGAAGTGAGGGAAGAAAATCTAATCTTAAAGAATAGCAGTCACAAGTGCTGGATTTTTGCTAGGAGGGTGTGGAGGTATTTTTTAAAGGGGCCTATTTTTTTGAGTTGTATGAGAGTGGGGGGCAGGTCATTCATCCACAGAGGACCATGATATGAGAGGGACTGCTGAGCAAATGAGGTTCTTTTAAATGGTATACGTAGTATTCCCTTAACCAAACTTCTGGTGGTTTTGGAGGTTAAGTTACATTGGAATAGGGTTGTTATTGATTCAGGTGTTAGCCCCAGTGGTGCTTTTTTGCCAATTAGGCATACTTGATACTTAGTCCTGTGGAATAGTGGGAGCCAACCAGTGGAGGAATAAAGAGCTGACATATTGAACAGGTATTTCTGCTCAGTCTTTACTAAGGAAGAGGGGGGTAATGGGTCTGAAGGGAGTACAAGGGGTGAGAATGGTGCAGAAATGGACACAAGTCCCTTTACACGAAAGGGTCCTGAAGGAACTGGAAGTAATAAGAGTTGACAAAGCAATGGGGCCAGATGGGGTGCACCCAGGTCCTTAAAGAACTAAGAGGTGGTGGCTGAACCTCTGGCTATCCTGTTCAGCCAATCACTGGAAACAGGGAGGTACCCAAAGACTGGAGGACAGCAGATGTAGTCCCTTATACAAAAGTGGGAACAAAGAGGAAGCAGGGAACTACAGACCAGTCAGCCTCACCTCCGGTAGTGGGAAAGATCATGGAAGCACTACTGAGGAGAGATTGGTGGAACATCTGGTTGTCAATGGACTACAGGACCCAATGCAGCATGGTTTCACCAGGGAGGTCATGTCAGACCAACCTCATTGAATTTTTGACTGGGTGACTAGGGAGGTGGATCAGGGAGGGCAGTGGACATGGCCTATCTGGACTTCAGCAAGGCCTTTGACACTGTGCCACATAGAAGACTATTACACAAACTGGGGAATATGGGTGTGGGCAGGACAGTAGTGTGGTGGGTAGGTAACTGGCTGGGTGGCAGGACACAGAGGGTGGTGGTAAATGGCTGTCACTCCACAGAGGGAAGAGTGACCAGTGGGGTACCACAGGGATCAGTGCTGGGACCGGTCCTATTCAACATCTTCATCAGTGACATTGCACAGGATATAGAAGGCAGAATTTCACTGTGCTGATGACACAAAGCTCTGTAACAGAGTAGACACACCAGAGGGTGTAGACAGAATGAGAAGGGACCTGCAGAAACTTGAAGAATGGTCAAGGATTTTGCAGTTGAAATTCAATGCAAAAGTGCAAGATAATGCATATGGGGCACAAAAACCCTGGCACAATATATCAGTTGGGGGTGAGGATATAGCATGCACCAAGCAGGAAAGGGATCTTAGGGTTGTCATCTCTGATGACCTCAAGGTAGGAAACAGTGTGACAAGGCATCAGGTAAAGCAAATAGGATGCTGGGATGTATAGGCAGGGCATCACCAGCAGGAAAAGGGAGGTCATAATTCCGCTATATAAGACACTAGTGAGGCCCCACCTGGAGTACAGTGTACAGTTCTGGAGACCATACCTCCGTAAGGACATAGACAGGGTAGAGAAGGTTCAGAGGAGGGCAACAAAGATGGTGCATGGGTTGCATCACAAATCCTATGAAGACAGGTTGAAGGAACTGAACATGTACTCCCTGGAGGAAGGAGGAGAGGGATATGATAGAGACATACAAGTATCTTACAGGGAGGAACAGGGTGCAGGAAAACACTATTTTAAGCGAAAAAGATGTTTCAGGACTAGAGGGCATGGGATGAAGTTGGAGGGAGGACGATTCAGAGGAAACATGAGAAAGAATTTCTTCACAAACAGGTGGTGGACAAGTGGAACACCCTGCCAGAGGAAGTGGTGGGGATAGAAACAATCACGGATTTAAGAATGCATGGGATAGACATAAAGAATTCTAGAGGTCAGGGTAAGGGAAATAGACTTCTAGGAAAACAAACTGAACTTACAAGCTCAAATGGGCAGACTAGGTGGGCCATAGGCCCTTATCTGCCGACACTGTCTATGTATCTATGTATCTATGTATGAGTACGTGTGTGTAAGTTGATCAGCACCTAGCACAAGCCGGCAAGCCTTGCTGTTGAGTAGTTTTACACGCTTTAGTGCAGTTTCAGTGGCAGCTCCATAAATGATTAGGCCGTAGTCAATAATTGTCAGTATAGAGCTCCAAGTGGCAAGGTTAAGCACCTCCTGGGTCATGGCTTTTCTGTGTCAATATAGGGTCCCAAGTCTGATATTGGCTGATTTTATGACATGATCAATATGGGAGGTGAAAGAGAGGACATCATCTAAGTGGATGCCAAGATATTTGAAAGTAGAGACCTGTTCAATAACGTCTTCTTTGTGGCTATGGAGGATCAGAGGGTCTGAATTATTTTTTGAGCGGTGAATAGTGAAGCGCATCGATTTAGTTTTTTTGTGGTTTAATGGGAGTCTGTTATGCGAAAACCAAGACTCGAGTTTGGAAAAGCTTTCTTGAAGAGCTGTAGTTATTTCAGGCAGATGGTTCCCTGAGACAGAGATCACTGCATCATCTACATAGAGCAGCATTTTGCAGGACATGGCCTAGGGAGTGAGTTGGTAAATAGGCTGAAAAGTAGGGACCCTAAAATTGATCCTTGAGGAACCCCAGAGTTACATTTCATGGTTCAGAGGATACTTTTTATCCTAACACACTGATTCTATAGTGAAGTAGCTTGAGAACCAAGAAACTGTGTCGAGGAACATGCCTAGAGTCAACAGGTTTTCAAGCAAGATCTGATGATTGACAGTGTCAAATGCTTTAGTTAAGTCTATTAAAATAGACCACATCGTCTTTCTGGAGTCAAGGGCATCATAAATGTGAGTGGTAAAATCAGTGAGTGCAGTGATAGTGCTGTGGGACTTTCATAACCCGTGCTGCTGGGGCAGAGTAGATTCAGTTGATTCAGATATTCTGTGAGTTAGTCCGACACAATTCTCTCTAGGCTTTTGGCAGTGGTGGTAAGATAGAGGTTGGACGATAGTTACCCAAATTGATTCTGTAGCCATTTTTTGTAGACTGGTATGAAGAGGGCGGATGGAATATACTGGTCCTTACGGATATATTAAATAACTTTTTGAGGGGACAGACTATTTCGCTAACGTGAGTGTGACTAGCTCCATGTTGACCATGTCACTGACCACCCTGGTTTTGCCTAAGACCCTTGTAATATATTTGATAGATTCGGACTGGGTAATCTGTTTGAAGTAGAAGAGTGGTTGGCTGGCATTTAGGGTGGGTGGGAGATTGGGGCTGAGGGGTTTCCTGTTAGAGTCAAGGTACTCCAGGGGTAGGACTGAGCTTAGATCCGTGAATGTTTGATTAAAGGCATTTGCTAGGTTTCTTGGGTGTTATAGTGGGCCCGAAGGGGAAACAACAAGATCTGGTGGTGCTCTTGATTCCTTCCTGGTCAGTGTTTTAATGTTATTCCAAAAGCCTCTCCCATTCCCCCAGCTTTTTGCTAGTTGCTCTCGGTAGTAGGTGACCATAGCATTCCTAACAAACTGAGTGCATTTATTCCTAGCAGTCTTGTATGCCACAAAGTCCGCCTGATTACTGGTTGCTCTCGTCTTGTGCCAGAGGTTGTCCGTATGTCTCATAAGTTCTATGAGGTGGCTGTTGAGCCAGGGGTTACTAGCCACTTTAATTTTGGAGGTTCTAAAAGGTGCAAACAGGTCACAGGCTTTATTGAAGATTGTGATGAAGTGATCAAGGGCCTTATTTGTGTCATCACAATCATCTAGTGGGGTCCAATCTGTGTCTTTCAGGTACTTTTTAAAGTAATACAGTTGCCCTTTTCTCAGGGATCAGTTTTTGGTGATCTGAGGAGGGTCTTCTGGACACTTGTTGAACTAGGAGCAGACTATAGGGGAGAGGTTGCTCAGGGTGTCAGGTATTATTTCTTTTTTCTCTTTCAGAACAAGCTGACTTTCACGTTAAAAAATGTCACAGACTTACTTATATAGGCATTCGTTGTCTGCCAAGTGATAGGGCAAATTCAATTTAAATCGTGAACATGTGAAATACTTGTACATCTGTTTGGCAAATTTGAGGTTCATTTATAGACCAATGCCATTCTGAACAAGCAGGTTTCACAAATACAACAGAAGCCATTGCCGATTGCTTGTTTTTCTATGGACAACTGACTCAAGAAACTGAGAAAGGCAAAAAAGACAAGTGATTGGTGTGGTTGTCAGGGCTACACGAGTGCAAGGGCATTGTAAGTTGTTGCACCATCGTAGTGACGTACTCAAGATGGTACAACAGCAGTGTGACATCACTACGATGGTACAACAAGCCTATGAATTCATTGAATTCCATCAATAATTGCGTACTCTCATACACTATATACAGGTAGCGTGCATGCAGTTGTCAAAGGGTGAGGGAGATCTCAACTGAGCGAGGAAAACAGTAACTTGACCCCATCTCCCCGTCTCAAACTCTCTGGCAAGTGGCTGAGACTACCACAGATGACCACTCTTGTGTTAGTTTACTGTGAGTGTACGGTACTGACAGATGCTTTAAAAAATAAATCCTAGTTGTACATACATCGAGGGGCATTGCTAATGGATGTGATAATGGTGGCTCCAAAGTTCTGAAAACAAAATACTGATACAGTAGGAACAATGCACATGTTCCGAGACTGTACAAGAATTTTAATAAGAGGCTTAACCTAGGGCTTGTGGAATATTTAGAGCCAATCAAAAGCTCCATTTCCTAGACCCTTTTATAATTCTGTATATGAATGTGGACAGGTCTGTTATTGACTTTGGTCCCCATATTCAGGCTTGGGCTGACAACTGCGTGCAAAGAATGCGTCTCGCAAAGAAATAGGGCAGGCTGGCTCTGCACAATATTTAAACAGATAGCTCAATCTGAACTGACCCTGCCATCTGTCTGAATATCCGGCCATGGTAGCGTGGCGCACAGCAAGCAGGCACCTTGCTGTATGCCGCGCTACCAGAGCACTGGACTGAAGACTGCCCATAGGGGTAAAGCATGGCACACACTGGTTAGCGCCATAGCCCCAGTGAGTGATATTCAGCCCATAGGTGCAGATGAGCCCACTGGGTATGCACAGCACTAATGGTCCATTTGCATGCCCATTATGGGCTCATCTGCATGCACGCATTGACTGGTATGCTGGGCCAGGCCCCCCCAAACCCAAGTTCCTGTCCAATACAAGGAAATGAGCCCTGGTGGTCTAGCAGTCCCTCCCTAGCCCCAATCCCCACTGACAATAAAATACAATAATCCCTAGTGGTCCCTTCCTAGCCCCAATCCCCTCTGAAGATAAAATACAATACTCTCTGGTGGTCTAGCAGCCCCTCCTGAGCCCCGATCCCCTCTGATATTAAAAAACAATACACCATGGTGGTCTAGCGATCCCCCTGAGCCCCTTTCTCCTCTGATATTAAAATACAATACTCCATGGTGATCTAGAGGCCCTTCCAAAACCCTGATCCCCACTGATATTAAAATACAGTACTCCCTGATGGTCTAGATGTTCCTACCAAGCCCCAATCCCCTCTGAATGTACAATAAAAAAATCCCCAGTGGTTTATCGTTCTCCCTTCCTAACCCTGATCTGTCCATATACATATCCTTGGTGGTCTAGTGGTCCCCCACACCCCAGCAGGTAGCATCTCACCACCCCGCTCCTCCCCCGTACAAACCCTGAGAGCCAGCGATTGGCACAATGCTCCGCTCACCACCATGGCTGGCTACAGACTGAGCTCTCATGGAGCACGTACTGTACAACCAGCTGATTGTGCAGCATGTGCTCCATGACAGTTCAGTCTGCAGCGGCTAACTGTGCGGTGGCTGGCTCTCAAGGTTGGGATGGGGGGAGGCAATCAGTGAGACACCCCATGCCAGGGTGAGAGTCCACTAGACGACCAGGCACATGTATATGTCTGATCGGGCAGGTCAGGATTGGGGGAACACTAGACCACTGGGGATTTTTATTGTATAGTCAGAGGGGATCAGGGCTTGGGAGGAACCGCTAGACCACTAGGGAGTATTATATTTTAATATCAGAGTGGTTAGGGGGCTTGGGAGGACCACTAGATCACCGGGAGTATCATTGTATTTTCATATTAGAGAGGCTAGGGGCCTCAGGAGGACCAGTAGACCACCAGGGATGATTTTGTTATAATATCAGAGGGGATCGGGGTTCGGGAGGGACTGCTGGAACACCAGGGATTATTGTATTTTATTGTCAGAGGGGATCAGGGCTCAGGAGGGAATGCTAGACCACCATGGTACCCAGCCCTTGACAGTGTGTGGGGCACCCATCCCCTCTGTGTACTGTTAAGGACTGGGTTTCAGAAACATTAAACTGTGCCATGCTGGTGGTCATTTAGCACTTCTGAAAACTTTCAGTATTGTGTTGCACTGCATATGCATGAGGGATCCTCATTTGCATGAGTGCAATGCCATATTGTGCATGACAGTGCTGTCGGGGTGGCTGTGCATAGGTGGCCTTTGAATATGGCCACGGCGCAGATGGCCAGTGCTATTCTGGGTTAGTATGGCACAAACCGGTTTGCGTTACACTGATCTTTTGAATAAAAGGGCCCTTTGTGCTATAGAACCACTGCACTCCCCAGACACCCCAAGAGAGGCACACACTGGGCACTTACTCTAAAGGATCTTCTTGGCAATAAAGAACCCTGGCCTGCCTTCACACCAGAGAGGAGGTTCTGCACATAACCTGACTGTTTTGGAGGGATCTGTTTACATCATTTAACTCATTTTCACCTGGGTGGCCGTTTTGTATCAGGTTAAGCAATGGATGGTTCGGACTTCATACGGAGCTATTGGAGGTAATGGTTAAAAGAGATTTTGATATGGGCTTTTAATCTATGGGGATCACTGTGCATGAATGCCCCCTTAAAATATCCTGTAAAAAGAGTGGAGGATATCCATAGGATTCTGATTAACATTTCTCTCTGTAAAAAAGAGATTGCAGTTGTCTGCTGCTGTGTTGGGAATGACGCTGAACATATAATAGCTGCAGAGTTTGTCTGTATGGAGTCCCTGCACTGCATTACTGTAACTTGTTTAATTTATGAGTCTGTAAAGTGCTTAGAGATGCAGTGTGCATGAAAGGGACTATAAAGTCACATTCCATTTTATTTCATTTAATAAAGAAGTCACATCTCAGTATGGTCTGTTTGTAAATGCTTAAAAAGAAGGCAGGCAATCCGGGTTCAGTGGACGGACTCGGGAGTCAGAAGACCAGCTGGGGTGAGAAGGATCTGCATCTTGCTCTCCTTCTGTGGGGGAGGGAGTGCCCGGCACTTACTGGACCCCTAGTGGAGGTTAGTACTGCTGTGGCTGGCGCTGTTACTCAAGGGGATGGGGTGGACACTGGACATCATTGCACGTTCCCATCTCCAGGGATTCAACATTCACAAAAAAGCCGGCCCCGTGTATGATGCTCTGCTCTGCCGCTGTCTCCACTACCACCAATCTCTGTCGGGGGCCCCCACTCCCGTGGCCCTTACCCAGGGGATAAGCTGGGTCTTGCCTACAGTGTCCATTTGGGGGTAGCCCGCTTGGCAGCCCCACCCAAGGGGGCAAGCCTGGGCATGAGGGGATGGCAGACAGAGCAGGGCTGACCTCTGAATGGAGGATCAGGGGCAGGCACCAAAAAAAAAAAAAAAAGGCAGGATATTTTTAGACAGTTCTTAGTCCGATACTGGATATCTCTTCCTCCATCCTCTACTATCCAGATCTGCATAAATTCACAAAAAAGTACCACCAACAGCTTAATCTAGTTCAGTATAGCCTAAAGCTTAGATTAATGAGCTGTGAATGACTGTAGTGCATCCAGCAGATTTGGGTTTGATTCCCACAACCTCACTTGCACACTGTGTAACCCTAAGCAAGTCGCTTAACCTCACCAGTGCTCCCAGGTTGCCCCTGAAAACAGGCATTGTGCTTAGTAGGTCTTACTCGGTTACCAAAGAATAAATAAAATTCAGTTGGTTTCCATCTGTATCCCACCCCCACCTCACCCCCTCACCCCTGGGTTGAGGCTGATATTAGATAGAATTGCCTACCTCTCCTTTCCCAGTCAACAAAAACTAACTAAATAAATATTCATTGCTAACAGGGAACACAAGAGGAATGAGGAAGCAAATCTAAAAATCAAGGGTAAACAGGGCATGCATGACAGTATATCTGGACATTCTGGTTTTGTAGAGCTACTGTTGTGCAGAAATGTGCTGTGGTTAAACACAAATTCAGCGACAGCAACTAAACAACCCAAAAAGGGCAAGCCATGTCAGTGTAACCCCCAGGTGGTGCTATCCCAAGGACTACTACCCCTGCCTGCTTAACTGCTAACAGGTTGAGGGGCCTAGGTTCTATAGCGGGTGCCTCCACCCAGAGGTCAGGGTTTGCAGTAGTTAGACTAACTTGGTCACAGCCCTCAGGGACACTGCGACTCCCTTTTATTTCTACTAGTGGCCCACACAATACACCATGAGTATCTTCACTATTTACACTTACCCCCTGGACTGGCTCTATCAGCTTGACTCTGGGGACCCCCTATAAAACAGGATGATGCAGTACAATAGCTACAGTACAATACTTTAACATAAATGAACACCACAGTCAGTGTAACTTTGGTGAAACAAACAGATCTCATTTATTTATTTATTTAGCTTTTGTTTACCGGGTAAGTACACTAGACAAGTATTATGCCCATTTTCAGGAACGACCTAGGAGAGTACAACATGAGGAACAACAGTCAAGGAGACATGGCAGAGAGTACAGTTTTTTTTCACAGTAAACAAACGTGGGAAATACATCATTTGACACTAGGAGAAACATACAGTAGTAAGCACATTTCAGATTATACACTCTAGACTAGCTAGTTCAACTGACAGATATATACAGGTCATCATACACAGGGTGGAGCATAGCTCAAGGACTGGATTGGTCATAATATAACTTATAACATTGTCGTATAGGAGCTGTAACAAGGAAAGGGAAAATCAGGTTAATTAGGTTAGACACATTAATAATCACAGTACTGTGCGCATATTCAGAGTCCCAAAATGTCACTTTCACTGGGTACCCAGGATGGGGGGGGGGGCTAGCCAGGATCGGTGCAGCTGGTTGGGGCCCTGTGATGGAAAAACACTTGCACAACACCCAATTGTAATCTGCAGTCGGATGGCTCAGTTCGTGAAGAAATGAAACAGCAACAATTAGATGACACACTTGCAATTTGATAGACAGATGGCAGGGAGCTACCCTACTTTGTACTCACAGACTCAATGCTGAAAACTGGATGGAAGGCAGATTGTCCTGGATTGCCAGGAGGAGCAGAACATGTGGACAAGGTCCTTGTGACTGGACCCCACTGCAGGTAATAGCAAACGGATGTAGTCCGAATTAAGCTGGGGTTTACTTCCAGCTTCATGCACCCCATTCACTGTACAGGGATTTGAAACAGCGATTCCCCACAAGGACTACATGCATTTATATGTAAAAGGAAAGTACTATACCAGGCAGGCTGCTCTCGATCTTGACTGCAATTACTGCAAAATACCATGAGAACACACAGCAGCTTCAGTTCCTGACAGAATGAGCACAATTCAGCAATTTCTCCAGTCTTCTACAGGGTGAGCTTGGTTTCTACTCTTCAGATCTCTTTTCTTCTCCTCACAAGTCGGATTCAGTCCGATTTGGTACTTACTTGACTGCAGGCCGAACCACAGAGCCTCCTGGCGTGCTCAGCCGAAACTACACACCGCAAAAGCACAGAGCTCCTTGTCTCTTCACTGTCACCACGGATCTACTCTCTCCAGTCCCAGAGCAGGGCATTTCCTGTAGCTCCACACTATTCTGTTGGCTGGTCCGGCTGTCACTCACAACAAAACTCCCCCTGTTGGTGGAAAAAGGCGCCAAGGTCAAAACTACATTTCCCAGAGTCACTGCCCATACAATCCTCTTGTGGCTGGCTCCAATGAAGAGTCCAAGTTCTGATTCATCCAAAGGCTCCATTTTAGAGGCCTCCCTTGCACTGTTTGGATCTATTCAGTAGTTCAGATCCAAAATGGAGGGGCAAAACACACAGAGTCCCAGCTGCAAGAAAGGCAGGTTAGACAAACTACATTTCCACTAATACTCTAAATGATTTCTGGCAAACAGTTATATCTTTGAAAAGTGCTCAATCTGCCCACTTAGCGACAGCAGAAACGGAGTGATTTGTCAGCAGCTCGAGTGGGACTCAAGCAGGGAAACACACAGACCCCCATCCAAATTAATTATGTCTGCAGGCAGACAGCTCTTAAAGAGACAGTACCAGAGGCTCTAAAAGAACTCACAGATAAACGGCTTAGGCGCACGACACCATTCAGGCTTGGAGCATTCAAGCAAGCTCCTGGAAGACTTTTGGGAACTGCCATTTGCAGGGGTTACACCCTTCCTGGCCTGGAAAAACTTGGCATCCGCATCAAGCAAGTACCCCATTAGTTTCAATACAACCATATACATTTACATCAGTATCATATTAGGCTTATACATGTAATCATCAGTCAACATATCACTTTACCATAAACACATTTCTGAAACTTTGCAGTACATCACTTTTACACAGTATTACAAACACATTGTACCATAACTCAGGTTATTACCTCCTGTACATGAAACCTGAAGAGAGGGGCCCTTCCATATCAGCTACTTGGGGCTGGATGGGGCAGGGCACCATACCTAAGGGGCAACACAATTAACTTGTAGTTAGCACTTATGCTCAGTTTGGGCAATGAGCTCAGGGACACATACACTCCTTTATGGACAACATTGAGAGGCAAGTCCACAGGCCTCCCAGGGAATCATAACTGAGATTCACCACAGGCTTTATAGCTCGACCAGTCTTTCTAGGGGGAACTGGTACAGTTTCTGCACTCTGAGCCTCATTTTCAGCATTGTCCTCACTTGTCAGTGGAGTCTCCATTGGGGTAAAGAGGCTAGAACTTGGGGCACTTTCAGCTCCAGGAGTTACAACCTCTGAGTCTACAACACTTGGCTCACATGGGGAGTTTTCTGACACTGACAGTGAATTATGAGGGCACTTAACACACTCTTCTTGTTCTGGTATATCACCAGTCTGTCCCAGTCCATCATTTTCCACCTCTGAAAGCTCAGACAGTTCAACCCTACACAATGATTCCACATCATCTGACTTGATGCTTTGCACTTCACTTTCTGGGAGCATTGGCTCCAGGGACAAAGCTGGGGGTTTAGACAATCCAGAAGGCCCAGCTTCATCTCCAGGGTTGACTAGGGGATTGCACCGAAACAATTCACTCAGTTCATAAGAAGGGTAATATTCAAAACCGCACTCACTTTCCTCTGACATGGACTGATAATCATGTTCAACTGGGACTTGTGGAGGGGAACACTTTAACTCAGCTTCTGTAGGTGCAGACTTTCTTGATTTTTTCTTAGCAGCAGCTCTAGTCACTGGTCCAGAGGGGGCATTTTCTGAGGCTCAGACCAAATCAAGATTTGTTCAATGAACAGTAAATTATTTCTATGCATTGTTTCAACATCTTTTGAATTATTCTCAGGCCTTACTTTGTACACAGGCAGATCATCTAGTTTGCCCACTACAATGTGAGGGAGATGGTGCCATCTGTCAGCAATCTTGTGCTTGCCATGCAGTCCCAGATTTCTTAGCAATACCTGATCTCCCTCCTGGAGTTCCTGTGCTTTTACATTTTTATCATACCTTTCTTTGTTGGCCAGATTTCTTTTGGTAGCCATGGTTTGAGCCAGTTGGTACGCATGATTTAGCCGGGCCTTTAACATTTGCACATACTGTAAATAGTTGTCAGCTTGAACCCCATCAGGAGAGAGTCCAAAACACACATCTACCGGCAGTCGAGCTTCTCTTCCAAACATCAGGCGGTAGGGGGAGAACCTAGTAGCATCACTTTTGGTGCAGTTGTAGGCATGTACCAGGGTGCTAATTTGTTGGCTCCATCTAGGCTTGTCCTTTGGGTGGAGGGTGCCTAGCATATCTAGCAAAGTGTGGTTGAAACGTTCAGGCTGTGGGTCCCCCTGGGGTTAGTAAGGGGTGGTTCTGGACTTTCGCACTCCCCACAGAGAAAGCATCTCTTTGATCAGATGACTCTCAAAGTCTCTCACTTGATCAGAATGGATTCTTTGTGGAGCCCCATAGTGAACAAAAAAGTTTTCCACAAGCACTTTTGCCACAGTGGATGCCTTCTGGTCCTTGGTGGGGAAAGCTTGGGCGTATCTCGTAAAATGGTCAGTGACCACCAGCACATTACTAATATTTCTTTGATCTAACTCCAAACTCAGAAAATCAATACATACCAGCTCCATGGGTGCACTGGTGGTGATGTTAACAAAGGGGGCAGCCCTCTGGGGCAAAGCTTTCCTCTGTAAGCAGCGACTACAAGTTTGAATGGTTGCTCAACATCAGCCCCCATCTTAGGCCAATAGAATCTGGATCTCACCAAGTCAAGTGTTCTGTCTATACCAAGGTGCCCTATGTGGTTGTGTAAGGACCTCAGTACCGAGTCTCGAAAGGCAATGGGCAGCACATGTTGTTGTTTGTCTATTTGTCCCCCTCTGTCTACTGTTTCTCTGTATAACTGTCTATTGATCAGTTTCAACTAAGGACCTTCCTTGTATAACAATGCAGTTCTCAAATCAGTGGAACATAATTTGGACACATCTTTCCCTGCATAGAGGGCTTCTGAAGCTGATTTGATCATGGAATCTTGGGATTCAGCCCGCTGAATACTGTCATTGTCCAGCTGAGGCAGTGCACCAATGTCTATTGCAGAAAAGTGGCAATAAGCAGCAGGAATGCAATTCTCAGAGAGTCCCAAACAATTCACCATACAGTCCACTGCGTCTGTGGACATTTGTTCCTCCCTATCAAACTTCTGGCAGAGTGCTCGAATATCAGGTTCTGACAGTCTGACCCAGTGATTCCGGGGAACAGGCCTCCGGGAGAGAGCATCAGCATCTATGTGGTTCAGGCCTGCTCTGTATTCAACAGCACAGTCATATGTAGATATTACAGAGAGCCCCTGTGGCCAGTGGCATCCAACTTAGCTGAAGTCTGTGCAAGGTCAATGGATTATTGTCAGTTTTACTAGTATCTTAGCCCCATACAAGTGCTTGTGGAACTGGTCAACAATAGCCCACTTCAAAGCTAGGAACTCTAATTTATGTACAGGATAGTTCTTTTCGGATGGGGTCAGGCTTCTACTAGCAAAGGCCACTGGTCTCAGGCCATTCTCATGCTCTTGGTACAATACAGCCCCCAAGCTTTGCAGGCTAACATCAGTGTGCAAGACATAGGGCTTCACTGGATCTGCATAGGCAAGGACAGGAGCATGGGTAAGTTGATATATAATCTCATGAAAAGCAGCTTCACACTCAGGTGTCCATCTGGCTCCAAATACTTCATTGGGATGGAAATACGCCTCTCAGGCTCAGAATAAACCAACCTCTTGTATTTTTTGTGGGTAGGAGGGTAACCTTGAGTAAGATTAAGTAAAGGACGGATCACTCTTGAATAGTCCTTGATGAAACGGCAATAGTAGCCACAAAATCCCAGAAATCTTTGCAGTTCTTTTAGATTGTGGGGCTGTGGCCAAGTGGTCAAGGCCTCAACTTTACTTGGGTCAGTCTCTATTCCATCAGTGGATACTATGGGTCCCACATACTTTACAGAGGTTTGGAAGAACTGACATTTATCGATGGATAGTTTAAGGCCAAAGTCTTCCAGTCAGTCCAACACCTTGAATAATCTACTCTCATGTTCCTCCAGTGAGCTGCCAAACACAATAACATCATCTAGGTATACCAGGCACTCTAATAAGTTCATGTCCCCCACTACATGCTCCATCAATCATTGAAAAGTGGCTGGGACACCTGAAATCCCTTGAGGCATCCTCATGAATTCATAGAAGCCAAGCGGACAGATAAAGGCTGTCTTCTCACGGTCTTCTGGGGCCATTGGGATCTGATAGTACCCACTACGAAGATCCAGCACAGAGAACCACTTGCTACTGTCCAGACAGTCCAAAGCATCCTGAATGTGGGGCATTGTATACCGATCAAGAATAGTCCACTGGTTTAAAGTGCGATAATCCACGCACATCCTTACTGCCCCATTCTTTTTTCTCACTACCACGATGGGGGAAGCATAGGGGCTTCTGGATTCTTGTATTACACCAGCAACTAGCATCTCTTGCAGATGCTGTCTCACATCATCTATCATCTATGTCAGGTTCAAGAGAAAAAGAAAGCATTCAGGAAGTACAAGGAATCGCAGAAGGAGCAGGACAGAGAACTGTATTAGTTAAAGCAAAAGGAGGCTGGGAAGGCAGTCAGAACAGCAAAGGCCCAAACCAGAAAAGATAACCAACTCAGTTAAGGGATAAAACCTTTATAGGTACATCAGGGAGCAAAGGAAGACCAAGGGAGGGATAGTGAGGCTTAATAAAGCAGAGGGAGGGTGGGCAGAGGGAGACTGTGAAAAGGCAGAGATACTAAACAAATATTTTTGCACAGTATTTACAAATGAATTGGGGGAGGTACATAAAACAAACAGTAGTAACACTCTGAATACAGAAGTTGATACCAGCCCATTTACAGAAGAAAGGGTTCTGAAAGAACTCTTAAAACTGAAGGTGGACAAAGCAATGGGGCCTGATGGGATTCATCCCAGAATTCTAAAAGAGCTAAGGGTAGAACTAGTGACACCACTGACTACCCTTTTAACAAATCATGGGATGATGGGGTGGTACCCGAGGACTGGAGGAGGGCAGATGTGATTCCCCTTCACAAAAGTGGGAGCAAGGCAGAAGCAGGAAACTACAGACCTGTTAGTTTAACCTCAGTGATAGGGAAAATGATGGAATCACTTCTGAAGGAAAGAATTGTCGAGTATCTAGAGGCCAGAGGGGCACAGGACTCTAGGCAGCATGGATTCACAGTGGGAAGGTCATGCCAGACAAATCTGATAGATTTCTTTGACTGGGTGACTAAAGTAGTAGATCAGGGAGGGGCTGTGGACATGGCCTACCTAGACTTTAGCAAGGCATTTGACACAGTCCCACACAAAGATTAATATACAAGTTAGCCAGCCTGGGAGTGGGTCCCAAGATGACAGCCTGGGTAAAGAATTGGCTGGAGAATAGGACACAGAGAGTAATAGTAAATGGAGTCCACTCAGAAGAAAAGGAGGGTTACTAGTGGGGTACCGTGAGGGTTCAGTATTAGGACCGGTCCTCTTCAATGTCTTTATAAGCTACATTGCGGAAGGACTGAAGGAAAAGTATGTCTCTTTGCAGATGACACTAAGATCTGCAACAGAGTTGATGCACAGGGTGGGGTGGAAAGGATGAGAAGGGACTTGGCAAGGTTAGAGGAATGGTCAAATGTATGGCAGCTTAGATTCAATGCTAAGAAGTGCAAGGTAAACCTGGGAAACAAAAACCCAAGGGAAGAGTACACAATGGGGGGTGAGATACTAACAACAACAAAAATGGAAAGGGACCTGGGGGTAGTCATATCAGATGACCTAAAGGTGGACAAGCAATGTGAGAGGGCAGCAAGGCGGGCTGGGAGGTTACTGGGATGCATAGGAGAGGCATCACCAGTAGAAAACAAAGTTATTATCCCTCCGTACAGACAGCTGGTGAGACCCCATCTGAGTACTGTGTGCAGTTCTGGAGACCCAATCTCATAAAGACATAGACAGGATGGAAGCTGTCAGAGGAGGGCAACTAAAATGGTGCAGGGTCTGCACGGAAGACATATGAAGAGACTTGGGAGCTTAACATGTATAGCCTCGAGGAAAGGAGGGAGAGGGGGACATGATAGAAACTTTCAAGTACCTCAAGGAATCAACAAAGTCCAAGAGGGTAGCATCTTTCAAAAAGAGGTGTGCAAGAACAAGAGGCACAATTTGAAGATGGGGTGGCTCAGAGGTAATTTAAGGAAGTCTTTTTCACAGAAAGGGTTGTGGATGCATGGAACGGCCTTCCGGAGGAGGTTGTGGAGTCAAAATCAGTGGTGGAATTCAAGCATGCATGGGACAGTCATAAGGCAATTCTGGGGGGTGGGGGTAAGAAGAAGTAGGCTGCTGGTTAACTAGGATCTGCAGCTTATCCAGTAGGTAGGGAAATGGGCAGACTGGGTGGGCCAAGCGGCCCTTATCTGCTGTCAAATTCTATGTTTCTATGTCAGCAGGGGCCAGGCATCGAGACCTTTCACAAAATGGCCTTTCATCATGCAGCTGGAAGTGGTGCTCACTCCTTGCACACATCCTACATCCCATTCTTTTAAAGAAAACACCTGGTCTCTCTGGGCAAGCTTTCTACTGATTCTCAGCCTCCATTCAGCTGGCAATGGGGAGTCCCCAAAATAAAACAAGTCGGGCATCACTCTGTCATTCTCCCCTGAACACTTGTTACTGGGTAGCACTGCAGTATCTGCACAATGTACATTAGCCAGGGTGCAACCTCTATTTACTCAAATCTCTCTATCAGACACATTATGAACTTGAACCATTACCCTTCTGGCATAAGCATGGGCTCTGGCTGGCAAAATACTTGGCTTGACCAGCAGTCCTTCAGGCAATTTCCCATCGCCTGGTGCATCCAGCATGAGGATTTTATTCTTGACATCCTTTCTGATACGGACTTCCCCCTGTAAGGCACATTGGGCATTTGGCGCCAGAATCAGAGACTCAGGATCCTTCTTCCAGATAATTCCTACTGGTTCCTCTGGGTCCATTTTTAGCATCTCTCTGTGCCTCATAGGCCTTCTTGATCAAGGCCGGATTCTCAAAGCTCTACCAGTCCTTGACCCTTGTTTCTCATAACACAACTGCACCAACCACCCAAACATATGCATTCATCCCAATTAGTAGCGGAACCCCATCATACAATCCAGTAGGGGACACACTAAGGCCAGGGTCTCTACTTGCTCTGCCACTCCAGTCACAGAGGTGGGGAAAGACAGCCAACTTCGGATACACCTGGAGTAGGGGTAGGCCTTCTCCTTAACCTCCATACATGCAGTCCTTCCAATGGTTGTAAGGTTACATCTGAAAAATGCTTCTGATACCAATCCTGAACATAATTGTCACTTGGGAGCCACTGTCCAACACAGCTCTGGTGGGCACACCATTCACTTTTATGTAGCTTCCATTGAAGGGCCTACTATTCTGGACCAGTCTGGAAAGGCGTAGCAAGGGCCTGGGTAGATGATCTAGCCACATAAGGACGTGAGTTAGCATTTCTAGGACCTTCACTGAAGTCATTTCGTGCACCCTCTTAACCACTGTTTTGTGCTCCAAAGCTCTTCTTGTAGCCGGCTCACCACTCTCTCTAAGTCTTTCCGAGACTGGCATTCCCTCTTCATGTGCCCATCCTTCCCACAATTATGGCAAAATATATCTGCTGAAATTTGGGGGGACTGAGGCATCACATTGGGGGCTGCGGCATCGGTACTATCAATAGAAAACCTTGGTGCCACCTCAGCCGGCAGTGGGTTGGATATTTGGAGACATCTCTTCATTTTCCTCACTTCCATAGTCAAGGCATCAAGTTTCGAACTGTTGTCAACATGAGGTGCTTGGGTAGGCACCTCCACCCCCATAGCAGAAGCTGTCGGGCAAGTGTCAGTGCCCGTACTGGTAGGAGCGACCTTCATGATGAGACTGTCTGTTACTTTCCTAATCTCTCTCAGCAGTTCGCCTCATTGTGACATGTCTTTTTCCTTCTCAGAGCACTCATTAATTGCCAACCTCTGCCCCTGAGCTTCACTTGACGGGTCACCCTCAGTCACTTGGGTCGTAGCAGCAGCTATTGGTGCAAGTCCCTCCCGAGGTCGCCTTTTCTCAATTCTTCGAATTTCTCTCATTAGCTCATAGAAACATAGAAACATAGAATTTGACGGCAGATAAGGACCGCTTGGCCCACCCAGTCTGCCCATTTCCCTACCTACTGGATAAGCTGCAGATCCTAGTTAACCAGCAGCCTACTTCTTCCTACCCCCACCCCCCAGAATTGCCTTATGACTATCCCATGCATGCTTGAATTCCCCCACTGATTTTGACTCCACAACCTCCTCCGGAAGGCCGTTCCATGCATCCACAACCCTCTCTGTGAAAAAATACTTCCTTAAATTACCTCTGAGCCGCCCCCCCCTCTATCTTCAAATTGTGCCCACTTGTTCTTGCACACCTCTTTTTTTGAAAGATGCTACCCTCTTGGACTTTGTTGATTCCCTTGAGGTACTTGAAAGTTTCTATCATCATAGGAGGGTGGGGATTCCAGTTGATTGGTCAGGCATAACTGAAGCAACAGCAGTTCTGAGAAGGGGGCAGATTTAAGGATCCTGTCCAGCCTAGTTCGGTCCAATTCAGTCACTGGCAAACTACCCTGTCTGCGGCATTCTTGCAACAACTTTTCCAGCCGAGATACCTACACAGACAATAACTCCCCTTGGTACTGTTGTGCATTTCTTATTCTCCACCACAGGTCCTCATCAGAATCTGGGCTCCCATACACATTCTTCAAGTCCTCAAGATAGTCCTGTGCAGTAGCATCAGGGTTACTGGCCCGTTTAGCATGGATGGTATCCAGAGCAGGACCTCGGAGGTTCTCACTTATCCTCTTTCGCTTTTCTGCTTCTGAGCATTGCCATTCTAGCACTTGAGGGGCAATATAGTCTATCCAGGTCTCCTAGTCATACTCCCCTTGTGGGGTGGGGAGGGTGCTGGAGAAAATTTTCAACCTGCAGTAAGAGTCGTGACTATTGGCAGGTACAGACATAGGGGCTAGCACTGGCACAGAAGGAGGGGCAATAACAGGTGCTGGAGGGAGAGGGTGTTGGGGGAGGGACGTTTTCAGGTGGCAATAATAGTTTCTTTAAACCTTCCACAGTTTTCCCTTTCTCCAGCAACAACAGCAAATTTCTCCTCAAAAGTTTCAGATAGTGGGGGAGGCTCATTCTCCCAGGGGTCTTTACTGTCTTTGGTTATCACTCCCCAGACAGGGAGGGTTTCCCCTTGGGAAATAGTCTTTGGCACGTTAGAACTGTCTACAGGGTACTTACACTCTATTAAGGCCATGAAACTTTGAGCGAGCAGATCAGCCTGTCGCCCCACCACCACAGAGTCTCGTAAACATTCGACCTTGGAAAGTACTCCCTCTACAGTGTCCGTACTGGTACCCAGCAGGATATCCAAGATAAGTATAGCATTTTGGGGGTCGATCTCCTGCCCAGTACATCACCTCACCAACTGGTGTACAGCCACTTCTGTTGGGGTACCCATTTATTTTTAACAGTAATTCGTAAGTGTGGCCACTAGAGGACGCTAATCCCAGTGGTACCTCCAAGACGTAACCCCCAGGTGGCGCTATCCCAAGGGCTACTACCCTGCCTGCTTAACTGCTAACAGGTTGAGGGCCTAGGTTCTATGGCGGTGCCTCCACCCAGAGGTCAGGGTTTGCAGTAGTTAGACTAACTTGGTCACAGCCTTCTGGGACACTGCGACCCTTTTATTCCTACCAGTGGCCCACACAATACACCATGAGTATCTTCACTATTTACACTTATCCCTTGGACTGGCTCTGTCAGCTTGACTCTTGGGACCCCTGTAAAACAAGATGATGCAGTACAATAGCCACAGTACAATACTTTAACATAAAAAACACCACAATCAGTGTAACTTTGCTGAAACAAACAGATCTGATTTATTTAAGGAGCTGTAACAAGGAAAGGGAAATCAGGTTAATTAGGTTAGACACATTAATAATCACAGTACTGTGTGCATATTCAGAGTCCCAAAATGTCACTTTCACTGGGTACCCAGGATGGGGGCTAGCCAGGATCAGTGCACAGCTGGTTGGGCCCAGTGATGGAAAAACACTTGCACAATACCCAATTGTAATCTGGAGCCGGATGGCTCAGTTCGTGAAGAAATGAAACAGCAACAATTAGATGACACACTTGCAATTTGATAAACAGATGGCAGGGAGCTACCCTGCTTTGTACTCACAGACTCAATGCTGAAAAGTGGATGGAAGGCAGATTGTCCTGGATTGCCAGGAGGAGCAGAACATGTGGACAAGGTACTTGTGACTGGACCCCACTGCAGGTAATAGCAAATGGATGTAGTCGAATTAAGCTGGGTTTACTTCCAGCCATCCTCCATTCACTGTACAGGATTTGAAACAGCGATTCCCCACAAGCACTACGCACATGTATATGTAAAGGAAAGTACTATACCAGGCAGGCTGCTCCTTGATCCCGACTGCAATTACTGCAAAATACCGTGAGAACACACAGCTTCAGTTCCTGACAGAACAAGTGTAATTCAGCAATTTCTCCAGTCTTCTACAGGGTGAACCTGGTTTCTACTCTTCAGATCTCTTTCTTCTCCTCACAAGTCGGATTCAATCCGATTTGGTGCTTTAAGAGCTGCAGGCTCAACCACAGGCCTCACCAGCCGCAAGCCCGCTGAACAACCACACACCGCAGAAGCACAGAGCTCCTTGTCTCTTCACTGTCACCACTGATCTACTCTCTCCAGTCCCAGAGCAGGGCATTTCCTGTAGCTCCACACTATTCTGTTGGCTGGTCCGGCTGTCACTCACAATAAAACTCCCCTGTTGGTGGAAAAAGGCACCAAGGTCAAAACTACATTTCCCAGAGTCACTGCCCATACAATCCTCTTGTGGCTGGCTCCAATTAAGAGTCTAAGTTCTGATTCATCCAAAGGCTCCATTTTAGAGGCTCCTTGCACTGTTTGGATCTGTTCAGTAGTTCAGATCCAAAATGGAGAGAGCAAACACACAGAGTCCCAGCTGCAAGAAAGGCAGGTTAGACAAACTACATTTCCACTAATACTCTAAATGATTTCTGGCAAACAGTTACATCTTTGAAAAGTGCTCACTCTGCCCACTTAGCGACGGAAGAAACGGAGCGATTTGTCAGCAGCTCAAGCGGGACTTAAGCAGGGAAACACACAGACCCCCATCCAAATTAATTATGTCTGCAGACATACAGCTCTTAAAGTGACAGACCAGAGGCTCTAAAAGCACTCACAGATAAACGGCTTAGACACCGAACACCATTCAGGCTTGGAGCATTCAAGCAAGCTCCTGGAAGACTTTTGGGAACCCCCATTTGCAGGGGGGTTACATCAGTAATTGTCAATGACTCAACATCTTAACCGGAATGTCTTAGCCTCGGGTCCTTTCAGCAAACAACTGAAGACCTAACAATTATGAACCAATTAGCTGTATCCAGGTACCTAAAATATTGTTTCATAATATGGCTAAGCTGAAATTACTTTCGTCCTATGGTATTATGGTCTTATGGTATTAACTCAGTGCCAAACATAGAAACTGACACATTTTTGATGCTAAAAAAGAAATGGGTAGGAAGATTATATTTTTTATATAGTGCAATTCTGCCAGAGGCACTCAAGGCACAGGAAACATACACCACAAACAAAACCATAGAATATTTACAATAAATGTAACTAGATCACCATGGATGTTGCAGTTACTACCCTTAGCTTGTGGGCTCATACAGTGTTGAGGGCCTGCTTCATTAACCAATGTTTAAATGATTTGCACTGTGCTTCCACCCAGAGGAAGGTTTGAAGTTGAACCTGGTGTCAGTACGGTACACCCCCTGGGATGCAGTACCTAAATACCTCCCATGGTAGTACCCCACCTGTAAATTAACAAGTTGCAATAACATTTTAACCAATAATATAATAACTAGTGCACTACTATAATATTCACGCAGACCTGAATTATGACTGTAAGCATCCTCTCTTTAAGAGATGCTTATGCTCCCTTTAAGGACCACCTTTCACTTATCCCCCCCCCCCCCGGGAGATTTATTGGTGCTCTAGGGGGTGTCATTCTTGCTGGTTGCTATAAGGTGGCAGCAAAGAGCAGGGTTTCAGGCATATAAAAAGGGAGAAACAAAAAGTTTAGGGGGCTGGAAAAGTGGAAAAAGAGGCAGGCAAGATAGGAGCTCGGCAGTCCAGGTTTGGGCCTGTTAAGGGGGGGCCCCTCAAGTGAGTAGTCAGAATCAGTGGGTGCAGCGACATGGCATCAGAAAGAGAATGGTTGCTCGGAGGGAGGATGGCCAAATAGCCGGTCAGTGTTGTTGAGGAGTTAGGGATACCCTGGTGACTTTAAAGTAAGGTCTGGTAAGAGGAGAAGTTAGGGTCTTAAGGAGAAACCCAAGTGATCCTGTGGTAGGTGCAACCTGGGCTGCCAGGCTGCAGGAGTTTGTGGCAGGCTCCCACAGGTGAGGGGCCAGTGGCAGTAGTCCCTCCCGCACCCAGTGTGGCAGGGCAGCCCAGGTGGATAAGAGGGGCACAGGAGAGCTTCCACCAGGTAAGGGGCCTGCTTGGAGGGGCAGTTCCTGTGGCACCAATCAATCAAGGGTCGGGCGGGCCACAGGTCTTCGGACAAGTCTTAAAAGGATTGCTCCTGGCCAGATGCTTATAGTGAGCTCAAAAGTTGGATGGTGAGATGCAGTTAAGGCTTGGGGACTATCCAGTTTACCATCTTAGAGGGGCTCTCTGGAAATAGGATGCTAAGGGTACCAGTGGAGGACTTGAGCTGCTCAGAGGGACTGAGTTGTGGCAGGGCCCTAGATCCTTTGTGTGGCAGGACAGCTCAAAGTGTGGCAGTGGGCTGTGGCCTGGGTACATAGAAACTGTCGGCAAATAAGGACCACTTGGTCTAACTAGTCTGCCTGTAAGCCCTTGCACTGGATTACTGCTGTACTGGAGTACGCTGGGAGTCTGCCATGCCCGTGTCTGGGGTAGGCCCTGGGGCCTCCATTTATGAGCAGGCCTTTAGGCCTATGTTGGCTGCAGCTCCACGGTAAAAAAAAAAATACAAAGGGATGCACAAAGAAAAGTGTTTACAGGTAAATCAAGATTCCCAAGGTCAACAGGGGATGGACAAAGGAAAATTAAAGTCCTGGAATCCCTAAAGAATTCAGTGTTTGAGTCCAGGAACCAGGTGGGATAAATTGCAGCTTCTCCATGTGGGTTAAAGGCATGGCCTGACAAAAAAAAAAAAGTAAAAGCAAAAGTTAGGGTGGCTTACCAGCATCAGAGAGATGTGAGGCCTGTGCTTCTTTAAAAAAAAGAAGTTTCAGTTCAGGTAAAACACCTGAGTTCAGGGAAAATCGAATAGCCTTGCAGTAACTGTCTATAAGATTTTTCTCCTTCTTTGGAGTTGCCAGCAACTGTAGCATATGTAAAAAGTTCTAGTAGCCCCATAGAGCTAATATGTATTTTAATATAAGAAGGTGCCCCTGAGGCCCTGCGATCATTTGGGCACAGGCAAAAATAAAGTGCTTATTTGGAAAAAAAAACAGCAACTTGTGATTTTATGTGGAACAATAGAGGTAAATGAAATATAAATCTTCAGTTTTTAATCGTTCCACAATTTGCATTCCAGGAGGCCGCCTGTTCCAAAAGCTTGCACCTGCTGGGGATTTGGGGCCGAGGGGAAGCCAAGCTGCAGTTCATCAGAAGTGCCTGGTTCCAAAAAAGGGGGTCCTGGGGTGTTTCCTGCACCATTTAAAATAGAGACCTAGGGTTACAAAAGTTAAAAGTCATCGAAAGATAAAATAAGCTGTTTTCTTGCTTTTCATGCTGTGCAGTTTTGAAAGTGTGTCTATGCTGTAGGCCCCTCCCCAGTTCATCAGCAATGTCAATCATCCCTAGATGTTCAAAAGGGGTGGCTACATGCTGGGGCTTGTTCAGTATGTTTCCTGCTCCCAAAACCCCACCAGACCCTGAGTTCCCCAGGTCCAAAATGCAGACAGGCCTCCCACCTCACGTAGACCCTGTGGCACACTTCAAAATCTTCATGATGGTGTGGGAGCAAGGCCTGGTGCAAATTCAGGCCTCAGCCCTCCTGGTGTGGTGTGCGTGTGTGACTGGCTCATCGTGACACATTTGGCACCTCTGATTGGTGGATGGCTGCAGGAAGAAGAAAACAGCATGTGACCAGTGCCATTGTCCAGCCGCATAGAGAAGGGTGAAAAGGTGTTGAGAGCCAGCCCCCAAAAAAAAGTAAAAGGTGGAAACAGCATCCAGGAGCAAAACCAAGTAGAGCGCTCCATTCTACGGACATGGATATGTTGTTCATCCACACTGTCTGGCAGGTATCCTTGCTGCTTTAAATCTTGCGGAAGGTCTTCAAGCTGGCTCCTCCCACCCACCCAGGTGGTAAAACTCTCGGCTCCGCCCTATGCGCCAGATCTTCCTTACGCTTGGAAGCTCAGGTTCCCTCCTTAGCGCTCTGCGTATAAGACTAGTTCCTAATTCTTGGTTTTCCAATTTAAAATTTTTGTATTATAGACTTGGTCTTCTATCCTCGCTGCTGCGATGGACAAATCGACTCCCGGTTTTCCGCGGTGCCCTTGCGGGCAGAAGATGTCTTGGACGGATCCGCACTCCACGTGTGTCTACCGTTTAGGCCTTGAGCATGACCCGCAGGCTTGTGACCTGTGCTCTTCCTTCTCAGCCTACGTCCTCGAAGACCGTGCTGCCCGTTTACAACTGGGGCGCCCCGAGAAACGTTTTCCTCCGGTAAAGTCTAAAGAGGCCCGGTCGGTGGTTTCCGCGGTGGCAGGCTCGGCGGATCAGCTAGAGCAGATGATCACCCTCGAAGAGGAGGCGGCGCAGGCCGCATCTTCCTCGACCGCGGCATTTATCCCGCTCTCCCTGGGTTCCTCTTACACAGCTTCCTTTAAGGAGCTTTGTCTGTCCCTCTCCACTAGAGGAGAGGGACCAACGTCTGCTGGACCTTCTTCTCGGTCCAAGAAGAAAAACAAGGGTAAGTCCCTCCGTCGACGCTCTTGGGAGCGGGAAAGGTTCCTCTCCCCGAGTTGTCGGCCATCGACTTCGGTCGATCGTTCGCTTGGCCACTGGTCTCACGATGTCCCCGTCAGGTCAGTTGACCGAGACTCCTGTCGACGCAGTCGAGATCTTTCTCGACCCATTGGATGGGTTGTCGACCAGCGAAGCCGAAAATTCCCTCTCCCCGGTTCCCCCAGTGGGAGTTGAGGATCCCGCGGGCTTGCCAGTGCCTCCGGTTCCGGAGCCTTTGGGTGTACCCTCCGAGCCGAGGGAGGAGCCGGTTCCACCCGCCCCCTCACCGCACCGTCCTCGGAAAGGCCGAGGTTCTCGGTCTCAGTCTCGGACTTCTTCGCGGTCCAGCCGATCCCACTGTCATAGGCGGTCTCGGTCTCGGCACCGCGGTAAGCGGCGCCGCCGCTCATCCTCGTTCTCCTCCTCGGATGAGGGGAGGCTTCAACGTAAGTTACGTCGACGATACGAGGACCTCATGTGGCAACAGCTCCTTCTGACCGGGAACAAGCCGACACCGTCACCTTCCCTGGCCATTAAGTGGCTGTCACCGGAGCGGCCAAAACAACCCCTTGTTTTACCCAAGGAGCCTGTTCCCAGGCCGGTTGTTCAGCCAAAACCAGCTGCTCCACCGATTCCGGTGGAACCTCCGCCTCCACAGCCGCTGTTTGGGGCTCCGACCAAGAACTCTCAGTCGGCTCAGGGTCTGCCCCATAGGCTGTCGGTCACCCTCACTCCCGATCGCCCTCGGCAGGTGGAGGGTGGCTCAGGCCCGAGGCAGCTCTTTGCGGACTCTTCTGAGTCCGACGACGATTCCTCCCTTTTCTCCAAGCGAGTGGACTTGGAGTCCTCTGGAGGTCAGTCGCTGGACGACAGCCCTTTGTCCTTCCTGGGTTTACTCAGGCTCATCTCGGAGTCCACCGGGATGCAGCTTGAGCCCTATCCAAGCGGGCCAAGTATCCCCTCACGGAGATATTGGACGAGGGATCCCCTCGGAGGCCTTTCCTGTGGCTGAGGCCATTGTGGGCCCGGCCTTGGAGCTCTGGCAGTGCCCTGCTTCCTGCCCTGCGCCTTCGGCCAGGATGGCCAGGAAGTATGCGGTCCCTACCGGTTCCCTGTCTGGTTTTGGAACATCCCTCAGCCGAGGGGTTAGTTACCGACAGTGTTTTCCGGCGTGCCGGAAACGCTAGGGACGTGGACAAACCTCCCGACAAGAAGTCCAAGAAATTGGACTATGCTGGCGAAAAGTCTACGCTGCATCCTCCCTTGGCCTTCGTCAGGCAAGCTCGGCCGTGCTGATGGCACATTTCTCCCATGCCCTGTTGGGCTCCCTTGACGAGGTAGTCCCTCATCTCCCGGCTGACCTGCAGACCACGGTTAGGCAGGTGCGGGACCAGGGCAGGGCAGTGGCCAAGCAGCAACTTCAGACTGCTCTGGACATTGGAGACTCATGCACCAGGTCAGTACGCCGCGAGTGGCTGCTCTTGCCGCGGCATGGCTGAGGATATCCACCTTCACAGCGGATGCCGCACAAATTGGCGGATGTCCCCTTCCTGGGGACCGACCTCTTCGGCCCTGGAGTGGAAGGCCACCTCCAGAGGATCAAAAAGTCCAATGCCACCTTGGACTCGGTCTCATCCGCTCAGAGGGACAAGGGCTGCAGACCACAACCCAAGCCCTTTCGCCCATCTGCGCCCCTGACACGTCCGGCCCAGCAACACCAGGGCCAGCAGGCTCGCTCTTGACGTCCCAAACCCAAGCCCGCGGCTTCCTCCTCCAGGAGTCAGGGAGGTAAAGGCCCAGGTGGTCCCTCGGCCGGTCCCTCCTCCAAGCCTGCACAGTGACGGGTTGAGGGGTGTCACCCCCAACCTCGTCACCTCACCCCAGGTTCCCCCATGGGGATGGCTCTGGTTCTTCCTTTCCACCTGGTCTGCTATTACCACAGACCGGTGGGTGTTGGAAGTGGTAGGAAAGGGCCTGCCTCTGGAGTTCGAGCAAGCCCCACCCTTCAGAGCCGTCGCACCTCGGGGGGCCTCGGGGTCTGAAGCCTTGCTGTCAGCTCGCCGAGCCGACATCGCTCTCCTCCTCGAGAAGAAGGTGATAAGAGAGGTGGCAGACCCTCCCTCAAACCTGGGGTTCGTGTCCAGGTACTTTCTCGTTCCGAAACGGACGGGGGGCTGGCGCCCCATTCTCGACCTACACGACCTAAACAAGTTCCTAAGGTCTCGAACCTTCAGGATGGTCACTCTGGCTCAGATAATACCATCCTTGGAACACGGCGTGTGGTTCTGCTCTTTGGACCTACAGGATGCGTTCTTTCACGTCCCTATCCGTCCGTCCCATCAAAGGTTCCTTTGCTTTCGGGCGGAGGGATCCCTTTTCGAGTTCCAAGCCATGCCCTTCGGCTTATCTCCAGCTCCCAGGGTCTTCACCAAATGCATGGCAGTGGTGACAGCATTCCTGCGGCGCCGAGGGGTCCGGGTTTACCCTTACCTGGACAATTGGCTGATTGCAGCCCCCTCCAGACAGGAGGTGGAGCGGTCCAGAGATCTGGCCCTCCAGGTTTGCTCTCAGGTCGGCCTCCTCATCAACGAGGCCAAGTCGGAACTCGAGCCGAAGCAGGTGATTCTTTTCATCGGGACAGAGCTCGACTCTCTTCAAGCCAGGGCACGGCTCCCGGCGGACAGGGTCGAGGTTCTTTCCTCCTTTGCCCAATCATTTCTGGTTGGGCAATTGCGTCCTGCCCGGGACTTCCTGCGCCTCCTGGGTCTCATGGTAGCCTGTACCAGCGTGGTCCGTTGGGCCCATTGGAACATCGCCCCTTCAGTGGGGCTGGCCAGCCAGTGGTCCCACGCTGCGATCCATGGACCAGCTAGTGATGGTGACCCAGGGATGTGGAGGCTCTCCAGTGGTGGACCATTCCAGTTCATCTGCAGGAGGGCATCCCGTTTGTCCGCCCGAGCGCAGGTCTCTCTCTCGACCAATGCCTCTCTGATGGGTTGGGGTGCCCATCTGGGGAACACCGGCGCGGCCTCTGGTCCCGAGGGAGTCCCGATGCCACATCAACCTGCTGGAGCTCTGAGAGGTCCGCCTAGCTCTCACTGCCTTTGCTCCGTTTCTTCGGGGTCAAGTGGTCCGGGTCCAGACGGACAACACCACGACCATGTACTATCTAAACCGCCAGGGCGGGACGCGCTCCATGCTTCTATGCAAGGAAGCTCTCCGCATCTGGTCACTTGTGCGCAGCCTGGAGGCGGATCTCCTAGCCATTCATGTGGCAGGAGCCTCCAACACCCTGGCCGATGCCCTAAGCCGGATAGGGGCTGCGTCCACAGATGGTCTCTCCTGCCGGAGGTAGTACAAGATCTATTCTCCCATTGGGGCACACCTCAGGTGGACCTGTTTGCCTCAGGAGAATGCGAAGCTGAGGCTGTTCCATGCCCCCCCCCTCAGCAGGGATCGCTGCAGGGGGATGCCTTCTCGAGGCCGTGGACCCCGGGCCTCTTCTACGCCTTTCCCCGTTCCCCTTGATGCACAAGGTGCTGCTCAAAGCAAGGAGGGACAAGGCGCAGGTGATTCTGATAGCCCCAGACTGGCCCCACCAGTACTGGTACCCAGATCTCCTCAGCCTCAGCTCCAGGCTCCGAGGCAGCTTCCAGCTCGCCCGGACCTGCTCTCAGTCAATCAGGGGAAGGTATTCCATCCGGACCTTCAATCCCTGCACCTGATGGCCTGGTTCCTGAGCGGCTAGAGTTCCAGGCCTTGGGTCTTTCTGACGAGGTCCTCAACATAGTTGAGGCGTCCCATAAGGAGTCGACCAGAAAATGCTACGCCTTCAAATGGAAAAGATTTTCCATTTGGTGTCAGGGCCAGGGCCTGGACCCTTCCTCCTGTTCCTTGGCGAGCATATTGGACTACCTTTGGTCCCTTTCTCAGCAAGAGCTTAGGTCAACAACCCTTAAGGTGCACCTGGCAGCCATCTCTGCTTGCCGGGCGCGGGCCAGGAAGCAGTCGGTGGCGCAGGAGAAGGTGGCCTGGCGCTTTTTCAAAGGCCTTGATCACATTTCCCCTCCGGTGCGAGAACCTCCACCTCCGTGGGATCTACTGCTGGTACTGGCAAAGCTCATGGGCAAGCCATTCGAACCAATGCACAGGTGTGAACTCTCTCACCTGTCGTGGAAGACCGCCTTCTTGGTGGCTATCATGTCAGCCAGAAGGATGGGAGGACTCAGGCACTCTGTCGAGTCTCCTTACCGGTCTTCCACAGGGACAAAGGTGTCTGCGCCCCCACCGAAATTCCTTCCGAAGGTGGTCAGCCAGTTTCACCTTAACCAGGTGTTGACTCTGCCGGTGTTATACCCCAATCACACCTCGGAGGCCGAATATAGGCTCCATACTCTGGACCCTAGAAGGGCGCTCGCTTACTATAAGGAGCGCCGCGCTGAAATTCGGGAGAGGTTCACCAGCTGTTTGTCACCTACGCTGAAGCCGCACCTGGCAGACCTGCAGCCAAGCAGACGATAGGCAGGTGGGTCACCTTCTGCATAGATCTCTGCTATAAGTTGGCGGGCATGAGCGTCCCAGAGGGATAAGAGCTCATTCTACTCGCCATACTGCTTCATCGGTGGCTGCTTCAAGGACGTCCCTATCCAGGAAATCTGAGGGCTGCTACCTGGAAGTCAGCACACACCTTCATCACCCATTACCACATCGACCTTGAGTCACGCCGGGATGCTGGTTTTGGGGCCTCGGTTCTCAGTCTCTATTCCTAAGTAGGGGTGTCGCCTTGCCTCCCCCTCCGGAGAACTGCTAGGAGTCTGCCAGACAGTGTGGATGAACAACATATCCATGTCCTAGAAATACAGGTTACTCACCTGTAACAGGGTTCTAGGAATGGTATATGTTGTTCATCCACATATTCCCCGACCTCCCGGCTTCAGACGCACAGCCTGAGCTTCCAGCGGGCCAGATCTGGCATCATAGGGCAGAGCCGAGAGTTTTACCACCCAGGTGGGTGGGAGGAGCCAGCTTGAAGACCTTCCGGCAAGATTTAAAGCGGCAAGGATACCTGCCAGACAGTGTGGATGAACAACATATATCATTCCTAGAACTCCTGTTACAGGTGAGTAACCTGTATTTCATTACCTGAGCACTGTGGGGAGGACTGCAAAGTAAAGAAAATTGCGGGGTGAATTTGTGGACTGGCGACAAAAAATGGCAGGCTGCATTTTTAAATCAGAGGAAAAAAGATCCCCCCAGCCGACAGTTCCTGCCTCTTTCCTAACCTGGCTTTGGCAAGCAACAAAAAACCATGCAGATGAACAGTGTATAAGATGTGGCTATCAGGGCGGGGGGAGGAATGTGCAACTGTCAGTGTGTGATATTTGTTCCAGTTCAGCCCCAGGAGGCATCTTTGACCGTGTCCCACCAGTTTTCCTCTGGGGACTCCACCAAGTGTCTCAGAGGTTCTCTTACCTTGTGGTCACGGGCAGTGGAAATTCTGAAGCCTTTAAAAATTTTCCCTGGGTAAGAGTGCCCTGGAAAAAACAGCTAAAGCCAGAGTGTTTTTCCAGATGTGGTCATCGAGGCAAAAAAAATAAGAAGGGTGCTGCAAAAAAAAAAAAAAAATAAGTCCGGGGGTAACAGGGAGCACAGATGTCTGCCCTGCTCCCTGGTGCCAGCTACTGACTATCTCCGTGACAAAAAAGGGCAGCGGTCTAAAAAAACTTGTGGGAGACCCCCCCCAGGGCCAAGGGGGTGCCCACCTCGATCCCTGTCCATCGGTAACCCCCCAGCCCTGTCAGTTAGATCAGAGCCCTCGGCTGGAGCCAAGTCAAAAATTCTGCACCCTAGTGGGCTTGGCACTGTGCAGCCTGTGGCACCCGGAGAAACCACAAAGAGTTACAAGGCTCTAGAGAACCTAAAAAAAGTGGATGAGAAAAAGTTTACAGGGACAAAATTCCAGTTCTCGGACTACCAAGTATACCGTGCAATCCCCTGACTTTTCCACTGCCCGGTGGTCACCATGGATGAGGACATCCCACGTTTGCTAGTTCGTGCCAGGACCCTCCAGACCCAGATGAACGGGTTAAACAAAAGCGATCCCCTAAACATCAAGTGAAAAAAAAAAAAAAAAGTATGGTTGCCATCAGGACAAGCTCAAAGAACCAGTGTTCTACACCTTCCAGAGAAGAGTCAGTCCAAGAGGTGGGTCAGAAAAAAAAATTGTAAATTAAATACCTATTTCTAAATAATCCATATGTGTCAAAAAGAGTTTGGGACATCATGAAAAAAAATGCAAAAAATAAATAAATAAATTTACAAGAAACAAAAGACTAAAGCATCGACCTGAAAAAAGAGGTGCCCCCTCTCAGCAGCTGTTCCAAAAGGCATGGTCAATGTGCCAAACTGTGCCTTGGTCCAGACTTACCCTGTTTAAAAACGTTGCCTTGGTCCAGAACTTGGCAGAGACATGCACCAAGTACTACGCCATAGACTGAGACTCATTTGGGGATCTGATCACCAAGCCGGACCCAGATTTCTGTTTCCCACCTGGTGGGGAACCGTTATAAGCGCCCTGTAAAAACTCATAAACTGTGCCAAAAAGTTGTTCATCGAAGCAGGTTACGGTGACTGTATAATTAATAAAACAAAAAAAACGAACCATTGCTGTTACTTTAAAGTTTCATTACTAATAAATAATATCTTAAATTGCTTTTAAACTGTTGAGTGGGTGTGACTATAAAAGTGCATGGTTCAGAACCTGGTGGCGTAAATGTTCAAATTTTCTTATTGTACATAAAGTAACTTGTTCTAATGGGGGGGGGGGGCACAATAAAAAAAAAGGGTTTCGGTATTTCAGAATCTACCACAATGTTATTTAATTGTTTAATAATTGTTAACATTAAATAAGCAACAAGTAATTGTTTTCTTGTTAGTAATCAGCAGTAATAGTTTTCTAAATCGTAAAATGTGTTGAGTCTCCTGGCACAGGTAAGTGTTATTTAGTGGGTTTTAAATAAGTTAAAGTGGGTAGCTTAAGGAAGGTACCCCCCCTTTGGGCCAAAGTATACAAGTGGTTTTCTTTCTGGCAAGCTGGGGAGATGCGTATACCCAGTTTGTTGGGGGGAGGTCATTTTGGGCCCTCTGCCATCATTCCCAGGAGAAAATGATTTCCTGGGTGGGGGGGGTGTAAGTCTTCTCTCTTTAAAAGAGGCTTATGCCCCCCCCTTTAGGAGACCCCACTTATTCCCCCCCAGAGTTTAGAGATTTATTGGTGCTCATGGTGTAATTCCTGCTGGTCACCATAAGGCAGCAGCAAAGAGCAAGGTTTCAAGGATATAAAAAGGGAAACAACAAGTTTAGGGGGCTGGCTGGCTGGAAAAGTAAAAAAAGAGGCAGGCAAGGCAGGAGCTCAGAGGTCCGGGTTTGGGCCTATTAAGGTGGGGAGGGCCCCCCCCCCCAAATGAGTAGTCAGAGTCGGTGGGTGCAGTGACATGGCGTTGAAAAGGGAGGATGGTCAGGAAGCAGGTCAGCGTCAGTGAGGAGTTAAGGCATCCTGGGGTGAGTTTAAAGTAAGGCCTGGTAAAAGGAAAAAGGTAGGGCCTAAAGGAGAAACCCCAGTGATCCTGTGCAGGTGTGGCCTGGGCTGCCAGAGCTGTGGGAGTCGTGGCAGAGCTCCCACAAGGGAGGGGCCAGTGGCAGTGGTCCCCTCTCACACCCAGTGTGGCAGGGCGGAGCAGGTTGTTAAGGGGACAAAGGAGAGCATCTTCCTGATAAGGTGCCTGCTTGGAGGGGCAGGTCCTGGGGCACCAATCAATCAAGGGGCAGGTGGACCACAGGTCTTTGAACAGGCCTTAAAGGGTTGCTCCTGGCCGGATGCTTATAGCAAGCTCAAAAGTTGGATAGTAAGATGCAGTTAAGGCTTGGTGACCATTCAGTTTACCATCTTAAAAGGGCACTCCAGGAGCAGGATGCCAAAGGTACCAGAAGAGGACTTGAGCTGTTTGGATAGCCTAAGTTGTGGCTGACCCCTAGATCCTTCATGTGGCAGAGCAGCTCAAGGTGTAGCAGTGGGCAGTAGGCTGCGGTCTGGGCATGCTGTGAGTCTGCTAGTCTGCTAGTCTGCTATGCCCATGTCTGGGGCAGGCCCCAGGGCCTCCATTTATGAGCAGGCCTTTAGGCCCATATTGGCTGCAGCTCCGTGGTAAAAAAAAATAGAAAGGGCTGCACAAACAAAGCACGAAGTTTACAAATAAATCAAGGCTCCCAAGGTCAACAGGGACTGGTAAAAAAAAAAAGGAAATCCTAGAATCCCAAAATAAATTTGGTGTTTGGGTCCAGGGAACAGGTGGGAGAAGCTGCTCACTTTTCCCGCAAGAGGTTAAGCATGGCCTTCCCCACCAAAAAAAAGTAAGCAAAAGTTAGAGTCTTACCAGCTCCAAAGTAATGTAGGGCCTGGCTTCTTTGAAAAAAATTCCAGTTTGGGTAAAACACGAGTTCCTGAGAAAATTAATATATAACTTTGTAGTAACTGTCTATAAGATCTTTCTTCTTTTAAAGTTGCCCGGAATTGCAGCATGTAAAAAGTTCTAGTAGCCCCATAGAGCTAATATGCATTTTAATATAAGAAGGTGCTTATTTAAAAAAGTTATAATTATGTGTAAAACAATAAAGGCAAATAAAATATAAATCCCCAGTTTTAATCAGTCCATAAGTTCGCATTTCCAGGAGGCTGCCTGTTCCAAAAGCTTGCACCTGCTCGGAGTTCGGGGCCTAGGGAAGCCAAGCTGCAGTTCATTGTAAAGTGCCTGGTTCCAAAAGAGGGTTCCTGGGGTGTTTCCTGCAACATTTAAAGTAAAACCTGGGGTTATAAAAGTTAAAAAGCCATCAAAAGGTAAAATAAGCTATTTTGTTGCCTTTTGTGCTGTGCAGTTTCAAAAGTGTGTCTATCCTGTGGGCCCCCTTCCCCAGTTAATCAGCAATTTCAATCATCCCCTAGACGTTCAAAAGGGGGTGAAGAAAAGAACAGTAACTTTATTTAGGGTCTGAAGTGCCCTAAATACATATATAAATAGAAATTATCAGCAGATAAGGACCGCTAGGCCCATCTAGTCTGCCCATAAGTCCTGTACTTATATGCAGTCACTGACCCTAATTGATCAATGGCTTTTCATCACTCCACTCACTTTAAATGGGGAAGAAAAGGTTGGTTAGCAATAGGTAGCATTGTATATGCAGCGTAAACCCTCAGCTGGTTCTTCAGTGCCCTTCTAGGCCCAACGCATAAACACAGGGTCTGCTTTTCTGTGCCCTACTAGATGCTAACAAATAATATTGGTGTACTGAGGACTGTGTCTGCAATGGGGCCCTGGGTTATCCTTCTGCATCTAGGGGTAGGGATGGCATCTTGCCTAGGAGAGCACCAAGACCCACTCACACCATGAATGCCAGTTCTGTATCACACCAGTCACCTTGCCAACCATATGAAAACACAAAAGCAGGTGCACTCACGGAAGAGTGGAGCTGCTGCGTTATATAGGCAAAGCAAATCCGTAAACACAAATTAAAGCAGTTCTACACAAGGCTCAGAAAAGCAATGCTGTTTATTATTCAAACTTACAACCAACAATGGCCCTGGTGCTTGAGGATCTAGTCCTGCTCTTAAAACCATACTCTGGGGCACAAAGGACATGAGACCACACCCAACCTATAATGTCCATGCCGGAGCTGGGATCAAGCATGGCGGTTTTATTATCCAAAAGCTGCCAAATGTTACACAGCTCTCCGGGTATGTCCATGGCCATTGTTTTTATTATAATGGTACTTGCATGCACTATACCACAACTTCTTCCTTGGGCCATGCTGTACACATACTGTACATTCCATATTCCTGGGGCTCTTACTTTACATAACTCCCCCACCTCTAGTGTGCATATTACTACTGCTGCTGATTTATACTGGTCTGCTAGTACCCAGCTGCTTGTGGGACCTGTTGCCCACCCCGCGACTGCATTCATTTTCAGGTTTACTCCCTGAACTAATGGGGTGCAGTTACATTGTAATATCGTATGGGATCTCATTCAACCCTATTAATCCCTAACCTCCCTTGTGGGTCCCCGGAGCCTTGATGCCCCCAAAACCATTTGGGCAGTGGCACTCTCATAGAAACATACGAGGAGAGACTAAAGCACCTCAGTATGTTCACCCTGGAACAGAGGAGGGAGAAGGGGACATGACAGATACCTTTAAGTACCTCTTGTGGGTAAATAAGGTACAGGAGGGGAGTGTTTTTCAGAACAAAAGGTGCTCAAGAACAAGGGGACATACTGTAAAGTTTGAGGAAGGTAGATTCAGGAGAGATGTGAGGAAGTACTTCTTCACAGATAGTGTGGTGGATTCCTGGAACAGCCTTCCAGCAGAGGTGATGGGGTGAAAACAGTGGTGGAGTTCAAGAGTGCATGGTATAAGCACAAGGGAATCATAGTGGAAAGGAAAGGGGAGAGAGAAAGAGCTGTAGATCAGACACAGTCTGTGGTAATAGTACAGGTAGGGAGCAATGGACAGACTGGATGAGCCAAGTGGTCCTTATCTGCCATCAAATTGTATGTTTCTTCTCTGGAGACGATGCCGAAGGGGACCAGTACCACCTGATCCACGGTACTCTGCTACCATCCCTTGGACCGCAGACCCCCAAGGCCCAGTCAGAGCCAGAGAGGCTTCTCTCTTTCTGTGGCCCAGGCTAACCGACCCCAGCTGCCCTGATGCCTTTTTCTTATATAGAGTCTCTGGGGAAAATCAGATCCATGTATATCTCTAGTTTCCGTTTGTAGCTAAATTAGGCCCCTCACAACATGATCTTCCAGACATCCTGTCTCTGGGCAGTTCTTCCTTCTCCAAGGTACAGCTCTCAGGTTTTGGGTTAACCCTTCAAGTGCTATCCGGTAATCTGCCTCAACAAGCTGGCTGAGGAGAGAGGGTGGTTCTCCTCTGCCTACAAATCCATGCATCCTTACAAGGATCTCCCAAAACTGGTGCCATCTCTTGTTTGGGTGACACTGCCATCCTGGTGCCCTGATGAGGACGATCATGCATAAAATCTCCTTCTACCTGCAACCAGCACAGGTTGGAACACTCGAGGCCTTACAAATGTACCATATGGGCCACACATACCAGTAAGGCCTAATCTATAGGAGCGGTGGTGCACATGCTAAGTACACTCCCTAACACCACATTACTTGTGCTTAAACACTAGCATGCTTAAAACAGAAATTAAGTGCCTAAGGGCTGGAATGTATCCAGGCACCCTGCAGCAGTCTTCCCTTGCACAATGTATTTGGCTTCTCTTCCCCTGCCTGTTCTCCATTCCTTTGCTCCTCCCAGCAGAACAGTGGTGAGGCCAACTCCACCTCCAAGAAACAGAAGAAAACACACACAGCAACGTCCCAGAACACTTTCCTTATTACTTTTCAAAATATAAAACTGTTGGTTTAAACTAGGTGAACAAGGAAATCCATTGCTGAACGGTTCACCCATGCCGGTGTGCAAACAGAGCGCTTGGTAAATGAGAGTGCAGGCAAAAAGGTGACATCACTAGCGGCATGGACAGTGTGCTGCAGTAATTTCTGTGGGGGCTGTGCTCCCCACCCCCACTGCACCCTTAAAAATAATATAAACACCCCCCAGTCGCAAGTTAAGGGCAGAGGCAAAGAGTTACGTCTGAGGTGCTGACAGTACCAGATAATCTGGAATCTGGTACGAGATATAGCGCACGCCCGTGATGATGGTGCACCCTACTATGCACCCTCACAATGGCATACCTTACTGAACACAATCTCTGTGAGAGCAGCAACTCACTTCAGGCAGATCTCCCTTGAGAGATCAGTAAGTGCTTCAAATAAATGAAGCAAGAGGAAGTTCAAAGTGACCTGCTGTATTGTCTTTTATAGCCACACCATGCAAGCTGTAGCCACCTGAAATAAAAAGTCACACACTACTCCAGTTGTGGAGTAACAGAGTTTCTTCCCCCCACCCACCCCCTTTGCCTGCAGGGAAGAAGGCACAACAATTAAACTTGCAAATCTTACAGCTTGGTGCTCCTGTGGCTGAAGTCAGTACTCCTCCGACTTTGTCTGAGTTGTTGATTTACTATGGCATTCATTCACAAAAGTTCAATATTTTGTCATACATAGTGCTGTGGATGAGGCTTCAGAATCCATTCTCCATTTGATCTGACTACCCAGATGAAGTAGCCAGTTTGTTGTTCATCTGTGTCATTGCAGATGACCTCATACATGTGGATGTTCCTTCCGGTGTCCCATGGGGAAAATTTTAATTTTTTCAGTTCAGTCAGTTTAATCTTTGTGGGCCAAATATGATCCTCTCGAACAATATATTTTTTGCAGTGATGAGCAGAATTACGAACATATGAAATTTGCCAGCAGATAAAGGCCTAGAGATCTATCAAGTCTGCCGAATGTGCAGCTAGCACCCTATTCTTTCACGGTGAGGTACCACAGTCTCTCAGACCCAGGCTGGCATGTACTTAAACCAGAACCCATACTTAGTCACTACGTATATTTTGATGGCTCTGTTGGCTTGGCACATTTCACAAGCTTTCTAATATCTCCACTGCCTGGTGGCAACCAAGGCCAGGGTTTCATTTTTCATTTTGTCCCCCAGAGTCAATTGCTACCCACTATTTTGTTCTAGCTGCGGCTCTGGGGGCACACTTGTTGGAACAGACACAGGCACTGCTTTGGGGACCTCTGCCATGGCAAGACTTGGAAGTGGTGAAGGGGAAGACATAGATGCTCTTAGTGGAGGATGTGTGCATAAAAGTTTTGCTTCGTTGTTCTGGTCTTCTGGTTCAAAGCTTCCACTACCACATCCAGTTCCTCAGTGACAGCCTGGCTGTTGTCCTTCTTCTTCTCAGGCTCCAGCAGGGCCAACAGGGGGCCAACCTCCTCACCAGTTATAGGAATGGCAGCTACATCCGTAGGCAAGGCCAGGAAAACAGAAGCTGTCATTAGGCCCAGTGTGCGGCTACGCCACTCTGGATTGCCAGCTAAAATTGCTTCTGACCACAATAAGCTTACACTGGCAAACTCACCACACTTCACTTCAGTGCAGAATTGATCTGAGAGGATGTTTCACACCATCTCTGGGACCTCACTCAATCACCACTGGACTGGTCGAGTTTCAAACCCTGCATCCCAACGGTTGCCTCCATCACCCTAGGTGATCCAGCTAGGTGCACACCTCTTCCTCAGTTCTTGCCTTCAGCTAATGCTTTCTCCGATTCTGCTATGCCCTATGCTCAGGCTGCAATTTCTTCTGGGGTCAGTTTTGTAGAAGTTGGGGCTGAAGTGGTTGCTTTACTCTGGTCATGATTCCCAGTTGCCCATGGCTTAGACATTCCTCCTGGGAACAAGCCGCAGTGGCAACATCTGCAGTCAGTATGACATACTCGTAACTTTTGCTGTCCATATCTTGCATGCATGACCAAAACAGCAATCACAGTACCCTGAGGGTGATGTGTTTGTGAGTGATCTCACAAGACCTGTGGTCTGTTCTTCCATGAAATGTTCTAGGGCCTCCTCTCCCTTTGCATGCAGAGGGCCCTCATGGTACCATCACTTAGCCATGCCATTGTCAAGGCCTGACGGCTCGGTACGTTGGTCCTCTCACCTTGACGTACTGGCATTTTTAAAAAAAATTCAATGAAATGCAGTAATCACAGTTTGTACCATGTGTACACCAGAGGCTAGACATAATTACTTGCAAAGTTACTTTTACCATTTTTCAGCCTGTATCCCTGCTGTGTCTCTCTTTCCAACTTTTAATGGTACCTGATTCAAGTCCCCAGAGGGCAGATTCAATGTGGCAGTCCTTTGTCAAGGTTGCACTGCAAAGGTGTGCAGGGGTCCTCAGGCAGGCTTCCTTCTTTTGAGCAAGCAATGGCAAGGATAAGGAGCAATCTGGGTGTCCACTGACTCCTGCAGTGCAGTCCCTGCAGCTGATGCTGGATCCTTGCTGTCCTCTGGGGTCAGTCAGAAAGGTCAGAGGGTGTACTGCTGTTCAGTCTTCCTGCTGCTTGAACTGATCCACTGGGACCTTCCACCCTGAGCTCTGTATCACTACCAGGATCATTGTGCTGCATCTCCAATGTGCAACTGCTCCCTCTTGCACGTGACCAGAATGCGGGCCCTCTTCTAGCCCTGTTCATTTGCATAGCAGGGCAGGCTTCCAGGCTTCAGTTTCCAATTACACAATGCCATTCTAATTCAAGTTACATGTTCTGCAATACTTCTGTCCCCAACAATACATGTAAGGCAGCAAAACATTTGGGGCCCATAACTTTGCGGTTTCTGATCTGATCTGCACCAAACTGGAAAAAGTGCAAGAGGTCTTAGCATACCAAGGGCATGGTACACACTAATTCAACCATTCCCCAGATCCCAGAAGACAAACCCCAACATGTAAGGGGGCTCCAGGTCACTCTGTTGCATCTTGGGGTAAGGATGGTATCTCATCCAGGAGAGCACTCTGGAACTCCATGCCAAGAAACCAGTTCTGCACCACACCAGTCACCTTGCCAACCTAGGTTGGAGCGATGGGGATCAGGAGCACCTTAAAACCATACTATGGGGCACCAAGAACATAAGACTACACACAACCTATAATGTCCATGTCAGAGCTGGTATCAAGCATGGTGGTCTTATTATCCAAAATATGCCAGATGTTACACAGGTCTTTGGGCATCTCCTTGGCCATTGCTTTTATTACAATGGTACTTGCACACACTATACTACAACTTTATACCCAACACATACATTCCATAACACATTCCTGGGGCTCTAACATAACTCTGCCACCTATAGTGTGCATATTACTAATACTGCTGCTTTAAACTGGTCTTATGGTTGTGATGGTACCCAGCCGCTTGTATGGTCTATTGCCCACCCCATGACTACATTAATTTGCAGGTTCACCTCTTGAACTAAAGGGGTACAGTTACATTGTAAATACAGTAGGGGGTCTCTTTCAATCCTACAAATCCCTAACTTCCCTTGTGGGGCCCTGAAATCCTGGTGCTCCCAAGACCATTTGTGCGGTGGCACTTTTCACCAGGCAGGGCAAGCACTTTCCGGGGGGGCAAGCTGTGCCAGCACGTCTCAATGTGCCCAGAAGGGCAATAAATAGAAAGGCATATCGGCATATGATATCACTCCTAAATGCATAAAGCATGGTTGGCTCGGCCATGTACGTCTACACTGATAGCCCTAGTGACCCAAAAAGCAGACTCCCATGATTGGTCCCTCACATGGGGACTTAGTAACCCCAGCCCTTGCCAGGCTCCCTCCTACCTGACACCCATTCATTCAGCTACCTGCCAAAGGTTTTACTTTGAACTGCTTAGGACTTTACACAATGGGTATTTAATTAAGCAAGGTTAATTTACAGTTGCTCTGAACACAGACTTCTTCCATATCTCTTCACTGCTGCTGCTGGGAGTAAATCTTTGAGGGATCCAGCAACCTCCCTTGAGGGGTGACCCACCACTCTCCCAATTGTGCCTTTCAGGGATGATGATCTCCACTCTTCTTGAGACAAGTTCCCTTGGGTCTCCATCCCTCCAGCTGCTCCCAATGGTCTTCTTCTCTGAAGACCAGGCTGGAGGGACAAGTGCCATTTGATCTCAAGGGACCCTTCCAACATCCCTGAGAATGTAGGCCCCCATGGCCCAGTCACAGCCAGAGAAACTGGACTACTCTCTCTCTCTCTCTCTCTCTCTCTCGCACCAAGCTAACCGACCTCAACTGTCCCAAATCCTTCCCCTTATAGAGTCTTTGGGGAAGGGGAGAACCATGCATTATCATGCTGTAGTTTTCTGCTCTTAGCTAAGTTAGGCCTCTCACAGCATACAAACATATGAATTTGCCAGCAGATATAGGCCTTATGGTCGATTGAGTCTGCTCGAGTGTGCAGCTAGCAACCCTTATACTGCAGCTGCCCCTCCCTCCCCTCCCTTGACCCTCCCTCTTACCCTATCCCATCCCCTTTTGAAGCAGTCCACTGTACTACAGTATACCACTTCCTCAGGCAACATGTTCCACCCAGACACCTCTCTCCATAAAAAGTGTCTTCTCATTTCCCTCCTGAACCTTCCCCTCCAATCTGAGATCGTGACCTCGAGTGTCCCTACCCCCTTAACTTGAAAAGTCCCTCCATGCCTGTCTTGTTTATTCCCTTCATGTACTTGAAGGTTTCCCATCTCTCCTCCAGTGAGTACATGTTCAACTCCCAGCCTGCTCACGTGAGGGTATGTTCCCTAGTATCTGGATAATCTTTGTTGCCCTGCACTGCATCCCCTCCAGTAACTTAATGTTCCTCTTCAGGTATGAGTACCAATACTGCATGTAGTACTCCAGGTGTGGCCTAACCAGTGACCTATACAATGGCAGGATCACTTCCCCTCTCCTTGAAGATATGCCCCTGGCAATACAACCCAGCATTTTGTTTGCCTTTGCAGCTGTCTTCCTGCATTGTGCTGAGTTGTTCATGGAGCCTGTTATAACAACCCCTTGATCTTTCTTCTCCTCTGTCATGGCTAGCCCCAAGCAGGCAGCTCCTTCTTGCTTTTTTGCCCTGAAGTGTAGCACTTTGCACATTTTGGCATTGAACTCCAACTGCCAGGTTCCGACCATGCCTCCAATTTTGACAGATCATCCTGGCAATCCATGCCACCCTCCTAGGCCATCCATTACTGCTCCCATCTTGGCGTGATCTGCAAACAAACTGGTCTTGCTCTTGATGCCCATTGAGATGTCTGATATGAGCAACCCAAACAACACCGGTCCCAGCACTGAGCCCTGTGGTACTCCACTTGTCACTGCCATCGGAGATGAGTGTTCCCTTCCACCACCACCTTCTGCTGCCTTCCTGTAACCAGTTTACTACCCATCCCACCATTTTCACTCTGCACCTGTACCTGCCAGCTTACTACCCAGCCTCCCATGTGGCACCAAGTTGAATGCCTCACTGAAGTCCAGAAAAAGGACATCCACTGCATTGCCCTTGTCCAGCTGTCTAGTTACCCAGTCATAGTAATCCACCAGGTTAATCTGACAGGATCTGCCTGTGACAAACCCAGGCTGCATAACATCCTGCAGCTCATTGATCTCTAGAAGGGACCACCAGCCTCTCCTTTAGGATTTTCTCCATCAGTTTTCCCACGATGGATGTGAGACTTACTAGCCTGTAGTTTCCCAGTTTGTCTTTGGGACCGCTCTTATGGAGGGGTACCACGTGAGCCATCCTCCAGTCCTGAGATACACTTCCTGAGACCAAGAAGGCATTGAACAGGTCTGCCAAGGGCCCCACCAAGATTTCTGCCAGCTCTCTCAGTACCCTGGGGTGAATGCCATCTGTCCCTGGCACCTTGTCCACCCTCAGTGCACTCAGGCCCTCCAGTACCCTGCCCTCTGTGATTGCCCCATCTGTTACCTCTTCCACTCCTGAGCCTCACCTCCACCCCTCCTTGGTAGCACCCTCCTTTCTCCTTAGTAAACACCAAGCAGAAGTATTCATTGACGCTTCTGCCTGCTCTGCCCTGTTTCCACCCCCATCCCTCTTAATCCTTACTATTTTGTCCCTACAGCTCCTTTTCTCCCTGATGATCATCCTGGCATTCTGAGCTAGATTCACAAAGAGAGCAAAAAAATCTGCACATGCCGGAAAAAGGTTTGCAAAACTGCGGAAATGCAAGTGCTGCATATTCACAGTCAAAATTTCTGCAGATGCGGAAAATCGCAAAACAGGTGAGTTATGAAATTTTGCAAGTGCGGAAAATGTGCATATGTGGATCCTCAGCTGTTATAGACATCCCAGCAGATGGAACAACAGGTGATTCATATTAACTGGAGCAGGAGATTGACAGTCTTGCAAAAGTTGCAACAGAACCAACACTCAGCAGCCAGTCCCACAACTGGGATCACAGTAGAACCACTTTACCAGCAGGTCCTTGCGCTCAGTGGCAGTTTGTAACTGTTGGTTGTTTCTCTCTCTGAGTTTTTTTTGCCTACATCTGTAGCACACACTTTTGGCTGTTATCACCTCTGCCTGTACTGCCTGTTGGGCTCCTTTATGGGCTGCAATGGGTCATGTGGTTGTGGTTTGTTGACTGTCAATTGCAGTGTGTGCTATGTTTGTTGTAACAACTGACTACTACAGCCCACAGGTTTGCTGTTGTTTGGTGCCTGAACCCCCACCATGATTGTTTCCCATTGTTAGTACACTGCCTTTCGCTCAGGGTGAGTTACCACTCACTCTCCTTGGTGCTGCATGCGCTCAACATTTTTTCCACAACTGCGGGAAAACAGTGACTGAAAATAGCTTTTAAAGTGATATGCCATACTTTTCAATGGCATTTTTTTGCACAGGATTTTCTGCAGCTGCCTTTTTTTCCACTGTCTGCCTTGTATTTTTCCACAGCTGTGAATGTTTTGTGTATATGATGCAGCATAATTACCCCTTTTTTCCACAACTGCGCAAATAAGAACATAAGAATGTGATAGCAGAATGGGATTGTTTGATCCATCTAGTCTGCCCGTTTGTTTGTTTGACTACCCCCTCAGAGAATACTTCTTTGTTTCAGGACTCCACAATGCCTATCCCAAGACAGTTTGAATGCCCTAACCATCCTTGCCTCCATCACCTCCTGTGGCAGTCTGTTCCGATGCTCCGCGACCCTCTCAGTGAAGAAGAACTTCCTGATGTTTCCCAAGAACCTCCCTCCCACAAATCGTCTATTGTGTCCTCTGGTTCATGCCTCTTTATTTTCAAGGAAGAGGCTCTGACCCTGTACTGAGTTGATACCCTTGACGTATTTAAAGGTTTCTATCATGTCTCCTCGTCTTTTCTCTGTTCCAAGGAGTACAAGTTTAATTGTCTAAGCCTAGTTTCATAGGGTTCATGATGGAGGTCTTGTATCATCTTCACAGCTCTTCTTTGCACAGCCTCCAATTTATATCCTTTTTAAGGTGCGGCCTCCAGAACTGGATGCAGTGCTCCAGATTAAACCTCACGAAGGACCTGTACAATGGGATTATCACCTCTCGCTTTCTGATTGAAAACCCCTGCCTATGCATCCAAGGATGCTGCTGGCTTTGTCATGCCTTTTCACATTGCCTTCCACCTTCAAGTCATTTGATACCATGACTCCAAGATCTCGTTCAACATCTGTGAAGGCTAGTGTGTCCCCGCCTAATGAGTATTTTGTCCCTGGGTTTCTTTTCCCAGATGCATGACTTTGCATTTTTGGCGTTGAACTTCAACTGCCAAGTCTTGAACCATTCTTCCAGTTTCTTTAGGTCTGACTCCATCCTTGTGGCCCTTTCTGTGTGTTCACCCTGTTGCAGAGTTTGGTGTCATCTGCAAACAGGCATACTTTTCCCTCCAACCTATACAATGTCGCTTGAAGAATAATATTTGAAGAGTATTGGTCCAAGCACCGACCCTGTGGGACCCACTGGTTACCTTTCCTTCCTGTGAGAAAGTGCCATTTACCAGAATGTTTTGGATCCTCCCTGTAACCAGTTTCTCACCCAGGTTACAGTCCTATTGCCTATACATGCATTCTCTAGTCTGTTAATGAGCATACTATGTGGGACAGAGTCAAAGGCCTTACTGAAGTCTAGATATACAACAGCTACAGCCATGCCCTGGTTCACTACTTTAGTCACCCAATCAACAAATTCCACCATGTTTGTTTGCAAGATTGTCAGTTGATAAGCCATGCTGTTTAGGGTCAAGTTTCCGTTTGCCTTCAGGGATGCTACTATCCTTTCCTTTAGTACAGATTCCATGACATTTCTTACAATGGGTGGGGGCTGACAGGTCGGTAGTTCCCCTTCCTCCTTGCTACCACACTTGTATAGGGGCATTACAGTGGCCCTTTCCAGTCCTCTGGTACCTGTCCACTCTCCAGTGATTTTTTAAAGAGTATGGTCAGTGGAGCAGCAAGGTTTTATGGACTTGCACATTTCTTTCACCTTCAAAGTGTTTTGTGAATCATGCCCCTGTTTCCAGGCAATTCCATCCCTCCCACTAGAACAGCTCCCAGGGTTTGATTTAATCCTTTGAGTGCTCTCTGGTAAGCTGCCTTGAGTCCCCTGTGGAGAGAGGCTGGTTACATACCTATAAGTGCCCTTCAAGGAACAGTCCTTAAAATGTTAAACTCCCCCACACCACACTGCACAGTGCAATAGCTTGCGGCAGCTCTACTGTACTGGGGGCACTATCCTCTTCCCTAAGTAACTATTAATAACTATTAGCGAGCTCACGGTGCTTGAATAGGTACTCAGCCATGGAAACAGTGTAGGCCCATTTATGATGCAACTGGTTGGTTGGCGCCCTGGAGAAGACATTCTTACACTTCAAAGAGCCAGCACACAATTGTTTTTATGTTTGCTTGCGCATGTGCAAGAAACATAGTGCCATCATCCAGTTTTGGAGGTGTGTCAGACCTCTTCCAATTCAGTCAGTGTGTTTGCAGGTGCGGCGCGATTCTCCAATGCCTGCTGGAGCTGCTGTGACAACTCCAAAATGCAGTGGCGTGCAGTTGAAAGGGGAGCTACGCTTCAGTGAGCAGTGATAAGATATCACCTGCTTATGCTCGCCTCCCCTACACACACACACACATGCTGCGTGCTGCCCCCCACGCACACACACTGTATAGCCGATGGGGTGCCCAATCTGTCGCTGTGCTGCGCCCCCAAAACACAGTTCCATATGCCACGCTGTGTGCCCACCCAAGCGTGGCTACCGTTCTTATAACCGGCGAGGGTGCCCAGTCCTCTGTCGGCTCCACTGTCCCAGTACAGGGTGCGCGCTGGGATCCCACCCCAGCGTGGCAACAGATCTTATGGCCGGCGGGGTGCACAATCCCCAGTTGGCTCCACGCCCCAACCAGAAGTCCCTTCTCAGCCACGCTTGGAGCCCACCCCAGCGCGGCAAACATCCTTCCGCCGCTTAAAACAAAACAAACCTGAAAATCAAAACGTCCCTCGCTGTGCCTGCCCCCACCCGCGCCCACCCACTGTGTACCCTGCCTCCCACACCCTTCACCCCATACTTACCTCCAGACTCAGTGCGACGATCTTCGGTGGACCGGAACACGCCTGCACTCTTCAAAGCCGACTGCGAACTGAGGAAATGCGGTAAGTTGTATAATGGGATAGATAGGGTTTTACAACTATTTTGCATATCTCAGGCATTTTGGAATTTTGGGCCCACATTTTCAACATGGGTTTTGGGACCCTCCTCATGAATTATTGCACTGTCATGGCGTTAATCGGACCCGAAGGGTGATTTGCAGTCACTGCGCAATCATCTTTCAGGACTGAGTAACAAACGACACTGCCACTGTTCATAAGGTGGGCTCTCAAAAGCCTATGTTGAAATTTGGTGGAAAAATTCCTAAAATGACTGTTTTACAAGCGTGTTGCGCAGCTCCCACACGCTGTAAGTTCGCCGAATTTTCAATATTTTCACCCAGATTTTCAACATTACCATTTTACCACACCTCCTTATGAGCAGTACAGCTGTCATTTTTCACATCTTGCCCAAAATGTGTTTCCGCCCATGTAGCGCACAATGGCGCAGTCGGTGTGTGAAATCAATGTATGGGACACATTAAGAAAATCACAGTGACACTTTAAATGAGCAGAGGTCTTAAAATGGCTATGTTAAAAATTTGGTGAAAAAAACTAAAAATGACTGTTTTACGAGCGCGCGTTGCGCAGTTCCTATGCATGCTCGTAAGTTTGCGAATTTTCAATATTTTCACTCCAGATTTTCAACATTGCCATTTTATTACACTTCCTTAAGAGCAGTACAGCTGTTATTTTTCACATCTTGCCCAAAATGTGTTTCCACCCACGTAGCGCACAATGGCGCAGTCGGTGTGCGAAATCAATGTATGGGACACATTAAGAAAATCACAGTGACACTGTTCATGAGCAGAGGTCTTAAAATGGCTATGTTGAAAATTGGTGAAAACTTCCTAAAATGACTGTTTCTGGCGTGCGTTGCGCAGTTCCTACGCACGCTCGTAAGTTTGCAAATTTTCTATATTTTCACTCCAGATTTTCCACATTGCCATTTTATTACACTTCCTTATGAACAGTACAGCTGCCATTTTTCACATGTCGCCCAAAATGTGTTTCCGCACATGTAGCGCACAATGGTGCAGTCGGTGTGCGAAAGCAATGTTTGGGACAGATTAAGAAAATCACAGTTACACTGTTCATGAGCAGAGGAATTAAAATGGCTATGTTGAAAATTTGGTGACAAAAGTCCATAAAATGACTATGTTATGAGTCAGCATTGCGTAGTTTCCACGCACCCTCGTAAGTTCATGACTTTGTAATATTTTCAGTCCAGATTTTCACCAGTTGCATTTTTCCACACTTCCTTATGAACAGTACAGCTGTCATTTTTCACAACATGGCCGAAATGTGTTTTCACACTTTCAGCGCAGAGATGCGTGGTTGCTGTGGGAAATCATTGTTCGGGACACATAAAGAAAATCACAGTGACACTGTTCATGATCGGAGGTCCCAAAATGCCTGAGTTGACAATCTGCTGTAAAAAATTCCCAAACTAATTACATTACGGGTGTGCGTTGCACAGTTTCTATACACACTCGTGACTTCACCAGTTTTTTTAATATTTTTACTGCAGATTTGCAACATTGCCATTTTTTCCACCTCCCCATGAACAGTACAGCTGTCATTTTTCACATCCTGTTCGGAATGTGTTTTTGCACCTGTGGTGCTAAATGCCGTAGTCGCTGTGCATAAGCAGCTTTCGGCTAACAAACTGATATTGCCACTGTTCATGAGGTGGGGGTCTCAAAAAACATGTTGAAAATTTGGAGTGAAAATACCAACGAATGCCTGAGCTGTTAGGGTTTCCAACCATAACGCCCCACCCTGTAGAGAATGACAGGCATCAGGGGTGTGACTTGGGATTCTTGCCTGTAATGCTTATACCATTCCACACCCTGCAGCCAGTGAGAGGCATCGAGATATGCCTTGGACTCTTCGGCCCCAAAGTTCACCCCATTCTCCTATACTGCACCCATCTCACCATATTTCCTGATGGAATGGGGTGCGCATAAGGGCCAAAGACCCCAAGGCACACCGTGACACTTGTCAGTGTCTGCAGGGTAGGGTGTGGTGACATGGCGTGGCCGTTATGCCTGATGACCCAAAGGCACACCCCAATGCCTGTCACTCTCTGCAGGGTGGTGGTGGGGTTGGCTTCAGTTCAATACTTCACTGCCATTCCTATTATGCAGCTCTGTAACTTCTGCACTCAATGCCAGTGCCAGCAACAAACATTCGGCATTGACAAATGCTTGTTTGTTACTGGCATTGTAAGTTTCTAAATAAATTGCACAGCTTTTGCCAGAACTGCTGGAGTGCTCATCTTTTGTGTGCTTGGCTGGCAGTTACATTTAAGTGAGCAATGTAATCAGTTATAAACCCCAAAGGCTATGTAGTTGCTTAAATGGCTGTGAAACTTCAGAATGTGAAGTATTTGTAAGATGCTGGCCTCATTGCCAAATGCAAGCAATAGATTTCCAAATTACACAGTTCACTTCCCTTTGAGCAGATCAAGCCCTGATCTTACTCATGGTTCCCAGTCAGATGGCTCCACTCTCGCTTTGCAGAGTTTTTGAACCTTAGATCTCTGCAGATTCTCTCAATCAGGTGGGTCACTTCTCCAGTCCCACTTCTCTCTCTCTCAGCTGCTGACTTTACTGGTTCCTCCTGGAGGTTTGGCTGGCTCTCTCACTCTCTGGCCACTGTATGTCCATACTGACCCACTTGTCATGGTTTTCAGTCCCTCTGGGCCATCACAGTCCAACATCTGGCAGTGGTGCCTACTAATACACCCCACAGAAGTATTTCTGCAGATTCTTCTCTCTGTCTCTCTTTGCTGTGTGCTTGGATCTCAGCAGCATCTCCAGTGTCAGACAAATTAGTTTGTGAGTTTGTGGCCAGTTGGTCAACAGCTTTAAAAATCTGGTAGCCAAACAAAATGTTTTAGTGGCCATAATTTTAAGATTCTATTCAGCATTACTCCCACTGTTTTAAAAATCACTTTGTGAACAGGCGGTTAGTTGTCCACTAATTGTCAGAAACTGATAGTTAGACCAGTGTTTTTAGTGGCCATTGGCCAGCTGGCTATCTGATCTGACCTACCCGTGTTGTCTCTTGTGCTGGCTAGCATGAACATGCCACTCTTTTCCTCACCAGGAATTAAAGATGTCACTCACAATTAATCTTTCATGATGCTCCATCGGTAATGGCACAGCTTGAATTATCTGCTTGGACAGCAGTCCTGCCTCTCCAAATTCTTTCGCAGATCTAACCACAGTTGGCTCAGTTTGGTTAGAACAGATGCACAGTCTGTCACAACACAGCTCCAGGAGCAGGTCAGTAGGTCTGCTTCTTACCCCAATTACATGCAGAATAACTGAGTCCTGACACAGCTGTTGCTGTTCTCTGGGGAATGTCAGCTCCCTGTTGGTCCTTGCAGCTGTCAATCATCCTGAGCCAGGCTAGAGATATCCATCACTCAGTAGAGGATTATCCCACAAAACTGTGCCAGAAATCATCAGTCATCCTACAATCCAAAGGCCTCCAAAGCTTTTCTAGGTTGTCCAACCCCCCAGACTGACTGGCAACTGTGGTCATGGGTCAGCAAAATGACAATGGGCATGCAATTTAGGGCACCAGCCCCAAAAATCTATTTGAAAAGGGCTCCTGCCCTTAAAATGTATGCTGGTGACCCTTATCTGTCCTGTGCAATTGTGCTTGGCAGTTCTGTTTGTCAGGGCAGTGTGGTGGAAATTCCTAGCTTCTCCATAAGCATAATCACTCCCTCCACCTGTGGCAGGCGGTCATTTGATGGGCAGTTGAGAGCTGTGATCCAAGGCAGAGGATGCTTTGAAAAAACCTGCTCTGGTCCCACATAACAGAGGGCATTTCCAGGGCCAAAGAGAGCAAAGGCAGCAGTAGCAGTTTGGCTGTTCTCCATAGAGCCAGGTAAGCCCCACACTATGGGGTTGTTACATAAATAATACGTCAAGGCAGCATTAAAAATAATTTTTGCAGCCTACCCAGTGGCATGGCAGTAGCTACCACCCACCACGCTGGCAAATCATATTTAGGAGTGGACTTAGGTTGCCGGGGGTTGGCCAAGATGGGAGAGGATGAGCATCCACTGGACTGCTCTCCTCTCTTGGGAAGGAGGCTTTGTTGGCCCTGCTGTTGACTGCCATGAGGTGGAGGCCTGGGGATAGTGCAGTTGGGATGGCACTTAGCAAAGAGTAGCCGCCAGTTTAGTGAGGTGCATGTTTGTCACCACACGGCATGCACCACTGCCTGTCTGTGGCAATGGCAGGTACCCAGAAAAAGTAAAGTGGGGTATGTGTGAGATAACGAAGCTCTGCCTGCCCTCCTTTGGCCTGTGTTGCTAGCTGCCATTGGAAATCTGTATATGTACTCTAGGAAGGGAAGACAGCCCTTCCCTCTCTGGCTCCGCTGTGGGGAGGAGAGAGAATCTCGGGAAACTTCTGGTTGTCGGGGTGATGGATGCCAGTCAGGGGAGCAGGGACAGGGCTGATAGCCCTCCTGCACAGTCTCTGTGGGGAAAAAGGCTTTATGGAAAAAATAAATAAACAATTGTTGCAGTCTGCTTTTAAAACAAATCTGGGTTAGGGCAGCTCTGACTGAGACTTGAAAAGTGTTCCAACACTTAAGGGAAGAAGAATAAGAATCAGCATTTATATAGCACTTTTCACACACAATGTATCCCAAAGCACTTTACAAGCAGTGCTAGACTGGTAGTAAAGTGGCTGAATGTGTAGTGGCAGCCATTTCGCACATCAGCACCCACACACAGCCTGGACAATTGCAAGAACCAGTTGTATGGGATGGGGAATGTTGGCCAGGACACCGGGAATGTCCCCTACTCTCTGCAAAGAATGCCCTGGGTTCTTTTACTTCCACTTGGACACCCACCAGGACAGCACCAGGATGGGCAGAAGGGACCTTGGTTTAACATCTCATCCAAACGACGGCACACACCAACAGTACAGCACCCCCAATACTGCACTCAGGTGCCCAGCATTTTAGGTATGAGTCCAATCCTGGTGTGAAATGAGTACCCATGACCCTTTGGTCCAGAGGTGAATGTGCTACCAACTGAGCCACACTGACACCCTGGGCATAGACTCTGAAGGCCTGCTTACTGCTCTTCTTGTCTGTTGGTAAAAATAACAAACATCCCTGCACCAGAAAATGTCAGAGATCTTCCAGGGAAACAAGAAGGTTGGAGAGGTTGTGGAGTTACGTGATTGGGCTGTGATTTAATCCATGTGATAGGGTCTATGATTTGACCTATCTGACAGGGCTGTGGTTTAGTCCATGTGACGGGGTCTATGATTTGACCCATGTGATGGATTAGTGATTGTGGCAGGTCTGTGATTTTACCCATGTGACGGTTCAGTGATTTGATCGTGTGGCAGGTCTGTGATTTGACCCATGTGAAGGTCTGTGATTTGACCTATGTGGCAGGTCTGTGATTTGACCCACGTGACCAGTCTATGATTTGACCCATGTGAGGGGTCTGTGATTTGAACTTCACTATGACTTAAATTAACAAGCATTTGTCAATGCCGAATGTTTGCTTGCTGGCATTGGCATTGGCAGTGGCAGTGTAGGAGTTAGACCACTGCATAATAGGAATGGCAGTGAAGTATTGAACTGAAGTCAACCTCACCACCACCCTGCAGAGACTGACAGGCACTGGGGTGTGCCTTTGGGTCATCATACATAACGGCTACACCATTTCACCACACCTTACCCTGCAGACACCGACAAGTGTCACAGTGTGCCTTGGGGTCTTTGGCCCTCATGGTCACCCCATTCCATGAGGAATATGGTGAGATGGGTGCAGTATAGGAGAACTGAGTGAACTTTGGGGCCGAAGAGTCCAAGGCACACCTTGATGCCTGTCACTGGCTGCAGGGTGTGGGTGGAGGTGGAATGGTATGAGCATTACAGGCAACAATCCCAAGTTACACCCTGATGCCTGTCATTCTCTACAGGTCGGAAACCCTAACGCCTCAGGGTATTTGGTATTTGCACTCCAAATTTTCAACATGGGTTTTTTGTGACCCCACCTTATGAACAGTGGCAATATCAGTTTGTTAGTCGAAAGTTGATTTTGCACAGCGACTACGCCATTTGGCACCACTGCTGCAAAAACATATTTTGAACAGGATGTGAAAAATGACATCTGTACTGTTCATGGGGAGGTGTAAAAATGACAATGTTGGAAATCTGCAGTGGAAATATTAAAAAAACTGGTGAAGACAGGAGCGTGCATAGAAACTGCGCAAAGCACAGCCGTAATGTAAGTAGTTTGGGGATTTTTATAGCAGATTGTCAGCACAGGCATTTTGGGACCTCACTCATGAGCAGTGTCACTATGATTTTCTTAATCTGTCCTGAACAATGATTTCCCACAGCGACTACGCATTTCTGCGCTGGAAGTGCGAAACCACATAACGGCTATGGTGTGAAAAATGACAGCTGTACTGTTCATAAGGAAGTGCAGAAAAATGCCAGTGGCGAAAATCTAGACTGAAGATATTACAAATTCATGAACTTACAAGGGTTCATGGAGAGCACATTTGCGCCCTAGTCCTGGCCACACAGGTTCGATCCCCAGTCACTGATTTCCAAACCTTATTTCTGGGGAACCTTATTTCTGCAAAGTCACCACATTTTCAGTTTGTTTAGTAAGACAAGTAAATTAGACACAAGCTCAGGTCAGAATGTCAGTGCGGCACTGTTATTTTTTATTGGCCAAACATGAATCTGATCACTGGTTCACAGTGCAATGTTATTATGTATCTAATATAAAAATCAAAGCTATTAAAAAATAACAGTGACACACTGACATTCTGACTGGAGCTTACGTCTAACTTGCTTATTTACTGAACCACAATGAAAATGGGTGAAGCCTGCATTTTGCCAGTGGGTTCAATTTACTTAGGCTTACTAAGCTCCAGGACCAAAATCTGTAGTGTACAGGCCTCCAGCACCAGGTGAGAGTAGGATATGACACTTGGGAAGCTATAATCAGAATGGCCAGTAAGGGGAGGTGCTGCTAGCTGGTGACTTCAGTCTGCCAGATGTGGGTGGAACCTTCCAACAGCTGGTTCTGCAAAGAGTAGGGCCATCCTTGGCTCTCTGGGAGCTTTCTCAGGCAGCTAGTCAAAGAACCCACTAGGGATGGGGCAGTGCTGGAGTTAGCACCTATAAACAGGGTCAGCATGGTAGACATCACAGTGGGCAGCCCTTGGATACCAGTGATCACTGTACAGTGTGATTTAACATGAAGACAGGAACAGAGGTTAACCACATGAAGATGAGGGTCCTGGATTTTAGAAGGTCTCATGTTAAAGAAATGGGGGAGTGCCTCAGAAACTGCTTTGAAGGGGGTACTGCCGGAGAGGGTTGGAGGCACAGTGGGCAAAAATAAGGAAGGGTATAACTAAGCAAATAACCTCTGCATAACAGAAGTGAGTAAAAGCAGAAGGAAAAAGAGATTGCTATCTCCTCTAAGAAAATGGCAGAGGTGAGGGAGGAGGAGATGGTGGTATACCTGATAAACAGAGGGAGCAGGCAGGGTGGTGAGGAGAGCAAGGGTGCAGGCATAGGAAAGAATCAGTAAGTAAACAAGGAAGGCAATGGGCACACACCAGAGTATGCTGACATAAATCAGAAGCTGAATGTTATATGTTGAATCAGCATGTCAATACCAGGACTAACACCCCTACATATCAACCCAACCATGTGGGTCTTCCTCAGGGGGTGGAGTCAATCATCAAACATCACTGTCTAAATACCCCGCATAATTAATGAAATTCCATACACTAGTATTAATCAATTATACAGTGAGTTTGACAAAGAAATCGTGTGTTAAGCTTTTTTCCTCTTAAGCTGATTAATTAACAATATTCCTTTAGTTAATTTTGAAAAACATTTTTTCTAATGAAATTGTTTTATATGTACACAAAAATCAGCTGTAGAAACCACAACAGTAGACACTACAAGTGACACAGAGGCAATATGTATGAGCCTCCTTGCAAAAGGGCTGAATTTTGTATTTATGTATTCTGTCCAGAACTGATTTCACATCGGGGATCGCCAATCATTACAAGAGGGTCCATGACCGCTTTACCTGATTTCATTTTCCCAAATTCCAACTTCTTGTATTAAAACAAAATATTATTGGGCAGCCCATTACTATGTTTAAAAGAAATAGGGCTAAGTTTTATATGTATTCTGCCCTGGGCTGCTTTTTCACATTGGAGGTCATCAATCATTGCAAAAGGTCAACCACCCCTTCACGTTGTTTTATTACCCCAAATTTCAAACTCTTATTATACAGCATTGTATAAAACAGCCCAGTTTATTAGGAGGGGAACAACAGTAAACAGAAAGCCAGATGTAAAATCCTTATTAGATGTGTAGCAACACTAAGCAGTAAACCTGGTAAAAAATAAGATTAACTAGCATTTCCTATTATTACAAAGAGCACCTTCGGATTTTGTTAGACCATTTATGTGCTACACATCCTTCCCTGTTTTTTCAAAATTATCTCTATCTGACATATCTGACATATTTTATTTTACATTACACTTGTGGAGCCGCACTGGCGAAGGTCACCTACTATTCAGAAAGGTCACCATTTGTTTTATATAGCTTGCTGGTGTGATCACACATTCATTCTGTAACAGCCACTCTGATTTATTGGATGTGTGGCAACAAAGAACGGAGGACCCATTATGAAATAAGATTAGCTAGGAATTATTACAAAAAACTGTACCAACATTTTTGTTAAGTCTTTGAGTGCTACACAACCTTTGTTTTCTCAAATCAGCCCAGTTTTACAACAGTGGAACCTGCAGCAGGTCACCTGCTATTGCAAAGAATGCGCCTCTAATTTCTGTATGTCTTACTGGTGCAATCCACATTGGCCAGTTCTCATGTAACATTTAAATGTTTTTGGTAGGAACTGGGGTTTCTAGACACACTTCCTTTCCCTGGTATTGCATGTCCTGCAACTAGAAATAATCAAGATGATAATTAAAGTTTTTGGTACAGTACATATACTGTATATAGAAAGAGAGGTTCAAAAGAGAGAGAGAGAGTAGTGTGTGTGTGTGTGTGTGTGTGTGTGTGTGTGTGTGTCATTTGGATAGAAATCTATATTATATCCTGTACAAAGGGGTAAATTTGATTGAAGGCGGTGTTTTATATTGAGCAATGAGGGAAAATACCTGCTGGCACTAACAATTTCTTACAAATAAATACTGACCCCAAAATAAATATGATCAATAAATATTTTTTGGGACTAGTGTTTATCACATTGTTTATAGTATCAGGAACTTTAACTCTTGAATATAAAATAATCCATTGTGTGTTTTATTGCATGTAGATGTGCTGTTTTAATTGCCGAGATGTCTGAGTGACCGCTGTAAACCCAATTTGATTTCCTGGCTATTAAACAATTTCGCCAAGTAGTGGTATATTCATATCTGTACAAGGAGCACTGCTTGCTGTTGTAACTGGTTTATCTAAAGCTCTGTAGACAGCTGTTTGTTTATGCATTAATTACTCGGTAGGGTTTATTGATAATTTCCCAGTAACAGACCCCCAAATAAGTTACCCCTACGTCCAAATTGTCAAGTTTGAGAAGAAGCAGTTTCTTGAGCTGGAGACCCATTGGGACAGGGAAGCTGTGGGAGGCTCTGATATTCAGTGCTGCATTGTGCAACTGGTTCTGTAGAAAGTAAAACATCCGTGTCCGTGCAAGACTCGAATTCCATGACATATGTTTTATGAGCTTGTTTTCCTTAGCAAAAGCCAGCATGGGGCAGTATTTTGCAACCATTAGTTTTCTTTCTTTAGTTTTTAAACATGTAACGCATTGCCTTGTCTTTTCAGTGAATCATGCACAGACAGTGTTAGACATATTCAGAAAGAAGTACTGTAACCACACATACACCTACACACCGCGGGCATACTGATCTCAGTGTTGTCAAACTCATTCCCACTAGGATTTTGAACACATGGCAGAATAAGACTGCATGTTTAAATTGTCTTAAAGTAATAATTGCGTCATCATTAACTGTTTTGGAACATCTTGAACTTCTCACTATACCTAAAACATGGGAACATATTTTCAAACATCTCTCCACAGAAATATAGTCAGTGTTAAGCAACAATATCAGAGTACATTTGGAAAGAAGGCTGAATGTTATTCCTGCAGTGACAGGTAACGAACGAAATAACCATTTTCCTTGTTTAAAAATAAATAAATCAGTAGAAAGAGCTTTAAACCAAGACCTGCTTTATATCTGATTGTACCAGTCTGCATAGTTTACTCAAACTTGCTAGGTAGGGGCTCTGCTTTTAATACTGCTGAAAAAACAAAAACATGTTTTCAATTCTGTCTTTCTTGAACAATGTATGCAGAATAGTGTTTTAGGCTGTAAAAATTAAGTCTGATGACCTACACAATTATCAATTTTACATTGAATCAAATTGTGATAGTTATTTGAGCCCTATAATGTCTGGATATTCAATGCCACTGGTGTTCGGTTTTACTGGAAAACCTGGGAACATTCTGGAATTTTGACTGCCTGTAGACTGGTAAAACAAAGAATTTCACTGATTTAGGCATTTTATACCAGATCAGTCAATCTACAACGTGTATGTCCTGTTTAAATATCTAAGATATATGACATAATCACATCGTTTCCCATGCCTACAGTATAATGAAAGTGACCCTCAATATAAATGGACAAATTACTTTAAACAGCACAAAACATCTGTAAAACATGGTTTAAATTTCAAAAGAGGTATAATAGCATATGTTATTTCCAGATTCAGAAGAAATACAAACAGATTGTTTTCCCATACAGTGGTGGGACTCAAACATAGTTAACATATATTGCACCAGTCCATGAACCATTACTGCAATGTGTTCTGGTTTTCCTTGAGTCAAGCTTTCTTGAGACTGCTAATTTAGCCAGTTGATTCAGTACCTAAAATGCACATTCATATATTAGATTGCTATGTCCTTCCAGGAAACATGTCCAGGAATTTGCCAATGGTCTTGCTTCCTTATAGTAGTGCCTCTTTTAACCATGGATGAAGACATTCAAGCTGCACATAAGGGCTTCAGTTACACACATAAACAAAAACAGAGACAGTATGGATATATTATAATTACATAGCCATACTGAAATGTATTTACATGATCTACAGATCAACGTACAGTATAGAGAATGGCACGCATTCTAGGGTATTAGCTATATGACAAATTAGTGAAAAAGCAAAACCCGTAAAACCAGGGTTCTTACAGGAACAATGAAATCTCAAACCACTACTTTAACCCCAGATCAATCAGGGTGCCCAAAGCAAACAGCCACAATGCTTCTCTTTAGCAAGGAAGCTTTGATATATTTCCCTGGGAGGATATCCTAATCTAATATACTGTATGTATTCGCATGTTAAGGTCCTCAATAGGCTGACTAAAATAGCAGTCTCAATTAAGTTTGCATCCAAGGAAAAATGGAACACATCGCAGTAATAGTTCTTGGAGTGATGCAATATACGGAAACAAGGTTTGGGTCCCACTACTGTATGGAAAAAAAAACAAAGATGCCTCTCCCCTTTATTTTGTTGAAAGCAGAATATCAATCATGTTTACACTCCTGGCTTTTTCTGTGGCATATAGATGCAGGTTTTTTTTTTCTGGGGGCAGGCAGTAAATTCAGACACATTTACAAAAATCTCAGTCAGTGCCTTTGGTAGCTGGATCTCCACAGTTAATTAAATTGAAGAATAGCTTTGGAATTCCTTGGTGTGAGGGGTGGGTAACAGAAGATTGCTGCAGCTCTGCTCTTTAACCCCGAAGTCCTTGCAGGCTCTGCAGACACAATCAAGGTGTTGGAAAGCCCACCACTTTTAAAGAGCTAAAATCAATTCAATTTTCAAACATGGCCCCTTTTTCCTGCTGTGGTAGGCTCATGATTACCCAAACAATCTCAGTCAATGCCTCACTGGTATCCAGACAGCAGGAGCGGTCTCCTGCAGCTAATTAGATTTAAGAATAGCTTTTTAAAGTCCTTGGTGCAGAGGTGGGCGACGGAAGATAGCCACAGCTCAGCCCTTTAACCCCCGAAGTCCTTGTTCATACTTCTTGGTCTCTGTCTCTCAAATTCAGCTAACTATTGTCTTGACTAGATACGAGTATTGCAAAAGTTTGCTCAGTTCATCAAACTATTTGCACTTTAATACACCCAGGTTTAATACCTTTCTCTGTGTCCAACACCTCTTCCATTGTACTGTATCTCTCTTAGGTGACAAATTCTGCATTGTGTTCCTTCTGTTCTACCATATCTGTCTTCTTGTTTATATTGTTCTTTCTTAGTCACATTCCCTTTTTACTAAATAACTCCATTTATCCCAGCAGTCCTGGACAGTGTGTGATTAGGCTGCCTGCCATGGCAAACAGTGCTTAATCTGTGCTCTGTAACAAAAAAGGGAGAACTGCAGTCGGGATTCAAAGTAATAAACAAAAGTTAAAGTTGCTTATACATACACATAATGCACAATAGTGTCTCCTCTGTGGCCAATAATCCCCATGTGCATTTGAAGCCTCAGCTCCTTCATCTGGGGATGGAGCTTCAGATTCTGTCCAGACTCTTTATAAGGACCAGTGGCCACATTGATATTACATTCCTCAATATTTCAATAAATTAATAATAATGCCAGCGCCTTGGTATTTGAAAGGCACTGTAGAAATAAAGCACTATTGACTGATTAATTGATTGATTGACAGTACTCCAATTAGGCATGTTCCCCACGGGGGAACGAGTGCACTATAATTATGAAAATGTGTAGAATATGTCTTTACCCTTACCTGGGGCTTACAGTGTTTACAAATGTTGTTTTTAAATAGATTTGTGCACATTAAGCCCTTTTGGTATAGTGGCACAAACGTTGTATGTGGAAGCTGCATATTTCTTTTTAGATTTCTTGTTTTGTTTTTTATCTCCTGCTACTCAGGTTTCACCGGTCTCTAACATTGTTCAGTTACAAAGGTGCACAGTTGGAGTACTAGCATTATTATAATGTATTCATGAATGTAATCTTAATGTGACTACTGATCCCTATAAAGAGTGTAACCAGCATAGAATCCGCACTTCCTGAGGAAAGGGCAGGGGCAGTACTCGACACAGAGGAGGTCCGATTGCACAATACATGTGTATGTGTGTGTGTATATAATATATATATATATATATATATATATATATATATATATATAATACTTCACTCCAGTAAAGAATCCGCTTTTTGTTCTCTGGCTCTTCTTAGCGGAGAGCAGAGCTGTGGCAGTGCAGGAAAACCCAGACAAAAATAAGCCGATTGCACTGAAGGTGGAATTGCTCCAACAAAAAGCTTCACTCACAGTTGTTATCAAAATATACCAATGATATTTCTTGACAAATACCTGGAAAAGTTAGTGTGAATTAATTTGAAAGCAAACTAATCAATTTTTAAAGCTCTGCCTTCCCTTCACTGCTTACCAGTATGTAATTTTTTTGTTATTTAATATTAATTAGTGCTTGACTTACTGAAGCCCAGAGGCAGTCTTTGGCCAAAACTGATGATGGCATGTGGGGTGCTTCCTCATTTGGGGTTGTGGTAATTGGAGGGATTGGGGTGGGGTGAGGGCAGAGGATTGGTATGTAAAACATCATAAACAGCACAAAAGGCTTTGCTGCATAATTACAGGTTCTCAAGTGGAACTGCCCTCACCAGGGATTTTCATGTTTCTTTTCATCTGTGCATATCTTCCCCGTGCCTTGCAATTGGTGCCTTTGGAAGTGTCGGAGAGTTGGATCCAGTGGAGGAGACAGCCGCGTATGCTTGTCTCCTTTCCCTAGTCTGGTATCTTTTTTTTCTTTCCTTTAGGGCTTCCCATCTTCCTTAACAAAAAGAAAATTGTGAAATTCCACACTCAGATACATCTGCAAGACAATCATCTTACTGGCAACCTTTGTCACTGATGTGATAATTTAAGAGTAGGAGGATAGAGGGAGAGAGTACAGGGAACTGCTGGCATGAGAATGTTTTAAGACTCTGTCCCAATTTTCCCTGTTGATATGGCATGCGATACTGAACAGTATTGACTTGTAGCAGCATTTTCAGTAGAGTTGAGGGCGATCCTGTGTTACACAGGGTGTTGAAAGAAGTGTGTGTTTTCTGGATTACCCATCTAGGGCGGCACCCTTCCATTTATTTGCCTAAGGTTGTGGCCACAGGACTCCTTAGTCTTTTTTTTTGTTTGTTTGTTTTTGTGACTCAGGCTTCTCCACTGGTCACTTATTTATTTATTAGCTTTTGGTAACCGGGTAAGTTTACTTATTTTGTTTCTCTTTGCGACCTACCGCCTGTGACCTCTAGTTACGGCCACATCCTGGACATGCTGCTGGCCATCTCCATCAGTTCAGAGAACCCAGTCCCAGCTGCCCAGGGCAACTTACTGTACAAGTGATGAATAACTTCTTAGTTAGTCACTTGCTGCATCTGGAGGACACAGGAACATGGTGAGTAGTTTATGTCAAAACATGGTACTCTTGGTGATATACTGCCCAGTGTTGTGTACAAGCTGGGGGGGGGGTACTCTCTCAGAAGCTCCCTGTATTGCACTGCTCTCACTCCAACTGCCCGTTCCTGTAAGCAATGGCTTTTATTGCTGCTGCAGTCCTTTATTCTCACCTGGCATACTTTTGTCCTGGAGCAGTCTGATTGCCCTCTCCAGTGGACTTTAAACAAAAGGAAAGGGATGACTTTTGAAAAGCTCAGCAGAGGAGGACACCAATCCTGAAATCCTTTGTCCTGTCCTCCTTTGAATTCCGGCAGCTCCGTGGTCCTCGTGGCTGGGGGAGGGGGGGAGTTGCTGTCTTGCAAGCCCCCTCAACTGCCCCTGGCATTCAGGATGTTGGGGACTCTTATTATTGGCATTTAGTTTATTACACAATTTGATTATGAATCTAAGCATACAATCATGACATTTTGCTTTTTTAAGTAAATACCATTGTGCTTAGATTTGTTTTATCACTGAAGGCAAACAAGTTAAATGTAATAAATCAAATGCTAATTACACTGCTGCTGAGCTGCCTTGCCCTTATCAGCCTTCTTTCTCACCCCTTGCACTTATAGTTTAATTTATATATCAGAACCACTGCTTGGTCAGGGCAGATATATTTTATCTTCTTGGTTTTGTATGGAAGTGGCAATCTGCTGATCATTGGGCTCATGCAGCACTGCGCTGCTGCTGTTTCTGTTTGTCAGCAACAGTAAAGCTTAAGGCAGAGCTGCAACTGCATGCTTGCTCCCTAATAATGAAATCAATCCCCAGGTGTGGCGGCTGCATGACCTGGGCTGGATGACAGATCAGCGAGGTTTGGAGTTGTGCTTTATTTATCAGCCATTGGAAAAGCGTACCTGTTAGTTGAGTTTGCGGTTGGGTTTTGAAGAGTGAACATCGTCTGTGGTGTTGCTAAAAGCAAAATGAAGGACTGCTTTTTCAAACCAAGAGGTCTGCAGCCCTTAAAAAGTAGAGCAAGCTGACTGGACCATGCAAAAGTAACTGCACATGCATGGCAGTTGTGTGTGTGTGTGTGTGTGTGTGTGTGTATGCGTGTGTGTGTGTGTGTGTGTTATTTTTTTTTTGGGTGGCGGAGTGGTGTGCTGAGCGCTGAGGGGCAGGTTTGATGCCATTTTTTTATGAGCATTCTACATATCAAAGCAGTGGAAGTGGCAGATCGCTCTGCTCCAAGGAGTTAGTTGTGTGATTATTTAGATTAGGGGACACATAGTGGCTAGGCATTTGGTGACTTTCTGGGAAATTAGGTGAAGCAATACATTTAAAAAAAAGGTTTAGCTTACAAGCACTCTGAATAACTCCCGATGCCTTTACTTGCTTTATGTAACATGTACAGTTGTTTTTTTTTTTTTATTGTGCCTTTTCCTGATTAGCCTCACCACACATCTGGTGCATCTAAGCCGCTATATTATAGCATGCCACAACAACACACCAGACTCTTAGCTGTGCTTCCCTGGGTACATTAAAAATTAATAAATAAAAAACACAGCAATAAATAATTGGTGGTGCTCAGGGAACTACCCAGAAGGAAAGTGGAGACAAAGTACTATAAAATGTATGTAATCCCTCAGTATATAAAATGCTGTCTATATCCGTGTTTGTTTTCTTTTGGGGTCACAGTGTGATCTTTCAATCAGAGCCATGCCATAATATGCAGCACTTATGCTAGGGTTGAATATGCAGGGTCACAAGGTGCAATATAGTATAACATGGATGATAGTGCATGGTTGTTCCAGACATACTAACCACATTCAAATAAATGATTTGTTGATTGTTTTAGAGCAAGGGTCATGTGCTGGAATGGCTTTCGATTTTGACTCGCAGTTGTTTTCTTTTTTTTTTTTTTTTTGGTGGTGGTGACGGGGTAGAGGGGCTTATTTTGTTATAGAGTGAACAATAAAGGTGAGTAAGATATTGATCAATGCAGAAACCACTCAGTCCCATGACTGTTTGCAGCATGCTGAACTGCCACTACATGTTGTTACAGTCCTCACTGTGTGTGTCTTACTGTCTCTCTCTCTCTTGCTCCCCACAGTGCTGACAGCTGCTGGCGGGGAGATCAATAGCTCTCTCTCCCATCTTTCTCTCTCTCTCTCTCTCTCTCTCACTCACAGCACAGGAGTGAAGAGACAGAAGTTAATTGCTAGCGGGGAGATCAATCACTATCTCCCTCTCTTCCATCTCCCTCTGGCACACACACAGCACAGGAGTGAAGAGAGAGACACAGACTGCTGTCACTTCTGTCATTCCCCATGGAGGTAAAGCAAACATATTTATGTGTGTAAACTTTGTTAAACGCAATACAGTTTAATCAGGTCAGTAGAGAAGGGAAAAGATTTGGTTAGCAGTATAAAAAGGAAACTAAAATGGGAATCACAAAGCAAAGTTGTAGCAAAGAATGGCAATGAAATCTTTTCCTGTATTAAGAGAAATATTATAAATAGATCAGAATATAGTAACACTGCATTGATCCTGTATAGGCACCAGGTGGCGTGTGGCATCCAGTTCTGGTCATCATACTATAGAATGGCTATAGATATACTATAGAGAGAGACTTCAAAGAGAAGCATCAGCCGCAGTGATGCAGAGAGGATTTCAACTATGAGGACATGCTGCAGTATCTGACTTTGTGTTGTTCTGAACAGAGAAAGAAAGATTAAAGGAAAGGCTTATGAGTCCTTTTCATTGATGTATCATTATCAAAGCACGCTAGTGACCTGATTAAGTGATGTTGCCTCTAATACAGTTTACAAACATTATAAATATCTTTGCCTTATCTCATTTCTTCATCTTCTGATCAAAAGCATGACTGGTGTCATGCCAGAGGTTTCCATCCTAAGCACACAATTAATTCCAGGTACTACTGATGGCAGAATGTGATCCTGGGATCTGTGAGTGCCTGTTGCCTGTTCATTAACTCTTATTGGCAGAGTGAAGGTGGTGCTTGATCAAATGTGCAAAACAAACAAAAAATAGTGTATGAGATATCGAGAGATGCTGAGGTTAGGCATTTAGAGACTTTTGGGAAATTAGGTGAAGCAATACAATAAAAACAAGTAACAAGCAGTGAAGCATTAGAATGGGAGCAATGTCAAATCCTGTCTATCCTCCTATCCTGTCTGGACCAGGCAGGATAGGAGAAGCTGCAATCTAAAACTAATACATAGACCAGCAACCACTTCCAGTCTTCCCCCTCGTGATCGAGGCCAAGTTGAAATGTGTCCTACAATTGCTTGCTGTGGGCCACTTATACGGTATCTGATCATCTCATTCACACTTGCAGGGCAGTGTCGGCTCTGGGGAGTGGCCTGCCAGCATCTCTAGCCTGAGAGAGAGAGAGAGAGAGTGAATGACAGAGGTGGAGGGTAAATAATAACAGAGGATAGGGCGTAGGAGATAACCAGAAAGACAGAGGGAAGACCAGGAGAAAGTGAATGTAGACCAAAAGATGAGATAGAAAAAGCACAGGAAGCAACCGGCTGGCTGACCCATTGGACTTTTTAGGTGCGTGAATTTAGGCATTTTTAATTAGAAGTCACCTGTAATTCATTATGCAGCATTAGCAGGCTAACATAGGCAGACAGAGGTCTTTCAAAAAGCTTATGAAGCTTCCAGAGAAATACATACCTTATAAAATGAACCCTTTCTTTTGAACAAGATTTGGTAGAACTGGCACTTTTTGTTGTACAAAAACTAGTAGATCTTGCAGTCCCTAAGCAGTGTATTGCTGAGATGAGTAGTGAGATCACAACACTTTGTACAATCACACTGCTCATGAACTCGTAAAGGAATAACAATGTTCTAGAGATGCAGATTAAATATCGTGATAGGGTTTTTTTCTAAGAAGTTGGTTTAATAATATCGGAGTAGCGAACCGTTTCCTGACCATTCAGACCTTATTTAGTCTTTAGTGAATTCCTTTCTAGGCATACACCTTTGATTAAAAATAAAACAAAAGTGAGCTATAGACATACAGTGAATCGACTGCTTTCTGTATGAAAGGTTCGGTTTGTTTTGTGCATAGGTAACTAGCGTAGAACTGTTCAGAAACTAATTTGCCTTAGAACTGCCTCACAATTTTGCAAAGATTGTCCCAGATTTCTAATGGTGTAATAATCCCCCCCAACACACATTTTCCAGTTCCTAAGCAAAACAAGGAAAATGGCCAATTATTTTTCTGTCTGAAGGATGCTGTGATGTGGCAGAGAGTGACAGCTGGGGGGGGGGGAGAGGCACCTCTTCATTTACTGTAAAGCAGCAATTTGACCCACCTTTATCGACTAAGTGTTTTCCAGACCAACCAATACTGCAGTACTTCTGAAGCAGAATTCAATTTCTATTTGAAAACACACGGTACTATAATCAAAATGCCGACTCGTAATCCTTTTAATTTGTTCTATTGTAGGGACAGTGCTGACTTTGATTTTACCTCTCTACAACAAAGTTGACATTTTGTTTTGCTTATCTGTTTTGGTTAAAGAGTCACTGAACAGATCAAGCGAGCCAGCAACCAAGTTCTCAGTTCAATCCCATGAAATACAGTTTAGCCTAGGAATATTTTGTTAAACTCAGCAGCCTGCCGCATGAGGGTAGTTTCTCAGGTTCACCTTTGTGATACTGTTCAGGACAGTGGAGCCCAACATGAGGTCGGCGAGCAGATTTAAGCTGGCATACTTATTGAAACAGCTTCAGGTGAAGACTGAGAGTGGAGCAGCTAAGTGAGCGTATTATCACCATATCTGGAACAGTCCGTCTGCAGTTTATTGCACGGGTCAAGTTCAATGTTTCTTCATGTTGCTAGCAGCCAACCATGCCAACTTATACATCTAGGCTATCTGCTCAAAGTTTAATGACAGACCAATGCGCCGACATGCAGTATGTATGGATATTGTATTTAGGTGAACCCACACACTGCACATCACATTGCCAGTGCGCTTGCTTATAAAGAAGATACACATTAGTATAAGCTGATGTTAAATGGCGATCAATTTTTGCATACTGTCAGTAGTTACAAGGAAATGGTGGTGGTGGGTGGGTGGTAGAGGACATAGCCTGAAATAGCAGTATACTTGCCTGTGTGTGTGTGTGTGTGTGTGTGTGTGTGTGTGTGTGTGTGTGTGTGAGGGCGTGCGCATGAGCAGGCGATATCTTATCGCTGCTCACTGAGCGTAGCTCCCCTTTCAACTGTATGCCACTGCATTTGACTGCTGTCATAGACAGCTGGGCGACATTGGAGAACTGGGGCGCGCATGAAAACACACTGACTGAATTGGAGAGGCTGCCACACCTCCGAAAACTCCGATGATGGCACTATGTTTCTTGCACATGCATGCAAGCAAACATAAAATACCACTCATTAGTAAACTTATTTCCTCTTTGTATTTCACTATTAAGCCAAACAACCAGTCAGCATTATTAAAAAATGAACATCACAGCTTTTTTACTGTTGCTTCATCAGGATAGTCTGACTTTTGGAGTAAAAAAATATAAGAGATTATCTTCATCGGATAAAGTACTGTTACGTAAGAACTTACCATAACAGTAGATCTTTGAGAAGAGCTCTTGCAGCAGGCAATCGCCTTAAGGACTCTAGGACCCCAGGGGAAACCTTCTAGCTAGCAGTCTCCAGCAGGGACTCCTCCTGATGTTGGCTCACCCCAACGTCAGCCAATGGTAAAAAAGGGACAGTCCCTAGCCCCACCTCAGTTCTTCGTCAGAGATCCGAAGTCTGAACTGGAAGGAGAAACCAGGTGGAACTTGCCTAATAAATGAAAGGCAAAATAAAAAGTACCGGGGGCAAGCAGAGAGGGAAAGCAACACCTGCTGCAAGAGCTGTTCTTGAAGATCTACTGTTATGGCAAGTTCTTATGTAACTATACTATCTTACTTCAAGTTGGAGCTCTTGCAGCAGGCAATAACCTTAAGGACTGAGTCTGAAGCAATCAAGGGAAAAGGAACAGACAAATATGGGAGGAGTTGGCAAGAAATTAGCCAACAAGAGTTAGAAGAGAAGGCCCTGGAGAACAGCCAGGCCAAACCCAGACCTACGTCTGGAAGCCACATCCAAGCTGTAGTGCTTGATGAACGTGTGAACAGAGCTCCAGGTGGCAGCTGCACAGATGTCTGTAGCTGAAACGTTCCTCAAGGAAGCAAAGGAAGTAGCAACTCCCCTGGTGGAATGGCCCTTAACTGAGCCCGGTAAAGGCTTTTTGTACTTCTTGTAACAGTAGACGATGCAGTTAACTAGCCATTTTGACAGAGTCTGCTTAGTAACTGGTGCACCTTGCAACCTAGGCATGAAGGACACATACAAATGTTCGGTCTTCTTTAAGGGACCGTTGCGGTTCAAATAAAGCAAAGCATCCAGTGGACATCCAGAGTTTGCAACAATGCTTTTCCCTGTTAGAGTACTCTGGATAATAAACAGGTAGGTGAATGTCTTGATTCAACGTAAACTCAGACACCGCCTTAGAAAAACCGTGGGATTCGTCCGAAAGGACACCCTGTCCTTATGGAAAACCAAATAGGGCTCTTTACACATCAGAGTATGAAGCTCAGAAATCCTCTGAGCAGTAGTAACTGCAACTAAAAATAACACTTTCCAAAAGAGAAAGCATAGCTTGCAATCCATGGCTGGTTTAAAGGGGGGAAGCGTAAGTTTCTCTAACATAAAGAGAAGATCCCATGGAGGGACAGGTTTCTTGATGGGAGGTCTCACGAGAAGCATCCATTTCAGTAAGTGGTTTACCCTCTAGAGGTGCCTGGTGTGCAGAAATGGCTGAAAGGTGCACTTTTTTCCCCCTACGGTCACCGGAGTGGTGGGCTCTCCCAGGTGTCATCCCGATTGTCTCCTACCCAGCCTGAACCCCCCCCACTCTGGGTTCCCTCCCGGAGTTCCACAGATGTCTTACCTCTGCTTGGTGAGAGACCTCCCTGGCTTACACCCCAGGGCGGGGTCTCCACTCCTTCAGGTGCCCTAGACATCCAGTATCATCCAGGCATTGGAGGCACGTGGAGGATCAGGACCAAGGCGGGCGGGGTCCGGCAGTGGGCGTGGGGCCAGGGCTACTGTCGCCTACCACCAATCCCGGATGTTTTCTTTGTTCTGGTGGTTCCAACCCCCTCCCGTTAAGCGCACACAATCATGCAATTACACCCAGTGGAGGAGATGTGCTCACTACTGAGCACGTTCCTGATGATGTCTGCTGTGCGCCACCTTTCCTCTTGCATGCGGGCTGCAGCACCGTACCCCCCTTTTGCTGCCAGGAGGCACTAGAGTCCTAAGTCTTGTGTCCCTCCCTTCCCAGAAGAAGATGAGCTGTCGGTGGATGCTCAAGCTTTCTCCTGCCCTGCTGACCCCCGACAGCCCGTGCTCGTTCCCAAACATGAGTCGCCAGCATGGTGCGAGGTGTGGTGTCCAGCGCCTCAACCATCAGCACCACTGGACCGGCCCCTTAAAGGTGCACCTTGATAGAGGAGTAGCTCAGGCCGGAGTCAAATAGAGAGAGGAGGTACTTTAGGATGGAGTTCACTGAGCAGGAGAAAGGATCATGGTGGCAGGGAGTCGCCCAGAGAGAGAGACCCTCTTCTACTTAATGGCATAGGTAGACCTCACGGATGACTTTCTTACCGCCATGAGGACATCAGCCACTCTGGGGGAAACCCCATACCTGGTGACCATTAAGTCTGCAGGAGCAAAGCATGCAGGTGTAGGGACTTGAGGTTCTGATGAACCAGAGTGCTCTGGTCCTGGGAGAACAAGTGTGAGCTCAGGGGCAGAGGAATCGCAGGTTCCGAGGTTAGATGTTGGAGCAGCAGGAACCAGATTTGCTGGGTCCAGAAGGAAGCAGTGAGAATCATCTTGGCTCCCTCCATCTGAAGCTTGAGAAGCACCCTCTGAAGAATGGGGAAGGTGTAGAGAAACATTCCAGTACAACAGAGGAACAACGCGTCTCACTAGAAAACTCCAGGCCCTGGATCTAGCAAGCAGAAACTTGGCAGTTTGGTGTTGAGTGGGGATGTGAAGAGGTCCAACTTTGGTTGAACACATCTGTCAAACAACTGCTTTGCCACTGACTGGAGAAGCTCCCACTCATGGGCCTTGTACCAAGACCTGCTTAGGCTGTTGGCCAAGACATTTTGGGTGCCTAGAACATGAACAGTAGTGAGTTCTAGGCAGTGTTCCAGAGCCAAGTACCAGACCCTCATTTCCTCCTGCAAAGGGGGGTAGGAATGTGTCCCCCTTTGCTTGTTGGTGTAGAACACCATGGAAATGTTGTCCAACTGGATGAGGAAAGGGCCTGGTGGGAGATCAGTCTGAAATCCTTGTTGAGCATTTAGCCCTGCTGTCATCTCCAGTACATTGATATGCAGGGATTGCTTGTCTGGGGACCAGGAACCCCTGGTTTGTCTGTCCCCAGATGAGCTCCCCAGCTGAATCCCAAGGCATTGGTCTTTAAGACTCTGCTTGGGGGGCTCCTGATGGAAGAGGACCACTTTGGACAACTTGTCTGGTCCATCCATCAGGACAAGGTCCAATGAACTTGATCTGAGACCAGAACTCTCAGTTCCAGGTCATATATACATTGGTCCCATTGCACCCTGAGTGTCCATTGTACCCTGAGTGTCCATTGTGGAGACGAGCCATAGGAACTGTAGGTGTGGTCACCGCCATGTGGCCGAGGAGTCTGAGGAAGACTCGTGCCTGGATGTGAGGAGCCAAAGAAACCATTCGGGCCTGTTCTCTCAGGTGAGGAAGGCCTTGCCCTGTACTGTGTTGAGGACCGCTCTGATGAATTGGACTCTCTGGCTGTGCCATGGGGATGACTTCAGAAGATTTAGGGTGATCCCCAACTCTCAGAAGAGGGTAAAGGTGTCTCTGAGAGTGTAAAGTAGCTGATCTCTTGTGAGAGCTGTCAGAAGCCAGTCATCTAGATAGGGGAAAGACAAAATGGCCCTGCCTTCTGAGGGCTGCAGCCACCACCACTAGGTACTTGGTGAAGACTCTGGGAATGGAGGATAGGCCGAATGGTAGGGCGAAACTGATAGTGTTGCCTTGGAAGAGAAACCGCAGGTACCTTCTGTGGGCGGAAACACTAAGATGTGCAGGGAGGCATTCTGCATATCTAGAGAGCAGAGCAAGTCTCCCTGGTGCAGGAGGGATCAGTCCTGGAAAAGTGACCATCCTGAACCTTTTGTACTTGATAAAGTTGTTGAGGGAGCTAACATCCAGGATGGGACAAAGATCCTCAGTCTTTTGGGGGACAAGGAAGAAGTGGGAGTAAAACCCGTGTCCTTGTTAGTCTAGGGAAACTGGCTGTATTGCCCGCTTTCAAAGAAGGGTCTGAATTTATGCTCCGATGAGGGAAATGTGCGATGGAGGGTAGCGGGAGGATACTGGAGGGATCTCTGGGGGCCTCCCCAGGAACTCCAGAATATGTCCTCTCTCTCTATTAACTGGAGGACCCACAGGTCAGTCGTGATTTTTCTCCATCCTTCGAGATAGAGGGAGAAGCGACCCCCTACTGTCTCCCCTACAGACTCTGCAGGTGGAGGAGGGTCAAGTAAGAAGTCACTGTGAGGCTTCAGGGGTGGGAAGAGGGCCTGGGAGGATTTGGGGCTCTAGAAGTGGAACTCCTAGGGGTCTAGGAGGTAGCTTTGCTTGAAGTGCCCCTCTGCTAAGGCTGGTTTCTGGGCTGCTGACCTGAGGGTTTACAAAGGGCTGTTTCTTGAATGGCCTCTGGTTCACCTTATATATTTTCTGCATGGACCAGATAGCCTTGCCTGAATCTTGGAGATGGGTAATCAGTTTTTGCCTCTTCTCCAAATAGGACGACCCTTATGGGGAGGTCCAGTATCTCAACCTGTGGGTCCTGGGTGAACCCAGAGACCCTGAGCCATGCATGTGGAGAAGACACCAGTGGCAGCAGCTCGGCCATATCTGTGGTGTCATAAGAGGCATGCAAGACATGGGTGCCCACATCTGACCCCAACTGCAGAATGTCCAAGAGTTCAGATCTTTGAGGTGAGTCTGGAAGAGCCTGAGTAATTTCATAGAAACATAAAAACATAGAAGTTGACGGCAGATAAGGACCACAAGGCACATCCAGTCTGCCCATTTTTTCTGCCTTATGAATGTGTCATTGGCCTTTACTCTGTTAATGGCCTGTGTATTCATACTCATCTGTATTGCTCCTTTATGCCTATCCCAGACCTGTTTGAAGCCCTGCACTGTATTCATATCCACCACTTCCTGAGGTAGCCATTCCATGCATCCACTATCCTTTCTGTGAAAAAGAACTTCCTGACTTTACCCCTTAATCGGTCTCCCTCTAATCTCATGCTGTGTCCTCTTGTCCTGCTATTTTTCTTATATTGAAACATGCTAGACTCTTTCACCTTGTTAATGCCCTTAAGATGTTTGAATGTTTTGATCATATGACAGTGAAAAAGCAGGAATACTGAACAAATATGTCTGCTCAGTATTCACAACGGAAGAGGAGGGGAGGTACCTAAACCAAACGAAAGAGAGAAACTCTGAATAGGGGGGTCAAATACCAGTTCACTCACAGAGGAAAGGGTTTTGAAAGAACTCTTGAAACTGAGGGTGGGCAAAGCAATGGGGCCTGATGGGATTCACCCAAGAATTCTAAAAGAACTAAGGGCAGAACTAGTAACACCACTGACTAATCTCTTTAACAAATCATGGGAGGATGGGGTGGTACCTGAGGACTGGAGGAGGGCAAATGTGATTCCACTTCACAAAAGTGGGAGCAGGGCAGAGGCAGGAAACTGCAGACCAGTTAGTTTGACTTCAGTGGTAGGGAAAATGATGGAACCACTTTGGAAGGAAAGAATTGTTAGTACCTAGAGGCCAGTGAGGAACAGGACCCAAGGCAGCATGGTTTCACAGCAGGAAGGTCATGTCAGATGAACCTAATAGATTTCTTTGACTGGGTGAACAAAAGTAGTAGACCAGGAAGGGGCTGTGGATATGGCCTATCTAGATTTTAGCAAGCATTTGACACAGTCTCACACAAAAGATTAATATACAAGTTAGCCAGCCTTGGAGTGAGTCCCAAGGTGGTAGCCTGGATAAAAAACTGGCTGGATAACAGGACGCAAAGGGTAATAGTAAACGGAGTCCACAGTGAAGAAAGGAGGATAACTAGTGGGGTACTGCAGGGTTTGGTACTGGGACCGGTCCTCTTTAATGTCTTTATAAGTGACATTATGAGCACCTGGGAGGAAAGGTATGTCTCTTTGCAGGTGACACAAAGATCTGCAACAGGGTTGATACAGGAGGTGGGTACAAAGGATGAAAAGGGACTTGGCAAGGTTGGAGGAATGGTCAAATATGTGGCAGCTCAGACTCAATGCAAAGAAGTGCAAGGTAATGCATCTGGGAAACAAAAACCCAGGGGAAGTGTACACAATGGGGGGTGAGTTAATAACTACAACAAACCTCGAAAGATACCTAGGAATAATTATATCAGATGACCTAAAGATGGGCAAGCAATGTGAGAAGGCAGTAAGGAGGACTGGGGGGATACTGGGATGCATAGGGAGAGGCATCAACAGTAGAAAATAGGAAGATGTTATCCCTCTGTACAGACAGTTGGTGAGACTCCATCTGGAGTACTGCGTGCATTTCTGGAGACCCCATCTCTGCAAAGACATAGACAGAGTGGAGGCTGTTCAGAGGAGGGCAACCAAAATGGTGCGGGGTCTGCACCAGAAGACATCTGAGGAGAGACTAAAGCAACTTAATATGTATACCCTTGAGGAAAGGAGGAGAGGAACATGATAGAAACTTTCAAGTATCTTAAGGAATTAACAAAGTACAAGAGGTAGCATCTTTCAGAAGAAGAGATGTGCAAGAACAAGGGGCACAATTTGAAGATAGAGGGATGGCTCAGAGGTAATGTTAGAGTATTTTTCACAGAGGGGTTGTAGATGCATGGAACAGCCTTCCTGAGGAGGTTGTGAGTCAGGAACAGTAGGGAGAATTCAAGAATGCATGGGACAGGCATAAAGGCAATTCTAGTGGGGGTAGGAGGAAGTAAGCTGTTGATTAACTAGAATCTGCAGCTTATCCATCAGAGTAGGAAATGGGCAGACTAGGTGGGCCAAGCAGTCCTTATCACCCATCAAATTCTATGTTTCTGTGTTTCTATGTCTATATCAACTCTCTCTCCCTCCTTTGCTCTACAGCGTCGTATTTGAGTTCTATTAATCTGTCCTATATGTTTTCTGATGCAGTCCTTGCACCAGTTTGTTGCCCTTCTGGACTGCCTCCATTTTGTTAATGTCCTTGTGAAGGTGTGGCCTCCAGTATTGCATGCAGTACTCCATAGGGCCTAACCAGTGTCTTGTAAAGAGGGATCATTACCTCTCTCTTTCGGCTTATGATACCCCTACTAATACATGTCAACATCCCTCTAGCCTTAACTACTGCTTTAGTGGTCTGCTTGGATGATTTCAGGTCATCTGTGATGATGATGCCCAAGTCTCTTTCTTTCCTTGTGATTGCCAGCAACTCCCCTCCCAACCTATAGGTAGCTTCAGAGTTTCTCTTCCCTATGTGCATGATCTTGCACTTCTTTGCGTCAAACCCCAGTTGCCACTCTTCAGACCATTTTGCTAGTTTTTCCTGATCTCTTCTCATTCTGCCTAATCCATCTGGATCATCTCTTCTGTTGCAGATCTTGGTGTCATCTGAAAACAGGCAAACCTTACCCTCTAGTCCATCTGTAATGTCACTGATGAAGATATTGAAGAGCACTGGCCCCAGGACTGATCCCTGAGGTGCCCCATTTGGACTTGCACCTCTTCTGACTGTATACCATTTACCACCACTCTCTGTTTTCTGCCTGCCAACCAGTTTGCCACCCAGTTGACAAACATCTGACCCACCCCGTGCCTACCTAGCTTATTAGTCAGTCTTCTATGTGGAACAGTATCGAAAGCTTTACTGAAGTCAAAGTAACCAACATCAACTGCACCCCCTTGGTCCACCACTCTGGTTACCCAGTCAAAGAAATCTATGAGATTAGTTTGACAGAACCTTCCTGTTGTAAACCCATGCTGTCTTGGATCCTGTGCTCCTATGGATTCCAGGTGTTGCACTATCCTTTCCTTAAGAAGTACCTCCATAATCTTGCCCACTACTGAGGTAAGACTGACTGGTCTGTAGTTCTCTGCCTCCTCCCTGCTGCCACTCTTGTGGAGCGGGATCACATGAACCCTTCTCCAACCTTCTGGGACCTCTCCTGTGCTCAGAGACTCACTAAACAGTTCTGCTAATGGCTCTGCTAGTTCCATCCTTAGCTCCTTTAGTACCCTGGGATGTATGCCATCAGGTCCCATTGTCTTGTCCACCCTAGTCCCTAGTCCCTTTTCCCACAAGGCATTTTGGTACTGGACTATGTGGGTAAGGAAATTAAGAACCTTTTTGCCCAGTTGATCAATGGATCTAGACTCCTGAACTGCTGGCTGATTACTCAGATGTTTCAGCTTTTTAGATTGGTCATGGGCCGCAGTGATCACCATCGAGTCAGCTTTAAGGTGCTCAGCCAGGAACGGTTCATCCCTCCATGCCCTATATAGCCGATTTGACTATTTGGAGATGGCCGAGGTGGAAAGTGGGTGCTTCCAGTTGAGCCTCATCAGGCCCTGAAACATATCCACTAAAGGAGGAACCACCAGAGGTTTGGGTTCCTTCTGCCTCACGTATTTTGCCAGTCTCTGCCTTTCTGGGTCTAGGTCCTCAGTCTCTCATCCATTCAAGGTCTGGATATATGCCTCCATACATCCATAAAGGATGGGTCATCAGGAGGCGATCTAGGGGTGTCCATAGAATCTGGTGAGAAAGGGTGACCCCGGGTTCTGAATGAGCAGATTCTGAGGAGGATGACTGATCAGAGTCCACTGAACTGTCTGAGGAGGAGGAGCCAGACCGGCGTCCACTGTGAGACCAGCGTCGGTGTCGGCTTGATGAACAGGTGGAGGAACGACGGTGCCTTCGTCCTCACAGTGCTTGGACCTTCCCCGATGGACACAATCAGGATTTCGGGGAGGACTCCTAGGTTTTGGAGTCAGTGACATTGGCTTTGGCCGTGGGTCTAGCTCTGGCACTGTATTCTGCTGGATGACCACGGGCCCACAGGCTTTGGTGGAAAAGCTCCCTTATTTCATTCCACCAATAGCGGAACAAATATTTGACTTCACTGATGGGAATCTGGGGTCCTGAAGGGCCATCAGGCACCTGATTTGCCTAAGGGCCTGGTGTCTCCTTATCCGTGTGGGTTAACTGGCATCAGAGTTACCAGCGGCTGAGGGGCTGCGTCGCCGGAGCACGGGTTGGGACAATTGGTGCTTTGTTGAGGTTTGACACCAGGGTAGCTGATGTATGGATAAGCATCAGCTGGCAGTGGTCTGGAGTAGACGTAGCCACCAGCTTAGCCAGAGCCCGCAGTGTGGTCACTGGGGTATGAAGGGGAGGCATCACTGGAATCTGAGGAGGGGACACTTGCCCCTGACGATGGTGTGTCACGTCCGAAGACTTGACAGAGGTCATTAATGGGATCTTGTGTGCAGAACCCGGAGTCCCACTGCCTGGCTTGGAGCTGGTCCTGGACCCTGAGGTCAGAGCGGATGCTAGAGGTGTGGCTTTCACCGTCAGGGGGGTCAGGGCAGAGATCGAAGTCCCAGACACCAATTTACTTCCACATGACACCAGCACTAAGATGGGAGGTTTCACCACAGGGTGCCCGGAAGGTACAAGGGCAGACCTGGATGAATGGTCTGACCCCCCATGGGAGGAGGAACCCAAGGAGCTCTTCTTGTGGTGAGGAGACCCAGAGTGTAAGTGAGACCTGGCCTTCTCCCTGTCTTTGTCCTTAGACTTATGCTTCCCAGAGTCCTTCATCTTCTTCTATGGGGTTCAGAAGAAGATAAGGTAGAGACCGAGGAGGAAGAAGAAGAAGAAGAACCTTTGCCCTTGGATGGATTCTACATTGCGGCAAGATGCTGCTCTAGAAGGTATGACTTGAGGGCCTTCTGGCAGCAGATGCAAGTCTATTGGTTGAATTGCTTGCAGTGCTCACAGGCCATGGTGGCGTGGCTTGGGCCTAGGCAGAGAAGGCAGACCTTGTAGCTGTCCTTTGACTGTATCTGCTTGCCACACGCATATTTTGATCTTCGTCATTCGACAGAAGAATTGGATGATGACAGAGAAGATGACATGCAGGAAGAAAGAAATAATTTTAGTTGAGAAATAAAGAAAAAATGCTGGAAGCACAATGTCGAACTGTAGCAGATGGTTGTTCAAGGAGACCAATACAAAGGGGTCGACGACGGGAACAGAACTGAGGTGGGACTAGGGGACCACCCCCTTTATACCACTGGCTGATGTCGGGGTGGGCCGATGTCAGGGTGGTCCCGCTGGAGACTACTAGCTAGAAGGTTTTCCATGGGGTCCTAGTGCCTGGCGGCTTAGTCCTTAAGGTTATTGACTGCAAGAGCTCCAAACTGAAGTAATATAATAAATTATTTCTGCCTTACAAAATCTGAAGCCCCCATTTTCAGAAGGTTAGGGTGTGCTAAACATGTTAGCCACGTGCTAACCAGGATCTGCATGATTGGTCAATGCAGGTTCACTGTTCAGCGGTCGAACAAAGTTCTTGAAAATGTTTTAACCAAAGCCACAAACACTGAACGTAGTTCACTACTGACATCAACATTGTGCAATCTGGAGTCCCCTGAACCTGTATGTTTCAGTACCTACTATAACTATCTTTCAGGTAGAATTGATGGTATAATTCATAAATACTGTCCAATACTCCTAAATAACCCTGTGTTAGGCAATACTATTGGTCACAAACCCCGAGTTACCTTTAGAAGGGGGAACAACCTGCAGGACAAACTGGTCAAGAGTCAGTTTTTTAGTAGCACTGGTGGGACTAGAACATGGTTACTCAAACTCAAGCCCTGGTCTAGGGAGTGGCAGTTGGGGTTTAACGCTAAGAAGTGCAAGGTCATGCACCTCAGAGCAAGAAATCCCAGGACCTGCTACTGGCTGGGGGGGGGGAGGGTGCAGGCAACAGATTCAGAGGAGGAAAGGGACCTTGGGGTAATAGTCACAGGGAACATGAAGGTATCAGCACAGTGTAAGAGGGTGGCAACAAGGGCAAATAGGATGCTGGGGTGCATTGCCAGAGGGATCACCTCTAGAAGGGAGGCGGTCATCCTGCCCTTGTATAGATCACTGGTGAGGCCACACTTACATAGAAACATAGAATTTGACGGCAGATGAAGACCGCTTGGCCCACCTAGTCTGCCCATTTCCTACCTAATGGATAACTATGTGCAGTACTGGTGCCCATACCTCGAAGGATGTGAGACTAGTGGAGGGGGTGCAGTGCAGGGCTACGAAAATGATCATGGGACTGGGGGAGTTGCCGTATGAGGAAAGATTGAAGGAGCTCAACATGTATTCGCTGGAAGAGAGAAGGGAAAGAGGGGACATGATAGAGACCTTTAAGTACTTGAAAGGCATAAACAAAGTCAGAGAGGGAGGATTGTTCCGCTTAAATGGGAGAAGGGTCACTAGGGGGCACAATCTGAAGTTGGAAAGGAGAAGGTTCAGGAGGGAGATAAGGAGGCACTATTTTACAGAGAGAGTGGTGGCATGATGGAACGCACTGCCAGAGGAGTTATTTGAACTGAGGACAGTGGATAGCTTTAAGCAGGGTTGGGAGGGAGTCAAGGACAAGATTAGTACAGACAAGAACACAAAGGGGGGAAAGACCAGGAAGGGGGAGGAAGGGAGGGGCTTGGGTGAAGGTGGGGCAGCTGTAGTGATATGAAACTAAGAGCTGCGTAATCAGGCAGACTAGATAGACCTTTAGGCCTTTTTCTGCTGACAATTTCATATGTTCGTATGATACCCATTAAACCACCTAGAATGTTTTGATGTAATTGCAATGCCTGTGGTTTCTGTATGCAGGGCAATAGATTTGATCATCCAAAAGGTGATAAATCTGTCACAGTTCATCAGTTTATATCTTGTGTAACTGCATTTGTGGTTTATGCAATTTGGTGTCCCTGTAATTTCCTGTATGTGGGCTGTATGACACGCACCCTAAAAGTTAGGATACAGGAGCATATCAGTGATGTTAAGAATTTCAATTTAGAAAATTCTGTGGCTGAACACTTCTTCTACACTACAACAGTGATATCCTGGGCTTCAGATTTATGAATTTGGAACAAGTACACATTGGGAGAAGAAGTGGGGAGAGACTGCAACATTTGCTGCAGTGTGGAACATTTTGGATTTTTACGGAAATCGATTTCAAGCCCTATTTGTAAACTTAAAAATGTTACTGGTTATCTGTATAGCTTTCTAATGTATTAATACAATCAACTTGTTTTTTCCCCTACGCTAGCATTTAGTCTTGTTCGGAGATGACTATGGCTATGCTTCAATATACCCCCCACCTGTTTCCCCTTTCCTTCCAAGTAACTTTGCATCAAATACTCATGAACAACCCCCCATACCCTTCCAGCTTGTTTTTCATATTGTATTTTTTATGAAATTAATACTACTGTCTTTAATTATTTTTTACTTATTACAGACTTATGTGCTTAGTTCTAACGTTGACTTTTTCTCTGTGCTTTTCTTCACAGACTGGAGATGTGGTAGAGTGCCAGAGTCCCCTGCCTTAGTAATAAGCTGATTGTTAAAAAGCCCCGCTATGCTGGTTGACTGTTTTCTCCCTGTCCTTCTTCTGCCTCAATATATGCCCTTGGAGTATGTATGTATGTATGATCTTTTGTGTGAAGAAATTTGCAGTGTAATTTTTGAATGTTATTTTTGTATTATACTTTCTTTGTTAGTAATTTGAATTAACCAATCTGTACTTTTGTTATGTATTAATGTGTGCTGTTTTTTCTTATGTTTTGATCACACTAAAAGGAGCCTGGCATTTTTTTAGCATTGGATTTAAATTTTATGTAATTGAATTATAATATCATAATAATGCTGCATGCCTTGGGCATAAATGTGTCATCAGTACCTCAGTGCAGCACCCCCCTAAGGAAGCTCCATTGAGTGAAACATTGGGGTTACTGAGCATGTAGTGGTTGGTTCTCTCTATGTTACTTTGTTTAAGTTTGAATTGGTCTTTAACATCCACAAAAATTGAAACGATTTGGCATTGAGAACCTGGTCTGCAGAGCAGTTTTTGCTAATTTCATTTTATCTACTCCAGTGTGCAGTTTTTGTTTAATTGTTTGTAATCTTTGGTTACTTTTCCAAGACCTGCACCTCCTCATTATCCAGGTGCAGTATAACTTGGTTGAAGCACTGTTCAGCAGTCCTCTGATGCGCTGCCGAAGCAGACAGCATGTACACATAGAATATACTATGATTTATGTTAGGAGTTTTAAGAAGTGCAGAAGGCTATTGGCCCATAGAGCACTTAGCCCGAGAGCGAGTTAATGTTAATGGTTCCATACCAAGTCTTTTATCAGATATCTATGTTGTTTCAATTTAAGCGAGTCAAAGGTACCAACCTGCGATGTCTCTTGGAGAAGAATTCTATAGGGAATGATCCTTTGGGTAAAACTTCTTCTTACAAGTCCTTTAGGATTAGTGTGCATATGCTGGAACCTATGACTTCTAAGACTGTTTTCTCTATGGTTAATACTGAATCCCAGTTCTGATAAAACAGCATTTTCCCTAATAATTTTAAACATTAACAAAAGATCACCTCTTGATCTTCTACGTTCCAAGGGAAAGAGTTTTAATTCCCTTAATCTACCATCATAAGCCACGTGTTGGAGGCCATCCACCATTTTGGTGATTCTCCTCTGTGAACTCTCTAGTTTGTTAATGTCCTTACGCAAATAAGGGTTCTGTAATGGGGAACAGTAATGAAGTAAGGGGCAAACATATGCTCGATACAGGGATATAATACACACTCTGCTTCTGGAAGAAATTGACCTTTTTATACAACTTATAAGTTTGGTAGATTTTTTTGCTACCTTTGTGCAATGATTACTAAACTTAAGATCATTACTGATAAGAAGTCCAAGGTCTTTTTTATTGCTAACCCTTTTTAAACATTTACCAGCTATATAATAATCATTGCATTTATTGGCTTTGCCCAGGTGCATAATAACACAGTTTTCAGGGTTAAACACCATGCCATGTAACTTAGCCCAGCATTCCAATGTTAAAAGGTCCTCTCTCAGTTTATGGAACCCATCCATATTACTGACATCAGCTGCTAGTTTGGTGTCATCTGCAAACTTAATCTCAAAGCTATTTAAATTTTTATTAAGGTCTGAAATGAAAATGGAAAACAGGGATGGACCCAAAACTGAGTCCTGGGGAACTCCATGTGTGACATATCCCTTATCAGAGATGGGGCCTCTTATTCTGACTATCTGTTCCCTATCTCCCAACCATGCTTCAACCCAAGTAATGAGACCTATTAAGTTCTAGCCTTTTCATACTTTCCATCATGGTATCATGGGGACCTTGTCAAATGCCTTGCAGAAGTCAAGATAGACAACATCCACAGACATGGTTCTCAAGAATAATAATAATAATAAAATGTATTTGTTATAGCACCTTTTGTATATCAAAGCACTGTACATTCAAGATAGAAAAAAAATACAATAAAATCAAGAAAATCCAGAGTAGGCTTTTCCCCACAAAAAAGTCTTAAGAGCCTGCTTGAAACACCCCACCATCCTGCACTCCCAAAGCTGACATGGCAGAGAATTCCAGAGGGTAGGTGCAACAAAACCAAAAGCACATGCACCAGATGACTTTAAACTTATCCTCAGAATCTCCAGCAGCCCCTCGTCAGCTGAGCGGAGCTGTCACAGAGGGGTGTAAGGGACCAGGAGCTCTTTCAAGTAATCAGGGCCCTGTCCATATAGGGCTTTGTAAGTCAGTAGACCTACCTTAAAGGTGATCCGCCACTGAATAGGCAGCCAGTGCAGACCGTACAGCACAGGGGTTATGTGAGTTCTTCTAGATGCCCCAGTCAACAAACGTGCCACATTCTGCACTAGCTGCAAGCAGTGGATATCAACCCAGGAAGCCCTAAGTAAAGGGAGTTGCAATAATGAAGGCCAAAGTCACAAAGGTGTGACCAAAACAGGATGGTTGCTGGACAGAACAAGGTGCTTAATCCTAGCAATGTTCCTAAGATGGTAAAATGCCAGCTTGCGACTGCCGACACCTGATGATGAAGGTCAGACCATCGTCAGGCACCACTCTAGGTACCATTCAGAAGTGAGAATCTGATCCCCCAGGACTAAACCGGAGGAGAGCTCAGTCTTCAGCCCCTCTGCCCTATGACCTGGGTCCACTACAAAACCTCAGTCTTTCCTGGGTTCAACTATAAACCGCTGGTGCTCATCCAATCTTGGATTTCAACGAGGCAGCTATTCAATGCTGAGATAGCACTAACCTGGTTGGGGGCAAAAGGCAGGTAGAGCTGGGTATCTTCAGCATAACAGTGAAACCTCAGCCCATGCTGTCTTACAATGTCTCTGAGGGGCAGCATATATACTGATGAATAACATGGGGACAGCACTGAGCCCTGAGGTACCCTGCAAGGCAGAGAGAAAGCCCCGGAAGAAAATATACCTGAGACAACTCTCTGCATTCTACCAGTGAGGAAAGATGTAACCCATCTGTGAACTGTACCAGACAACCCACAGATGGACCTCAGATGCTTGAGCAGGACCCCATGATCCACAGTATCAAAAGCTGATGATAAATCAAGGAGAACCAAGATGAAACGGTGTCTCCGATATCTCGCCATCAAGAGATCACTGAGCACCCGAACCAGAGCAGTCTCAAGACTATGCCTCTTACAAAAACCCGATTGGAGAGGTTCGTATAAATTATGGATGGTTAGATAGTTATCCAGTTGAGCTGCCACAACTTTCTCAATAACTTTCCCCACAAAAGGAAGGTTAGAGATAGACCTGTAGTTTGCTAGGTTCTCCAGGTCTAAATAAGCTTTCTTCAGGAGGGGTATCACCACCCCCTCCTTCAGGGAGCTAGGGAATTAACCCGACTCCAGAGAGCACCAGACAATCCGAGCTAAGACTGGGCCAATGATGTCACAACAACCGAAAATCAGGGAAGTAGGGCCCAAATCTAAATTACAGCAGGTGGGACGCATAACCTGGACAGTCCTCATAATATCTATGAACTCTGGCAGATCAAAGGAACTCCAGGAAGCTCCGGGTTCTACGACATGGCACCGATCAACAGCATCCCTCACAGAGTGAAGTTGGAGCATTCCTGCTGATGTCAGCCACCTTATTCGCAAAGAAGCAAGTGATCTCATCACAATCATTTTGTGAAAAACTCGATGGAACTGCTGACAGGCTGGGTTGCACAGTCTGTCAACAGTTCTGAAGATTGAGCTGGTTGGTCCGTGTGACAGCTATTTCCTGTACAGAATTCTGCCTTCTTATGGGAAATTTCTGTTTGATAGAATTTATAATGTTCTAACAAATAAGGTGGTCGGCATCTAAGGCTGTTCTCTGCCAATGATGCTCCAACCTCGCCCTGTCTCACAACTCCTTTAGAGTCCCATCAAACCAAGGGGCCCCAGGCGGCCTTGAAGGGGCCCGAACATGGACAGAAGCAATCAGATCGAGAACTGAAGAAGCGGCCCTATTGAGGACTAACTCTTTCATAAAAAACTATGTTATCAGTTAGGCAAGACCTTTGTGCTTTGAAACCATGTCGTGAGCCATCCATAATATTCTTGGAAACAATTTCTGCTTCTAGCCTACCTTTAATTATTGACTCAAGAATCTTGCCCAAAATACAAGTCAAACTAATTGGTCTATAATTGATGGTACTACTATGATCACCTTTTTTATAGATAGGTACTACCACAGCTTGGCGCCATTCCTTGGGAACTTTACCTGACTCTATAGACATATCACCAGCACCTTACCACACCATGCCCCTACATTAGCTCTTAGTCTAGCACTTCTCCACCCTGGTGCCCCCCTCTACTCACTCCTCCCCCACCCAACAGTCACATTTTCAACCCTACATCTCAACAAGGCCCTATCGTGAGGCTGCTTCCCCCCCGCCATGTTCTCTCTCCACTGCTCTCTATCTCACTCACTGTAGCAGAACCAAACCCACAAAACCAGTGAAACTCACTAAGAATTGTAAATATATATATTATTACTGTGTCATGAACTGTACTTGTCTAGTGATAAATACTGTAATATTGTAATCAATTGTATTTTTCAAGGTGTTTGTATATTGTAATTCATCACCTGTTTTTGTTAACCTGATCGGGAACCTTTGTAAAACTTGCGCTAAAAGTCTTTTCGAATACCAAATAAATAAAATAAATAAAATTAAATAATATATGCAAAGGTTCTACCAACCAGGTTCAATAGCTTTCAAAATTCGTGGCTGGATAGCATCTGGGCCAGGAGACTCCTCTCGAGTAATCTTTGAGGAATCATTTGGTGGCTCATTTATTAATCCTGGAATAGGAGATTTATAAGTGATATTCTTAGGGGAAAAGGTTGAGCAAAAATAACTATTAAATTGACAAGCCATTTCCTTAGGGTCAGTGATTATATCTGAGTCAATTTTAATGGGACCTATTTTCCCAGAATAACTTTTCCTGTTATTTGTATATGAGTAAAACTTTTCCACCATCATTCATATGTGCCAATTTAAATTCAGTTTTCGTTTTTCCTTATTTATATTCAATTGCAGTTCCTAAGTGCCTCCCTATACTTATGTTTATTATAATCGTTGTTGTCTCTTTTGAGTGCTCTGTAGGCCCTTTTTTTAGCAGAGATTAGTTTCCTGACCTTGTTCGCATACCACGAGGGCATTTTCTCCTTTTTATTGTACAGTTTACGATTTGGAGTATGTTTGTCACTCAGCTCAGTGATTTTGTTTTTAATTTTAAGACAGAGTTGGTTGGCAAAGATATTTTCTGAAATCCAGTCCCAACTGTATAGTTCACCAAGTATAGCTCTAAAGTTAGCCTTTCTAAAATCCTTGACAGTGGTTATGCCAGATTCTCTAATGGAGTTTGTAACCATACAAAAGTTATAATATTATGATCACTGTTAATCAATGTTTCATGAGTTTTGAAGTTGTTAATTTTGCCCGACATGTCAGTGATTTCAAGATTGAGCATATTATTGCCTCTAGTGGGCATGGTAACAAGCTGCTGTAAACCACTAGCCATACATAGTTCAAGAAATTTATGTTCTTGGGAAGTAGATGCTGTATGTGGATCCCAGTTAATCCCTGGTGTATTGAAATCACCAAGTAAAATAGTCTCCTTGGATTTCAAATGGCTTTCGATGTTATTTAGTAAATGATTGTGGTCAAAAGTATTTGTATCAGGAGGCTTATAGCACACCCCTACAACCAGATTCTTAGTGTATTTCTTTTTTATTTCCACCCAAATGATTTTGTTAGTATCGTCAGTATTTTCATTCAGTTGTCTGTATTCCAAATTGCTCCTTAAATAAAGAGCCACACCCCCACCCCTTTTATATGACCTGTCTTTATGGACAAAATTATAACCTGGGATGGTTTTGCTCCAGCAAGAGGTTTCACCCCACCATGTCTCGCATATAGTTGTAATATCAATGTCTTTTGATGTTAGGGTTAGTTCTAGTTCATTTTCCTTTATGTAATGTAGGCTTCTTGCGCTTGTGTATCTTTTTTTATTTTTATTTTTAACTGGATCACCCATAATACTCATCTTGGGAGATACCTGGGTAACGTTCCACATTGCCCCCATTCACTAGTTTTTGGCCTATGGTTTGACCTATTTATAGCCTGAAAAAGATGTTGCCCAAAGTTTTAGCGCCATATTTGTTCAGGGCAAACTGTCATTACTGAAAAGAGTGTTTTTACAAACAAACAACTCCCATGCCCTTAGACAAATTAGATTATTCTCCAGGCACCATCTATGAAGCCAGTTATTATAGTTTTTGATTTTCAGTATTTTATATCTCGAAGTACAGGTACGGGTAGAATTTCAGAGAGATTATCTTAGCTTTTAACATTTTTAAAACTTTAACTGCATTAATCATATCACTTGAAACTTCATCAATCCCAGCCTTATTAATGTCATTCGTTCCAGCATGTAAAATAATGTTTTTGGATTTTCCACATTTGCAATATGCCAGGCAAAATAGTAATGTCCTTAATAGTTGCACCCTATAACTACAGCTAGTGACATTTGATTTATTACCTCCAGTGGAGTATCTGTCTGTGTATCTTGTGATAGAATCACCAAAATGAATATCTGTTCAGTTAGCTGGGGAGTGACCTATTGCTGGTAGGTGGGGTAGGGCCTTGCTCAAGCATGGAAGAAGGGCCCTTCCCAGGATCATCATTTAAATGGTTGGGCCCTGAGATTTGGTAATTTTCAAGATCTGCATTTGTAAAAATACATTTGTGTCCCCATTATCACTACTAGTTCTAGTGCGCTAGTGCTACTTGTTTCATTACTACCTTGACTGGGCATAGGCTCATTGGTGTTACTATCATCAGTTGGGAGTTGTACTCCCTTTTGTCGCTTAATAGATGGCTCACCAGAAGGACCTCCAAACTATCCTGGTCCTGGAGGTTTAATGGGTAAAGATGTTTGTGAGTGGTAACACAAAGGCTTCTGCCTTGCGGACCCTTTTTGATACTCCTCAGCTTTGGATTTCATACCATTCTTCATCACAAGAGCCCAATGAGTCTTCACCCCTATTTCTTTTTTTAACACCACTGGCCTTCAGCATTGTGGGATTCGAATTTAGAGCTGGTACAGAATCATCCACTTTGCTACTGGTCTTTTGACTAAATTTTCCCCTTCTATTGATTGTCTTGATGTTGACATGGTGGGTAGGTTTAAAACAGGAGTAGAGGCAGAATTACCCTCAATTACTCTTTTGGTCATGTTGTGCTGGTTCTGTTCTATAATCATCAACCTTGTGTTAAAAGCTGGATAACTCTTTCTGTGTGGCTTCATTCCAACACATTTGGTACATGTGAAAGGCATATTTGGTAAGGGGGACATCAAAGCATACATTTTACATGACAAACATTTCTCTCCTATGTTCTCCTCCAGAGTCATTATAGTATCAGCAATTGTTTTCATCAATTACTTTATTAAGCCTTTTCCAACAAGGGAGTAAGTGGGGTGAAAGAAAGGGCTTACCAGAGAATGTGGAAATCATAGCCTCACTGCCTCACCTGCAAAACACACAAAACATGCGCTGAGACGTACTTGTCTTTGCATCTGTCTTTGTGCATGGCAGCCATGCTTGCTCACCTGTGCTCGCTCCACCGCATGGAGCACTCTTTATGCCTGAAGGAACCCAGAAATGCTAGTCTGGGTCCACATGACCCATTATACATTCCACACACCTATCTCGCTTGTTACAAACTTTAAAAAAACACTATTGCCCCTTCTAGCAGTACTGCCTGCTCTAAGCACTATATAGCACTCCATTTCCCCAATAAAAACACACAGTTACAGCCTTCGTTCAGTTTGAGATGAGACAGGAACAGCTGTAATCCAGGCTAGCTCTGGGACTACAATTCCCAATCGTCTTCCTGGATACCCCTAGAGATCTGTCACAGTAGTATAGGACCAATATACTCCATGGGCTGTTTGAGAACCTCTGCCAGGTCTGTCTCACACACAAAGGTGTCTTGCAGCAGATGGACAGAGTGATAGCAACATATATAATATACCACAACACCCATGAGGATGAGTGATTCCTCCTACATACAGAGTGCAGTGGTATATTCAGTGGTTTTGAAAGTGCTAAACAGCCACCTTCACAGCGCAGTGGCAGTTGGGAGAGCCAGTGGGGCAGTGGGGTGCACAGGAGAGGTATCACCAGCAGAAGAAAGGAGGTGATGTTGCCTCTGTACAAATCACGGTGAGATCTCATCTGGAGTACTATGTCCAGTTCTGGAGGCCACATCTCTGTGAGGACATAGACAGGGTGGAGGCAGTTCGGAGGAGGGTAACAAAAAGGGCGAAGGGCCTGCACCATAAGTTATATGAGGAGAGACTAGAGAACCTCAATATGTATACCCTGGAGGAGAGAAAGGGGGATATGATAGGGACCTTTAAATATCTCAAGGGAATAAGGTACAGGAGGGTAGCATTTTTCAGAAAAAGAGTTGTTCTAGAACAAGGGATCATGACATGAGGCTGGACTAAGGGGTAATGTGAGAAAGTATTTTTTTAATGGAAGGGGTGGTGGATCCATGGAACAGCCTCCTGGCAGAGGTTATAGGGCCAAAAATGGTAGGGGAATTCAAAAATGATAGGAAAGAGAGGGTAAGCAGTAGATCATTTTGGATCTGTGGTATATGAAACAGATAGGGAAAAGGGGCAGACTAGGTGGGCCAAGCGGTCCTTATCTGCCATCAAATTCTGTGTTTCTTACCTGTGTTTTTTTCCAAACCCCCCTTGCCAGTAGCATGTATTCTGATGTTTCTCTACTAAAAAGTAATGCAACTTATTCCCTGGATTTCTAATATATAGGTATTATATTTACCTAATAGAAAGGAGTGCAAAAAATTGGAATCTGCACTTCCATGCCAACTGTCGTCACTGATCGGATGAGTTTATTTGAAGTGCTAGAAGTGAAAATTTGGTCCAGACAGAATATGGGCAAGTAGTTTAAGCTCCTTATTCTAGTAAATCAAGATCATCTGAGTACTTCCCCTTGCAAAATCCTGATTTCCTTGATATATAGTGCCTATGAAATGCTGCCATGAGTTTCCTTTGAGAGCTCCCATGAAGATCTGCAGTAAGAGAGGGGTTGGTTCTGGCAAATGAATCCTACTGTGTAGCAAGTAAGTTTTTATTTGCAAATATATTTAGTGCTTCGTCCCTATTAGGCCACATTTACTGAAGCTCAATAAAGGATAGGATGCCTTGGGCATCCATAAATTAGAATGTAATGGTTAGGCCTTATTGTCTCCAATTACTGCAGGTGTAATCTATCCGAGAGGGCAAAAACTCAGAGTCTACTGCTAGAACTTGACAGTAGTAAAAACATGGCTCATCGATGGGAAGTCTGGAGTTTAAGCCATAATGACAACATCCATAAATCTAGTAAAGTGGGCCAAATGATGATTGTCAGCAGGGTGGGAGAAAAAATGTGGCTATATGAAGCACACCATTAAGAGTGAATTATGTTTGCTTCCACAGAGACATATATTGTGAGCAGAGCCAATAATATATGGCTCAGTGGTGGGCAACCAAAGAACAGTATTTTAAAATTGGTAGGTTAACTCCCCCCTGTGTTGATGGCAATTTGAATATGGAATAACAGATCATGGGACATTGTCCATTCCCATATGAACCTGGACATAAGTTTGTCCCAGGAAGCAAAATAACATGAAGATGGGTTGAACTCTGATATTAAAATAGACTGACAATAGAAGACACTGTTAGGGTCAGAATAATGAATACAAGGAGCTATAAGGCCAACAGAGGCCGTATTAACATCAAACCAAACATAAAACTTTCTTGCCTACTGTCCTGTCCTTCCCAGCTAGGAGACAGTAACACAAAGGTCCCTATTTAGACAGGGATAAACAAGATGGAATAAGAATCCCAGCCAAGGAAGAAATCTACAATCCAGAGTGACTGCAGTCCTCCACTGTGCAGCAGCACAGAGTAATTGTACACAGCAAATAGCAGTAAACAAATGATAATTTACGGCAGAATGCTGTTATTACTCAAAAATCATCTTTTTACGGCATTGTAACACCATCAATGTGATGTCATGCTCTTGTTCTACTACCGTTGATGCGTCACATCGATGGTGTAACAGACTAGAACCACCAGATGGAGCTGTTGCCATGACCCCCACATGAACAAAGCAATTGGCTGTTGGGAAATTAATGTTAACTTGCATGTATTTTGGGCTGTCCGTTGAATAGCATTATGGCAGTGTTTTTAATTTTCTTTTTATCTTTCCCTGGCTTTCATTTTTATTAACTTACCATTAAACCTTCTCATTTTCAAACCACCAGGTTAAATCTGTCTTCCTGTGTAGCAAGGTAAGAGAACAGTCTGTTGTAATTTGGGTGCAGTGATTTTAAAACTTTTTGTTGATGTTTGTGCCGATGACCATGCACTATAAAAGACAACGTATGGTCATCAGGGCATAACCACGCTAAGCTTGCCATCTCGTGGTTCCCATGGCAGCTCTGAGAAACCTCTCAAGCTGCGCTCTCGAGGTTTAACAGAGCTGCCATGGGAACCACTTGATGGCAAGCACAGCGTATATGTCCTGATGACCATACATTATCCTCTATCTTGTCTGTTTTATCTAGGAAGGGAAGTATTGCAGAAATATCAAATTCTCACCCTCCACACAATGTGTCAGTACTAATAACCTTCTAGTTCAGAAGTACCATAAAGAAAAGAAAATTGTAATGCCCAGTGGCAACCCCAATCAAGCCTTCAACGGAGCTAAACAGCTAAATATAATAGTAAAGCAAAAGGCATATGTAAATTCTATTTTTCCTGTTTTGTTGCGGTAAGATAAAATGATGAGGCTACAGTTCCGAGAGACAGGGGTAAACTTTAAATGATAGAGGGAACCCAAACCACAAAACCACTCTAGACCATTCTTGGCTACAGCATTACAAGACGTTCCTAAAATAAAGCTCTTCCACCAAACCAAATCTTAACCAAGCAATTTAAAGCAGCAGTGTAACAAAAAATGTGTTTTTACCAAAAAGCAACTTTCAGCTACAGTTATAAAAATATTAGCATACCTGTCAAATCTACTTTTCTAGGTACCTCCTATACTGCACACTGAGTTTTTGTTTCTCAGTCCCAACCCTTGTCAGGTCCACAGTGCTATTGCCAAGCCAAATCTGATGGACATCTTTATTTCTTAAGAAAAAAACTCAACTAAAACATTTATAAATTACTCAAATACTCAAATTTTGGCAGAAAAAAATATTTACCACCAAATAAAACTAGAAGATGCCTAGAATATTACATGGTGAAAAAAGGTAGGGTCAGATTTTTTGCCCAGTTTAGTTACATTGCTATTTTAATGAAGAATCAGAAAGGAACAATGTCCCACATATCCTACTCCTGAAAAGTAGTTTTAGGCAGTATTATCAGCCCTTTGTTCCAGGTTTATTAATATAGGGTTTCTAGAATCCAGTAGTGAGAGCTGGGGTAGGGAGTCAAATGTGCATTGCAGATATCCAGAGAGCTACCTCTCCTCCTCGGCCTCCTCCCAAGGACCCCAACTTCCTGCTATAAACAAACAGATTTAGTCCCAAGCATCCCTTACCAAGTACTTCCTCCTGTTAAATAAAAACTCAAATAATAAATCTTACTTTATTTATTTTTGATTTTATTTATTCTTTAGTAACCAGGTAAGGCCCACAAAAATATCAGGTAAGGCCCACAAGACACAACTGCCTGTTTTCAGGAGCAAAACCCAGGAGCACTGGTGTGGACTAAGTGACTTGCTGAGGAACACAGAATATGCAGATGGAGGTTACGGGAATCAAACCCGGGTTTGCTGGATGTACCAAGCTCATTCATAGCTCATTGCTCTAACCTCTAAGCTATACTGCTAGCCCACTTCCCACAATCTTACAGGACACTAGCTCTCCCTCCAGAGGGGTACCAACCAAGAGCAGAAGGGAGCACAGTAAATAATACAGCTATAGAGTGTGTGACTATCTTTTTGAAAACAAAAACCCACAGCTCTATAATACTAAAAAAAACTGCATGTGTAATCTTGCTCGCCTGCCTGTGCTTGCTCCGCTCGCATGGAACGCTCTTTATGCCTGAAGGAACACCAGGCATTCATTTTGGGCCAGATTATGAGCAGATCAGGGCCATGTTCCCATACCACCTGTAATACAAGAAAACATAATAGGCACCAATTTTATAAAATAAGATACCAGTTTGTCTACACTTATAATATGAGGTGAAAAGAATCAGTTATTTAAAGTAGCCAAGTTGCACTTGATACAAAGGTCCAAATGAAGCAGGCATTTATCAATGTTGAATGTCTGCTTGGTTGTATTTGCTGCGTAAGTATTAGGTATTGATAGTGCAGTGGTGATAAATAAGTTAATAACACAAGATATAGTGAAATTGTCATGATTGGGAAGTGAAGAGGTTCACACGTAACACTGTCATTTTCTTAGACTGTGACCTTGTGTTTTCAAAATACTATGAATATGACAGGTGTCATTTATGAAATGCGACTCAAAACATTGTTGACCGTGAAAACAGGTTTTGGCAGGGATTTGATAATGACACCTGCCATATTATTCTGTGGGGAAAACATGAGTATGTTAACAATGTGGGTTAAAAAGTAAAATATTGCAAAGTTATGAGTAAATGTTGAAAAATGTCAATGTTTGTTCATAACTTTTTTTTAATTTTGACCTCAAATGTTCAGAATAGTCTTTTTGTTACACCACCTTATCCACATAACCAGTCTCATTTATGAAATCCTTTCCAAAATGACATTTTGTTGTACATGTTCAAAAAGATGTTTTGGGCAGGATTTGAAAAATGACGTGTCATATTCATGATATAGGTACGAAAACTGCTATGTTGAAAATGTGGGGTCTGAATCTGGTGAAACAGCAAAGCTAGGAGTAAATATTGAAGAATGTTAACATTTCTTCATAATTTTGTCTTTTTTTGAGATTTTGATACCAAATTTTCAACATAGTCTTATTATGACCCCACCTTATGATCAAGACAAATGGAATTTTTGTCCCTAAAGCTGAATATGTGGATTGACAGTGAAGACATGTTTCTGAGGGGCTATGAAAAATTACAACTGCCTTATTCATGAGGTGCTATGTTGAAAATTTTGGGGGAAAATCTAGAAAAAAAAAGCAAAGTTATGAGAAAACAATAAAAAATGTCAACATTGCTTCACATCTCTAGTTGCTTTTTAAGATTTTGACCCCCGATTTGCAACATCATTTTTTTATTACCCTACCTTATGATCAAGACAAGTGGAATGTTTTAAATTCTGTCCAAAAGTTGATTTTGCAGAGTGATGGTAAAAACCTGTCTTGGAGGGGATTTGAACCTGCCTTGTTTGTGAGGTGGGGGTACCTCACTTTATGATCAGGGAAGGTGAATTTTTAAAATCCCAATTATTTATTTATTTATTTTTTAATTTAATCTTCAGAAATTAACCTTTGAACTTAGAGCTCGTTTATAAAGGTTTCACGACATAAGGCAGAAAAACAGTTACAATGGCACAAATTACAAAACAGTTACATTGGCACAAATTACATAACAGTTACATTGGCATGAATTACATAACAGTTACATTGGCATGAATTACATAAACAATGATTCAGGTATCTAACATTGGGATACTAGGTAGACAAGATAGTTGCTAAGTTGTTGGTTATAAGTAGTTGCTAAGTGCATGTATAAGCCATATCAATGCTGCCTGGAACCAGACATTGTCACTCAAATTAGGTACTGTTGCTTTATTAATGGTTGCCAGTGGGGAAGGAAAGAAAGGGTTGGAGTAGGAGAGCAACAGATGAGAGGAGGAATTAAGGGAAAGGTAAGTATGGGATTAGGGCAGGATTAAGGTGGTGAGACAGTTAGTGGGGGTGGGAGAGGAAGGAGTGGATAAGATCAGGATATGAGTCCCATAGAAGGATAGGAATAATTGGAGCTTAGGGCAAGGAAGGCAGTGGGGAAGGGCAGGAGGAGCATATGTAAGAATATTACTAGTAACAAGGGAGTTTTTATCATTTAGAGAGGAGTTAGAGAGTCCATTTAACCCACCAGTGTACTTATGAGGTCAGTGATGTCCTTTAGATGGGTTGGAGTGCCTGTTAGGTGTCAACATTCACAGGTTCTGTTGGTAACTAGAAATTGTTTCAGGCAATTCTTAAAGGTTGGGAAGCTCTTGGCATTTTTTACTTTGACTGGGAACTCATTTAACCAGAGGGGCGTCCTATAGGTGGAGGAGCACTGGCCGAGAGCTGTCCTCCTGAAGGGGATGCTGAGTGGGTATTTAACCGTGCCCCTTGTGTTATGTTGTGAGTGAGCTGCTTGGATGATTTGTTGAATGCCGGGGGATAGGCCTAGTTGGGCTTTTTTACCTAATAGGCAAGTTTATAATTTGATCCTATCTCTAAGGTTAAGCCAGTTTATTTGTTCGTACAGGGCGCATGCGTGAGTTTGTCTGCCCCAAGGACTAACCTACATGCTTTATTGAGTGCTGTAGTCACCCGTTTTAGGCTGTGTCCAACGTAGCACAATATACTACCAGGCCATAATCAATTATAGATAGGATTGGGATGGCAACAGAGAGGCAGAGGGCTGTGGGCATAAGGTATTGACAGTTTCTATATAGCACACCAAGTCTGATGTTGACCGCTGTTGGCATTTGAAGCATGATTTTGCAGAGTGAATGCAAAACCACATTTGGGGTGGAGGGATTTGAAAAATTTCATCTACCTGGTTTATGAGGTAGGGTTAAAAAAGATCATGTTGAAAATTTGGGATAAGAATATTAAGAAAAGACAGTTATGCGTAAAAGTTCAATAAGCATTAAAAAGCCATTAACTGAACTTGTTTTCAGCCACTTCCCAGTGGAGCTCAGAATGAGCAGGACATTTGAGAAGGAGCAGCACTGGACTGTATAAGTAAGTATGGGGTGGGGGCATGTGGGTGGTGAGTGCTGAGGGGTAGGGGTGGGGTGTTGGGGGCAGAAGTCATCACTGGACCATTTTCATCTTATAGGTTTATGGACAGGGCATGGGGAGCGATTGGGAGGTGGACAGTATACTTGGCAGCGGGACAGTATTTTATTTTCATGGATGGAGCACAGGGAAGTATCAGGAGATGGCGGGATACTTGGCAGTGGGAGGGTATTTATTTTCATAGACAGCACACGGGGAAGGATCGGGAGGTACGTGGGATACCTGTCAGTGGGAGGGTATTTTATTTTCACCGCCAGGGCATGGGAAAGGATAGAGAGGTGTAGACTTAGGTTTATGCAGTTTAGAATGTTACATAATTTATATTTTGCTCCTCAGAAATTGTCTAGGATAGGCCAACTTGTTCACCCAACCTGTTTGAGTTGCAGCAAATTGGAGGAATCGCTACTGCATATGTTATGGCACTGTGAAAAAGCTGCTCCATTCTGGATTGAGATTAATACCCAGCTAGATCCCATATTTGGGCTTACAGATGTTTTTACCTGGACATATGCCTTGTGGGTAATTATCATGGCAGAGAAACTGGCCCTTATAAGGGGTATATTGCTTTAATTTTGGCTGTAGCTAAATTGGTTTTGCTGCATCACTGGATGGATGATAAGGTACCATCCTGGATGGAATGTCACAATGAACCCCTGAACACAATAAATATAGAATTACATATAGCTAATATGTAACAGAAAGATACAGCTTTTCATGACCAATGGGGCTCTTTATATATAAAGTTAACTGCTTTATCCTCAGGTTAATCATCAGTAATTGATCTGTCCCCTTGAGGGAGATTTTTTTCCCCCAGAAATGACAAAGTATTGGTTGCTTTGTTTCTATTTTACAGTGCCCCAACCTTGCTACCTAGTTTAGAGCAGTGGCACTTGTGGAGGAGGTGGTAGTGTTGATTGTACTTTTATTTTTTGGGGGGAGATTGTTTTGTTTTATACTGTTTTATTTTTATTCTGGTTTATATGTGTTGTTTTTTTCTTGTTTTGTTGCATTTAATCTTTTGAATCAATAAAGCATACTAAATTAAAAAAAGGATTAGGAGGTGGGCAGGATACTTCTTGGCAGGAGGAGGGTGTTCATTTATATGGATGGGGCACCAGAGGAAGGATCGGGCAATGGGCAGGATACTTGGCAGTGGGAGGGTGTTTTATTTGTATGGATGTGGCACCGGAGGAAGGATCGGAGGTGAACAGGATACTTGGCAATGGGGAGGTGTTTTTTCCACAGACAGGGCATGAGGAAGGATTGGGAGGTGGGTGGGACACTTAGCTGTGGGAGGGAGTTGTTTTTGCATGTCTTCTCTCTGCATAGTAATGGAGGGGATCTCAGAGCTGATCACGACACTGCTCAGCTGCTTGCTGGGCAGTGTCATACAGATGAAAGAATTGAACCCCTTTGTGATAAGACTGGCTGGCTACTTTGAACTACACAAAGTTTCTGCCCTGCTGCAAACAGAGAACACTGTCATGATCAGCCTCGCTGACCATTGGGTTGTCATTGTCAAGCCCACTGCAGACTGAGCTGTATTTGGACCAGAGAGTGACACACCTTTGAAACATGTAATTGTAACAATATCTTTGTTTTGAGCATAAGCAAACAAGCATAAAAATGTTGACTGTAGCCTCATCAGAAACTGCCAGAAAAATGGCTGGTTGTTTCTGATTAGAACAACTCCTGATCTCATATCTGAATCCCTCTAGCAAAGAGACACCTTCCAAGGGAAAGTAGAGGTGTAATCCCCCCTTTGGTGGCAACTTTTTACATATTATCTCCAATTTTCCCGTCTCTGTCCCAGGTCCCTGTTGCCTCTTAAGTCTCCGTCCTGGCCCCTGGCAGTATGCAGTTCAACTCAGGGCCGGAGGAGCCAGACCATGGAGCTGTCATGCTCCATTTTGCCCTTTGGGAGAAGCGACTCTTCCGTGCATGCGCAGTGCATGCCTTTCTTCAGATCACCATGGGGATCGCCCTGATTCCTCCCCAGTGATCCTGACCCCCCGTGTTAGCTATGTGGGGGTCAGACACCTGGAGGAAGCACCTGAGAACTGGCGCTGGGAGCTAGTTTTGAAGCACCAGCAAGCATTATTCCAAAGGGCCCTCATGAATATTAATGAGGTGCCATGATTAATAATGAGCTGGATTGCTGCCTGGGGGACTCTGTATATTGGAGGCAGTGACCAGCAGCAGGAGGGTTCAACTGAAGTAATTTGGCAGTCACTTGAAAGGGGACAGGGTTTGCTGCAAGACCATGGGGCAGTGGATGTTAAAAGTTATATGCTTGGCTGCAGGGACGCTGAAATGTGGGACACTCTATAGACTACAGCGGGACTATATGGAACAGCCATATTCTTGATCTTGACCCCCTAAGGATGGCCAATTAAGTACTTAGGCACCCAGGACTGTAAGAGAAGACTCCTGGGAGAAGGTGTTAACTATTTTCAGGTGCCAAGAGACACAACCAATCAATAATCCAAGAGGGCTCAATATTGTGATTGATGACTGGAGACAGCAAGTCAGAGGGCAGGATTCTCAAGGGAGATCCCAGAGACTGTGGGCAATTGATTCATTTTGTGGCTGGGCTCTGATCAAAAACCAATTCAATCTGCTCAGCCCTGGCTTTATAAATTTCTTTCATTTTTTTCAGAGGGGCTACTGGTTGTGACCAATATCAATGAACAAGTAAAGTCCAGTGTGCCCCCCCTAAACTGCCCAAACAGGCCTGTAATGGAGGATTTTCTATATCTCATACTTTAAATAGGAACTTTTAGTTATCAAACTTTGGCCAAAATGTGAACAAGTCAAACCACTCTGTCAAAGTGGCCCCAATCGGTTTGGTCCTGCACTTTAAATAATGTAAAAAATACTTTGCTGATCTGAGTTAGAGTCCTGCTGTTTCATTCTCTGTTTGCAAAGGCAATTCTCCAGCTTCCTTGTCTCACATTTATAAAGTGCAGTTTGCTAGGTGGCTGGGAGCAAATCACTAGGAAAGGGTCACAGCTTTCCCCTAATCATAAACCAATTGTTGTGTGATCTGCTCAACCTGGCTTTATAAATTTATTTAATTATTTTCAGAGGAGCTCCTGGTTGTGACCAATATCAATGAACAAGTAAAGTCCAGCTCTGATCAAGTCAGGAGGGCTCTGTGCTACAGGAGAAAGCATCTAAGGCCTTTCACAGGGCTTAATTTGGAGAAAAGCAGAGTTTGTCAGAGAAATAGTAGAGAAGTGTTCCTGCTGATTTAGAGGAGCTGCAGATTCTGAGTCAACTGTTCCAGGTGCTCTTTTGGAGTTTGCTGTGTTAATCGGAGACTTTTGCTACAGCCGTTCTGCAACAGTTAGGGATTGAGAGAGAAACTTGAGTTGGGGAAAAGATTTCCCAGGAACTATGAGTAAGCCAGAGAAAAGCTGGAATCTGATTTAAAGCAGAGAGTGAGAGAGAGACTTTAAATGAGAGTGAGCAGGTGCCTAAGACTTCAGAGACCTGTGGTCATTGTTGAGATCCAGCTGAGGACTGGGAATGCTGCTCTAGAGTGGAATTTGAGCCAACTGCTAAGAGGCTGGTAGAGCAGAAAGTGTGGAGAAACTGTTCTGGCTGCAAAGCAAAGCTGACCTGGTGTTGAGAGGAAAAGAGAATCTCAGAAATCCCAGCTTAATTTCAGAGCAAGGTGGGGAACCTGCTAACCTCCATTCAGTGGAGTCTGATGGCTGCAGGGGGTCACTGACATGTGGTGAGGTGCTAGGTACTCCAGAGGGAGCCTGGCAGTGGAGTCACTCCCAGGTCTGGGTTTCCTGTAGTTGCTGGGCCTGCAGTAGCTCTGCAATGGGCCTGAATAGGCTGAAGGTGACAGGTGGCCAGATCATCAATCAAAGGACAAGCAGCCAGATCTTCAATCAAGTTCAAGTCCTCAGGATATCTTCTCTTGCCCATTTACTTTGCTCTCCATTGAACTGAGATCCCTGAATTTGGACTAGTGAAAGCCCTCTGCCAGGAACTCTCAGATTTCGAGGATTGTAGTACCCAGGTCTTGCCCTGGCAATTAGGAGGAGTGTTTGTTTAATTGCCACAGTCAGTTACATTGTTTCTAGGGCCCCAGTGCCAGCTAACCCATGGCACTGAGAAAGCCTGCAACTTCTGGGTACCTAGACAGGACAGAGGGCAGCACTAGTACCAGTGGGGGTGGGTATCTGGAGTGGTCTGGCCTATGGGCCCATATGTTATTAATTTTTCTGAGCAACTTTTCTAACCATCCTTCCTTCCACAGCTATCCTGGTTCCAGGTACCCTGATCCTAGCCTTTCCGCCCAATAAAGCTGTGTTTTGTTGTTTGGAATTGCTGTGTGAAGGGTGTTTTGTGGGAATTAACTATAAAGTGTATGTGGTATGTGGTATTAGAAAATGGGCAAAGTGTAATTTTGATGTTGATTGGCTAAAAGTGCCAATCAGCCAGTCTGGTATGAGGCAGAGACCGGGAAAATAATGAGTCCCAGTCTCTGTTGCCTCATTTCATTCTAATAATCCTATGCTATTAGAATGCTGCAAAATGCAGGTACCACTATGTTTTCTCTTGCTTAGGAAGCGAGAGCCCCCTGCTCCACTCATTCTGTTACAAGAAGACATCAACGGTAGACAGCATATCCAATACAGGAAAAAAAAATACAAGCTGCCTTATTTTGTTTTTCACAGTAATGCCTACATTATAAAAACTGACTACACATAAACCAATCACCCTGCTTACCACAGTGATTGCGCTGACGTTCTGATCCTCTGTAATCTCAACTGCAGAGAAAACAAAGCTCACAAATAAAATGAATGTATATAAATGAAAAAAAATAAAAACACATCATGGAAACACAACTGCACCACAGATGGAAGGGTTGGGGGGGGGTTGGGGTAGTTATGTAATGTTAGGACAAGCCCGCCAGCCTATCACACATTCTGCCCCCAAAACAGCTGTTGAAACAACACAAAAATGACTGACAACTGCCCTGTATTGTGTAACTTTATGGAGACCAGTGAGCTCCCGAAGCAAAAGGACAATCAACAGGTACAATTTAAAAAACAGAAACCTGACACTGCCACTTCACAGAATCCCAACTGAAGTCCCCTACTGTCACATAAACACACCATCAATCATAAAAAAAAACAGTAAGTAAATGGCTGCAAGAAGAACTTGGAGGGGGGAGGTTCACCAGTTGTGCAGAAATTCATACAGAGCCCACCGTCACTCCTCTCATCAGGACCACACTGCTGGATGTTCCTTTCCACCGAAGTCAGAAAGAGAGACAGAGAGAGTTTCTCAATCACTCTCACTATGCAGCAGTCACAAAAAAAAAAAAAAACTACCACTAAGTCTACTCTTTTGTTTTTTTAATCTTCCTGTGGTGGGGGGGAGGAATTGGGAAAGCACAGATAAAGACCGATAGTCATGGAAACACATGGCAGCACCAAACAAATTACCATAAAATGAACTGCCTCCTAACATTCTTATGTCTCTCACAAATACAAACTACTAAGAGCATTCCCAGGTTACAGTTTAAAAAAAACAAAACAACCACAAACATCGATGGTCAAAAGGTTACTGTTTCTTGACCATCAATGTTTATTCCTATCTACTTCCATCCATCATAATTTGGGACTACAGGCTTTGGATTATCATTTGGACATAACCTGCTGCAGCTAGTTTTCCACGTGACTTTCTGTTGAGCAGTAGAACTAATTCTTACAATAAATGACTTTTTATTTGATGAAGATTTTTATTTACAGGTCTGTAGTACTGCCATGGGCACCACCATAGCACCCTCCTCATAAATCTATTTTTGGGTTGGTGCGGGGACACCATGGTGTTTGCCCATGGAAGCAATCAGTTTTCCAACAGATTATTTTTGGGGTAGTTATATAGATGACATCATAGCTATATGGAATTATACTGAAGGACAGCACTGACATTTGTACAAGAACTAAAACAATTTACATTTACATCTCATTGCTAACTCCTTGAAACAGAAATCAATGTTTTGGAGATTGCTATTAGAGTAGATAGCAGAGGACAAATTCATACAAGCACTTTCACGAAACCAATAAATGGTAACACCCTTTTATTGGCTACCAAGTACACATCCTGAGCATGCTGTCTGAACAGTTCCTTATGGGCAGTTCATTCGTTTATGAAGGAACTGCTCTGATAACGATTCCTTTGAATTACAGGCTCAAGAAATGTATAACATAGAGAATAATGGCTTCAAAGGGGTTATAACAAGAATGTTACACACCTCCAGAGTGGAGCATTCAACTTGCGGTGGCGCAAGTACCATTGCACCATGCGCAAAATCCCGATATTCAAAAGGTGACATGCAAATGGGGCTATAATTCATGCAAGGCACAGGGGGGCCATTTGCATCTGATTATGGACCCATTTGCATGCCATTAGCATGTAGGTGCACCGATCCCTGAGGACTTGCACCTGGCACCCTGCCAGGCAGCAGCTGTCGGGGACCGACGCCCCCTGCAGCCAGTCGCGGGAATCGATGCGATCCCCACCACCACCACCCCCAGTGGCCCGAACGCGGGCATAGTGTACCCCCCACCAGCCCGATCAGGGCAGCAATGTGGCCTCAACGTATCCCTGGTGGTCCAGTGGACCGAAATGCCTGATCGCGAGCAGTATGTTTAATAAACCCCCTCCTCCCGCAGTCATCCCTGGTGGTCTAGTGGACCGAAATGCCCAATCGTGGGCAGTACATTTAATAAACCCCCGAACATAGCCCTGGTGGCTAGCGTCCCCACCCACCCACCCACGAAGCCCCACCACCCCGCTCCCCCGGCAGCCTGGCGGGCGGCAGCATCTACCGCCTGCCGCCCCCGCCTGCCGACTGACTGCCCGGTAGGAGCTGCATGCCCATTGGTGCAGAGCAGAGCCAATGGGCGGCAGCCATACCGTACATGACAGTCAGATTTGTGAATCGGGCTGCAGCGGGGAGCACAAGGAGTAGGTTGAGGGCCAGCCACAAGTGGCAGCTGCTGTGTTGCGCCTGCAATGCAGCAGCTCACCTGTGGGTGGCCTCGACTTAACCTTTTTTTTGGCTCAAAGTTGTGCAGGCGCAGGTTGGGGTTGCGCCAGAGATAACTCTGCACAGCCCGCTGAATATCGGGCTGTGCAGTTTATGCATGGTACCTCCCATCAGTTCAGCATGCATTCATTTGCATTGCGCTGTTGCTCAGCCTGTTTTCAGTGGCGCAACTGCCTCCTGCTGAATATTGCAGAATGGAGCAAGTTCGGACTTGCGCAGGCGCAACCCTATTGTGCATGGCGCAACCCTTTTGAATATCCGTCCCCAGGTAATAAACAACATCAGGAAAAATATAGTACAATTAAATTAAATAAGGATGAAATAAAACAAAGATTGCTCAGTCTTAACCCCAGCAAATCCACGGGACCGGATGGAATACATCCAAGGGTGATCACTGAATTGGCAGAAGTTCTGGCAGAACCCCTTACATATCTATTTCAGACTTCCCTGGACCAAGGTGAGGTGGCAGAGGCATGGTGGGAGGCAAATGTAATCCCTATTTTTAAAAAAGGATCCAAACAAGAAGTCAGTAATTATCAACCAATAAGCCTGACATCTACTTTGGGTAATGTATTGGAGGGGGTTATAAAGGATTATATAGACCAGGACATGTACCAGAGAGGAGATATCGATAACACACAACATGGCTTTAAACATGGTAGGTCATGTCAAACAAACCTTTTGAGTTTTTATGAAAATCTAAGTAGGTCCCTGGATGATGGTTGCCCTGTGGATGTTATTTTTCTGGACTTCTCGAAGGCCTTTGACAGGGTTCCACATGGCGAATTGGTGGATGCCCTGACTGAACATGGTATTCAGGGGAATATAACCTGTTGGATCAACTCTTGGTTAAGCAATAGAAGACAGAGAGCGACAATTAGAGGTTGTAATTCAGGTTGGTCAAAGGTCATGAGGGGTCCTACAGGGATCTGTATTGGGGCCTTACCTTTTAATATATACATTCATTCTATGACAGCTGGGAGCAATGTGTGGAGGCTAAATTTGCTGACGACACAAGACTCGGTTACATTGTAAATAATGTAACTGAAAGTGCTACATTATAGGAAGCTTTAATTATATTACAGAGGTGGGCACAGGGGCTCTAAATTAACCTTTAATGTGGAAAAATGTAAGGTTATGCATTTTGCAGAAATAATGTAAGGGCAAACTATACTTTAAATGGACATATGCTTGGAGTTGTTGAAGAGAAGGAGACCTGGGTATTAGGGTCTCAAATGACCTTAAGTTTAAACAACATAGTAGCCTGCTGGTTAAAAAACTGCCAATATTCTGAACTGTATAAACAGGCATATAAAAAAGTAGGAGGAGGGAGGTCCTGCTGCCATTGTATGGCTCACTGGTGAGCCACATATGGAGTATTGTTCACAATTTTGGTCACCAGGTTATAGAAAGAAATTGCAACTTTGGAGAGGGTTCAGAAAAGGGCCTCTAGGATGATCAGTGGAGTCCAGGGTATGGACTATCAGGAAAGGTTAAATTACTGGGGCTGTATACTCTGGAATATCAAAGATTGCAAGGAGATATGTGCATGGTATTTAGAGCAATAGGAGACATTAATTTGAGGAAACTTCTGAGCCTAGAATTACGTGAGTTACCATACCAAATTAGAGGACACCAATTCCAGTTAAAAAGAGAGCCATTCAGGACCACAAGGAGAAAACACTGGTTTAGTGTTAGAGTTGTGCCCTTATGGAATAGGTTACCTATAGAAGTAATAAACAGTGTAAATATGCAGGCCTTTAAAATGAACCTGGATAAATTCCTGATTGGTAACAATATTAGTAGATACTACTAAGATTTAACAGCGAGCTTATGGACTACTAGTCTTCTCTGCTCTGTAAGACCTATGATACCTATGAAGTGCAGCGGTTTATTAATTGCGGTTCAGATTTTATAGTGTATGTCCTCACTTGTTCTTGTAATGTACTATATGTGGGATGAATGATTAGGAATTTAAAGACGAGAATACAGGGGCACATCCGATCTATTTTGTCGGGCACTCCTGTGGCCCCAATCGGACTGCATTTCACACAGTTTCATAATAACAATGTGAGCAGTTTTCATTTCATGGTTATCCAAAGACAGCCAGCCCATCCTTGGGTAGCGGATTGCAAACAAATGCTTCTTCAAAAAGAAACACGGTGGACTTATATTTTAAATCCTTAAAACGATTTGGACTTAATAAAACTGTGGACATTACTCCATATCTACATAAATAACATGTTTAATTTGAATTATTGAGTTTACTCTGCTACATTGTAAATAAAGATTTGCAGGTATGTCTGCTTTTTTCACTTGCTGTCTCTCCCAAATTCTTTTACTTTTCAGCCTTTATTTTTTACTTATGCTATTTTCCCACTCATTCCCTTTTCTCAGCCCCTGCAATACTTCATTATTTAATTTTACCTCATAGCCAGTTGCCGTCACCCTTTTTAACAATGGATTGAAATACTTAAGTTTATGTCTATTCAGTTCAGACATAACATATCTCCTAATTTTTAGGAGGCGCTTCTTGTTCAATTATTGGTTCACTTGATACTTGAAAAGTTTTTTCAGGGTTTGACAGCAACTTGCGTTTTGCGTGCCTATGTTTTGAGATCACTTTACATCTTCGTCTATTGCCTCTACTAGCTCCCATTTCTGCCTTCTTACCTCTCTCCCCTGCTTTGTTTGTCTTGATTTCCCTTATCTGTGCCTTATGTACTTTTTGTGTAACATGTTAGAAATTATATTTATAATAGCTTGAATGTTTAAATGCTTTCTGGGTTGGTTAACAATTACAATGCTGTGCTATTTAGTCTCTGGTCTCTAACTTAACTGGATTTTTTTATATATATATTTATTACATGGTATTGTATTATGTTGATGGGTGTTTTTGGTAGTGGTATTACTTAACTACTGTGCTTGTTAATTAAATGCTTTATAAGGCAACACCACATTCGGAGACATACCCCCTGTTGAAGGTCACGTTTGGACATGAAGCGCCGTGGTGTAGTGCCATTGTTTCATGGAACTCTGCTGAATTAAACCTTACACTTGCTTGCAATTTGCATTTGGACTGCTGACTTCATTATTCTTTTTCCTTGGATGTGCTGCTTTAGTTGTGTGTATTGCCTTAGTGCAGCAGCTGACAATGCAACAAAATGGTATTCTCTTTTTCCCTGGTTATAAATTAAGAAATTGGCCAATTTAGCAATTGGCCAATCAAGCCTTTGAGTGCTTCTTTTGTAACCTACAACAAGTTTGATGATGAGAGTCTGAATGGAATCAAATCACTGACCCTTTGCTTGTGATGCCAAGGCACATCTAGTGTGAGACTTAAGCCTGCTGAAAAACTTGGTTTTTAATTGGTCTCCTAGAGTTTATTTGACTGTGGGAGGATTGTTCCTCATCAGCACCACACAAACAACACAAGAAGTTATTCGGCACTTATCTCTTTTCTGTTTGTTTGCGTTTCCTATACATGCACACTACACTGTTGTGAATACAATGCAATTGTATGTGCAGCACCATTTGTGCATAGAGACAGAGTAAGCTGCTGGTAATCTTATGTTTCCATCTGCCTTGCTGTAGCTGGTGGTAGCACAACAAAACAGTATTCTGTGCAGCCTGGTGCAAATTCCAGCTAAGGGAGTTATTTCTTTATCTGTGTATAGGATTGGCAACCCCAGCCCCCGTGTCTAGTGGTATATGGTGGCAGTTCTCATGGAGAAGGGACACACCTTATATCAGGAAACACTGTCTCTCTTTCTTTACCTTTTTCTTACCATCATGGGTCTGATCGAATGGGGACCAGGGCAACCACTTAACACCTTTAGCTACCACAAACTATAACACTTATAGACAATCTAAATCTCCAGACTGGGAGCTGAGATCAATAACAATTCATTTTATTAAGCTACCTTAGTGTAACATAGCTTTGAAGCGCATTACCCTTGCCTTCTGCAGTTCATCAGCAGTCAGTAACAATGACATTCGGTTACTATGGGCCTCTAAACACACACACAGTATACTACACTGTCACACCCAAACATGTTACCAGATCTTATTTCCGTTGAGTCAAATAGGATTTATACCACTACTATTTAATTCTCTGTGGTCTCTTTCTCCCTCTGTGTACCTGACACCTGCTACACCATGCATCTACTATTGATACCATATTTGGGGATTGGAGGTGGGGCTTGACTTGGGACGTAGGAGGCAGGGCTTGCATGTGGGGAGTGGAGGTGGGACTTCCATGGGGAACTGGAGGTGGGCTTGTATATAGGGATTGGTGATAGGAGGTGGGACTAGTATATGAGGTTAGGAGGCAGGGCTTGCAAGTGGGAACAGGAGGTGGGGCTTATGTTGGGATTGGAGGCTGGGTTTATAAAGGGAATTGGAGATAGGAGGTGGGACTTGTGTGTGGGTGATAGGCTGGTACTAGAGGTGGGGCTTGTATGTTGGAATTGGAATGGAGCAGCTTGTTTCAGGTGCTGGCAGTGCTGCAGGGCGGAGAGTATTGGGATGTACATGAAGCCTGGGAAATGTTCTGTGGTGCAAATGCCTGAAAAGCCATTATTTTGTATGGTGCTGTTTTGGAGTCGCTGATGTGACAGTCACCCTAATTGATAAGCTGTTATCACATGAAACCCATCCTCCCAACACATGATCCTTACCTTCCCCTTATGCCTGTCCTAGTCTCTCTTAAAACTGCCCACTGTCTTCAATGAGATGACCTCTTCTGGCAGTGCACTCCAAGTGTCCGCCACCCTCTCTGTGAAGAAATGCTTCCTGACCTCTCTCCTAAACCTCCCACCCTCCAGCTTAAGACTGTGCCCCCTCATGTTATGGTTGCCACTCAGCTTAAAGAGACTCTCCTTATCAACCTTAATTATCCCTTTCAAGTACTTGAAAGTCTCAGTCTTGTCCCCCTTCTCTCTCTCCTGTCTTCCAGGGAGTACATGTTCAGTGCCCTCAACCTCTCCTCATATGCCTTGCCTGCTGACCCTCTGTCATCTTTGTTGCCCTCCTATGGATCTTCTCCAGCAGGTTAATGTCCTTTGTACCAGATGTGTGACATAAACCAACTGCAATATTTATTTTGGGGAGGGGGAAAAGGGGGAAATATCACAACAGTAATAACTGTTACAAACAATAATACCCCACACAGTATTTCCTACCTCTCACCTGCGGATGCACCCACCTTTTCCCCAAATGGCAGTTTTACATTACAGTATAGCTTTAGTGGAGGGTATCACACTAGGATACTGAGAAGGTGACAGTCTGGTGGCTCAAGCTAGGAAGCTGCGTTTGGGCCAATAACTTTTAAACATCAACAAGTCTTACCTTTTCTGTCTGGGCACAGCTTGAAATTTGGCACAGTCCAGCCCAGGACTTAACCCCTCTGAGACCTGACTAGCTAGATAACTAAATAGAAACTCCCTGGAGTCACAGCCCAGGGGTACTTACAGTTCAGAGCTTCAAACTGGGGTTGCAGAAACTTGTTTCACGGTACCATGCTGGTATCAGAGGTTTGCTGGTGGAGCATCACAGTAGCAGGTCACTGGAAGGTAGCTGCTGAATGAAGACCTGAAGAACACTGGTCTTCACCTGTCAGGCTTTGTAATCTTTGCTTCTAAAGCCTTTGTGGACAATGTTCACCTGACAGGCCTCTCAACATCTTCCTCTCCAGTGGTGTGGTGACAGGGCAGGTTTCATCCCCAAAACTTCTCTGCATGGCTCACAGTGTCTACAGCATGCACTTTTAGCTGGGTATATGGCTCAGTCTCTAACCTTAGCACACAATTACTCTGCTAACCATAAAATGGTTCACCTATTGTGAGTCAACATCTACTATGCGACATCCCCAACAGCGAAACACAATGCGAATGTCGGCATTGTACTGTCGAGATAACCGGCATATTCTCACAGGGCTGTGCCCCGAACTAGTGGTGGGCTCTGCCCCACACCCCACACTTCTAGATATACAACTCAGTCAGAGTTGTCTCAGGGAGGGTGACACATCAAGAGATGCACCGCTGGTGTTCATGGGGACCATCACAGCTAATCTTACTCATTTGTCAAATTCTGTCACTGTGATGATCTTCTCGGCATGGCGGTGTCGACATGTGGTCTGCATACCCCACAAAACAGCAGTCTCTGATCAATCTAACCCCTCCAGGGAAACACAGGCTACTTGGGCTTCACTTTGCTATAGAACTTTTATTTCAAAGCAGAACTTACAGTCTCTGCTCTCACACTACCATTCCAAGCTCTCTCCCAATGCAACTAGATTCTCTTTCTGTGGCTGCACAACATCCTAAGTCTCTCTTTCTCTCTCTCTCTGCAGCAAACTCCAAATTCTCTATTTCCTGACTGCAAACTTCAAATTCTCTCTTTTCAGCAGTCAACCTCCAAAGTCTCTCTCTTTCAGCCTCTTGCTGCCTCACTGGGGCCAAACAGACAGTTTAGTTCAGAGCACAGGCCTCTGGGCTAGGCAGCCAGCAAAATGTAAATAACAAAGATAGCCTCAATGAACCTCCTGCACATGCGTGTCCATCTTGTTATTTACATTGCTGCCCAGTTTTTTGGCAGCTACCAGACCACTGGATTACCCCCAGAGCACCAGGAGGTGTGGAAACAACTTTGGAGCTTGTCCCCCACCTGTCCATGGGGCCAAGACATGGAAGATGTGGGTGGCTGCAGCCGCAGAGCTTATGGGAGCACTGGCCTGAATCCCACTGGGGATCACTGACAGGATGCCTTCGGCCATAGCCCCAATACAGATAAGCCCCTAGATTGGGGGGTGCTTACACACTTCCCTTGTCAAATGCTTGGCATCCCCATTAGCCATTAAAAGTTCAATCCCAATATTATGTGCAACAAACATATTAAAAGACATTTCTATCTTGACAACTGATTCCTGTCCGTCCAGATATGCAGCCACCATAATAAACATTGTCAAACTAGACAACTGATGCTGACTATACACATGTTGCAGTAGGCATTAATATTCCACATTTCCCACACTGAAATGAACCATAGAGCAAAACCTGGGAACAATGGGTATGGCATATACTTTTGGCAATATATACTTATGGGCAGCACATAGGAGGGTATTGGAGGAGGCGCCAAGTGTGTCATAGGTGAGTTTTATGATGTACTTAGGTTCTCTTCCAGACCTTCTAGGTAATGCATTTTCCATGGACATGGGGTATTTTCATGTATTGCATTACTTTCAGGAATTTGCTCACCAGAGGCCAGGTCTATCACATTGTCCATATCAATGCCCATCACTGGTTCTGGCACTGGATTAATGGGAACTTCTATCAGGGACAAAAGGTACTGCATTTGGATTCAAATGTTGCACTGTCTCAATTGGGGTGGTACTTGTGGAGGGCTGTGAGTTTCTACATTCCGTTTGCAACTGATACACACTTTGATTTGTCTCTGGCACATGGATAATAGGACATGTCTTCTTCATCATCCTCCTCCTTTTCAGACAAACTGGGTGCAGACTCTGTTGCAGGTATAGTTACCAGTTTTGTTTTTTTTCAAATTAATCAAGGTGGGGATGCTGTATAACTTTTTGTTGAAGAAATGGATTCCACGCTCCACAACATGTACTTCCCTGTTTATTTATTTGCCCTGGTGCTTCACTCAGTTCTTTAAGCTTTTTTAAGGGTCTTTTAAACTGTTTTAAACGCAGAATATAAAACTAAATAAATACATGCTATAAGGACTGAACAGAGTTAAATGTATTGTGACTGGCAACAAGAGTGCATTAGAACCAACAATAACCACCAACATCGCTCAGTCCACATTAAAGGGTCCGTTTGAAAGCATCCCAACCTCGGTCTTACTGCCTGAGGTTGTTGATGGTTGTCAAGCAACTATACCTGGATTTTCAGGAACACAATGCTGATGTTATGCGTTACCATGCAGGGCGTCTCATCGCGGGATATTCAAATGGGTCTGAGAGGAAAGACACCATTTGTACTCCATTGAACGCCATTACAGGCAGCACACTGAAAATCTTTGAATGAGGTAAAAAATTTGTTCTTTGAAGGAGTGCTGTCTAATGAAGTGGTAAACTATGGGGATAACTTAAAAACAGATAGCTGTTTAAGCAAGATTTATTGCACATAGCAGCTAATGAGGGAACTTTGTTAGTTACAGGACACGCAGTGGTCTTAATAAATATACCCAGATGCTCTGAGGAAGGAGCTTTTTAAGTAAATATTATGGTATGTCTGACTCCTGGATATCGGGTGGGGAAATGTGATTTGAGCATTAATTACTAGCGTTGCACTAAGTGGTGACGGTGACACCATGGTACAGTACATATAGATATGATTCTTATTCTAACATGAGTGTTTTTAACCTGTTTATAGGCTGGAAACATATGTAAAGAAGGTTTCAAATTGAAATGTTGCGTATTGGGAAGTAAGCACCGAACAGAAGGTATCATCTCAATTACCCTAAATTGTTGAAATAAAAAGGTTTAATACTGTTTCAAATATAAGCCTGTATTTTTTCAATTTTATATTTTGTGTTTAAAACAGTTTAAAAGACCCTTGAAAAAGCTCAAAGAATTGAGTGAAACGTTGGTGCAATAAATAAACAAGGAACTATATGTTGTGGAGCGTGGAATCAATTTCTTCAACAAAAAGATATACAACATCCCCACCTTGATTAATTTGAAAAAGACTAATAATGAACCTCAGGAAGCTACTAAGGAAGATTGAAATATACAGTTTCCCACAGAACAGTAACATAGATAGTTACCAGGCTGTCAGGTTCTGGAGGTATTCTCTCTAGGGTCTTTGTAACTGTTTGATGTCTGGTTTTAGGTTTTCTGGCCACTGTGTACCCATTTTCTGGTTCAGGAGCAGGTACAATCTCTCCATTGGGGAGCAGGTGATTTCTGTGTACAGTATTTTCCAAACCTTTCCCATGCACTTGATGAATTTTTGAAATTGGCAGATCTGGCAAATACAGTCAAAAGCTGAGAGAACAATTGAGAAAGGCTTACAAACTCTGAGGCAGCAGCTAAAACCAGCCATGGCAATAGAGATACAATAAAAGAGTGTGACATCAGGTGTTACGGGTGGGAGAATGGGTCCTGCTGAGAAATCTGGGCATTCAAGGCAAATGCAAGATTCAGGACCGTTGGGCACTCTCTTAACATTAACTTGGCATCAGGGTGATTAACACCCACTTGCTCTGCCTTGAACCCTTTCTCTAGGGCTTTTATTATGTCTCCAAACACAGGGTCCTCTCTTTGTGCCCGTTGCAGCTTAGGTTTACTGGGTTGTGATAAAGAGGACAAGTCCAGTCCAGTAAAATTCAAATATGCAGCAGGAACAGCATCTGATGAAGCTCCTAGCATATCAATTGCTCTGTCAGTGTTTACTGGGGTAGCTTTCTCAGTGACCTTAAACCTGGAACAAACTGCTTTTACTGTGACACTTGTAAATTACACATTTCCCTGGGTTTGACCAACATGAGAGTGCCTGAACAGGGTGTCAGCATCTATGTTGTTTTTTCCACTCTGATTTTCCAAACTGTAATCACATGCCAAAAGTGTAGATAGCCACCGGTGGCCAGCAGCAGTTTTGCAGTGGTGTTCACGTAGGTAAGTGGATTATTGTCCATTCTGACTGTGAAGTACACACCATACAGCTAGTCATGTAATTTCTCGGTCACTGCCCATTTTAGAGACAGAAATTTTAGTTTATGCACCATGTAGTGCTTTTCGGAAGGTGACAGGCTGTGACTGGTGAATGCCACAGGCCAGTTTCCCGCTGGATGTTCTTGGTATAACACTGCTCCTAATCCAATCAAGCCAGCATCAGTATGTAGAATGTACGGCTTGTGGGGATCTGCGACAGCCAGGACAGGAGCTTCACTTAATCTCTTTATGATTTCTCTAAAAGAAGTTTCACATTGTAGTCCATCTGTCACCAAAAGGTTCATTGACTTTTAAGTATTCTTTCTGGGAATTGTCTCTCTCAGACCGGGCTTTCTTCTTCTTGTTCGGGTGCGGATACCCTTTGCATTAAGTCATTCAGTGGGCACACAACAGTGGAACAGTCCTTCACAAAATGCCTGTAATAGCTGCAGAAATCAAGGAAGGATTGTAAAGCTTTCAGTATCTGTGGCCTGGTCCTGGTGGTGATGGCCTCTACCTTGGCTGGGTTGGTCTGAACTCCATTGGCCGAGCCTGTGTGGCCAATGTACTTGATGGGTGACATTTAGGGGTTCTGTGATTCTTTGATTATGCCTGCCACTAAGAACTCCTGGAGATGTCACTGGACATCTTCAGTGTTCCCAAGGGTTAGTCTCCAGGACCTTTTTCTAAATGGGTGGTCATATTGCAAATGGATAGGGTGCTCCTCACCTTGGACGCACCCCACATCCCATTCGTGTAGCGAAAATACCTTGCACCTCTTTGCTAGGTTCAGGCTCAAACTTCATCTGTAGCTGTCAGGTATAGGCAATTCCCCAAAATCAAAGGTTGCTGAATCTATTTGTGTGTCAGGACTATGAGTGGGTTCACCTCGGTGACACTATCGGCTTTGAAGATGTGGGCCAGTACTTGTCCCTTTCGGATGGTTATCGGCTTCTCTGTCTTTTTCTCACCCTAACCATTATGCGTCTGGCCTGGGGGGGGTCTCTGGTAGTGGCATTATTCCTCACTATACTGTAAGACCTTCTGGAAAACTATGCACTGGTGGGGCATCAATCAGGAATGCTTGTCCATCCGGTGGATATGAAAACTTTGCTATTCTTCCTACTACCCGCAAAGTGAGTTGGGAAGCAAAGCCAATTCTTTGTATCAATTCTTTGGATTAGACCAACGGGTTCCTCTGTCACATTGGGTGCTGAAGCAGTCACTGTTAAATTAACTCTTTTCACTATTGCTTTGACTGAAGGGTTCACCAGACTCTCAGCCCTCTCTCTTGGCAAGTCTGGCCAATCAGTCAAACATGTTCATATTTCCTGCTAGCACTGGAGTATCTGTCATACCTTTGGCTCCAGCAAATCAATGCAACAGCATCAATTGTATGTAGTTCTGCTTGGACTTTTTCTGGGAACACAATCTGTGCTATATAAAATCTGTTGTATGGATAACTGGACTCTCCTAACCCCCACACTGAAAGTCCTGTCAGGGGTTAGCGTGGCAAATGTTTCTTGAAGCAGAAAAAAAATGTTTGGTGGATAATGGTGACTTGGGAGCCACTATCCAACAGTGCCATACACAAGACTCCTTTGGTCACCACTTCAACGTCTGCCCTAGGACCTATTAACCCTGGTTGTAAGTTACTCCCGGGGGAATCTTTGGCTCTGTCCATTTTATGGAGCTTGGCAAACTCGGAGACCCAGATTGCTTCCTCACTGGGCTCCAGGGAAGTTTCCCTGATTGCTAGAACACTTGTTTTTTTTCTCTTCCACCAACTGTGGGTTTTTGGGACTGACACATCCAGTGGAGGAAATGCCCATCGTGTCCACAGCATAGCAGAACAGTCCTTCTTGAAACATAACAGCTGGTCATAACCTGACCCTTGAAGCAGCAGAGGGATTCATCTGGTGTCCTTGTTCAGGCATCTCACAGTGGTGATTGGGACTCTTGGACCACTTGCAGAGCTTTCACACATTCTTTAAGCTCTTTCTATTCAGTACTCAAATCAGAAGGGAGGACAATCTCCTTACTACTCTCCATTTGGGTCTGCTGGGGGTAGCAGTCACAGCAGGTGCCCAAAGAGAGTCAGGAACATCCTCTTGTGCCTCTTCTTGTCTCACTTCATCTAGCAGCTGTTTGAATGTCAGGTCAGCGCAGTAGTCCTTCAGACGGAGTGACAATAGGGCCCACTGGGAGAATACTGCATCCCTTAATACCTAGTTGAGTCTCAGTTGGGACACCTGAGCCAGGGTGACTTCTCCAGCCTCAGCTATTTTCCTCAACACAGTCTCACTCTGGTAAGGTAGTGAGACAGCTTCTCTCCATCCCTCTGGGTAGTGGCCCTGAGCTGAAAGATTAACTCCTCCTTCCTCTTCACTGACCCAAAGGTACTTCACAGCATGGCTAAATGATCACTTGCACTGCAATCTGTTGGAGTGGCTTGACATGAGCAGATTTACATCTAGGGCTATACCTCATAAACTCTCCACTATCCACTTGCATTTTCACTATCCAAGCACTTCCACACCTGGACCATTTGGGTGGCCTGGCTCATCCAGCTTTCATAGTCATCCTCTCCTGCAGGGAGGAAGGACCCCTGAGAAAGTGCAGCATTTTATATTGTTCATAAGGCACCACCACATAGGGTAGCTGTCCACCATGCAGCACTATCTGAGCAGGCTCATCCCCTTTTAACAGGCCTGCACATCTTGAAAAGTCTTTCCCTCTGAAGCAAAGAATGATTTAACTTTAATTATAAACTCTGTCTCTGGTGCTGGCAAGGGAGGAGGCCTGGTTTTTGACTTCTTTCCTTGCCAAACAGGTTCATGTACCTTCAACCCCTTCTGCAGTGAGGGTTGCAGTGAGTTGCTCACATCCACATTGGTGTCACTCTTTACCAAAACTGTGGTATTCTGGCTGGCACACTCATATCTCATGCCCAGAAATTCCAACTTCCCAATACCAGCTAGAGTCTGTAAAGCTTCTACAATGACTTTTCTCTTGGTGCCCTCAGGATCCCCACTACCAAAACGGCCTTCTTTGGGTCCAGGTACTCCCCTCAGCACCAGTCTTCAAGCTCTTGGTGTGCCATGGTAACTCTCAAATAGTTTATTTCTTTTGGGGGGGACCAAACTGGCTCTTTTCTGTACTGCAGTTTTTGGGGTGGCCACTCTGGGGTAGCAAATCCTTGCAGTGCCACCACTTTGTAACAGCCCCTTGACTCACCTTGGCTGTTCCAGGGCTCTCGGAGTCCATGCTGCACACACTTCCGAGGGGGTCCAGCCTGGGTTCAATGGTGGACAAGATACCTAGATAAGGAAATGGCTCAGTGCCTCCACCTGGGGTTGTGATAGGGGATACCTGTGCATAAACTGTAGACTATCACCCCCCAGGAAAATACAATAACTGCATCCACAGTACCTACCCCACACAAAGTAACAGAACACACTTTGCAATAACCAGTAATACCAAATGTGTAACACAAACCAACTGCAATATTTATTTTTTGTAATTTAATGTTTATTAAAGTTTCCAACATTCAGTACATCATCATCACGGTACATAGAATGCGAACATGTACTTTCAGCATATCCAAGGAAAAAAGGGAAAGAAGAGAAAAGAGGAAGAAAGAGAAAAAAAAGAAAAGGAATCCCTTTCCCTCCACCCACCCCTAGGTGCATTGAAATAATTGTCCTACCCCATGATGAGAACCCCCCCACATTGTCTTATCATCTCCCCATTTCCCCTCGCCCATCCCAGGTTAGATTGTCCAGAGCCTTGCTTTACAAAAAGCCTCTATTCTCAGAGGTTCGTTGTGTTTATGGCATTTGCAGAGTATAAAGTTAAGAGCGGGGCCCAGATTTTATTAGATTTGCTCAATCTGTTGTGCAAATTGGCTGTCATCTTTTCCATTCTGATATTGACCAACAATTCCTTCAGCAATTCGACATATGATATTGCTTTGCTATCCTTCCAGTGTCTGAGCACCAGTTTTTTGACTGACATGGATATAAGAGCTATATGATATTTGCGTGTGTTTACGGGGATTTCTGAGTAATTTCCTAAAAGGCAGATTTCAACCGTAAACAACTCATCAAGTCCCAACAAGGGATCTGCTCTTTGCTTGATTTGCGACCATAGTGGGGCTATTTTAGAACAGTGCCAGAAAATGTGTACTAGATTGCCCTCACCCTGGGCGCACCTCGAACAAACGGCAGAGGAGGCATTGTCAAACTTGGCTATCTTATGAGGGGTATAATACAAGTTATGCAAGATTTGAAACTGCATAAGTCGGAGCCTATCTTGTATAATAAATTTGTGGCATCCTTGCCAGAGTTTCTCCCAGTTAATAGGTGTCTCTAGAAGGAGCATTGTCCAGTAATCAGTAGGTCCATAAGGTCCGGGATAAACTTTGTTGTACAGAACTTCAAAAATCTTAGATACCGCATGTGGGAGGCCCACTATTTGAACCAAATCCACCCAGAAGGGGGGAATCCCTAGCATCTGGGGATTTACCCCAATAGTTTTCACCAGGATATGTCGCAGTTGGAATATTTTAAAAATATTAGAGGCCGGAATCCCTAACTTATCTAGAATTTCTGTACATGAAAACCATTTCTGTTCTGTCCCCTTCCAGAAATAGGTAAGCTTGGCTTCTTTAAGTTGTGGGATCCACAAGGGGGAGAGAACTTTCCCACCTAGTCTAATATTGGGATTGCCTATCAGAGGTTGCTCCAAGTCCAAGCAATGATTATACTTAATGAAAGAACAGAACTGGGAGTGAACACTCATAGATACGGCGATAGGTGGCAGCGTGTAGCGGTTTTTGGGAGAGCTCTTGGGTTGCACAAAAGCAAAGCCGCGAGGAGAAAGGTTGTGACTTCAGATTTGGGCAGATTCTATTTGGTCCAGAGGGGTTTGTACTCCCCAGATTTTCCAGGATCACTTGGGGTGAGCCACCTCAAGAATTTACTAGCATGGCTGGCCCAATAATAAGGCCAACATGTGGTACCGCAGAGCCCCCTTTAGGCTTAGGGCTGCTAACTTTGGAAGGCCAACCTGTGACCTTTACCGGCCCAAATAAAATTGGAAAAAATGTTGTGCACTTTCTTGAACCATGACTGGGGTAACCAAATGTTCAGGAGATTAAGTGGGTAGAACAGCCGAGGAAAAACGTTCATTTTAGTAAGGCTAACTCTGCCCCAGATAGTCAATGGGAGAAGGGACCATCTGTTTAAATCTTGGGTAATAATATTTAGTATGGAGTCTAGGTTGTATTTTTGCAAAAGAGCAGTGCTTCGTGAGAAAGTTATACCTAGATATTTCAGTGACTTCCTTTCCCATGACAGGCCTGATGCGCTAATCTCATGCCTCATCACTCTTTGATTGAGAGGGAAAACCACCGTTTTCCCCACATTTAATTTATAATTAGAAAGCAGACTGTACTCTTTGATAGTTTCCAGAAGATGTGGGATAGCCTTTCCGGGATACGAGGTATGAAGCAGTAGGTCATCTGCATAGGCCGATACCTTGATTTCGATGCCCTGTACCATTATACCTTGTAGCCTGGGGTTAGCAACCAGTCTTCGAATGAGAGGTTCTAGATATAAGTTAAAAAGAAGTGGGGATGGGGACACCCTTGTCTAGTGCCTGAGAGCACAGGAAACCGGTCGGAGATACACCCATTACATAAGACTTTGGCCGTTGGGGATTTATAGAGGGCCTGTATCCAGTTTTGGAACTCTAGAGGGAAGCCGAAAGCATGTAACGTCCAGAAAAGAAAGTTCCTGTTTACTTTATCAAAGGCTTTCTCGGCATCCAGAGAAACCAAGGCCGCTGGATATTCCGTGTCTCTGGATACCGAGAAAACATGTGCTAGGGTTCGAATATGGTTACCAGCCGACCTACCCTTCATGAAGCCCACCTGCTACACTCCTATTAAATCCAAAAGAACTGTGCTTAGACGGTCTGCTAACAATTTACTCAGAATTTTAATATCCTGATTAAGTAGTGATATCGGCCAGTAACTTGCCATATCCTCTGGTGTTTTGCCGGGTTTTGGCAGAAGTACGATTAGCGCCTCAAACAATGTGCTATCTGTACTCTTACCGGCTAGGATCTGCTGGAACATAGAGACAAGCAAAGGGGCAAGATTCTTTGTGAATGCTTTGTAAAAATTAGAGGAGAACCCATCAGGTCCCGGGGATTTATCGTTGGGGAGGCTATCTATAACTCTTAAAATCTCCACTTCGGTTAAAGGAGCGCATAATATAGCTTGCTGCGCTTCTGTGAGAGAGGGCAGGTGAGATTCAGCTAGGTAATGATCCAAATCCTTACAAGAGGGGGGGTTCACCATCGGAGAGTATAGAGATTGGAAAAACTTTTGGAATTCTGATGCAATTTCTTTTGGATTGATCACAAGTGAACCATTATGGGACCAAATAGAGGCAATGAATTTGGCGGATTCTTGTTGTTTGACTCGAGCAGCCAAAAGATGACCCACTTTCTCCCCCTGATCAGCATATATTGCTTTCAATTTCAGAATCAAGAACTCTGCCTTCTCTCTAAGAAGCTCCGAGTAGGAGTCTTTAAGTTTAACCAGATCCAGCAAAGTTTGCTCCGGTGTGTGAGGAGACAAATTCTTTTCTAAGCCTCTGATCTGGCTAAGGAGTTGCGTTAACTTTAGCTCCCTCAATTTTTTCCTCTTTGATGCCACCCCAATTAACAGACCCCTGAGATAAGCTTAAGGGCACCCCATTCCATGTCGGGTTTACCCGGAGAATTAAAATTAGCAGGCACGAATTGTGAGATATGGCCATTAATGTATTCCAGTATGGTTTGGTCTTTTAGAAGTTGGTTGTTGATTTTCCAATGGCCTTCCCCTTTTGGGATAACTGCCAAGGACAGTTGACACGTGACTAATGAGTGATCTGATGGTGATCCTGGGTGTATGGCCGAATCAACAACCCCGGATAACAAACAATGCGAGATCATGATGTAATCAATCCTGGAAGATGTTTTGTGGACTGGGGAGGTGAATGTATAACCTCTGTCTGTAGGGTGTAGTGTGTGCCACACATTGCATAGTCCCACCTTGTCCCATAAGTCTCTTAGGGCCCTTGTGCTGAGGATAGACCTCTGGATTTATTTCCATGCGATCTATACCGGCTCAAAAACTAAGTTTAGATCCCCACCCAAAATCATTGGGGTTGTAAGAAAGGGGCCAGTTTATTAATAGTTCTACAAAGAACTCAGGAAAGTCGGAATTTGGTCTATATGCTACCCAGTAATACCTCCATGTTGTATATTCTTCCTTGGATGAATACATACCTCCCATGGGCATCCCTAATTATGTTGCTTGGTACAAGTGGAACACTGCTCCTTATCAGGATCATGACCCGCAACTCTGCCTGGTACCTTCAGCTGCAAATATTTGTCCTATTTGTTGCCTTCTTATCTTTGATTCTTCTGAAATCAGCAGATGAGATTCTTGTATAAAAGTAACATCAGACCTCAACAGTTGTAGGCACTTACGCACTTGGTATTGTTTGATTTTCTGCCTAATTCCTCTTACATTCCACGAAGAAAAAGTTAGATTACTCATCATGAGTTAAATCTGACCTTGTGTAGGAATTCTGGGCATTCTACCAGCAGACTCTCTTCTGGGCATTATATCAATGGATTGATCCAGAGAAACCTGGTCCGACCCCTCCCCCTCCCAAAATTCAACCATTTGGCAGACAGGTGTATTGGAATCAACATCAGAGTAAACTCCCCCCTCCCCTCATTACTGTGGACAGCAGTCAACAGAGCACCCTGCTATGCCGCCCTCCCCCAGCCCTCCGCACCCATCTGCCACCCCATTGACCCAAAATGTTATTGACATCTTGGAGTGAGCTAGCCAATGGGGTGGGGGTGTAATAGAATATACTAACTAAAGCACACTGTTCGAAACCCGCTCCACTCGCTATAACGACTTTACTTTGTTAAATGCGCGTTGATCAGCTGTCACTGTAACCGTAACTTGATAGAGTATGAACAAGATTATCCAATTAACTGTTGTCATATAGAACATTATCATAGCTTCATATAACCTGATGTAGCCTACGGAGCGACAGCTTACTTTCACAAAAGAAATGTGCATAAAATCAAATTATTAGGAGCGTATATTGTCTCCTTTATACATAACAAATCGGACTCAATCTCGTGAGCTAATATTCAAACTCGGCTCCAGTAGACCTGAAAACTAACAGTTATAGTTGCCCTACTTATAAAAATGACTTAAACGGGAGTCTTTACGGTGTCTTTTAAACCAGCATTCATTTAAGTCATTCCAAAAACCAGTGCCATATCATTAACAAACAACTGAAGCAGATTGAAAAAGAAGAGTTAAAATTAAATGCTCCCCAATGCCATGAACGAAAGGTTTATCCGCCACCGCTGAATTCGGGGATTATCATCTTTGGGGTGAAATGTCAGCTGTGGTCTACCCCGCTGATCCATGAGATGAAGCTTGACTTGCAGAATTTTGCAGTAAGCCACTGCGATGCCAGTGAGCTATTGGCGAAGCTGCTTTCTGAATTTCTAGGATTCATGTGCCCTCTAGTGGCGGTCATTGCAGGGATATGGCAGTCCACGGCAACTGAGAGCTGGTAGGATAGAAACATAGAAACATAGAATTTAACGGCAGATAAGGACCGCTTTGCCCACCCAGTCTGCCTATTTCCCTACCTACTGGATAAGCTGCTGATCCTAGTTAACCAGCAGCCTACTTCTTCCTACCCCCACCCCCCAGAATTGCCTTATGACTATCCCATGCATGCTTGAATTCCACCACTGATTTTGACTCCACAACCTCCTTTGGAAGGCCGTTCCATGCATCCACAACCCTCTCTGTGAAAAAATACTTCCTTAAATTACCTCTGAGCCGCCTCCCTCTATCTTCAAATTGTGCCCTCTTGTTCTTGCACACCTCTTTTTTTGAAAGATGCTACCCTCTTGGACTTTGTTGATTCCCTTGAGGTACTTGAAAGTTTCTATCATGTCCCCCTCTCCCTCCTTTCCTCGGGCTATACATATTAAGCTCCTTAAGTCTCTCTTCATATGTCTTCCGGTGCAGACCCTGCACCATTTTAGTGCCCTCCTCTGGACAGCTTCCATCCTGTCTATGCCTTTCGGAGATTGGGTCTCAGAACTGCACACAGTACTCCAGATGGGGTCTCACCAGCTGTCTGTACAGAGGGATAATAACTTCCTGTTTTCTACTGGTGATGCCTCTCCCTATGCATCCCAGTATCCCCCAACCCTCCTTGCTGCCCTCTCACATTGTTGCACCTTTAGGTTATCTGATATGACTACCCCAGGTCCCTTTCCATTTTTGTTGTTGTTAGTATCTCACCCCATTGTGTACTCTTCCCTGGGTTTTTGTTTCCCAGGTGCATTACCTTGCACTTCTTAGCATTGAATCTAAGCTGCCATACATTTGACCATTCCTCTAACCTTGCCAAGTCCCTTCTCATCCTTTCCACCCCACCCTGTGCATCAACTCTGTTGCAGATCTTAGTGTCATCTGCAAAGAGACATACTTTTCCTTCAGTCTTCGCAATGTCATTTTATAAAGACATTGAAGAGGACCGGTCCTAATACTGAACCCTGCGGTACCCCACTAGTAACCCTCCTTTCTTCTGAGTGGACTCCATTTACTATTACTCTCTGTGACCTATTCTCCAGCCAATTCTTTACCCAGGCTGTCATCTTGGGACCCACTCCCAGGCTGGCTAACTTGTATATTAATCTTTTGTGTGGGACTGTGTCAAATGCCTTGCTAAAGTCTAGGTAGGCCATGTCCACAGCCCCTCCCTGATCTACTACTTTGGTCACCCAGTCAAAGAAATCTATCAGATTTGTCTGGCATGACCTTCCCGCTGTGAATCCATGCTGCCTAGGATTCTGTGCCCCTCTGGCCTCTAGATACTCGACAATTCTTTCCTTCAAAGTGATTCCATCATTTTCCCTATCACTGAGGTTAAACTAACAGGTCTGTAGTTTCCTGCTTCTGCCTTGCTCCCACTTTGTGAAGGGAAATCACATCTGCCCTCCTCCAGTCCCGGGTACCACCCCATCCTCCCATGATTTGTTAAAGGGTAGTCAGCGGTGTCACTAGTTCTACCCTTAGCTTTTTAGAATTCTGGGATGAATCCTATCAGGCCCCATTGCTTTGTCCACCTTCAGTTTTAAGAGTTCTTTCAGAACCCTTTCTTCTGTAAATGGGCTGGTATCAACTTCTGTATCCAGAGTGTTACTACTGTTTGTTTTATGTACCTCCCCTCTTCATTTGTAAATACTGAGCAAAATATTTGTTTAGTATCTCTGCCTTTCACAGTCTCCCTCTGCCCACCCTTCCTCCCCTTATTAAGCCTCACTATCCCTCCTTGGTCTTCCTTTGCTCCTGATGTACCTATAAAGGTTTTATCCCCTTCTTAACTGAGTTGGCTATCTTTTCCTCGGTTTGGGCCTTTGCTGTTCTGACTGCCTTCCCAGCCTCCTTTGCTTTAACTGATACAGTTCTCTATCCTGCTCCTTCTGCGATTCCTTGTACTTCCTGAATGCTTTCTTTTCTCATGAACCTTCCTGCCACTTCCTTTGAGAACCATAGTGGTTTCTTACATCGTCTTGTTTTATTTTTTGCTTCACACAAAGGCTCGTTATCTCTGTGATGGCAGTTTTAGTATTCTCCATTGTTCTTCCACCCCTCCTTCCTGCCCATTTGCTAGTGCATTCCTTAGGCTCTCACCCATTTTGGCAAAGTCAGCCCTCCTAAAGTCCAGTACTTTTGTCTTTGTATGGCTTGACTCTATTGCTGTGTTTATTGTGAACCATACTGTTCGATGGTCGCTAGTTCCCAGATGGCTACCCACTTCTACATCTGTGATCCTCTCTCCATCTCCATTTGAGAGAATCAAGTCTAATATTGCTCCCTCTCGAGTGGGCTCCAGTACTAGTTGTCTAAGGCATGCCCCCTGTAGGGCATCTAGAATAACTGCACTCTTCAAAGTGGCAGCTGCAACTGCGCTCCAGTTACCATCTGGCATATTCAGATCACCCATCAGCAATATCTCCCCTTTTTCTGCCATTCTAAGTATACTTTCTATTATTTCCTTGTCCATTTCCTCCGCCTGAGAAGGGGGTCTGTATACAACCCCTGTGCGGATTGTGGTGCCATTGCCTGTCTCCAAATTTACCCACAGTGCTTCTTCTCCTCCCTGTTTACCCTTTTGTTCTGTTGCTTTTATTCCTTCCCTTATGTAAAGAACTACTCCTCCTCCTCTTTTACCCTCCCTGTCCCTCCTGTAGATAGTGTATCCTGGTATGTTTATGTCCCAGTCTTGGTTTTGTGTGTACCATGTTTCTGTGACTGCCACGATATCCAGATGTTCCTCCTCCATCAAGGCCACTAATTCAGGAAGCTTGTTACCTAGACTACGGGCATTGGTACTCATTGCTCTCCATTTTTTGATGGCTTTACCTTCTGTTGCAGCATCCCCACACTGACTGTTCTACCTCGGTCTTTTCTCATTTAGTACCCTGTTTTGTAGGAGAGGCTGGGATTTCCTGCTGCTGTATCAGTGCCTCCCCTTTGACTAGTTTAAAGCTTGCCAATGAAGCATTTAAACCGATTGCTCAAAAGACTAAGCCTTGAATGAGAGCAGCGTTTCGGTGAGACGTTGTAGAGAGTCGGCTTCTAGGGAACTCTTATTAATGCCATAAGGGCTATGAGGTAATTGCAACAAGAACTATAACATAAACATTGTTCTCCCCTGTTGAGCCATAAAGTAACTTCAGAGATTGCTAAAGGGAACTCATGCACAGGGGGAAAAGAAAATCTTTCTGGATGGTCAACCATCCTTTAATGAACCTTGTAGTTAAAGTCCCTTTTCCCCAGAGCTTTCATACCTCTTTAAACAGGTTGGGGAAAGTGCTTTTAAGCCCTTTAATAGCGGTGTCTGCGTCTTCAAAAGATACCCAAGATCCAGAAATCAGAACCCCCAATTTCGCCAGGTAGCTCATCCGGAACTTCACACTGTCAGCAATTAACTTGGACACCATGGGATGAAACAGGGCTCTCCTTTGCCTAACCGATGCTGGTAAGTCCTGAACAACTCTAATTTTAGCACCTTCCCAGTGCACTTCTTGTAGTTCTTTGATCTTCGCAAAAAGGTGTTGTCACTCTAGAAAGTTTAAAAATTTGAAAATCAGTGGGCAAGGAGGGGCACCAGTTGGTGGTTTGGGGTGGAGAGCCCTGTGCGCACGTTCGACAGTGTAAGTCGGGCTGAAGGGCGATGGCCCGGCTAATTTTTCAACTAACTTTTGAATGAATCCCACGACATCGGGTCCTTCAGCGTTTTTGGGGAGACCTATGAGGACCGCATTGTTTCTACGACTGCGGCCCTCTAGGTCTGCTATCTTCATCTCCATTTTTGTAAGTTTCTGGCGAATCGCAACGATCTCGGGCTCCACTTTCTCAGTTCTTTTTTCCACCGAGCTAATTCTGACTTTGGTAACTGATGTTCTATGATGCAAATCTTTCACCACTTGGGTAAGGCTTTTAATTTCTGCTGTTATTGTATTCATGTTTTCCTTGAAAGGAGCAAACTCTTGTAAAAATCGTTGCAGGGTGAGAGGCTGCTGCTCCTCCGTAGTGGCTCCGGGTGTCAGTCCGTCTTCACCACCTGAGGCCCTGGCTTTTTGAGGCCTTTCCAGCGTAGTTGGAGGAGTATGTTTGGAAGGATTTTTCTTTGACATTGTCTCCATGTAAAAGTATGTTCAGGATTCTGATCCAAGCCCTTTCTTAAGCGCGTGAGACTCGATTTAGATGGAAAACAGTTAGGTATTTCGATAGTTTTGAAGGTTTTGTTGGTCCGATGGCTGGAGCTGAGCTGGAAGGCTGCTACCTGGTGGACTGCATCATGTGACCCCCCCCCAACTGCAATATTTATTTTGGAGAGGGTGAAAGGGGGAAATATCAGAACAACAGTAATAACTGGCACAAACAATAATACGCCACACAGGATTCCCTACCTCCCACCTGCAGGTGCATCCGACTGATCCCCAAATGGCAGTTTCACAGTACAGTCTAGCTGCAGCAATGGGTACCGCACTGGGATGCTGTGAAGGTAACAGTCTGGTGGTTTGAGCTAGAAAGCTGCAAAGGGGCCCAATAACTTTTAAACATCAAGAAATCTAAACTTTTCTGCCTGGGCACAGATCGAAATTTGGCACAGTCCAGCCCAGGACTTAACCCCCTCTGAGACCTGATTACTGTAACTAGCTAACTAAATAGAAACTCCCTGGAGTCACAGCCCAGGGGTACTTACAGTTCAGAGCTTCAAATGGGGGTTGCAGAAACTTGTTTCACAGTACCGTGCTGGTATCAGATGTTTGCTGGTGGTGCACCACAGTGGCAGGTCACTGGAAAGTAGCAGCTAGATGAAGAACTGAAGAATGCTGGTCTTCACCTGTCAGACCTTTGTAATATTCACCTCTAAGGCCTTTGGGTACATTGTTCACCTGACAGCCCTCTTGATGTCTTCCTCTCCGGTGCCTCTTTGGTGGTGTAAGGACAGGGCAAGTTTGGTCCCCGAGACTTCTCTGCATGGCTCACAGCATTCTACATTATGCACTTTCAGATGAATATCCGGCTCAGTCTCTAACCTCAGCACACAAAATTACTTTGCTAGCAGCAACACAGCAGTCTCTGATCAATCTAGCTCCACTGAGGGGAAACACAGGCTACTCAGGCTTCACTTTGCTGCATAAGCTTTTTACTTTTATTTCCTAATCCATAGTGAACTGTGTGGGTAACTGGCTAGAGTGGAGGCAACAGAGTGGAGTTGTCAATGGGTTTAAATCAGAGGGAGTGAGGTTATGAGTGGGATTCCACAGGGACTGGTCCCAGGTCTGGTCCTCTTCAACATATTCATTAGTGACACTGGAGAAGGAATCCAGGGCAGGTTGTGTCTCTTCATAGATGGACTAAAATTATGTGGGAGGGTGGATAGTGAGGAGGGAATGAGAGATGCAGACAGACCTTCAAAATCTAGAGGGGTGGTCAGAGGTCTGGCAGTTAAAATTCAGTGCTAGAAAGTACAAGTTAATGCACCTTGGGAAAAAGAACCTCAAGACAGAGTACTGGATGGGAGGAGAGAGACTTATTACTACAACTGATGAACGGGATCTGGGATTTATCACTAGCAACTCACTTAAGCAATTAAGTCAGTGCAACAAGGCCTATAGCAAGGCTAACAGGATGCTGGGATGTATCAGGAGGGGTATTGATAGCAGAAGAAAGGAGGTAATACAGTAGAGTCCCATTTATCCAAACTGCTTGGGGACATCAGATTTGTTTGGATAAACGGGAGTCCAGTTAACGAGATCGGCTTCACATACAGACGGGGAATACCCAGAGAACGTTTCTAAAAGCACTTTATTTTACCATGGTACTAAACACACAAAAAAACCTACATTAAACACATTAAAAATACTGTATGTAAATAACAAAGTCTAAAAAGTCTTTAGAGCTAAACTGCAATACAGAAAGTGCTGAATTCAGAAAGTGCTGTTCAGTACATTTTAAATCCCAGCCCCCACCAAACAACTGAACTTGCCCAGAGCCTTGTCATCACCGTTCCCATCACAAAATGAAACTGTGCAAAAATGCTGAAATGCTGTACTTAATTAGCGGTAAAGAAATCAGTCGTGCATTTTTGTTTCATGACAGTCTCTTTTTACTTGCCTGAGCTTGTAAGTTTCTTATCAGCATTAAGTCCACAGTGCTGGTGACTGGCTGTCGCTCAAGACAGTGAAGGCATTTCTCAAAGCAGGCTACCACTTCGGCATGTGAGATGGGTGCTTCCTGGGTCATAGCATCCTCGTTCTCCTTGACCTCATCTTCTGACTCTGAATCTGTTGTGCTGTGCTGGACGAGGTTAATTATGCCGTCCTGTCCAGGATTTTGTGCCCTCCTCACTCAGGACACATCCTATTCATTCATCCAATTCAGTGGCCGAAATGGAGTTCCTGGAAGAGTGGCAGCAATTACACTGAGCTCTTCTTGTTCGGCTGCAATCAGAGCTGTCTCATTGACTGTCGCCATTTCTTCCTCATCAGTAACATCCTCATTAGGAAAGTTAATCACTGATTTCTTCCATGATTTTTGTATTGTCTCAGAGCACAGACTCCCATGCATCTGCCAGCATGTAGCAGACATCCTTCAGTGTGACTCGATTATGATAATGACACAGTGAGATGCACTGGTTTTCCTTGGCAAGTATGATCTGTAGACACTTCTTTCTGTAGTTGTGCTTAAGATCTCCAGTGTCCCTGATTGCAGTTGGATTTTGGATGCCGTGTTAGGTGAGAGAAACATGCATTGAATGGAGATGTTCCTGGTTCCTGTGGAGATTTTGGGGTGAGCTGGGGAACAGTCAATGAGCAGGATCGTTTTCGGGCAGCCTCAGTGATCTCAGGTGCTGTTTGACAGATGGTACAAAATTGTCAGAGAACCATTTTTAAAAAGAATGAGTCCATCCAAATGTTGTTCTGGTTAGAATAGTGGACTGGTAGTGTCCACATGTTTTTGTGTTTGAAACAATGGAGCTTTTGGGATTCCCTATCATAAGAGGCTGGAGTTTATGAGTGCCACTGGCATTTGTACAGGCAAGGATGGTGACACGTTCTTTTGTTTCTTAAACCCAGGGACATTATGCTCAGCACCATGGGCTAGTGTCTTTTCTGGCAAGCAATGCCAAACAGACTTGTCTTGTCGGCATTATAAATTTTATGTCTGTGAGACCCTGTTCCACTATGATGTCATAAATTTTCTTAATGAATGGAACGATTCCTCCTCCACTGCACTTAGTCTCTTGCCACACAACCATGATTGCCTGATGCTGTGCCTTTTCTTTAATTGGTCTAGCCACCCATCGTTGGCAGTGAGAGATATGTCCCAACTTTTGGTGACACTGCAGAGCTTTCTCTTTCAATGAGGGTCCCAATATTGATGTACTCTTCGCCTCTCCTGTCTGAACCAGATATAAATGGCAGCATCTCTCTCATCATCTGCACAAGTCTACATATTCTTACGGCCACCACCTCCATTTTCAGACTCCATAGAGCTGGCAAACTTTCGCAATTTTTCTTTGGCCTCTCAGATATCGAAGATGGTGGACTTTCCCACACCATACTCAGTTGCTAAGGAGACAGCTTTCTCCCCATTCGCTACCCTCTTCACAATTCATAGCTTCTGGGCTATTGTAAGCACAGTATGCTTTCTTTTGGACATCGCTGAAGTTGAATGTGCTACAGCAGAGTCCAGTTTGAACAGTAGCACTGCTTCTAAACCCAACTGTTAAACTCAGCTATACTCTGAACAAGTGCCAGTATTCACCTGTATTTACCTGTAAACAGTTAACCAATTACCACTGTAATTGTCGCTAGTTTTAAGTGACTGTAAATGACCAGCAATTACAGTGCAATTACATTACTAAATGTAAAACGAGGTGTTACTGATGGCTGGGGACATGACAGTGGTCCGTTAGATAGGAAGTTCCGGATAATGGGAGTTCTGAGAACAGGATTCTACTGTACTTCCCTGTACAGATCCCTGGTGAGGCCTCACCAGAGTACTGCACCCAGTTCTGGAGTCCTCACCTCAGAAAGGATAAAGATAGACTGGAGACAGTACAGCACAGAATAGCAAAAATTATTCAGGAGAGCATGGAAAATCCAATGAGAGTGCCTCAAGGCACTAAATATGTACTCACTGGAGACCAGAAGGAGAGGGAGACATGATAGAGACCTTCAGGTTCCTTAAAGGAATTAACAAAGTGAACTGCAGGGAACCATTTAGCCTGAATACCAATTCACAGTCACGTGGACACGAATGCAAATTAACAGGAGGTAGGTTCAAGAGAGATGTGAGGAAGTACTACTTTACAGAAAGGGTGGTGGAACCATCTGTTGGCTGAAGTAGGGTCACGAAAACAGTCAGGGGATTCAAGCAGGGCTGGGACATAATGAAGGAAATAGTGGTTACTGGGGGCAACTGGACCAAGGAGAAGAATAGAGAGAGGACGGGGAGGGTTAGTGCACTGGAGAAACAGTAGGTTCCAGGAATTATAGGGAACTTGGCAGACTGGATGAACTTCTGGTCTTTTTCTGCTATCACTGTCTATGTTTCTATGTTTTTATTTCAAAGCTGCAGAACTCACAATCTCTACTCTCACATCACCACTTCAAGCTTTCTCCAGCTGGCAACTTCAGATTCTCTTTCTCTGGCTGCAAACTTCAAATTCTCTCTTTCCAGCTGTCAGACTCCAGAGTCTCTCTCTCTCTTGCAGCCTCTTGCTATCTCACTGGGCTGAACAGTCAGTTGAGTTCAGAGTGCAGACCTCTGGGCTAGGCAGCCCACAGCAGTCTCCTGCATCTAGCTCTCTCAATTCCCAGGAATCCCCCTTTGGTGGGCAAACAGTTTCATTTATAAGTATTTCCAGTCACCGTTCTGATTGGTAGGGGTGATTTCCGGGCATCCATATGCCCCTTGAAATTTCAGTGCCCCCCTTTGGCAGAGTCCCAGGGGCTGCCATTTGTTTATATTATGCCCTCTTTAAACATAACCCCAAAACTTTAAATAAGAACCCTTTTAGGTCTGACAGTAATCTTGCCCTGGCTCCACTTGGCCAACAGGAGCCAGGACACCTTTCTTTGCTTGGTGGAAGCCCCCTTTGTCCCATCGGCTACAACCACCCACTCCATTGGCACCCTTTGCTGGCACTTCCACTAATGGAGCCATGGCTCCTCAACATTTCGGGCTCTGGCCTTGAGCCTGGTGGCACTGGCGTTGGCTGGTAGTATCTGTCCTCTCACACCAACAGGCGTTGGGTTGCCCCCAGGTCATCAGGCCTACTCTACCCCATTCCATGTGTAAACAAGCTGACATGGTGCAGTATGGAGAATGGGTTGAGAGTTAGGCCTAATGACTATGGCACACCCCAACGCCTGTTGTGTGTGAGTGGGGGGTGGGGGTGGGGTAGGAACCTCACATCTAATTTCCAAACTTTTGTCGCTGTACTATCAGCCCTAACTGATGCATTAATGGAGGTTTTGCAATGAATTTCCTTCTTTTGAGATAGTATAATAGTATCATTATTTGACCCTGCACCAATCCATAAAGTTATGTGTATGCATAGAATAAATTCAATGGATGCACGTAATTGGGCATTCAGGAATTTTCACCAAATTTGCAGTGTGGCCTTTTGGGGACCCTACCTCATGAACAATGGCACTGTCATTTCGTTATTCTGCCCCAAAAGTTGAGTTCGCACAGCGAACACACCATTCTGCACCACAGGTGCAAAAACATGTTTTGGGCAGGATGTAAAAAATGACAGCTGTGTAGTGTTCATGAGGAGGTGTGAAAAATGGAAATGTTGAAAATCTGGAGTGAAAATAGGAAAAACTGGCAAAGTTACGAGCATGCGGAGAAACTGCACAACGTATGCTTGTAACGCAGTCAATTTTTGGAATTTTTGCACCAAATTTTCAACATGGGCTTTTTGAGACTCCACGTCATGAACAGTGGCACTGTCATTTTGTTAATTGGTCCCAAAAGGTGATTCTGCGCAGAGACTGCAAAATCAACTTTCGGGTCTGATTAACGAGATGACAGTGACAGTGTTCATGAGGTGGGGTCCCCAAAAGCCCATGTTGACAATTTGGTTCAAAAATATTGTAAAACAGCCGAGATATCAATGTAAGTTAAAAAAAACCACTGATAGCCATTATAGGGTGCTTACCTTAATTCATCAGTTTGCAGTTGGGCTTTGAAGAGTGCAGACGTGTCCTAGCCCTCAGAAGATGACAGCACACAACCTCTGGAGGTAAGTATGGGGTAAGGGGGGTGCGGGGAGGTGGGTGTGCAGAGGGAGGGTGAGGATGGGGAGGGGGATGGGGAGATGATGAGGGACCACTTTCTTCTTTTCAGTTATATAAAATAAAAAAGACAACAGGGGACGGTTTTCTTTTTTTAGTTTTTTTTAACTAAAAATTCAGTTTCAGGACACTGGGAGTGGGCTACCCTGTGTTCCTAAGTACTAGACAGGGAGGGGGATTACGAATGCAGACATGGGATTGGGCATTTTGATGTCGGCAAATAAAATATAACAAGAGGCTGGCACAGGGAATCGGCAATGGAGGGTGGAGGGAGCAAAATTGCACAGAGGGAGGTAGCGGAGGGGTTCTGTGTTATTGAGGGATGGGGGCACTGGCAGCAGAGGGTGGAAGGTGGGATGGTACACAGAAGGAGGGAGGACTGTTTGGTAAAAGTAAGAGTAAATACGAATATGCCTCAGCCCCCATGGAGGCACTGAAAGGATAAAATATTCTTCATTTAGGTAACCACCAGCAGGTGGTTACCTAAATGGAGGCCGAGGAAGTGATCCTGCCCTTAGTTTGCAAAAGTAATGGCCAGAAAAGGTCTTGACCTTTTAAAGTGGCAACATTTAAGGAATATCTCAAATTTACAAAGTTTCGCAAATATACTTTTGAAAATGCGACACTTCTAACAGCCAAAGTGCAAAAACACACATTTGGCTATTTCTTAAATCTAATTGCAGGATCATGTTCCTCTGCCCTGGTTAGGTAAACACAACTGTTGGTGTTTACCAAGGGGCACTATTTTTGGAATTATAACATTTTTTCTGCCTCACTAACTGAAAACAAGTTAGCGGCCATACGACACTACAGAGGCCATTTGCGACAGTAAAATGTAGTGGTGGCAGCTTTGAGAGAGCACATATATTTTTTCCCATTGACTATAATGGGAAAATTCTAATTTGAAAACTTTTTGAACGGATTAATATTTTTCACCAAATCTTCAAAAGACACATCAGTGACCCAGTATCAATTTCCTGAGAATTTCATACCAGACAGACAAACTATTTGAGCTGTAGCCCTGAGCAAAGCAATTTGCAAAAACCCTGTTTTGTGCATTTGTTTGCGCTCTGCAGCTCCGCAACCACACATCTGACCGTAACATAACTTGCCAGATCCAGAGATATGTGGTGCCACACTGCGCATGCAAAGTTCAGGCAAACCCATCATATGGTTGCAAAGTTATTAAAGTGCAAATGTTTGGGTTTAACATAGAAGTGGCTGGGCAACCCTAACTATAACTGCACTACTGTGCAGCTATAGTATATTTATATATAGGCACAGTAATGCAAACTTCTCTGCAGAAACTGCCACCTTCATGCAGAAGGTGGGACTCTCACTTCCAGGTCTTAAACCACGTCCACATGGACTCCAGACCAGAATTTCCCTATATGCAGGTCCTAGAACTTAAAATAACAGTAACTGTATCAAGTACCAAATGGAGGCCGGCCCACTGGCGCAGCGTTAGGGTTACCGCTCGTGCGGCAAGCTGTTCAAGTTGAGACAGACTCGGGCAGCTGGAGGGTCATGAGGGGGAGGAGGATTGAGCACCCAGAGGCTGCTCTCCTCCTCTGGGTGGGTGGATGTGGTACCGGCATACCACGCCACCTGGGTAACCACCGGGTGGTGGTGCAGCGAGGAACCCCATGTAGCAGGGAGGAGGACGTCCGCCAGAGCCGGAGCGTTAGCATCAAGCAGACTTGCATCGCCCCAGGCTCTCTTTGGCGGCAGACGCCCCATGGGCTAAAAAAGGAAAATACCCTCTGGTGCTCCCTGTAGACGGAGCTTCAGGCCCCGATCCCAGGGTCCCTGCCAGCATGGGTGGCGATCCCGACGAAATCACATTCGCTTGGGCATTGGAAGGAGAGCCCCACCTCGTACCCACCTGGGGGTCAAACCAAGGCAGCATGGGGGGATGACTGCACCCGATGCTGACAGATGAGCAGGGACGCACAAGGCCATAGGAGACTCCTGAAGGTGAGGAAGTACCGGGATGAGAAGGAGGGTGAAAAAAAGAGAATATAAAAAAAAAAAGTGCCAAATGGACTTTGACTGGACCCCTAGGGCCACTTTCAACTGTTAGTCCCTTCCAATGGTCACCTGGTCCTAACTCCATCAACCAGGACAGAGTAACTTTTCCCCACATAGGCAGTAACCCTGTGTGTGACAGGTTACAACTATCAGTGGTCCCAAACACTGGAGAACAATGGCTAGCAAAATAAGGTTACACAGAATCAATTACCATTCCTTCTACCCACAGTTGTACCACTCTTCCCAGCTCTCATAACTTCTGGGATACCCTATGAGGCCAGTGCTTGTTCAGTCCCCTGGGAAAACTGATGTTAACATGGTACTGCTGCTCAGGCTTCCACACCCCCTACCATCAGCTCCCAACTCATGGTGGGGCAAGCTCTCTGAAACATCCTGCGACACAGAAACATACCATATGGATCACATGCTACACACATGTGTGACCTCCAGTAGGCAGAGTGGCTTAGTGGCTGTAGCATGGAGGATTTCTCCTAAACTCCCTTGCATCTTGCACCTGATATTGTGCTTTTGTTTTATGTAATGCTATCATGTCTTCCTGCAGCCTGTGATCTTTCTGTGTTATTGTTGTAATTTGGTTTGTCTTCATTGACTTGCTTTGTAATGCTCCCAGGTTGCACCTGAAAATAGGCATTGTAATTGTCTAGTGTGCTTACTTGCTCATTAAAAACAAAATAAAGAACAGACAGAGTGGCCTTATTGTTATTTATACCACCTTAAACTCTTTTTTTCCCCCAATAATTGTTTTATTGATTGCTTGGACATCAGACAGGCATGAAACAAAATCTGTATTACAATTTTACAGTATCACAGTTTGCAGAAATCAGTATCCTCCTATCAGAACATTGATACAACGAAAGATACCATTACTATCCAACTTCCTAAGATGTATACCTTCACCCATCCCCGCTCCCTCTGTACACCTGTCCAGTGGCATTTCCACTCTTGGCATGTAGCCTGCACTTCAGTTTAGAATTTTGTGCCTGGGGTGATGATTTCAGTGATAATTTTCCACCAGTTCTTTATTTGAATTTTCTATCTAGCTGGCTACTTATTTTTACAGATCCTATCAACAATCTAGTGAGGTCTAAATATGTTGAGTTCTCATATTAATTTTTATGCTCAAGTAATTAGTTTCTTTGTGTAAACCTTATTTTTCTTCATACACTTCAAAAAGTTATTGTAATTATTTATTTTAAAGTGGTAAATTCCGCAATCTGATATGCAAATAAATCATACAGATTTATTTACTGTTCCATGCGCTATGACCATGGACAACCATTGGTCAAAATGAATGAACCATAGTGGACCATGGTTGACCGTGGTGTGTCAGACATACCACCCTGCTTGCCCATGCAGACTGGAGTCACCTTCAGCTCCTGACTTACTTTCCTGCTTCATCTGGCTGCCCACAGTGGAGGGGAAGAGGCAGGGAGTGTCTCTGGGATTGGTAGTGGGAGCCCAAAGTGGACGTGGCAAGGGGGTGGAGGATTCATCTTCCCAGGCAGTGCCATTTGTTCCCTTTTTACAATCCCTCCCTTCCAGGAGCTCTTTGACATCAATCCTGCAAGCCTGATTCACTCGAAGCATGCCCTCCAGCCACCCATCGATGTAAGGGTCCCCAACACTACCACCTGTTGTCACACAGGTGGCAGTAAAGCAGCAGGATGTATAACCCCCCCATCACCTGAAGAAGGAAAGTGTCTAATGGGATGCTCAATCCTCCTCCCCCCTGCCAGCCCTTTGATGGCCTAGGTGTTCCCAAACCCAGCCTGTCGGCATCACAAATGATAGCTTCATCACTGCACAGTTTGGCCAGCTGGCACACAATTTTTAAGTTACTACTGCGCTGGGTGGGCCCAGCCCGCTAGTATTTTTAAGTTGCATGCACTGTATACTTCAACAACAACAAAGAAGATAACTTTCAACAGGGTGAAGCAGATTTATTTCACTTTATTCACCAAGGAAGAGATCATTTAAAAAGATTACTTAACATATTTTTTTATTTTCAAATATTTGCATGCATTAACAAATGTGTCAACATCATCAGCTCAAAAACATTATATCAGTGTATGAAACTGATGTCCAGTTAAGGTAGTTTGACAGATTTCTCTTAGTATACAATTCATGTAAATCCTGCAGGCTGGTTTCCAGAGAAGAAATGAAGCAAAAGAGCCCAATCAATCCACCGCCCCGTGTCATGTATGATGATCCAGCTCAGCTCAAAGTTTTTAATGTACTTTCATAGGAAAAGCTATGTTGTTTTATCAAGATAAGCTGTAACCAGAAGGACCCATCTATTTTAAAAAGATGTTGGCTGGTTTCTTATCGATTAAGTGATTTTCTCTACCCTCTCAGTCATCTCAATCAACAAAGCTGAAGCAATTCTTGATCTGGTGCTCACTTTTCCATATCTTTCTCAACAATCTACCACGCACTGCCAACAACAGATGCTCCTCTACACAGATAATGCGATAGTCTTCACAAACAGCCCAGACCAGAGGAACTTGAAGGCAATCTGCAAAGCGGCTTTGGGATAGTCGAGGAATGGTTCCACAGCCATAAACTAATTCTGAACAGCAATAAAACCAAAGTCATGATGTTCAGCAGCTCTTGGAACAAGCATAAGTCCCATGCACTTAACATCAGTACCCGCTCTGGAGCTCAGGTTGAACATACCCAGCACTTTAAATACAGTATCTTGGGGTCACCCTTGACAGCTGTCTATCCTGTGACCAGCACATCAACAATATTTCCAGGGCTGCCAACTCCAAGATCGGTCTCTCCACAGGCACTAACACTGTCTTACCTTGGTGCCCTTTGATTTGCCATCAACAGCTCCATCCTTTCTGTGGTAGACTATGGCTTGGTAATCTATGGTGCTGCTTGCCACTCTGCTCTCCACAGGATATCAGTTGCCCTGAACAAGGCTTGCAGACTGCTCACACGGGCCACATGTCTCACCCATACTTGTGACTTCTATGCCCAAATGGGCTGGGTTCAACTCAGTGGGAGGATACAGTACCAAACCTGTCTGCTCGCCAAAAAGGCTCTTCTTGGTCTCCTTCCCCCGGCACAGCTTACCTACTCCAACTGCACAGCAGCTCGCAACGCACAAGAAGCTCTAGCACCCACTTCTTCCATGTTCCTCATCCTCAAATGATGCAGGGCCAACGCTTCTTTGCCTACAGAGCACCCCTCTGGTTTAATGATCTCAGCCGGGACATTTCCATCCTACCTACTCTGGGCTCTTTTAAAAGACTGCTTCATCTACAACTTTCCACATCCAGCACCTGTGACTGCAACACCTAGTCCCCTGCTACCAACAGTCTCTGCCCTGCCTCATAGCAGCTCCCTGCACTGACAAGGCCTCTGGCTGCCTTCATCCCACCCCTCACTCCCTCCCACCCCTCACTATGAGAATGTCAATGACTGCTGACCCTTTCTGCAACTCACTCCACACCACCCCGACCCACTTACTCCCATTGCCCTTTCTAACTCTTATCTGCCTTTTCTCCCTACTATTTGTTTGTCAACTATGCTCAAGTTTGCCCGCATTGATTGCTTACTGTGTACTCAAACATACTGTATTGTAATTCATAATTGCCACTTTTTACTGTCTTGTTTTGTATAACCTTTGTACATATTGTCTACCCTCCCACTGAAGTGGAACTTTTGTAAACGCAGCTTCTAGCCTCAAAGGTGTTTAATCCTAAATTTCAATAAATAAAATAAATTAATAAATAAATAAATGGGGGCATGTACAGGAAATAATGGTCAGGAGACACTGGGTGAAGTGACCATTGACACAGTGCAGTTCCAGTTGATATGGGCAGAAATCATCCCACTAAGAGCGAACCTTGGATTTTAGAGTAACTTCAGAAAAATGAGCAAAGTGCTAAGGAGCTACCTCGCGGGCATCAGAGCAGATATGGGGTGGACCATAGGTGGTCCATCATTAAGGAATGAATACTGGTTGCCACAGATGAGTGCATTAGGCTCAGGGGGAAGAACACAAGGGCCAAAGCACCCAGCTGGTTCAGTTCTGGGGTTGCCCAGGCAGTAAGGGAATAGAGGCTGGCCTATAGAAAATTCAGGAAGACCAAGAGAGAGGTGGATATGGAAAATTACCTAAGGTTGGCTAGTGAGGCAAGTAAGGAAGTCTGGTGAGCAAAGGCACAGAAGGAGCTGCAGATGGCTGAAGGAATTAAGAAGGGGGAGAAGACTTTCCTTTACTATATAAGTGAGAAAAGGGATTGTTAGGCTTAAGAAAGGGGTAGAATGGGTGGAGGATAATGGGGGAAATCAGAGATACTAAATGATTACTACTGTTCTATCTTCACCAGGGAGAAGGACAGACCAGTGCCTTCAGGAGGGAAAAGAGGAGCGGGGGGGGGGCACAGATGTAGTGATAGAGGGAGATAGAGTGAGGGAGGGGCTGCTGGCATTGAAGGTGGACAAATCACTAGACCCAGACACAGTACATCCAAGCGTACTAAAGGAGCTGGCAGGGTCCCTGACAGACCTATTTAATAGTTTACTAGAGTTAGGCATAGTACCACAGGACTGGAGAACAGCACATGTAGTGCCCCTACACAAAGGTGGTCCCAAGAATGACCCAGAGAATTACAGACCAGTCAGTCTGACCTCCATTGCATGGCAAGTATGAGACCATACTAAAGGAAAGGAAGGTGGAATATCTAGAGGGCATGGTCTCCAGGATGCGAGCAGCATGGGTTCATGGGGGCGAATCATGTCATATGAATCTGATTGACTTCATTGACCGTGTTACTAAGACAGTAGACAGAGGCCATGTAGTAGACATCCTCTATCTTGATTTCAGCAAGGCCTTTGACTCTATGCCCAATAAAAGGTTCATCAGGAAGTTGGTAGATCTCAGGGTTGGGGAAAAGATGGCCATATGGGTGGAAAACTGGCTGAGGGACAGAACCCAGAGGGTGGTTATGGGGGGGGGAGTTATTTGGCACCAGAGAGGTAACCAGTGGGGTCCCACAGGGCTTGGCACTGGGGCCGGGGTTGTTCAATGTCTTCATCAGTGACATTGGGGATGGCATTAAGGGCAAAAATGTGCCTATTCATGGATGAAACCAAGCTCTACGGGAGAATGGACACAGCTGAAGGACTACAGGATCTACAGGATGATCTGGAAAAGCTGGGGATGTGGTCTAGGATCTGGCAGCTTGGCTTCAATGCCAAGAAAGGCAAAATTATGCATATTGGAGCCAAGAATCCCACAACAGAGTACTACCTGGATGGAGTCTGAATATCTGCATCAGAGGAGGAGGACCTGGGAGTGATGATCACTAGCAGCCTGAAGTACTCCAATGCAGCACAAGAAAGCAGCAGCAAAGGCAAACAAGATGCTGGGATGCATATCTAGGGGGATCAGTAGTAGGAGAGAGGAGGTTTTACTGCCCTTGTACAGGTCACTAGTAAGACCTCATCTAGAGTATGGAGTTCAGTACTGGTGCCCACACCTCAAAAAGGACATTAACCTGTTGGAGAAGAGTCAGAGGAGGGCTACAAAGATGATAGCGGGTCAGCAGGGTAAGGCATATGAGGAGAGGTTGAGGGCACTGAACACATGCTTCCTGGAAGAGAGTAGAGAGAGAGAGAGAGAGAGAGGGGACATGATTGGGACCTTCAAGTACTTGAAAGGGATAAATAAGATGAATAAGGAGAGTCTCTTTTGGCTGAGTGGCAGCCACATAACACAAGGGGCACAGTCATAGGGTGGGAGGTGGGAGGAGGTTTGGGGGAGGTCAGGAAGCACTTCCTCACAGAGGGTTATGGACACTTGGAATACAGTGCTGGAAGAGGTAATCTTGTTGAAGACAATGGGCAGCTTTAAGAGAGGCTGGGATAGGCATAGGGGGAAGGTAAGGATCATGGGTAGGGAGGATGGGAGGAGTGGGGAAGGAGGGCAGGGACAGTAGCTCAAGCTGGGGACCCTGCAAAACGAGCAGACTAGACAGACCAAATGGCCTTCTTCTGCTGGCTTCTTCATGTGTTCATATGTTCATATCTCCTGCCATACTGAAACTGTAGGGTACTGTTTCTGTAGCCAGTATCTAGTCATGGCCTTTTTTGACTGCAGTAATCAATATACTGTACTTATACATATTATGTTGAGCTTTGGCTATGAGATGATATATTAATAACAGTAAGTAAGATTACTCATTGCAGGTGTGCCTAGTATTTCAAAGATTTCCGTGACTAGTTGTTCCCACATATTCGTATCACAATGCCTTCCCAGAATATACGGGTGTGGGTTTGCACATGGTTCCTGCTCTGTTGCCAGCATTGCAAAATGTATCTTTCTATTTAGCCTGTATGACACAGGTGTTTTAAAACAGCTTGTAATGAACTTCCAGTTTAATTCCCTCTAATTGTGAGAAGCACTAGTTATCTTATACCCAGTTTGCCCAGTTCTGTACCTTTTGTTTCATATCACTTAATTTGTATTGTAACCGCTTATTGTACTTTGTATTTCTCGTACCTGTTTTCTTCTTACCTTGTATGTGCCATCTTTATGGCCTAGGTTGTACTTGAAAACAGACCCTGAGATCAGTGTACCCACCCAGTTAACAATAAATAAATAAATAAGCAGAAATGTGCTATCCCCTACCAAACATGAGACTTCAGTTTGTATTTAACGTGTGGTAAATTTTGTATTCTGAAAACATTTATAGTATTCGAATAAAAGCTGAATACAAATCACCTGAATACTTTATAGGCCTTCGTGTTGTATTCCAAATATATTCAGACACTTGTTAGTCTTCGTATAGGCTGAAATATTTGAATTAGCTTTGCATTCAAATACAAATGAATACAATCAGTTTACTACTAATAGTATTCAACTTGTATTTTAATACAAACCCAGAACCACTACAGTTTTGTATTCACATCAAATCCTTGAACACACGTTGTGTTCATTTTGAATGCTACTGCCCTAGCAGGATCGCTGCATATATGCTTGTCTCCCACACCCCCTAGTCATATACTTCTTGCGCCAGGTGTCCAGTGCCTTTATACCCTTGTAGATGTCCATGTTCCAAATCCATATTGTTTCATATAGCTCCCTAGTACCACTTTTCTCCATCAAATCCCTTTCCCCATTGATCTTACTGTCCCTTGCCTCAACCCCACTGGATCATCTGTAGGTCCTTGCTTTAAGCACTTCCCTGACAGCCCTCTTGAAAAGGCTATGCCCTTCCAACAGTCCCAGCTAGGCCTTTCCCTCCAGGCATCCCATTACCTTTTATCCTGTAGGTCCTCATGACACTATCCCAAATTGTTCCCCATAGTTTCTAGGGCAACTAAATCAGTTGCCCTTGCTTCAATACTCCCCACCTCAGTGGATAGTTTTTTGTGAAGGTCCTGTGGTCTAGAGGTTAGAACATTGTCTTGGGAACAAGGAAATAGGTTCAAATCCCACTAGAGCCAAATGCTGGCTGTGCGACCTTGAGCTAATTACAGAACAAGAAGAATTAGTATTTATATTGTGATTTTCTTGTAAATATTTTTTTCATTAACAAGTTTTGTACATCATTACATATGTAGCATGTGAGAATTCTCTCTGTGCACCTTCCCACAGAAGACTGTACAGTGTTTACAGTGAGTATGCTGTAACAGGATCTTTTCCTAGTACACCGCTGAGAAAATTGACAGAGTGGTAAGCAGTAGGTTTTGGTCAGGCGTCGGGTGGGGTGGGTGGGTGGGTGGAGGAGGGGAGAGCAGGGCTGTTGACCAGCCCTGGTTCAGGGATCTCCCTTCTCTCTCTCCATCACTCTCCCTTTCCATACATACAGCTAGTACAGTATTTCAGGGTACAAACCTTGCATCACACTGCATCACATGTATCACCCACCGCTGCCCTGTTAATTAGCCCAAAAGTAATTTTCTCTGTCTTATATATGGAACTATCTGCCTCCCTTCAGTGTTCTAACTTAATCTGCTGTATTGTCAGACATATTTTTAATATTGCACTTTTATGTGGATGGACACATAATCCCTATTAAATATTTAATATGCTTATCTCTGCAACTCCTGGAGTATTGATACAGGAAGGACTGCAAGACTTCCGGAATTGCCCCTCAAGTTCGGATAAGAATGTGGAGATCGCTGGGCAGGCCCGCCTGGTTCATGTCCTCCTCCCATTTTTTGGCAATGTAAAAGGTATTGCAATGTTGTGTCTCTTGTATAGCTTTGTATAGAATAGAAATGTGATGTCTTGTGCTCTGGGATTTTATGTGCATGATTAAAGCGGTGATAAGTAAGCGTGTCTTGGTGTGGTATCCAATCTCTCTGGGTTTGGATGTGAGAAAGAGAAGAACTTGGAGGTATAGGTAAAAGTCCTTTCTTTCCTTGCCATATTCTTGCTGCATGTCTTCAAATGATTTTATGGTGTCCCCCCAAGTGGAACTCGGTCAGGTAAAGGAGGTTTTTCCAGCCCCAATGCAAATATGCATGGCTGAGTCTAGCTGGGAGGAACAAATCAAACTGGGCCAGTGGACATAAGTTCATATATGGAGATAGTTCTAAGTGGTGGCAACTAACCAGCCGCACCTCATGGACCCTCCGTATCAAGTTTCCTGCTGAGAGTTCCAAACATGTATCAGACCACTTCATTAAGTGGAAGCACATCTCTATCCATCTCAAGCCATTGTGGCCCACTGCCCACCAACTGCCAGCAGGAGAAAGTCTGAAACTGGGCAGTTATATAGTACATCTTCAGGTCTGGAAGCACCTAACCACTCTTGGCTCTTGGGAGCATTAGGGGTCTGAGCTTAATTGAGGGGGGGGGCATTCATTGGCCCATATATATCTTGATATGGCTACTTGCCACTTCCTCCAGTCCACTTCTGGGAGGGGAAGATGGACATTGTGAAAAATGTACAAGAATTGGGGTAGACCCACCATCCTGAGTCAAATCTGTGAATTAACCTCAGTGTAAGGGTGTGCCAGTGTCAGAGGTCAGAGGTGAGCTGGGCGCTTAGTGGACCATAATTAATCTCATGCAGCCTGTCTAGTGCTACTGGAAGTTTAATGCCTAGATATTTGATTTGCCTATGTTCTCAACAAAAAGGAAAATGGCTTTTCAGATAGGGCGGGATGGGAGACAGTGCAAGGACAGTACCTCAGTTTTGGTTGTATTAAGTTTATAGTCTGATATCATCTGTAATTAAGTTAGGACCTCAAATATTCTGGGTCAGTCAGGTAGAGGGGCACATCGTCTGTGTACAGGGCTACATGGTGATCTCTCCCTCCTAGCCTAATACCCCGGAGCTCACTGCTCTCATGGACAGCTTATGCCAAGGGTTCTATATACTGAAAATAGAAATGGTGACAGGGGACAACCATGTCATGTACCCCTGCTGAGGGGAATGAGGAAGATACATGGCCATTAACCTTGATGAATGCTTGAGGGCTATTGCATCCCCCCTGTAAGAGGGAGATGAAGGTAACTAGGAATCCTAGCCCCCATAAAGCTGCAAAAAGGTAGGGCCAGGAAACCTGGTCAAATGTTTTTTCAGAATCGAGACCAACAAGCTCTATTGCTGTGGTGTGAATGTGATGGTGGATATGTAGTGTATGTCAGGTGTTATCACCCATCTATCCAGTGAGGACAAAATTGGTTTGATCTGGGTGCATCAGGGATGGGCAGGAGGTGGTCAAGCCATTGCGTCATCAAAGATTTAAAGAACTTATTGTCTGCATTCAGAACTAAGATCAGCCTATATGCAGAATGATCCAGAAGATTATTAAACTGTTTTGGAATTACAGAAGTGGTTGCATGGTGCCATGATCTGGGTTATCTCCACCTGCCAGTACTTCATTAAACACCCTCAGTAGTTGTGGAAGCAGCTGCTCCCTCTGGGACTTATGAAACTCATAAGGGTCTAAGATTGTTCAGTAGTGAGTCATGGAAGGGTGAAGTGCCCCAAGAAGGCTGCAGTGGCCCGTGTGTAATGGCAACCTTCAGGTGTGTACAATTTGTTGTAACAGGCTCAGAATGCATCTGTCATCTCCACTGTCCTCCTGAAGATCTGGTGTGTGAAGGGATGCTTAAGGGAGGCCACTGTGGCTTTGGTTTTCTGTTTTGGCAGCTGGTATGCAAGGATACAGGTTGCTCATGGCCACACCTCATAGTACTTTTGTCATAAGAATGACAGAGCTAGTTCTGATTTATGGAGATAAAGTAGGTATTATCTATCTTTTTCTTGACCCTATCCAGCTGCATTTTAACTGACCTGTCCCCCTGCTTATGGGCCTCCTGTAAAAAGTGGATGGTATCCTCTACTTCTCAGAGGTGCTGTTGCTGCTCTCTCTGTTTCCTTGAGTTGTACTCCATATGTCCCCTCAGAGCTGCTTTGAGTGTGTCCCAAATGATGGCATCTAAGTGTTCCCCTCCGTCACTGACCTCCAGGATTTCAGAGATCTTGCCCTCCAGGAACTCTCAGAACTCAGTAGACCTTAGGAGGAAGGCACTCAGCCACCACTGGGTTTTGGGCATTTTTGTGCCAACCTCAGACAGGTCTTAAGTGGAGCTTGGTCAGAGAGTAAGATGTCCCCCAACTGGCAGTTAGTCACGTGGTGTAGCTGCTGCAACTGAGTATAGCAGTAGTTTATTCAGATACACACCTCATGTACTGTGGAGTAATGTGTGTAATGTTTTGTCCTGGGGTGCAGGTCCTACCAGATGTCTGACCACTGCAGCTCTTGAAGTCTGGTGTCACAGACCACGTGGGCTGCTGACTGCCTCAGGGAGGTGGAGGTGTCCTATGTGTTTATGCGGAGCATGTTGAAATCTCCAGTAATGAGAAGCATGCCTGATGTGTTCACCAGGAGGAGATCCAGTAGTCTTCTCCCAACTGATGTACCTTTCCCAGGGTATAAAGACAGGCTAAGGTGACCTCCATTTGATATGAGTCCTTGCACCATTACCAGACACCCCCCCATCCTGGAATATCTTCTTCTCTTGAAAAGGGGTGGTGTGTGGGATTAGGATGGCCACTCCGCAATGCTTACCTCCTGGCATTTCAGAACTATATACCGGTTGAAAGCCAAACTTCCCTAGCTTTCTGGGTTCTACTGCATTGAGGTGCATTTCTTGTAGGTACACGAGGTCAGGGAGTCCTTTCCTGATTCTAGATAATGCCTTGGCTCACTTTTTTAGGCTATTCAGCCTGTTAATGTAACCCCCAGATGGCACTATCCCAAGGGCTACTACCCCTGCTTTCTTGACTACTGACAGGTTGAGGGGCCTAGGTTCTATGGTGGGTGCCTCCACCCAGAGGTCAGGGTTTGTAGTGGTTAGAGTAGCTTGGTCACAGCCCTATGGGACACTGAAACCCCCTTTTATTCCCTCTTGTGGCTCACACAGTACACAGGAGTTACCGCCCCAATACCCCACGTATACACACTGTTTACTCATAAAGTACCACTTACCATCGAGACTGACTTGCAGCACGCCCTGAGGACCCCTGTAAAATAAGGTTAAACAACATACACATTAAAACACAATACTGTTTCCATAAGTACCAACACCACAGACAGTATATAGTATAACAATAAGAAATCTGATTTATTTAGGGACAGTAACACGGAGGGGCAATCAGGTTGATTAGTTTTGGCAAAGTTCAAATCACAGTACTGTACACATGTGTATATATAGGGTCCAAAATGTCACTCTCTGGGTACCTAGGATTGGGGGGGGGGGCAGCCAGGTCCATTGCCCAGGGTTGGCCGACAGGTGCAGATGGATGGGGATTTGTAGGAAGAAAATATATGCACAACACCCACTTGTAATCCGGAGCTGGATGGCTCAGCCCATGAAGAAGTGAAACAACAATAATTAGATGACACTCTTGTAATTGGTAACAGGCTGCAGGGGAATGCCCTGATTTGTACTCACAATACCCAAGCTGAGAACTGAATGGTGGATGTTCTTCTGGATTGTCAGAAACAACAGGGTATGGAGATAAGATCCTTGTGACTGGACCCCACTGCAGTTGATAGCAAATGGATTTACTCCGAGACAAGCTGGGGTTTGCTTTCAGCTTCAACACACAGCACACAGTACAGGGGATTGGGAATAGCGATTCCCCACAAGCACTACGCACATTGATATGTAAAAGAAAAGTACTATACCAGGCAGGCTGCTCCTTGATCCTGATCGCAGTTACTGCAAAATACCGGGGAGCACACACAGCAGCTTCAGTTCCTGACAGACCGAGCGCGATTCAGCAAAATCTCCAGTCTTCTACAGGGTGAGCCTGGTTTCCACACTTCTGGTGCTTCTTTCTCCTCACAGCTCGGATTCAGTCCAAACTGGCACTCACAACGGCTGCAGGCTGAAACTCAGGGCCTCACACACACTTTCCACGCTAAACTACACACCACAGAAGCACATACCTCCTTATCTCTTCACTGTCACAACTGATCTGACTTTCCAGTAACAGAGCAGGGCATTTCCTTTGAGTTCCTCCCAGTTCAGTTGGCTGATTCGGCTGTCACTCACAATAGAACTCCCTCTGTTGGTGAAAAAAGGCGCCAAGGTCAAAACTACATTTCCCAGAGTCACTGCCCATACAATCCCCTTGTGGCTGGCTCAAAATTGAAAGTCCAAGTTCTGATTCGTCCACAGGCTCCATTTGAAGGTCTCCCTGTCATCCTGATTGGTCCAAGTCAGCAATTCAGGACCAAAATGAAAGAGCTACACTAAAACAGTTTGTGCCGAAATGAAGACAGGTTAGACAAACTACATTTTCTCAGTCACTCTAAATGATTTCTGGCAAACAGTTATATCTTTCAACAAGGCTCCCTCTGCACATGTAGCAACGGGAAAAACGGAGCGAATTGACAGCAGCCCGGGCGGGATTCAGGCATTAGAACACACAGTCCCCACTTTCCAATTAATTATAGCTACAAGCAGGCAGCTCTTAAAAAGACGGTACCAGAGGCTCTAAAAGCACTCACACTTAAGCGGCCTAAATGCCGAACACCTCCAGACTTGGAGCATTCAGGCAAGCTCCTGGAAGACTTTTGGGAACCCCCATTTGCAGGGGGGGTTACACCCTACCTGGCCTGGAAAAACTTGGCATCCGCGTCAAGTAGGTACACTTATAAATTGCAATACAACATCATATACATTTACATCACTAACATATTAGGCTTATACGTGTAATCATCAGTCACCATATCACCTTTGCCATAAACACATTTCTGATACTTTTCAGTACATTACTTTTTACACAGTATTATACACACATTGTACCGTAACTCAGGTTATTACCACCTGTACATGAAACCTGAAGAGAGGGGGCCTTTCCCTATCAGCTACCTTGGAACTGGATGGGGCAGGGCACCATACTTAGAGGGCAACACAGGTAACTTGGAGTTAGCACTTATGCTCAGTTTGGGCAATGAGCTCGGGGACACATACACTCCTTTATGGACAACATTGAGAGGCAAGTCCACTGGGCTCCCGGAGGAATCTTAGCTTAAGCGCATTACAGGCTTCACAGCTCGACCATTCTTTCTAGGGGGAACTGTTACAGTCTCTGCACTTTTAGGCTCACTTTCAGCAATGTCTTTACTTGCCAGGGGAGTCTCCCTGGGGGTAGAGAGGCTAGAACTTGGGGCACCTTCAGCTCCATGATTTGCAATCTCAGAGTCCACAACACTTGGCTCACATGGAGAGTTTTCTGACACTGGCAGTGAACCATCAGGGCACTCAAAATACTCTTCTTGTTCTGGTATATCACCAGTCTGTTCCAGTTCATCATTTTCCTCCTCTGAAAGCTCATACAGTTCCACCATGCACAGTGATTCCATGTCATCTGACTTGATTCTCTGCACTTCACTTTCTGGGAGCATTGGCTCCAGGGACAAAGCTGGGGCTGAGACAGTTCAGAAGGCCCAGCTTCCTCTCTATAATTGACTAGGGGGTTGCCCTGAAACAACTGACTCAGTTCGTAAGAGGGTTTAGTACCCAAAGTTGCACTCACTTTCCTCTGACATGGATTGACAGTCATTTTCAACTGGGACCTGCTGTAAAGAACACTTTAACTCAGCATCTATATTTGCAGACTTTCGTTGCCTTTGCTTAGCAGCAGCTGTAGTCACTGGTCCAGAGGGAACACTTTCTGGGGGCTCAGACTCGATCAAGATTGGTCTAATGGGCAGTAAGTGATTTCTATGCATTGTTTTAACATCTTTTGAATTATTCTCAGGCCTTACTTTGTACACAGGCAGATGATCTAGTTTGCCAGCCACAATGTGAGGGAGATGGTGCCACTTATCAGCAATCTTCTGTTTGCCATGCGGTCCCAGATTTCTTAGCAACGCCTGATCTCCCTCCTGGAGTTCCAGTGCTTTCACTTTTTTATCATACCTTTCCTTGTTGGCCAGATTTCTCTTGGCAGCCATGGTTTGAGCCAGTTGGTACGCATGATTTAGTTGGGCTTTAACTTTTACTCATACTGTAAATGGTTAGCAGCTCGAACCCCATCAGGAGAAACTCCAAAACAAACATCTACCGGTAGTCGGGCTTCTCTTCCAAACATCAGGCGATAGGGGGAGAACCCAGTGGAATCACTTTTGGTGCAGTTGTAGGCATGTACCAGGGTACTAATTTGTTGGCTCCATTTAGGCTTGTCCTTTAGGCAGAGGGTGCCTAGCATATCTAGCAAAGTGAGGTTGAAACATTCAGGCTGGGGGTTCCCCTGGGAGTGGTAAGGGGTGGTTCTGGACTTTCACACTCCCCACAGAGAATGCATCTCTTTGATCAGATGACTCTCAAAGTCACCCCCCTTGATCAGAATGGATTCTTTGTGGTGCCCTGTAGTGAATGAAAAAGTTTTCTATAAGTACTTTGGCCACAGAGGATGCCTTCTGGTCCTTGGTGGGGAAAGCTTGGGCATATCTCGTAAAATGGTCAGTGACCACCAGCACATTACTGACATTTCTTTGATCTGGCTTCAGACTCAGAAAGTCAATACAGACCAGCTCCATGGGGGTGCTGGTGGTGATGTTAACTAGGGGGGCAGCCCTCTGGGGAAAAGCTTTCCTCTGTAGACAGCGACTACAAGTTCGGATGTGTTGTTCAACATCAGCACCCATCTTAGGCCAATAGAATCTGGATCTTACCAAGTCAAGTGTTCTGTCTATGCCAAGGTGCCCCATGTGGTTGTGTAGGGACCTCAGCACCAAGTCTCAAAAGGCAGTGGGCAAAACTAGCTGTTGTTTATCTATGTGTCCCCCTCTGTCTACTGTTTCTCTGTATAACAGTCTATTAATCAGTTTCAACTTAGGACCTTCTTGTATAACAATTCAGTTCTCAAATCAGTGGAGTGTAACTTGGATACATCTTTCCCTGCGTAGAGGGCTTCTAGAGCTGATTTGATCATGGGATCTCGAGATTGAGCCCGCTTAATGCTGTGATTGTCCAGCTGAGGCAGTGCACCAATGTCTATGGCAGAAAAGTGGCAATAAGCAGCAGGTATGCAATTCTCAGAGGGTCCCAAACAATCCACCATACAGTCCACTGCGTCCATCGACATTTGTTCCTCCTTGTCAAACTTCTGGCAGAGTGCTCGAATATCAGGTTCTGACAGACTGACCCAGTCGTTCCGGGGAACAGGCCTCCATGAGAGATCATCAGCATCTATGTGGTTCAGGAATGCTCTATATTCAACAGCATAGTTGTATGTAGGTAATGCAGAAAGCCACCTATGGCCAGTAGTATCCAACTTAGCTGAAGTCTGCACATAGGTCAAAGGATTATTGTCAGGTTTTACTAGTATCTCAGCCCCATACAAGTACTCATGGAACTGGTCAACAATGGCCCACTTCAAAGCTAGGAACTCTAACTTATGTACAGGATAGTTCTTTTTGGAAGGGGTCAGGCTTCTGCTGGCAAAGGCCACTGGTCTCAGACCATTCTCATGCTCCTGGTACAACATAGCCCCCAAACCTTGCAAGCTAACATCGGTGTGAAGGACATATGGTTTTGTTGGATCTGCATAGGCCAGGACAGGTGCGTGGGTAAGTTGATATATAATCTCATGAAAAGCAGCTTCACAATCAGGTGTCCATCGTGCCCCAAAAACTTCATTAGGATGGAAATACACTCTCTCAGTCTCAGGGGGAGTTGACCTCTTGTATTTTTTGTGGGTAGGAGGGTAACCTTGAGTATGATTAAGTAAAGGACAGATCACTCTTGAATAGTCCTTGATGAAACGGCGATAGTAGCCACAGAATCCTAGGAATCTTTGCAGTTCTTTTAGATTGTGGGGCTGTGGCCAGGTGGTCAAGGCCTCAACTTTACTAGGGTCAGTCTCTATTCCCTCGGAGACTATATGCCCCAATTACTTTACAGAGGTTTGGAGGAACTGACATTTATCGATGGACAGTTTCAGGCCAAAGTCTTCCAGTCGGTCCAACACCTTGAATAATCTGCTCTCATGTTCCTCCAGTGAGCTGCCAAACACATCTAGGTATACCAGGCACTCTAATATGTTCATGTCCCCCACTGCACGCTCCATCAGTCATTGAAAAGTGGCTGGGATGCCTGAAATCCCTTGAGGCATCCTCATGAATTCATAGAAGCCAAGCAGACAGATAAAGGCTGTCTTCTCACAGTCTTCTGGGGCCATCGGGATCTGGTAGTACCCACTGCGAATATCCAGCACGGAGAACCACTTGCTACCATTCAGGCAGTCTAAAGCATCCTGAATGCGGGGCATTGTATACTGATCAGGAATAGTCCACCGGTTCAAGGTGTGATAATCCACGCACATCCTTACTGTCCCATTCTTTTTTCTTATTACCACAATAGGTGAAGTATATGGGCTTCTGGATTTTTGTATTACACCAGCAGCAAGCATCTCTTGCAGATGCCATTTCACATCATTTATGTCAGCAGTGGCCAGGCTTCGAGACCTCTCACGAAATGGCCTTTCATCATGCAGCCGGATGTGGTGCTCAGCTCCTTGTACACATCCTACGTCCCATTCCTTTAAAGAAAACACCTGGTCTCTTTGGGCAAGCTTTCTACTGATTCTCATCTTCCATTCGGCTGGCAACGGGGAGTCCCCAAAATTGAACAAGTCGGGCATCACTCTGTCACTCTTCCCCAAACTCTTGTTACTGGGTAGCACTGCAGTATCTGTACAATGTACACCAGCCAGGGTGCAACCTCTATTTACCCGAATCTCTCTATCAGACACATTATGAGCTTGAACCTTTACCCTTCTGGCATAAGCATGGGCTCTGGCAGGCAAAATATTAGGCTTGACCAGTAGTCCTTCCTGCAATCTTCCGTTGCCTGGTGCATCCAGCATAAGTATTTTATTCTTGACATCCTTCCTGATATGGACCTTCCCCTGTAAGGTACACTGGGCATTTGGCACCAGAATAAGGGACTCAGGATCCTTCTTCCAGACAATTCCAACCGGTTCCTCTGGTTCCACTTTTTCAGCATCTCTCTGTGCCTTATAGGCCTTCTTGATCAAGGCCGGAATTCTTAAAGCTATACCAGTCTGTGACCCCTGTTTCTCATAACACAACTGCGCCAACTGTCCAAACATATGCGCATTCGTCCCAATTAGTAGAGGAACCCCATCATACAGTCCAGTAGGGGGACACACTAAGCCAGGGTCTCTACTTGCTCGGCCACTCCAGCCACGGAGGTGGGGAAAGATAGCCAAATTCGGATATACCCAGAGTAGGGGTAGGCCTTCTCACTTAACCCCCATACATGCAGTCCTTCCAATGGTTGTAAGGATACGTCTGACAAATGCTTCTGATACCAATCCTGGAACATAATTGTCACTTGGGAGCCACTGTCCAACACAGCTCTGGTGGGCACACCATTCACTTTTACTGTAGCTTCAATTGAAGGGCCCACTATTCTAGACCAGTCTGGAGAGGCGGTAGCAAAGGCCTGGGTAGATGATCTAGCCACAGAAGAACATGAGTTAGCATTTCTGGGACCCTCACTGCGATCATTTCATGCACTTCCTAACCACTGATTTGTTCTCTGAAGCTCTCCTTGTAGCCTGTATGCAACTTTGTCTGTGTCTTTTGGGGACCTGCATTCTCTCTTCATGTGCCCATCCTTCCCACAATTATAGCAAAACATACCTTCCGGAGATTGAGATGGCCGGGGCATCAAACTGAAAGCCGGGGTGGGGGCACTTCCAACAGAAAACCTTGGTCCCGCCTCGGTCGGCGGTGTGGTGAGCATTTGGAGACATCTCATCAATTCCCTCACTTCCATAGTCAAGACATCAAGTTTTGAACTGTTGTCAACATGAGGTGTCTGGGTAGGCACCCCACCACCATAGCAGATGCAGTCTGACAAGGATCGGAGCCTGTACTCGCAGGAGAGGCCTTCGTAAGGATTTGGCTTCCCGGAACTCCCTCAGCAGTTCATCCCAGGGCAGGAAGTCCTTTTCCTTCTCAGAGCACTCATTAGCTGCCAGTCTCTGCCCCTGAGCTTCACTTGACGGATCACCCTCAGTCACTTGTGTCGTAGCAGCAGCTATTGGTGCAATTCCCCCCTGGGGTCGCCTTTTCTCAACCCCTCAAATTTCTCTCATTAGCTCATCGTAAGAGGTTGGGGATTCCAGTCGGTTGGCCAGGCGTAACTGAAGCAATAGCAGTTTGGAAAAAGGGGCAGATTTAAGGATTCGGTCCAGCCTGGTTCTGTCCAGTGAAGTTGCTGACAAACCACCCTTTCTGAGGCACTCCGCAGCAACTTTTCAAGTCGAGGCACACATGCACAACAACAATTCCCAGGGTGTTGCTGGGCATTTCTCACCCTCCACCACAAGTCCTCATCTGAACTGGGCTCCCATACACATTCTCCAAAGCCTCGAGATAGTCCTGTGCAGTCGCTTCAGGGTTACTGGCCCATTTGGCACGAATGGTAGCCAAGGCAGGACTCGGAGGCCTCACTTAATCATTTTTGCTTCTCTGCTTCCGAGCATTGCCATTCCAACATTAGAGGGGCACCATAGTCTATCCAGGTGTCCAAATCATCCTTCCCTGGGGGTGGAGAGGGTGCCCAAGAAGATTCTCAACCTTCTGTAAGAGTCATGACAAATAGCAGATACTGACAGAGGGGCCAGCATTGGCATGGGGCATAGAAGAAGAAGTCATAATGGGTACTGGAGTGGGAGAGGGTGTTGGGGGAGGAATACCCCCAGGTGGCATGAATAGTTTCTTCAAGTCCTCCAAAGTTTTCCCTTCCTCCAGCAACAGTTTAGCAAATTTCTCCTCAAAAGTTTCAGATAGTGGGGGGGGGACTCATCCCCCCCCCCCCGGGTCTCTACTGTTCTTAGTTATCACTCTCCAGGCAGTGAGGGCTCCCTCTAGGGTAGTAGTCTGTGGCACTTTGGAACTATCTGTGGGGTCCTCATACTCTACCAGGGCCATGAAAGTGTGGGTGAGCAGATCAGCATGTCGACCCACCACAACAGGGTTTTGTAAACCTTCCACCTTGGAAAGTACTCCCAGTACAGTGTCTGTATTGATACAAAGGGGGATGTCCAGGATAAGCATAGCATTTTGGGGGATCAGTCTCCTCACCAGTACACCACTCCACCAACCGGTGCACAGCCACTTCTGTCGGAGTACCCATTTATTTTTTTTTAACAGTGCTTCGTAAATGTGGCCAGTAGAGGACACAAATTCCCAGCAGTACCTCCAAGAGGTAACCCCCAGGTGGCGCTATCCCAAGGGCTACTACCCCTGCCTGCTTGACTACTGACAGGTTGAGGGGCCTAGGTTCTATGGCGGGTGCCTCCACCCAGAGGTCAGGGTTTGTAGTGGTTAGACTAGCTTGGTCACAGCCCTCTGGGATACTGAGACACCCTTTTATTCCCTCTAGTGGCTCACACAGTACACAGGAGTTACTGCCCCAATACCCCACATATACACACTGTTCACTCATAAGTACTCACTTACCCCGAGACTGATTCTGCAGCATGTCTCTGAGGGCTCCCTGTAAAATAAGGTTAAACAACATACACAGCAAAACACGATACTGTTTCCATAAGTACCAACACCACAGACAGTATATAGCATAACAACAAGAAATCTGATTTATGTAGGGGACAGTAACACGGGAAGGGGCAATCAGGTTGATTAGTTTTGGCAAAGTTCAAATCACAGTACTGTGCACATGCATATATTGGGTCCAAAATGTCACTCTCAGGGTACCCAGGATGGGGGGGGGGATAGCCAGGTCCGATGCCCGGGGTTGGCTGGCAGGTGCAGATGGATGGGCCTTTGTAGGAAGAAAATATATGCACAACATCCACTTGTAATCTGGAGCTGGATGGCTCAGTCCATGAACAAGTGAAACAACAATAATTAGATGACACACTTGTAATTGATAGTAGGCTGCAGGGGAATGCCCTGATTTGTACTCACAATACCCAAGCTGAGAACCGAATGGTTGATGTTCTTCTGGATTGTCAGAAACAACAGGGCATGGAGACAAGGTCCTTGTGACTGGACCCCACTGCAGTTGATAGCAAACGGATTTAGTCTGAGACAAGCTGGGGTTTGCTTCCAGCTTCAACACACAGTACAGGGGATTGGGAATAGTGATTCCTACAAGCACTATGCACATTCATATGTAAAAGAAAAGTACTATACCAGGCAGGCTGCCCTGATCCTGATCGCAGTTACTGCAAAATACCGGGAGACACACAGCAGCTTCAGTTCCTGACAGACCAAGCACGATTCAGCAATATCTCCAGTCTTCTGCAGGGTGAGCCTGGTTTCCACACTTCTGGTGCTTCTTTCTCCTCACAACTCAGATTCAGTCCAAACTGGCACTCACAACGGCTGCAGGCCGAAACTCGGGGCCTCACACGCGCTTCCCACGCTAAACTACACACCGCAGAAGCACATAGCTCCTTCTCTCTTCACTGTCACAAGTGATCTGACTTTCTAGTAACAGAGCAGGGCATTTCTTTGAGTCCCTCCCAGTTCGGTTGGCTGATTCGGTTGTCACTCACAATAGAACTCCCTCTGTTGGTGAAAAAAGGCGCCAAGGTCAAAACTACATTTCCCAGAGTCACTGCCCACTCAATCCTCTTGTGGCTGGCTCAAAATTGAGAGTCCAAGTTCTGATTCATCCACAGACTCCATTTTATGGTCTCCCTATCATCCTGATTGGTCCAAGTCAGCAATTCAGGACCAAAATGAAAGAGCTACACTGAAACAGTTTGTGCTGAAATGAAGACAGGTTAAACAAACTACATTTTCTCAGTCACTCTAGGTGATTTCTGGCAAACAGTTGTATCTTTCAACAAGGCTCCCTCTGCACATGTAGCGATGGCAGAAACGGAGCGAATTGACAGCAGCCCGGGCGGGATTCGGGCATTAGAACACACAGTCCCCACTTTCCAATTAATTATAGCTAGAAGCAGGCAGCTCTTAAAGAGACGGTACCAGGGGCTCTAAAAGCACTCACACTTAAGCGGTTTAAACGCCGAACACCTCCAGACTTGAAGCTTTCAGGCAAACTCCTGGAAGACTTTTGGGAACCCCCATTTGCAGGGGGGTTACATTAACATTTAGCGAGTACTACAGTGCATCAAAACCTTTCATGACTGAAATATGTTAAGATCTCAGACTTGAGTGGTCTGTGTGCCCAACCCCCTTCCCTGCCATGACCCATATGCTATATAATCCCCCTCTAAGTCCTGTTTAATTTTTTGCATAGTATAACGAAATATGCAGACAGTAACCTGGTGGACAGAACCTGGAACTCTATAACAGGAACTGTGTGAGGTACCAACTGGGCACCCTCTAACTAAAGTTTGGCAGAACATGGTCTTCGAGCTGGGGACTCTGAACTGAGCCCTGTACTCACACTGAATTCTGCAGCAGGCAATATCCCTCCCAGGAGTGGAGGGGTCCCTATAGTATTGCTACTATATCAAGAAGGGAAGCAAGGATCTGACATCAACAGTGGACTGCAGCTCTCTACTGCCTGTGCATATAGGACTCCTCAAAATGACTGTGGTCAACTGGGGTGACAATAGACCGCTCTTCCTGGCCCACCGGCTAGATGCTAAGGATGTACAATACATACTGTAACATAACATATATGACATTACATAGCTTTGCTAAGTCAGTTAGATTTGTCTGTGCCAGCTTTAAATGCAGCTGTACTGCTACGTCCTTGCGTTTCACAGGAGTAAGCACAAGTAAACATTAGCATGATAGTGGCATGCCTATGGAGCGTAACAGGAATATGGCTTCATCATTATTTTGCTCCAAGTGGAAAGGAAGTTCGTCCTGATTTCACACTTTCCCTTCAGTGACCTGGGGGAGGGTCTTAGAACCATTTTTTTACCAGAACAGTGAGTATTGCCCCCCAGCCTTCCAGTCAACATTAAGGTCCGACAGCCCGTGTAACCTAGGAGGAAACTAGTTCCTTCATCCATGCTGGAGCCATATGTGCATCAATAGGCCTTCAGTATACTGAAAGTCAAGGGGTTGGCCTTTGTGTTCAAAATTATGGGGACTAGTAGTACCCAAGTCATTAAAGGTTGCTTGCTTCCTCAGAAGGTCAGTCCCTGATGAATATTCCCCTTTGTCCGGTACCCACTACTTCGGTAAGGCAACTGAGATGCCCCAAGGTTTAGTCCCTTCATGAGTATTAAAGTGATCAGGGTGGGGAACCTTCTGTACCCCAGAAATCACTGCACCCAGATGTGCCCAGTCATGCCCACTCCCTGACCTGTCCGGATCCCTGAAAGAAGCCCACCATGACCCCTGCACCCCTGACCCACCCCTGCCACCTGACCTTACTTTGGAATATAGGTTTGAAGCTTCTCTCAGAACTAGTGACACAGCTTTAATTCAGAGTCACAGTGGGGCCTCTGCTTGGATTCCAGCATCTCTGCTGCTTAGGCTGGGTCTCTTTTTTGGGGAGCTGGGGTGCCCATACCTCCCCATTGCTATGGTGGAGGACAGTGGCCTGTACCCCTCACTAATTACTGTTCTGGGGGTGGCTGCCATCACACCACCCAGGTCATGCAGCATGGCTGTAGCTGCAAAGGTGGGGCTACCCTCAATGCCTTAATTAAGTACGCCATTACGGTGAGTTTTGTGACTCCTGTTCTGGTTGTGGGCCTTTCGTGGCTGGTGTCATCTGGTCCACTACCGGGCACCAACACATGCAGATTTGGTTCTCCACTTTCCTAGGAAGCAGCATGCTTATTAATTCAGCCAGCTGGGGGAGCAGACCCGGCACACAGGGGACAAACCAAACTGCCACCACAGGGGCCAGACCAGGAAACCTGGTCGAATTGTAATCACAATAGGGATGGGGGGGCATACCAGGCACAGCGAAACAGCTCACCCTGGGGGTTCAGAGTTAGAAGGCACTCACATCACAGATTTCAGGGAGGGCTTGAATGCAAGTTTGGGGAGGGTTCATGGGTGTCTGGGCAGTTTTCTGGCTCTCTCTGAGGTATTGTAAGATTTGCTGCATGGTGGCAGCTGATGGATCGCTTCCTCTTTGTGTCTGCAGTTTGCCAGGCTTGGTGGGCTAACTTGGCCACTGTAGTTGTTGGAAGGGTTTATCCCGAGCAGATGCAAAAGGTATTCCTCTTGCTCGCAATTCCTCTTTAGCTTGGTCTGCTGTTACAGATGTCTTTTGGCCATCTGGATATTGAACCACTATTTTAACAGGATAGGAGGTATAATATTTTATATCCTGGGCTAACATAGAAACATAGACTTTGATGGCAGATGAGGACCGCTTGGCCCACCCAGTCTGCCCATTTCCGTACCTAATGGATAAGCTGCAGATCCTAGTTAACCAGCAGCCTACTTCTTTCTACCCCCCAGAAATGCCTTATGACTGTCCCATGCATGCTTGAATTCAACCACTGTTTTGACTCCACAACCTCCTCCGGAAGGCCGCTCCATGCATCCACAACCTCTCTGTGAAAAAATACTTCCTTACATTACCTCTGAGCTGCCCCTCATCTTCAAATTGTGCCCTTGTTCTTGCACATCTTTTTGAAAGATGCTACCCTCTTGGACTTTGTTGATTACCTTGAGGTACCTGAAAGTTTCTATCATGTCCCTCCTCTCCTCCTTTCCTCGAGGCTATACATATTAAGCTCCTTTAGTCTCTCTCTCCATGTCTTCTGGTGCAGACCCTGCACCATTTTAGTTGCCCTCCTCTGGACAGCTTCCATCTTATCTATGTCCTTGTGGAGATTGGGTCTCCAGTACTGCACACAGTACTCCAGATGGGGTCTCACCAGCTGTCTGTACAGAGGGATAACAACTTCCTGTTTTCTACTGGTGATGCCTCTCCCTATGCATCCCAATATCCCCCCAGCCCTCCTTACTGCCCTCTCACATTGCTTGCCCACCTTTAAGTCATCTGATATGACTACCCCCAGGTCCCTTTCCATTTTTGTTGTTGTTAGTATCTCACCCCCATTGTGTACTCTTCCCCTGAGTTTTTGTTTCCCAGGTGCATTACCTTGCACTTCTTAGCATTGAATCTAAGCTGCCATACATTTGACCATTTCTCTAACCTTGCCAAGTCCCTTCTCATCCTTTCCACCCCACCTTGTGCATCAACTCTGTTGCAGATCTTATTGCTTTCATTCGTGCAATGTATGCCCAGTGCTTAGCTTGGAGGGATGAGGGGTAATGATTGTCAAACTATATCTGCTTGTTATTGTACATTACCTCCCAGTCTTCCATGTCCTGCTTAGCACATCTTGTTTGTTATAATATCTAAGACACCTGGCTATCATAGAAATTGGTTGGGAATCAGCTGCTGTCAGTTTCGGGCCTAAGGCCCTGTTAGCCTTTTCTATCTCGAGTGTCTGTTCTTGTGGGAGGTACAGGGAGGCCCATAGAAATTGCTTAATAAAGTAGATGATATCTGGGCCCTCCCCTTCCTCTACTATGCCATACAGGTGGAGGTTATTTTGGCAGTTACGATTTTCTGCATCTTCCAGCGTGTCTTCTATTTGCAGTATTGCTGTGTTAAGCTGGAGGATCACATTCTCTGCTGTATTCTTGAGGTGCTCTGTGGATGGTAGCTGGGCCTCATGCTCATCACTGCACTTTTCCAGTTTGGAAATGTCTGTATGTAGTGCAGCAGTAGTATTGCGGACCTCTTTTCTGAAGTCCCACAGTTCAGTGATAAGTATGTCCAGCATGCAGTTTACATGCTCAGCTAGGGGTGGTTTCGGCTTCTGTCTGACTGCAGCGCAATGGCAGCCTGACCTTTAGGATGCGATTGAGGCCTGGGAGTATTTGCTGTCAGAGCCGCCCACTGTCAATCCCTTACCATTCTCTGCTTCCAAGCCAGAGTTAATGGGACCAGCTTTCTCCATCCCTTCTACAGGTCTCCCTCTGATGTGCAGTTCAGGTATTACTCTCCAAAAGTGCCTTTAGGAGGGATATGGGAGGGAGTGGCGCTGCAGCCCTAATCCTCAAGCTGCTATCTTGAGGGTGACGTTTCTGGAAGTCTGTATTGCGCTTTTCATACACATTGTATCCCAAAGTGCTTTACAAGCAATGAGAGTGTCAGTGGGAGGGATGCATAGGTAAATCATTTTTTTAAACAGCCAACCCTGATGTTGGGGTGATCAGCATAGAAAAATAATACTAAAAAAGTCAGGGCAGCTCAATAAAATGTTTAAAATGAGGTGGTAGTGCTTATTTCTATTTAGCTTTTATTGTTTAATAAATTTATCTTTTTTTAATCCATTTATCTCCAGTCCAGCTGGCCCTCTATCAGATCTGATCCTCCAAGTCCCATCACTCTGCCATCCCATGGATTTAAAGTCCAACTCCCTCCTTCCTTATGGCTTTTTCCCTGTGGCATTCAGTGCTACATCACTGGGTGCAGGGCCTGTGGAGGGTCAGAACTTCACCCTCCCCTGGCTGAAATGATTTTCCTCTCCTGGTTTCTCCTCAGGAGGAGCAGACATGCAATGTCATCCAAGATGGCCATGCGCAATCTCCCACACAGGTGACATCAATGGTCACTGCTTCTCCTTTTTCCAGTGTCGTGGTCCCTAGCCACCCTGCCCCCACTAAGGACCAGGTTTACACCACGTCCCTTCTTCCAGAAGAGGAGAGCAGCACATTGCATGCTTGGTCAAAAGCAACGGAATATCTGTCTCACTTCTGTGAATCCCAGCACTGCAGCTGAAACATACAAGCAGACAGAAAAATGAAGGAAGCAGTGCACCAAATGAGGACCACTACTAAAACAATTAGTTTAGCAGTGTTATATTGAGTGTCAGGAAAACAAAGCAACAACACCAAAACACCAGTGCTTTGAACCAACACAGTTCTTCAGGGGGAGGGGGCCATTGGATGCTCGATCCTCCTCCCTCCTGGCTTACCCTCCAACATCTCAATCTCACTCCCTAACTCAGTTATTTGTCTGCACTGCAAGCGGCAGCACTACTGCTGCACCGGCAGGCCAGCTAATAAATTTACAGTACCTTTGCAAGTAGAAGAGTTGTGTTTTCTTGTGTTCCAGCAGCTATGCACATTACTGTACATTTATTCTATACTAATTTTGCTTTCACCCTTGCACCTATAGCATCGAGCCCTCCCCACCCTTTCACCACTTACCAGCCATCCATGGTAGCTTTTAATAGGCTCGATGCACTATTAGGCCCATTACGCACCAAATAGGCACATACTAGGATGTGCAAGAACACACTGCTTTCGGCCCCAAAACAACATGTGGGGCATGGATGCACTTCACCTGGCTGGCCTGATCTTCAGGTGCATAGGTCCGTGCAAGGGAAGAGACCAGCCAAGGGAAAAGAGACGGACTGTAGGCTTCTAGTCAGAAGCCATTGCTGGTCCCACATTATATCCCCTGCTATGCTGGAACAGGGTATCATGGGATACAACAGATCGCATAAGAAATGCCATGTCTCCTGCAGATGTACCAGGTTTTAGATTATGTTTTCAAATGTGCCCCACAGCCATCATCTCTCCCTAGTCCTATGGCATGGAGAATGTGTTGCTGTACGGCAACATCATATCCACCAGACAGTCGTGGGGGAGTGCAGCTGTTTTGGCAGACCTCTGGCTGGTGTAACAAACTCTCTGCTGGCACTGGCCTTGCAGAGAACAAAAGACATCTTGAATGCTGCATTCAGCCAGCCCAACTCCTGACACGCCCCTGACTGGCTGCACAGATGCTTAGGTACAAGCGTGGTTGGGACCCGGAAGGAACTTGCAGCAGAGGAGTGGTGTCAGTGCACCTGCAGGTGTCCAAATGATATGCATCTCTCTTGCCTATGTGCAGCATATTTTAGTGCAAAGGAACAGCTGTCAATTAGGTTGCTCAGAATTCATTCAATGGAATTGGATACATTGGATTTCAGGCATTTTAAAAAAAAAAAAAATTTTTTATTGAAGGCCAAAAGTCTGAATTCTGGGAAAAAAGATTGGATGTGGATTCAGAATCAGAATCTGATTTCAAATCCACATCCTGAACCCCCTCCCCACTTGCCTCCCTCTCCCTTTGCCTTCAGTCACTGCCTGCTGGCAGTCCCTGGCTGTTTTTTCATTCGTGAAGCAGTGATTAGTGGTCTCACATCAGGCCAGGTGAGTAGCTGTAGTCAGATGCTACTGCCCACTGGCATATGCAGAGGGCAGTGGTCAGGTAGACACTGAGTATGGGAGTTACTGGTGGAGGTCACTCACTTTTCTTGCTGACCTACTGACAAATATCCATTCACTGACCCCTAATATGCATAACCCCACCCAGCTCCCAAGAGTCCAGTGCACTGTCCCCTTTATAAGAGTGAATCCTTCTGCAGCAAGCCAGACAGGCTCCTTTTATGCACCCATGCAGCACCCCACCACCCATGTAAACCCTGTCCCTCTAGAGAAAGGTGAGTGGTTTACAATTTTAGAACAACAACACAGGACATGTTTTTAGCAGCTAAAGTCACCGGATGCCTTTCTCACCTGCAGCCGATTGAGCCTCCAGGGATCCTAGCAATCTCAACAGCTGTAGCATTGATTATGGTAAAGGAAGGAAGGCAAGGGTGGGAGAGGGCTTTTTTTGTTCCCTGAGGTTCCCCTGTTAGTTTACTGGGTGAGGGGAGGTTTTGTTTCTGTACAAATGCGGAGTTGGATGCAAGATCAGAACTCTGCTCCTATGCCTTATTTGGAGGCGGAATGGAATAAAACTTGGAATTTCTGATTAGGAACTGCCAGAATGGGTTCCAGAGAATTTGAGCACTCCTAATAGAAAAGGTAAGGATGGGGAAGGGAGGTGAGCAGACAGAATAGGGCCGAACAGGAGACGAAGGGAAAGAAAAAAAAAAAACAATATGGTGAATGTTCTAGCATCTAACAAAAACTGCTGCTTACCTGCCCTTTTCAGTTTTTTTTTAATTGATTATGCTTTTGGCATCAGGGCTTTACCAGCCACCATCGGTCCTCTGCTGTGATCCCCACAGACCGCCCCAACACCCGTGATCCTGGGGCACACCTTCACCCCACAAGCCCCCTGGCTTTCCCCCAGGGTGGGGCTTCTGGTTCCCTGATGGGACTCCTGCTGTGGTACCGGAAGGCACCCTGGCTTTCCCCCAAGGCGGGGTTGCTGGTTCCCCGGTGGACAGACCTATGGTACCAGGGGGCGAGGGGTGGCTGGTCATGGTGTGGGGACTGGGGGTTGGAAGGATGTCATCTCACCAATGGAACTCCAAAGGTTTTTCAGGGAAAGACCCCCGAGAGGTGGGATGTGCAGTGATGTCCAAGGCAGGAATGCCGATGTCTGGCCCGCCTCCTACAAAATACAGGCACCGGTTGCTGCTGGCCCCCAGCATCTGCCAGGGGTCAGTCATGCACAGGACACGCAAACCCCATCTCCACTCAGAGAAGGAGCACCATCCCTAGGATGCTCAGTCCTTCTTCCCCTGGCTGCCCCGACTCCCGAGTCCATTTCCAATAACGTATGCTGACATCATTAGCGGAAACCATATTGCTGTGTCACTGGGATGGTCAACCTTTTCAGTTTTGTTTTAAATATTTACACATATTTTTTATATAAATTCCCACTCCTACCTTGCATCTCATTAAACCATCATACCCTTAATCACAGTCTTTAATTTAGAGTCCCAATCCTTTGCCATTCCCCACCTAAGCTTGTCAACATACAGTATCCTTTCCCTGTTCTATGTACTAATCCCAGACATTTTTGATACCCTCCAAATGCTGAAGTATGGAATAAACTGGATTCTTACCTGTTCTGGAGAAGGGTCCATAATGTGGGCCCATCGCCAGTGGGCACTTAAAAAACAAAATTAAATAATTTCTGGGAAACACAAAGAATCCATAATAACAGATAAATAGTTTTTTTAGCAGTTTGTAGTTAGAAACTAAAAACGTATCTAATAGAGAAGTGTAGATGTCAAATTAGACCTATAAATAAAATGAATCATATATTACATAAACTTTCCAGGAAACAGATTTTAAAAGCAGAGGAAATTAAAAACATTAGAGTCAGAGTGAAAAAATGTAGGAGAAATGGAGAGCAAAAGAGAAAATAAAGAGACTAGACTGAATGTGGGGTTGCTGACAGGTAATTCCCTTATAAGTGTTAGTTTTTAGTTAAATATGAATTTCACTAGTGGGATAAGGCAGAAGTTAGTATAAATAGTAATTATATAGTCCTAGTGGTCCAGTGGTATTTTAAAACAAAAACTAGGAATGATCACTCCCCCACCCATAGTTGCAAACAATACGTTTCGAAGTGGTAACCAGCCCTGCTCAGTGATATAGGAGGCATGCATTGCATTCCTATTTGAGTGATCTGGGTTTACTGCGCTAACCCACCAACCCACTCTAATTTAATGGAGCCGTGGAAACACTACAGAGGTAGCTCTCCCAGGCGCCGGAAGGGCAGGTGATCCATTCTGTCTGCACCAGGGCATCCAGCAGGTAGTGGAGAAGCCTTACTGTCATGGGTGATGATGCGACATTGGCCCCTGCTCAGTGGGCTGAAACATCAGCAAACTGCAAGACATACGGGTACCACAAATGGCTACAATGCCTATGCTAAGCTTGGAGAAGGAACTACTCTCTGGTGGCTCTTGCCTTTACAGATTTGATTAGAAGAGACCAATGTTCCATCCCATATAGTTGCCTGCTGTGGTGGAATGCTTTTGCTTTAGCTGCTGTGTAACTGTTCCCCTCCACTTTGCTGAATGCTGGTGAGTCCTGGTCTGTGCTTCTAGTGAATATGAGGTGGAAGTGCTCAATGCAAACAAAATTCTGTCTTGAATCTATAAAGTTTATTTTAAATTTCCATAAATCCTTGTTTTTCTCTTAGTGTAGTATGTCGTATACATTCAGAACATTAAATACAGACCACGTGGTAGTTTTTGCATACTGTAGCTTAGTAGCTTACCTGCTTTTGTAAATAAATAAACAATAACAGTTATTTCCTTCCCTCTATATTAATGTGGAAACTCAAGCTGTATTGCTGAGCAATGTGAAAGGCTTTTTCAGTTTAAGTCTTTGTAAGTTCATTTCACTGTGCGGTCCCGGCCACCATTATATGAGATGCTGACTCGCATTCTGCTTGCTTCGCTATGCAAGCACAGAAGGGGCTGAGGTGCAGATTATCACGCCAGAAGAGAAAGTCCAGTGTGACTGCATCACTATAGACAATGAAGCAAGCAGAACACAAGTCAGCTATGCAGAAACTATATGGTTTTTATTTAGTCCCCTTTCTCAGCTACATTTCAGGCATGAAGTACCAGATACTATAAAGGTCAAAGTAAGGAAAGCTGCTCTTCATTAGGAGGTAATATGATCTGTTACTAAGTAGAAAACAAATGTTAAAAACCAAAAGTCTGAAAGACACACTAGTAATAAATAATGGAAAAGATGTTTACTCCTTTTCAGAACCCCTATACTGATGTCCAGGATTAAAACACTATGGCCCCCATATTCAAATGACTTGCTTGGCACAAAATGGAGATGTGCGTCGCATCCCGGAAAATGCATGGTGGCATGATATTCAAAAGCAGGAAGTGCGTTGCACAAAGTCCGAATGCATGATTGCGCAGATGTAATGTATGCTGCACAGAAAAAGGGGTCAGACACCTGCATATGCCGTGCATGTGTATATTCAGCCAAAATGTACGGTGCATGTGCCTGCAAAATTAGGTATAAAAGGGGCAGTCCTAAATCACCCAGACACCCAGAGGTAGGCTGCTGAACTGCAGGAACAATGTCTGGGCTTGCAGCAGTAATGGCTGATGTGAGGAGACTGAGGGAACAGCAAGATGGCCGAGGAAGGGCCCGTAGGTGGTACGCCCCACAGAGACAGTACAGGCTCCGCATCACATATGAACAGCTCAGTGATACAGACATTGTGGGCCGGTACTGGTTCAACAGGGCAGTTCTGAGACAGCTCTGTGAGCTTCTCCATGATGAGCTCCAGGCACCCACACACAGAAGTCATGCTATGACAGTAGAGACCAAGTTCACAGCAGCACTGTGCCTGCTTGCCATGGGCACCTTCCAGATACTGGTGAGTGACACCATTGTCATCACCCAGTCAGCCACATCTCGTCTCCTTACACAGTTCCTCACTGCTCTGCTGCCCCATGCTAGTGAGTTCATTCAGTTCCCTAGCACACCAGCAGAGCAGATAGCATGCAGCACTTTTACAGGGTAGCATGCCTACCAGCCATGCTAGGGGTCATTGACTGCACCCATGCAGCCATCAGAGCACCACCTGGTGGTGACAAAGATGCCTATGTGAACAGGAAGGGGTACCACTCCATCAACTGCCAGGTGGTGTGTGATGCCACAGGGCCCATCTCACATGTCTGTGCCTAATACCCTGGGAGTGCACATAATGCATTCATCTGGCATCAGTCATCCCTGTGCCATCAGTCTGAGTCCGGGGACATACCCAGTGGCCATCTTGTGGGTGAGTGGAATACAGCCACAAACAAGGTGTCCACATGTATCACAATGCAGTGATGGTGGCTGTACAGGTGCTGGCACATTAGGAAGGGGTTTTGCAATGACAGATAGCCATGTAACACACGGGATGGGGGGAGGGAGGCAGGGATGGAACCTGACTAGGACTGACATTGAACCGACATGGAAAGCTGGCATGGGAGGGAGAACATGTGATGTTGTGCAATAGGCATAAGTTACAGGGGTGGTGTCAGCCAATAGGGGTCTATGACAATGTGGGAAGAGAAGCACAAGGTAACACATTGGAAGGGGACAGTGCTGTATGGCACATCCAGGCCAAGGATGTGCTGTGCCCCACAGACCGAATGGCATACAGGCTGCAGTGGAAGTGACAGTGGAAATATAACAGCAAGGGAAGGGCCAGATAGGGGAGGTTGGGAATATGCAACAGTGACACTGCGGATGGGGAAATGTGCAGAACAGGCTGACCGTAAGTACAGTAACAGATCCATGTGGAGGGCCGAATGCCATGGATGTGGACTGTATATTAATATAGCACCTTCCTCTACACAGGAGACAGCACATACCCCTTTGGCCATGGGTGCTCACCCCAATACTGAGGGCCACATCTGAAGCAGAAGAGAGATACAATGAAGCACACATGGCTACATGAAACATCATAGATCATGTGTTCAGCATGCTGAAGATGCGCTTCAGATGCCTGGACAGGTCAGTATAGCCCAGACAAGGCCTGTGGCATATTCCTGTCTGCTGTATGCTACACAACATGGCCATAGACCATAGAATAGTTGTCCAGGTCCCAGAGGGTGACAGTGGGGAGGGTGTGGAGCCACCAGATGAGGGTGAGAATCTACGGCACGACCGGAGGGACCCAAGTTTTGCCCTAAGGAGATGGTGGCACAGGGACACCATTGTGCAAGAACATTTTGGACCCCAAAGGTGAGTAATGCATGCAGGTGTGACAGTGCTATCATGCACACAGGCACTGTATTTGTGGGTGCATAGTGTGGCCACAGTGATGTTGATTATGTACCGATTGGTCTGGTGTGTTGTGCACACAGTTGTGTGGCAGTTCGGGCAGTTGCATGCACACATGTCCACAGGTGGGACAACATTGCCAAGGATGCACAGAGGTACCAGTAGTGACTTGGCATTGGTCAGAGATAGACCATTGTCACATGATACCCACAGTGGTAAGCCACAGGTGCACTCATTGTACCCATGCCAGTTCCATGACACTGTGGCCCACATCCATGTCCCAGATGCTATCCGTACAATGTGACAATGCCACAGGGGTTTGGAGATGGGGCAGTGTGGTTCACAGGGTTTGGACATCGCACAACTGTAGGCACTACAGGACAGATGTAGCCCCACCTGCAGCCTGAAGGTATCATGGACAGTCCGTAAAGGTCCCGTACTCCTCAGGGATTGCGTGTGCAGCCACCATGGACACATACATGGCTTCATCCCACCAACACAGGCGACACCAATGGGGAACCCTGGGCCACCTGAGATGAGGCCTCTGCCCCTGATGGGGTAGACACACGTGACTGTGAATGGCTACATGTTGGGGTGGGTGTGGAGAACCGAACACCATAGCCAGGGGTGGGTGGAGGTACAATGGCAGGGAATGGGGGTATTAGGGGATATGCAGATGCTGCATGGTGTTTGGGGGGTGCTGGGGTTGCTGCGAGGTGTGTGGCATGTGGTACAGCAACCACTGGAGCCAGAGCTGCAGTGCCTTTCCGTATAGTGGCCGCTGCATCAGAGAAGCCTACAGTAATGTCCTCGCATGACATGTGAATAGCCCCCATGAGCTCTGCATGGCAGACAGAAGCCTGCTCCTCATGGAGGAGAATCTGTGAATGCAATCCATGCAAAGCACATGGAGGCCCTTAGTAGTCTCGTGTGTTCTGATTTTCATCTAGGGCAATGTATCGTGGGGTGGGTGGAGGCTGCCGATCTGGGGGGGTGGTGGCCTGGTGTGTGACCACCACAGCATGTGGCAGCCCGACAGCTGGCCGCTGGGGTTGTGGAGATGGGGTACGTGCATCTACTATGTGCGCTGGGGCTCCCTGAACCCACATCTGGTCAGGCTGTGGCTGGTCAACAGTTCCCCGTTGATGGGCAACATTGCCCATCTGCTGTGCATCTGCAGACCGCAACACATTGCCCTCTACCTGCACTGTGGCCTGCTGCAAGTGGTGGCCCACCTGCTGTGCTAGGGCTGGCCCTGGATGACTGCTGGTGACATGTGCAGTGTGTGGGGAATCAGTCAAGTGTACATGGGGGGGCGGTGTCAGGGATGACACTGTCAATAAATGTGGTATCATCATCGTCAGTGTCTGTGGCAAGCACATCCACAGCATTGAGGAGTGCCTCGGCTGACAGGGAGGTAATCTCATCATCATCACCGTCCGACCCCCCTCCATGTGTGCCGGTTTACAGTAGTGGGCCCCACACTGGCCATAGCTGTGGCCACAGGTATGGGGCCACACTGTGCGGGCAGCTGTACCTGTGTACCACCACCTGTCCCAAGATGTGATGGTGCTGTGGAAACAAAAGGGGAGAGCACGGTTAGGGATGCATGTACAAGTCAACAGTACAGTAACATATAGTACACAGGTAGGTGCACTTGCATGTACCAGGAGAGCAGGTGAAACCACACACAGGCATGACATTGTGAGCATGGCACATGCCAGACATGCTAGGATGCACACAGATTCTGTGGTACACACAACCATACAGTAGATGCTGTTGGGTGGCCACACAGTGCTACACACAATGGATATCATGATACACACAGACGTAGGAAGCCACATGCAGGACTAGACATGAAATGCAACATATATACTCACAGTGCTGGTACGGCTGACCACCTGTCTCAAAGTCCCCACAGGTAACACTGTCCACAGCCACCTGGCTGAAGGTTTTGGCCATGAGTGTCTACTTCGGTGTCATCACGGGGCCTTGGAGGATCCGCCACCGGTTGCCCAAAGGGAAGCACGGACTCCAGCCAGTAGGCCCTTGCAGCACACCCGGAGGCCACCAACCCACTTCATGCGCTCCTGGGGAGTGCAGTTGTAGTTCACTTAAGCATTCACAGAATCTGCCACCTCCCTCCAGCCCTGTTCCTGCTCCTGCGATGTCCCACATGTCCGAGAGAGGAGGTCCTCCCTGAGCACATAGGCCTCGGTGAGGGCCTTGAGCTCATCCTTTTTAATGTTTGGATGTCTCTGTCTGTCTGATGCCATGCTGGTGCTTGAGAAACAAACAGCTAGAGATAAGCCCAGTTACAGTGACATGGAAATATAAAAAAAGCACCCTGTACCGAACAAGTACAGCCACACAGAACCATGACACAAAACCTACTGTCAAGGCTACAGTACCTCTTAGTCATCTGTGTAGAGTGGTGGTGGTGTAGACCTGCTTTTATGGTAATGTGCATGCAGATGAGTTGAATACATTCCAGTAATGAGATGCACACATGCAGTTTGGGCACAGACTAAGCAGTGAGGTAATTTGCATGTCCTGGCTGAATATTGCAAAGATGCGCACCATGCACTTGGTTTATTATCTCGCATTTCTGTTTGCTCTGCTGAACTCCATGGCACACATACACAGACATCTGCGGGATAGACACCATATGTCACTGCACAATGCAGGACATGCACAGCACCATTCAGTGATGACAGCAGTGTCATACCATGCAGACACAAATGTGGGTCGGGCGTGCATGGCATTAGCCTGCCACGCATGCCCCTTGCAGTGGCTAGTGTCGTGGCAGCAAGGGTATGGATGGCTAGTGTCGTGGTAGTGAGCGGCCTTCACAATATGGTGCCACATGGCAGCTGCACATGCATGGTAGCATGGGGCATGACCTCAGTTTGCCACACAGCACTACGCTATCGCGCATGCGCAGTATCACAGCTGTGAAACCTTATCACGCAAAGTCATGGTGCTAACACAAGCAGCGCGTGGCAAACCAAGTATGCACTGTCATGAATCCACTCCTGGGGGCCAGGTTCACTGAGCCCACAACACCCACTCCTAAATGCAAGCCATGACAGAGGGGAAACAGGAATACCCTCCACATGTCCTCCTAGAGTGCTTGCTGAGTTCACAACTGAACACTCACCACGAGGTCCTAGGGCTTCCTTTCTAATCTGGGTAAGGGTAAAATACAGTGTCAAGTCTGTAGCCAGGTGGGAACCCTCCTCGGTTGCTGTACTGGGGGGAATATTATAGTATCATAGTCAATACAAAGCTTAAATTGGACTTTTGCCCATTTGCTTGCTATATACCCATTTTATACTGAATTTAGAACTCATATATTTTATTTTGACTATAAGTGTCCAGCCTTTCTTTGAAATTTTCTAGTGAAGGAACTTTCTACTAGTGCTATTGTAAGTGCATTCCAATGCGGTACTGTACTACCCTTTGACTAAACCAATATTTCCACTTCTGTAGTCTCCACCTTTGTAAATCTAACTGTAAATTATGAGTTCTAGTTCTGTAGTTCTTTTGTTTAGCTTCAAGCCCTAAATCTGCTCTCAGATCATGAAAAGCTTTACACACTAATATCATGTCCCCTCTCCACCGTCTATATGCCAATGAGTAAAGATTTAAGCTCCTCATCCTCTCCTCATATGTCATATTATCCAACCCCGTTATTGCTCCAGTAGCTCTCCTCTGGACCCTCTTCACTCTATCAACTTTCCCCCTCTTATACGGTGCCCATACTTGAGAGCAGTATTCAAGTTGTGCTCTCACCAGTGACCCATACAGTGGCATCAAAACCTCTCTGGCCCTACTTTTAATATGTCTTAAGGTGCAGTTTAATATTCTATTAGCTTTACCTATCATCTGGTCACAATGCATTCCAAAAGTAAAGTCATTCTTAATAATAACACCCAGGTCTCTCTCTGCCACAGATTGTTTTAGCATATTTGTACCAATCCTATAATCATATGTTGCATTCTTCATTCCAAAATGAACTATACACTTATCCCCATTCAGTTTATGCTTATACTTTTGTGTCCAAAGCTCAATGTGAGAAAGAAACTCTTGCAGTTTCTTTTGGTCAAGTAATGATTTTATGACACTCCCCACTTGGCAATCATCCACAAATTTTGTAATCCAAATATTATCTATTTTACACTGTAAGGTGGATATATACAAGTTGAACAAACATGGTCCCAAAACCGAGCCCTGTGGGACCCCACTTGACACTGAAATCCAGTCTGATAGTACACCATTTACAGTAACCCTCTGCCTTCTATTATTCCAACCATGCTCTTATCCAATTTATAATGTTTGTCTGTATATTTCGTTCAAAAAGTGTTTCAATTAGTTCAGGATGCGGTAGTTTATCAAAAACCTTAGAGAATTCCAGTTGCACCATATCCACTGAGCTCCCCTCATCCAAAGCCTTACTCACTTTTTCATAAAATTGTAAAAGATTTGTCTGGCAAGATCTTGCCTTTGTAAAACCATGTTGCGTTGGATCCAATTTTTGATTTTCAGATAGTATTAGAAGAATATGTTCTTTAATTATTCCTTCAAGAATTTTTCCCAAAACCGAGGTCAAGCTCACTGATCTGTAATTTTCAGGGGACTCCTTTTCTCCCTTTTTGTAGATTGGTACAACATGGGCTCCCCTCCATTTAGTGGCCACCTCCCCACTATCCAATGATCTCTGGAACATGTATGTCACAGATGGAGCCAATTCAGTTGAAATCTCAGCAATTACTTTAGGATGGCTATCATCCGGCCCTGAGATTTATTTTTGTTTATTTTTTTTTAGTCTATTTGTTACATCCTTTATATCTATTACAATTTGATTTGTTTTTGAAGACCCAAGCATTATGAGCTCTTCAGAGTCTGCCCTCATAACCCTGATTGTGTCTTCTCCCATGGGTGGTGCAGCAACCTAGTTCCCCCTTACAGACCCCTCTTGAGACCTATGTATTTCCCCTACTTTAGGCACCCAGATTCCCTTTCCAGGATCCCAGTCTTTGGTAGCAATAGTGGCACCTTGCATTATGCCAGGCTGGTCTCAGATTTGAAATAAACCTTCCCACAATACACACACAATAAAATCTCTTCCAGGTTGTGTTTTAAAAACAAATGCTTTTACTAATGACTAAATCATTATCTTATAAGACTTGTGGGGAATCAGACATCCAGAAAATAAATGAAGTTTCTGCAAATGTTTTCCAAGTCCCAGTTCTTATTGCAGTCTGGCTGTCTTGTGTTTTGTCAGAAGAGTGCCTCATGAAAGAGTGTGCCAAAATGCTCAGAGTTTTTTTTAAAGGGGCTTTTTATAGCCCTGGTCCTGCAGTCTCTGGTTAGCTGGTGGCCTTATCATTTTGACCAGCAGGGGTCTCTTTTGCTCTTTCCCAAATTTTAAGTGAACCACAAATAAAAAAAAAAGTCTCTCTTCTACCACTTTTAAGTGGAGATGAATATGACACTTGAAGTGAATTCACAATAGACTTCCAGACCTTTGATATCCCCATCCTTCCAATCACCTAATAAAATGTAAATATACCATGACAGTTCCTGGAACTTTAAAGTATTTTTCTCTTGAAGTGTAAAGTTTATTACAGCAATAGTTTCTCCCATCTCCTGAAAGTTTATGACACCGGTTTCCCTTTGATTAGTTTACCAGGAAATCCCAATCTTCTCTGAAATGTAACTTTAGGTTTCCTTTCAAGCTAGTCTTTCCTAGACTATGGAATACACATCCCCATATAACCTTTTTTTAAAAAAGCAAAACAAACAAAATAAAAAAACATGGGCCGGCCTGGTGGTGCTGAGGGCTGAGGTGCTGGTCACCTTACCTCACACTACGCTGGCAACCCATGTTCAGGAATGAGCACGAGTTACTGGGGGTTGGCAGGGGAGGAGAAGGATTGAACATCCGTCAGACAACTCTCCTTCTCCAGGGAGGGGGGTCCATGACAGTCAGAGCCTGATTGCCCCCTGGCAGAGGCTGGGGGACATGATGCTGCACTGCACTTTGGGGTTGAGCTGGGGGCAGATGCCAGGAGGGAGCGTGTGCGGACGCTTGCACGCTCCCCACCACCAGTGTCATTGCACACCTTCAGCTCAGGGAGAAAATCAGGAAAAAAGGGAAGACATCCTGGTCGGGCAGCTTGATGGCCACTCAATGGTGCACCAGCTCTGAGGGCTTTGACGATTATGTATCCGGACAGGGTAGGTGAGTAGGGGGCTCCCCACCACCCTGCTGCAGGGGGTAAGCCACAGGGGAAGTGGGCAACTAGGACCCTGATGGAGTGTGGTGGTAGTTGAATGGCGGCCGGAGTCCCAGGGGGTGCCAGGAAATAAGGGGAGCAGACCAGGTATGTGCAGAAAGTGATAGCCAAAAAAAAAATACATGGGGTATCTGTCTGGTACCTTATCTCCAGGCCTGTTTGGGAATTTAATTATAACCCAAATCACAGAAAAATATATTAAAAATATGTCTGCAATATGATATCAGTTGCCAACTTGCCACATTACTTCCTCCTTAGACTGAATTTGTGGGAACATGCCCCCATTGTGTGGTATGGATCCCAAAATTCTGTTACTGTTCTAATTGGTGAGACAGGCCATCTGCGCTTGCTTTGCCAGATCTAGCCCTGTGCATAATTGTCATGTCATGAGCCTGTAGGGCAATACTCCATCTGAGGAGCCATCCATTTGTTTTGCCCATCTGATTTAACCACACCAGGGAGTTGTGATCAGTCTGTACCTCGAAGCTCTTCCCGTAGGGGTACAGCTCTAAATTCTTCAGGGCCCATACCAGCACAAGGCATTCCTTTTCTACGATGGAGTATGCCTGCTCCTGGGGAAGTAACTTCTTGCTCAGGTACACTATTGGATGGTCTTTTCCCTGATTAGATGTCTGGCTGAGGACTGCTCCAACCCCCACATCCGAGGCATCCATCTGTACTACAAACGACCTGGTTACTCCCATCTCCTGAAAGTTTATTACACCTGTTTCCCTTTGATTAGTTTACCAGGAAATCCCAATCTTCTTTGAAATGTAACTTTAGGTTTCCTATCAAGCTAGTCTTTCCCAGGCTGTGGAATGCACATCCCCATATAACCTTTTTCAATAAAAAAAACATTGGGTATCTTTCTGTCACCTCACCTCCAGGCCTGTTTGGAAATTTAACTATAAACAAAATCACAGAAAAATATAAAAAAATATGTTTGCAATATGACCGTAGTGGCCAACTTGCCACATGCACTATTGCACTACGTACGTGGGTGTGTGGCCTTCCAAAATGTGGCTAGACTTGTTTGCTAGTGGCAGCACTAAAATGGTAACAGCAACAAAATGTTTGGCACCCAGCCAGTGCACAAAGGGGTGGTAGGATGTTGAGCTGGCTAACCTGGTGGACCTGGTGGTCCCCAGGGAGGTCCAGCTTTTCAGGCAAGAGGAGCTGGACAGGGCCAGGTCAGCCATATGGGACGAGACTGCTAGTCACCTCAGCAGGCATGATGTCATCACATGCATGGGTGAGCAGTGTTGCCACTGGTATACAGACCTCACCAGGAGGGACAGGGCATGCCTCTACTGCTACTGTGCCATGGTGGAGGAGGGCATGGTGCCAGGCCCAGATATGTACACCATCAGAATGTATGACATGTTGGTTGTCGGGATCTGCTAGGGGTGTCTCTGTGCTCGACACTGACCATTGTGGACTTTGGCATGCTATCTGTATCAAATCACAGTTGAGTAACACTATACTGCATAACATTCCAATGTGGATGGCACAAACATGCCCCACCTTCTTTATAGTGCAGGTGTACAGTGGCACATGTTCATGTCTGTTATATTGAGGGCAATACCTGCCCACAGAGGCTGACAGGATGCCAAGCAGTACCTGTAGACCGTCTGCTGGGCAGGGAATGGTGCCTTTAGAATCCGGACGCACAGTGGCTGACGGTGTACAGGCTGCAGGACCTGTCCATTGCACCTGTGTGTCCTCTGAACATGTCACAATGAGTGGTCACAGTGATGTATGGCATGGCCGATGTGCAATGTGATGTCCCTGACTATTCCCATGCCTCTGGTGTCCATATGTGTCCATGCATGTTGCCGCCCATGTACCACATGCCACACACACGGTCCTGGTAAATGGTCATGGCATGTCTTGGCATGCCCGTGAACAGCAGGCCCCTGCTGAACCCCACATGTCCCTGTGCTTCACAGTCCTCCTTGTGGCCTTACATGCTGGGGTTTGTAGGCATGTATAAATGCACGGCACAGTGTGTCGTAGTGGGTGCCTGTTGTGCATCCCCGTGATACAGTTTGGCAGTTGCCATGGCACAGCAGAAGTGTATGCAGGTGCCAGGATGACATATGTGTCTGACAAGTGTCCACTGTGTGTCCTGCACCCAATCCTAGTACCATCATAGTGGTGTTAACAATGCATCCATGTATTGGTCTCGTAGTGTGCACTGCAGTTCAGGGATCACAGTGGTGACAGGCACAGGACTACTGTGGTGTGTCCTGCCCTGAGATGATATGGTGGACATGTGCAGCAATACACATGTAGGTGCCTGTCATGGGCATGGTGACTATCAGGTGCCCTGAGAAAAATGGCTGACCCTTCTGCTACAGCTATGCGGTCCTGTGTCCATCCACGACATGTCAATGGTTGGCTATATACCATCTCTGTTGGCACATGGCCATGACAGTGCCAACATCCAGTGTTGTCCTGCTGTCATGGCTTACCATTGGTGTCACATGTCCATGTACATATATGCCACACAGTCCAGTGTGGGATGCACATGGGATTGTCACTGTGCTTCCCCATGTATCCATTACAGGCCACACGGCAACACCCACTGGGACTGTTGTCCATCTTATGTGTTGGTTATACATGCTGCACAATAGTGGTGCTCCATCAGCCTGGCTGACTGCTATGTGAACAGTCATCATGGGCCATGGTGCAAGGGACACTGGTTACATACTGTACACACATGGCACACAGTCAGGGGACCGACGTAGGGTGTCGCATACATTACATGGCACACCCACTGACTACATGTACCATTAACTTTCACTGTATTGTATGTGTATTCTGGTGATATGGGGGGCCGTGTACTACCCTATATCATGCCTATGTAATGGTACACTGTATTACATCCACTGTTGGGGATTCATACATTCACTCATGGGTGTACAGTAGAAATCCACAATGCTACATCATATTTGGGTGTACTATGGGGGATACATGTGGTAATGCATGGCTCTGATTGTGCCTTTTTTACTGTGTTCACATTGCAGACAGAGATGCCAGGAGATGAGCCCGGCAAGACGGTTGCAGGAAGGCCCATGAGGGGATGCAAGGAGACAGACAGCATGGTGTGGCTAGGGTGTCACCATGAGGACATTCACATGAGTATGCATGTGTGTTTGATAGTGCCATGCCCAGTCTGTTCTGCAAAGTTACCGTGAGTCATCCACTGAGGCCTTTTTTCACCACGTGTGTGTTTGCATCTGCTGCCGCACATGTTGTGCATCCACCCTGTACATAGTGACCTGCCACACCCTGTTGTCCATCATGGGGGACCATGTGTACTAGCATGCTTCTGGTGCTGTGCACAAGATAGTCTTGACCTGTGCCACATGATATATCCAATGCTGCTGTTTAGTCCATTTCTGTGTTGGACTCACATGCCCTGCAGGGCTCCACTGCACACAGTGCATGCAGGCATATTACGCAGAACACATGGCACACTATGTGTCCCTTTCCTGTTGCATGTGTTCAGCACTGGGGCTGTGTACACAACTGCCTGTGGTTGTCTTGGTGGTGTGGTCATGTGGCCCCCACATGAGCCATTGTGGTCTGTGGCATGTGGCTTGTACATGTCCAGGTGACAATCACATCTAACTCTTGTGATAGTGATAGTATGCTGTTGCTCGGTTCTGCACCGCTTACAGCTTCAGGGGTCTCTGCATAGTCCAGTGTGTCACGACACATACACAGACCACCAATTGCACTGTTTACACCACACACCCATGAACATGTCGCATCCTGTGCTGTGTGTCCCCCAGTTGTGTGGTCACATTAATGCATGCCCCTGTACAACTCTCCAAGCCCCCTTTGCTGTCCACCATATGTATGATAGGCTGCTGGTGTCATCCAGTGGACATTACCTCCTCCCCCCACATATCACCCTCACATTTTATTGGCTCACATTGTCCCAGTGCTGTACCCTCATACTTTGTCATTGTGCTAGGTTGGATTACTGGTATGTTATTGTGTTGTGCCACACTGGGATATTGGTATGGCCATAGCTGCCTCCTGTATGTGCAACTTGGCTGTTCCTGCCCAGTGCAGAGTCTGCCACACACATGGAGTTGTGGCCAGCCATAGCAGTCTTGCATCAGACAATGCAGGATGTGTTGCCACGGCACTCACCTTTGGCCATGTGTCACACATGTGCTTGTGGCCATGGCTGTATGTTGGTGTTGCTCAGGGTTTGCCATTGGCTGTTGCCTGACAGCCCATCCCATTGGCCTACATCACCATGTCAATGTGTGACCTGAGTGTAATGCACATCGGAGGTTGTGTCCAACTCCTGTTCCTCTGCTACACCACTGCACATACGCCCACCTGTGTACATGCCACCATCCATTGTGCAGGTTGTAATTGTGCCATGCAGTTGTTCTTGCTGACACTGCATTTAGCCTTTGCATTGTCCACTACCATACACAGTGTGTGACAGCCTGTTGTGTCACCTTGATGTGCCAGCTGTACCCAGTAACAGGTGGTGGCCTCACGGTGCCCTCTCCGTGGCAGTTACATGGCCATGTATCTTGTTTGCATGCAGGATCCTCTGCATTGTGTGGTCTGTGCATAGGTGTGGCCCTGTGATGCTACACATGTTTCCATGGGGGGGTATCAGTTTGGCATGCTTCCATTGCCCAATAGGGCTGGTGCTTGGGATTATGCACCGGGCCATGGACTATTGACATGGCCCAGCTGCTGTACCTACTGAGTCATGTCCCTGTCCACTACTGGTCCAAATGACTAGTTCAGGGCTATTCAACTGATGCCTGTGCACCATCATCCAGTATTCAGCTGGCATGCCAGTGCCAGTGTCTATACCTGCATGTTCCCCTGCAGAGCTGTCCCCAGGCCTCCCAGACTATGGGTGCTTTCATGGGTTGTGGGGATGGTATTGTTTCAACACATTGGTACATGCTGCATGCCATACATCCTTGCTTGCATTGGAGGGCCACTGTGAACAGTCAGAGACTTCTGTGGGGGTGCTTACATCACACCTGTACCAAGGGTCTGTCACCTGTGGCTGTCACACACATGCTTCTGTGATTGGATGGTGTACCACAGCAGCGGCTACTGTGCATGCTAAACACAGCCATGTGCATCTCGACAACATTGTCCTGTGCCATGTCATCCACATGTCCTACAGAGCCCTTTTATGCTACCATGTCTGCGACACATGTGTTGTGCTTTATGGTACACATGTCCAACCAACATCTGCAGTCACTGTTGCATGCAGCACTGTGACAGAGCCTGTGGATGGCACACCACACCACACATGCATGGCTGCTCATCACCACCATTGTTGGGGGGGGCAGCTATCTATGCGTACATGATGAACCATTGAACCATTGGCACTGCTGCTGGAGTGAGTTTTTATTTTTCTTCCCATAGGATGTGACCAGCCAGGAGGAGGAGGAGGACAGGGACATATTCAGCAGGCAAGGGCACCATGGTGGAGGGCATCTTCCAGAACATAGAGGCTACTCCACACACTCTGTATGCAGCAGGGGTTGATACTGAGGACACTTAAGCCATGGCATGGGCTGTGCTGGCCATTCAGCTTCTTTTGGGCTCCTAGCACCACAGATGGGCCATGAGTATATCCAGCACCTGGTGTGCTGTACTGTACCCCTTTCTCATCCCACTCTTCCACCTCTGCCTCCATCCATTGTACATAGTTGAGCCTACCACCCTTGTCCACATATCAAGAGAGACCAGGAGTAGAACCCTGGTTTCCACAGCCACCCTACTGAGCTGCTCTATGCCTCAGCCCTCTATGCCACGGAGCAGCTCAGCCAGGCTCCTGGATCCTTTTGGCCCTGTGCTATACTAGCACCACGGACAGCGACCAAGGGAGCTCTTACTGCACAGCGCTGTAAATCCCCTCTCGATGTCTGTAGTAGTGCTGTACAGACTAGTGCTGTGTTGTGTGGAGCTATTCTTGCAGCACTATTATAGCTGGTTACCCCTTTTTGGACCCTGTGGTGTGCCACTGTGTCTCCCCTGTCCCCTGGGCTGCAGCACTTTAGCGTCAGCAGCGGTCTCCCATGTACATGTGCAGTGCGCATCAGCCACTGTTTGTGCATCTGTCCCCTGTCCCTTTGTGAATGATTCCCCCATTTTTAAATGTGGCCTGCTGTGCCACACATCTTCAAATGCGCGATCGCGCATACTCAGGATATTCAGATGTGTTTGTGCGATCACATTTGCTGGCACACTTTCTCGATATCCCATTGTTTTGTGCTGGCACATTTAAATGCGCAGCCCACTTACTTGCATGGTGCACCCTGCCACTTTTGAATATGGGGCCTTAAGTATATAAACTAATAAAGCAGGTCAGTTCCCCCTGCGCAATCACATTACTTTAATAATATCAAAATATAGTTATTATTTTAAAAGAAAAATGAGATACATTTAATTTGTTTAAAATTTACTTCTATTCTGTCCCAAATACAGCCCTCAACCAGTTTTGACTTCTGATGAAGACATTATTTTCTTAAAATGCTAAAGGAGTAGTATAGTCAACATTTGCAAAATTATATGTGATGCAGAGTTTTCTGATGTGTGTGTGTGTGTAGTCCTGGCATGCCCTTCCCTTTGTTTTCTATTAAGAGTTTTTTTCTAAATTTGCCTGATAGTTATGTGGTAGTTTTATGGCCCTGGGGACCTCCATCTCAGCATAGTTTCTTGCTCTTCTTTTTCCTACAATGCCTCCCATCCCATGTGTCAGTGATGCATCTGGGACCACTAATTCAGCAAGTACTAGAGATAGCACCCTGATGTTCTGGCCTCCACTAAAGAGCTCTAATTCAGTATTTTTGTTTTCTATGTGTGTGTCAGGTCTAGTCAGCAGGAGTAAATGTTTTGCTTTTAAAATGTTTCATTTCACCAAGCTAAACACAGTCATATAAAGCACACAAATCACCCCAGATCATCAATTCTATAATTAGTAAATACTTTAACTGTTTTCTTACAGTATAACCCACTCAATTAGCCCTCAGGCATTTGCAAAACTGTAAATGGAGCCATTAGTGCTAACTGGATAAGTAAAGTCACTTAATATCAGAGTTATGCTGTAGAAAATTGACTCTAAACCAGTGCTTGCTGAATCCAGGGTCCCGGGTACATCACTATCACATGGGATAGGAGGCATTATAGGAATAAGAAAAGTAATAAATCATGCTGAGTTGGAGATCCCCAGGGGTCATAAAACTACTGTGAAACTAGCAGGCTAATTTAGAAAAAAGTCCTAATAGCAGACAAAGGGAAGGACAACACACACAAATCAAAACACTCTACACAACATGTTTTTGCAAATTCTGACAGTACTACTCCTCTAACAATTTAAATCTTTAGAAATTATCGAGAGAGCTTGGGAAGATATCTGGAATGATTTTCTGACTATATACAATGTACTGCACTAAGAGAAAAAACAAGGATTTATGGAAATTTAAAATAAACTTGATGGATTCAACACATAATTTTCTTTGACTGGATTGAGCACTTCACCCCACATTCGCTAGCAAACCAGCCTTAGGAAGTACTTTCCATGCTGGAAACAAGAATCAAATCTTTATTAAAAGGGAACCTGGAACATGTTTATCAAAAATAGTGACTGGTCTGTGCTCCCCCAACTTCGATGTGTGCCAAGGCCCAGAGCTGGAGAATGAGATGATCTGAAGTTATGTAACTTGCTCAGGGCGGGTCATTTCTATTTATAAGCAGTGTACCAGAGATACTGACAGTCTGAAATCACTGCATGTCTAAAAATGTAAGGTGGTGCTATTTAAATGCTGGTATTTCATAATACCTCTGTTTGATTTTTAAGTTAATTGTTGTCAGTTCTGAACAGATGGATGTATGGTATAGGTGCCAAAATACTAAATTGTAGAGCCTACCATAATCCTGTCATGTCAGACATAACAGCAATTAACTTAAAGAGCAACTGATGCCAAGGAGCTGCCTGCATGAGGACGTAAATGAAATCTGATTTGAAATTTGTTGTCAAAAAATTAAGATATTTACTTTAACAATACTATGATCTCTATTACACATTTTGTTGAACTGAAGACTGGCCACTGCAGCCCTACCCCTAAAACAGCATTCAGATAATGCATAGTTGGGAAGGGACTGCAGGGCTACTAATAGGCATACTAATAGACATAATTGGAAGCAGCAACAACTCTTATATGCAATTATGTTACTGTGCAGGAACTCTCACATATTAAGGGTGTAGTATTATTGGGACTTGGTGAAAATTGGGACCGCCAGACCTGGACCAGACCAGACTGGTTAAAGCTGGACTGGCTGGTCCATCCAGGTCAGCTGGACCAGGCACAAACTGCGTAAATGTTGCTGGTCTGGCTTTTTCTGATTTAGTCCAGTTTGATCCTGGTGGTCTTGTTTTCAAGTCTGTCTGGGACTGGGTGAAAACCTATTCACTAGAACTGGACCAGACTACATTGGTAAAAAGTCGGACTTGCTGGATTGGCAAAATGTGCACAACTTCTGTCAAGTCAGGCCAGAAAGGTCAGTTTGGCTTTTAATGATCCGTTCCATTCCAGGTCCAGTGGTCTTGTTTTCACGCATACCTTTATTACATGCCAATACGCCACTTAACATGTGCAAGTGCCTGCAAAGTAAAATAATCATAAGTAAAGGCTGTCACTGTTTTATGCCTCAATGACTTTTAATAGCCCTAAAGCCCCTTCCTTGCTTCACCTTGTGGAAATGCTGTTTTTAGGAGTGGGGTTTCAGTTGGCTCTCAGTGGCTCTGCTAGGACCCAGGAGAGATTATAGCAGTAAAGTAAATATCTAAATAATTCCTTTACAAAACAATTCAAATAATAACTCATTTACATCTTTGGACAAGCAGCTTCTTGCCATGAGTCACCTTACCCGAGGACATGATGATGTAAATTGTTTTCAGTTCAAGTTTTATTCTTCATCCAAGGTGATATTTCACACCTTGGGCTTTATAATCATATGTAACATTTTAAATCAGCATTTGTTTAAAAGACACATTTACAAAGGTTCTAGTTGCTTATTACCATTTCCTGCTACATGTAGATCACATTTAAAACTATTTTCTTTCCTGTCAACCCACCCTTTATACAATCTTTTAATTTTTGCTTATGTTAGGGGGAACCTTTCTAAGAAAATACCACCAATTATAGAATCATGTCAACAGGACTTACCATGGCCTTGGTATAGAATATTGGGAAAGATTCATCAGTGAACCCTGGTTATCCTAAAGATCTTCTTTATTATTCTTATTACTGAGGCCAGAACAATTGTGGTATCTACCACATCCTCTGGGAATTTAGGATGTAGAATAAAAACTACATCATATGAATAATCCACATATCTTGTCAGAAATTCTTTTAAAAATAATTCTCTTGATTTACTGTACAAGGGACACATTTTTCTAATATGTGGCAAAGTTTCCTCTATCCCTGTTACAGGGACAATAATTAATGTTTAAATGATGTTCTGGAGTTAACTTTTTGTTAAAATATGTATGCTTTGAATTAATCTGGCCAAATGTTGCCCATGTCATTATATTACTTTGATAATGGAGTAAGGGCATTAAAAGATATTCCTCGATGTTACGTGCCATTTTGTTGTCTTTAAACCATGGTGCACATATTTGAGTCCTGATTGTTTGCTTGTCAATGTTTTTATAGAATTCATAAAGATGTTTTCTAATACATCCATTGTATTGTGGGGAGATGCTAATCCTTCTTTCAAAGTCAAACCACAAATGCAAAAGATTTATTTTTTGCAGTGTGACTAGTAATGAGTTTAACCCTTCTGTTTTTATTCCCACTTTGTGCCATTTAATTTTTTCTTTCAAGTATTCCCTGGGTAGCTGGTTACTGTTATTATTTATAATTGTTAGCCAATAGGTTATGTGCCTATATTTTGCTAAAGTTTGCAATGGGACTTTTTCTGTTTCTGCTCCAACCAAGGCAGACGGTGTTGAGAGTGGTATTTTCAAAAGTGCTTAAAAGAAATAATAATACTGGACCTTCCAATTTAGGGCATGATTTAGCTCCCCATACTTTCGCTTCATAGAGCGCTCCTGCTTCCAATTTTGATTCTCCTGCCTTTAAAGCTGGTACCACTGCATTCCCTCCATATTTATAATTAAATTTAAGTAGAGGTTTGGCCACTTTTTTAGCTTTTAGTATCTAGTCTTAAAGATATGAGTGCCATGTAAAACTGGAGGTAAATTTCACTCCTAAGTATGCATATTCTGTAGCAATCTTAATTTTATCCCTGCCAAACTGGAAGCAATATTTACTTTTATATTACATTTTTGGAAAATATAATTTTAGTTTTATTAAGATTTTTTTGAGTTGCAACTGATTACTTAATTGTAATAGTCTATCAATTTTTCTCTGCATGCCCTTACGTGATAAAGATAGTAACAACGCATCATCTGCATAAGCCAATATTACACATGTATATTCATTAATTTTGAGGGAATCATTTTCATTGAATTCAGGATCTGACAATATTGAATTAAAGTATATATTAAAGAGAGTGGGTGCTAAAAGGCACCCTTGTTTCACCACCTTACCTGTTTTAGAGGATTCAGTTAAGTTTTTGTGGTTGTCAAATCTTACAGCCGTTGAAGTATTGGAATATAGTAAATGGATGAGAGATAACAATGTCTGGTCAATGCCTTTTGACAGTAACAATTTCCGAAGAATGTTTAGAATTTGATGGCAGATAAGGACCGCTTGGCCCGCCTAGTCTGCCCATTTTCCTACCTAACAGATAAGCTGCAGATCCTAATTAACCAACAGCTTACTTCCTCCTACCCCTCACTAGGACTGCCTTATGTCTGTCCCATGCATTCTTGAATTCCCACACTGTTCTTGACTCCACGACCTCCTCAGAGAGGCTGTTCCATGCATCCACAACCCTCTCTGTGAAAAAATGCTTCCTCACATTACCTCTGAGCCGTCCCCCCTCTAGCTTCATATTGTGCACCCTTGTTCTTGCACATCTCTTTTTCTGAAAGATGCCACCCTCTTGGACTTTGTTGATTCCCTTGAGGTACTTGAAAGTTTCTATCATTTCTCCTCTCTCCCTCCTTTCCTCAAGGGTATACATATTGAGCTCCTTTAGTCTTTCTTCGTATGTCTTCTGGTGCAGACCCTGCACCATTTTGGTTGCCCTCCTCTGGACAGCCTCCACTCTGTCTATGTCTTTGTGGAGATGGGGTCTCCAGAACTGCACACAGTACTCCAGATGGGGTCTCACCAACTGTCTGTACAGAGGGATAACAACTTCCTGTTTTCTACTATTGATGCCTCTCCCTATGCATCCTGATATCCCCCCAGCCTTCCTTACTGCCTTCTCACATTGCTTGCCCACCTTTAGGTCATCTGATATAATTACTCCCAGGTCCCTTTCCATTTTTACTGTTGTCAGTATCTCACCCCCCATTGTGTACTCTTGCCCTGGGTTTTTGTTTCCCAGGTGCATTACCTTGCACTTCTTTGCATTGAATCTGAGCTGCCATACATTTGACCATTCCTCCAACCTTGCCATGTCCCTTCTCATCCTTTCCACTCCATCTGGTGTATCAACTGTGTTGCAGATCTTTGTGTCATCTGCAAAGAGACATACTTTTCCTTCCAGTTCCTCTGCAATGTCACTTATAAAGACATTAAAAAGGACTGGTCCCAGTACTGAACCCTGCGGTACCCCGCTAGTAACCCTCCTTTCTTCACTGTGGACTCCATTTACTACTACCCTTTGTGTCCTGTTGTCTAGCCAATTCTTTATCCAGGCTACCACCTTGGGACCCACTCCAAGGCTGGCTAACTTGTGTATTAATCTTTTGTGTGGGACTGTATCAAATGCCTTGCTAAAATTTAGGTAAGCCATGTCCACAGCCCCTCCCTGGTCTACTACTTTGGTCACCCAGTCAAAGAAATCTATTAGATTTGTCTGACATGACCTTCCCATCGTGAATCCATGCTGCCTTGGGTCCTCTGCCCCACTGGCCTCTAGGTACTCAACAATTCTTTCCTTCAGAAGTGATTCCATCATTTTACCTACCACTGAGGTCAAACTAACTGGTCTGTAGTTTCCTGCCTCTGGTCCTGCTCCCACTTTTGTGAAGAGGAATCACATCTGCCCTCCTCCAGTCCTCAGGTACCACCCCATCCTCCCATGATTTGTTAAAGAGAGTAGTCAGTGGTGTCATTAGTTCTACCCTTAGTTCTTTTAGAATTCTTGGGTGAATCCCATCAAGCCCCATTGCTTTGTCCACCTTCAATTTTATTAGTTCTTTCAGAACCCTTTCTTCTGTAAATGGACTGGTATCGACCTTTGTCTTCAGAGTGTTTCTCTTGTTTGGTTTAGGTACCTCCCCCTCCTCTTCCTTTGTGAATACTGAACAGAAATATTCGTTCAGTTTCCCTGCTTTTTCACTGTCCCCCTCTACCCACATTCGCTCCCCTTTATTAAGCCTCAGTATCCCTCCTTTGATCTTTCTTTGCTCCCTAATGTACCTATAAAAGGTCTTATCCCCCTTCTTAACAGAGCTGGCTATCCTTTCCTCAGTTTGGGCCTTTGCTATTCTGACTGCCATCCCAGCCTCTTTTTGCTTTAACTGATAAAGTTCTCTGTCCTTCTCCTTCTGTGTTTCCTTATATTTGATGAATGCTATCCTTTTCTCCTTAACCTTCCCTGCCACCTCTTTTGAGAACCATAGTGTTTTTTTCCTTCATTGTGTTTTGTTGATTTGCTTTACACAAAGGCTTGTTACCTCGGTGATGGCTGTTTTGATTACTCTCCATTGTTCCTCCACCCCTCCTTCTTGCCTGTTTATATTAATGGAGTAAAAAGCACTAGTATAATCAACAAATGGGGCATAGACTTTCATTTTTTTAACTTGAGTATATTTTTCCAAAATATGTGACAGACAATAAATACTGTCTATTGCTGAATACCCATTTTTAAAACACGCTTGGGTGGGTGATGAAGGGGAGTTATGATCTAGCCAAGTGCTTAGCCTCTTTAATAATAATTTTGAAAAAAATTTAGAGCTTGCATCTAAAAGACTAACTGTGTGAAAATTCGATGGGTCATAGACTGCCCCTTTTTTTGTGGATTGGCATAACAATATTTTGAGTTCAAGACCCTGGAATAAATTTATAAGTCAAACACATGTTAAAAAACACTGCTAGAGTAGAAACCCAGAAATCTACATATTCCTTATAAGCCTCAGGCAGTATTAGATCTGGTCCTGGAGCTTTCTTACTTTTTAGAGCTAGTATGGCAGTTTCAACCTCATCCCTTGTAAAGAACAAGGGGGTGCTATAAGGGGTGCTGAAAAATTATTATTATTTCCTATTAGACTTGAATCATAATTAAATATTTTATTATAATAAGCTACCCATTGTTCCCTTGAGATGTGAATTGCCAGCAAACTTTAAATTCATTCATACCTTTATTTACTAAGTTCCAAAAATTTGCATCAGCTTTCTTCTCTATAACTGAAAACATTTCTCCCCACATCTGTGTTTTAAAATCTTCTTTCTTCTGATTTAACTTTTTTTTGTAATATTTCCTGGCATTGTTCAAGTTTTTAAAGTTTACCCTTGTAGCATTTTTTGTCCATCTAATTAGTTTGTTTAACTTTTTCTCCTGCATTTTGCAGCTTGAATCAAACCAAGTCTGTTTTGCCATATCAGCCTTTCTATGATCTGAGGCATATATTTTATTTATTATTGATGTATACAAATTATTAAATTGATTTAACATATTGGTTATATCACCCTCGTTATTTTCTATTATTACTTACTCTTCACATTTATTTACACTGTCAGAAATTGTTCTTTTTGAGATATTAGAATGAATGAGTTTCTTTGATTTTACAGATGATGATAACATTAGGGGATTTTGCAGCAAGGTCAGTTGCTCTATTTCTTCACCTGTTATAATGTCCACACATAAAGCTGTGGGATCACATTCTGATCGCATTTCCACTGACAAGTTTACAATCAATTTAAATTTTTTGGGGTGCAAAGAACATAATCAATTACACTTTGGCCAACTAATGAATAATAGGTGTTTTTTCCCACTTTATCCCCCCCCCCCATTCTACCATTCAATATTAATAGACAGTTTTCATTCAGAAACCATTGCAATAATTTACCTTGCAAATTGATAACTTTATCCATACTTTGTCTAGGGCCCACACCCTCCAAATTCATAAATACATTCATATTTTCATAATTGTCAAAATTGGCAATTTTGGCATTAAAGGCACCAGCAATCAGATAAATACCATTTGAGTAGTTTGCAATTGGGGTATTAAGATCCTGAGTTAAATTATCCCAAATTCCTTGATTAAATTTGCAATGGTGTTTGGGGGACTGTATACATGTATAATTATAAAAAGGATATCATCCTTCATCCCTTTTTAATACACATACAATACAATTAGTAGTTGCTTTGATTTGCTCTTTTAGGGATATTCCCCTCCTTATTTTAAAGTAAGATGATGCCCCCCCCATGGTCCTTCCTGGTTTATGCTGCATAGAATATTGTGGCTCAGGGGACTACACAGCACAGGCACAGGTGGTGGTGCTGCATGCAATTGTCAAACTGTAGTTAATGCTACAGTGCACAGTGGACACTACAGTAACATGGGGGCCTGTAGTGTGAGGGACACATCAATGCCTATTGGGTGTAGGGCATCAATGACTGCTGCACCTTACACAGTGACAGGCCCATCTTGCAGGTGTGTGCAGACGGTGGACATTACTGTTATGCTGTTGTGTGACCCACAGATGCTGCAACACTGACATGGGATACTCACAGTGACATATACATGCTGGCTGTGTATGCTGTGGTGTCTGTACTGATGTGTGGTATGTGACTGGGGGGGCACATACCACAGACAGGCACACTGGTGTTGGGGTATTCCCAACACTGGACCAGTTGCACTGCACGGATTGTCCCAGACTTGTGACAGCACCCAGTATATGGTGCAGACTAGCCACCTGTACACCCTCCCCTAAACACCCTCCATGCTCTTAGTGCTGCATGTGTGTTGGATTCCGTTGGTGTCCACCGAAGGGTGGTCTGCAGGTGTGTGCTGTATGGACACACTGCCATGGTATCCACTGGGTGCCAGGTCACCACTTACTGATTGGCATGGCTGGGACTGCTGGCAGATGATGTCATCTTAGGAGGTGCCATCCATGTGCAGCATGTTTCTTCCATGTCTGTTTTTTTCTATGTTTACAATTTACAGGTTATGGTCATGCAAAACCATGCAAAAGATGCACAAAGCTGTGCAAAGCCACAATGTCATGCAAAGTTGGTTTGCCCAGATTTAAGACTACTTTTTCCTGAGCGGTAATTTTCGCTTTGCAAAGTGTTGCGATAAGTCACACAAAAAAACACTTTGCACAGCACTAATGCACTGAATGTAGCATTGCGCCTGTATTCATGTACTAACTTACTAAAATACCAGCAGAATAGGCCTAATGGTCTTTCGCGTCTGCTCGTTTGGTCAGCCCCCACCCTGGGAGCTGACCTTGCTGCCCCCCTCGCCTTCACTGGCTTCTCCCTTCCCAGTTCCGGATATACTCGCTGCATTGGATTTTGCTTCCAGAACCCTTCCCCTGTATCTGTCCCACCCCTCTTGAACCCTCCACCTGTCTCTACCTCCACCAGCCCCTAGGCAGCACATTCCATGGCTCCATCACCCTCTCAGTGAAGTAGCACCTCCTCCTTTCTCCCTGAATCTTCCCCCTCCAGCTTCCACCCATCCCTCTAGTGGCCCCTCCTCCTTCCTTCAAAGCACCCTGACTGTTCCTCCCCTAATTACCACCTTCATGTACCTGAAGTCCTCTATCATGTCCCCCCGGTCCCTTCTCTCTTCCAATGTGTACATATTCAGCTCTTCGAGCCTCTCCTCATAGGTCCTGTCCCCCAAGCCCCAAATCATTTTGGCTGCCCTCCTCTGGACCCTCTCCAGGAGTTTAATGTCCCTCTTTAAGTGTGGCCTCCAAACTGCACACAGTACTCGAGGTGCAGCCTCACCAAGCAGTTATACAGAGGGAGTATCACTTCCCTCCTTCTGGAGGTGATCCCCCTAGCATTGCATCCCAGCATCCTGTTGGCCTTGGCTGCTGCCCTCCTACAAGTCTCTGAGTTGTTCATCTTGACATCCACCACCACCCGCAGGTCCCTCTCAGCCATCAAGGCTTGTAATATTCCCCCCCAAGGGTGTACACTTGGCCTGGGTTTCTGGCCCCCAGGTGCAGTACCTTGCATTTCCCTGCATTGAACCTCAGCTTCCACTTTCTAGACCATCTTTCCTGAGCCTCCAGGTTCCCCTGTAAGGCCACCCTAACTTCCTCCCCATCCACCACTGCCCCCAGTTTTGAGTCATCTGCAAAGAGACTCATATCACTCCTGATACCTGTCCTTATGTCAGAGACATAGGCGTTGTACATCCCCCCTCTTTTTGCCCCTTGCACACATTATGCTTTGGCCTGGAACTAATGCAGTTTTCCCACGCTATTTGACCTTTTGAATATAGCAGACTCACGCAAACCTGGCGTAAACCCTATGCAAACAGTTTGCACCCAGCACAAAGTTTTGAATATCTGGCCTCATGTGTTTTAAAGTCAGTGTGCAGACTCCTCATGCCAGTAGCAAATCTCCATGAAATGATTCTTATTTTGCTGTGACACTTTCCAGGTCAGTTCTTCCTGTGATAAAGTACTGTGAAAAATTCTAGAATAGATGTCCCAAAACAGACACCTGAAAACCTGAAGTCCTCATTGTTAAAACAATGAATTGGTTGGCTAAAGACATCTAGCATGCAAGCATTCTCTTATGTTGCCCCTACCCTGTGGAATTCTCTTATGTTGTCCCTTCCCTGTGGAATTCTCTATCTTGTTGGGTTCCTGGAGTGTCTAATGGTAGAGAGCTTTAAAGCCACACTGAAATCCTGTTTATTCAGTCTTGCTTTTCTTTAACTTGTTACAGATGATTTTAACTGTTATTAATTGAATTTTAATTAGTTATGGTCTCATTCTATTTTAATTGTTTCACTTTACTGTCAAAGCACTTTGATACTTGTGAATTGTGCTCTATAAATAAAGTTTATTATTATTATTGTTAACAAAGATTTTTTACAAAATGAAGATGAAAAAGAATCTTATAATGATGTGAAGCTTCAAACCAGTATGGGTAGAATCATAAATCCCACAAAAAGAGACATCGTTAAAGTTCAGGATTAATAATACCACCAAGAGGCGTCAGAAGATTCTACCCCAAGGCCTGTTTAAACATTGCTCGATGAAATGAATGACACTCTTCCCCTTCTACCAAGTCCTGGATAAGAATCGTTTTTTTTTTTCTTTTTAGACAATTCAGATTGATGTGTCCTAAAGATGCTGAAAGGGTCCATTGTGCTAAAAGTTCAAGGGGAGAATATTAAGAATAGTGTGTTGGCAAGGAGGCCACCCGCTCACTACCAGACCTGTGCATATTGCTAAATTATCTGAATCTTAACAAGGTCAAATCTACCCGTATTTAGCCAAACCATATGACTATATCTTACTCTGTAAACTCTCTAAATGTGTATAGGGGATTTTAAATATAATGGTTAATTTCAAAATCAAAACAAACAGTACCTTATCTCCAGCATTGTCTCCAAAACAGTGAATTAAAAAGGGAAGCAGAATGCTCTCAGCAGTTAAAACAGCCACCAGCTCCTTTGTTGTGGAGTTCTAGCTCTAGAGCCCTTTGGCTTCTAGTGAGCCAGGGCCACAGTGCCTATAATAATTGTTCGATTTTAGAAAGGCACTGGCAATGACACTGGAGCGCTCTCCATCTCAATTGTCTCCTGGCTCAAAAAATGATGTCACTCTCTATCTCTTTAAACATTTAAATATTAGCAATGTGAGATATTCATTAAATGTAAAAATAAAATCAAATTAGATGGGTAGTTCAGAATAGTAGTCAGACACAATAACTGAATGTAAATGTTTAAATTACTCACTAAGATGCTGATGATATGTAGTTGTTTGATATTTTGTAGGTAGTAACTATATTTAATTGTTAAATTAGATATTTTATGTGATTATACACTGTTGAAGCACATGACTTGTGATGTGTTCATTTTTTGAATATTTATATGGACTTTGAATGTTCCCAGACAACACCCCCTGTGGAATGCCTAACCACCAAAGTGCTAGGGGGTAAGGTGTAGCTCTGGCTGCTCTGTAATAAATCATAGCATTAGCACTTTAATTTTGTGAGAGCATTATTCCTGTCTTATATGTCTGGTGACATATCTGAAAAAGAATCTGATTATTTATGGAATGAACACCCAGTAACATCTAGTTATTACATCCTGCCTAAGGTACATAAAAACTAGAAGGATCCCCCCCCCCAAAGACCAATAATTTCTGGGATAAATTCCCTTACAGAGAAACTTGGAAAATCTGTAGATTATTTTCTGTGAAAATGTGTCTTTAAAGTGACAGGGCTGGAGAGAAATGGTGTTTCTGCGGGTCTGATTTGTTAATTGGTTCAAGGAGTCGGAGGTATCTTTTTTCTCCTTCCTGTATGCTTTTAGCCATGACATGAACACATTGTTGGAAGTGTTGAACTCAGTGTCACTCATAATGTTGATATTTCAGCCTACACCCATGGAATTTAAATGCCTGTTTAAAGCCACATGGAGTGATTAGTAGCAGCTGATTGCGTATTCTGCTCCAGCAACTGTGCACACGTGTTCATAGAAGCACCTGATCATTTAATTCAAAACAGACTTTGGTGCATCTTTGAAATCTGTTTTTAGTTTCTTTGTGATCACCCATTGATGAATAACATTTAGAGCCCAGTCGGTGGCTGTAACTGTATTACTTTAATTTTTGGCATCCCCTATTCTATTGAACTGCTCAGATGTCAGAAAATGGAATGGATTAGTCGCTGTGCTGTCCATTGACCACAAAGTGCACTGTTCCTGAGAGAGAGCAACTGGCCCATTTTTGAAGCTGCCTAATATATTTAGTCTTTACTCCACCCTGGCTTTCTTGGGCAGATGCATTTTGCCCATATCCGACCCTACCTGATTTAAATTTAAAAGACTATCGGGTCGGATATGGGGAAAAAGCCTGATATCTGACCTGATCGGATCTCCGGGCTGGATATCCATGCATCACTACTTTAAACTAAAATCATATACAAGGGACAGTACACATGTACTTAACAAGCTATCAAGATTTAAGTGACAGGAAAACATGACATGGGTATGTATTGATGCTGAGTCTTTGCACACTTGGATCAAACATTCGGATGGCATAGATGCCTGCAGGTACTTCCTGGAACTAGAACCAGAACTGTAAAATGCACCTATTGAGTTCATACTGAGTTCATACTATCAGCTATACAGTTCATTTTGACACACAACAGTTTTTAATTTGTGGAGAGTACTTTCATAGTATCATAGTAAAAGCCAGCAGAATAGGTCCCATGGTCTATCGTGTCTGCTCAGAAGCTAGCCCCCTACTGGAAGCTCGTTCCTCCACCTCCCACCTCAGATGTGGCCCTCTCTGGCCTCAGCTTCCCCCTGTACCTGTCCCAACCCTTCTTGAATCCTTCCATTGTGGTCTCTTCCACCAGACTCCTGGGCAGTGTATTCCATGGTTCCACCACCCTCTCTGTGAAGAAGTGTCTCCAGTGCTCCCCCTGTACTTTCCTCCCCTTCCAGCTTCCACTCATGCCCCCTGGTAATTCTCCCCTTCTTAAGCCTGAACACTTCCCTGGCTCTGCCCTTATTTATCCCCTTTACATACTTGAATGTCTCTATTATGTCCCCTCTGTCCCTCCTCTCCTCCAATGCATACAGATTGAGTTCATCCAGTCTCTCCTCATAGGTCCTACCCTCCATGCCCTGAATCATCCTGGTCACCCTCCTCTGGACCCTCTCCAGTAGTGCTATGTCCTTCTTAAAATGGTGTCTCCAGAACTGCACACAGTACTCAAGATGCAGCCTAACCAGGGCATTATACAGAGGGAGAATCACCTCCCTCCTCCTGGAGGTAATCCCTGGGTTATGCAGCCCAGTATCCTGTTTGCTTTTGCTGCAGCTCTTTGACAAGTCTCTGTGTTATTTATTTTGCTGGCCACCACTATCCCTAGGTCCTTATCACCCAATGTGACTTCCATTGTGGTCTCCCCAGGACATATGCATGTCCTGGGTTTCTGACCCCCAAATGCAGCGCCCTACATTTCCCTGCATTGAACTTCAACCCCACTTCCTTGCCACCCCCACCAGCGTATCCAGATCCCCCTGCAAGGCCTCTCTCCCCTCCTGCCTGTCTGCCAGTGCTCCCAATTTTGAGTCATCTGCAAAGAGATTCAGCCTACTCCTAACACACCACTCTATGCCTGAGACATAGGAATTGAACAGGAGTGGTCCCAGGACCGAACCCTGAGGGACCCCACTGATGACCCTCAAGGGGGAGGAGACTATCCCTCCAACCACCACTCACTGTATTCACCCCATAAGCCAGTTTTCCACCCACCTGAGCAACTTTCTACAAGTGTGTGGAACTGCCATGGGTGCCTCAATGGCACCATCTTACTCTAAATTGTTTGTGGGCAGGTGTGAAAATGAAATTATTTTTAATCAAGAAAGGAACCCGCACCTGCCCAGAATCAAGTTTTGGACCCACTTTGAAGATGATATTTTGTGCATTTGCCAGGGGGACCCACAGGAGATTGAGACATTCATCACATGGATGAATACAAATAACCTGAATATGAATTTACATTCAAATCAGATCCTGATGAATTAGAGTTCCTGGACCTATCACTGCACAAACCTTGACTTCATGGAGGAGTTATTCAGACTAAGTGCTTTAGAAAATTGACAGCCACAAATACCTTGCTGAGGGCAGACGGTGCTCATCCAATCAGATTGAAAAATTCAATACCATACAGTCAGTTTCTCTGCTTGCGGAGAAACTGTTCAGAAGATACTGACTTTTGGACACAGGCTGAGGAGCTAAAAGATAGATTCAGTCAGAGGGGGTATAAACCGCAGAAATTGAAAGAGTCCACGAGAAGGGCATTTAATGAAAGGAGAGAGGATTTATTAAGAAATATTCCTAAATAATCCCAAACTAGTAATGCTCCTGTTACATTTGTGACAGAACACAATAACTGGTCCGGGCCAAATTGGAAATGAAATCTATAGTAATTGGCACCTACTACATCCTGACCCCATATTATCAGAAGCCATAGGAGAAAAAACCAGAGTAACTTTTTCCAGAGGCCCTAACATTAGGGAAAAACTGGTGCATAGCAGATTTCCAGCACCTAAACCGTCTGGCACATGGCTTGGCACAAAACCAAATGGCGTTTGTAAATGCCAAAGATGCAATATTGCAGTTACTGTAACATAGGCAAAAGTTTACTCATCCTGGTACTGGCTAGATGTTTAGAGTTAGAGAATTCATTATATGTGACACCACTTTTGTGGTGTACACACTGTGGTGCCAATGCAACATTTTGTATATAAGTAGAACCATGAGATCTTTGAAGACCAGAATTCAGGAGCATGTGAGGAATATTATAAATGCCTGAACAGATACACTTGTAGGCCTACACTATGCTCAGAAACATGGATCTGACCCTAGAGGCCTTAAATTCATGAGTATTGAATGGCAACCTCCATTACAATATGGGGAGATTGAGTGAATGAACTGCTGAAAAAGGAGAGTGAGTGGATTTATAGGTTGCAGAGTGTTAAACCAGATGGTCTAAATGACCAATGGGATTTAAAGCCCTTTTAAAAGAAGAGATGATGTATTCAAAAAGTAACCAGAGAATAAAAAGTTGTGTGTAGTATCAAAGCGCAATTTATTTATTTCAATTTTGTAGACTAACTGAAATTTTATACTTCTCCTCTCTCTGACAGGAGATTCACCACCTTCTGGAGTTGGCACTACTGTAGATCCCCACATCCATACATGAAGGAAATGCAAAAGGGCGATCACAATTACAATATGTTGCAGTGAAGGCATTTCACTTGCTTCCTTTTCTCATTTTTCAGCCCCCCAACCCCAACCCGGCCCTTTTACCTTTTGTCTTTTTTTCTTTTACCCACTACTTTTACCTACTATTCTTACTTCCTTTTTCTTATTATAAACCTTTCCCTCTCTCTCCCCCCCCCACCCCAGTTCTATTCTCCTGTGTCCCTTATTTATATTCCTATAATCTCTATTTTTGGCTTAACTCTCTATCTCTTTAAACATTTAAATATTAGCAATGTGAGATATTCATTAAATGTACAAATACAATAAAATGAGTAGTTCATAATATTAGTTAGTCACAATAAATGAATGTAAATGTTTAAATTACTCAGTAAGATGCTGGTGATATGTAGTTGTTTGCTATTTTGTAGGTAGTAACTATATTTAATTATTAAATTTGATATTTTATGTGATTATACACTGTTGAGCACATGACTTGTAATGTCATCATTTTTTGAATATTTATATGGACTTTGTATATTCCCAGACCACACCCCCTTTCCAAGCACATCTTCTTGATCTGGAAGGACGCTACTTCTTTATTCAGCTGTGAGCTGTGTGGGAAATTCTTTTTTTCCACTAACTCTTTATTCAATTTTAGTTACAGGGATATCCTTCACACATACGACAAGTCAACCAGCATTAATACATGTAAATAAACATTCCATAACAGGTGACCCTGTAACATACCCCCCATCCCCGCCGACCCACTTCCCTCCCTCCCAGCACAAGTCTCCGGAGATAGGATGTCTTCAACCCAAACAATACCGCATACCTTAAATAGAATAGCAAGTGTAAAAGGGACCCCAAATTTTTTCGAACCTGGAGAGCTTATTCTGAAGGATAGCCGTCATCCTCTCAATCCTCAAACAGGCTAACAACTCCTCCAGCCACTCCGTATAACTTAGTACCACCGAGTCCTTCCAATGCCTGAGTACCACTCTCTTAAGTGTAGCCGCAATCAAGACTATATAAAACCTCCTACTCTTAACAGGGATACCCGAGACATCACTCAATAAGCATATCTCTGGCGTAAAAAGATCCCCAAGACCCAGTAACGGATTAACCCTCCTTTAATATCCCCCACAAGCAGGCTATTTTCGGGCACTGCCAAAAATATGCATCAAGTCTCCTTCCCTTCTTGGCACCTAAAACACCTCGAGTCCTTTGCCAGCTTCAGCCTCCCAATTTCTGTGGGAATAAAAAATGTTATGAAGGATTTAAAAACTGCATAAGCCTCAATCTATCCTGGAGCAAAAATTTATAACAGTTCACCCATAGCTTCCTCCAATTAAGTGCCAAATTTGGGAAAACAGAAGTCCAGTACGAACCCTGGATGGGATTAGAAGAATATGCCCAATCAAATAGTACCATGTAAATTTTCGAAATCGCATGCCTTAGCCCTACCAACAGCACCAGCCCATCTTAAAATTCCACTCTCGGTTTCTGCACTACCCCATTACCCAATTGGGCAATCATAAGGTGTCTAACCTGATAAATCTTAAAAATAGCCTTAGTGGGTAGCCCAAATCTACTCAGTATAACATCAGAGGAGAGAACCATTCCCTCAGTCGAGAGAAGGTCCCTCACACGGCATGCCTCGGGTAAGGGTAGCCAAGAGTAGTCCAACATCCTACCATCTAATACAAAACGTGGGTTTCCCCAAATTGGCTGTGCCCAATCCATAAAATGGTCATACCGCAGAAAACTCGAGAGTTGAACATGAGCTCTCACTGCAATCCCAATTGGAGAGTTGCGCAACCGAGGAGGCAACCATTTTGGCTTAAGATAGAGTAGGGCCTCAGGCCTCAGACCAGCATCCCTGATCAAAGTAAGTTCTATCTGCAGCCAAAGCGGTGTATAGGCATACTGTTCTGTATCATCTCTTCCTTTCGCCCATCTTAAATATTTACTGGCATGAGCTGCCCAGTAATATAGTGCAATATGAGTAGTCTAAGTCCACCCTTCCCCTTAGGCGCCGCCAACTTCGAATAGGCCATACGTGACTTCCTATGGCCCCATACAAAATTGGAAATCATGTTATGCACCTTCCTAAACCATGCAGATGGTATCCAGATACTCAACATGTTCAGGGGGTAGAACAACCTAGGAAATATATTCATTTTAACAAGACTAATTCTTCCCCATAAGGAGATTGGGAGTTTCACCCATCTCTCCAGGTCTAACTCTATGGTCCTAAGCAAAAGATCAAAATTCAGCTGAAAAAACCTTAGAGCTACCCCTAGCCATGTTGAGTCCCAGATACCTTATGAAATTCGATTTCCAGGACAGACCCAGCTCCGCCACTTCATACTTGAAGACATAACTATTAAGGGGAAACACCACCGACTTGTCCAAGTTTAATCTGTAATTGGCCAATTTCCCAAACTCCTTAATAACCTTCAACAAGGCCTGTATGGAGGCTCCTGGGTTGGTCAAATAAACCATCCTGTGTGGGGAAATTCTATATTGCACTTGATATCTGCAACAACCTGCATTTTTGCTCAATTCTGTGGGAGGTGAAACTAAATACCCTTGGTAATTGCTTTTTATTTACATATTTATTTAGTGTTTAACCAAGAAGGGGCTTGCAAACTCTGTTTATCTTGTGAGTAACTTCAGAAGGATTTAAATACTGCATTTGGGTAGACCCTTGGAGGTAGCTAGATTGTCTACTAGGATTTTCTGACAGTTAAACTATTTTTAAATATTTACAGGTGGCTGAGGAGTTGAATAAGAAGCTTGTAAACTCTGCTTATCTTGGAAGTAACTTCACAAGGGTTTGAATACTGCATTTTGGTTGTCCCTTGGGGGTAGCTGGATTGACTACTAGGATTTTGGAACAGAAACTATTTTTAAATAATTTACTGGTGCATAGGATTTTGTGATAGTTAAACTATTTTTAAATAAGTTACTGGAGGTTAGTTGAATTACTATAAAGGGCAGTACTCACCAGGGTGGTGGAGCAGTGGTGTATTTGATTGTTTCTAACAGTCACCTGTGGTTGTGGACTACTCACCACCCCTTCCCCACACCCCACACCCCTGGCGTGGCATTTCCTTTATAACCAAAGTTCTGACATCACTTCCTCAACAGGTCTTGCGGCAGAACTATCATATTCTTAATAACCCATCACAGTGCATAAAGGGTAAGTACACACCACCGAAAAAAAAAAAATTATATATATATATTACATATTGTATATTATAAGGGAGAGGGACATGTGGGGAGTGGTGCAATGCACTGGCTGTGGGGCTGCAGTTTTCCGGGAGACATTCTGTAAACTGTGTTGCTGTCCTATTTGCAGGCAACTGTCAGCTCTGAGGGAGGAGACTGCCCACCTCCAGGCTGAACTGGCAAGGACTAAGGAGGCCTCCCCCACCCAAAGAGCACCACTGCTACAACCACTGCCTCACAGGTTGCCAAGTATGAAGAGCAGTTGGACCACAGTGGGTTCTGGGAGGTGCGGGTGGTGGAATAGAGGTGAAGCCCCCTAGTTGTACCTCTACACAAATCATACGCCAGTCTGGCAGAGCAAGGTTCCTCTATGATAGCACCCTCAGTGGAGTCCAAGAAGAATGCTGAGGACATCCACAAGGGAGACCCACAAAAGGGTGGCAAGGGACACCACGGGAAGGAAACAGCTTCTGATAGGGGACTCAATTGTTAGCAGGGTAGAACTGGGGAAGGGAGAGGAGAGGGAAGTAAGGTGCCTGCCTGGTGCCATGTGGCTTGAGGGAGGCAGCTTAACCTCACGATTGCAGAAGAAGCATCACAGGAGAGGAACTAGATATCATTGTCCACCTTGGGACAAATGACCTAGCTAGGCATGGAATCAGTGCAGTGCAGGATGAATTTGTGGAGTTGGGGAGGGGCCTCAGACAGGTAGCAAGCATGGTTACCTTCTCAGAGGTGCTGCCAGCCATGGCAGGGGTGAGGCTAGGGTACTGCACACCATGCAGTTTAATGAATGGTTGCAAAACTGGTGCAGAGCACAGGGCTTTGGCTTCACTGGGTACTGGGGGCACACCTGGAGAGATGAAGGTCTATACTGGCACGATGGTCTGCATCTGTCCACGAAAGGGAACCAAGCTCCTAAGTGACAAGTTTAAATGCTTCCTTTCCAACCTTTTAAACTAGTCAAGGGGGGAGGTGCTGATAAGAGACAGGAAATTTCAAGCCTCCCCCCACAAAACATGGCAGGTAGTAAGGCAAACACTGAGGTACAGAGCTCAGCAGAGGGCAGGACAGGGGTAAATGGAAAAATAGACAAGGGCAATAAGAGCAGGGATGGGGGAAAAAGGATAAAGCCAACATTAAATGGAGGGCAATGAGTACCAATGCCCGTAGTCTGGCAAACAAGCTTCCTGAGCTAGTAGCCCTGATGGAAGATGAACAATTGGATATTGTGGCAGTAACGGAAACATGGTACATGGAGAACCATGCCTGGGATGTCAACATACCGGGGTACACGGTCTACAGAAGGGACAGGGAGGGTAAAAGAGTAGGTAGAGTAGCTCTATACATAAGGGAAGGGATCAAAGCTACAGAACTAAAAAGTAAAGGGGGAGGACAAGAGGCACTCTGGGTCACCTTGGAGACAGGGAGTGGTGTCACAATCCACACAGGGTTTGTATACAGACCCGCATCTCAAGAGGAGGAAACGGACAAGAAAATGATAAAGGACATTCTCAAAATGGCTGAAAAAGGGGAGATACTGTTGTTGGGGGACCTAAAAATGCCAGATGTTAACTGGATGACATGTACTGCAGCCACATCCAAGAGCAGGGTCATTCTCATTGCCCTGCAGGGGGCAGGCCTTAGACAGCTAGTGTTGGAACCCACTTGGGAGGGAGCAGTACTACACCTGGTACTCTCAAATGGAGAGAGGATCACACATTTAGAAGTCAGTAGACATCTGGGAACAAGTGACCACTGCACAGTGTGCTTCACAATAAGCACAACCATGGAGACAAGCCATACAAAAACAAGGATACCGGACTTCAGAAGGGCCGACTTTGGCAAAATAGGTGAATACCTGAGGAATGCACTAGCAAATGGCCAAAAAGGAGGGGTGGTAGAACAATGGAGAAAAGTCAAAACTGCTATCATAGAGGCAACAAGCCTTTGTGTGAAACAAATAAAGAAAACAAAGTGGAGTAAAAAAACACTATGGTTCTCAAAAGAGGTGGCAGGGAAGGTTAAGGAGAAAAAGGCTGCATTCAAAAAGTATAAGGAATCACAGAAGGAGCATGACAGGGAACTGTATCAATTAAAGCAGAAAGAAGTGGGGAAGGCAGTCAGACTAGCAAAGGCCCAAACTGAGGAAAAAATAACCAACTCAGTTAAGAAGGGGAATAAAACCTTTTATAGGTACATTAGGGAGCATAGAAAGATTAAGGGAGAAATAGTGAAGATTAATAAAGGAGAGGGGATATGGGCAGAGGGAGGCAGTGAAAAGACAGGGATACTGAATGAATACTTTTGCTCAGTATTCACAAAAGAAGATGAGGAGGAGTTACCTAAACCAGACAATAGAAGCACTCTGGGTAGGGGGGTTGACACCAGTCCATTTACAGAAGAAAAGGTTCTGAAAGAACTCCTAAAACTCAAGGTGGACAAAGCAATGGGGCCTGACAGGGCTCACCCCAGAATCCTAAAAGAACTAAGGGAAGACCTAATGACACCACTGACCGCACTTTTTAACAAATCATGGGAGGATGGGGTGGTACCTGAGGACTGGAGGAGGGCAGATGTGATTCCAATTCACAAAAGTGGGAGCAAGGCAGAAGCAGGAAACTACAGACCTGTAAGTTTTACCTCAGTGGTAGGGAAAATAATGGAATCACTTCTGAAAGAAAGAACTGCTGAGTACCTAGAGGCCAGCGGGTCACAGGACCCAATGCAGCATGGATTTACAGCAGGAAGATCATGTCATACAAATCTGAATTGATTTCTTTGACTGGGTGACCAAAGTAATAGACCAGGGAGGGGCTGTGGATATAGCCTACCTAGACTTTAGCAAGGCATTTGACACAGTCCCCACAAAAAGACTAATAACTGCTAGCTTAGCCTGGGAGGGTTCCAGGTGGTAGCCTGGGTAGCAAACTGGCTGCACAATGGGACACACAGAAGGTAATAGGAATGGAACACATTCTGGAAGAAAGGGGGTTACTAGTGGAGTGCACCTCAGGGCTCAGTACATGGGTCCAGTCCTCTTTAACATCTTTATAGGTGACACTGCAGAGGGTCTGGAGGGAAAGGTATGACTCTTTGCAGATGACACAAAGATCTGTAACAGAGTTGATACACAAGGGGGGTAGAAAGGATGAGAAGGGACTTGGCAAGGTTGGAGGAATGGTCGACATATGGCAACTTAGATTCAGTGCAAAGAAGTGCAGCAATGCACCTGGGAAACAAAACCAGAGAAGAGTACACAATAGCAGGGGAGGTAGAACAATCAACAAATGGAAAGGGACTTGGGGTAGTCATATCAAATTACCTAAAGGTGGGTAAGCAATGTGAGAAGTCAGTAAGTAGAGCCAGGGGATACTGGATGCAGGAAGGGCATCACAAGTAGATAAAGGAAGTGGTTACTCTCTGTACAGACAGTTGGTGAGACCCCATCTGGAATACTGTGTGTAGTTTTGGAGACCCCATCTACGCAAGGACATAGACAGGATGGAAGCAGTCCAGAGGAGGGCAACTAAAATGGTGCAGGGTCTGCATCAGAAACCATATGAAGAGAGACTGAGAGCTTAATATGTATACTCTTGATGAAAGGAGGGACTGGGGACATGATAGAAACTTCTAGTACCTCAAGGAAATCAACAAAGTCCAGGAAGGATGCATCTTTCAGAAAAGAGATGTGTAAGAACAAGGGCTAAATTTAAAGATAGGGGACGGTCAGGGGTATGCAGGAAATTTTTTCACGGAGAGAGTGGTGGATGGCTGGAACCACCTTCCTGGAGAGGTTGTTGGGTCTAAAACAGTGGGAGAATTCAAACATGCATGGGACAGACATAAGGCAATTGTAGTGGGGGGTTGCAGGAAATAGGCTGTTGGTTAACTAGAATCTGCAGATTATCCAATAGGAAGGGAAATGGGCAGACTGGGTGGGCCAAGTGGTCCCTATCTGCCGTCAAAGTCTATGTTTGTATGTTTCTATGTTCCCTGAGGAAGGCCTAACCACCGAAGTGCTGGGGAGTAAGGTGTAGCTTTGACTGCTTTGTAATAAATCACTGCATTATCACTTTAATTTTGTGAGAGCATTATTTCAGTGTGAGTGCCATCATCCTTGGTGCTGTCTCTGGTCAACAAAATTCAACAAATAAAATAAATAAGCTTCAGTTACTGTTTTCATAGTACCATCTATTTTAATGTCCGGTGCACTGAAACAGTCAAGGATCTTCTCAGTTTCGTGCTCCTTCCTTGCGCCACTTTTAGGACCACATCCCATGGCAAGGGGCTCTCCCACTCCACTTGGGTCTGCGAGAGTTGTAGCCTGATCCATGTTGGACCCACTGTTGCTGTCATGCGTATTTTGGTCCTGTGCCTCCAGCTTATTTTTTTGGGCATTCCATCTGCAATTCTGGTACCAATCAACTTCAGAGATGAAGACCAAGTGAGCTGTAGCATCAGAAAAATGGTAATGTTACTTTAAAATATGATTTATAGCTTTTATGTAAGACCTAGACGCAGAGCTGATGAGTGACACGACCAGTCATGAGTGTGGCTCTCTAGCTCCCCGCTGATGCCAGCTACTCTTTATTAATAATATTTCAGATGCATAATCAGATAAAACACCATCATTTCTGTAGCACCAGCCCACCTTATCAGACAGGCCAGCATCTCAGAATGTCAGTAAACAGTTTGCCAGCATGCAAGTTTTACACAGACAACCCCTTCTCCCCCTTTCTTTCATACCTGCATGTCTGCAAAGCTGCAACCCCCTTTCCAGTTTTACTGGTGGTGACCCTTCTCCTCTCAAGTCACCCAAGACAGTGACATAACCCCCCCACAAGTGGATGAGAGGGACTAAAAACATTATTTTAAAATGCAGCAAGATTAAGTTGTAGAAACTTTAATCATGGTCCCATCATAGCTTAGCAAATTAAACTCTAAAACCCTGCAGTCAAAAAAATGTTCTCTTTAAATCACATGAAAGCAGAGCACTCTCTGTTTTATAGGAGTTCAGTATTTAACCAATGAATGGAGCAGTTACAGAAATTGCATTTCCAAAAAATTTCTGTTTTTATAGACCAGGCACATATCACAAAAGCTGTGCATCTTATAGGAAAACAGAGGCAAATTGCAGGGTTACATAACCCACCCCAATCCCATTAACACATACTCATCAGTAGAAACAGCAGTAACACCCCCATGTAAGATATTTCACTTCTACAGTATAAAAAATAAGAACAGATGTCTTACCCTCTGAAAGATTCTTCAGTGATGGCAGCAAGCAAGGCAACCTCCCACAGCTAAAGGGAGATAAATAATTGGTACCAGGTCTGAAAACTGGATGGTGTACAAGGAATGGAAAGTATACACAGGTAGTGACAGAGAATAGAAGAGGGCAAGAAAAGAAGGGAGGAAAAAAAGCTCTTAAGGGGTGGGAAAATGAGTGCTTCTGGGAGTTGTTAGTCTGTAGGTGGGGGCTAAATTATGGTATCGGGGACATTTTTTGGGAGTGACTGGTAAAGGTCTAGAAATACGGAGTAGCCATGGGAGTGGTGCAGTGCAGCAGCTGTGGGGCGGCAGTCCTCAGGTAGACCTTCTGGAGACTGTGATGCTTCCTCATTTGCAGGCATCTCTCTGACCTGAGAGAGGAGGTTGCCAGACTCAAGGCTGAGATGGCTTGGGTAAAAGAACCTACTCACTCACTCAGGGACCACCAAGTCCAGCTCTGCTGACTCAGAGGGTGCCAGAAGGAGAAGCAGTTGGACAATGGTGGGCTTGGAGAGGGTTAGGGTTGGGAAGCATAGGCACATCCCAAATCCTATACCACTACAGAACTGCTACACCACACTGGCTGGGCAGGACTGTCCCACAGAGGCACCCGAAGTAGTGGCTGGGATGGATGAGGAGGTCCTCCATGGTGGAGACCCCAAGGGGGGGTGGCAGAGGAACCCAGAGAAGAAGGAGGAAGTGAATCCTGATAGGTGACTTGATGGTAAGGGGGATACAGTTGGGGACAGGTAGAGGTGAGGAGAGGGTGGTAAGGTGCCTTCCCTGTGCCACGGCTTAAAGGGATGGAAGGAGAATCCTAAAGATCACTGGGGAGGCAGGGAGGGAAGGAGGGCTGGATATCATTGTCCAGTTAGGGGCAAATGACCTGTTTGGGGAGTGGCCAGAAGCAGTTCAGGAGGAGTTCAGGAAATTGGGAAAGGGTCTTAGGCAAATAGCCCAATCGGTTACTTTCTCAGAGGTGCTTCCTGTCCATGACAAGGGGGATAACAGGAGGCTCCACACCAGGGACTTCAAGTTATGGTTGAGGAAATGGTGCAGGAAAGAGGGATTCAGATTCACTGGGGACTGGGGCTCCACTTGAAGGGATGGAGGCCTGCACAGGGGCAATGGCCTGCACCCCTCCAGGAAGGGAACTGAGATCCTCAGTAAATAGTTTAAATGCTACATTAGTAAGCATTCAAACTAGCCAAGGGAGGAGATGGAATAAGGCAGGTTGACATAGTCTGTCACCCTCACATGCTTACAGGGTCAGCAGTGGAAATCCTGAGGGTGAGAAGTCCCAAAAGGAACAAAAACAAACAGATAACCAAGTAAAGAGGAAGGGTAAAGAGTAAAGAAAATAGTGGAGGAAAAGAGGGAGGGCATAAGGGCAAGATGAGGGGAGGTGGCAGTAAAGAATGGAGAGCCATGTGTGCAAATGCTTGAAATCTAGGCAAGAAGATGGGAGACCTATTGACCATAATGGCAGCAGGAGACCTGGACATAGTAGAAATTTTGGAGACCTGGTGCAGTGAAAACCAGGACTAGAAAGTAGTCATACCAGGGTATGCTCTATTCATTAGGGACAGGGTAGTAAGAAAGGGAGGAGGGGTGGCTCTTAACATGAAGGAGAACATGCAGTCCACAGAAATACAGGAGGGTCGGCAATAAGAGGAGGTACTGTGGGTCACCCTGAAGACAGGAAACGGGGCCAATATTCGAATAGGGGTGATCTACAGATCTCCTGCATAGGAGAGAGGAAGAAGATAAGGATATGATAAAAGAAATCCAAGGGATGGCTAATAAGGGCGAGGTAGTGCTAATGAGAGACATCAACCTACCAGATGTGCCTGCTACAGCTACAGTTAGCAACAGAGAAATCTCATGAGGGGGTGATACTGACCTGGTATTGTCAAATGGGGATGGTGTCACTGATGTCACAGTGGGAAGCCACCTGGGGACCAGTGATCATTGTATGGTGTGGTTTAACATAAGAACAGAGCCAGAATTGAGCCACACTAAAACAAGGGTCCTGGATTACAGGAAGGCCAATTTCAAGAAAATGGGAGAGTACCTCAGTGAAACCCTAGCAGGAATAGAGAAAATAGGTGAAGTAGATGAAAAATGGACAGAAATAAGAATGGCAATTGAGAAGGCAACTACTGTAATCTCTGTGTCAGGCAGGTTAAAAGGAGCCAGCGAAAAAAGTGACCACTATGGTACTCTAATGAAGTAGCAGAGACAGTAAAGGAAAAGAAGCAGGCACTCATAAGCTACAAGTCAACACAGAAGGAAGAGGAGAGGGAGAGATATTGGGAGAAACAAAGGGAGGCAGGGAAGGCAGTTAGAGCAAAAGCACAAATGAAGGAAAATATTGCAAAGTCAACATAATAGGAGCATAAAACATTCTTGAGGTACATAAGCGAAAGGAAAAAAGCAAGGCAGGGATAGTAAGACTCAAAAGGGAAGGGGGAGTATGGAAGAGGATCAGAAGAAAGAAGACATTTGAACAACTACTTTTGTTCAGTATTCACAAAGGAAGGAGTAGGTGACAGGCCACAGGTAGGGAAAAATGGCATTAAGGGAAAGGAGGTGGACACTAGCCCCTTTACGAAGAATAGAGTCCTCGGGGAAACAGCAAAGCTAAAAGTAAACAAGGCAATGGGGCCAGATGGGATTTAGCCCAGAATACTGCAAGAATTAAAGGAGAAACTGTCTATGCATCTAACGTTCCTGTTCAATCAATCAATCACTCGATATGGGGAGATTTCCAGGGGACTGGAGGAGTGCAGATTTGGTCTCAGTACATAAAAGTGGGAATAGGGAGGAGGCAGAAAACTACCGACTTGTAAGCCTGACTTCGGTAGTGGGCAAGGTCATGGAAACACTACTGAAAGAAAGGATTTGGGAATACAGTTAGGTTGCATTTGTCATTCAAAAATGTCCCATGAGACTTTTGTAGTAAAAGTAATTCACCTATTTTGGGGTATTCAGTACACAACAAAGTATTACAAAAAGCTTGTTGACAATCCCAAATTCTATTGGGATTGCTGTAATGACGTCATCAATATGGTGCACTTTTTTCCCTTATTTGGTGCTATTCGGTGATGTATGTCCAGCTTTTTACTTTGTTTTGGTTTGGTCATTGGCGTTTATTTGCATTAAATTGCTCTGTTTATGATATCTGATTTATCATTTTATTTATTTTAGTTCTTTTTTGCTATTGTGTAGTATTTGCTTTATTTTTAATTATTATACATTATGAAGTGTTTATAATTCAAGTAGGCTAAGTTTACTGATTTATGCTGATATGTATGATCTCAATTCCCAATTAACTCAGTCTTATGTTTACCTCTTTTACAGTTCTGCATGCTGAATGGATGCAGATGACTAGTGGTACTTAACAAGTAAACAATCCTTTACTGATGGAGTTGCTTGTAAAACTCCGCGTACCTGCGGCCAAAGTGGCAAGATATGAGACAGACTTTACATGCTGTATAATACAGGTATGTCAGAATAAAACAAATGAACCAGTAGTGGAGAATCCCAGTGCATACAGCAAACCTTTGGACTGTATAGCAGAAAGAGCATGTTATGGTGATCAACCATATCCTGAAATAAATGAAAACTTGGTAATAATACAGTGCGAACACTGACATCAAGTAGTGCTTCCTAGCACAGATCATGCTATCAGAATGCAGTTCATGCTGGAATGTGCAAAAGAGCTAAACAGCATTATGAAAAACAGCTTGCTCCTAAAGCTTCTCACAAGAAACATAGAGAATGTGGACTTTTCAGAAGACACACCAGATGGTAAATGAACACTACAAGTCACTGCCATGGCACTCTATCAGCAATGTTCTCCACAAGACACACCCTGCAAATTATAGCTCAATGATGGCCAGAATCAAAGTCGTTCAATTAAAGAGATTCCAAATATGATTACAACTCTCCTTGACTGTCATATGCCAAAAAAATCCACAGCCAAAGAGTCCTGTTTTCCCATCATTTCAGTTGATCTCAGCTCAAGAATCACTCTCTGCTGAATGCCTTCCTGATTTTGCTTGGGTTCTAGGAACGGCTCTGGTGAAATCTAAATTAGATACAAGTACAATAACGAAAGATCAGCATGACGACACAAATGTCCACATGCTTGATCATGAAACATCAAGTGAAGGTGTGAACATTCCGACTTGAGCAGCTTACAAATCACTCATCAGTGAACAAATGCCTTTGACAGGGGTATGTCGTCTCTTCAGCAACAACTTTACAGTGATGTGCTGGATGCCAACAACATCGACACATCGCTGTAAAGTCTGCTCAGGACCATGGCACCCTTTCTTGAAGTCCTGCAACCCCTCCCTGAATCAACTCCATCTTGGAGTTAATAATAGTAAGCTAGGGATGGTGCGGGGCCATAGCCCCCACAGAAAAAAAAACTTTGCCCACCACAGCACCATGCCGACTGCAATTGCGGTCGACACAGTGGTGTCGGAGAAACATTGCATCAACAAGAAATTGTCGATGCAGTGTCATGGATCCTTTGACATGTATTGGTACACCACCACCACTGATTGCTGCTTATGGTCATGAGTGGCAGACAATACTGACAGTTTTGAAACAAGCCCAAAATATCAATGCAAAAGTAATGGGCCCAGATTGTAAAACTCTTGTTACACTTGACCTGGTTCTTGACAAACCAGCAAAGCAACTACAAATGCCTCATACTGACTTAGATCACCTGAACTGTGGACAATTGGCACATATATGGAGAATAGTGGCATTGATTTTTGTTGGACTGAAGCAGACTTGTATGAGGCTGCTACCGTGAAACAGATCATTGATGGAATGCATGTAAAATGAGGAGTCAATGCCCATATGATTACTTTGCAGCAGGCATTTTTCACATTGTATGAGGAAGCATTTTTTGCTGAACAAACTGCACAATAGTGGTGCTCCATCAGCCTGGCTGACTGGTATGTCAACAGTCATCATAGGCCATGGTGCAAGGGACACTGGTTACGTATTGTACACACACGGCACACAGTCAGGGGACCGAGGTAGGGTGTCGCATACATTACATGGCACACCCACTGACTAATGCACCATTAACTTTCTCTGTATTGTATGTGTATTCTGGTGATATGGGGGGGAAGTGTACTACCCTATATCATGCCTATGTAATGGTACACTGTAAGCCATCCACTGTTGGGGATTCATACATTCACTCATGGGTGTACAGTAGAAATCAACAATGCTACATCATATATGGGTGTACTATGGGGGATACGTGTGGTGATGCATGGCTCTGATTGTGCCTTTTTTACTGTGTTCACATTGCAGACAGAGATGTCAGGAGATGAGCCCAGCAAGACGCGTGCAGGAAGGCCCATGAGGGGATGCAAGGAGACAGACAGCATGGTGCGGCTAGGGTGTCACCGCGAGGACATTCACATAAGTATGCAAGTGTGTTTGACAGTGCTGTGCCCAGTCTGTTCTGCAAAGTCACCGTGAGTCATCCACTGTGGCCTTTTTTTACCACATGTGTGTTTGCATCTGCTGCTGCACATGTTGTGCATCCACCCTGTACATTGTGGCCTTCCACACCTTGTTGTCCATCATGGGGGACCATGTGTACTAGCATACTTCTGGTGCTGTGCACAAAATAGTCTTGACCTGTGCCACACAATATATCCAATGCTACTGTTTAGTCCATTTCTGTGTTGGACTCACATCCCCTGCAGGGCTCCACTGCACACAGTGCATGCAGGCATATTACGCAGAACACATGGCACACTAGGTGTCCCTTGCCTGTTACATGTGTTCAGCACTGGGGCTGTGTACACACCTACCTGTGGTTGTCTTGGTGGTGTGGTCATGTGGCCCCCACATGAGCCATTGTGGCCTGTGGCATGTGACTTGTACATGTCCAGGTGACAATCACATCTAACTCTTGTGATAGTGATAGTATGCTGTTGCTCGGTTCTGCACCGCTTACATCTTCAGGGGTCTCTACATAGTCCAGTGTGTCATCGCACATACACAGACCACCAATTGCGCTGTTTATACCACACACCCATGAACATGTCGCATCCTGTGCTGTGTGTCCCCCAGTTGTGTGGTCACATTAAAGCATGCCCCTGTACGACTCTCCGAGCCCCCTTTGCTGTCCACCATATGTATGATAGGCTGCTGGTGTCATCCAGTGGACATTACCTCCTCCCCCCACATATCACCCTCACATTTTATTGGCTCACATTGTCCCAGTGCTGTACCCTCATACTTTGCCACTGTGCTAGGTTGGATTACTGGTATGTTGTTGTGTTGTGCCACACTGGGATATTGGTATAGCCATGGCAGCCTCCTGTATGTGCAACATGGATGTTCCTGCCCAGTGCAGAGTCTGCCACACACATGGAGTGGCGGCCAGCCATAGCAGTCTTGCATCAGACAATGAAGGATGTGTTGCCACGGCACTCACCTTTGGCCATGTGACGTGTGCTTGTGGCCATGGCTGTATGTTGGTGTTGTCTAGCGTTTGTCATTGGCTGTTGCCTGACAGCCCGTCCCATTGGCCTACATCACCATGTCACTGTGTGACCTTAGTGTAATGCACATTGGAGGTTGTGTCCAACTCCTGATCCTCTGCTACACCACTGCACATACGCCCACCTGTGTACATGCCACCATCCATTGTGCAGGTTGTAATTGTGCCATTCAGTTGTTCTTGCTGACACTGCATTTAGCCTTTGCATTGTCCACCACCATACACAGTGTGTGACAGCCTGTTGTGTCACCTTGATGTGCCAGCTGTACCCAGTGACAGGTGGTGGCCTCACGGTGCCCTCTCCGTGGCAGTGACATGGCCATGTATCTTGTTTGCATGCGGGATCCTCTGCATTGTGTGGTCTGTGCATAGGTGTGGCCCTGTGATGCTACACATGTTTCCATGGGGGTATCAGTTTGGCATGCTTCCATTGCCCAACAGGGCTGGTGCTTGGGATTATGCACTGGGCCATGGACTATTGACATGGCCCAGCTGCTGTACCTACTGAGTCATGTCCCTGTCCACTCCTGGTCCAAATGACTAGTTCAGGGCTATTCAACTGATGCCTGTGCACCATCATCCAGTATTCAGCTGGCATGCCAGTGCCAGTGTCTATACCTGTTCCACATGTTCCTCTGCAGAGCTGTCCCCAGGCCTACCAGACTATGGGTGCTTTCATGGGTTGTGGGGATGGTGTTGTTTTCACACATTGGTACACGCTGCATGCCATCCATCTTTGCTTGCATTGGAGGGCCACTGTGAACAGTCAGAGACTTCTGTGGGGGTGCTTCCATCACACCTGTACCAAGGGTCTGTCACCTGTGGCTGTCACACACACGCTTCTATGATTGGATGGGTACCATGGCAGCGGCTACTGCACGTCCTAAACACAGCCATGTGCATCTCCACAACATTGTCCTGTGCCATGTCATCCGTATGTCCTGCAAAGCCCTTTTATGCTACCATGTCTGTGACACATGTGTTGTGCTTTATGGTACACATGTCCAACCCACATTTGCAGTCACTGTTGCATGCAGCACTGTGACAAAGCCTGTGGACAGCACACCACACATGCATGGCTGCTCATCACTACCATTGTTGGGGGGGGCAGCTATCTATGCATACATGATGAACCATTGACACTGCCTCTGAACTGAATTTTTATTTTTCTTCCCATAGGATGTGACCAGCCAGGAGGAGAAAGACAGGGACATATTCAGCTGGCAAGGGCACCATGGTGGAGGGCATATTCCAGAACATAGAGGCTACTCCACACACTCTGTATGCAGCAGGGGTTGATACTGAGGACACTTAAGCCATGGCCTGGGCCGTGGCGGCCATTCAGCAGCGTTTGGGCTCCTAGCGCCACTGATGGGCCATGAGTATATCCAGCACCTGGTGTGCTGTGCTGTACCACTTTCCCATCCCACTCTTCCACCTCTGCCCCCATCCACTGTACATAGTTGAGCCCCTACTACCCTTGTCCACTTATCCCCCCAGCCCTGTCTCTGTATATGTAGTTATGTATTTCATTGTTAATATTGTTGTTTTTTGTTGTTTGCATTGTTCATATTTTACCTGTCTGTTGTTGGTGTTGTTGTTTCTTGTTGTACTTTTTCTTACTAATTTGAAATATATATATTTGCATCTTTCACATGACAGTGTGCACTGTGTTCTTCCTTCGGGATCTTTGATGGGTATTTGTCACATGTGCCACTCATCCATGTATCAGCAGGTGCATGGGTAGTTGTGGGCCTTTGCATCCCACAATACTCCCTGTCCCCAGTGGGTGGCCCACTGTGTGTGTCACTGTATTCATCTACACAGGTTGCATGGTGTGCCTTGGACATGTCCATCCTTACATTCCATCCTGATGGTTCACTGCGGTGGCATGGCTGTCTACTGTGACCGTGACACTGGTCGCAAAATGCATCCCTGTGAACCCGTGTGCATGTGTCCTGCACTGTCATCAGTCATGTCATGATGTTGGTGTGGGCCCCATGTGTGAGCTCTGGCTACATGCTATTGTGGAAGTGTCCTGGTGACACACTGGGCATTCTATCACACTGGTATGTCTGCTGCGGTGTCACTCAGCATTAGCCATCACCACTGTCCATTGGTCAAGGACATTGTTGTGGTCCCTATCCATGACTCTGTGTGTGAGTCTACCATGGGTGGTATGCATAGGAGTCCACAAGCCTGGCCATGTCTGAATTTTGCACAGTGCTGGCCAATCACTGTCCTTGCATCAGGCCCTTTCAGGGCACTGGATCATAACGTAGCCGCTCACAATAGCATGGTCAAGAACCACGCAGCAAAAATGCTGTCATTGTTTTTGCAGGGAGATTGTCTCCACACCCCCCAATGTGGATTCCCCAGTATTAGTAGATCCCAACTCTGGGAGATGAAATGTAGGGCCATGGAATGCTGTTTTAATGGCCCCTTGTAAAGAAAACAAAGTCCTGAAAACACAAAAAAATAAAGTGAGACCAGGAGTAGAACCCTGTTTCCACAGCCACCCTACCGAGCTGCTCTATGCCTCAGCCCTCCATGCCACAGAGCAGCTCAGCTAGGCTTCTGGATCCTTTTGCCCTTGTGCTATACTAGCACCATGGACAGTGACTAGGGGAGCGCTTACTGCACAGTGCTGTAAATCCCCTCTCGATGTCTGTGGAAGCGCTGTACAGACTAGTGCTGTGTTGTGTGGAGCTATTCTTGCAGCACTCTTATAGCTGGTTACCCCTTTTTGGACCCTGCCTCTCCTGTCCCCTGGGCTACTGCACTTTAGGGTCAGCAGTGGTCTCCCATGCACATGTGCAGTGCACATCAGCCACTGCTTGTGCATCTGTCCCCAGTGTCCCCTGTCCCTTTGTGCATGATTCCCCCATTTTTAAATGTGGCCTGCTGTGCTGCACATCTTCAAATGCGCGATCGCGCATACTCAGGATATTCAGATGTGTTTATGCGATCACAAATGCTGGCACACTTTCTCAATATCCCATTGTTTTGTGCTGGCACATTTAAATGCACAGCGCATTTACTTGCATGGCGCACCCTGCCACTTTTGAATATGGGGCCTTAGCCATATAAACTAATAAAGCAGGTCAGTTCCCCCTGCACTATCACATTACTTTAATAATATCAAAATATAGTTATTATTTTAAAAGAAAAATGAGATACATTTAATTTGTTTAAAATTTCTTTCTATTCTGTCCCAAATACAGCCCTCAACCAGTTCTGACTTCTGATGAAGACATTAGTCTCTTAAAATGCTAAAGGAGTAGTATAGTCAACATTTGTAAAATTATATGTGATGCAGAGTGTTCTGATGTGTGTGTGTGTAGTCCTGGCATGCCCGTCCCTTTGTTTTCTATTAAGAGTTTTTTTCTAAATTTGCCTGATAGTTATGTGGTAGTTTTATGGCCCTGGGGACCTCCATCTCAGCATGGTTTCTTGCTCTTCTTTTTCCTACAATGCCTCCTGTCTCATGTGACAGTGATGCATCTGGGACCACTAATTCAGCAAGTACTAGAGATAGCACCCTGATGTTCTGGACTCCACTAAAGAGCTCTAATTCAGTATTTTTGTTTTCTATGTGTGTGTCAGGTCTAGTCAGCAGGAGTAAATGTTTTTCTTTTAAAATGTTTCATTTCATCAAGCTACACACAGTGATATAAAGCATACAAATCACCCCAGATCATCAATGCTACAATTAGTAAAGACTTTAAGTGTTTTCTTACAGAATAACCCACTCAATTAGCCCTCAGGCATTTGCAAAACTGTAAATAGAACCATTAGTGCTAACTGGATAAGTAAAGTTACTTAATATCACTGTTATGCTGTAGAAAATTGACTCTAAGCCAGTGCTTGCTGAATCCAGGGTCCCAGGTACATCACTGTCACATGGGATAGGAGGCATTATAGGAATAAGAAAAGCAATAAATCATGCTGAAATGGAGATCCCCAGGGGTCATAAAACTACTGTGAACTAGCAGGCTAATTTAGAAAAAAACCCTAATAGCAGACAAAGGGAAGAAGAACAACACACACAAATCAAAACACTCTACACAACATGTTTTTGCAAATTCTAACTGTACTACTCCTCTAACAATTTAAATATTTAGAAATTATTGAGGGAGCTTGGGAAGACATCTGGAATGATTTTCTGACTATATAGAATGTACTGCACTAAGAGAAAAAACAAGGATTCATGGAAATTGAAAATAAACGATGGATTCGACACATAATTTTCTTTGACTGGGTTGAGCACTTCACCCCACATTCACTAGCAAACCAGCCTTAGGAAGTACTTTCAATGCTGGAAATAAGAAAAACATCTTCATTAAAAGGGAATCTGGAACATGTTTATCAAAAATAGTGACTGGTAAGTGCTCCCCCAACGTCGATGTGTGCCAAGGCCCAGAGCTGGAGAAGGAGATGATCTGAGGTTACATAACTTGCTCAGGGTGGGTCATTTCTATTTATAAGCAGTGTACCAGAGATACTGACAGTCTGAAATGCCTGCACATCTACAAAGGTAGGGTGGTGCTATTTAAATGCTGGAATTTCATAATACATCTGTTTGATTTTTAAGTTAATTGTTGTCAGTTCTGAACAGATGGATGTATGGTATAGGTGTCAACAACATTAAATTGTAGAGCCTACCAGAATCCCGTCATGTCAGACGTAACAGCAATTAACTTAAAGAGCAACTGATGCCCTTGGGTCAGGCAACTTGTGTCAAGGAGCTGCCTGCATGAGGACCTAAATGAAATCTGATTTGAAATGTGTTTTCAAAAATTATTAAGATATTTACTTTAACAATACTATGATCTCTATTACACATTTTGTTGAACTGAAGATTGGCCACTGCAGCCCAACCCCTAAAACAGCATTCTAATAATGCAAAGTTGGGAAGGGACCGTAGGCTACTAATAGGTATACTAATAGACATATCGAAGTAAGCAGCAACAACCCTTATATGCAATTATGTTACTGTGCAGGAACTCTCACATATTAAGGGTGTAGTATTATGAGGACTTGGTGAAAACGGGACTGCCAGACCTGGACCAGACCAGACTGGTTAAATCTGGACTGGCTGGTCCATCCAGGTCAGCTGGACCAGGCACAAACTGAGTAAATGTTGCTGGTCCGCCTTTTTCTGATTTAGTCCAGTTTGATTCTGCTGGTCTTGTTTTCAAGTATGTCTGGGACTGGGTGAAAACCTATTCACTAGAACTGGACCAGACTACACTGGTAAAAAGTCAGACTTGCTGGATTGGCAAAATGTGCACAACTTCTGTCCAGTCAGGCCAGACAGGTCAGTTTGGCTTTTAATGATCTGTTCCATTCCATGTCCGGTGGTCCTGTTTTCACCCATACCTTTATTACATGCCAATATGCCACTTAACATGTGCAAGTGCCTGCAAAGTAAAATAATCATAAGTAAAGGCTGTCACTGTTTTATGCCTCAATGACTTTTAATAGCCCTAAAGCCCCTTCCTTGCTTCACCTTGTGGAAATGCTGTTTTTAGTAGTGGGGTTTCAGTGGGCACTCAGTGGCTCTGCTAGCACCCAGGAGAGATTATAGCAGTAAAGCAAATATCTAAATAATTCCTTTGCAAAACAATTCAAATAATAACTCATTTAGGTCTTTGGACAGGCAGCTCCTTGCCATGAGTCACCTTACCCAAAGACATGCTGATGTAAACTGTTTTCAATTCAAGTTTTATTCTTCGTCCAAGGTGATATTTCACACCTTGGGCTTTTTAATCATATATAAAATTTTAAATCAGCATTTGTTTAAAATATACATTTACAAAGGTTCTAGTTGCTTATTACCATTTCCTGCTATATGTAGATCACGTTTAAAACTATTTTCTTTCCTGTCAACCCACCCTTTATACAATCTTTTAATTTTTGCTTATGTTAGGGGGAACCTTTCTAAGGAAATACCACCAATTATAGAATCATGTCAAGAGGACTTACCATGGCCTGGGTATAGAATATTGGGAAAGATTAATCAGTGAACCCTAGTTATCCTAAAGATCTTCTTTATTATTCTTATTACTGAGGCCAGAACATTTGTGATATCTACCACATCCTCTGGGAATTTAGGATGTAGTAGAATAAAAACTACATCATATGAATAATCCACATATCTTGTCAGAAATTCTTTTAAATATAATTCTCTTGATTTACTGTACAAGGGACACATTTTTATAATACGTGGCAAAGTTTCCTCTATCCCTGTTACAGGGACAATAATTAATGTTTAAATGATGTTCTGGAGTTAACTTTTTGTTAAAATATGTATGCTTTGAATTAATCTGGCCAAATGTTGCCCATGTCATTATATTACTTTGATAATGGAGTAAGGGCATTAAAAGATATTCCTCGATGTTACGTGCCATTTTGTTGTCTTTAAACCATGGTGCACATATTTGAGTCCTGATTGTTTGCTTGTCAATGTTTTTATAGAATTCATAAAGATGTTTTCTAATACATCCATTGTATTGTGGGGAGATGCTAATCCTTCTTTCAAAGTCAGACCACAAATGCAAAAGATTTATTTTTTGCAGTGTGACTAGTAATGAGTTTAACCCTTCTGTTTTTATTCCCACTTTGTGCCATTTCATTTTTTCTTTCAAGTATTCCCTGGGTAGCTGGTTACTGTTATTATTTATAATTCTTAGCCAATAAGTTATGTGCCTGTATTTTACTAAAGTTTGCAATGGGACTTTTTCTGTTTCTGCTCCAACCATGGCAGAGGGTGTTGAGAGTGGTATTTTCAAAAGTGCTTAAAAGAAATAATAATACTGGACCCTCCAATTTAGGGCACGATTTAGCTCCCCATACTTTCACTTCATAGAGCGCTCCTGCTTCCAATTTTGATTCTCCTGCCTTTAAAGCTGGTACCACTGCATTCCCTCCATATTTATAATTAAATTTAAGTAGAGGTTTGGCCACTTTTTTAGCTTTTAACATCTAGTCTTTAAGATATGAGTGCCATGTAAAACTGGAGGTAAATTTCACTCCTAGGTATGCATATTCTGTAGCAACCTTAATTTTTTCCCCACCAAACTGGAAGCAATATTTACTTTTTTATTACATTTTTGGAAAATATCATAATTTTAGTTTTATTAAGATTTTTTTTGAGTTGTAACTGATTACTTAATTGTAATAGTCTATCAATTTTTCTCTGCATGCCCTTACTTGATAAAGATAGTAACAACACATCATCTGCATATGCCAATATTCCACATGTATATGCATTAATTTTGGGGGGAATCATTTTCCTTGAATTCAGGATCTGACAATATTGAATTAAAGTATATATTAAAGAGGGTGAGCGCTAAAAGGCACCCTTTTTTCACCACCCTACCTGATTTAAAGAATACAGTTAAGTTTTCCTGGTTGTCAAATCTTACAGCCATTGAAGTATTGGAATATAGTAAATGGATGAGAGATAACAATGTCTTGTCAATGCCTTTTGACAGTAACAATTTCCATGGAATGTTTATATTAATGGAGTCAAAAGCACTAGTATAATCAACAAATAGGGCATAGACTTTAATTTTTTTAAATTGAGTATATTTTTCCAAAATATGTGACAGACAATAAATACTGTCTATTGCTGAATATCCATTTTTAAAACCCGCTTGGGTAGGTGATAAAGGGGGAGTTATGATCTAACCAAGTGCTTAGCCTCTTTAATAATAATTTTGAAAAAAAATTTAGAGCTCACATCTAAAAGACTAACTGTGTGAAAATTGATGGGTCATAGACTGACCCTTTTTGTGGATTGGCATAATAATATTTTGAGTCCAAGACCCTGGAATAAATGATAAGTCAAACATATGTTAAAAAACACTGCTAGAGTAGGAACTCAGAAATCTACATATTCCTTATAAAGCTCAGGCGATATTAGATCCAGCCCTGGAGCTTTCTTACTTTTTAGGGCTAGTATGGCAGTTTAGCCCTCATCCCTTGTAAAGAACAAGGGGGTGCTATAAGAGGTGCTGAAATATTATTATTATTTCCTATTAGACTTGAATCATAATTAAATATTTTATTATAATAAGCTACCCATTGTTCCCTTGAGATGTGAATTGCCAGCAAAGGTTTAAATTCATTCATACCTTTATTTACTAAGTTCCAAAAATTTGCATCAACCTTCTTCTCTGTAACTGAAAACATTTCTCCCCACATCTGTGTTTTTAAATCTTCTTTCTTCTGATTTAATTTTTTTTTTTGTAATATTTCCTGGCATTGTTCAAGTTTTTAAAGTTTTCCCTTGTAGCATTTTTTGTCCATCTAATTAGTTTGTTGAATTTTTTCTTCTCCATTTTGCAGATTGAATCAAACCAAGTTTGTTTTGCCATATCAGCCTTTCTATGATCTGCGGCATATATTTTATTTATTATTTATGTATACAAATTATTAAATTGATTTAACATATTGGTTATATCACCCTCATTATTTTCTATTGTTACTTACTCTTCACATTAATTTACACTGTCAGAAATTGTTCTTGTTGAGATATTAGAATGAATGAGTTTCTTTGATTTTACAGATGATGATAACGTTAGGGGATTTTGCATCAAGGTCAGTTGCTGTATTTCTTCACCTGTTATAATGTCCATACATAAAGCTGTGGGATCACATTCTGATCGCATTTCCACTGACAAGTTTACAATCAATTTAAATTTTCTGGGGTGAAAAGAACATAATCAATTACACTTTGGCCAACTAATGAATAATAGGTGTTTTTTTTCCACTTTATCCCCCCCCATTCTACACATTCAATATTTATAGACAATTTTCATTCAGAAACCATTGCAATAATTTACCTTGCAAATTGATGACCTTATCCATACTTTGTCTACGTCCCACACCCTCCAAATTCATAAATACATTCATATTTTCATAACTGTCAAAATTGGCAATTCTGGCATTAAAGCCACCAGCAATGAGATAAATACCATTTGAGAATTTTGCAATTGGGGTATCAAGATCCCGACTTAAATGATCCCAAATTCCTTAATTAAATGTGCAACGGTGTTTGGGGGAATGAATACATGTATAATTATAAAAAGTATATCATCCTTCATCCCCTTTTAATACATGTACAAAACAATTAGTAGTTGCTTTGATTTGCTCTTTTAGGGATATTCCTCCTTATTTTAAAATAAGATGATGCCCCCCATGGCCCTTCCTGATTTATGCTGCATAGAATATTGTGGCCCAGGGGACTACATAGCACAGGCACAGGTGGTGGTGCTGCATGCAATTGTCAAACTGTAGTTCCTGCTACAGTGCACAGTTGACACTACAGTAACACAGGGGCTTGTAGTGTGAGGGACACATCAATGCCTATTGTGTGTAGGGCATCAATGACTGCTGCACCTTACACAGTGACACGCCCATCTTACAGGTGTGTACAGACAGTGGACATTACTGTTATGCTGTCATGCAACCCACAGATGCTGCAACTCTGGCATGGGATACTCACGGTGACATACACATGGCTAGCTGTGTGTGTTGTGGTGTCTGTACAGATGTGTGGTATGTGGCTGGGGGGCACATACCACAGACAGGCACACTGGTGTTGGGGTATTCCCAACACTGGACCAGTTGCACTGCATGGATTATCCCAGCCTTGTGACAGCACCCAGTATATAGTGCAGACTAGCCATCTGTTCACCCTCCCCTAAACACCCCCCATGCACTCAGTGCTGCATATGTGTGCTGGATTCCACTGGTGTCCACTAAAGGGTGGTCTGCAGGTGTGTGCTGTATGGACACACTGCCATGGTGTCCACTGGGTGCCAGGTCATCACTTACTGCTTGGCATGGCTGGGACCAGTGGCAGATGATGGCATCTTAGGAGGTGCCATCCAAGTGCAGCATGTTTCTTTCATGGCTAGTTACTTTCTATGTTTACAATATACAGGTTAGGGTCACGCAAAGCCGCGCAAAAGTTGCACAAAGCTGTGCAAAACCACAATGTCATGCAAAGCTGGTTTGCCCAGATTTAAGACTACTTTTTCCTGGGCAGTAATTTTCACTGTGCAAAGTGTTGCACTAAGTGACACAAAAAACACTTTGAGCAGCACTAATGCACTGAATATAGCATTGCTCCAGAATTCATGTAGATGCCCCCTTTTTTTGCCCCTTGCACACATTATGCTTTTGCCTGGCACTAATGCAGTTTTCCCATGCTATTTGACCTTTTGAATATAGCAGACTCACGCAAACCTGGTGCAAACCCTGTGCAAACTGTTTGCACCCAGCACAAAGTTTTGAATATCTGGCCTCATGTGTTTTAAAGTCATTGTGCAAACTCCTCATGCCAGTAGCAAATCCCCATGAAATTATTCTTATTTTGCTGTGACACTTTCTAGGTCAGTTCTTCCTGTGATAAAGTACTGTGAAAAATTCTAGAATAGATGTCCCAAAATAGACACCTGAAAACCTGAAGTCCTCATTGTTAAAACAACAAATTGGTTGGCTAAAGACATCTAGCACGCGAGCATTCTTTTATGTTGCCCTACCCTTTGGAATTCTCTACCTTGTTGGGTTCCGGAGTGTCTAATGGTAGAGAGCTTTAAAGCCACACTGAAATCCTATTTATTTAGTCTTGCTTTTCTTTAACTTGTTACGGATGATTTTAGCTGTTATTAATTGAATTTTAATTATTTATGGTCTCATTCTATTTTAATTGTTTCATTTACTGTCAAAGCACTTTGATACTTGTGAATTGTGCTCTATAAATAAAGTTTATTATTATTAATAAAGATTTTTTACAAAATGAAGAAGAAAAAGAATCTTATAATGATGTGAAGCTTCAAACCAGTATGGGTAGAATCATAAATCCCACTAAAATACACATCATTAAAGTTCAAGATTAATCATACCACCAAGAGGAGTCTACCCCAAGGTCCATTTAAACATTGTTCAATGAAATAAATGACACTTTTCCCCTTCTACCAAGTCCTGGATAAGAATCTTTTTTTTTTCTTTTTAGACTATTCAGATTGATGTGTCCTAAAGAAGCTCAAAGGGTCCATTGTGCTAAAAGTTCAAAGGGAGAATATTAAGAATAGTGTGTGGGCAAGGAGGCCCCCCGCTCACTACCAGACCTGTGCATTTTGCTAAATTATCTGAATCTTAACAAGGTCAAATCTACCCGTATTTAGCCAAACTGTTGACTATGTCTTACTCTGTAAACTCTCTAAATGTGTATAGGGGATTTTAAATATAATGGTTAATTTCAAAATCAAAATAAACAGTACCTTATCTCCAGCATTGTCTCCAAAACAGTGAATTAAAAAGGGAAGCAGAATGCTCTCAGCAGTTAAAACAGCCACCAGCTCCTTTGTTGTGGAGTTCTAGCTCTAGAGCCCTTTGGCTTCTAGTGAGCCAGGGCCACGGTGCCTATGATAATTGTTCGATTTTAGAAAGGCACTGGCAATGACACTGGAGCGCTCTCCATCTCAACTGTCTCCTGGCTCAAAAAATGATGACACTCTCTATCTCTTTAAACACTTAAATATTAGCAATGTGGGATATTAATTAAATGAACAAATAAAATCAAATTAAAGGAGTAGTTCAGAATAGTAGTCAGACACAATAACTGAATGTAAATGTTAAAATTACTCACTAAGATGCTGATGATATGTAGTTGTTTGATATTTTTGTAGGTAGTAACTATATTTAATTGTTAAATTAGATATTTTATGTGATTATACATTGTTGAAGCACATGACTTGTGATGTCATAATTTTTTGAATATTTATATGGACTTCGAATATTCCCAGACCACACCCCCTGAGGAATGCCTAACCGCCAAAGGGGTAAGGTGTAGCTCTGGCTGCTCTGTAATAAATCACAGCACTAGCATTTTAATTTTGTGAGAGCATTATTTCTGTCTTGTATGTCTGGTGACATATCTGAAAAAGAATCTGCTTATTTATGGAATGAACGCCCAGTAACATCTAGTTATTACATCCTGCATAAGGTACATAAAAACAAGAAGGATCCCCCCTGAAGACCAATAATTTCTGGGATAAATTCCCTTACAGAGAAACTGGTAAAATCTGTAGATTATTTTCTGTGAAAATGTGTCTTTAAAGTGACAGGGCTGGAGAGAAATGGTGTTTCTGAGGGTCTGATTTGCTAATTGGTTCAAGGAGTCGGAGGTATCTTTTTTTCTCCTCCCTGTATGCTTTTAGCCATGACATGAACACATTTTTGGAAATGTTGAACTCAGGGTCACTCATAATGTTGATATTTCAGCCTACAGCCATGGAATTTAAATGCCTGTTTAAAGTCACGTGGAGTGATTAGTAGCAGCTGATTGCGTATTCTGTTCCAGCAGCTGTGCGCACGTCTTCGTAGAAGCACCTGAACATTTAATTCAAAACAGACTTTGGTGCATCTTTGAAATCTGTTTTTAGTTTCTTTGTGATCACCCACTCATGAAAAACATTTAGAGCCCAGTCAGTGGCTGTAACTGTATTACTTTAATTTTTGGCATCCCCTATTCTATTGAACTACTCAGATGTCAGAATGGAATGGATTAGTCGCTGTGCTGTCCATAGACCACAAAGTGTACTGTTCCTGAGAGAGAGAGCAACTGGCCCATTTTTGAAGCTGCCTAATATATTTAGTCTTTACTCCACCCTGGCTTTCTTGGGCAGATGCATTTTCCCCATATCCGACCCGACCTGATTTAAATTTAAAAACTGATCGGGTTGGATATGGGGAAAAAGCCTGATATTTGACCGGATCGGATCTCTGGTTAGGATATCCATGCATCACTACTTTAAACTAAAATCATACAAGGGACAGTGCACATGTACTTAACAAGCTATCAAGATTTAAGTGGCAGGAGAACATGACAAGGGTATGTATTGATGCCAAGTCTTTGCACACTCGGATCAAACATTCAGATGGCATAGATGCCTGCAAGTACTTCCTGGAACTAGAACTGTAAAATGTACCCATTGAGTTCATACTGAGTTCATACTATCAGCTATACAGTTAATTTTGACTCACAACAGTTTTTAATTTGTGGAGAGTACTTTCATAGTAGAAGAAGAAGAAGAAGAAGAAGAATCAGCATTTATATAGCGCTTTTCATACATCCAAAGCGCTTTACAAGCAATGCTAGACTGGTAGTGAAGTGACTGAATGTGTGGTGGTGGCCATATCGCACATCATCACCCACACACAGCCTGGATAATTGCATGAACCGGTTTATGGGAAGGGGAATGTTGGCCAGGACACCGGGAATGTTCCCTACTCTTTCCAAAGAGTGCCCGGGTCATCTTTTACTTCCACCTGGACACCCACCAGAACAACACCAGGATGGGCAGAAGGGACCTCGGTTTAACGACTCATCCGAAGGACGGCACACCCCAGAAGTACAGCACCCCCCAATACTGCACTCGGATGCCAGCAATTTTTAGGTGAAAGTCCAATCCCGGGGTGGGACGAGAACCCATGACCTTCTGGTCCAGAGGCGGATGTGCTACCAACTGAGCCATGCTGACACCTATCATAGTATATATAGTATCATAGTAAGAGCCAGCAGAATAGGCCCCATGGTCTATCGTGTCTGCTCAGAAGCTAGCCCCCTACTGGAAGCTCGTTCCTCCACCTCCCACCTCAGATGTGGCCCTCCCTGGCCTCAGCTTCCCTTCTTGAATCCTTCCATTGTGGTCTCTTCCACCAGACTCCTGGGCAGTGCATTCCATGGTTCCACCACCCTCTCTGTGAAGAAGTGCCTCCAGTACTCCCCCTGTACTTCCCCCCCTTCCAGCTTTCACTCATGCCCCCTGGTAGTTCCCCCCTTCTTAAGCCTGAACACTTCCCTGGCTCTGCCCTTATTTATCCCCTTTACATACTTGAACATCTCTATAATGTCCCCTCTGTCCCTCCTCTCCTCCAATGCATACAGATTGAGTTCATCCAGTCTCTCCTCATAGGTCCTACTCTCCATGCCCTCAATCATCCTGGTTGCCCCCCTCTGGACCCTCTCCAGTAGAGCTATGTCCTTCTTAAGATGGGGTCTCCAGAACTGCACGCAGTACCCAAGATGCAGCCCAACCAGGGCATTATACAGAGGGAGGATCACCTCCCTCCTCCTGGAGGTAATCCCCCAGTTTTGCAGCCCAGTAACCTGTTTGCATTTGCTGCAGCTCTTTGACAAGTCTCTGTGTTATTTATTTTACTGGCCACCACTATTCCTAAGTCCCTCTCGCCTGATGTGACTTGCAGTGTAGTCTGCCCAAGAGGTATGCATGTCCTGGGTTTCTGACCCCCAGATGCAGCACCCTACATTTCTCTGCATTGAACATCAACCCCACTTCCTTGCCCACCCCCCCCAGGGTATCCAGATCCCCCTGCAAGGCCTCTCTCCCCTCCTGCCCATCTGCCAGTGCTCCCAATTTTGAGTCATCTGCAAAGAGACTCAACCTACTCCTAACACCCCGCCCTATGTCTGAGACATAGGAATTGAACAGGAGTGACCCCAGGACTGAACCCTGGGGGGACCCAACTGATGACCCTCCTGGGGGAGGAGACTATACCTCCAACCACCACTCACTGTATTCACCCCATAAGCCAGTTTTCCACCCACCCACCTGAGCAACTTTCTACAAGTGTGTGGAACTGCCATGGGTGCCTCAATGGCACCATCTTACTCTAACTTGTTTCTGGGCAGGTGTGAAAATGAAATTATTTTTAATCAAGAAAAGAACCCACACCTGCCCAGAATTAAGTTTTGGGCCCACTTTGAAGATGATATTTTGTGCATTTTCCAGGAGGACCCACAGGAGATTGAGACATCCATCACATGGATGAATACAAATAACCTGAATATGAAATTTACATTCAAATCAGATCCTGATGAAATAGAGTTCCTGGATCTATCACTGCACAAACCTTGACTTGATGGAGGAGCTGATCAGATGAAGTGCTATAGAAAATTGACAGCCACAAATACCTTGCTGAGGGCAGACAGTGCTCATCCAACCAGATTGAAAAATTCAAATACCATACAGTCAGTTTCTCTGCTTGTGGAGAAACTGTTCAGACGATACTGACTTTTGGACACAGGCTGAGGAGCTAAAAGATAGATTCATTCAGAGGGGATATAAACCGCAGAAATTGAAAGATTCCATGAGAAGGGCGTTTAATGAAAGGAGAGAGGATTTATTAAGAAATACTCCTAAATAATCCCAAACTAGTAATGCTCCTGTTACATTTGTGACAGAACACAATAACTGGTCTGGACAAATTGGAAATGAAATCTATAGTAATTGGCACCTACTACATCCTGACCCCATATTATCAGAAGCCATAGGAGAAAAAACCAGAGTAACTTTTTCCAGAGGCCCTAACATTAGGGAAAAACTGGTGCATAGCAGATTTTTCAGCACCTAAACCGTCTGGCACATGGCTTGGCACAAAACCAAATGGCGTTTGTAAATGCCATAGATGCAATATTTGCAGTTACTGTAACATAGGCGAAAAGTTTACTCATCCTGGTACTGGCTAGATGTTTAGAGTTAGAAAATTCATTATATGTGACACCACTTTTGTGGTGTACACACTGTGGTGCCAATGCAACATTTTGTATATAAGTAGAACCATGAGATCTTTGAAGACCAGAATTCAGGAGCATGTAAGAAATATAAATGCCTGAACAGAAAAACTTGTAGGCCTACACTATGCTCAAAAACATGGATCTGACCCTAGAGGCCTTAAATTCATGGGTATTGAATGGCAACCTCCATTATAATATGGGGAGATTGAGTGAATGAACTGCTGAAAAAGGAGAGTGAGTGGATTTATAGGTTGCAGAGTGTTAAACCAGATGGTCTAAATGACCAATGGGATTTAAAGCCCTTTTAAAAGAAGATATGATGTATTCAAAAAGTAACCAGAGAATAAAAAGTTGTGTGTAGTATCAAAGCGCAATTTATTCAATTCAATGTTGTAGACTAACTGAAATTCTATACTTCGCCTCTCTCTGACAGGAGATCACCACCTTCTGGAGCTGGCACTACTGTAGATCCCCACATCCATACATGAAGGAAATGCAAAAGGGCGATCAGAATTATGTTGCAGTGAAGGCGTTTCACTTGCTTCCTTTTCTTATTTTTCAGCCCCCAACCCCGACTCTTCTTTACCTTTTGTTTTTTTTTCCTTTTACCCACTACTTTTACCTACTATTCTTACTTCCTTTTTTCTTATTATCAACCTTTCCCTTTCTCCACCCCCCCCCCACCCCGGTTCTATTCTCCTGTGTCCCTTATTTATATTCCTCTTATCTCTATTTTTGGCTTAACTCTCTATCTCTTTAAACATTTAAATATTAGCAATGTGAGATATTCATTAAATGTACAAATACAATAAAATGAGTAGTTCAGAATATTAGTCTGACACAATAACTGAATGTAAATGTTTAAATTAGTCACTAAGATGCTGATGATTTGTAGTTGTTTTATATTTTGTAGGTAGTAACTATATTTAATTGTTAAATTAGATATTTTATGTGATTATACACTGTTGAGCACATGACTTGTGATGTCATCATTTTTTGAATATTTATATGGACTTTGTATGTTCCCAGATCACACCCCCTGAGGAAGGCCTAACCACCGAAGTGCTGGGGAGTAAGGTGTAGCTTTGGCTGCTTTGTAATAAATCACTGCATTAGCACTTTAATTTTGTGAGAGCATTATTTCAGTGTGAGTGCCGTCATCCTTGGTGCTGTCTCTGTGGGCCTACCCAGTCAACAAAATTCAATAAATAAAATAAATAAGCTTCAGTTACTGTTTTCATAGTACCATCTATTTTAATGTCCAGTGCATTGAAACAGTCAAGGATCTTTTCAGTTTTGTGCTTCTTCTTGCACCACTTTTAGGACCACATCCCATGGCAAGGGTCTCTCCCACTCCACTTGGGCCTGCGGGAGTTGTAGCCTGATCCATGTTGGACCCACTGTTGCTGTCATGAGTATTTTGGTCTCTTGCCTCCAGCTTGCTTTTTTGGGCATTCCATCTGCAATTCGGGTACCAATCAACTTCAGAGATGAAGACCAAGTGAGCTGTAGCATCAGAAAATGGTAATGTTACTATAAAATATGATTTATAGCTTTTATGTAAGACCTAGACGCAGAGCTGATGAGTGACACGACCAGTCATGAGTGTGGCTCTCTAGCGCCCCCCCCCCGATGCCAGCTACTCTTTATTAATAATATTTCAGAGGCATAATCAGATAAAACACCATCATTTCTGTAGCACCATCCCACCTTATCAGACATGCCGGCATCTCAGAATGTCAGTAAACAGTTTGCAAGCATGCAAGTTTTACACAGACAACCCCTTCTCCCCCTTTCTTTCATACCTGCATGTCTGCAAAGCTGCAACCCCCTTTCCAGTTTTACTGGTGGTGACCCTTCTCCTCTCAAGTCACCCAAGACAGCGACATAACCCCCAAGTGGATGAGAGGGACTAAAAACATTATTTTAAAATGCAGCAAGATTAAGTTGTAGAAACTTTAATCATGGTCCCATCATAGCTTAAAAAATTAAACTCTAAAACCCTGCAGTCAAAAAAATGTTCTCTTTAAATCACATGAAAGCACAGCACTCTCAGTTTTATAGGAGTTCAGCATTTAACCAATGAATGGAGCAGTTACAGAAATTGCATTTTATTTATTTATTTTTTTTATTATGGCAGGGTCAAAACTTTTCTCTATTTTTATAGACCAGGCACTTATCATAAAAACTGTGCATCTTATAGGAAAACAGAGGAAAATTGCAGGGTTACATAACCCACCCCAATCCCACTAACACATACTTAGCAGTAGAAACAGCAGTATCACCCCATGTAAGATATTTCACTTTTTACAGTATAAAAAATAAGAACAGATGTCTTACCCTCCAAAAGATTCTTCAGTGATAGCAGCAAGCAAGGGAACCTCCCACAGCTAAAGGGAGAGAAATAATTGGTACCAGGTCTGAAAACTGGATGGTGTACAAGGAATAGAAAGTATACATAGGTAGTGACAGAGAATAGAAGAGGGGAAGAAAAGAAGGGAGGGAAAGAAAAGCTCTTAAGGGGTGGGAAAATTAGTGCTTCTGGGAGTTGTTAGTCTGTAGGTGGGGGCTAAATTATGGTATCGGGGCCCGGGTGCTGGGGATCGGCGGGGAGGGAGTAGGATCGAGCATCCGTAGGACAGCTCTCCTCTCCCTGGGGGGGGATCCAGGGGCATCCGGCACAGGGGAGAGACCCCCGGTTGAGATCGGAGGTACTTCCGCTGCTGGGAGCACAAGCTCAGCCAGAGGCAGACACCTGGCCAGAACGTGGGTGGAAGCATGCACGCTCATGGCCACTGACATCAGTGCATGCCTGCCGGCTCCGGAGGACAAAGTGGAAAAAGGAGGGCACTGATTGCGGCGGCATGATGGCTGTCTCCGCGCGGACTTTCCCGGTACCTTGGTGCGCGGCAATACTGGATCCGGAAATGGGTGGGTTGAGCTCCGGAGGGAGTGCTCCCCACCCCCTGCCATGGGGGGCAAGCCGCGGGGGTAGCCACGTGCCTAAGTAGGTGGCCGGGGGGTAGTCCAAGGGGATGGCGGCTGGACAGACCTGCGGGGGATGCCAGGACATGGCAGGTAAGCAGATCAGTGGCCCTGGGGGGGGATAAAAATAGAAGCAAAAAAAAAAATTATGGTATCGGTGAAATTTTTAGGGAGTGGCTGCTAAAGGTCTAGAAATAGGGAGTGGCCATGGGAGTAGTGCAGTGCAGCAGCTGTGGAGCGGCAGTCCTCAGGGAGACCTTCTGGAGACTGTGATGCTTCCCCATCTGCAGGCACCTCTCTGACCTGAGAGAGGAGGTTGCCAGACTCAAGGCTGAGATGGCTTGGGTAAAAGGACCTACTCACCCACTCAGGGACCACCAAGTCCAGCTTCTGCTGACTCAGAGGGTGCCAGAAGGAGAAGCAGTTGGACAATGGTGGGCTTGGGGAGGGTTAGGGTGGGGAAGCATAGGCACATCCCAAATCCTATACCTCTTCAGAACTCCTACACCACACTGGCAGGGCAGGACTGTCCCACAGAGGCACCCAAAGTAGTGGCTGGGATGGATGAGGAGGTCCTTCATGGTGGAGACCCAAAGGGGGGTGGTAGAGGAACCCAGAGGAGGAGGAAATGAATCCTGATGGGACACTTGATGGTAACGGGGATACAGCTGGGGACAGGTAGAGATGAGGAGAGGGTGGTAGGGTGCCTTCCCTGTGCCATGGCTTAGAGGGATGGAAGGAGAATCCTAAGGATCGCTGGTGAGGCAGGGAGGGAGGGCTGGATATCATTGTCCAGTTGGGGGCAAATGACCTGTTTGGGGAGTGGCCAGAAGCAGTTCAGGAGGAATTCAGGAAATTGGGAAAGGGTCCTAGGCTAATAGCCCAATCGGTTACTTTCTCAGAGGTGCTTCCTGTCCATGACAAGGGGGATAACAGGAGGCTCCGCACCAGGGACTTCAAGTTATGGTTGAGGAAATGGTGCATGAAAGAGGAATTCAGATTCACTGGGGACTGGGGCTCCACTTGGAGGGATGGAGGCCTGCACAGGGGCGATGGCCTGCACCCCTCCAGGAGGGGAACTGAGATCCTCAGTAAACAGTTTAAATGCTAAATTATTAAGCATTTAAACTAGCCAAGGGAGGAGATGGAATAAGGCAGGTTGACATAGTCTGTCCCCCTTACATGCTTACAGGGTCAGCAGTGGATATCCTGAGGGTGAGAAGTCCCAAAAGGAACAAAAAGAAACAGATAACCAAGTAAAGAGGGAAGGGTAAAGAGTAAAGAAAATAGTGGAGGAAAAGAGGGAGGGCATAAGGGCAAGAAGAGGGGAGGTGGCAGTAAAGAATGGAGAGCCATCTGTGCAAATGCTTGAAATCTAGGCAACAAGATGGGAGACCTATTTTCCACCATGGCAGCAGGAGACCCGGACATAGTAGAAATTTTGGAGACCTGGTGCAGTGAAAACCAGGACTAGAAAGTAGTCATACCAGGGTATGCTCTATTCAGGAGGGACAGGGTAGTAAGAAAGGGAGGATGGGTGGCTCTTAACATGAAGGAGAACATGCAGTCCACAGAAATACAGGAGGGTCAGCAATAAGAGGAGGTACTGTGGATCACCCTGAAGACAGGAAACGGGGCCAATATTCGAATAGGGGTGATCTAGAGATCTCCTGCATAGGGAGAGAAGGAGGAGGAAGATAAGGATATGATAAAAGAAATCCAAGGGATGGCTAATAAGGGCGAGGTAGTGCTAATGGGAGACATCAATCTACCAGATGTGCCTGCTACAGCTACAGTTAGCAGCAGATAAATCTCATGAGGGGGCGATACTGACCTGGTATTGTCAAATGGGGATGGTGTCATTGATGTCACAGTGGAAAGTCACCTAGGGACCAGTGATCATTGTATGGTGTGGTTTAACATAAGGACAGGGCCAGAATTGAGCCACACTAAAACAAGGGTCCTGGATTACAGGAAGGCCAGTTTCAAGAAAATGGGAGAGTACCTCAGTGAAACCCTAGCAGGAATAGAGAAAATAGGTGAAGTAGATGAAAAATGGACAGAAATAAGAATGGCAATTGAGAAGGCACCTACTGTAATCTCTGTGTCAGGCAGGTTAAAAGGAGCCAGAGAAAAAAGTGACCACTATGGTACTCTAATGAAGTAGCAGAGACAGTAAAGGAAAAGAAGCAGGCACTCATAAGGTACAAGTCAACACAGAAGGAAGAGGAGAGGGAGAGAGATTGGGAGAAACAAAGGGAGGCAGGGAAGGCAGTCAGAGCAAAAGCACAAAAGGAGGAAAACATTGCAAAGTCAACATAATAGGGGGATAAAACATTCTTGAGGTACATAAGCGAAAGGAAAAAAAGCAAGGCAGGGATAGTAAGACTCAAAAGGGAAGGGGGAGTATGGAAGAGGATCAGAAGAAAGAAGACATTTGAACAAGTACTTTTGTTCAGTATTCACAAAGGAAGGAGTCGGTGACAGGCCACAGATAGGGAAAAATGGCATTAAGGGAAAGGAGGTGGACACTAGCCCCTTTACAGAGAATAAAGTCCTCGGGGAAACGGCAAAGCTAAAAGTAAACAAGGCAATGGGGCCAGATGGGATTTAGCCCAGAATACTGCAAGAATTAAAGGAGAAACTGTCTATGCATCTAACGTTCCTGTTCAATCAATCAATCACTCGATATGGGGAGATTTCCAAGGGACTGGAGGAGTGCAGATTTGGTCCCAGTACAAAAAAGTGGGAATAGGGAGGAGGCCGAAAACTACCGACTTGTAAGCCTGACTTTGGTAGTGGGCAAGGTCATGGAAAAACTACTGAAAGAAAGGATTGGGGAATATAGTTAGGTTGCATTTGTCATTCAAAAATGTCCCATGAGACTTTTGTAGTAAAAGTAATTCACCTATTTCAGGGTATTCAGTATACAACAAAGCATTACAAAAAGCTTGTTGGCAATCCCAAATTCTGTTGGGATTGCTGTAATGACGTCATCAAAATGGTGCACTTTTTTCCCTTATTTGGTGCTATTCGGTCATGTATGCCCGATTTTTGCTTTGTTTTAGTTTGGTTATTGGCATATATTTGCATTAAATTGCTCTGTTTATGGTATCTGATTTATCGTTTTATTTATTTTAGTTCTTTTTTGCTATTGTGTAGTATTTGCTTTATTTTTAATTATTATAAATTATGAAGTGTTTATAATTCAAGTAGGCTAAGTTTACTGATTTATGCTGATATGTATGATCTCAATTCCCAATTAACTCAGTCTTATGTTTACCTCTTTTACAGTTGTGCATGCTGAATGGATGCAGATGACTAGTGGTACTTAACAAGAAAACAATCCTTTACTGATGGAGTTGCTTGTAAAACTCAGCATACCTGCGGCCAAAGTGGCAAGATATGAGATAGACTTTACATGCTGTATAATATGTCAGAATTAAACAAATGAACCAGTAGTGGAGAAAAACAGTGCATACAGCAAACTTTTGGACTGCATAACAGAAAGAGTATGTTATGGTGATCAACCATATCCTGAAATAAAATGGAAACTTGGTAATTATACAGTGCAAACACTGACGTCGAGTAGTGCTTCCTAGCACAGATCATGCTATCAGAATGCAGTTCATGCTGGAATGTGCAAAAGAGCTAAACAGCATTATGAAAAACAGCTTGCTCCTAAAGCTTCTCACAAGATACGTAGAGAATGTGGACTTTTCAGAAGACACACCAGATAGTAAATGAACACTACAAGTTACTGCCATGGCACTCTATCAGCAATGTTCTCCACGAGACACACCCTGCAAATTATAGCTCAATGACGGCCAGAATCAAAGTCGTTCAATCAAAGAGATTCCAAATACGACTACAACTCTCCTTGACTGTCATATGCCAAAAAATCCACAGCCAAAGAGTCCTGTTTTCCCATAATTTCAGTTGATCACAGCTCAAGAATCACTCTCTGCTGAATGCCTTCCTGATTTTGCTTGGGTTCTAGGAAGGGCTCTGGTGAAATCTAAATTTGATACAAGTACAATAACGAGAGATCAGCATGGCAACACAAATGTCCACATGCTTGATCATGAAACATCAAGTGAAGGTGTGAACATTCCTACTTGAGCAGCTTACAAATCACTCATCAGTGAACAAATGCCTTTGACACGGGTATGCCGTTTCTTCAGTGACAACTTTACAGTGATGTGGTTGATGCTGACAACATCGACACATCGCTGTAAAGTCTGCTCAGGACCATGGCATCCTTTCTTGAAGTCCTGCAACCCCTCCCTGAATCAACTCCATCTTGGAGTTGATAATAGTAAGTTAGGGATAGTGCGGGGGCATAGCCCCCACAGAAAAACAACTTTGCCCACCACAGCACCATGCCGACCGCAATTGCGGTCAACACTGTGGTGTCGGGGAAACATTTCATCAACAAGTAATTGTCGATGCAGTGTCATGGATCCTTTGACACATATTGGTACACCACCATCACTGATTGCTGCTTCTGGTCATGAGTAGCAGACAATATGGACAGTTTTGAAACAAGCCCAAAATATCAATGCAAAAGTAATGGGCCCAGATTGTAAAACTGTTGTTACACTTGACCTGGTTCTTGACAAACCAGCAAAGCAACTACAAATGCCTCATACTGACTTAGATCACCTGAACTGTGGACAATTGGCACATATATGGAGAATAGTGGCATTGATTTTTGTTGGACTGAAGCAAACTTGTATGAGGCTGCTACTGTTAAACAGATCATTGATGGAATGCATGTAAAATGAGGAGTCAAGGCCCATATGATTACTTTGCAGCAGGCATTTTTCACATTGTATGAGGAAGCATTTTTTGCTGAACATACTGTTTTACGTGAGCCCTGTGTATCTCATGCAGAAAGTTTGGACAAAGCCTGTGCAGAGGGAGACCCTGAGATGATTAGAGATGATTAGCATAGCTCATACTCAAATGATGCGCAACCTAGAGTCATTCACTGGAAATTTTGGAGAAAATAAGGCAATTTGATATCCAAAAGGAAATAAAGCCACTATTCAAAGTTATATGGCGGTATATGTAGATGGTGTTGGAAATTATTGTATTTATCTCTTCGGTCAGTATAGGAAACTGGGAGCTTCATGTAAAGGCTATTGAGTCATTCGCCAAGTACTGTTTTTCACATGACTTGCTAAATTATGCCAGACTTATGCCCTTGTACCTGGCAGACATGAAAAGACTCAGAACATCAGATGCTGATATATATGAAGAATTCTCAGTGGAAACTGGGCTGTAAGCAAGAATGAATTTGTTTCCTTCTGTGCCATTGGTGCAGATCACGCATTGGGACAAATCAACCGCATGAAGAAAGTTTCAGGTGGATTGATTGGTATTACCCTTAACCCCAGTGCTAGCACCAGATTTTTTCTGATATCACCAGACCTTGCTCAGATTGTGAAAGAAGCACAGATGGTGGCTGGACTGTTCTTAACCAGGCACACACAGCACCAGAAACTTTTATTATCAGTTCAAAAGCGACAAGAGAAAAGCACCCAGGATCATACCGCCACCATCAGAAGCTTTATGAATCCATTCACAGAGGACAGTGATAAGTTGTTCAATCTCACAGCAAAGCTAATTGTGCCAGAAAAGGCAATGCAAGACCTGTGTAAGCAGGACATTATCGGCAGACAAGTATTTGAAACATTTGTATCCAAACGTAATACAGCAAGCAAAATTAATCTGTGGGCCACTATGAAGAAGCATAAACTACGTACCTGGAGAAGCTCAGGTAAGAAAGTGAAAGCAAAAGTGGAAGATAAGGTGATCAAGCTGTGTGAGGAGAGATCCCGGTTTGCTTGCATGATAACTGTGTGCAAATTAAGGCCTGATAGTAAAGCAGCAGTGCAATGAAACTGGACAAAAAAATTTACCCTACCTTTTTTCACTAAAAAAGATTCCAGGCATCTTCTAGTTTTATTTGGTGGTCCAATTTTCTAATTCAACTGAAATTTGAGTATTTTATAAATGTTCTGATTTAATTTTTTCTCAAGAAAAGATGATGAAACATAGAAACATAGAAGCTGACGGCAGATAAGTACCGCAAGGCCCATCCAGTCTGCCCATTTCTTTTTTTACCTTATGAATGTGCCATAGGCCTTTGCTCTGTAAATGGCCTATCTATTCATACTCATCTATATTGCTCCCTTATGCCTATCCCATGCTTGTTTGAAGCCCTGCACTGTATTCATATCTACCACTTCCTGAGGTAGGCCGTTCCATGCATCCACCACCCTTTCTGTGAAAAAGAACTTCCTCACATTACTCCTTAATCGGCCTCCCTCTGATCTCATGCTGTGTTCTCTTGTCCTGCTATTTTTCTTATATTGAAACATGTTAGACTCTTTCACCTTGTTAATGCTCTTAGGGTGTTTGCATGTTTCAATCATATCAGCTCTCTCTCCTTTGCTCTAGGGTATAATATTGAGCTCTGTCCTCATATGTTTTCTGATGCAATCCCTGCACCATTTTGGTTGCCCTTCTCTGGACTGTCTCAATTTGGTTAATGTCCTTGTGAAGGTGTGGCCTCCAGTACTGCATGCAGTACTCCAGATGGGGCCTAACCAGTGTCTTGTAAAGAGGGATTATTACCTTCCTATTCTGACTTGTGATACCCCTACTAATACACCCCAACATCCCTCTAGCCTTACCTACTGCTTTAGAGGTCTGCTTGGATGATTTCAGGTCATTGGTGATGATGACGCCCAAGTCTCTTTCTTCCCTTGTGACTGCCAGCAACTCCCCTCCCAGCCTATAGGTGGTTTCAGGGTTTCTCTTCCCTATGTGCATGATTTTGCACTTCTTTGCGTTAAACCCCAGTTGCCACTCTTCCGACCATTTTCCTAGTTTATCCAGATCTCTTCTCATTCTGCCCACCCCATCTGGATCATCTACTTTGTTGCAGATCTTGGTGTCATCTGCAAACAGACAAACCTTACCCCCCAGTCCATCTGCAATGTCACTGATGAAGATATTTAAGAGGACTGGCCCCAGGACTGATCCCTGAGGTACCCCACTCATGACATGCATCTCTTCTGACTGTATACCATTTACCACCACTCTCTGTTTTCTGCCCATCAACCAGTTTGCCACCCAGTTGACCAACGTCTGACCCACCCCGAGCCTACCCAGCTTGTTAATCAATCTTCTGTGTGGAGCAGTATCAAAAGCTTTGCTGAAGTCAAAGTAGGCAACATCAACTGCTTTCCCTTGGTCCACCACTCTGGTTACACAGTCAAAGAAGTTTATGAGATTAGTTTGACAGGACCTTCCTTTTGTAAACCCATGCTGTCTTGGATCCTGTGCTCCTATGTGTAACCCCCTGCAAATGGGGATTCCCAAAAGTCTTCCAGGAGCTTGCCTGAATGCTCCAAGTCTGGGGGATGTTCGGCGTCTGAGCTGTTTAAATGTGGTTCCAAGTGAGTGCTATTTGAGCCTCCAAGTACTGTTTCTTTAAGAGCTGTCTGCTTGCAGACTTAATTAGTTTGTATGGGGGGACTGTGTATTTAATGCTCGGATCCCGCCCGAGCTGCCGTTTCTGCCATCGCTACATGTGCAGAGGAAGCCTTGTTGGAAGATATAACTGTTTGCCAGAAATCATTTAGAGTGACTGAGAAAATGTAGTTTGTCTAACCTGTCTTCATTTCAGCACGAACTGTTTCATTGTAGCTCTTTCATTTTCATCCTGAATTGCTGACTTGGACCAATCAGAATGATAGGGAGACCTTAAAATGGAGCCTGTGGATGAATCAGAACTTGGACTCTCAATTTTGAGCCAGCCACAAGGTTACTGTATAGACAGTGACTCTGGGAAATGTAGTTTTGACCTTGGCACCTTTTTTCACCAACAGGAGTTCTATTGTGAGTGACAGCAGAATCAGCCGACCGAACTGGGAGGAACTCAAATGAAATGCCCTGCTCTGGTACTAGAAAGTCAGATCAGTTTTGACAGTGAAGAGAGAAGGGAGCTATGTGCTTCTGTGGTGTGTAGTTTAGTGCGGAAAGCGCTTGTGAGGCCCTGAGTTTCGACCTGCAGCCGTTGTGAGTGCCAATTTGGACTGAATCTGAGTTGTGAGGAGAAAGAAGCACTAGAAGTGTGGAAACCAGGCTCACCCTGTAGAAGACTGGCGAGATTGCTGAATTGCGCTCGGTCTGTCAGGAACTGAAGCTGGTGTGTGTGCTTCTGGGTATTTTGCAGTAAATTCGATCGGGATCAAGGAGCAGTCTGCCTGGTATAGTACTTTCTTTTTACATATGAATATGCGTAGTGCTTGTGGGGAATCGCTATTTCCAATCCCCCTGTCCTGTGTGCTGTGTGTTGAAGCTGGAAGCAAACCCCAGCTTGTCTCAGACTAAATCTGTTTGCTATCAACTGCAGTCGGGTCCAGTCACAAGGACCTTGTCTCCATGCCCTGTTGTTTCTGACAATCCAGAAGAACATCCACCATTCGGTTCTCAGCTTGGGTATTGTGAGTACAAATCAGGGTATTCCCCTGCAGCCTGCTATCAATTACAAGTGTGTCATCTAATTATTGTTGTTTCACTTCTTCATAGACTGAGCCATCCGGCTCCAGATTACAAGAGGGTGTTGTGCATATATTTTCTTCCTACAGGGCCCCCTCCATCTGCACCTGCAGGCCAACCCCGGGCAACAGACCTGGCTAGCCTCCCCCCCATCCTGGGTACCCAGAGAGTGACATTTTGGACCCTATATATACATGTGCACAGTACTGTGATTTGAACTTTGCCAAAACTAATCAACCTGATTGCCCACTCCCGTGTTATTGTCCCCTAAATAAATCTCCAGTCTTCTGGGACCTCTCCTGTACTCAGAGACTCACTAAACAGTTCTGATAATGGCTCTGCTAGTTCCACCCTTAGCTCCTCTAGTACCCTGGGATGTATGCCATCAGGTCCCATTGCCTTGTCTACCCCTGAGCTTATAGAGCTCTTGTAGGACCCTTTCTTTTGTGAAGGGACTAGTGCACACCTCCCTCCCCCCCCCGTGTCCATGGTGCAGAGCTGTGAGTCCTGCCCTACCTTCTCTTCAGCAAATACTGCACAGAAGTATCTATTTAGGATAGATGCTTTTACATGGTCCTCCTCCTCACATGCCCCCTTATCCCCTTTGATCTTAGCAATACCCCCTCTGAACTTTCTTCTTTCACTAATGTATCTATAGAAAATCTTATCACCTTCTTTTACTGTTTGTGCTACTGTTTCCTCGGTTTGGGTCTTTGCCTGCCTTACTGCCTTCCCTGCTTCCCCTTAGGGAAGTTTGGTATGCCTCCCTATCTTCATCCTGCTGCGTTCCCTTATATTTCCTGAAGGCCAGCCTTTTGGCTCTGACCTTTTCTGCTACTGTGTTTGAGAACTAAAGTGGTTTCCTTCTTCTTTTGCACTTCCTATTCTTACTGACACAATGGGATGTTGCTTCAAGTATTGCACCTTTAATGCTTGCCTACTTTGCCTGTACCCCCCCTCACCTGTATTTCTTTTTGCCAGGGCTAGCTTAACTCTGTTGGCCATCTTATCAAATTCAGCTCCTCTGAAGTCCCATATTTTTGCCTTGGAATGGGATGATTTTGTTCTAGTGGCCAAACTGAACCATACCATGTGATGGTCACTGAATGCCGACTCCAGGGCCCACGATTACTTGAGGGGACTGGCCTGGTTTCTTAAAGACAGGACCGAAACTGACTCTACCCTTTTAAAGTGTGGTGCCTCCACCTGAGGACACAGGCAAACATAACTGTGGCTTTTCCTCGTTCTCTAGGAACAATATTTTTATCCCCACCCCCTTAGGCAATCCCCAAACAGAGTACAGTACCCAAACACAGTCATGGAGACAGCTATTACCATTAACATAAATAAGTTTTATTTTCGAGGGAAAGGAAAAGGAGGAAAAAAGGGGTTGGCAACTTGGCTGCAAGAAAATGAGGTTAGGTTAGGCACTCATACAACATACCCCATGTAACTTTTCCCAAGCTCCTACCCATCTGGAACCAGACCTGTCCCAGAGACTTTTTAGGGTACCCAATATAGTGGCAGGCCTGCAATGCCATGGGTTGGGGCCCAGGTGTAGAAATAACACAAGGCAAAGCAACTTGGAGCAGAAGTAACCATTTGTAATCCCTTGGAGAAAAATGTATACTTAGCTGACTCAGTGCCAGTGGGAAAGGTGTTCTTACCTTCTGATCACACTGGAACACTTGGTAAACAGCAGCTTGAGCAGGAGCTTCTCAGCTAAAGACAAACCGCAGCTCTGTCGTCCCAACAGGAACCGTTCAATACAGATCTCAATTTCAGGCGGGGTCTCAGGCCAACAGGCCAGCAGTAGAATCTCGGGCCCAAAGGCCAGCATCCTCAGGTGCAATGTCCATGGCAGGGTCCTCTGAGCTAAAGATGAGCTCCAGATCCTTGTCGAACATCAGGCTCCCTCTCTGAAGCAAAACCAAAATTTGCTTCACATAACAGTAATAAGACCAAAATTTCACTACAGCAGCAACTCCCCAATCAACTTCAGCACAACTTCACAAAGGCTCAGTGTAGCTTGTCCTTTTTTGAGGTCGACAGACTGAGGAGCAAGCACACAGTCCTTAAAATTCTCAAACTTTTCCTTTTTCAGAAGAAACTTTAGCCCTTAACGTCACAGTCCCCAACAGTGCTGACACCAATGTGGTTTCAGTCACTCACAGCTCTCTTACAGCTGGATGAAAAATGGCTCACAGCTCTCCCTTAGCTTAAGGCTTCAAATCTTCCAAGTCCTGAGGGACAGGAAACTGGCCACCCTCAGGCAAATTCATCTCAAGGCCGGAAAAAACATTTCTCTCTGCTGGGACTGGAGCCCCCTCCCGCAGGAGGGGGTCCCGATGGACTGCCTCCTGAACAGAAACTCTCTCTGTTTTTTGGGAGCGCTCTCTAACTCCTGATTGGTCCACACACTTGCCAGTCTGAAAAATTAATATTTATTAAAGCAGCAGTACTATGCAAAAAAAATCTGCGCTTTTTCGACTGTGTATTCCCTGTGCTCTGCTGAGCATGTACCTGGTACTCTTTCCTGCCAGCAATGTACCATTACTGAGTAATTTGCTCCGTTATCCTTTGTGTTTGTTTACTTTTCTGCCCCCTACTCCATTGACTAGATAGCGGCTGCCATATGTTCTGTGGCGCTACAACGGCTGTAACAGCTCACTTCCTGGTTGGGTAGTACTGCTGCTTTAATCTCCCTCGCTGGCCCATTGGTCCCCTGAATTGGTGCCTGGAAAAGTCCCTGTGTTTATTCCTCTTCCTTCATCTGCAGCAGTGATGTCTGCCTTTGTTTTTGTTCCTCCCAGACCCTGCCACCAGAATTAAAAGGGCCGGGGGAAGGTCTTTGTAGCAGGACCAGTCTTAAAGCAACACTCAGGTGTGGGGACTTACAGAAGTATGATGAAGTTCACTTGGTATTTGAAGATATGATGTAACTCAATCACTAAAAGGCTCAACAAGTGACAGACGACAAGGAGGCAGTGCCCCAGTAGCCTACCACGTCACTGACACGGCCAACATTGCTAAAGTACCTATAAAATGACTTTTGTCACATGTAAAGACAAAGGACAAGATTACAAGATACCTAGCAGAAAATATGCTCCAGTATGGACTGAAAATGCAATTAATTTGGTTGTCATGTACAGTACCAAGTGTAGAGCAACTCACATGGATGTGAGTCATTATGAGAGTGAGCAAGAGGAAGGTGACACAAAGTTAATTCTACATGCCTTAGATGCAACAGCTTCTAATGCTACTCAGCTTCACATTCACTCTCCAGACATGGACGTCTTTGTACCTGCTATTAGACGCTATCCTCAGTTATGCCAAGATGTGGCATTTGTGACTGCAACTGGACAAAAGCACAGGAAATTCTAACTAAGATCAGTCGGCACGGGGTCATGTTGTTACAAACAAAAACAGCGCAGTACTGTACCACACTGTCAAAACAGCGACTACACATATAAACAGTAAAATACTTGTTTTCTGAGAGGGGCTCTGAGAGGGGCTCCACTCCATAACCCCCCCAATTAAAATAACCTCCTTCGGGAGGGGGGACAACTTGGGGACAGGGTGAAACATGGGTAGGGGGGCATTATGAATCGCACAAAAGTAAAGACAAGAAAAAAAAATAAGTGAACCTAATCTGGGACGGGGAATAGAACCCCAGTCCACAGTCACTCCATTGCCCTCCAGTGCTGATGGCTCTACTCCCTGAACCACGGCAGCTGCTTGGTGGCTCCCCTTACAGCAGAGCTCTTACCCTCTGCAGCAGTGCTTTCCAGGAAACAGCTACAGGGTCACTGCTACCACTCCATACTATTCGTGTCATGTGGCATTGTGTACCCTGTAGCTGTTCTTCCACTCACTGTTACTGTTGCGCGGTTTTGCCCTGTGGCATTGTGTATACAACATATTGACCTGGTACCAGATCAGTCTATAAGGTTCTTGGCCCAAAGAAAGCAGCTGCACTACTAGGATTTCATGCCTTCAGTGGACCTTCAGTGGAGCTGACATTTCCAGTTCTTTTGCAGAAATAAGAAAATTAACTTGCTGGAAGGCATTTCAGAATGCATGTGAAGAAGTTCTTACAGCCTTTGATAACCTATACAATTACATATAGCCATCAGAAGATACTCTTGCAGGACTGGAGAAGTTTGTGTGCTAGCTATACCTCCCCAAATCTGTGATAACGAAGGTGAAAGAACTGAGAAGGTGGTTGTTTAAAAAGAAGCAAACACAAGCCAAAAATCTTGCCCCTACAAAGAGTTCCCTACTCCAAGCAATTCTGAACGCTCCATATCAATGTATAATCTGGAACAATGATAAAGTTGCCAAACCCGAGCTGCCCACACCACATGAATGCAGCTGGAAAGATGATGGAGGCCAGTGGAAAGAAGTTATGACTGCAGAATCACCAGCGCCAGATGCTGTGCTTCATCTAGTTAAGTGCAGTTGTGGAAAAATGAAGTGCTCAACAATGGGTTGTACATGTAGAAAAGCTGGCCTCAACTGCACAGGATTGTTCTGATGAGGGAAATGAAGGATGTGAGAATTTGGTTACTGAGGATGAGGGAAACCACATTGACAGTGATGATAACATAGGCAGTGATGATTATTTAAATATGGAGAGTGATGCTGATTGATGAGTCACCTATCTATCTATTGGCGCTTCTCAAGACAAACTGACTACTTGTTTTGAATGATGTCAGTTTTGTAAAAACCATGATAAGTTAAAAAGTATTTATTTTATTTATTTTTTGTTGACTGGGAAGGAGGACTATACAATTTCTTGCCTATTTTCAACCTCGGCCGGGGGGGGCGTAACAGATGGATGCCCACTGAAACGGAACCGGGTTTTTTTTTAGTGAATGGGGGAAATTTGGCCAGGACACTGGAGAAATTCCCCAACTCTTTTCGAGAAGTGCCATGGGATCTTTAACATCCACCTGAACTACCACCAGAACAGGTAGATGGAACCTCAGTTTAACGTCTCATCCAAAAGACGGCACCTCAGGAGTGCAGCACCCCCCTCATGCTGCACTACAGTGTCAATATTAGGATTTAACCCAAGTGCCTGGAATGGGGATAGAACCCACAGCCTTCTGATCTCAGAGGTGAGTGTGCAACCTGCTGCACCACTGACACTGACAAGTATCTAAAAATAGCATAAATCTCCAGGAAGTGGTGGGGGTTGAAACAATCACGGGATTTAAGAATGCATGGGATAGACATAAGGGAATTCTGGAGGTCAGGGGTAAGGGGCAACAGACTTCTAGAAAAACATAAAGGGAACTTACAAGCTCAAATGGGCAGACTGGGTGGGCCATAGGCCCTTATCTGCTGACAGTGTCTATGCATCTATGTATTCTCTACATTTTTTATTTATACATTTTTTTTACTAGACAACTTGCTTTTTTGATACAAGTTTTCCAATGGATGCATATTGGCCCCTACGCTCGAATGTGTGGAGTGGCTACACGGCGTGCATCCACAGCACATAGCCACCCCAGACCCTTTACACACCCTGTGTGGAATTCATAAAATGGGGCACACAGACCCTCTGCACCCGATCCCCTACCCGTGTGGACCGCAACACGCAGGGGGTGGATGGGGGGTGTGCCAGCACTGCGTGTGATGCACAACAGTGTGTAGTACTGGCCGTGCGGGTGCGGAGGTGGACTTGGGTTAAGCCAAGGAGAACCCTGCCATAAGCCCACTATGTGTCCCGTGCCTCTGTCCCTCAACAATGAGACACAACAGCAGAGCAGTGAAAGGCCTCTCGGGGCCACCCACCCCTGAACCCAGCTGTGCCCTACACCTCCCTGTGCATGCCAAACTCCCCCTCACACACACACATGGGGCACCAGCCTCTGGACTGCAGACCCCCCCGCAAAACACTGCAAGCCTGTCTCTTGTCCCCTTGCCCTGCTGGTGTGGTGGGCAGCATCATCCCTTTCCCCAACACACACCCTCGTGCCAATGCCCTCTGCCCTCTGCCCCCTGTACCACCCTGTCTGTTTGGGGGCAAGGCATGGTTGGCGGCACATCCCACCTCTCACCTCCATGGCTGCTGGCCGTGCAGACATCCACGGGGGTGCAGCCAATGCACCCCCCACCACGTATGTGATCCACTGAGTGTTCTGGGACAGACATTCCATTGGATGCTAACCTGGGTGCGCAGCTCTGCCCATGAGCGCCCCATGCATACCCATGTGCTGGGGGTGGGGCCACGAGCAGGTGGCTGGCGGTCGTGAATGCAGCTGGTGCACACCTGTCCACAGGTGCGGAGCTCCGCAGGTAGGATACATGCCTTTGGTGTGTATTTCCCACCCATTGGAGCATAGGTCTCTTTGTTTTCATGCAAATTTTGACAAAATATTTATTGAACAAATGTAGTCCAACCTCTCTCATATTAACATTTTGTCAATTTGTGGTGGCCATCTTGGATTCTGGCCACCATCTTGATTCCCAATAAAAGTCATGATTGCCAACATGTTTTTTGGGGTGCCTAGGGTCTCCTCAAAATGTTCAAATAGTTGTTTAACATTTACCACTAAAATCTCATGGGATTACACATGCCACTGTACTAGTACCTAATAACCAGTGGATTGCAAGATGTGAGGCAACATGGGTTCATGGGGGGAGATCTTGCCAAATGAACACGACAAGAGTTCTTTGACTGGGTTACCAGGGAGGTGGATCAGGGAGGGGCAGTGGATGTGGCCTACCTGGATTTCAGTAAGACCTTTGACACCATTCCACACAGAAGACTGGTAAACAAGCTGAGCAGTCTGGAAGTGGGTACAAAGACAGTAAAATGGGTACAAAATTGGCTAAGTAACAGAACTTAGAGGGCAGTGGTAAATCAAGTTCACTCAGAAGAAGGTAAAGTAACCCGTGGGGTACCTCAGGGTTTAGTACTGAGATCGGTCCTCTTCAACGTCTTTATTAGCGACATCGCAGAGGGGCTGGAAGGAAAGGTATGCCTGTTCACAGATGACACAAAAATCTGCAACTGGGTGGACACACCTCCGGGGGTCAATGACGGAAGATCTGAAAAAGCTAGAAAACTGGTTATGGGTTTGGCAACTAGGCTTCAATGCCAAATAATGCACAATTATACACATCGGGCCCAAAATCCCAAGGGCATCATATCGCAAAACAGGAAAGAGAATGGGGGTTATCATATCTGATGACCTGAAGGTAGCAAAGCAGTCTGATAAGGCAGTGGGAAAGGCAAATAGAATGCTGGGGTGCATAGGAAGGGGTATCACCAGCAGAAGGAGGGAGGTAGTGTTACCCCTGTACAGATCAATGGCGAGGCCCCACCTGGAGTACTGTGTCCAGTTCTGGGGTCCCCATCTCAGAAAAGACATAGATCAGGCGGAGGCAGTACAGAGAAGGGTAATCAAAATGGTGCGTGGCCTGCATCAGAAGCCCTCCAAGAAAAGACTCAGGAAATTAAATATGTATTCTTTGGAGGAAAGGTGAGAAAGGGGAGACATGATAAAAGCATTCAAATGCCTCAAAGGTATCAGCAAGGTACAGGAGGGTAGCATTTCGCATAGAAAGAGATGCTCAAGTACAAGGGAACATGATATGAAGCTAGAAGGGGAAGACTTAGAGGAGATAGGAAGAAATACTTCTTTACAGAAAGGGTAGTGGATGTCCGGAACAGCCTCCCAGCAGAGGTGGTGGGTACCAAAACAATAACTGGTTTCAAACAAGCATTGGATAGGCACAAGGGCACTTTAGTATTAGAGCAGGGGGAGTAAGGCCAGAGATTAGTTAGGGTCTACGACAGCACAGTAGGCAGGGACTTATGGCAGACTAGGTGGGCCAAGAGGTCCTTTTCTGCCGACATCTTCTATGTTTCTATGTTCTATGGTACAGGGTCTGTGGCCGCCATGTCTGGCCCCTGCTGGAAACCCCCCCTTCCATAAGTGCACAAAACGGCCAGCACGAAGTCAGCAAGTGATGTGGCAAGGGAGGTAGGGGCCAGGAGCCCCGTTACATTGGTCAGCACACAGGCGGTTGGCGATGGGGATTGGTGGGGTAGGCCAGAGTGGGGTGGGCCCAGGAGGGTTAAAAGGACACCACCTTGCCACACTCCAGCTTCTGAGACTGCACTCCACACCTGGCTTGCCATGTGACCAATATATTGTTGGTTTTTTTTTTGCTCCCCCCAAACTCCATGCTGGCCTCTCCTTCAATCCTTCCTATGCCCCTCGCTGCCACATTGCCTCAATGCAGCCACCCATCACCCCATATTGCAGCCCCCCCCCGGGTAACCCGGACATAACCCTTCGCTGAGCGGGTCCCTCTCCTCCAAGGGGGAAGGCACTGGTGGGGCAGCCAGTGCAATTCATGGCCTGGGTGCTGCTGGAGTGGTCTGTGCATTGCTTGAGGTCTCGCAGCAGCGTGAGCTGGTGACCATCATCCGGTCGGCCAAGGGGCTCTTTTCCCATTTGCTCCCTGGGGGCATGGCATGTCACTAATGTAAGGCATATGCTGACATTCACCATGCCCCATTATTTAGTGGGACCACATGCATTGCCGTGGCCCCAGCCTCCTCCAAGTGTCAGCAAGCGCCGGGTTGCTTCCTTGCCCTCCCCCCGAGAGAAGGTTAGCAGTTATCCGACACTTGAGCCCTCTCTCCCTGGGCATTCCTCCAGTACCCAGGTCCATTCCTGAACCTGGGTCATTGGCATCGCAAGCAGAAATCCAACTGCTGGTCTTTGTTTTTTAAAAGTTTATTGCGGTCACCATCTTGGCCTCCTCATGTGGCTCATTGGTTTTTGCGCGCCGTCTCTGATTCCTTTTGCACTGCTGCTGACTGGTGATTGACCCTTCCCCAGCCTGGACTTTCTTTTTTTGTATCCCAGTCCTGAGTCTTGTGTCATAAGTGCAATTACCCTTTTTTCCTTCCCCTGCTCACCCCCCCCACCCATGTATCTATGGAGTTTCCTTTTTCCACTCCTCTCACTCTCCTCCTGTTGCAAACTGCCCTCCTGCAAATCATGTCGGCCTCCCCAGCAACTGGATTAGAAGAGCTTCTTCAAAGGGTCAGGGCTCTGACTGAAGTTAATGGATTGGCTTGATTAGGGCAAGCACTCCATGGGGGGGCTCCTGGCATTGCTGGGGGGGTCTGTCCTCATGGGGCTCTGTGGGGGCCGGAGCTAATGTGGTGAGTGCTGGCTTGTGTTCTTGGGGTAAGGGTGGTCCAACCAAGTCTAGGCAGGGCTGTTTGCCTCCCTCCTTCTTCTCACTGGTGGGCTCTGAGCACACCTATGTGGCTGCACAGCAGCCTGTTACTGGTGGGGCATGGAGGGGGCTGCTCACCTGGTTTCCATTAGCTTCACCAATTCTGGAGCTCATCTCGTTTTGGAAGGAGTGGGGGTGGCTGACCAATTCAGCATCCTTAGCACCCCCCTGCATCCTTGGGCTTGCTGGCCCTCCTAGGGCTTGCAGCTTCCCTGTCCTACCCCTGGTTGACCCTTCTGCCACTGCCCTCCCCAGGCCCAGCTGGATGGAGTGTCTTGGAAGAAGAGTGCCAAAGCTTCAGACGGGACTTCCAAGTGGTTTGCGGAAGAGCAAGACACAGCAATATTGGCTGGTGAGTACGCTGTTTAGTCTGCTTCTGAGTTTTCGTTTGGGGATGAGGAGGAGGTCATTCACCAGTCCATCCTGAGTCAGGACAGGTCAGCTACCAGTGTGTCAGCAGGGGATGAGGGCAATCAGAGTTGAGAAGATGTTAGGGTGGGGGAAGATAGATTGCTGGTGGAAAGTCCACAGTGGGGCAGAGAGCTGGTGGGATGTATAGATAGGGTAACACAGAATATGGCCCTACTCCAGGGCATGTTCACAGACATGCTGGGGGAGGTGTCCAGTTTGTGTGCCAAGCAACACAGTGGACTAGATCCAGTTTCAGAGGTCTGGCTAGGGGAGAAAAACAGGATCTCAAGGGCAGGGGCTGTTCCGACAGGAAACTCTTCCCCCCCTGGCAGACCTGGGGGTTCCCCCCTCAGGAAGCAGCAAGTGGAAAGGTTTGCCTGCTCACAGTGGCAGCACCTAAATAATCCAGGCCCCAGGGGTCATGAGCATGCTGGCACCACCCATTGGAGCAGCACAGGCTCCCCTGATGGCTGGGGAGGTGAGTGAAGATCTGGCAGCCACGGTGAAGCTGTTCCTGGCAGAAGTTGGGGGACTGAAAGCAGGAGCATTGTTATGTGATCCAGTATCACTGGTGTCCCATGTACCCCAGTTACTAAAAGAAAAAATCTGAGAAAAGGAATATGTTGATATTTTCTGCCTGTTATACGGGAGGGAGGAGCTCAAAGCAGCAGACAAGGAGAAAGAAGGGAAGAGAGGAAAGGAGAAAAGAAGGGAGCCGAAGTAAAGAGGGTCATGTTGACATGGATTGCATCAATTCATACGCTATCAATGACTGTGTCAGTGAAGGGACTAGAGGAGAGGATAGGTCTTATCAAGTACCAGGACCCTGTATTGAAGGCATGCTATTCATTTTCAGGTAATGCGTGGTGCATTTATGATGAGAAATTTAGGAGGAAGCTGTCTGCGGATCCTCCAGTTAAATGCGGCAGAATGCAAGCACTTTTGTACTTGAAACAGATGTGCCCAATGTGGCCCTTTCTCAGGCTGTGCACCGACAGCTGTTATGGGTTCCAGCACCAGGGGTGGGGGGGTAGAAGAACAAAGGGGGGGGCTGCAAAAGGGGAGGGCAGTTGCTGGAGATTCAACAGGCTACTCTTTCCAAAACAGCTGTAAGTACAGATACACATGTTATGTGCTTGGGGGCCCCCACTCTTGGTCCAAGCATGGAAAGAAAAGTAAGGGTGGCAATGCCAAGGGTGACTCTGCCTCGCATGGTGCTAGGAAGGACTCCCACACTAATTAATGTACCAGATGTCCTGCCCTGGTTAAAGAGATATCTAAATAGAGCAGTGGCACTGGAATTGCATGAGGGTTTTATTTATAGTTTTTGGACCCCCTATACAGGTCTTGAGGTTGCCTGGGATGCAGGCAAGTTGAAATCTGCTGTGGACAGGCCCTCAGTATTGAGTGAGAAGGTCCAGAAGGAGGGGGGCCTATGGCAGATAGTGGGGCCATTCCCCATGCACGCTGGACAACCTGCGGGTCTCCCTGCTGGGGTTGGTACCAAAAAAGCTGAAGGCGAATTTCACCTCATTCATCACCCTTTCTTCCCATGGGGGAGTTGATCAATGATCAGAGAGACCCTGAGCTCACTGTGGTGTCTTACACTTCATGTTATATGGCAGGACGGTGGGTGCAGGAATGTGGGAAGGGGGCACTTATGGCAAAGGCCAACACAGAGTCGGTGTTCCACCTCATCTCCTTACACCCTGATGACTTCTGCCTGCTGGGCATGAAAGTGCAGAATGAATACTTTGTAGCTAGGTACACGCCAATGGGCTGTTCGATATCACATTCCATTTTTGAAAAGTTCAGCACTTTTCTCAGTTCGGTGATATGTGCCAAGATAGGGATCGAATCCCTCATCCACTACCTGGATGACTTCCTTTTCTTTGGCAAGGGGGCAAAGAGTCATGTACGAGGGCACCTAAACGTTTCATGGACATTGCCCAGGAGTTTGGTGTGCCACTTGGAATGGACAAAACAGAGTGCCCATGCACCAGAATCAATTCCTAGGCATTGAACTGGACTCCATGGCAGTGGTCTCCAGATTGGCAGGGCAACACAAGAGGATGACTCGGTCCCTGTGTAACTCCTAGGTGGCGCTATCCCAAGGGCTACTACCCCTGCCTGATTTGCCACTAACAGGTTGAGGGGCCTGGATCCGATGGTGAGTGCCTCCACCCAGAGGTCGGGGTTAAGACAGTCTGATATGACTTGGTAACAGCCCTCTGGGTCACTGCAACCCCCCTTTCTTCCCACAAGTGGCCCACACAAATAAATTACAATACCCTTGCAATATACACTTACCCCCAGGATTGGTTCAATCAGCTTGACTCTGGGGAACCCCTGTAAAGTAAGATGCAGTTATACAATAACCACTGTACAGTAATTCAACATAGACACACAGTTCAAGCAGTGTAACTTTGCTAAACAACCAAATCTGATTTATTTAGGGGATAGTAACAAGAACAGGGGGAAATCAGGTTAATTGATTCAGTCACATTAATAATCACAGTACGGTGCACATATTTCAGAGTCCCAAATGTTCCAAATGTCACTCTTACTGGGTACCCAGGCAATAAGAGGCTAGCCTATTTGGTGCAGCTGGTTGGGGCCCTGAGGATGGAAAATGCATGCACAATACCCACTTTGTAATCCAGAGCTGGTAGGCTCAGTTCATGAAGAAAGAAAGGAAAAGTAATCAGATGGAACACTTGCAATTAGATGATGGCAGGGAGCTACCCTGATTTGTACTCACAAATTCAATGCTGAAACTGAATGGAAGGCATATTGTCCTGGATTGCCAGGAGGAGCAGACCATGTGGACAAGGTCCTTGTGACTGGACCCCACTGCAGTTCAGAGCAAATGGATGTAGTCTGGATTAAGCTGGGGTTTACTTCCAGCTTCATGCACTCTATTCACTGTACAGGGGATTTGAAACGTGATTCCCCATAAGCACTACACACATTTATATGTAAAAGGAACGTACTATACCAGGCAAGCTGCTTCTCTATCCTGATCGCAATTACTGCACAATACCCAGGAGAACACACAGCAGATTCAGTTCCTGACAGACTGACCGTGATTCAGCAATTTCTCCAGTCTTCTACAGGGTGAGCCTGGTTTCCTCACTTCTGGTGCTTCTTTCTCCTTACAACTCTGATTCAGTCCACACTGGCACTCACAAACAGTTGTAGGCCGAACTTCAGGGCCCTACACGAGCTTCCCGTGCGAAAACTCAACAGCGCAGGAGCCCGGAGCTCCTTCCCTCTTCACAGTCACAACTCATCTGATCTTTCCAGTAGACAGAGCCGGGCATTTCCTTTGAGTTCCTCCCAGTCAGTTGGGTGGTTTTGCTGTCACTCACAGTAAACTCCCCCTGTTGGTGGAAAGAGGTGTTGAAGTCCAAACTACAATTCCCAGAAGCATTGGCCATACAGTACATAGGTGGCTGGCTCCACAATGAGAGTCCCAGTTCTGATTTGCCAGCAGCAGGCTCCATTTCAAAGGTCCCCCAACACTGATTGGTCCAGTTCAGCAGTTCAAAACTAGAATGGGGGACTAGGCAAACACAGTTCTGATTGCAAAGAAAAGCAGGTTAGACAAACTGTATTTTCATTATTACTCTAAATGATGTCTGGCAAACAGTAATATATTTGAAAAGTGCTCACTCTGCCCACTTAGTGATGGCAGAAACAGAGTGATTTGGCAGCAGCTCGAGTGGGACTCAAGCAGGGAAACACACAGACCCCCATCCAAATTAATTATGTCTGCAGGCAGACAGCTCTTAAAGAGACAGTACCAGAGGCTCTAAAAGCACTCACAGATAAACGGCTTAGACGCCGAACACCATCCAGGCTTGGAGCATTCAAGCAAGCTCTTGGAAGACTTTTGGGAACCCCTATTTGCAGGGGGGTTACACCCTTCCCGGCCTGGAAAACACTTGGCGTCCGCATCAAGCAAGTACCCCCATAAGTTTCAATTGCTACCATATACATTTGTATCAGGATCACATTGGGCTCATACATGTAATCATCAGTCAATATATTACTTTACCAGGAACACATTTCTGAAACTTTGCAGTATGTCACTCTTTACACAGCATTACACACACACTGTACCATAACTCAGGTTATTACCTCTTGTACATGAAACCTGAAGAGAGGGGGCCCTCCCTATCAGCTATCTTGGGGCTGGATGGGGCAGGGGCACCATACCTAGAGGGCAACACAAGTAACTTGGAGTTAGCACTGATGTTCAGTTTGGGCAAAGAGCTCGGGGACACATACACTCCTTTATGGACAACATTGAGAGGCAAGTCCACCGGCCTCCCAGGGGAATCATAACTGAGGTGAACCACAGGCTTTAAAAGCTCGACCAGTCTTTCTAGGGGGAACTGTTACAGTCTCCGCTCTCTGAGCCTCATTTTCAGCATTGTCCTCACTTGTCAGGGGAGTCTCCAGTGGGGTAGAGAGGCTAGAACTTGGGGCACTTTCTGCTCCAGAAGTTATAATCTCTGAGTCCACAACACTTGGATCACATAGAGAGCTTTCGGACACTGGTAGTGGACCATCAGGGCACTCAAAATACTCTTCTTGTTCTGGAGTATCACCAGTCTGTTCCAGTCCATCATTTTCTTCCCCTGAAAGCTCAAACAGTTCAGCCATACACAATGATTCCATATCATCTGACTTGATGCTTTGCACTTCACTTTATTGGCTCCAAATCAAATCAAATCAAAATTTATTTATAAAGTGCTTTTCAATAAATCAAAACGCTGATACAAAACAAGAGATAAAACATCAGCAATAATAAATAAAAACATAAGACGATAAAATGACCATAAAATAAACTAACCAAATGACAGTGAAAATAGGTGACTTTTCAGGGATCTCTTAAATGATTCCACGGACAGGCACTCTCTAATCTGACAAGGTAGAGAATTCCACAGGGTCGGAGCCATAAAAAAAAAGGCCCTTGCCCCAGATGATTTAAGACAAACCCTGGGAATCTCTAGCAATCCCTCACCAGTGGAGCAGAGTGGCCGGAGAGGACGGTAGGGACAAAGGAGATCTTGCAGGTAGCCTGGTCCCTGACCGTGTAGGGTCTTATAGGTCAGCAATGCGACCTTGAAGGTGATTCTCCATCACACTGGCAGCCAGTGCAGTTCGCGCAGCACAGGTGTGACATTACAAGTTCTTGGTAGCCCAGTCAAAAACCTAGCTGCTGCGTTCTGCACCAGCTGCAGGCGACGGAGATCCACCCCCGGCAACCCTAGATATAAAGCATTACAGTAATCAAGACGGGAAGAAACAAAAGCGTGGACCAACACAGGAAGGTCATCATGTGGAACAAGGTGTTTTATCCGGGCGATATTCCTCAGATGGTAAAAGGAAGATTTGACAGTGGCCGACACCTGCATCTTTAGTGTCAGTGCACTGTCAAAAATAACACCCAGATTTCGCACCTGTTCAGAAGGTCTCAACTGGGTATCCCCTAATAAAAGACCAGAGGGGACCCCAGGAGTCAACTTCTTTGCATAATGACCCGGGTCAACGACTAATACCTCAGTCTTATCCAGATTTAACCTCAACCAGTTCGCACTCATCCAATCCTGAATCTCAGCGAGGCAGTTGTTAAAAACCGACACTGCATCATTTTGTTCGGGTACAAAGGACATATAGAGCTGAGTATCATCTGCATAACAGTGAAAACTCAGCCCATAACACCTTATAATGTCTCCCAATGGCAGCATGTACACCGTGAACAACATGGGGAAAGCACAGAGCCCTGCAGCACCCCACAAGACAGAGCAAAGGGAGCAGAAGAGAAAATCCCTGAAACTACCCTTTGACTTCTGCCTGTGAGGAAAGAATGGAACCATCTGAGGACCGTCCCTGACAGTCCGCAGGGTAGCCACAGGTGATCTAGCAACATCCCATGGTCCACGGTGTCAAATGCTGCAGAGAGAGCAAGAAGAACCAAGATCGAACGGCTCTTCTAATCTCTTGCTATTAGGAGATCATTAAGTACCCAAACTAATGCAGTCTCGGTGCTATGCCTCTTCCTGAAACCGGACTGGAGAGGATCATAGACTTCATGGGTGGTAAGAAAGTCATCGAGCTGTAACGCGACTACTTTCTCAATAACCTTGCACAGAAAGGGCAGGTTAGAGATTGGTCTGTAGTTAGCGAGGCAGTCAGGGTCAAGGGAAGGTTTCTTCAAAAGGGGTGCCACAACAGCCTCCTTCAAAGACTCCGGAAACACCCCTTGATCCAAAGAACTCCAGACTATCTTCACAAGGATTGGTCCAATGACATCCATGCATCCCACAAGGAGGCGCAGAGGACCAGGATCCAAACTACAGCAAGTCGGTCGCAAGCCTTGGACAATCTTCATGATATCCATGATCGCTGGCTGGTCGAAATCCATCCAGACAGACTGAAGGCATGTAACCCCATGTTGGTCACTGCAATGCTCGTTTGAACACATGCTGTGGATCTCCAACCTGATTGATGACACCTTATCATCAAAGAACCGAGCAAACTCATCACACTGTATTTGTGAAAAAGCTCTCTGACCCCACAGACAGGCTGGATTGCACAGTCTGTCGACGGTCCGGAAGAGCTGAGCAGGTCGGTTTCTTGATGCAGTTATCTCCCTGGACAGGAACTCTGCCTTCTTATGGGAGATTACTGATTGATAGTCACATAATGGGCCATCAATCTAAGTTTGTCACCTTCCAGGCCAGATTTCTGCCAACAGCGCTCAATCTTCGCCTTCTCCTCAACTCCTCAATGTCCCATCAAACTAAGGGATCGAGGCGGAGGGAGAGGGGCGAACCTGACAGACACAATGGAATCCAGTGCCCTCAACACCATATTATTATAGTGCACTACTAAGGCATCTGGTTCCATGCACTCCATCGGCCAACTCGATAGGTCAAGCACCGCCATCAGACCCTCAGGAGTAACTCCCCTAAAAGAGCGGTACTGGGCCATCTCCAAAGGGGTAGGTCTCATAAGGGGGGTTGCAAAACTGAACCTTACAGAGTGATTGTCAGACCACCCAACTAGTTCCACCACCAGTCCTGTGATCTCCATACCCAGGGTGAACACTAAATCCAGAGAATGACCATGAATATGGGTAGCAGCGGTAACCACCTGTGTGAAGCCCAACGAACTCATTAGTTGGAGAAAGTCTTGACCAAACTGCGAGAGTTCATCGTCGGCCCAGGCATTAAAGTCCCGAGGCAACCACCTGGAGGCTCCAGTACCAGGTCGACAATGAAGTCCGCGACTTCTTCTGAAAAACTTTCTTGCTACCGGGTGGGCGGTAAAGCAAGCAGAATTCTGCAGCCCACCTGCTCCCATGATACAGTCAAAGGATCCAGGGGACACCACTGGAACCTCTAAAAGGCTCAATTCCAATTTAAAACAAATAGCGAGCCCCCCACCCCTACGATCCAACCTCGGGCGATGTATTACCAAGTACCCGGCTGGAATAGCTGACTCCAAAATGGGGCCAGCATTTTCATCCAGCCAGGTCTCGGTAATGCATGTCAGGTCAGATGATTCAACAAAATCAGCAATTATTGCTGTTTTGTTTTTTATAGACCTGGCATTGCATAACAATGCCCGGTTGGATGAGAGGCCCTGGAGGAGCAGGCTACATGCCCACTCTCAGTGGAACACTTGGGTATGGGAACCAGGCAACACTCCCCTATCCGGACCCATTTCGCCCAGGCGTCTCCCGACCTCACCGTCTCAATTCGCCCTCCTCGCCCCCCCATAGCAGGGGACCCCCTCCTCCTCCGCCTCCAAGAATCTCCCCAAGGCACGCAACGCCTATACACTTCGGGCTGCAACGGGGGCAATCAAAAGGGCGCAGGTCCCTCAGCCTAGAGGGGGAGTAGCGCCTGTCCATGGATATTCGATCCCAACACATAGCTATATAGGTCTTCAAAAAGCAGTCTTAAGACCACTTTAATATAAATATTGTCAACATCAGCAACTGATTCAAAATAATTAAAAACAATAATACAATTTCTCATTCAAACCGACTCCTGAGATAAAACAAATCTGGACAAATTTTCATAAATTCCACAGAAAAAAGAAGTCTATAGTAATTTAAAGCAAAAATCACAGTTCTTCTAGTCCATGCTTTTACTAGAACAGTAAAAATCCCACAGAGCTCTCACCCCGGGAAACTGCCCCATGGCCTATCTCTCACATAGGCCAAACGGAGATGCTTTAGAGATCTACCATATACTCCTAAAGTAGAACTCAATCTGCAGAAGATTAATCCGGCTGTTTGGGGGGGGGTATAATTAATCAGCCAACAAAAGGAAAGCTCTCCCTATGGTCGTCCCCCAATGTATTTTCCAGGGAGACCAGCCTATAACTGGACTTGTGTGAGCAGGTTCTCCAACCTACTCCAACAACAATTCATAAACCATGGGTGCCCTAGGCCCATCCTCCAATAGCACTCCCTGAGCTCCCATGGTAGCTGTTCACCCTAGAAAACCACACCGGGTTCAGGCTGATGTTTTATAGATAGAGAGAGTCCCCCTGATCGTCCCCCAAGGTGCCGCTGGGGGGATTGATTAATAACTGGGGTTCACACTAGCAGGCTCTCCAGCCTGCCCGCTGTGAAACCAGGGAACACAGATACCCTGGGGTCCGTCCTCCGACAGCACCCCCTAATCTGCCCAACCAACCACCCCAACAGACTACCCTGGGTTGAGATCAAAAGGCTGACAAACTCACCCACTCCCCAGTGATGAAAAAATCCACAGATCACAGGTGCAGAAATAAAGCCAGATTTTCCTATTCCAGAAATAGGCCCAGTCTCTAGTTTCAAACACACCAGGACATAAAGCAGATCCAAGAAGACAGTGAGTCAACGAAATCAATTTAGCTCCGAGATAAATTCCTCACTGAAATGCTGCAGGTCGAGGAAGTTCATGCGATCTCAGGGTTCAATATTCAACATTCTCGGCAGTAAAATCTTTACCAGCAATAATCCCCGAGAAAGAGAAAATTCTGAACCGTCTCCCTTCCTATAGCTTATGGGCCAAGTCACTCATAGCCAGTGGGACGGTGGGACGCCAAAAGGCATCAAAACCCCAAAGATCTGGGCCAAGGAACGACCCCGAAACACAAACCACCGTCCGCCAGCACACCAAAGCCGACAAAGTTCCAAAATTCCAAAAGACGATGATGGGTGCAGACTCTTCAGTAAAAATATCACAGTCCAGAAAAAATCGAGGCAAACCCAAAAGCAGGTCCTCAGGCAATCCTTAGGGAAACAGCACAAATGTAACTCCGACTCCAGCACAAACCAGGAGTAAGTCAGCTCCTGTGCATTAAGTCAGGGCAGCAGTCCAGGGACAAAGCTGGGGGCTTAGACAGTCCAGAAGGCCCAGCTTCATCTCCAGTATTGACTAAGGGATTGCCCTGAAACAATTGACTCAGTTCGTAAGAAGGGTAGTATTCAGTCACACTCACTTTCCTCTGATATGGACTGACAGTCATGCTCAACTGGGATTTGTGGAGGGGAACACTTTAACTCAGCTTCTGTAGGTGCAGACTTTATTGATTTTTTCTTAGCAGCAGCTCTAGTCACTGGTCCAGAAGGGCATTTTCTGGGGGCTCAGACTCAATCAAGATTTGTCCAATGGGCAGTAAATGATTTCTATGCATTGTTTTAACATCTTTTGAATTATTCTCAGGCCTTACTTTGTACACAGACAGATCATCTAGTTTGCCCACTACAATGTGAGGGAGATGGTGCCATCTGTCAGCAATCTTGTGTTTGCCATGCAGTCCCAGATTTCTTAGCAATACCTGATCTCCCTCCTGGAGTTCCTGTGCTTTCACCTTTTTATCATACCTTTCTTTGTTGGCCAGATTTCTTTTGGCAGCCAGGGTTTGAGCCAGTTGCTACGCATGATTTAGCTGGGCCTTTAACTTTTGCAAATGGTGTAAATAGTTGTCAGCTCGAACCCCATCAGGAGAGACCCCAAAGCACACATCTACCGGCAGTCGAGCTTCTCTTCCAAACATCAGGTGGTAGGGGGAGAACCCAGTGGCATCACTTTTGGTGCAGTTGTAGGCATGTACCAGGGTGCTAATTTGTTGGCTCTATCTAGGCTTGTCCTTTGGGTGGAGGGTGCCTAGTATATCTAGCAAAGTGCAGTTGAAACTTTCAGCCTGTGGGTCCCCCTGGGGCTGGTATGGGGTGGTTCTGGACTTTCACACTCCCCACAGGGAAAGCATCTCTTTGATCAGACGACTCTCAAAGTCTCTCCCTTGATCAGAATGGATTCTTTGTGGAGCCCCATAGTGAACAAAAAAGTTTTCTACAAGTTCTTTTGACACAGTGGACGCCTTCTGGTCCTTGGTGGGGAAAGCTTGGGCGTATCTCGTAAAATGGTCAGTGACCACCAGCACATTACTAATATTTCTTTCATCTGACTCCAAACTCAGAAAATCAATACAGGCCAGCTCCATGGGTGCACTGGTGGTGATGTTAACAAGGGGGGCAGCCCTCTGGGACGACGACTACAAGTTCAAATGTGTTGCTCCACATCAGCCCCCATCTTAGGCCAATAGAATCTGGATCTCACCAAGTCAAGTGTTCTGTCTATTCCAAGGTGCCCCATGTGGTTGTGTAAGGACCACAGCGCTGAGCCTCGAAAAGCAGTGGGCAGTACTAGTTGTTGTTTGTCTACTTGTCCCCCTCTGTCTACTGTTTCTCGGTATAACAGTCTATTGATCAGTTTCAACTTAGGACCTTCTTTGTATAACAAGGCAGTTCTCAAATCAGTGGACCATAATTTGGACACATCTTTCCCTGCATATAGGGCTTCTAAAGCTGATTTGATCATGGGATCTCGTGATTGAGCCCGTCGAATACTGTCATTGTCCAGCTGAGGCAGTGCACCAATGTCTATTGCAGAAAAGTGGCAATAAGAAGCAGGTATGCAATTCTCAGAGGGTCCCAAACAATCCACCATACAGTCCATTGCATCCGTGGACATTTGCTCCTCCCTGTCAAACTTCTGGCAGAGTGCTCGAATAACAGGTTCTGACAGTCTGACCCAGTCATTCTGGGGTACAGACCTTCGGGAGAGAGCATCAGCATCTATACGGTTCAGGCCTGCTCTGTATTTAACAGCATAGTCGTATGTAGATAATGCAGAAAGCCACCTATGGCCAGTGGCATCTAACTTAGCTGAAGTTTGCACATAGATCAAAGGATTATTGTCAGTTTTTACTAGTATCTTCGCCCCATACAAGTACTCGTGGAACTGGTCAACAATAGCCCACTTCAAAGCTAGGAACTCTAACTTATGTACAGGATAGTTCTGTTCGGATGGGGTCAGACTTCTACTGGCAAAGGCCACTGGTCTCAGGCCATTCTCGTGCTCTTGGTACAACACAGCCCCCAACCCTTGCAAGCTAGCATCAGTGTGCAGGACATAAGGTTTTGTTGGATTGGCATAGGCCAACACTGGAGCATGGGTAAGTTGATATATGATCTTATGAAAAGCAGTCTCACAATCAGGAGTCCAGTGGGCCCCAAATACTTCACTTGGACGAAAATACACTCTTTCAGTCTCGAGGGAGCTGACTTTTTGTATCTTTTGTGGGTTGGGGGGATACCCTTGAATAAGGTTAAGTAAAGGGCAGATCACTCTTGAATAGTCCTTGATGAAACGCCGATAATAATCACAGAATCCCAGGAATCTTTGCAGTTCTTTTAGATTTTTGGGCTGTGGCCAGATGGTCAAGGCCTCAACTTTACTTGGGTCAGTCTCTATTCCCTTGTTGGATACTATGTGTCCCACATACTTTACTGATGTTTGAAAGAATTGACACTTATCAATGGACAGTTTAAGGCCAAAGTCTTCCAGTCAGTCCAGCACCTTGAATAATCTGCTCTCATGTTCCTCCAGTGAGCTGCCAAACACAATAACATCATCTAGGTATACCAGGCACTCTAGTAAGTTCATGTCCCCCACTGCACGCTCCATCAATCTTTGAAAAGTGGTGGGGTGCCTGAAATCCCATGAGGCATCCTCATGAATTCATAGAACCAAGCGACAGATAAAGGCTGTCTTCTCACGGTCCTCGGGCCATCGGGATCTGATAGTACCCACTGCGGAGATCCAGCACAGAGAACCACTTGCCCTGCTTAGACAGTCCAGCATCCTGAATGCGGGCATAGTGTACTGATCAGGATAGTCCGACCGGTTTAAAGTGCGATAATCCACGATATCCTTACTGTCCCATTTTTTCTCACTACCACAATGGGGAAGCATAGGGCTTCTGGATTCCTGTAGCACACCAGCAGCTAATACTTTTTGTAGATGCCGCTCACATCATCTATGTGTCAGCAGGTGCTGTATGCTGAGACCTCCTATGAAATGGCCTTTCTTCGTGCAGCTGGATATGGTGCTCAGCTCCTTGCATGCATCCTATGTCCCATTCCTTTAAAGAAAACACCTGGTCTCTCTGGGTAAGCTTCTCACTGATCCTCACTTTCCATTCAGCTGGCAACGGGGAGTCACCAAAATCAAACAAGTCAGGCATTACTTTGTCATTCTTCCCCAAACTCTTGCTACTGGGTAGCACTGCAGTGTCTGCACAATGCACATTAGCCAGGGTGCAACCTTTATTTACTCGAATCTCTCTGTCAGACACATTATGAACTTGAACCATTACCCTTCTGGCATAAGCACGGGCTCTAGCAGGCAAAATACTAGGCTTGACCAGCAGTCCCTCCGGCAATTTTCCGTCGCCTGGTGCATCCAACATTAATATTTTATTCTTGACATCCTTTCTGATATGGACCTCTCCCTGTAAGGTACACTGGGCATTTGGCACCAGGATCAGAGACTCAGGATCCTTCTTCCATACAATTCCAACTGGTTCCTCTGGTTCTACTTTTTCAGCATCTCTCTGTGCCTCATAGGCCTTCTTAACCAATGCCAGAATTCTTAAAGCTCTACCAGCCCTTGACCCCTGTTTTTCATCACACAACTGTGCCAGCCATCCAAACATATGTGCATTAGTCCCAATTAGTAGAGGAACCCCATCATACAGTCCGGTAGGGGGGACACACTAAGGCCAGGGTCTCTACTTGCTCGGCCACTCCAGCCACAGAGGTGGGAAAAGACAGCCAAATTCAGATATATCCAGAGTAGTGGTAGGCCTTCTCACTTAACCCCCAAGACATGCAGCCCCTTCAACGGTTGTAAGGGTACATCAGACAAATGCTTCTGATACCAGTCTTGGAACACAATTGTCACTTGGGAGCCACTGTCTAATACAGCTCTTGTAGACACTCCATTCACCTTTACAGTGGTCTCCATGGAGGGACCCACTCTTCTGGACCATTCTGGAAGAGTGAGGTGGGGCCTGGGCAACTGACCTTGCCACAAAGGGACGTGAGTTAGCATTTTTGGGGCCCTCACTGGGATCATTGCGTGCACCCTTTAACCACTGATTTGTTCTCCGAAGCGCTCCTTGTAGCCTATATGCAACTTTGACTGTGTCTTTTGGGGACCGGCTTTCTCTCGTCATGTGCCCATCCATCCCACAATTATAACAAAACATACTTTCTGGAGTTTGAGCTGGCCGAGGCACTGGGAGCCAGGGTGGGGGTACTACTAACTGGAAACCTTGATGCCATCTCTGTTCGGTGCCAGATAGGCATTTAAAGATTATCTCATCCATTTCCTACTCTCCATGGTCAAGACATCGAGTTTTTGTTGCTGGTCGCAGGAGATGCATGGTGGCACCCACCCCATAGCAGATGCAGTCGGATGAGGGTCTGGGCCTGTACTTGCAGGAGCGGCCTTCATAAAGAGACTGTTTTTTATTTCCCTGAACTCTCTCAACAGTTTACCCCATTGTGGCATATCTTTTTCCTTCTCAGAGCACTCATTAACTGCCAACCTCTGCCCCTGAACTTCACTTGATGGGTCACCCCCAGTCACTCGGGTCGTAGCCGCAGCTATTGGCGCAAGTCCCTCTCGAGGTCACCTTTTCTCAACTCCTCAAATTTCTCTCATTAGCTCATCAAAGGAGGGTGGGGATTCCAGTCAATTTGCCAGGCGAATGCGAAGCAACAGCAGTTCTGAGAAGGGGGCAGACTTAAGGATCTTGTCCAGCCTGGTTCGGTCCAGTTCAATCGCTGGCAAACTACCCTTTCTGAGGCATTCTTGCAACAATTTTTCCAGCCGAGATACATACACAGACAACAACTCCCCTTGGTACTGTTGTGCATTTCTTACTCCCCACCACAGGTCCTCATCAGAATCTGGGCTCCCATATACATTCTCCAAGGCCTCAAGATAGTCATGTTCAGTTGCTTCAGGGTTACAGGCCCGTTTAGCATGGATGGTAGCCAGGGCAGAACCTTGGAGGCTCTCACTAACCCTCTTTCACTTTTCGGCTTTCAAACATTGCAATTCTAGCACTTGGGGGCAACATAGTCTATCCAGGTCTCCCACTCATCCTCCTCTTGGGGGGTGGGGAGGGTACCAGAGAAGATCCTCAACCTTTGGTAAGAGTCATGACTAATGGCAGGTGCAGAAATAGGAGCCTGCATTCGTTCAGCCACCATTTCGGGTACTGGAGCGGGAGAGGGTGTTGGGGGAGGAACACCCCCAGGTGGCAAGAATAGTTTCTTCAAGTCCTCCACAGTTTTCCTTCCCCAGCAACCATTGTAATTCTCCTCAAAGTTTCAGATAGTGGTGAGGACTCATTCCCCAGTTCTTTACTGTCCTTAGTTATCACTCTCAGGCAGTGATGTCTCCTCTGGGGTAACAGTCTGTGGCACTTTGGAGCTATCTATGGGATCCTTAAACTCTACTAGGGCCAGGAAAGTGTGGGTGAGCAGATTAGCATGCCGACCCACCACCACAGGGTTTTGTAAACCCTCCACCTTGGAAAGAACTCCCTGTACAGTGTCCGTATTGATACCAGGGGGATGTCCAGGATAAGCATAGCATTTTGGGGGTTGATATCCTCCCCAGTACACCACTCCACCAGCCGATGCACAGCCACTTCTGTCGGAGTACCCATTTATTTATTTTTTCTTAACAGTGGTTCATAAATATGGCCACTAGAGGACACACAATCCCAGCAGTGAGCCTCCAAGATGTAACCCCTAGGTGGCGCTATCCCTAGGGCTACTACCCCTGCCTGGTTTGCCACTAACAGGTTGAGGGGCCTTGATCCGATGGCGGGTGCCTCCACCCAGAGGTCGGGGTTAAGACAGCCTGATATGACTTGGTAACAGCCACTGGGTCACTGCAACCCCCCTTTCTTCCCACTAGTGGCCCACACAAATCAATCACAGTACCCTTGCAATATACACTTACCCCCAGGATTGGTTCAATCAGCTTGACTCTGGGGACCCCCTGTAAAGTAAGATGCAGTTATACAATAACCACTGTACAGTAATTCAACATAGACACACAGTTCAAGCAGTGTAACTTTGCTAAACAACCAAATCTGATTTATTTAGGGGATGGTAACAAGAACAGGGGGAAATCAGGTTAATTGATTCAGTCACATTAATAATCACAGTACTGTGCACATATTTCAGAGTCCCAAATGTCCCAAATGTCACTCTTACTGGGTACCCAAGCAATAAGAGGCTAGCCTATTTGGTGCAACTGGTTGGGGTCCTGAGGATGGAAAATGCATGCACAATACCCACTTTGTAATCCGGAGCCAGTAGGCTTAGTTCATGAAGAAGGAAAGGAAAAGTAATCAGATGGAACACTTGCAATTAGATGATGGCAGGGAGCTACCCTGATTTGTACTCACAAATTCAATGCTGAAACTGAATGGAAGACAGATTGTCCTGGATTGCCAGGAGGAGCAGACCATGTGGACAAGGTCCTTGTGACTGGACCCCACTGCAGTTCAGAGCAAATGGATGTAGTCTGGATTAAGCTGGGGTTTACTTCCAGCTTCATGCACTCTATTCACTGTACAGGGGATTTGAAACGCGATTCCCCACAAGCACTACACACATTTATATGTAAAAGGAAAGTACTATACCAGGCAGGCTGCTTCTCTAGCCTGATCGCAATTACTGCACAATACCCAGGAGAACACACAGCAGATTCAGTTCCTGACAGACCGAGCACAATTCAGCAATTTCTCCAGTCTTCTACAGGGTGAGCCTGGTTTCCTCATTTCTGGTGCTTCTTTCTCCTTACAACTCTGATTCAGTCCACACTGGCACTCACAAACAGTTGTAGGCCGAACTTCAGGGCCCCACACGAGCTTTCCGTGTGAAAACTCAACGGCGCAGGAGCCCGGAGCTCCTTCCCTCTTCACAGTCACAACTCATCTGATCTTTCCAGTAGACAGAGCTGGGCATTTCCTTTGAGTTCCTCCCAGTCAGTTGGCTGGTTTTGCTGTCACTCACAGTAAACTCCCCCTGTTGGTGAAAAAAAGGTGCCGAAGTCCAAACTACGATTCCCAGAAGCATTGGCCATACAGTACATAGGTGGCTGGCTCCACAATGAGAGTCCCAGTTCTGATTTGCCAGCAGCAGGCTCCATTTCAAAGGTCCCCCCACACTGATTGGTCCAGTTCAGCAGTTCAAAACTAGAATGGGGGACTGGGCAAACACAGTTCTGATTGCAAAGAAAAGCAGGTTAGACAAACTGTATTTTCGTTATTACTCTAAATGATGTCTGGCAAACAGTTATATCTTTGAAAAGTGGTCACTCTGCCCACTTAGTGATGGCAGAAATGGAGCGATTTGGCAGCAGCTCGAGTGGGACTCAAGCAGGGAAACACACAGACCCCCATCCAAATTAATTATGTCTGCAGGCAGTCAGCTCTTAAAGAGACAGTTCCAGAGGCTCTAAAAGCACTCACAGATAAAAGGCTTAGCCGACGAACACCATCCAGGCTTGGAGCATTCAAGCAAGTTCCTGGAAGACTTTTGGGAACCCCCATTTGCAGGGAGGTTACACCTGGATCCCTGCAATCTATCTTACACAAAATGCAACAAAGCCCATGCTTTTAAATATCTCCTTGCCAATCTGAGAAGAATTGTGCTCCTCCTGCTACTGTGCTCAGGAGACGTTGAGCTCAATCCTGGCCCAACAAAGTTGATTTCATCTCCAACCAAAATTACTACACTAAAAGGAATCAGTTTCCCGTCTGCCAATGTCTGCAGCCTCCTAAAGAAGTTGGATTCTGTCCAGACCTGGATTATTCATACTGCCCCAGACATACTTGTGATCTCGGAATCCTGGCTTCAGGCATCCACACCAGACAGTGAGGTTAATATCCCCAACTACCTCCTCTTCAGAGCAGGCAGAAAGACTGGGGGGGGAGGAGTAGCCATCTATGTTTAAAACAAATTCACAGTATCTATACTAGATGCTACTTCCATTGCGGGGGGAAGGGTTTGAATGCCTGTCTGTCAGAGTCGAACAGACCCAATCTGTGGCATTCCACATAATAGGCTGCTATAGACCCCCAGCAGCAGGACCTCAGCTACTGACCCATCTGTCTTCACAAATGGACATGACACCTCTGGAATCAATTATATTAGGCAACCTTAACTACGACTGGCTATCGAATGGATCGCTACCCCTAAAACAATTTTGTGACTCCCATGGGTTCACCCAACTTATAACTGAACCTACGTGCATCAACAAGAAAAATCCAATGAGAAGCACCCTCCTGGATGTCCTCCTTGTCAACAAACCACACTACTTTTCCCAGCAGATGTTAGCAACCACTGTCTTATAGCTGGCATAAGAACCATCACAAAACTACTATCTACATCAATGTTTTCTACTAAAAGATCCAGATGGAACTTTGACCCTCTGGCCTACATACACAAGCTAAAAACTCTTTGCTCTGACAGAGTTTCTACCTGGCTAAATCAGTGGGTGATGCCTGTGATGTTCTCCATGAAATCATAGCCAGTGCCCTAAACAACCATTCTCCCCTTATTAAAGCTCGAATAAAAACCAGAACCTGCCGTTGGTTTTCACCAGATCTAAAGAATGCCTTACTCAAAAGAGACCAGCTATGGAAAAAGGCCCGGAAATCACGTGCCAATGCAGAGTGGTGTCTCTTTAGGACAGATAGAAATGCCTGCACGAAAATGGTCAGAGAGGTCAAGGCCAAATTTTATCAAAATGAATTACTCTTCACATCCAATAGCCCAACCAAATTCTGGTCTACCATAAAGGAACTGTCTGGCCACTCCCCAGGTAGTGTACTACCTTCCAAAATCACCATCAACAAGGTCACTATCACTGATAAATCTGAGATTCTTCAAGCCTTCAACAACCACTTTGCCACTGCAGGCATGGCATTCGACAATGCACCAGTAAGTAGTCTCCGCCCGCAACTCAACGCCCAGCCTCCAGAACAGAGTAACAAAGATATGATCTTCTCCTTTTCCCCAGCCACCATAAAAGAATTTGAAGACCTTATGCTAAGGCTAGACACTAGAAAAAGCGTAGAAGCCAACTCCTTCGACCCATACTTTCTGAAAATAGCATACCACATACTTGCCACACCTATATCACACCTATTCAACCTGTCCCTAGCCCATGGCTCTATCCCTATGGCATGGAAAACTGCTCATGTTATTCCCCTATTTAAAGCAGGGAACCCATGTGACCTAAACAATTATAGGCCAATCTCTCTTCTACCTATACTTTCAAAAATGCTGGAAAAATCGTGGATTTACAGTTGAAATCGTTTCTTGACAACTCTACATTGCTTAACCCCATGCAGTCCGGCTTCAGAGCAAAGCATAGCACTGCTATGGTACTGGCCAAAGTCACTAATGACTGGAAATGGGACCTTAACAATACAAAATTTGTTTGTGCTGTGTTTTTAGATCTCAGCAAAGCCTTCGATACTGTCGACCACTGCCTACTTCTCTCCACCTTAAAAACCATAGGCATGGACTCAACCTCATTGGACTGGTTCCAGGACTACCTCTCTGATAAGCAGCAACAAATTAAGGCAGAAGGAGAGCTCTCTCCACTCAAACAAATAAAAAGAGGAGTCCCACAGGGATCCATATTGGGCCCGCTACTGTTCGCCATCTACTTTAACAACATGGACTTAGGCATTACGGAAGCCAGTATCCACTTGTTTGCCGATGACACGGTGCTCTATCTAAGCCGTGACTCTCTTGGAGCCGCATGCACAGAACTACAAGCCGAATTCAATACACTGCAGCACCAGCTTCTCGGCAAAAAGCTACTGCTAAATGCAAAAAAACCCAAGGCCATGCTCTTTTCACCATCTAGCACTAGGGCCTACTCTGCTGCTGCTGGTACTCTTCCTCCCATAACCACTCTACTAGGCGAAAATCTTGAGTTTGTGCCTAAATTCAAATATCTGGGCATATGGCTGGACAACAAACTCTTTTTTGTGGAGCACACAGACGAACTGATGAAAAAGCTTAGGCAGAGGCTTGGCTTTTTCTTCAGAATTAAACACCTCCTGACCGCAGACGCAAAAAGACAGCTTGCTCAATCAACATTCCTCTCATTAATCGACTACGCCGACATTATCTATGGCTAATGCTCCATCTCACACCTTGCAAAACTGGATGTCCTGTACCATAGAGCATTAAGATTTATAACTGGTCTCCCGTCCTCCACTCATCACTGCTCTCTATACGCAGCCATAGGATGGCCATCCCTTCAATACAGGCAGTGTAGAAATGCAGCACTCTGGACATTCCGAGCCCTTACTAACAAACTCCCAGATTACATTGTTGCCTGCCTCCCCTTGAGCCCAATCAGTAGCTACGCCCTAAGAAGCCACTCGCTAATTTCTCTGAAAATCTCCAGGATCAGTACCCATTTTGGTAGGGCTGCCATAAGCCACGCCTTGCTCACAATCTGGAACAGATACAAAGATCGTTGAGACTCAGCTCTCTTGTCAGTTTTGCCCTGTTTAGGACCATCTATGACAAAACGTTTGCCGAAATTTGTAAGTGTTTCCATAGTTCATAGCAGTCCTGCTGACAGTCCACTCCTTATTCTTACCACATTCAGCCACAAACATAGTTCCTTCCTACCCTATTTTAACTAAATTCACTAGTCAGCTGCCGTATTGGCCCTCGGCACCAATGGCACCACTTCCCCCATACTACTCTCCTCTCAACACCCACTTAAGTAGAAGTTACAGACTTCATTATGGGCCCCTCAGTAGCCTAGGATCCTCACCCAAGCATGTTAAAAGGTCACTGAGGGCTGAAATGCAAAGAATTGTACCTTCCGATAGTGGTTTGATTAAGAATGAATAAATATGATACCTCTACTTCTGTATCCATGAAGGTTGTATATACCACAATAATGTTGTGTGATGCACATATGTTATGATGAGAACACCTGGAATGTTTACCCTGCGCCTACCACTTTTCTGTAATTTTACTTGTATCTCTTCACAAATTTTGTATTTTGTACCTTAACCAATGTATGTATAACTATCTTTGACAACAGCAGGTCCATCTTGTAAATGAACTTGCTCAATGATGATCGCCTGGATAAATAAAGATTTGATTTGATTTGATTGCCAGAGGACAAGATGCAGAAGCTTGTCCAGCTGGCATGAGAAGTGGGGGGTGCCAGAAAGGTCATGCTGCATCTATTATAGATGCTGCATGGGCACCTTAATTTCTGATACTAAGTCATCTCTATGGGGCACCCCTTCTGCATAAGGCTGGTCAGGGCTATAGCTGGGATCTGCTTGCCTCACCACTTCATTTGATTTCACAGGGGCATGAGAGCCGATCTGGAGATCTGACTGGAGTTTTTAACTAATTTTAATAGGATGGCCCTGTGGCAGGCCCCGGTCATCACCAACTGAGAGCTGAAATTCTTTATGGATGCCTCGGGGGGTCTGGGGTTTGGCATTTGTTGCCAGGGCAAGTGGTGTGAAGCCGCATGGCCACTAGCATGGCACAACATGGGCCTGACCAGGAACCTGACCTGGTCAGATAACATGGGGGTAGTGCATGTTATAAACAAGCAGCCTGCAAACTACAAAAGGGTATGAGACTTGCTGTGGAGGTTTGTGCTGTGTTGCCTGCAGCTCAGTATCACTTTTAAGGTCAGGCATGTTCCGGTGTGAATAACCAGATTGCTGATTCACTTTCTCATTTCAGTGGAGAAAATTCAGGATGCTGTCACCCAAAGCCAAGAAGGACCCACTGACCCTCCCCATCTGGCTGTGGGATGACAGCTGGGATGACAGCTGGGTGGGGTCTGGTAGGTAATATTGAGGTCAATGTCCCCCGAGACTTGGGGCACATACAGCCATGGGGGTCACCCAATTCATGGATTTCTGCAGGGTACAAGGAGTACAGTATCCCTGGTTGGGGTCTGTGGGTAATGTCCTAGGGTTCTTGTGGACACTGATGGGGAAAGGTGTGTCAAGATCAACAGTGGGGATGATGCTGGCAGGGATCACATTCTTCGGCATATTGCTGTGGTGTGGTGATATGACCCAGCATTTTGCTGTCAAGAAATTTGTGGAGGGCTGAACCCATCATGGCCCTGCCTGCTGGGGATGAGTGGAGGCCTATTTCACTCCAAGGGCTGGTGGTATTGGTTCAGGCTCTGGACAACGCACTAGCAGCAGGGATGAGTGTAAACTTTTGCAGGCGGCTTTCTGCTTGGCCTTTTTCAGGGACTTCAGAATAAACAAATTAGTGGCCGCCATCAAGACACACCAGGTAGGTGGGCTCATGAGGGAGGACTTGAAATTTCAAGATGGCAGGATAGCTATATAGCTTCAGAAGTCAAAGGCAGATCAACAGGGCAGGGGGACACAAGCCATCCTTAGGAAGTTGGCACAAGCAGAAATCTACAGTTTGGGCAGTGGTAGACTTTATCATCATACGTCCATCAGGGGACGGTTGGCTAGTGATCCATGCTGACAGAGTACCGCTGTCATGGTATCAGTTCAGCAGGGTGATGAGGATCAGAATGGGCACTTTTGGTGTTGATCCACAGCAGTTTGTGACACATTTATTCATTCAGGATTGGGGCCACCAGCACAGTCGCCAGCTTTGGCTCGGCATAAGGGAATATTAAAAGAATGGGGAGATGGCAGTCCAGCAGGTTTAAGGGATATGTCAGGCCACTTCAAATGCAAAATTAACCTTTTATTCTCTTCCTCCACTTATATGCCCCTAGGGTCTAAGCACCAGATGTGGGTGTGGATAGTGGAATCCTCCTATGTATTTTGGGCCTGGAAGAGGGCAAAATCTAGGCCATATGGGACAAATCTGGGATTACTCAAGGAGGAAGCTGCCATCCAGTGATTTGGAGTGTGGAGTATGAGATAGGAACAACTAATGCCCTGCATCTACCTACAGAAAGAGAGATTTGGCATACCAGACATACTAGTCGTGCATTGGGGGGTAACAACATGGAAGCACAGACTACACTGGAGTTCATCCTGTGGATCAAGTGGGACTGGGTTGCCCTGCAGGCTCTGCTGCCTGGGTGCCAGCTGGTGTGGTCAGATATGATGCCATGCTTGGTTTGGCATCATGCTTGGGAGCCCAAGGGTATTGACCAGTCAAGGGTTAAATTGAATAAGGACGTTGACAAGTTTGTCAGGTGGAGGGGAAGCTAGACAACTGCACATGAGGAGATATTGATGTCCTGTCTGGGTTTCTTCTATACCAACAGGGTGCATTTATCAGACATAGGGGAAAGACTTTTTTAACTTGTCAATTCAAACTGCATTGGAATCCATAATTTAGCCATGTGATCACCACCATTCTTTTAAGGTGGAGCAGGTGTGTGGTGGGGGCGGAGCACAGGCAAGGTTTTGCCGTGCTCTTCCTGTGGCGGGTAGGAGTGCCTTAGGGAGGCCTGCTAAGAGAGGTACCCCCTTTCTCTGCTTGTTCAAAACTGCGATGGAGGGCTGGAGAGGTGGGGCAGGGGGGTGTTCTCCACTCTGTCAGGGGCAGACAGGGTGGGGGGTGATTGCAAGAAGCTTGTCCACCTCTTCGCAGATGGATGAAGTGGAAAGGGCCCTCCAGGAGTTCAGGACACCCACCCAGGCTGGGGGGGGGAGAGAATGGCATCTGGGGCTGGGATGCGAGGCTCCCATTAGTGGGATGACAGTGTGGGATAGATTACGGTTTCACAAGAAAATGTCTGGAAAGTGTAAATAAAATGTAAATACAAATGATTACGATGATATGCCTGTAATATTGAAGTTCAGGTTTGAGTAAAGTTGTGCTGTGGCCTTTGAACCCAAACAGATGGGGTGTGTGTGTGTGTTCCAAAGGGGCAGAATTAAGGGGGAAGACATGGAGACCTCAGTGACCAAAGCACACAGTACTTCACTCTGTTTATGCATGCAGTCAACAGCCAGTAAGAAGAAGCAGGAAGGAAGTCTGTGTCCTTAATTTGAAATGAACAAGTAAACAAACAAACAAAAAAACAGTATACGGTGTCCCACACAAGGTCATAAAACCTGGTCATAAAAGAACTGTTCTGTAAGTAACTCAAAATCAGAATCTCAGTTTCTAAAGTATCATTTTGAACACTACAAACATGAAACTTGTTTTCTTTAGTATTCAGCTATAGTAATCATTCTGAATACTAAAGTCATGAATACCAAGAACCACAGAAGAAATCAAATACTTATATTCAGAATATATTCTGAAGCCTGAAATACCACTCAACTTGTAATCAGCTTTGGTAAGGGCAAAACAAGCAAACCCGCTAGATCCATACTCAGCAGTGCAAGTAAGAATGTGCTGCCGTGAGAGTGCGCATCCCTATAAACTGAAGTTGGTGCACTCTAAGGAAGCTACAGAAATCAGCTTTGAGACTGTAGGCATGCAAAAATAGGGACCAATTTATTAACAGTCTCACAAACCAAATCAGGGTGATACAAGTGCACTGTGTAGGTGCTCCAGCACATCGCTCATTTGAGCATCGTCAGGGGGTGAGCTCCTATGACTACACCCCTCTTGTTATACCAGGCACACAGCTGCTGGAAAAGATGATTGGAAGTTGCAGCTTTCCTTGAAATCTTGGCGGGTGTAAGTGGCCGTAGGGAAGTTCAAACCCACACACCTAAGAAATCAAATCTGATAGCATAAAATAAAAGATAAATTTTGTTTACTGGTGTGAATAAAAATCAAGGTTCATATCAAAACTATATCCCTTAGAGAAAAGAGAGAAGCAAATGTAGAGACACAAAAGGATAGTGTTGAATACACATACAGAATACTGGATGGGCAACCATGCCCAACCAGTGTGTTCTGCCACAAAGGGGTTCTGATTCCCTGTGATCTCGAGAGCGAAGCTCCAGAGGTCCTTGGGAATCAGAGCCCTGAGGTGGCAGAACACACTGGTTGGGCATAGGGTTGCCCATTCAATATTTTTTATAGTGTACGGTGCCCCTTCTAAATGATTTAATACGCTTTGAGCAATGTTTTTATTTTTTAGATATATAAAAGAAATTATTTGGTGCCCCATCTTATTTCAGGAGTTAGGGCTGGTTGCTACCATGAGTTGTGTGGTTGCTAGGGACCAGAGGTCCCTATGTTGTAGCGCACACTCCCATTGGGTGTCTATTGGGTGTGGGAGGGATTTTCAAGGGGGAAAAAATGGCAACAGTATTTTTGCTTAGCGAGGTTGCAGACTGAGAGGAAGTGATTGTTATTTAGTAAGTTTAAATATCTGGTTGATCCTGCATTCATTTTTAGATATAATTGTACATATCTGGTTGATCCTGCATTTTTGTATCTGGTTGATCCTGCATTGTGCCGTTGCTGCATAATTTGTCTAATTGATCCTGCGGCTTCTGTCACCTGGGCTGTTGTCTTTGCTTTTTTTAAAATCCATGTGTGGCTCTTGCGCTTTCCAAATCTATTGGAACACTGTTCTGCCACAGAAGAGTTGAACAGCATTTCTTTACCTTTCAACTGTTGTAGAACAGCATTTCAGTACAGATGGAAATCAAGTGGAACAGCATTTCACCATACACTATATGCAAATATTTCATGGTAGACTGTAGCAGTGCTGCATAATCTTACCCACGATCACCCTTATAGACAGTTTCTTAATTTCTATTACATGCAGGAGATCTGCTAATGACACGCAAGACACAGTTCCTGAATCAAAATAACCTGAATCTAAATAAATAAGAGATCAAAAAGGATATTTTAGTACATAACATAGTGCATTCCTTTATACATGAAACTATTTGGCATTACGTCAAACACTTGTTGCAAGCTAAAATATATATGATGAGTAAGGCTGTATTATATTCACTGTAAAAAAGGAACGATTTCACGGCGTTTGCACAGAAAATCTAAATAATTACACGGATACATCGCTAATTTTAAATTGCGTTTTTTACTTCGATAAAAATAATTAACAGCAGTTAAAATTGTAGCTTCAAGCACAGTACAGTCTAGTAGTATAGGTTCTAATTTGGTTCCAGAGGGATTACTTGTTTGCAAGCGTAGTGCACTAATTGCAGGTATAGCCACAATGTTCAGTATATAGCGATCCTGTGCATCAGTTGTCTAGTCGCATATAATAGAAATTGTTTCTGCCTTTAACACTTTTTTTTTTACCTCAGCAACATGAAATGAATACACTTTGGGCAAATATTCTGAACGCAGCCACTGCGATGCAGGTATCAATCCAACTGATTTTAAATTAGTTTCAAGGTAACAGTGTAGGCTGTGGTTATCTAGAGCATTCAAAGGAATATTAGCAGAAGTAAAAGCTTCTACTAGATTAAAAAGTGCAATTTTCTGGCTTTCCTGATATTCCGCTTTGGTATGAAACAGCTCTCATACAGTTACCTGCTTCTCAGCTACTCTGCTTTTGCTTACATCGAGTTTCCTTTTCTTGGCAACATGAGAAAAGGCTTTGGGGTGGCGATCGCAAGAGGCTTTTCGTTTGTGGTCTATGGGTATATTGCAGGTTGAACAAAATAAAATATCACCTGAAATATGAAAGATGCCTCTATCATACTGGGAGCACCTATGTTTGGCATAGACTTTACCAAGTTTAGACGCAGAGGTAGGCTTTTGAGGCAGAGACATTGTGCGGCATACTGGAAAACTGGGCTACTAACTTGCAATTTAAAACAACTGTAGATCAAGAAATCAGTCACACAATTAAACAACTATGCTATTAAGTGCTTAAGTGCTTAAGCAGTGATGTTCTACATAGAGTTAGAAGAAGAAGAAGAAGAAGAAGAAGAATCAGTATTTATATAGCACTTTTCATACATCCAAAGTGCTTTACAAACAATGCTAGACTGGTAGTGAAGTGACTGAATGTGTGGTGGCGGCCATATCGCACATCATCACCCACACACAGCCTGGATAATTGCATGAACCGGTTTATGGGAAGGGGAATGTTGGCCAGGACACCGGGAATGTTCCCTACTCTTTGCGAAGAGTGCCCTGGGTTCTTTTACTTCCACCTGGACACGCACCAGGACAACACCAGGATGGGTACAAGGGACCTCGGTTTAACGTCTCATCCAAAGGACGTTAGCAATTAGGAAATGACTGAATGATTAGAAAGCTGTCAATTTAAGTGTTTAGGAGATGATTAACTAAACGTCGAGGTAATCAGGACATGAAAGAAGTACATTGATACCATTTTTGCCAAAATTCACGGAACCTGCCGATTTTCACGTTATCTGTGAATTCCGTGCGGACCGTGAATTAATTACAGCCTTAATGATGAGAAAAGAAGAACATGTTATAACAAGTATTCATGAATTTACAGGAAGAACAAAGCATCCTTAGCTAATATATATACCTTAACCAATACCATGGCAGTGGCCATTGCATTATCAGAGCCTGAGAGGAAGGGGAGGGAGGTTATGTTTTATGTTACAGAAATGACTTAAGGATCCAGTTGTCATTTGGACCATTAAAGAAAAGGCCCAAGATACAGACTTGGGCTTTTTAATATTGTAGCCCATTACTTTATTGTGCTGAAAGTCTTTTGAGCTATTAATTGAAATGTAAAACGTTTTCTTGTTTGGAAGGGAAAGGATCGTAAATTGAACTGAACAGACAGCCAGATGATCCCTTCCACTTCCCAGTCTGCCAGCCCTGCCCCCATGCTCAGACATTTTGTGACATCTAACCAGAGAGAATGCGGGGGCATGCCCCACTGAAGTCTCTGGGGCTGATTTTTTTGTTTAAGCAGTCTTTGATATAAATGAAAGCCAGCACTTACCATGGAATGGGATGATTTAGTTGTAGTTGCCAAATTGAACCATACCATGTGATGGTCACTGGCCCCCAGGTGACCTTCTACCTGGAGATCTTAGATCCTTTCCCTGTTAGTCAGCACTAGATCTAGGATAGCGCTGTTTCTTGTGGGTTTTTGTACCAGTTGTTTGAGGCCCTCCCCCTACAGGGAATCCACCATGTGTCTAGTTCTGGCAGATGTTCCTGCTGGTATTGACCAATCTGTACCTGGCATGTTGAAGTCTCCCATTATCAGAACCTCTCCTTTAGCTGTCATGTTTTGTATATCTTCTAACAGTAATGTGTCTATGTTCTCCCCCTGGTCTGGGGGCCTGTAGACAATCTCTGTTCTTATGGCTGTCCCATTTCCTGTTTCCAGGGTGACCCACAGTTCTTCTGGTTCCTTATGTGTATTTTGAATTTCTGTAGCTTTGACATTTTCATTGATATACAGGGCCACTCCACCACCCCCCCTTTTTGCACCTCGGTCTCTTCTGAAAAGTACATAGCTAGGTACTGAAGTCTCCCAAGTGTGGCTACTGGTAAACCACGTCTCGCTAATTGCTACTATGTCCAGTTTAGCCTCTGTCATACTGACCAGTGAATAATTACAGTTGTGACTATAGTAGAGTAGCAGAGCATTGAAACAAATGCTGAATATTTACAATTCTGAAAAATATGTCAGTAAGATAGAGAACTGTGCTTGTACTCACCACTCAAGCTGCTAGCTGAGAAAGAGAGGGAAAACAGCTTCACAATGACTTCTAACTCCATCCAATGGAAATGACTATTGTTGGCAAGTAATTAAGTGTGGCCAATTACCAGGCAGTATTCTCCCACCTAAAAAAAAGAATGTTTAACAAACAATACACCAGTAGAAACAGCCTTTACAGACATAACAATTTATTTTCTGCCTGTGTTAGCCAATGTGGAATCAGAATGTTAGTTGTGCTTGTTTCTCACTGCATATATCTTTCACACCGAGCTCAGCACTAGTCATTCTGCTGCTTAGCCTTGGTAGTGTTCAATCAGAGACAGACACATTTCTGATATTTCTTCATCTGAGTTATTAGGGGTTTATACTCAGCATGGCAGAAAGATCCAGAGTCAGTTATGGATTGTGGGAACAAGCCTGGTGAGAAGGGCAGCAGTTTTCAGTAGAGCTAGTCATTTTGCCAATGACTTGCACCTACCTCACTGCTCAGTGTCTTGGTTTGGGAAGGGTGGTATGAGATGGGAGCAACTCATGCCAACCATGTACCACTTGCTGGAGACACACCCAGAACCACACATAATCCTGATCCATCTCGGAGGTAATGATTTGGGGAACAAAAGGGCAATTGATTTAATTGAAGCTGCACAGTCTGACTTACAGCATCTTATCAGTATGTTACCTGCTTGTAAAATTCTGTATTCAGACATTACACAGCGAATGATCTGAAAAGGTGAGGATTACTGTCCTGCACTTGAAAGGTCATGTTGAAAGGTAAACATACAAATATCTGGATTCCTCTGGGCTGTGGGAATGCACACCATACGTCACCCCCAAATTACATATGAGAAACATTGGCTGTATCTAAAAAGATGGTGTGCAACTCTCAAGCACAGGTAACAACATTTTTGTTGGGGACCTTTGAAATGGCATCCTTGCACTTCTGTAATTGTGTACCTATATAAGAATATCTGTTGAGCACATGCCATAGGCTGTGACAAAAATGGCTCTTTTAAGAGCCAATGTAACTGGTCAAAAAATAGAACAACTTAGTCACAATAAACATATGTGTTGTCTCTAGCTTGGAGTCTGCCTGTTCACTCAACATCCAGTACCTGCTGTAGCTATCAGAGAGGTATACCATTGATGTCATGGTTTTACTGATGATCTGTCTCTGCACTTAGAATACAGTACCTGATGTCAGGTTAGGTAGTCAGAGCACTGAGTCACTGAACCCATGCAGCTTGTCAGTGTTGTAACAAATCTGCACTTACTATCAGGGTGGTAAACCATAGACATTTACAGGTGAATTTGAAGTCTGCTTCTAGATAGAAAATCCAGTAGCTCGTCTGAGTAAGCATTAGGGCATTGCTGCAAACAGGGAGTTATAACATTGATATGCACAGATTTACTTGCAGTGTGAGTCAGCAGTGAGGATCCAGTATGTGGTAGAATGGGGGGTAGCATTAGCTATGTGAGTTTGTGCAACTCATCAGTGGTGTAACATGTATCCACCTGCTGTTGGGGAGATGTGCCATTGATGTTAATGGGTTGCTTGGGATGTGGGTCTGCACTCAGGATCTAATACCTGTTTGGGGGGGTATTGGTTCATTGTGGCTGTGCAACTGTTCAGTTTTGTAACGTGTGTTCAGCTGGTTTCAGACATGTATACCGTTACTATTCACAACTTTTGTTGCACCCTGAGTCTCCACATAGGATGCAGTATGGGTTGATTGGGGGGTGGCATTCCTTGCCTATGTCCGTGGAACTCATCAGTGTTCTAACTCTTGTGCAGCTGGTATGATACAGTTATACTGGCCTGGTGGTAGTGATGGTTGAGGCAGTGGACACCACACCTCGCTCCATGCTGGCGGCCCGGGTTCAGAAATGAGCCTGGGCCATCAGGGGGTGGCAGGGGAGGACTGGGATTGAGCGTCCAATGACTGCTGTCCTAGTCCTAGGGGAAAGGGTGGGATACACACCGCACTCTGGCAGTGCCTGGGGATGCCCAGTGGTACTGCAGACATACGGGTGTCTGTAAGGGGGGAGCACAGTACATGTCTGCATGTTGGTGCAAGACAACATTGCATGTCTGTGCTCCCATTGGGGAGAAAATGGAATAAGGCTGGGCATGCCTGAGCAGTTTGATGGCTGTGCCCTGCCATGTGGGGAGAACTGTTGTAGAACTGTGCTGGGGGGTTGGCGCCAGTCCAGTTCATAGGGACAGGGGTGCACTCCAGCAGATCAGCTATGGCTGTACTGGATCCCCCATCATGCGAGTGAGTCTGCTACTCTCCCCGTGGGCAGGGCAGGTGGCTGGATACCCCTGCCAGTAAGGCGTGGCAGCAGTGGAGAAACAGAGCTGTGATAAAAAAAATGATGCACTTATACTATTAATGCCCATGACTTCAGTTAGCCTGCTGTCTGCAGTCAGGATCTAGTACATGGGGGGGCATTGCCTGGATGCTACCATGCAACTTCTAAGTGTTGTAGTATGTGTGCAGCTGCTTTCATGGAGGTATACTATTGATGTCCATGTGTTTAGTTATGGTGTGGCACTGCACTCATCATGCAGTACCTGGTCTGGAGGGGGTGGTGTGGGGGTATTGGCTGCTTGAAACTGTGCAACTCCTCAATATTCTAACTTGTAAGCAGCTGGTATGAGGGAGGTATACTATTGATGTATGAGTTTAGCTGAGCTGTATATCTATGATCAGGAGATAGTACCCGATCTGGGGGAAGGACATATTCCCAGGATGAGGCTGTGCAACTACTCTCTGTTGTAAATTATGTGCAGGTGATATGGGAGGCAGTATAGCACAGTGGTTTAAGACTCTGAGCTGCAAACCTGGAGACCTGAGTTTGAGTCCCACAACCCCCACTTGCATACTGTGTGACCCTGATCAAGTCACTTAACTTTCTTGTGCTCCCAGGTTGCACCTGTAAACAAGCTTTCAGCTAATGTGTCTCTTCTGGTAAAACAAAGGTGTATACCATTTATGTCCATGGGTTTAGTTCAGCTGTGGCTGTGCACTCCAGGTCTAGCACCTGTTGTTTTTTGAGGGGTGGGGTGGTATTGTCTGACTCATGTTGTGTAACTACTCAGCGTTCTAAGATATCTGCAGCTGTTATCAGGGATGTATACTCTTGGGGCCAGATATTCAGACTGCACTGGGCAGTGGTGTAAGCCTGGATGCAGTGCAACTGGGCAGCGCCGGGGCCAGGACCAGGTGATATTCAATGGTGATGCACCATGGCTCAGCACCATTGAATATGGCACGGAGGGTGCAAACACTGCACATGGTGCAGCGGCACTGTGCCAGCACAAAATGCAGAGAGGGAGCACGGGGATGCACCAGCAAAAGTTCAGTTGTGGTAGGTATATCACCCACGATATTCAGCCGGGGGCATGCAAATGAGGCCATAATTAATGCAAGGTGCAAATGGGGCCATTTGCATGTCATTATGGCCCCAATTGCATGTGATGCACTGGCTCCCTGTGAAGTGCACCTGGCACCCTGCCAGGCTGCCCCCATCAGGGGTTGGAACTCTGGTTAGCTAGTGCAGCCCCCCACTCCAGTACGCCCGATCACAGGCATCTGCATATAGAAAAGTAACCCTATTAGTCTAGCGGTCCCCCCATGCCCGATCACGGGCAGCTGTACCTTGTACAGAACAGCTAATATTCTTCAGGTGAAGCTACCTCTGGCTGGAAGCTGCAATACTGAACATAGGATTTACAAGAAAGCGAGTTGTGCTCACAACAGAGGGAGGTGAACCTTACAATTGTCTTTGGTAGAACAGCTAATATTCTTCAGGTGAAGCTACCTCTGGCTGGAAGTTGCAATAATGAACATAGGATTTGCAAGAAAGCGAGTTGTGCTCACAACAGAGGAAGGTGAGCCTTACAATTGTCTTTGGTTTGTAGCAGATATTCTGCAGGTGGAGGCTACTTCTAACTGAAAGGTGTAATAAGGAACTTAGAATTATCAGGAAAAGACAGTCTTTCAAGCAACAGAGGGAGGTGGATCTAGCTTTACTTTTGTTACAATTCTTAAGATTTTCAGTGCAGGAAGAGTTTAAAGCAAAGCTGACTTATTTTGGGGCTGACTGCTTTCAGAGCACAAACCACCAGGCTGTTTTGGGGCTGGGGAGGTTTACCTGTGTCTGACTTGGATGTCTGGATTTTTCTCTGTTTGATTAGCAGGGTATTTTCTCTGTCAAATTGTTGTGTAGGGCATCTTGCTGACAGGAAGGCACTCATCCAGCGGTGGGTCAGAGCTTTTAGCTGATTGTTTCATGAAGGCACAGTTTAGGCCCAACCCCTGCCCACCCCTCACCCACCCACCCCTGGAAATAGTTTCTTTATACCTGGGTTCTGACATCATTTCCTCAAGAGTGCAAGGTGAATATCACTGTCATATCCTCTCTAGCACACTGCACTGACAACATAAGCATACTCATTGTATAATATATATATTTCTATATAACAAACCAATCACACACACACACACACACAAAAAAAAGTAGATAAACATGTGGGGAGTAGTGCAACATAATGGCTGTGGGGCAGCAGTCTTCTGGGAGTCTTTCTGGAGGCTGAGATGCTGCCCTAGTTGCAGATAACTCTCTGCCCTGAGGGAGGAAGTTGCCCGTCTTCAGGCCACACTGGACAGTAGTAAGGGAACCTTCCCCCAGGCCACACTGGAAAGTAGGAAGAGAACCTTCCCCATCCAGGGAGCACCAGAGCCACCACCACTACCTTAGAGGTTGTGAAGAAAGCACAGCAGTTGAACCACAGTGGGCTCAGGGAGGGTGAGGATGGTGGAACAGAGGCACACCCAGTCAGTTGTTCCACTCCACAATCCATACACCATTCTGGGGGAGCATAGCTCCCCTATGGATGCACCCACAGAGGAGACTAGAGGCTGAGAACAACTGTCACAGGGAGGCCCACAGGAAGGAGGCAGGGGACATCACAGGAAAGGAAGCAGCCCTGGTGGGGGACTCAAATTATTAGGGGGATAGAACTGGGGGAGCAGGAAAACTGAAGTAAGGTGCCTGCCTGGTGCCATGGCTTGGAGGACAGGAAGCGCATCCTCAGGATCACGAGAACAGCTGCATGGAGTCTGAGCTGGATGTCATTGTCCACCTAGGGACAAATGACTGGCTCATCATGAGATTAGAGCAGTGCAGGAGGACTTTGTAGAGTTGGGGAGGGGCCTAAGACAAGTAGCACACACAGTATCCTTCTCAGAGGTGCTGCCTGTCAATGGCATGCGTGAGGCAAGGGTACTTTGCACCATGCAGTTTAATGAATGGTTGAAAAAATGGTGTGGAGCACAGGGGTTTGACTTCATTGGGGACTGGGGTTCCATCTGGAGGAACACCAGCCTATACTGGCAGGATGGTCTGCATCTGTCCAGAAAGGGAACAAGTCTTTTGAGCAATTGATTTAAATGCTTCATTGGCAGGCTTTTAAACTAGTCAAGGGGGGAGGCACTGATAAGCAGCAGGAAAATCCCAGCCTCTCCCTACAAAACAGGGTACTAAATGAGAAAAAGACCAAGTTAGAAAGGTCAGTGGGAGATGCTGCAATAGAAGGTAAAGTCATCAAAAAATGGAGAGACATGAGTACCAATGCCTGTAGTCTTGAGTAACAAGCTTCCTGAATTAGTGGCCTTGATTGAGGAGGAACACCTGGACATCGTGGCAGTCACAGAAACATGGTACACACAGAACCATGATTGGGACATAAATATGCCAGGATACACTATCTACAGGAGGGACAGGGAGGGTAAAAGAGGAGGAGGAGTAGCTCTCTACATAAGGGAAGGAATCAAAGCAACAGAACAAAAGGGTAAACAGGGAGGAGAATAAGCACTGTGGGTAAATTTGGAGACAGGCAATGGCACCACAATCCGCACAGGGGTTGTATACAGACCCCCTTCTCAGGGGGAGGAAATGGACATGGAAATGATTGAAAGTATACTTAGAATGGCAGAAAAAGGGGAGATATTGCTGATGGGTGATCTGAATATGCCAGATGTTAACTGGAGTGCAGTTGCAGCCACTTCAAAGTGGAGTTATTCTAGATGCCCTACAGGGGCATGCCTTAGACAACTAGTATTGGAGCCCACTCAAGAGGGCAATCTTAGACCTGGTTCTCTCAAATGGAGATGGAGAGGATCACAGATGTAGAAGTGGGTAGCCATCTGGGAACTAGCGACCATCGAACAGTATGGTTCACAATAAACACAGCAATAGAGTCAAGCCATACAAAGGCAAAATCACTGGACTTTAGGAGGGCTGACTTTGCCAAAATGGGTGAGTGACTAAGGAATGCACTAGCAAATGGGCAGGAAGGAGGGGTGGAAGAACAATGGGGAATAATAAAAACTGCCATCACAGAGGTAACAAGCCTTTGTGTGAAGCAAATAAACAAAATGAAATGATGTAAGAAACCACTATGGTTCTCAAAGGAAGTGGCAGTGAAGGTTCAAGAGAAAAGAAAGCATTCAGAAAGTACAAGGAATCACAGAAGGAGCAGGACAGAGAACTGTATCAGTTAAAGCAAAGGAAGCTGGGAAGGCAGTCAGAACAGCAAAGGCCCAAACCGAGGAAAAGATAGCCAACTCAGTTAAGAAGGGGGAATAAAACCTTTTATAGGTACATCAGGGAGCAAAGGAAGACTAAGGGAGGGATAGTGAGGCTTAATAAAGGGGAAGGAGGGTGAGCAGAGGGTGACTGTGAAAAGGCAGAGATACTAAACAAATATTTTTGCTCAGTATTTAATAATGAAGAGGGGGAGGTACCTAAAACAAACAGAAGAAACACTCTGGATACAGAAGTTGATACCAGCCCATTTACAGAAGAAAGGGTTCTGAAAGAACTCTTAAAACTGAAGGTGAACAAAGCAATGGAGCCTGATGGGATTCATGCCAGAATTCTAAAAGAACTAAGAGTAGAACTAGTGACACCACTGACTACCCTCTTTAACAAATCATGGGAGGATGGGGTGGTACCCGAGGACTGGAGGAGGGCAGATGTGATTCCCCTTCACAGAAGTGGGAGAAGGGCAGAAGCAGGAAACTACAGACCTGTTAGTTTAACCTCAGTGATAGGGAAAATGATGGAATCACTTCTGAAGGAAAGAATTGTCGAGTATCTAGAGGCCAGAGGGGCACAGAACCCAAGGCAGCATGGATTCACAGCGGGAAGGTCATGCCAGATGAATCTGATAGATTTCTTTGACTGGACGACCAAAGAAGTAGATCAGGGAGGGGCTGTAGACATGGCCTACCTAGACTTTAGCAAGGCATTTGACACAGTCCCACACAAAAGATTAATATACAAGCTAGCCAGCCTGGGAGTGGGTCCCAAGATGACAGCCTGGGTAAAGAATTGGTTGGAGAATAGGACACAGAGAGTAACAGTAAATGGAGTCCACTCTGAAGAAAGGGGGGTTACTAGTAGGGTACCGCAGGGTTCAGTATTAGGACCGGTCCTCTTCAATGTCTTTATAGCGACATTGCAGAGGGACTGGAAAGAAAAGTATGTCTCTTTGCAGATGACACAAAGATCTACAACAGAGTTGATGCACAAGGTGGGGTGGAAAGGATGAGAAGGGACTTGGCAAGGTTATAGGAATGGTCAAATGTATGGCAGCTTAGATTCAGTGCTAAGAAGTGCAAGGTAATGCACCTGGGAAACAAAATCCCGGGGGAAGAGTACACAATGGGGGGTGAGATACTAACAACAGCGAAAATGGAAAGGGACCTGGGGGTAGTCATATCAGATGACCTAAAGGTGGGCAAGCAATGTGAGAGGGCAGCAAGGAGGGCTGGGGGATACTGGGATGCATAGGGAGAGGCATCACCAGTAAAAAACAGGAAGTTATTATCCCTCTGTACAGACAGCTGGTGAGACCCCATCTGGAGTACTGCGTGCAGATCTGGAGACCCAATCTCCTCAAAGACATAGACAGGATGGATGCTGTCCAGAGGAGGGCAACTAAAATGGTGCAGGGTCTGCACTGGAAGACATATGAAGAGAGACTTAAGGTGCTTAATATGTATAGCCTTGAGGAAAGGAGGGAGAGAGGGGACATGATAGAAACATTCAAGTACCTCAAGAGAATCAACAAAGTCCAAGAGGGTAGCATCTTTCAAAAAAAGAGGTGTGCAAGAACAAGGGGGCACAATTTGAAGATAGAGGGGGGGCGGCTTAGAGATAATTTACGGAAGTATTTTTTCACAGAGAGGGTTGTGGATGCATGGAACAGCCTTCCAGAGGAGGTTGTGGAGTCAAAGACAGTGGTGGAATTCAAGTATGCATGGGACAGTCATAAGGCAATTCTAGGGGGTTGGGGTAGGAAGAAGTAGGCTGCTGGTTAACTAGGATCTGCAGCTTATCCATTAGGTAGGGAAATGGGCAGACTGGGTGGGCCAAGTGGTCCTTATCTGCTGTCAAATTCTATGTTTCTATGTTACCTGGTGGTCTAGTGATAACGCCCACCATACACCCGATCATGGGCTGTAGTAATTAGTTAATATCCCTGGTGGTCTAGTGGTAACCCCCCATACGCCTGATCATGGGCCATTGTGGACATGAAGAATTACCTGGTGGTCCAGTGGTAGCCCGCTCTCCACCCACCCACCCACAGAGGTCCCCCGGCCACCCAGCACCCCCCCATCTTCATTCACTTTTCTGGTCTTGTGTAGCACAGTATGGTCTGCCAACCCATTGATCCACACTGTGGACCAATAGGCATACAGATCATATTGTATACTGTAATTCAACAGGTGGCCAGGTGGACTGCGGGTGGGGTGCAGCTACCCACCGATGATGGAGGGGTGCTGGGTGGCGGGGGACCTCTGCAGGTGGGTGGGTGGGGAGGGGTTACCACTGGACCACCAGGTAATTCTTCATGTCCACAACAGCCCACGATCGGGCGTATGGGGGGGGTTACCACTAGACCACCAGGGATAATTACTAATTACTACAGCCCACGATTGGGTGTACAGGGGGTTACCACTAGACCACCAGGGATATTAACTAATTACTACAGCCCATGATTGGGTGTACAGGTGGGGTTACCACTAGATCACCAGGTAAATCGGTATTTTGTACAACAGCCCATGATTGGGTGTATTGGGGGGGTTACTGCTAGACCACCAGGTAAATCAGCCCATGATTGGGCATACTGGGGAGGTTACTGCTAGATCACCAGGTAAATCGAAATATTTCATACAACAGCCCACAATCGGGCGTACGGGCCGGGAGGCCACTAGACTACCAGGGGGTCAGGGTGTTTGTGGATGTGTTACTGCTGGACGGGTGGCCACCCAAGGCTGGCTGCTGTTGTGTTGTACCTTGCACTGTAGCCACCCACCTGTGGGTGGCCAGCGTTTGAGCCTGTTTTATTTGGCTCATCTTTGAGCACCAGTGCGCAGCGCATGTAAGCATTGCACCAGCATATGCACCGCACATCCCGGGCTGAATATTTGGTTGTGCCGCATATGCTTGGGCACACCCCCTGTATCTGTGCTGCATAGGATTACATTGTGTCCTGGCACATCGGGACTCACGCTGCACCTGGCAGCCTTTTGAATATCCCACCGGGGTGCAAGACAGGTTTGCACCAGGTGAAACCCCTTTGAATATCCTGGCCTTGATGTCTATGCTTTTAGTCAGCCTGTAGGTGTGAACTGAGCATCCAGTGTCTGGTCTCAGGGTAGTGGGATCATTGCAAGGATGAGGTCCTGCAACTGCTTAGTGTTATTACTTGTGTGTAGCTCATATCACAAAAGTATGTCGTTGATGTGTATGGATTTAGTTGACATCTGCCTCTGTACTAAGGATGTAGTACATCTTTTGCAGGGTGGGGGGGCATTGCCTGGATGGTACCATGCAACGTCTCGGTGTTGTAGTACTGTATGTCTGCAGCTGCTTCCAAGGAGGTATACCATTGAAGTACACAGCTTAGGTTGTGGTGTATCTCTGTACTGAGGATCCAGTGCCTAGTCTGGGGGGCAGTGGGGGGTACTGCCCACTTGAAGCTGTGCAACTGCTCAGTGTTCTAAATTGCATGCAACTGGTATGAGGTAGGTGTACTACATTTGTACATTGTTACTGTTGAGGTGTGGTTCTGCATTCAGCATGTGTTACCTGTTCTAAGGGAGGGAGCTATAGTGTGACTGATGTTATGCAGTTACTCAGTGTTCTAAGATGTGTACAATTGCCATAATGAAAGTATACTGCTGATGTGCAAGACTTTACTCAGGCTCTGGGTTTCAATTCACAGTCCAATAACTGTTTGATTGGGGGGGGTGGGATTACCTGCCTAGCGCTGTACAACTCATGAGTGTCCTAACATGTGTGAAGTTTATATCAGTGAGGTGTGCCAAAGATATTGATGGCTTTATTTGGCTCTTGACAGTTTTCTAATAGTTTATGTCGATCTGTTTCAACAGATTGGCAAACACTAAAACACAGTCAATTTAGTTGTCTTCAAACAACTCAAAAGTAAGTGATCATGTTTTTAGGGTTGTTTAGATAGTCAACAGTACAGTACACAATGATGCTACATTGAATGATGATTTAAGAACTATTACAATTGTATATTTGTCACTCTAATTTATTCTAGGTAGTGCTGTCTCAGCTAGAGACAACAGTGTGAGGGGGCCGGTGATGCAATTCTATTAAAACACTAATCTTTAAAATATTTTAGCAGTTGTGGGTACAACAGGCAACATCGACAGAGTGCAGTTATACAAAGACTTTTGCTGTAACAGTAGATCTTACAGGAACGTCTCTTGCAGTAAGTCATTACTTCTGGGAGTTTCCGATAGGTGGCGCTCCAGCACGGAAGTTTCTTCCAGCAGTCTCCACACCAGGGACCACCCAGATGACCTCACTTCCTAGGTTGTAGCTATAAAAGTGGGTGGTCCCTGGTAAGCTCTGTTCCCCACCGGTTTCAGCTCAGAAAAGTGAGGGACCGAGGGCAACCGAGGTACCAAAGCTTCCCAACCCTACATTGTTTTTCCTGTTACAGAATAGCAGGGGGTTGGAGGGAGGGAAACTACTTACTGCAAGAGACATTCCTAGATCTACTGTTACAGCAAAAGTCTTTGTGTAACTGCACTATCTTCCACAGAATGGTCTCTTGCAGTAAGTCATTACTTCTAGAAGATTCCCCAAGCAGTTATATAGCAGTGGGGTGGCCAAATATGGCATTCTGCCATAAGGATAATGTGGTCATAGGACCAATAAATGTGAATAGCATATCAGCATATAGAATAATTGTTGTATTCTATTTGTAAGTTGTTCCATTATCTTGTCTGTTATAGGGTTATGGCTAAGACATAAGCCAGACCTGCTATTATCAGGTGTTTATCAGATGTATTAAGAGAAATGGTAACCCGATTAGGGTGAAACATGATAATCGTATCAATAAATTATAAGTAATTCCACTATATCATGGAGCGAATAGTTGCTCTCAGTTATCTGCAGTGAAAAAAACAGTCTGAGCCAAAGGCTACTGATGTCCCAAGTTGTAACAGTATTTTAAATAATACAATGTTAGTCCTTAGAAGTGCAACAATGTAGCACATTAAGAATCTTACAACATCAGTCAAGACAGTAGAAAAATATCCATCTGGCATAAATAGGATACAAAAGTAGCAGATACTGTTGCAAAATGAAACAATGTGTCTGCGGCCGAAAGAAAGTCACTGATTCTTAGAATCTTTAGCTATATTCAATTTTGCATTTGGTTTTAAGCAACATGTGAAGTACATGTTGACATATCCATCTTGTATTAACAATCTTACTTACAAGGGGGTCCCAGGTATGTCAGGGCCTGCAACATTGTTCGGCATGACTCTGAAATGTTTGTAAGGTAAGTCCATTATGTGTACTGATTGGAAAAACAGACGCTAAGGTAGCAATGAACAATATAATCGAAATCATAAGGCAGTGAATTTTGTCCTTGAAATTAATGAAACACATATGTGTAAAAAAATGTATATAATTTTTTTTTTTGCCAAGCAAAAGAGACATGCAGAGTTTAATACGTATAATCTCTGTATAGGTACTCACCATTGTACATGTAAGTATCTGGCATGATCAGGTGAAGGTCGCTTATAGTCGTAGAAGGTTGAAATATAATCCATACCAGGATATATTGGGTGTGTCTCAGCATTTGAGTAGTAGTAGTAGTAGGTGGACCCATACACGGGAGGGACATGGAGTCCAATGCACAATAGGCTGAGAGGCATCCCTATGGAATGGCCGTGATGGTCTGTAAGAGTGATACCTCAGGAAAGTGGCTAGATGTATAGAGCCCATCGTAAAAGGCCTCAGTCTTTTGGTTGAAGCCCCAAGAGGTCTCCGAGGCCTAGAAGAGGAGACCGGGGTGGAGTGTGAGTTTTTTAGTGAGAGGAAGAGGCACCGGGCCGGCAAGAGGGGCAGCCATGGGTCGGCTTCGTTGTGTTCCTTGAAACTTGTTCTCTGCCCTTAAAGGTTTCTCGTTGAGTATAATTAGGTCCAGTTTTGTATGAATAATTATACTGAAGGTGTGGTTTGGAGTACATGTATTGCACTGTCTCTAGTTGTCTGCCGGAGGGTTGTAGATTATCCAGAACCATTTGAGCCCCTGGGCCAAAAAGATGGGCACCTGAAAAGGGGGCATTAGCCACTTTCTGTTGAATATCAGGTGCTAGCCCTGAGAGTCAGAGCCATGCCTGGCGGTGTATAAGAACACTGACTGCAGAGGCCCTGGCTGAAGCATCGGCAATATCATATCCTGATCTTAATAAATGTCGAGAAAGGGAAGTGAAGGTATTTATTATTGATGTGAGTTGCTCTTTTTCAGGGGATGCAGGTAGTCTGTTTATAATGTCCCCAGCAGAGGTGCTCACTGTACGCTGGTATTTCAACATGTGTCCCATGTAATTAAGTATTCTGATATTTAGTGTGTTTAGAGCAAACACTTTCTCACCCCTATAATCAAAATGTCTAGAGTCTCTGTCTGGAAGTATTGTACTTGTAAGTTTGGGTTTGCCAGTGTGGTTGTGAGCAGCTGCAATAACCACAGAGTCCGCAGTGGGCATACTCATTAAATATTGATAAGCAAGAGGAGCCTGATATAGCATGTGTGCTTTTCTAGGTACATCCTGTGCCACTACAGGTTGGCTCCATGCTAAAGTAATCACATTTCTGAATGTTGGTGTAAAAGGAGGGACTGCCCGGATCCGTTCTTCTGAAAGGTCCAGATATTCTGCCATATCTTTACTTAATCTGTCTTGTTCCGTTGTGGTAAACCCCATTGTTTTTTGTATTTGTAACATCATTTTGTGGAATGAGGGGTCATCCAGTGGAGAAATGACCTTTAGTGGTTGTAGTAGACTTTCGTCCCAGTAAGATGGAACATCATAAGGGGACTCATAACCTCTTATACTGGAAGAATTATCATAATGTGTGTGAAGTTCCAAATTTGTATGATAATCTGGAAAATATTCTTCTGAATATTCATGAAGAGGCATTACTGGTGAGTAGTCTAGCTCTGTGCGTGCCTGTTTTGATGGAGGCGGAGACATAGTTTGTGATTGGGGTTTATGTCTCTTAGTGTTGGAATGGTCAAAGCCCATGGAATCTTACACTCTATTCACTATTTCTTCAATATTTGGAACTTGTGAGGATGGAATTGACATGTAAGAAGGCTCTGAGTCCAGTGTACGTGGTGCTGGGGGATCAATTTGTGCCTCCTGGTAAAGTGATCCAGTACTTTTTTGGTGTTTTTGTTCACCGCTGACTGGTGTGTGTGTGTACCATGCATGAGTGCAAATGAGGCTGGTTTGCCTCTGTGCTCCATAGTATATAATTCTTTATTTTGTGTTAATGCAGCCCCATAAGTATCTTTTGATACATGTTTCTGGTAATATCCATGGCATGTCATGGTAGACTTTCTATAAGGATCTTCCATTGTTGTATTATATGCATGTAAAGGTGCTGTTCTGTGATGCAGGGGCTGCTCCATCAGCAGTAGTATCAGCTTCATCAATGAAAGAGGAAGAAAAGCATGCCTCATTGATGATGTACTATGTCTTATAGATGAAGGATAAGTAAAGGCAGACTCCGTTGATGGTGGAATACACTCCGTCGAAGGCAGTACATGCTCCATCAATGGTAGGATGCCCTCTGTCGATGATGGGATAGTGAGTGCATGCTCTGTTGATGGCGAAAATGCTGTCATCGATGATGGGAAGGTGACAGCATGCTCCATCGATGGTGGTAGGCTTCTGTCAATGATGGTGCATAGGGAGCATGTCCTGTCGATGGGGGAGGCAGCCCCGTCAACGATGAAGTATGTAGAGTGTGCTCTGTCAATGGAGAAGGTGTTTTCATTGATGAGGATGTCTTGTAGAGCCCTTTCATCAATGGGGAAGCATGCCCCGTTGACAGGGAGGGTAGCAGGACCTCTGTCGTCGATGGTGCATGTGGTCTCATCGATGGGGGAGCTGAAGAATGATGACCCTTCAACGAGAAATGTTCCTTGCTGTGAGAGGTTGTACCTCTGTGTTCCTTTGATGAAGTAGTGCCTGCCATCGATGGGGGTGTAGCTTCCGTTGATGATGAATGCCTTCTTGATGATCCATCTTTTTGAGGTATGACCATTGTAAGGCAGTCAGGCAGGATTGTAGGTGAAGGTGTTTCCTTCCCTATTTTATTTCTTGAAGAGGACTCTGAGTTTTTTGAGCCCTTTGGTTGAGAACCCTCTGTGTATGACAGGGGAGCATCCATTGTAGCACTCTTATAGAGTACAGAAATCCAGTGCAGTGTATGAAGCCCAGGCACCTCAGGCTATGAGTTCAAGTCACGTCGTATACTGCTGTAGAAGAGATGCTATCAGAGCTGAAGGCGGTGGGAAAATGAACGGAGTTTACCAGGGACCACCCACTTTTATAGGTACAGTCCAGGAAGTGAGGTCATGTGGGTGGTCCCTGGTGTGGAGACTGCTGGAAGACACTTCCGTGCTGGAGCGCCACCTATTGGGAACTCCCAGAAGTAATGACTTACTGCAAGAGACTATTCCGTGGAAGATCTACTATTACAACACAGGTTTGTTCAGTTGTGTCTTGTGGTCAAGGCAGATATAAAGAAAGCAAAAGCACATAATCACATAGTGCCACAGTGAGTGGCAGCCAGTATAGTACTGTTGGCTGTCGGGTGATAGATCATGGACTTGAAGACAATGCATGCTGTCATGCTGATGTGTACACTGGGGATGCATGCTTGTGGCACAGCAGCTAGCTAACTCTAGAGGCACTGTACTTATCTTTTGGAAGCACATATTCAGTACATTAGTAAGAGACCATTTACTTGCTTTTTAAATGATACTGCACCAGGTATCAATACAACATCCTCTTCACTAGCACTATAGATGAATCAAACAGCACTTGTGGCATTGATTGGTACATTGTTATGAGGTGGAGAAATCCCTGTGCCCTGATAAGATGAGACTTGGTTGTATACATTGGATTTAGAGAGGGCCACCACTACCTAAAACAAGTCCTTGTCAGCCAGGGCAACTCACTGAATAGTTAACCCATTGATTTCCTAGTGTGTCACAAACATGGACACAGCCTTTACACACACACACACATATATATATATATATGTGTGTGTGTGTATATATATATATATATATATATATATTAAGAAAGGTTTGTGTCTTCCATGTTACTATTCTGTGTCTGCCACTTGGAGGGGGGCATTCCACTGTTTGAATAATACAGAGGTTTGAATTTGCCAATTATATAGTTGGCAGTTACATAGCATATTGAGTGTATTGAGTGTAAAGAAAGACAAAAGGATGCCAGATAGTCAAACTACAATATATCTTATATTAAATGTTTCTAAACAAATAATTATTTTCTTTTTCACAGACTGCAACATGCCCAAGTCCTGGAGTGAAAGGGAGATACTAGCCCTAGTTCAAGCTGTTAAAGAGCACGCCAACCCTGGGTTTGTTATGCGGGCAACCAACCTAAGCCTCATACATACCTGGGGTAAGATAGGTCATGAATTAAATTGACAGAATACTATTTTTGTTTAAGTATTAAGCATGGTACAATGATGATACCTGTGGAAATATGGCATAGCAGTACAGCTTAGTAAGACATAGGATACTGATAGTAGATTTCATAATGCTAAGATGTGCCAAGAGAAGTACTTATACAGCAGTTAAATGTTTTATTAATGTATGACATAAAAAGAAATACCTGTTTTTAAGACTCATGAGAAGCCACAGCCACATGTTTCACTTTGAGCAGTAGAGTGTGGTACTAGTAAGAGTGCAACAAGTGCAAGAAATATGTTATTATAGTGGCACAGATTTGCTGTTAATTAGTAGCTGTTGCGTATGACAATTCTCAGCACCTGTGCTCACTGCAAACTTTACTTTTACAAGTGTGATTGTGTGGCAGTTTCTCTCTTCAACACATCTAAGAACTGAGCTACAGATGTGGTGTTTGAAATTATGAGGTGCAGGGACACTAGGTTGTATGCAGTGACACTCGCTATTGTATGCTAGAACATATACACAAGGAAAATTAAATGTATGAAACTTGATACTACATCAGTGTTATGTGTTAACTGCAGAGGTGGTATCCACTAGGAATGTTAATTTGGTCAAAAACAGAACTAGACAGAGCAACAGGCAGGGTCAATGGAATAGAAACATATAGGCGACTTGTTGGTGCAGAAATCTCCTTCTAGTTGCACATATGAGCAAAATTACTACACGCCTAAAAATTTACCTGCTGACAAACCTTGTGTGTGCATATTTTCTGTTCTGCACATGTCAAACACATAGTGTTAAACTTTGTTATTAACTGGTGTTGTTGTGTATTGCTGAATCTACATATTTAACTATTACGAAATCATTCACTGTACTTTCTTTTTATGTTTGTATGCAGGATAGCCGTGCCTTAGGGAGAAATGAGATCGTGAGATCCCCTGATGTGTATAGGAGGAAGTGGAAAATCACGCGCTGTACCTTTTTTTAAGGTGAAGGCTGCGGTGGGTGATATGCACAAGAGCGTCCGTGAGTGGTATGACATAGCTTATGCTATGTGGGAGGAGGCAGGGAAGCTTGAATTTGGAGAGTGCCATCATGCTCATAAGTATATTTTACTAATGGTGCTAAAGGAAATGTACACCCTCATATCTTCTAAATGTTATTTGTTGCCATGTCAATAGACAACTCTTTTAATGTATCTGTTAATGATGTATACAAATGTCTTAGTCTCATTTTACAGTTCATACTGGGCCCTGTGATTGCCCTGGGGTTCTCAAATGGTAATGTAGCTCTCAGGGACAATGCAATTTCAACAGCCATTAAATGGAGACTGCCAGGGCAGTCACAGGGCCTATTTTGAACTGAAAAACAGACTTAAAGATTTGTTTACATCCTTAAAACCTACATTATAAGAGTTGTGTACTGCCATGGAAACAAATAACATTTAGAAGACATGAGATTAAGTTAGCTTAAAATGTTTCCAATGTTATATGTACAAAACATATGAACACACAGAATTTGCCATCAGATAAAGGCCTAGAGGTGTATCAAGTCTGCTTGAATGTGCAGCTAGCAGTCCTTATTTTGCAGCTGCTCCTCTCTCCCGCACTTCCCCTCTGCGTCTTCCTGCAGGTTCTGGTTATCTCTCCTATGCACAGCTTTATCAACTCCCAGCTCTGGATACTGTCCATACTAGGTTGAATTTTTGTCAGATACCCTTTCTTTCCCCTATCTTTCCAAAGTTGGGCCTCCTGAAGTGCAGCACCCTTATGCCACAGTCCACTCCTTCTGTGCCCATATCCAATGTGAGCCATACTGAGTGGTGATCACTCCCTGACAGTAGTTCTTCCACAGTAAGTTCTATCACAAACTGCACATTTGACTGCAAAAGGTCAAGGGTATTCCCTAACCTAGTTGGTTCACTGACCATTTGCATCAGGAAGCTGTTCTTGAAGGCATCCAAGAGTATGTGCTCAGGGCAGGCCTTAAGTATAGGCGAACTAGGCAGTCGCCTAGGGCACCATGTAGCAGGGGGCACCCTGATGACTGAAAGTTAAATATATATTTTTTTATTTCCTCCCTTTTTTTTCAGGCACAGATGATGGTGATTTGTAAAAGTTACAAATCTGATGTGTTTTCCGGGAGTAGGGGTGGGTGCAGTGTGTCTGTGTTGTGGAACTTGTGTCAGTCCCCTTCCCACCATACAACACTAACAAATCCAGCCAGCAGCAAGCCCAGCCAACATGGCATGAAGGATTCACCCACCCAGCACAGCAGCCAATTAAGTTCACAGTCGGAGCTGGACCGGGCAGGTGGCGGCAGTGTGTGTGCAAGTGCCCTGGCCACCACACACCAGACAGTCCTGTTTGTTGATGACCCCATTGCTATCGACCCTCCCTAGTACTAGAGTGCTGAGCACACCAGCCCGAGCCACTCACGGTGCCAGAAACCCAACTGTTGTGCTTGTGCATGCAGTGCGCTGAATCCTTCTCAGCACATTTCTGCCTTGCTGTGCCAAATATGTTGAGATTGACTGAAGAGTGGGGATGACAAGTGAGTCTCTTGCAACTCACGTCACGTGCTGTGTCGTTGACAACGGTGAAGAATCGATTGGCTGGTGGGCTCATCGGGCTGGTATCCTCGATCGTTGACATGTGGAGTGTCAGTTAATTGATAAGGCAAAAGGGCAAGGCCAGCTGCAGCCAGGGAAGTCTCATCCAACAATCCACCACATTGTCGATGGGACTGGAGGAGGAGGAGGAGGAGGAGGACTAGTCCACACTGACTGGAGCAGCGGTTAGGTTTTGACCATTTTTAAGTGTGTTGGCCTGAATTAATCTTTCTTGTTTGCTTTCCTACCAGCACTAGTGTATAAAAATTCATTGTGGTGGTCTGAGTCTCAGGCTCTCAGCATCAGCACTGGTCTGGTGGTCTGGGTCCATCCCAGTGTCCCACACACTCCCGTCCCATCCCATCCCATGCACGCCACATCCCAGGCCAGCCGCCTTCAGTCTCAGACACAGGGACTCAGGAGACTGAGAGAGTGTAAGGACGGTAAGGGGTGGTCAGGTCTCTCTCATCCTGGCTACAGAGACAGTGCTCCTGTGTTGTTTATGTTGTGGATGGGTCAGGTGGCTCTCTCCCCTCTCAGTCACAGGGTGGGGGGGGGAGAGATAGATGGGAGTGCTGCTACTGGCTCCTCTGGTCACTCTTTCAGAAGCCCTGTGCCTGGCCTCACCCTCACTGTCATGATGTTGTTGTACAGACAGTGCATCATACTTTTAAAAACTTTGTTTCAGCAGTCGGCATGTGCTGTTGTTTTATTGCCGGGGCCGTGGCAAGGAAATTGAAGGAAGTTTACTGAGCACTGCTGCCACCCTTTCATTAGTGTGTAGTAGTAGTAACGCCCCCCCCCCCAAACACACATACCAAATTGAATGAATAGCACAGCAACAGCAGCAGCAGCAGCAGCAGTAGTAACCTTTTTTAAGAGGGCGATCCATTTTGCAGTGCACATACAAAGTCATATAACTGCTCATTGATGCAACATCATCACATGTTGGAGGAGGATGACTATGACCTTGAGATCATGCTGTATCATCGCCAGATTAGTCTTTTTTTCTGTATGGCTCATTACTAAGAGTTATGGAGGAAGCAAGCCTATTATATTATAACCAAATACATAAGTGTTTGTATTGACACAGTATTCTGATGTGGCACTGCCTTATTATAATAAAGCATGCACCTCTTAGGCAGTAGATAAACTGGTGGTAATTTTCAGTACTAGGGACCTGATTAGGTTTGTGTATGTATGCCAACATATGATTGCAGAAGTGCAGACTGTTCTCTTCTCAGTTCTAAAACTGGCAAAAATAAAAATAAAAAAATCATTTAGTACTGGAGACTATTCTGTACTGTACTTTAAAAAGTGAGTGACATCATCTCTTTGGCCACACAATTGTTTTGATTGATGTTCATGTGTTTAGCTGTATAGATTGGGTAAGGTGGGGGAGTGTCTCGCATCCTGTAGACAGTGCTCCTGTGTTGTTACTTCCATGTCTGACTATAGCTGAGGTTGAGTTAATGATGCAGCCAGGGAATTCATGGTGAAAGTCAGGTTTTAGTCAGTTTGAGGAAGTCTGGATTATTTGTCATTATTCAATGTGACCCAGCTAATATTTGGGGAGGAGGCTCTCAATGTTTGTGTAGAAAATGAAGAGGCTCTTCTTTCTTGGGTTAGGGGAGGGAGTGGAGGGAACTGCTATTAGGGCTTTGAGGAGGGCTGAGATTGGCCTCTATGTCTCCACGTAGTAGAAGCAAGCAGTAGGAGGAGCCGAAATTGTCTGCCCTTGGGGGGGGATTTCTTGTTGTAGTGTCAACTGGCCTGCTTTGGGGGGGGGGGCACTGCTGGCAAATTCACCTAGGGGCACCATATACCCTAAGGCCGGCCCTGTACGTGCTCCCTTCTATTGCTGGTTGTTGGGGGTACTCCATTCCACTCCTGGCATGTTGAAGTCCCTCACAATCACTACACTACCCCTCACGCAGGTCCTTGTACAACTAATCTGTTAGACCAGTTGAATAAATTCACTAACAATGTCAGTATGTTGGTAAGTTTTCGTAACAATTTTATTAGGTGATGTCATATTTCACACACTGCAAGATTAGTACGCTGCTATTATTATGCAATTCAGTATTTCATTAGAAGAAAGAACAGAGATTGTTGCCTAACAAGATAATGATGTTTTGAGATTTAAACATTATGGGAGTATTATTAACTGTAGCAATTTCTAAATACTATATATTGAGCCATTTTTTAGTTAAAATTTTGAAATGTTGGCAAATGATTTGTAAATGGTGATTCTTTTGGCTATTGGATTGATTGTAAAAAAATAGAAACAGGCAGTGTGCATCAAAAAAGGGTCTGTCCGATGTCAAGATTTAGCCATACCTGATGTGTTCTTTGGCACCAGCATATACCCGACGTTCCACAAACACAGGAAGTATGGCTACATCCTGGTGTCATCCACACTGTCAAGTGTCTTGTTACATGTTGTATTCATTGCTAGCAGACAGTGGTTGATGTACTTGTTTATTTCTGTTAGAAAAATACACTAAACAGTGCACAATTGAGTGGTATTACTCCATTTGATCTGTTTTTTTAAAATAACCAGTTTAGCCTATGCAGTTGCTAGTGCTAGTGAACTGAATAGGTCATGCAGATGGAGGAACTATTTCATTCGAAAAGTGATATTAAGGAAGTTTTTCTTCACTATTTTTAATTCTTTTTTTTTTTTTTGTCACAGTGCCCATTCTGTAAGTGAAATACTACCGTGGAGGGTGGGTGCTATTGGGTATGCCATTCATTACAGTGTCTACCAGGTCATCCATCTGTGTTGTTGGGCCTCATTTCTAGTCTGGGCTCTGCAGTAGAACCCAATACCATCTACCGTGACAGACATTGTTAGTCACATATGAAGACCTGTGTCTTTGTGGTGCAAGTGTGACATTGGCATGTTACAGATAGTAATATAGTCCATCACAGCTTGAACTAGTACTAAGATGATATTGTATACAATACAACCATAGGTACAACATTGAGTGTTTCTTTTTTCCTCACTCAGCCAGTACATCAAGTGCCCCTGCTTCCTCCCAATGTGTACAGCTCATGCCACTCCCGGAAGGTGTGGTCCGAGGGGCTCTGGTCTAGCAGCTGCTTGTGCTCAACTCTGTTGGTGAGTTACAATGATATACCGACAACTCTCTTTTAAGTGAATGTACAGTATGTACTGTTCTGTGTTGTGATGATAGTGTGTGGCACAGACTGTACAGCTACTTCATTTTGTAACTTGTGGCACCTTATGTCACTCAAAATATTATCTTCCTGTTTAGAGTTTTATTTTGTATATGGGTCTGTACTCTGGATGTTATGCCTAATCTTCGCGTTCTAGCAGCCACTGTCAACTGAACCCATCCATGGTTTAATGTGAGCTGTAGGTATGCAGTAATGATATAGTACATTTTGGGTGGGAGTGGGGTGTATTGCCTGGCTCACACTCTGCAACTCTTCATTATATTTCTGCTACTTTTTGATACTTGCAACAAAATATAGTGCATTATCTTGAGTACGGGTGGGTGGGGATTGAGATTCATTGTGTGTTTGTGGATCATGTTCTTGATGGGCAGGTGTCCACTGACACCTGGACTGTTGTACTACATATTGTAATACTGTAGCCCACCTTTTGGTAATCAGATGTTGATGCTATTCTACAAGACCTGAGATTTGAGGCCTCCAATTCAGAGACATTCACAGTTCAACCACCATATCCAACAGACATCCCGTGCTGAATATGAGTTCTCAGGAAGATTACTATGGCTCTCAAATATTTTCCCACTGAGCTACATTGTGTATAAAAATGTACTTTCATTCACAGTATCTTGGTATGTGGCTGGAAGGAGGGTATACAATCATTTTGCTGTTGTTCAATTTTCAAGTCTTTTGTTAGCTTAAATAGTTATATCTACCTTTGACTGTAGTTATGCTGCAGGATTAATAAAACTCTTATTATGCGGTTTGACCAATGAATCTACAATATTTTGATATGGTATTTTATGAAACAAAACTAACAGCAGCTACTTAATTTGTTTTATTTTGCAGTACTTTTGTTCACAGGTATGCCAGATAGTAATTCTGCAGATAACAGCAATCTATAATAATAGTGTTCATGTTGTTCAATGTCAAATTCACTGTTGAAGCTGAGTTTGTGCATGTAGATCAGGGATATGTGTGATACACTTGTGTCACAATCTATTTATTTGAACAGTAGTCTCTGAGCTTGAGAAACCTGATGAGCTGGAAAGAGATCAGAGAGTACAGTACAGATAGCTTTATTATAACACAACTGTAGCATGCATAGCTAGTTTCTGTGACTGCACTTTTACACTTGAGTTTTGCTATGTATTATTGAGCTCTTCAGCTTGTTGCAACATGCTGAGGTGCAGGGAGGTGATAGGGTTGCGGGGTAGCTAGGTGGGAGGTGTTATCATCTTTCATCATTATGCAACTGTTGTGCATGCTGGCATACACAGGGTCTTCAGGTCTTTGCAAGAAACAGCATTTATCAGTAGCTAGTGTGGGGTTTATACTAGCACATTGTGCTGCAAGCAGTGGCAGATTACAGGAGCTGAAGGCGGGGCAAATGTGTGAGCAACAGACTTAAATGACAGTATCATAAAATAAACACAGCTATTCTGATGTACCATGTATGTTAATACATCTCCTCTGTCATTAATAAAAAAAAACACACACTTCTCTACAGTATATTACCTGAAGACTAGAGAACATCTTAGTTTACTGACATGTCTCTTCTTGTCATTCTTCTCTCCACAGGGCAGATTGTCATTCTGAACTCCATTAGTAATACTCTCAGCCAGCTGCTCGAGGCTATGCAGGGTGCAGCCCAGCACGCCCATGACACAGCAGCAAAATTAAATCATATTATTGGTCAAGGTGAAGAAATTATTGATTTGCTCAGTGTCATGGGTATGTAGGCATGCGGCCTTAGTAGTCACCCATGGTCTGAAGCAGAGCAACAGTGGCCTCACCCAAGCAGTTCATTCACTGAGGGAAATGGAGGAGGCCTCTATTGCTTCGCTCGAGACCACACACAGTCTCATGGTGCAGCTGGCTGAGAACCAGCTGGAGGCCACAGAAGCTATCCACCATCTGCTCCATCAAGATCTGCAGCATCTACAGGATGACCAGCCCTCCACAGTTCCTCAGCAAGAAAAGCCCCTCGAAGGTGCCCATCCCACAACACCACCACCAGCTACAGATGAGGGGCACCAAAATGCACCTACTCCCATGCAGTCTTCCTCATCCTCCTCCTCTCCCCAAGGCACAACAGCCTGAATGGCCAGCACCTCCCTGTCACTCCTGGCCATTCTTGTAAATATTTTTCAGTTAGTTAATTTTTTTTTTACTTATACATCCCCTCCCAGTACTAGTGTGAAACAACACTTTCATTTATTTATTTAACTACTTTTATTTTATTTATGTTTTATTTATTATTCTTCCTCCTCCCCCATGTGAACAAAACACATTTATTTATTTTTGGATTTTTATATAAAATAGAAAAAATGATAACTTTTCTATTTTTATACAAGAATTATTTTATTAAATATTATTCTTTTACAATGACGTGTTTTACTCCTTCTTAAAAATATATGTGTGCTACTGCTACAAGAAAGTACAGTTTAGTTGGTGTCTCTCTCTACACCTATGATCTTGTGCCTGATTTACGGAGCTTGGGGGCATTGCTTGGGTCAAGCTATGCAAGTCGCCACTGTCCTAATGAGTTCAACTGGTATCAGTAATGTATCTTGTCTATGTCAACACCTTTTTGTTGACTTTAGCTCTGTACTCAAGATACACTAAAATGATCTGGACTTGCATGGGGGCATTGACTGATTGGCGCCATGCAACTATTCAGTGTCCTACTATGTGTGCAGCTGGTATCGATTATGTATACAATTGATGTTCACAGCCTCAGTTTACTTGTGGCTGTGTAGTGAACATTAAGTTCCTGGTTTTGGGAGGGGTGGGCCATCTAACTCCTGTGTGTTCTAACGAGTGTACAGGTGTAATCACACCGCTATAACATTGATGTTCATGGGTATACTTGGTTTGTGGCTCTGCACTCGTGATTCAGTACCTGTACATGAGGGGGGTATTGGCTGGGTGACGTAATCCACCTCATGAGTGTTATAGCTAGTCTGCAGTTTGTATTAAGGAGGAATAGTGTATGTGTAGTGGGCTTAGTTGTGCTATGTCTGTGGACTCAATATCCAGTACATGGTCTGCGGGGTGCTGGGGACATTGCCTGGGTCAGGCCGTTAAACTCATGACTGTCGTTACTAGTCTGCAGTTGGTATTAGAGAGGCATGCCATTCATGTCCATGGGTTTAGTTGGCTGTGGCTCTCCACTCAGCATGCAGTGCCTGTTTTAGGGGGGAATTGCCTGGCTAAGACTATGCAAGTCATGAGTGTCATAACTAGTGTGCAGTTGGTATCACAGAGGAATACTGTTGATGTTCATGTTGTTAGTTGCCCTGTGGCTCTGCACTCAGGATACAGTACATGTTTTGGGTGGGGGGGGGCATTGCCTGGCTGAGGTTGTGAAACTAATGAGTGTCATAACTAGTGTACAGTTGGTATCACAGAGGTATAACATTGATGTTCATGCCCTTAGTTGGCACCTGTTGTGGGGGGGGGGGCATTGTCTGGCTGACACCACACAACTCCTCAGTGTTCTAACTTTCCTGCAGATGGTATGAGGGAGGTATACCATTGATGTACATGCTCTAGTTGGCCTGTAGGTCTCTGCTCAGCATGCAATTAATGGTCTGGGGGGTTGGGGGCATTGCCTGGCTGAGGCTATGCAACTCATGAGAGTCCTAACTACTCCATAGTTGGTATCACAGACATATGCCATTGATGTACATGGCTTTAGTTCAGCTGCTGCTTTGTACTCAGCATGTACTACGTGCTTTTTGGGGGGGAGATTGCCTGGCTCAGGCCATGCAAGTCCTCACTGTTGTAACTTGTGTTGCAGCTGCCATTGATGTGTATGGCCTTAGTTTGGCTGTGAGTCTGCACTCAGCATGCAATTACTGGTTTGAGGGGCAGAGGGCATTGCATGGCTGAGGACATGCAACTCACGAGTGTCATACCTACTATACACTTGGTATCAGAGAAATATACTGTTGAAGTTTTTGCCTTAGTTGGGCTATGGGCAGTCAGGATGCAGTAGCTGTTATGCAAGGGTTGGGTGATAACTTGGGTGAGGCAATGTTCTGAATGTCTCTTTTACAAAGGTTTGATAAACTTGTTTAGATGTAGTGTGGTAAGAGAACCTCTCATTGTTATTTCTTTCTCAAAAAGTTAGGACATTCTTTGCAAAAAACTGTGTTAATGCAACAGTTAGGGTTTTTTACAGCAACAAAAGTGAGGAAACTTGATGTTAGGGTTTTCAACCATAATTCTGACCCCCCCCCACTGCCACAGATACACACATGCACACGCACACACACACACACACACACACACACGCAGATACAGACATAGAGAGAGACACACACACACACACACACACACACACACACAGAACACTCAACTATGGAGGGCAGTACAAGGCAAGACAACCAATCACAGAGAGACACCATAACACAATAGAAATAACATACACCTTCTTAAACATACCACAACAGGCATCCATCATCATGTTTCACCAACTATATCACTTCTCCTGCCATTCCAGTCTCTTATATGTGTACAGCCTTCTACATAACAGCATGTTGCAGATAGCAATGCACATGTATTGGTGGGAGTGCAGAGCCCTTTGGCCTCCCGTAGTCTCACCAACTTGTCCATTTCTGCATAAAACCATAGCACTGTGCTACTACGAATGTGGACATATCTCCATGAGAGCATACCCCATGCCTCCACTAAGTTGCTCGTTAGTGCATAAGACTATAGCCACATGGTACCACCAAGTTGGCCATTTGTGCATAATAGGACAGTGTCATGTCCCAACCTACTTGCCCATTTCTGCATAACACTATAATATAAATAGTAAAATACATGGATTGGTAAGGACATGGGACTGAGCCCCTAGTAACTTGTCAATTTCTATATAACATCATAGCACCGTGCTACCATGAGCTTGACAATTTCTGCATAACAGCATACCCATGACTCCATCAACTTGCCCGTTCCTGTGTAACAGTTTACCATAACTGCTAAGGCAGATGTATTGGTAGGAACGAAGCCCCAGCAAGTTGACCATTTCCACATAACAGCGTAGCCCAATCTTCCCACCAAATTCTTGAGTTCTGCATAGCACCATGATATAAGTAGACAAACACATGAGTTGGTAAGACCCCAGGAGCTTTCAGGCTATTGTACTTGCACCAACTTTCCCCAAATTACCCATTTCTGCATAAAAGTATAATATAAGAAGTACACCTCATGTGTTGGTGAGAGTGTGGGTTCCTCTTAGTTGCTGTGCTACGACAACTTGCCAATTTGTACATAACAGCATAGCCCCATGTTCTCATCAACTTGCCCATTTCTGCATAGCACCATAATATAAGTAGCAAAAACATGTATTCCCACCAACTTCATATTTGTCCATAACAACACAGGCCCATGTTCCCAGCAAATTTTCAGTTTCTGTTAAACGGCATCATATGAGTGATGAAACAGATGTATTGGTAACTCCATCTCATATGCTTCTACCGGATATTGCTGTGTCCACACAACAGACTGGGATGGCACCAGAAGTGATACAGTCGGTGAAACATGATGATGGTTGCCTGTTGTGGTATGTTTAAGAAGTTGTATGTTATTTCTGTTGCGTTATGGTGTCTGTCTGTGATTGGTTGTCTTACCTTGTACTGCCCACCATAGTTGTGCGTTCTGTGTGTGTGTGTGTGTGTGTGTGTGTGTGTGTGTGTGTGTGTGTGTGTATGTGTGTGTGTCTGTGTGTGTATATGTCTGGCAGTGGGGGGGGAGTTGGAGTTAGGGTTGAAAACCCTAACGTTGAATTTCCTCACTTTTGTTGCTGTAAAAACCCTAACTGTTGCATTAACGCAGTTTTTGCAAAGCATATATATATATAATACCATTATTGGTCGTAAAAGCATCATGGGCTACATATGCATATGCAGCCCATGATGCTTTGCATTGTGTGGGCATGTGTGATTTTGTATTTTCTTGAAACTTGGCTTCCCAGCCAAATGCCCTTTGGGGTAACCCTTGCGTCAGTGTTTGCGCACAGAGGTTCTTTGTCTTTTAATGTATATATATACAGTATATATATGTATATATATATATCTAGGTGTGTGTTTGGTTAGCAAAACAAAACACCATAGTAAAGTAAACCAACTGCACATTGTGCAAATGGTTTATTATTTTTAAACTTATAAACTCCTTTAGTATTTTATACATAAGTTTGTAGGTGTGCTTTTGCTTAGCATAAAAATAAAAAAGACACCATAGTAAAGTAAGTTGACAAACCCATTCTGCTAATTGTTTTTGTTTTTACACTTATAAACCCTTTTAGTATTTGACTTTCAAACCACATATTTCTAAATGGTTGAATGCAGCAGAAAATTCAGTATACACTTTTCATATGAACCAGTCACTAAGGGGAGCAATAAATTATTATTTTAGCATTGGAAAAAATTTATGGAAGACAGTTAAAACTAGTAAGATGCTTGCAAACAGGGCACAGGTCAGACTCTTTTATTTACCCACAAAGTGTCAGAGGAATCCTAGAAGTTAACTTACTATTTATTTATTGTTGTAAATTCAGTTGCCTTGAAATATATGAATACACATGACAAGTGTACATACATACAGACACCCAACAGACACAGTCATATACCCACACTCACTTACCAGAAATTTCGGCCTACACTCATGAACATACAGCAATAATTTTAACACTACCACCACATACTCACATGCACTAACTAAAAATATTCAATAACACTGCTCACAAACCTTTCTTTTGTAAAATTTATTTTCAAGTGTCAGCTCATATACAGCCATATAACTTTCAGCATTTCACTGCATTTAAAATTGTAGCATCATCAGGAAAGTACAGCAGTCTCGAAGTCAAATTGTTAAAAATATATACAGAAAAAATGTGTTTTTTATTTTACTTTTTATGAAATTATTAGTACAAGGAAATTTACTATGAGGATTTCTGAGCATAACAGTTGTATCAGAAGACAAGGTTTAAACTCATCAGTTGCTAGGAATTTATGGGGCACAGGCCATTCTATCCCTGAAGTGTGTTTTATGTGTGTCGAGGTAGTTAAGATGCCTATTAGAGGAGGTAACTGGGAGAGGGATTTATTAATATGATAAGTGTATTGGATAGAAAGCGTGGAAGTAGAAAATCCCAAATGTAAGGAATTACATAAAGACTTGAATTGGCTGGCTTTATTGTAAATCCCCTATAGCTTGAAGTCATTCCACTGTACCTTGAGCAGGATAAATATTTTGTGGAGCAAAAATTCAGCCAGTACCTGAAGGCAAAGTATAGCAGCTGTGGAATTTAGTGTTCAGTGTCCAACTGTTTTGAAGCTTAACATGGAACACACGTTTCAATCACCGTGCTGTGATTTTAGAAAAAGTAATATGTAATCATGCACCCGGAGAACTGTGATGGTAAACATCGAAGTATGTAAAACACAGTAGTTAAGTAGAGTGGAAGATTAGTACTGGCAATTGTGATGTCACTATGTGAAGACATTGAGATGTCCTCATTAACAGTGACCATTGACATACAGAGCCAGAAGCATAAAAGGAAGGTAAAGTAAAAGTGGACGCTGGCAGTCATGAAAGTATGCTGTTGTGAGCAGTGAGCTGTGAGGGCTTGGCACTGAACTGAATACAGAGGAGACCATTAAAAATACTGATGCATTGTAGCTGAATGATATATTTATGTTTAGGTGAAAAAAGTAAGAGCACAGAACGCCCCCAATTACATTAACAGCAAATATGGAAAAAGTGAGTGCAGCATGTAAACGATGTTTTGCAGGTGTGTTTCAGCTTGTGAGTTCGCAGTGCTTTTAAAACAGAATGTATGAAACAACTACATTTAAAAGAGTTTATTTTTATTCTTACAACAGCAAACAAAACATGGGTAAAAACTTAACAGTAAAGAGTGGTGAGGTCCTGCCGTGCAGTGTCTTCTTTTAGCCCTGTCTATCTGAATGCATCATCTTTGTACTTAAACCAACAGTCACTCAAAATGCGTGGCTCCCATGATGGCGAAGTACAAGGGGAAAAAATTACATGGCACTTTGAAATCTCTGCCCCTTTTTTTCTTTTGGTCAAAGAAACCTACAAGTTAAAATGTAATTCTGCGAAAAAAAAAAAAAAATGTTAACTGTAGTCTGAAATTGTAAATTGAAAAATAGTACTGCAGCCTGTCAATACTTTCAGAGTTATAATAATCCACGGGAAAAGCCACACGCCCAGGTTACAGTACGTCTGTGCCTCTTCAGTCCCCCCACTAGCAACCTATGTGGATACCAAATACCAGATCTGCATCTGACTCCCTGAGGAGGCCATATGATAATTCCTGGGAGATCAAAACTTATTCCAGGCTGATAGTGGCACGGAATAGTATGAAGGTGATGTGATAGTGGTGGTGGGAGGGGTTGTAGGCATAGGGTGGAAAGAGAACTATCCATCCAAATGAGATATCTGACACTTATGGGGTTACTGTGAGATTATAATTATACTACTAATTCAGTCCAGACTCCACAACGACTGGTTTTAACTATTTCTGTTTTTACATCAAGCACTTCTGTACAGTCACACTTCTAACACATTTCATTCAAAGATCAACAGCAAAAATGAAAATTAGTGTTCTATTTTTTTGGTGATTGAATACTGTGGCCTTCTCATTGTGTTATATCTGTGATTTGTGACTGCCGGTGTTAGAAGTGTGACTAATTTACAGAAGTAGTAACAGTCACAGTAGATAAAAAAAATAATTGTCTTTTTAAAGTATTTACTCTTTGTGGCATTCTCATTGTGGGTTTGGCTGTGACTTGTGACTGCTACTATTAGAGGTGCGGCTGTACAGAAGTGCTCTATTTAAAAAAAAATTAAAACCAGACACTGTGGGAATTGTATACAAATAAACATTTTGTCCAGATGTAGTAAAGAATGTGGTCTTTTTGTTAGCTGTCATTCCTATATTTTAGCATTGCTAGACACTTCCTGAGAAGGCTTGCTAAAGTGTGTGGAGAGAAGGAGATAAAGAGAGAGAGAGAGAGAGGGGAGAGAGAGAGAGAGGAAGAGAGAGAGAGAGAGAGATTCTCAAATGCTGCACAAAAGAGGCATGAGTCGTGCACCAAGCAGAGCATAGGAGATGCGCCAAGGCATAAGCAAGACAGAATTAACAAATGCACCATGCATGAAGGCAAAGACCCACTGCATCATAAACCCCATGCACCAGCACAGTGCCAGAAGGCAGCTAGCACCATGGCACATGGTGCGTTGTGACAGGGGTAAGATATGTAGGATGCAGGAGTGCTATTCACAAAGGGCAGCTAACAGCAGATATCAAACACCTGCTACGCCACACAGAGCTGATCTAAGGGGACTTAGAAAAAGGAAGTGAAGGGACAGGCTAGTGATACAGGACTGAGACACAGGACTTCAGCAGGACAGAGACAGACAACTGCCCAGAGGATGTTAGCACCACAGGCCCTACTGGGCATACAGCTGGCCAGGCAGTGCCATAGGCGATGTGCCCGCCAGGCTGCACAACAGGGTGGCGTTGCACAGCAGGTGAACAGACAGCAGCAACCCGGACACTGAAGGCATGCCATGCATGTGTACAGGACACGCACTACCCACATGGACCTGAGCAAGGAGCAGTGCATCGCATGATATTGACTTGGCAAGGCAGCCATAGCAGAGCAATGCCAGGAACTTGATGCCGACCTCAGAAGCAGGACCCAGAGAGGCCATGCCATACCAATAGAGGTGAAGGTATGTGCAGCCCTACAGGTAATGGCCACTGGCAGATTCCAGACACCGAGTGACAACACTGTGGGCATCTCACAGCCCTCCACATCATGGTGCCTGAGGGCAGTCATGGATGCCCTCTTACACAGGTCACACCAATATATCCAACTACCCACAGACACCCAGGAGCAACTGGCAATCAAGCAGGGATTCTACAGCATATCGACCAGAAGGGCTTCCATTCCATGAATGTACAGGTCATCAGTGACAGCAGGTGCAGGATCCTTGACGCTGTGGCACAGTATCCAGGGTCCACACATGATGCGTACATCTACAGAAACTGCGGAGTGTGCGAGGTCTTCCAGAGTGGGACACTCACAGATGGCTGGCTGCTAGGTAAGGCACACATGGACACATGCAGCATGGGTGGGCATGGGAAGAATGTGGGCATGACATTAATCTACACCCCCTCCTCACAGGTGACAGCAGATACCCACAACAGCCATGGCTGATGACACCGGTGAAGCATCCAGAGAGTGCAGTAGAACAACGGTACAATGATGCCCACACAGCAAAATGCAGTGCGATAGAGTGCACCCTTGGCATCCTCAAGATGAGGTTCCAGTGCCTTGACAGATCAGGGGGTGCACTGCAGTATACACCAGTAATGGCATGCAAACTGTTCATAGCATGCTGTGTGCTGTACAACATAGCACTGGAACATGGCACACCACTGGCAGAGGATGAGAAGGCACCCAGCGAGGATGGTGACACTGCAGGGGAGGAGGAGGAGGAAGCAGGGCCAGTCCATGACTGGTGACATCAAGGCCAGGCACAACACACGCTAGTAGGACAACGAATGCGAGTGCAGCTCATTGCGTCACACTTCAGATGAGCATACAACAATATGCGCAGTGTGCATGGCCACAGGTACACCAACACTGCCCTGCTGTATGCAGGCCCTGAACCACAGCCTCAGGACCATGGGAAGACCACACACATGCAGCAGTGGCACACACAACAGGCACACTGGGCAGCAGTGCCATGCCATCGCAGAGAACAACAATGCAGTGCCAGGAACCCAGGGACCACCGCGGAGAGCACACACAGCAGGTGAACCGCAACAGCTGCGGTGAGATGGAGGTGTCTCCGCCTGGGCCACCACACAGGCAGTGGCAGCACAGGTGACACAGATGTGCCCATTGCCTGTGTGCCACCCCAGATGGTGCAGTGCACAGTGACACAGACAGCAGAATTGGTGTCTGGGTGTCTAATGTCAGCAGGGGTGACATGTGCACAAGCAGTGTGATGTAGGGATGGGGGACTGTGTGGGATCAGTCACACAGCAGCCTCGGCGTTAGGCAGCAGAGACTGCACATGATGGGGCCGGATCCACAGACAAGTGGCATGAGGTACACTGTTGCCGGTGCCAACATGTAATGGCAGTACACAGTGGGCACCAGAGGTAGACAGAACTGGGACATGGGGGACTGTGTGGTTGGGAGGCTGCACACACCATGCAGCACTGCTGCAGGTGATGCACATTAATTTATTTATTTATTTAGCTTTTGTTGACCGGGTAAGTGCACTAGACAAATCCTGCCTAATTTCAAGCACGACCCGGGGGAGGGGGATACAGATGAATGCCAACTGACCTTGAACCAGATTAAGCTGTTGGTGGTATTTTTTTAGTGAATGAGGGAAATTTGGCCAGGACACTGGGGAAATTCCCCTACTCTTTTCGATAAGTGCCATGTGATCTTTAACATCCACCTGAACTACCACCAATCCAGGCAGATGGGATCTCGGTTTAACATCTCATCCGAAAGATGGCACCTCAGAAGTGCAGTACCCCTCTCATGCTGCACTACAGTGTCAGTACTGGGATATTAACCCAAGTGCCAGATGTGGGAACTGAACCCACAGCCCTCTGATCTCCCGGCCTCAGAGGCGAGCATGCTACCTACTGAGCCACTGACACATGGGTGGGTGCAGTGCACCACAGGCAGCAGGCCATGATTGTGTCATGCACACCCACATCACATCTTGTGGACTGGCACAGTGCCACCAGAGGCAGGCCCCCCCATACATGGCTGAGGTACCTTGCACAAGTGCAGTGTGCAGTGACAGGGGGGATGGCAAGCACAGCACTGCATATTGCACTGTGCAGCGGCAGTGGGTAGATGCAAGTTACACTCTGCATCAGCCACAGCAACGTTACTTGTGAACACAGTTATCCCGTACGCAACGCACGGTGCATCGTGTACTGTGTGCCGATGCAAGCAATGTAGCATGTGCGTCGCAGCATGTGACCTGCGGGGGGAAGCAGGGAACATGTGGAATCGAGCCACCAGCACATGTAGGGCCTCGGTAGCACATGCTAGGCTGCACAGGACTGTGTAGCACAGGCACAGCTCCATCTACACTGCAGAGGGAGGCAAGGGTTTACAGCAGTCACAAGGGCAAGCAGCAGGAGTCAGTCCCAGTTGCAATGGCATGATGGAGCAGGGCACCTAACTTCACAGATGATGAGACAGTGCTTCTCATCAGCCTGGCTGAGCAGTGGAGCAGGGTGCTGTTTCCACAGGGGGCACAGCAGTCCAGCAGATAGGGCGAGGGTGTGGTCCACCATAGGCAGCAGGCTCCATGCGGTTTCTGGAATAAGGAGGACCATGTGGCAGGCCAGGCACCACTGGAATGACCTGGCCTGGAGAAAGAGGTGGCTCCTAGCACACCTGAGGAGGATGGCATGAGATGCAGATGTTCAGAAGGGAACTGATCATGTCACACACCATTATGTCCCTGCAGGTGAGGGCAGAGACGCCGAAGGCCATGGCAGGCACAGGGAAGCCGGACAGGACGGACATGGCAGAGGACCCCACAGAGAGCAATATCACCAAGGTAGGTGTGCAGCGGTCATGACATGTGTGCAGCTGTGTAGGCTACTGTGTGGGGACCAGCAGGCAGGGGGGTTACACACACACACACACACACACACACACACACACACACACGCACACACTGGCAGGCCAGCACAGGTTGCCGTGGCCGGAGGGTGCTGGTAGGGCACAGGCACTATGGACACATGTGTGGGTGTATGCCCCACACATAGTCAGTGCATGTCACAGCCCATGCAACACGTGACATGGCATGGCGGTGGCCTGCTAGGCCTGCATTGGTGATGTGGGCAACATGCAGGGAGGCAGTGCATGGGTGTGTGGTGCACTAACTGGCTGTCACTTTGTGTTCTATGTGCCCATGGTGGTGTGAGAAGTGAACAGCAGGGCCGGGATGCACGGTGGTGTTCCCTGGAGTGGGCGATGTGACACCTGAAGTGGAGTGATACATGGGCATACACAGTCAGGACCCAGATGATGGCCCAGGGTGGGCAACAGTTGGCCCCACAGCAGGGTGCGGAGGATGCAATGGATGAGGAGGATGTGGAGGAGGCAGAGGAGGATGTCCCGGATGCCCAACAGGAGCATCGTCGGAATGCAGGGCCAGGTGACAGTGCTGTGGGACTGCGAGCAGCAAGCAACACAGCCAACACGGCGACAGGCAGGGACGCCTGTGGCACAGCTGGCCAGGTGGTCGCCGAACCGACCGGGGATGAGGATGCCCCCATGCATGGTGGTGGTGTTGCAACCCCCGACCATGGTCCAGACCAGTCCGGGAATGAGAGGGACACATCGTCGGTCAGGGACACAAGGGGTGTTGTTGACATGCAGCCCCAGCCGCACGCCCTAAGTGACTTTGCCCAGGGACTCAGCCTGCACATCAGGCCCATGGCAAGGCTACTGACCAACGTACAAGTAGCAGTGCAAGTCCTGCTGGACTACCTGGAATGGATTGGTGGAAAATGAGTGGCACACATGTGTGTACATCAAAGTCCTGGCCCCTCCCATGCAATAGCGGACATGCCCAGGACAGGGCTCACTGGGTACTATGGACACAGGTCACTGGGCATCAGGAATAATGTAGCTGTGCATGCACTGCAGTTAAGTGCATCACTGATGTAAGCCTATTGCAGAATGTGGTGCTGTGCCCATTGCACTGTGTACCTCTTGGTTCATCATGACTGTTGCTGTTGTGTGTTGCACTTGCTTATGTGTCCCCAGTACAATGTTGTTCAATGTCCAAGCTACGTCTGTGTGGCACTCTGTACTGTGCATGCTATATACCTGTCTCTGCTGTACACCGGTCGGGGACAGCCACTGTGTGGGTAGCAGCCCACAGGGCCTCTGCAGGGCACCATGTAGCCGACAGGGACTGCCGTACAGCAACATATGGACAGCACCGCAGTGTGCCTCAGGGTGTGATGCTGCCACATGCTGGGCACAGTGTCAGGCCACTGTACCCGTGTGGGCCTGTAACACCCAGTGTAGTGGTCATCTTAGTTCCACAGTGGCCTGCCATGGTGGGTAAGCCAAACCACCAGTCGACAAGGTGGGACCCTGCAGTTTGGGCCTGCATGTGTCGTGCATGTGTCGGTACCAGCCGTGTGGGGCCAGGTGGTATGGCATGGTATGTTGCATACCACAAGGCCCACCCAGTGGACTGCTGTGTGCAGCTCTGTATGGTTGCTGTGGTGGAATGCCCCACAGTGGGAACTGTGTGTGCGGGTTGGTGCTGGGTGGTCTGTGGTGCCCCGTGTGTGGTGAGAAGGTGACAGTCCTGTGGTGGCCATGCACCTGGGTGCTGGGGCATGCATGGCATCATGGACAGGTATGGTACCATGTATGCCAGGGGCCACACCCGTGCTGGTGTTCTACGCCATGGTGTGTGCACCCACTGCCCACACTGACCACATGGGGAGGTGGGCTTGTTTGGTTGGGGGTGGATGGGGGTGTATGGGTGTGGGAGTGCAGTGTGAGTGGCCTGTGGCATGCCATGGTGTATGCACCTGGGTGCATGCAACAGGTCCCAGGGCTGGCATTGGGGCCATGCAGGTATCCGGTATGTGCCTGCAGGGATGGCAGTATGCTGCTTGCTAGCGTGTGGGGGGGGTGCCACTGTCGGGGGACGCAGGCTTGTGTGTGTGTCCCATGCTGCAGTGCCATGCGGGGAGTGCCATGGCCATGGGCAATGTACAGGGGATATGGGTTACAGGGGCATGTGGCACAGGTATCCATGGCACAGACACCTGCACATCCATGTGTGGTGTGTGTTGTGATGTAGTCCCAGTCCATGGTCGGGTGGCCGCACTGGACCATTGCAATGTGGTGGGCAGCACCATAGGTTGACCCCCCTCTGATGCACATGCCTGGCATGCTGCGTGCATCCTACCGGTGTTTCTGTGCTGGCCTCCCCTTCCGGCCTACGGTGTCCGGTAGCTCACTTTGTGCAATGCATGGTGACTGTACCACCATGCTGCTGCCCTGTGTAGCTTCCGGCAGTGTGACACACCTTGGCTACACCTCCGCCACAGGTGGCACTGTGTGCACCCTGTGCCTCTGTGACCACCGTCATGTCACCAGGGGTATCTGTTGTGCTGCAGCAGTCCCTGACAGCCTGCTGCTGTCATCCCCCCTACCTCCTGTCCTGCTGCTGGCTGCTGCCAACTGTGCAATGGGTGGTGCTGCTGCTGGTGCTCCTTGCCTGGCCATCTGCCCTTCACAGGCCATACCAACTGCCTCGTTGTGGGCCCTCTTGCGGCCTTGGGAATGGGCTGGCATGTGTTGCCCCAGCCTCTGTGCTGCACTGGGTGGTGGCATGGCCATGCTGTTGACTTTCACTGTACCATCCTGTGTCTGTCCAGGCTGCTTCACATCACTGACACATGGGTGGGTGTCCATCCCCCTGTGTCCGTCATGGTCCAGTACCCCTGTGTGCAGGGGCACACCCTCATCTGTGTTACTGGGTGTTTCGCCACAGTTGTCATCTGTGACCTGTGCGGCTGTGGCCCCCTGCAGTGTGTGCCCCACTGCGCCATAGCCAATCTCCACATCAGCATCGCTGCATGGCTCTGGCCCCTCCCTGCTGTCTGTTGAGGCCACATGTCTGTTGTCAGTGGCTTCTGCATCTGGCTGTTGTTCCCCATTGGCTGTGTGTGTGCCTGCCGTGTCACCCACAGCCATGTCCTCAAGCACAGCGGTGCTTGACACAGGTAGTGTCAGCACTGTTTCTGGCTGTTGTCCCGTGGGCATGAATGGCTGTCCTATGCCCTGTGCACCCTCATGGCCTTGTCCCACTTTCTGTCTGCTGGCTGTGTTCCCCATGCCGTGGTGGCCGTCCACTGCCCCTCTGTCTTGCCACCACATATTGCAGTCTGGGCATACTTGTGGGACCGGTGCAACACTGGCAGCCTGCTGCTGCATGCATCTTGCAATCTCCTGCAGTGCAGTTGCCATTGCTGATGTTGCCTCTGTCTGGCTGATCTGCTGCCCCATGCTGCATTCCATGATCATGGTCTGCCGTTCTGTGGCATCCATTTGGCAAGTGACACACAGCCATATATCCTGGAGTAGCCGTGCTGTCTGTGTTGTTTGGCACGCCCCTTCCTGGATCCCATGTATGATGGCTGCTTGGATGTCTACCACTGTCAGCTGCAGCTGTCCCATGTGTGCAACTGTTGCAGTGGTGTGTTCCTGTATGCTGTCCTGTATCCCTGCCAGCTCCTGATGTGCTGCCTCCTGGGTGAGCAGGACATCCTGGCAGTATCATGATAGGTCTTCCCCAAGGTCATCCTCCAGTGGCAGTGGAGTTGCACCATGTTCACCTGTCCCACCTGCACCTCCATGGTTCGGTGTGGCGGTGCGGTGTGCCTGGCCACCGCAGCCTACAGTGGTGGGTGCATTGCCCACCTGCCCCAACACAGGGCCATCCCTTCCATCCCCCTGCCGCTGTGTGGGCACCGAGGTCTGGCACTGATCAGCAGTTCTGGCCATGGGTGGGCTCTGCGCAATGATGCTGCTGCTGCTGCTGGACGACGTGGCGGTGCTGCCAGAGTCACTTCCCTGCTGGGCCTCTGACTCACTATCTGTCACCCTCCTGTGGGCCTGGCTCACTGTGCTGTCACTGGTGGATGCCTGCTGCTGTTCCTCATCACTGCTGCTGTGTCTGCTGTGCTCTGATGCTTCACTGTCACTGTGGGTCACTGCATGGCATTGTGGTGGTGTTGCCTGACTGGCTGTGGCCTGTTATCTGGTCGTTGTGGTCCTGGCACCTGATGGGTATACAGACAGATGTGCACAGTGCATTACCTCAGTTGCCCACATGCCGGTATGTGTACAGTGCCACGGTGCATGTCCAGCCTGTGGTGACCAGTGGAGGGGTCACCTCCTGCATCTCCTGCATCTGCATCTGCATGGGGGCCCAGGCCATACTGTGTCCCACTACGCCTGCCCCTGGGTCCCTGTCCATTGTGGGACCCTGGTGCCCCTGTGGTGTGTTGGCCTCCACTGGTGGTGCCACATTGGCTGTCTGCACAGTGGTGCCACCCGCCACATGCATGCCCGGTGTTTACCTTGTGCATGTTGTTGCCAATACAGGTTTAGCTCTGTGTTGCCCTGTATGCTGTGCATGCTGATCTGTGCCACTTCACGTTCCTCAAGTCTGCTGAGGGGCCGTGGTTGTGTGGGTCCTGCTCCTGTTGCCATTGTGCAGTGCCTATTGTGGGCTGCCTTCTCCTTGGCATGGTGCTTGATGTCACAGTGCCACTTCTGCAGCTCTCTCACACTGTGCTTGCTGGGTGCCACTGCATTCACTAGTCTGACTACCTCATCCCATGCCTCTTGCTGCTTTGCCCGTATCTTCTGGTCCCCTCCCCGGGACAGTAGCAGGTCCACCTGTTGGGTGTCACACACTGGTCAGGGCCTTGCACCATTGCCCCACATGCTTTTGTCCTCCTGCCACACATATCGCACCTATCTGGTTCTCTAGTGCATCCAGGAGGATGTCTGTCTCCTGGTCTGCAAAGTTCTTTTTCCTGGTGTGCCCAGTCTTCTTCTTCCTCTGTGTCCCTGGGGTTGGCTGCCCCCTCTCTTCTTGCTGGTTCCTCCATGGTTTGGCCATTCCTCTGCCTCTTATGTTCAGACACTGCCTGCACCTTGCATGTTACCTACACTATTTATTTGTTGCACTGTGTGTTCTTACGCCATGTGTGCTGCGTCTGGCACATGGTGCATTCCTTATAGAATAGGGTGCATTGCTGATGACGCTGGGAGCTTTGGTGCATGGTGTGTCTGATGCACCTTGCACCGCTCTGAGCTTGTCTTTGAGAATCGGGCCCAGAGAAAGAGAAAGAAAGAGAGAGAGAGAGAAGAGACACTTCAATCAGCTGTTTTCTCTCTCTCTCTCCCTCTCTCTCTTTCTCTGTCACAAACAGACACAGAGAAAGAGAGATGGGACAGCAGAGGTTTTCACTTCTTTAACTCCAGTACCAACTGTATGCTAACCTATCAATGTAACAATGGCATATTAAACACCAATTTACAATGTAAGTGAATGTTATAAATAAACAGCATCATAAGGAAAAAAAACTCTCATCACTAGCAATAATGGAGTTAATCAATCAATCAATCAATCAATATCTTTATTTATCCAGGCTAGCCAACATCGAAGAGCGCTCATGTTCCAATTGGATGACTGCTAATACCGTGCTTTGCTAATGGAGAGTCCAAGCTTAGGTTCTCAGGTGGCGGTAGAGGCAGCACCGACCGCCTGATGCCTGGGTTTCCCATGTCTATGGGCAGGGAGCCCGTGAAGAGCATATCCTTGGCAGGGGATGGAGGAAGGGGTTGGTATTAAGTTCTGAGCCATGGACAATGGAACATCTGAACCAGCAGAGGACCAAAACAGTAGGACAACAGAAGTGGGCATTCCTTGATGCCTAAAGACTGGCCCAACCACAGAAATTTAGAAAGGAGTGTAATCAAACAGAGTCCCAACTCTTGACATTCTAAAAAGGAAAAATAGAGGTCATAACTGTTAAGCAATAAGTAAGTACAGCTCTTTTTTGTGCAGGGTTTAGACAGAAAATCAGACTTTAGCTTAGTATTGAGGGAGACACAGGAGCAGACTGCAGGAGCCAATTAGATGCCAGAGCAGAAAAGCGCTCACGTTCTGATTGGGTATCGGCAAAGCTGCACCTCGCTAGTAAGGAGTCTGGTCTAGGTGCCTCAGGTGGTGGCTATGGAAGTGACAACTGCCCGGTATCTACATTTCTCCCACCTGAGGGGTAGGGAGCCCCTGAAGGGCTGGTCTACGGCTGGGAAGAGAGTTAAGGAACAGAGGAGAGAGAGTTAGTAAGAGTGGAATGCAGTGGAAAGGGAATATGAAGATGAAATAGGGCAGTTAAATGGTACAGGGTAGGGGATAAGAGCCACAGATTAAGTAATATGTAAAAGACAGCAGGGTGAGTAAGGTATAGCGGCCGTGAAAGCCATGGAAAGATAATAACCCTACAGGGATTTCTAGAGGGGAAAAACATTTAAGGCATAAGACGCTCACAGAGTTAAGATCACCAAAGGTCACAAGCGATCATAAATTCAACTACACTCAGAGGGCAGCAGCCTGATGCTTCAGACTAAAATTAGGGGCTGGGGTAGCAATTACATGGCTCACACACATACCGAGCATATAGAGATTTAAAGGCATTCATACTGTGGAGGCAGCTTAATTTCAATAATTTTTGTACTTTGTTCCACAATGTTAGTAACAGGAAACTAATGGCTACTCTGCCATAGCACTAAGAAGCCTTGGGGATACATAATGTGTTGTAGGATGCGTTTCTTAGGGCATATGTTCCTGGCTCACTTAGTGGGAGACAGTCTATTATATATTGTGGAAGCCGCTTCAAGAAGACTCTATAAGTTCAAAGGACTGCTTTTTTATTATGCCTAAGCATAAGAGAGGACCACCCTACAGCTTTGTATAAGGAATAATGATGGGTAGAGATGGGGAGACCATAATAAACCAGGTGGCCCTGTGGTAAAGCGTATCCAACTTTGCAAGCAAGGCTTTAGGACATTGACTATTAAGGAAATCTGCATAATCGATCAGAAAGAAAAGTAGTTTGGACAAGGTGCACTTTTGCATCTCTAGTAAGAAACTGGTTAATTCTAAAGAAATAGCCTCAGCCTCTGCCTTGACTTCTTTACAAGGTCCTTGATGTGCTCAGTGAGTGATAAAGTATGGTTTAACCACACACCTAGGTATTTAAACTTTGAGACAAACTCCAATTTCTCTCCAAGCATTGTGGTAATCTAAGGTAGTGCTCCAGAGCTGGCCAGATTCATCACACGGCTATAGGGTGAGAACAACATTGCTTTTGTTTTTTTAGCATTTAGAAGAAGTTTTTCATGGAGGAGCTGATTCTGGAGCTGGTTAAATTCCTCCTGGAGGTCAGCACAAGCGGCTTCAGGTGTTGGACGACTTATATATACAACCGTATCATCAGCAAACAGGTGAATGTTGGCCTTGTTAATACTCTCATCAATGTTATTAACATAGATAGCGAATAGTAAGGGACCAAGTATGGATCCTTGCTGTACTCCCTCAGTAGAGGTTTGAGTGGGGATAGCTCACCCTCAGCCTTAATTTATTGATGCCATCCTACAAGGTACTCCGTAAACAACTGACACATAGAGGTCTACAATAGCAATAGAAGCTGACTATCCCTTTTATGGGAGCTGCAGTTGCTATCAATGATAATGATTTACTATGACATCGAGTGGTTGTTTTTATCCTCGTTGTTTGCTTGACTTGTTAGGGATAAATCAGCTCCTATTAGAAAGGCAGATCTCTATGTGTCAGTTGTGTAACTCAGATCCTAGAACTCCAGTGATACATTGAAGTTTACAGAGGCCCGAGTGTTTCATGCACCATTCAGTATTCGTTCCAGAGAAGGCTTACTGAAGCATGTGGAGACAGACAAAGAGAAGTCAAGCAGGTGGGCTGTTCTCTCTCACTCTCTCTCTCTCTCTCTCAGAGGAAACAGAGACAAAGAGAGAGGGGAGAGGGAGCAGAGGTTGTCACTACTTAAGTTCTGTAGCAACTGTATGCTAACCTACCAATGTAACAATGACATCTTAAACACCAGCTTGCAATGTAGGTGAACATTACAAAAAACAACATTCCATAAATATTTACATTGGAAGGGAAGAACACATGCAGCACTAGCAATAATGGAGTTAAACAACTGACACATAGAGGTCTACAATTGCAATAGGAACCAACGATCCCTTTTATGGGAGCTGCAGTTGCTATCAATGATAATGATTTACTATGACATCGGGTGGTTGTTTTTACCCTCATTTGCTTGACTTGTTAGGGATAAATAGAAACATAACATAGAAGTTGACGGCAGATAAGGACTGCAAGGCCCATCCAGTCTGCCCATTTATTTTTCTACCTTATGAATGTGCCATCGGCCTTTGCTTTGTCAATGGCCTATCTATTCATACTTATCTGTATTGCTCCCTTATGCCTATCCCATGCCTGTTTGAAGCCCTCCACTGTATTCACTTCCTGAAGTAGGCCATTCCATGCATCCACCACCCTTTCTGTGAAAAATAACTTCCTCACATTACCCCTTAATCGGCCTCCCTCTAATCTCCTGCTGTGTCCTCTTGTCCTGCTATTTTTCTTATATTGAAACATGTTAGACTCTTTCACCTTGTTAATGTCCTTAAGGTGTTTGAATGTTTCAATCATATCACCTCTCTCCCTCCTTTGTTCTAGGGTGTACATATTGAACTCCGTTAATCTGTCCTCATATGTTTTCTGATGTAGTCCCTGCACCATTTTGGTTGCCCATCTCTGGACTGCCTCAATTTGGTTAATGTCCTTGTGAAGGTGTGGCCTCCAGTACTGCATGCAGTACTCCAGATGGGACCTAACCAGTGTCTTATAAAGAGGGATTATTACCTCCCTCTTCTGACTTGTGATACCCCTACTAATACACCACAACATCCCCGTGGCCTTACCTACTGCTTTAGTGGTCTACTTGAATGATTTCAGGTCATCGGTAATGATGATACCCAAGTCTCTTTCTTCCCTTGTGACTGCCAGCAACTCCCCTCCCAGACTATAAGTGGATTCAGGGTTTCTCTTCCCTATGCGCATGATCTTGCACTTCTTTGCATTAAGCCCCAGTTGCCACTCTTCTGACCATTTTGCTAGTTTATCCAGATCTCTTCTCATTCTGTTCACCCCATCTGGACCATCTTCTCTGTTGCAGATCTTGGTGTCATCTGCAAACAGACAAACCTTACCCCCCAGTCCACCTGCAATGTCACTGATGAAGATATTGAAGAGGACTGGCCCCAGGACTGATTCCTGAGGTACCCCACTTGTGACTTGCATCTCTTCTGATGGTATACCATTTACCACCACTCTCTGTTTTCTGACCATCAATCAGTTTGCCACCCAGTTGACCAACTTCTGACCCACCCTGAGCCTACCCAGCTTATTAATCAATCTTCTATGTGGAACAGTATCAAAAGCTTTGCTGAAGTCAAGGTAGGTGACATCAACTACTCCCCCCTTGGTCCATCATTCTGGTTACCCATTCAAAGAAATCTATGAGATTAGTTTAACAGGGCCTTCCTTTTGTAAACCCTTGCTGTCTTGGATCCTGTGCTCCTATGGATTCCAGGTGTTGCACTATCCTTTCCTTAAAGAGTGCCTCCATAATCTTGTCCACTACTGAGGTAAGACTGACTCGTCTGTAATTCCCTAACTCCTCCCTGCTACCACTCTTATGGAGCGGGATCACATGAGCCCTTCTCCAGTCTTCTGGGACCTCTCCTGTGCTCAGAGACTCACTAAACAGTTCTGATAATGGCTCTACTAGTTCCACCCTTAGCTCCTTTAAATCAGCTCCTAAAGGCAGATCTCTGTGTGTCAGTTGTGTAATTCAGATCTTAGTCCTGGATTTTTTTGCCTGCCCGATGTAAATATTTGTTGAATAAAGTGGACAAGTTAAATATTTTTTATGAAATCTCACTATTTCTGACACTAATACAGTGTCAGTGTGGGTTCCTATTTAGGAGTTGTTCATTGACTGAAATGTGAAATTGCGGTTCTGTCACAAGGGGCTTTGAGACATGATGTTGCAATGAGTCAGGCATGCACAATTTGCAGAGCATTGCAACATGGTGTCTGCTGTGTTAGTAGGTACTGTTGGGCTTGGAGGGACAGGAAGCGCATCCTCAGGATCATGAGAACAGCTGCAAGGGAGTCTGAGCTGGACGTAATTGTCTACCTAGGGACAAATGACTTGGCTCATCATGAGATTAGAGCAGTGCAGGAGGACATTGCAGAGTTGGGGAGGGGCCTAAGACAAGTAGCACACACAGTATCCTTCTCAGAGGTGCTGCCTGTCAAAGGCATGGAGAGGCGGGGTAGTGTAGCACCATGCAGTTTAATGAATGGTTGAAAAATGATGGAGCACAGGGGTTTGCTTCATTGGGGACTGGGGTTCCACCTGGAGGGACACCAGCCTATACTGGCAGGATGGTCTGCATCTGTCCAGGAAGGGAACAAGTCTTTGAGCAATCGGTTTAAATGCTTCATTGGCAAGCTTTTAAACTAGTCAAAGGGAGGCACTGACAAGCAGCAGGAAAATCCAGCTCTCCCTACAGAACAGGGTACTAAATGAGAAAAATACCGAGGTAGAATGGTCAGTGGGGGATGCTGCAACAGAAGGTAAAGCCATCAAAAAATGGAGAGCAATGAGTACCAATGCCCGTAGTCTGGGTAACAAGCTTCCTGAATTAGTGGCCTTGATGGAGGAGGAACATCTGGATATCGTGGCAGTCACAGAAACATGGTACACACAAAACCATGACTGGGATGTAAACATACCAGGATACACTATCTACAGGAGGGACAGGGAGGGTAAAAGAGGAGGAGGAGTAGCTCTTTACATAAGGGAAGTAATAAAAGCAACAGAACAAAGGGTAAACAGGGAGGAGAAGAAGCACTGTGGGTAAATTTGGAGACAGGCAATGGCACCACAATCCGCACAGGGGTTGTATACAGACCCCCTTCTCAGGGGGAAGAAATGGACAAGGAAATGATAGAAAGTATACTTAGAATGGCAGAAAAAGGGGAGATATTGCTGATGGGTGATCTGAATATGCCAGATGTTAACTGGAGTGCAGTTGCAGCTGCCACTTCGAAGAGTGGAGTTATTCCAGATGCCCTACAGGGGGCATGCCTTAGACAACTAGTATTGGAGCCCACTCGAGAGGGAGCAGTATTAGACTTGCTTCTCTCAAATGGAGATGGAGAGAGGATCACAGATGTAGAAGTGGGTAGCCATCTGGGAACTAGCAACCATTGAACAGTATGGTTCACAATAAACACAGCAATAGAGTCAAGCCATACAAAGACAAAGTACTGGACTTTAGGAGGCTGACTTTGCCAAAATGGGTGAGTGCCTAAGGAATGCACTAGCAAATGGGCAGGAAGGAGGGTGGAAGAACAATGGGAATAATAAAACTGCCATCACAGAGGTAATGAGCCTTTGTGTGAAGCAAATAAACAAAACAAAACGATGTAAGAAACCACTATGGTTCTCAAAGTGGCAGTGAAGGTTCAAGAGAAAAGAAAGCATTCAGGAAGTACAAGGAATCCAGAAGGAGCAGGACAGAGAACTGTATCAGTTAAAGCAAAAGGAGGCTGGGAAGGCAGTCAGAACAGCAAATGCCCAAACTGAGAAAAGATAGCCAACTCCAGTTAAGAAGGGATAAAACCTTTATAGGTACATCAGGAGGCGAAGGAAGACCAAGGAGGATAGTGAGGCTTAATAAAGGGAGGGAGGGTGGGCAGAGGAGACTGTGAAAAGGCAGAGATACTAAACAAATATTTTTGCTCAGTATTTACAAATGGAGAGGGGGGGGTGCATAAAACAAACAGTAGAAACACTCTGGATACAGAAGTTGATACCAGCCCATTTACAGAAGAAAGGGTTCTGAAAGAACTCTTAAAACTGAAGGTGGACAAAGCAATGGGGCCTGATGGGATTCATCCCAGAATTCTAAAAGTACTAAGGGTAGAACTAGTGACACCACTGACTACCCTTTTCAACAAATCATGGGAGGATGGGGTGGTACCCGAGGACTGGAGGAGGGCAGATGTGATTCCCCTTCACAAAAGTGGGAGCAAGGCAGAAGCAGGAAACTACAGACCTGTTAGTTTAACCTCAGTGATAGGGAAAATGATGGAATCACTTCTGAAGGAAAGAATTGTTGAGTATCTAGAGGCCAGAGGGGCACAGGACCCTAGGCAGCATGGATTCACAGCGGGAAGGTCATGCCAGATGAATCTGATAGATTTCTTTGACTGGGTGACCAAAGTAGTAGATTAGGGAGGGGCTGTGGACATGGCCTACCTAGACTTTAGCAAGGCATTTGACACAGTCCCACACAAAAGATTAATATACAAGTTAGCCAGCCTGGGAGTGGGTCCCAAGATGACAGCCTGGGTAAAGAATTGGCTGGAGAATAGGACACAGAGAGTAATAGTAAATGGAGTCCACTCAGAAGAAAGGAAGGTTACTAGTGGGGCACCGCAGGGTTCAGTATTAGGACCGGTCCTCTTCAATGTCTTTATAAGCGACATTGCAGAAGGACTGGAAGGAAAAGTATGTCTCTTTGCAGATGACACAAAGATCTGCAACAGAGTTGATGCACAGGGTGGGGTGGAAAGGATGAGAAGGGACTTGGCAAGGTTAGAGGAATGGTCAAATGTATGGCAGCTTAGATTCAGTGCTAAGCAGTGCAAGGTAATGCACCTGGGAAACAAAAACCCAGGGGAAGAGTACACAATGGGGGGTGAGATACTAACAACAACAAAAATGGAAAGGGACCTGGGGGTAGTCATATCAGATGACCTAAAGGTGGGCAAGCAATGTGAGAGGGCAGCAAGGAGGGCTGGGGGATACTGGGATGCATAGGGAGAGGCATCACCAGTAGAAAACAGGAAGTTATTATCCCTCTGTACAGACAGCTGGTGAGACCCCATCTGGAGTACTGTGTGCAGTTCTGGAGACCCAATCTTCGCAAAGACATAGACAGGATGGAAGTTGTCCAGAGGAGGGCAACTAAAATGGTGCAGGGTCTGCACCGGAAGACATATGAAGAGAGATGAAAGGAGCTTAATATGTATAGCCTCGAGGAAAGGAGGAGAGGGGACATGATAGAAATGTTGAAGTACCTCAAGGGAATCAACAAAGTCCAAGAGGGTAGCATCTTTAAAAAAGAGGTGTGCAAGAACAAGAGGCACAATTTGAAGATAGAGGCGGCTCAGAGGTAATTTAAGGAAGTATTTTTTCACAGAGAGGGTTGTGGATGCATGGAACGGCCTTCCGGAGGAGGTTGTGGAGTCAAAATCAGTGGTGGAATTCAAGCATGCATGGGACAGTCATAAGGCAATTCTAGGGGGTGGGGGTAGGAAGAAGTAGGCTGCTGGTTAACTAGGATCTGCAGCTTATCCAGTAGGTAGGGAAATGGGCAGACTGGGTGGGCCAAGCAGTCCTTATCTGCCATCAAATTCTGTTTCTATGTTTCTATGTTCTATGTTTCTATGTTCATCAATTTCAATGCCTATGGAGGAAGTAGGAAAAAAATCAGATCTGCTCCTTCAATTGATTTATCCATGGGCACATGATAATATTTTCATTTCTACTTGGTACTTGATTCTATAAAAATCAATACTATGGATTGCTAAGGCTATAAAACATTTGGTGCTTTTCCTCCATGGCTACTAAAAAACAGTCTACCTGCAGTAAGTGCAAACTCATCAGCATTTCAACAGTGAGTGCAATGCCCTGTGAATTATGCATTCCAGACTCCTTTCACTGTCATGTCCCAGACCCCCTTGTGGCAGAACCGCCAACTCACATTTCAGTCAATAAGCAACTCCTAAACAGGAACACACACTGGCAGTGCATTAGTGTCAGAAATTGTGGGACTGCATAAAATATTTCAAACAGTACACATTATTTAACTGTAAAATGTACCACATAATAAGCCAAAATGCAGAATATGGGCTCAGTGAGATGCATATATTTACATCAGGAAGAAAAACAAAAAGTTGCAGCACTGGCTATAACTAAGCTGAACATATGCAGGGTTTTATTTAACTCTAAAAATTGATTAGCGTTTTGCTCATACAAGTGCTAAAACATTGTAAAAATGCATAGTACTTGCCTCATTGTGTTTAACAAACATAACACTTCTAGACAACCTAAATAAATACTTTCTGTAAAGCAAGTATTGTCCCAGGAAAAAAACTGCTAATCAATTATTTAAAACCCTGAAATGACACATGGTGCACAAAACAACAATAATAATAAAAGTAATAAAACTAATATTCCATATGCCTTTCTTGGGACTACTTTGGACAGGGCATCAGGGTTGGTTTAATATTACCTCAGACTGAACAGTTGCTCAGCACCCTGAGTTTGAGGAGGGCCAGTGATTTACAGTTTTTCCCCCTTATTATTTTTTTCTTTTTTTTTACATAAATGCATGTCTTCCTGTCAGTGTTGGTCACTTGCAGGCTGGGGCGAGAGGGGTAGTCGGATCCTTTGAAGCCACTGCTCATTTGCTGACACATTCACCATTAAGCTACGGACTCTCTGATCATCTGGGCACAATAGAAGCTACCAGTGATTGGACTGTCTCCAGCATAATTACTCACTTCAATGTGATCTCTACAGCACCAAAAACCATTCCCCCGTCCCCACCTTTATTCATCATAAGGTACTTCACATCTTCCCTGGCCGGTCCATTCAGTAGCGTGCTTTGATCTCTGCCACTGGCACCTTCCTTCCAGTTGTTAAAATATCTCTGTCACACCCTCTACTGGCAAGTCATATACCATTGAGGAGAGAGTGCATTTCCCTGTGTCATTTTCAAACTGCCCCTCTCATCAGTAACAGTTCACTGAGACACATGGTTTTAAATTTAAAAAAAAGTTGTAAATTCACATTTTACCTACTTGAAACAAAACTATAATAATTTCATTCAAATTTTGCAACAAAACTGATGTTTAGAAATAGTTTAGACGTTACTTTACTTGTGAATGCCTGTACTTCAGATAGAGACAGCACAGCTGTGGGTTTGTTTACAGTACAACACATAAGAAGTGCTATCTAATTCTATGTCTGTTCACTTCAAACTATAATATACATATATGGAAAGCCTGAAACAGGTCACCAGTGCTATAATGTATTCTCGATCCTGCTTCAGTGTATGACCAGTAGACGCACATGTTGATTTCAAATCTATTAGTGAATATGTGCTGACCTGGGTATATTTTTATTAAGATTTGTTTAAGGTGATTGTGTTTTTTTCCTGTTTTAACCCTGCAAGACATCGTAGCGAGCAGGTAAGTTTGTACATGACTTTTTGGAGAATTAATTAAAGCTCTCACTCTGAATTGCCTGTTAACAGGAAAACATATGTTTTGAGTATCAGGAATGGATTATGAGATGGGTGACATTTACTTCAAAGAGAGTTACTGGCAATACATTATGAAACCACGGAGTGATAAAAAAAGAAAACGTGAGCAAGCGATATCAGCGTCTTGTGCATAAAGCATAGCTATGTTAGGAAAATATGCAGGTAAATTTCAGTACAATGAATATGATATATAATGTGATTTTTTACAGATTGCAACTTCCACAAATATTTCATAATATGTTATATATATATATATATATATATATTAGAGACCAAAAAGTCTGTTTAATGCATTAGTTAGGGTTGTTCCACAGCGACAAAAGCGAGAATTAGATTGTTAGGGTTGAAAGCCCTTTTGGACCCCGCCCACCCCAATTGGCATCAGGTGCGCATTGGGGTTGCCGCCCAACTCTCACCCATCAGATGTGAAGAAGCAGAGGTATAAAAGAATGGGGTGAGAGGACCGACAACCTCAACACGCACCCGATGCCGGTGTAGGAGGAGTGAAGGTCCAAGGAGGGCTTTCAACTCTAACACCGAATTTCCTCACTTTTGTCGCTGTAGAACAACCCTAATTGATGCATTAAATGGAGTTTTTTGCCTCTAATTTCCCTTCTTTTTGAGAATGATAACGAGAAATAGTGAATGAAATGCAGAGGCGGGATAGTAACACGGTGCCCACAAACGCAAATGGTAATGCGCATGGTGACGCAAAGTGAAACAGAAAGAGAAACAGTACTGTAGACACAAATGGTAAAAATAATGCAAAACGCAAGCGCAAATGAAAACGCAAAGGGTAATGCACATGGTGGCGTAGACGTGAATGGTAAGTGAAACGGGTATGGAACTGCAAGCGGAAGCGGTAACGGTAACAGTAATGTAAGTGCACAGGCTGGTTTTCCCCAAAAGCTGCATAGAGAAAGACAGTGAGTACAAAGAATGTATGCATAATAATGGGTCTCGGAGCAGAAAATGAGGAGTTGGAATACTAAATTGCTTATATCTCAGGAACCGTACCATGCAGAAAAAAAATTTAAAAGTCGTATGATTTATGACTTTCCTGGCTAGTTTTGTACTTAGCTGCCCTAAGCATTTTTCTGACGAAAAGTCTGTATCTCGTACCGTTTCCAAGATACGGGCCCTGAGAGGTGCAGCGAAAGCCGAAATGTTATCCTATGGGAAAAAAAGAGAAGTTCGGAGTGCCATAACTTTGGCTCCATGTAATATCTTTTCACCAAACCACTGAAAGGGACATCTGTGGGATGTTGGCTTTCTTTCCTCCAAATTTCATCCCAAAAGACCAAACCGTTATTTTGCAGCAGGGCGGCAAAGGATTCCTGTATTGCAGCGTACACTGTAATGTTATCCTATGGGAAAAAGCATCAACTTTGAAGTGCTGTAACTTTGCCACCCTGTAATATTTTTTTTCACTAAAATACTGAAAGGCACATCTGTGAGATGCTGGCTGCGTTCCCTTCAAATTTCAGCCCAAAAGACCAAACCATTCTTTTGCAGCAGGGTGGCAAATAATTGCTGTTATTTTCCCACAGCCTGGAAAATACTGTCAAACTTTCCGAAAGCTTTCAAAAATTCATGCGACACTGTCGCAAATGCGAAAGTACTTTGTGAAAGTACTTTTTCCAGAAATCTGAAAAACATATTTCTGGTGTGTTTTATCAAAATAAAGACATGCCTAGTATTCTCAGGGTCCGAATAGGTGAATACAGAAAGAATTAAGTTGCTAGAGGGTCCCAAATTTAAATGCCAAACATTTTTCTGATGACCAACTGAAAACAAAATGGTGGATTTGCGATAATAAAAGGGCCCTTTGCGAAAGTAAAAACTGCATTTGCGACACTGTCGAACTTTTTGTTAACTTTTCCCATTGACTTAAAATGGGAACTTGTTTTTTGAATAACTTTTGAATTGTTTAATACTTTTTCACAAAATCTTCAAAAGGCACATTGGGGACCCCGGCCACACATTTCCTGAAGATTTTGGACCAGTCGGCAAACCATGTGACCTGTAGACGACCAAAGAATTGCAAAAGCTGCAAATGGAACAAGATCACGCTAATAACTGCAGCCGATAATCAACAGTACAAAGTTGGCAGATCCCAAGATGTATGGTTCTTGATCGCGTATTTCAAATTTCAGGCAAATCTGTTGAACGGTTGCAAAGTTATTAAGGTGAAAAATTGTAGGCTTAACATGTAAATGGCTCCTCATCCCTAACTAAGGTAGCACTGTCGTGCTACCATTATACACATATATATATATATATATATCTATACACACATATGTCTAGGTGTGCCTTTGGTTGGCAAAAAAAAAAAAAAAAACACCATAGTAAAGTAAACCAACTGCATATTGTGCTAATGTTTTATTGTTTTTAAACTTATAAACCCCTGTAGTATTTTGTACATAAATTTGTAGGTATGCTTTTAATTAGTAAAAAACAAACAAACAAAAAAACACCATAGTAAAGTAAACCGACAATACATTGTGTCAATCATTTATTGTTTTTACATTTATAAAGCCTTTTAGTATTTGATTTTCAAATCACATATTTCTAAATGGTTGAATGCAGCAGAAAATTCAGTATACACTTTTCATATGAACCAGTCACTAAGGGGAACAATAAATTAGTATTTTTGCATTGCAAAAAATTTAGGGAAGACACTTAAAACTAATAAGATGCATGCAAACAGGGCACAGGTCAGACTAATTTATTTACACACAATGGCCTGGATATTCAGAAATGCGCCAAAGGCTGGCGCAAGCCTGGGTGCAGTGCAAATCCAATGCACCATGGTGCAACCGGAGCCATATTCAGAGGTTGCACAGGCTGAACTGTGCCAATGCAACCTAGCTGAATATGGCAGAGTTGAGCCATGGCACAAAGTTGTGCCATGGCGCAAACAGAGGCGTGCCATGGTGCAAACAGAGATGTTCCAGTGCAACCCTGGAGCAGAGCAGCACAGCAACAGAGGGTGGCAGAGCACAGAGAACAGACCCATGGAAGCACAGTGACAGGCCACAGGAGGCTGCCTTCCAGCAGGCTACAGCAGGGCACACACAGGCACCCAGACACAGGACCCCAGAACACAACAGTGGCACAAATAGAAGGCAACAAGAGGTGCCAACAGCCAATTGAGAGCAACCAAGGGAGCCCCCCTCCACAGGCCACTGGCCATGCCCCTCTCCTCCTAGACCATAGCAGGCCACACCCAGAACCATTAAGCCAAACACACACATGCCACACAGGCACACAGGAAGCCCACACAGTGGGCACTGAACATGCTGGGTTGCAGGCAGCATGGCAGACCACATGGGACAGGCCACACAACGCTAAGCAGAGGACCCCAAAACAGTGTGCGGACAGTACCTGATCAATGACCATGGCTGTGTGCCACCACCATGCACACACCCCTGACAGCCACTCCATGGGCACCCCAAGGCACAGCCACTGACCCAGGGGATGGACACCACCATGGTGGGACACACCATAGCACACTGCAATGAACCACAGAAACACAACACGTGCCCCATTGCATGCAAACCACAGGGACAGACACTGGGCCACTGCAGCATGGCTCTTCACACCACCTGCAAAGCAGACACAGACACAGGCAGGTATGTCAGAAAAAATATATATTTAATAAAACTATTTACAGAAAAACAGGGGCTGGGAAAGGGTAGGTACAGTGAGGGAAGGGGACAGGGAACAGGAACTGTACAGTGGGGGGGGACTGTAGAGAAAGGCTAAACAGGAAATTGGGAAGACAGGTGATGCCTCAGCGATGGCCCCATCCAGCCACCCTGGCATTCCACCTCTCCCTCCTCTCCACCTCCATCATTCGGCGCATGGCCACCACCACCTCTAGCATTGAGGACACCACGAGCAGGGTCTAGTGCATCAGCCAGCTCAACATCTGGTATGGTGGTCTTTGCACTGGCCATCAGACACCTATAGAAAGGGACAGGACAGGTGATCAGTGCAATGGCCCAAGTAATCATGCCCACCCACAGTGCGCAGTGGGCAGTGGGACCACACACCCCTGGAGGGCCCGTAACAGCCATCCGCAGAGGGGTGGGCCAACACCAGCCAGCAACACAGTGCACCATGACATTGCACAAAGGTGGTCCCCACCGCACAATGGCCACACAACTGCGCAAGGACAGTCACATGGCACAATGCACTGGCAGCACCACAGCAACAACAGTGGCAGCCGGGCACACATCCACCCCACCAACAGCCGGCACACCCGTGCGACACACTCAGCTGCCATGGCACATGGCACAGGCGGCCATGCTTGCACCCACTCCCCCCTGCCACCCCCCCATGTACAGTGTGAAGGACCATGACAGAGCTTACCTGCCCCCTGCAGCCCTGCTGGTGCTGGTCCTCCACAGTCATGGCGCACCACTTGGTCCTGCGCTGCTGCAGTCCTGGCCCACCTGTGGTCCTCCGGCCCTGGAAATGGAAAGAAGACAGGTGCATATCAGTAACTGACCACAGCAGCAGTCCCCCAAACCCCTGTGCACAGGGTGTGCCCCTGCCCAACACATCCCGCATGCCTGCATGGCTGCATCACAATGCAAGCGGAAGCTGGCAATGCCACTTCATGATGTGCATGACGATGGTGTACCCCTCTGCAGGGCATGCCAGGCAGCCAAGCCAACACCAGAGGACAGCATAGGGCAGACATGTAACATGGGATGACTAACCTGGCTGTGGCACAGCCCCACACCTGGCGCATGTCTGAAGCCTCTTCAGCCAGTCAGGGTCCCTTCTGACGAGGTCACCATACCAGTGCCTGCATTGTTCATCTGTTCTGGGCTCCCCAGTCCTGTGCTCCAGGCTGGCAGCAATCCCCTGTCACACAGTTCCCCTTGCCTGCTGCAAGGGCACCTGCCCATACAGCTGGGGGAGTGGGGCTCCATGCAGGCCACAAGATTGGCCAGTTCCACCTCGGACCAGTTAGTGGCACATCTACCTCTGCCCTGCACCATTTTTCTCTAGCAGGTTTGGCAGCAAAAATGGCAGCATCAGGCGCACCTGTTCAGTACAGGTGCTGGATGTGTGATGCATGGGAGAATGTGCAGTGCCCACATATCGCACAGTGCCGGACATGCGCAGTGGGCATGGCTGATGGGGTCACGGGGGCATGGAGAGGACCCAGGGGTCAGAGGTCACTGGTTAGCACACAGTGCGCATGAGTGCAACTGGGAACATGCCATCATGTGCGACGTGCATGTTGCCGGCCATGCACAGCTTGCACAGTGCTGATACATCACACTGTTCACACATCCTGCATGATTGACACCATGACATCGCAGGGCCAGAGCACTGCACATGCGTGGGCATTGTGCCACCAGTTGCTCCAACGCAATACTATTGCACATGGTGCAATATCTCAATATTCAGATGCCACATGCAAATGAGCTCATCAGCCAATGCATGGCACAGTGGGGTGCATTGGTATGTCATTACTGTTGCGCTCAACTTCATTTGCATGCGTTGCACCTCATAAGCGCCACGGAACAGCACAGGCCATGGACTGGTATTGCAACCTTGATAGGTAAGTAGTGGATGCCGCTGCAGCACACTGGGAGCAGACAGCACTGCAGGGTATGATGTACCAGGGAGATGCCACCACTGACACACTGTGCTGTCCATGTCCACAGGAGGCAACATGTCAGAACATGAGGACGGTGTGGAGCGGGGGTCTGCACGGAAGCGCAGGCCCAACTTCACTAAGGCTGAAACAGATGTCCTGTTTAAGGCCTACCTCGACAGGGAGGCCCTGTTGAGTGGTGCAACATGCACACCATAGGCCAGGGCTGCTGCATGGGTGGAGGTGGAGACCTATGTGAACCAGCATGGCAGCCACCAGCGGTTGGTGCAGGAGTGCCGTAAAAAGGTTGGGACTGACAGGCAGCAGATTAGAGAGAAGGTCGCTGCCATCAAAGCATTCTGTAATGCCACTGGGTGAGGGCCAGCAGATGCACCCACACTGATGCCAACAGAGCAGTTAGTGGCAACCACCATGCGCCACACCACGGTGGAGGGTGTGCCTGGAGGAGGTTTCCAGATGGGTGGCAGCCCATCACTGCATGGTATGTATGTCAGACACACACAGCTGGTGGCCCGCAGTGCACGTATATGGTCATGCTGGTGTGCATGCGGCCGTCATGCATGTCATGTGCATGTGTGCACACCCACGTGCATGCCATGCTGCAGAACACAAGCAGTGGCAGCGTACGGGGGGCACATGTGCGCATTGCATCACTGACACACCTGTCTTCTCTTGCAGCATCAGCACACCTCCATGCAGAGAATGGGGCGCCGGCATCAGCAGCGGCACCCGTGGCCACTGGTACAGCCCTAGAGGATGCGCCTTCCACATCCACTGGCATCTGGGGGCCCGACAGGCTGCAGCTCAGCACCACAGTGCCAGTGGATGTCCTAGACATAGGGTCGGATGAGGCCCTAAATGTGATCCTGCAGGATGCCAGCTTTTGTGTCCTGTGTGTGGAAACACAGATCGGGGTGGGGTCTGACACTGATGATAACTACACACAGCTCCTGGACAGCATGGGCAACATTGTGAGCATGTCGCCCCTGCTGGCATCACAGACAGGTCCTACGCCCAGTGCTCTGACAGTGGCAGAACAGCTGCCTGCCACCACTGTGGGTGCGCCGCTGTACAGTGCTATGTATGTGCCCTGCAGTGGTGGTGGCACAGCTGCGCAGATGCAGAGTGACGTACAGTGGCTGGATGGGTGACAGTAGCAGGCTGCTGGTGCCAATGGGCAGCCAGTCACAGGGTCTGCCGCCGGTGCGCCTGCTGTACCCATACCCCCTGCGGACTCCACTGTGCAGCATCCACCAGAGGGGTGGGCTGTGCAGCATGGCAGGTCACCACCAGAGTAACGGCAACCATCTGGTTGAGCACACCCGGCCGCTATGGGTGTCCATTCAGTAAGAGTTGCTGCTCGCCACTGGGGTGCGTGCACTGTGCGTGGAGGTGTGCCAGTTAACTAAATGACAGGAAAGGGGCACTGCGCAGATCCTGCAGGGGATGCAACACATGCAAGAGGCCATGACTGCATCTTTGGATTGTATTGCCAGTGCAATTTCAGATGGCTTTGCACTGCTGGATGCCACAGGGCGTGGCTGTGCATAGGAGACCCCCCGCAGTGTGCTGTCCACCCCATGGACCTGGCGTCAGGTGACCCCAACACAGTTGATGCCGGGCTCTGTTGTAGGGATCCCAGGCATGTTCGGGGCTGGCCTGTTTGGGCACTTGCACACCCCCACAAGGACATGCTCACGGTCCCGCGGTTCCACCCCTGGGGGGCTGTTGCCCACCCCCCTGCTGATGCACAGCCTATGGCTGTCAATCAGCCCTGGCACAGCTGTTCCTGTAGCCATGGTGGCCATGGTTCCATGCAGCAGCCCTGATCTGTGGGCTGTCCTGACCATGGTCTGCAGCTGCTGCCCTGTGCACACATGGGTGGGGTGTGTGTGCCTTACCACTGGTGTCGCACCTGTGTGTCATGCTGCATGCAGCCTGTGTGCATGCATGCCCAGCCACTGGACCATTTGTCATGGGCGTGATGAGGGCAGTCTAGCACTGGTTGCAGTGCAATGCGTCTGATCCATGCCACAGTTTGACGCCTGGGCGGGTGGGCGTGTGTATGTGTGTGTGTGTGTGTGTGTGTTGCTGTGTGTGGTGTGGTGGTGTGCCACTGACTCCCCTACTCCTGTATCACACCTCTGTGTGTGCATGCCCCTCACTAGGCATGTCCCTGCATGTGTGCTGTTCCTGTCTGTGTGGCCCATGCATGTGTATCACACCACCTACCTTTATTCACCGTAGTGCTTCTGTGTGACACTGTCACGGTGGCGTCAAGCCTGCTGCATCAGCCGGGGGTCTCTCCGCCCCAAGGGGTGGCTGTCCACCACCCTCCAGCCCATTGTCCCCATTGTCCCCACTACTGTCGCCCTCATGAGCCTTGACAGCTATCCCACGGTCAATGGCCATGTTGTGCAGTATGCAGTAGGCCATGAATAGGCTACAGACTTTGAGGGACTGTACTGTAGGGCACCGCCTGACCTGTCTAGGCAATGGAAACATGCCTTCAGCATGCCAAAGACGCGTTTGATGATGTTGCACATGCTGGTGTGTGTCCCTCGTTGTACCACTCCTCTGCTGAGGATGACAGGAGCTGGTAGGGAGTAAGCAGCCAGGACCTCAGGGGGTATGCACTGTCACCTGTATAGAGAATGACATGGTTAGCCCTCTGCTATGCTGTGCTGCACCCCTTGCCTGTCCCTAGAGCCCAGAGAGAAAAAATGTGAATTCTAGTGTGTGAAGCAACTTAAAAGGTGTGAGCATGCTGTTTTGGAATTGTTTGAGTTTCAGGAGTTTGTGGTGCTCCTTCTTAGCATGTTCCCTAAAATCATTGTTGGGAGCACAGTGTATAAAAGGAGACAATTAGTCACATTAGCCATTGAGGCATTGGAAAGTTAGGGACTAAATCAAGGGTCCTGCCTTGATGATGGTGATTTAGCTTACTCACACTGGAATTCCAGTCTGAAACCAAGAAGACCCACTCCTCACATGGAGCTTAAAGTAAATATAGCCATTTTTGGCAGTGGAAAGTTTAAATATGGTATGTTGTGTGGGAGGGGTGCACTGGTATCTTTGGATTGTTTGTTGTATACCACAACCCGGTAGCACCCCCTAGAGAGAAAAAATTTGAATTCTAGCATGTGAAGCAACTTAAAAGGTTTGAGCATGCTATTTTGATACTATTGAGGTCACGCTGACTGGCCTATAGTCACCTGGGTCATCCATGGATCCACTCTTCTGGAGTAGCACCACATGTGCTGTTCTCCACTCTAGTGGCACCACTCCTAACGCCAAAGATCTATTGAAGAGGACAGCCAGCAGGACCACCAAATCCTCTGCTAACTCTTTCAGCACCCTGGGGTGTATTTCATCTGGCCCTGGAGATTTGTCACCTTCAGGGCCATCAACCCCTTCCTCATTCTTTCAGTCCCAATTACCCCTATGCCCACCCCATTCCTCCCTCCTTCTGCCTGCCCGTGGTACCGGTCCATCCTTTTCCTTTGGAAAGACACAGCAAAAGTATTTGTTTAATACCTCTGCTTTGCTCCCATCTTCATCAACCCAAACATCTTCCTTTCTCAGCCTAACAATGCCGTCTTTCTTATCCCTCCTTTTGCTTATGTAGTGAAAAAAGGCCTTTTCCCCATTCTTTATTCCTTCAGCTACTTGTACCATCCAGTATACACAACACAGGGAGTTTTGCAGGTGATATACTTCCATTATTTGTGTTCTTTATTTGTTACTGGATTTTTAAACAACTCTTTCTCATAGGCAAATCTGCAGACATTGTAATTATGACAGGCTTAAAAGCCATCTCTCATAGCCAATGTTTCTTTAGACTTGTCTACACAGTGACTCACTATGTACTCAGATATGTTTTTTCCTCTCTGAAAGGTAGCCCTCAGGCATGTTCCAAGGTAGAGCAAGGCAAGGCAATTTTATTTATAAAGCACTCTTTTCCAAGGACTCAGAGTGCTGTACATAATTTAGAAGTTGTAAACAGAACAAAACCCAAACAAAGGCGTGATAAAATACATAAAACCACTCAACTATATAAGATCAGTTAGTCTAAAACTCATTACCTGGGGAAGGCCTGCTCAAATAAATAAATTTTAAGTAATCTTTTAAAGGTCTCCACTGTGCCAGCAGAGCGGCTACTCCCAGAAAGGGAGTTTCAAAGCAATGAAAATGCAACCCAAAAGTTCTGTCCCCTAATTGTTTCAGGCAGTATGGTGGAATAACAAGTAGGCCAGCATCACTGGAGTGTAGGAGTTGGGTTGGGAGATAATTAACCAGGAGATCTTTCAAGTAGTCAGGTTCCAAACCACATAGGGCCTTGTATGTTAACAAACACATCTTGAAGGTCACACATTACCATGAAGACAACCAGTGCAGCACGCACAGGACCAGTGTGATGTGGTCCCTCGAAGAAGTTCCCATCACCAGCTGGGCTGTGGCATTCTGGACCAGTTGCAGGCATCACATTAAATCTCTAGGTAGCCTTAAGTACAGAGCATTGCAGTAATCCAGCCTAGAGGTAACGAAAGCATGAATGATCATTGCCAGGTCAGCAGGAGCCTGATGTGGTTTGATCCTGATGATATTACAAAGATGGTAAAAGCCAGATTGCACCACCACTGACACCTGCTTATCCACTGTCAGTCTGTGATCCAAAATTATCCCCAAATTCTTAACTGCATCAACAGCAACAAGAGGTTGGCCACCCAACATAGCAAAGCTACCGGATCTCCCATAACTGAGACACCTTGATAACTAGGCTCAATCCCCATGACCTCTGTCTTTCCAGGGTTCAGACATAACCAGATTGAGGCCATCCAGTCATTTATCTTGGCAAGACATCACTTCAGCTCTGCAGCCACATCATCCTTGCCAGGAGAACAAGACAGATACAGCTGAGTATCAGCTGCATAGTATTAAAACTCAACCCCATACCATTTAATGATCTCCCCCAAAGGCAACATGTACACAGAGAACAACATAGGGGCAGGGGTCGAGCCTTGAGGGACCCCACAGGAGAGCATTGAAGTCCCATAGATTAAAATTCTCCAGGAAAACTTGCTGTGTTCTCCCAGTTATGTAGGTTTCAAACCAGTGTAAAACAGTGCCGGTGATGCCTACATAGGTCCTCAGGTGACTCAGCAGCATACCATGGTCCACTGTGTCAAATTCTGATGAGAGATCTAGAAAGACCAAGATGGAACAATGTCCTCACTAGGAAGAGATCATGAGAGGAGAGTCAGACAACAGCAGTTTCAGTGCTGTGGCAGTACTGAAACCCCAACCGGAGAGGTTTGTAGATGTTATAACTCTCCAGGTGATCCACAAGCTAGTCAACCAGCAACTTCTCCATAACCTACCCCAAAAAGGGGAGGTTCAAAACAGGTCTGTAATTTTCCAGAATGTCAGGGTCCAAGGAAGGCTTCTTTAGGAGGAGGAGGAGTCTGACCACAGCCTTTTTTTTGCAGCTAGAAAGACACCCTCCCTCAAGGAGCAATTGACGATCTCAGTGATCATCGGAACCAGGGATTCACTACAGCCCAAAACCAGCCAAGTTGGTCCAGTGTCCAGTATACAGCAGGTGAGATACAAACCAGAGATCACCCAGAGGACCTCATCCTCCAAAACCATTCGAAACTCACTGGAGGTAGGCAAATCTACCTTACCAGATTGTAGGCAACTGCTGGCCCATGACAGGCTGCTTCAAGAGATACCTGATCTGATAGAGGAGACCTTGTCAGAGAAGAATTTGCCAAAGTCTTTGCACTTATCTGCTGAAGAGACTCCAATGGATTGTAGATAGAGAGGATTTAGCAATCAGTCTATGGTGTGGAAGAGTTGAACTAGCTGATTCTTCCCTGCAGCAATTGACGTTGACAGGAACGCTATATTTTTTATGTTGATTGCCCATTGATACTCAGCATAGTAAGTTTTCAATGCCAGTCTGTCCTCCACTTACCATGACCTTCTCCAAGAACACCCCAACTTCTGTCCTTTAGTCTTCAACTGACACAGCTCAGCATAGTACCATGGCGAACTGCAATGTGGCATCAAGGGATGAATGCAGTGAGGTGCCAGGGAGTCTAAGGCAGCCAGGAGAACTTTGTTATCATGCTTCACGGCCTTCTTAGACCCCTGTGCTCACGCTAGCATCATACCCAAGATGTCTAGTACCTCCTGGAGGTATGAGGCTCCAAATTATCTTTGGATGGTACCAGATCATCTTCATAGAAATGGTCATAAAGCAGGGAGCCCCAGCAAGGAATGACACTGCATTGACTACACTAATGTCATGTCCTGAAGAGAAAATCAGGTCCAAACTGCATTTCAGAGGCAACAGCCTGTGCTAGTCCCAGTGAGGACATCAACTGGAGAAATTATTGTCAAAAATGCAAGGATTCATCATTGACTCATTTATTTATTTATTTTTTGTTTACCGGGTAGGTGCACTAGCCATGGTCATGGCTATTTTCAGGCATGACTCAGGTAATGATGTCCCCCATAACACTAACGGTCTGGGAGCATTAAACACCCATTCGGTCATGAAGTCCACCAATTCCTGCAGGAATCACACCCACAGCATGCAGGACAGTATATGAGAATGATCCTGCCACTGACGCCCACAGCAACATCTAACTGTCACATATTTAAAAGATCTGAAAGTTCTCCTGGTGAGTACAATAAGTCCCAGAGTGGATGCAAAACAAATGGCCACCCTGTTTCCTCTGCGATCCCTCCTCGGGCAATGCACCATAGAATAATCTGGTGAGACTGATGCCTCCAGAACAGGTCCAGTGTTATCACCTATCCAGGTCTCTGTGATGAAAACAAGGTCAACTGAGGAATTTGTAATGAAACCTTACAGCATTGCTGCTTTATTGCTCAGTGATCTTGCATTACATAGAATGTCTCGAAGGGAAGGAGTAGAGCTGGCTCAACAGACTACTTCTTGCTTGATGACATTTGTCAGGGCCCTAGGGAAGGGAACTAGAGAGGGCGTACGGCATACCCCACTCCAGAATCCTTGTACTCCCTGAGCATCTAATAAATCTTACCACCTCAATCTTGCCCCATCATTGAACCCAGGATCTACAGTGCAGGCTTTGCCCCATCCTTGAAGAATCCCCAGTCCCCTGCAGTGGCTGAGAACCTCAGCAGGGAGGACTAGTGGGGTTCCTGCAAAAGGACAGAACTGTCTTAGGTAATCACCACAGTTGATGAGCCAACCTACTTAAGCTCTTACACATGCTACCCCAGCAAACCTAAAACAACAGAAATATACAACACTCAGCCCACCAGTTCAAAGCTGAAGTGCGTGTTAGTGGTGATGTTTGTGACCCATACTTTTTAATTCTATTTTTGATTACCCCTTATCTCTTGACTTGTTTGGTACCCTTCTTTCTCCATTCTGAGTCTGATGTACTACTTTTTTCACATTTGAAATAATAAAGAGAGTGTTCCTTTTAATATGACTTGAACTAGGTTTTCATCAATATTTTCAGCTGTTCATTTTAGCAACAGCAGAAATGGTTTTAAACAACTGACATACAAAAACAGCTGAGAATACTGATGAAAACTTGGTCTGACCAAAGTAAAAGGAGCACTCCTTTATTATTTCAAGCGTGAAAATAAGTACTAAAATAGACTGAAATTTCAGAATGAAGGTTATCATACTAGTCAGCAGCTAAAGGACAATCTGTTATAGAATAAAAAATTATAGGTCAAAATTTACATCACTGTCATGCACTGCTGCTTTAAGTAAAATAAACCCCAACCTCACAATAAATACCATCTCGAAACCCAACAAATTACAAACATGAAAATACTATATATTTAACACCGACTAACCATACACTCTAGGCACTCACACAAATCCCACTCTGTTGGTCACACAACCAAACCCCACCCAAAACCCAATAAACAGACAGGTTTTAACAGACCATACAAAAGGACCCAATTTAAAAATAAAAGAAAAAGTTTCAATTTCCAGTTTAAAGTGATTTTTTGAGGTTTGCCATAGCAAATGGGAGAAGTAACCAGTAGGAGTTGTGAATCAGTCTCCTACCATTCAAACAGCCAAAAAGTGCTGTTTTCCATGAAAAAAATGCTTTCATTTCTGTGCTCTGCTTCATTTGCATAACCCTGCCCCTTTTTTCTCACTGCTACAACCCCCAACCATGATATCATGCAAGGAACACAAAGTTTTTAAAGGGGCATTGTCAGTTTTTAGCTGACTCTTTACATTGTTTGCAAGTAACTGTATCTAGCATCGTAATGCATAGAAGCAGTCTAGTGATTTGACTGTCTGAAAGCAGCTCAGAGTAGTGAAATCACTGACCCATAATTATACTCCTGAACTACCTATGGTCATTCTGGCCCTATAAGATAAACATAAAAAAGTATCATCATGCTCCCACATTCTGACAGGAGCTGTCACGTCAGACCTGTCAGTTCACAAGCAGGCAGTTAAAGTGAAACAACATCTACACAGAATGGCAAATTAGCCTTTTGGCCTACCTGCATCACAAAAACATTTTTCCACAGACTGTTATACAGACTGTACTGCTGTAAACACTACCAAAATAGGAAGCTGCACTTTTATTAGGGAAACAGAAAAATCAGCTATTTACTGTACCCACAATGCCCCATTATGTTAATCAGTATACAGGCTATTATATTTCTGTGGTCACTACAGAAATAGGAGACTACATCTCTCAGTAAAGAAATCTTACTAGCTAGATACAATATGCAAAATGCCTTGTTTTGAAAATAAACATATGAGAGCTTTGATTGTTGAAGCCACTACAGAAATATAAGACTGTACCTCACAGTAAGAAAATTGGAAAACAGCTTCTTATTATACCCACAATGCCTTGCTATACACATCTACATATTAGGTGCTATACTGTAGTCACCACTACTGAAATAAGGGACTGCACCTCTGAGTAATGAATATTTAAGTCAACTGTATAATTTACCCAAAATTGTGGGTTGCTGTATGTAAAACATTGACAGATCCCTTGCATTACATCATTCTGGGGGTATGGCCGCATGCAGAAAACTGGAGGGTGGGAAGAAACAAAATGCTGATAAAGCATAAAAAATTACTGTAAGATTTTTTTACAAAAAAAATTGCAGCTTCAACATCTGAAGCATGAGTGGCAATGGCATACTATGTGAAAAAGGCATTTGCAGAACTTCCATGAATCACTTTAAAGTGCAAGCAGCAGAGATGTAATTACAGTTATTCAGCTTTAATAATATAAACTAGTAGCCTGTGGGAACATTTCTCTGCTCTCACCAACTACAGGTCTGAGCTTGGGGTTTTTTTTTGTTTATATGGACCATATTTCATTGATAATAGACTTTATTTCATAGGAGTTCTTGCGAAAACCTGTCACAACTGTCACCTGAGAGGGGTCCACTGTTTCTCTTTTTATGGGGTTCAGTATATCCACTCTAGATACCTTTTTATCATTTCCCTTTGCTTTATGGATCTTTGGTGCTGAATATCCACAAGGCTGAAACCTACCTGAAAGGATCCTTTCCTTCTTTTTATATGTACTGTCCAATGTACAATTCCTTTCTATATGGAGGAATTGCCCATGTGGGATGTTGTCGACCACAGCTCACAGACGTAAATTGTCTGTACATAGTAGCCTATTTCCACTAATAGAGTTCCTGTACTGTTCAGATTTCACCTTTCCATCCTCAGGAATCATAACCTTTATATCTATAAGTTCTATCATAGAAGGATGACAATCAAATGTGCATTTAATATTTAGTAGGGGTGGGCAGAGCCGGGGTGGTTTTGGATTTGGTTTTGGATTTTTCAAATCCAGGCTGAGTTAGAATTTGGATTTATAAAGGATTGGAATTTGCCAGATTTGGCCTCTATATATAATTGAAGGAAAAAGTACAGTTACTAAAGAACTTATCATAACAGTGGATCTTTGAGAGGAGCTCTTGCAGTAGGCAACACCATTAGGACTAAGCCACCAGGACCACATGGAAAAATTCTAGCTAGCAGTCTACAACAAGGGACCGTCCCTCGATGTCAGCATGTCAAAGTCCGCTGTAGTATAAAAGGGGCGGCCCCCCATGCCCACCTCAGTTACTCCTGCCGGAGACCCTGAAAACAAGGTCCAACAGGAGAAAAAGAAGACTCCTGGAGCTGAGAAAGGCAGAGATAGAAAGAGCACAGGGGGATGGAGGGGAGGAAAAACATGCCTACTGCAAGAGTTCCTCTCAAAGATCTACTGTTATGGTAAGTTTTTACGTAATTGTACTATCTAACTTCAAGGGGGTTCTTGCAGTAGGCAACACCATTAGGACTAAGTCCCAAGAAGTGCCCGAAGGGAAAAACCACGGGAGGAGGAAAGAGGACTGCAATAAGCAGAGAGGGCAAGGAGGCCCAAGCAATCCTCAGCCTAAGGCCGGCCCTCAGAAAGGGAGGGCAACAGGGTAAAAGCCCTGGCAGACATAGGCTGTGGCCAACAGAAAGAAGGCCAAAGGAATAATAGACCCAAGGGTGATGGGAGTCAAAAGGCCACCAAACAGACAGAGTAAGCTCTCCAAAGGAGAAAACCTTCTCTTGCTGTAATGAGAAAAAACAGAGGACTATGCATGAACTGAAGTGGGCCATGGCAGGGTTTCTCCAATGTCAGTCCTAATTCAGAGTCAAAGTGGTCCTTTCCTTGGTACCAAGAAACTCCCCTAATTCCTGTGAGAATTTCAGGGGAGAAAAAACAGGGATCAAGGGGTCCCAGAAAGAACAAACTTAAAGAGGGAAGGAAATTGCACCTCTGAAAAGAGGCAGGAAACAGGGTACCTAGGAAGATCTTGCTTTCAAATGAAAGTTGAAGCTAAAGGCTAACCCCAAGAGGAAGGGTCCATAGGAAAAAAATGGCACTTTCTTCCTGGAAAGGTAATGGGAGACCCTGGTAAGATCCAACTCCTCATTGCCTTATGAGAGGAGAAGGATTGGGGTGTCCCAGAAAGAAGCCTTAACATGACTAGGAGAGGCATGAAAAAAAAAAAAAACACTCCTCTGACATCCCTTCTGGAGGAGGGATACCCCTCAAAGGGAGCCCGGATCTCATCCCTTGTAGGAAAAAGAAGGGAGGTGGAGGAGAAGGCCTGAGGAATGGTAAAGACCAATAGCTTGGACCGTTGCCCCCTAAGGCTGCACATGAAGGGCCCAGGTAAAAGTAACAAGGGCTGATGGCAGGCCTGAAGGAGTAGAGTTTTGCTATTGTCCGATGAATGCCAGGCGATATGGTGACACATCCTTAAAGCGAGAGTTGTGAACCACCCTCAGGGACACCCCCAACTCCTTAGTGGGATAAGGCAACAAGCTGTCACAGAAAGGTGCGGGGAATGGGGGGGTGAGCAAAGAACTGATCCCCACCCTAAGAAATCCCCTGGGGGAGTTAGGCATTCCACCCTGAGTACCCATCAATGGGAAGGATGTCGTGCAAAAAAGAAACCCTAGAGCTAAAGGCATAAATCGGTCGCTCTGCAATGCAGAGGATCAGAGGAGGGTGAAGCATATCTCGGAGGGGTCTCTGGGACTCTCACTCATTGTCCAAGTTGTCTGGGGCTCGCCCCAAAAGGATAAAAATAGTAAAGCTCCACAAACACAAGCTAGACGCTCCATATCAAGCAGTACCCAGGGAAATCCCAGGAAAAACTAATGAGATATGGAAGAGCTGACCCAGGCCAAGACTGAAGGGCCCACGGTCAGCTAACCCTAAGGAGCCTTCCCGAAAGAAGAAAAGAGATGGGGGCCCTGCAGGGGTCCAGATAATAATGCTATCCCTCAACACTAGAGAGGAACAGGGAAGCCAGCTGATCCAAATGGACACAAGGAGGCTGTTGTAAAAAAACACCCACCCTATGCCTGAAAAACCAGGGGGTGATAGGCAGGCCACCCAAAGCATCCAGCGACAAGAGGGCTGATAGGAACAAGCTGAACCATAAGGCCATAAGCCCCCAAAATGAGATGGATCCAATATGGGCACTCGCTGACTCGGGTGGACATCGAAGCTGTCACTCATGACCAGATCCACCTGAGGCACATCCAAAGAGTGCAGCGCAGGTAAAGCTACACTAATGTAGAAGAATGTCCATACTGAGGAGGAGCCAGGGAGACCTAAGGAAACCCTAACCACAACTGGAAAAGCTGGTTAGAGTTAAGGTTGGAGTTCCTGTCAGGTTGCAGACCTGGAGGGAGAGCCTGAAGGGAAAATGGGGTCCTAATGGAGCCCCAAGCAGTGGTATCAGGCATAAGTCTAAAACAGAGTGCCACTGCCCATAAAGAAGGTAACCAATGTAAACATGAGCAGCCCAACACCTCATAAAAAAAGGTGTTTGACTGGCCAACGCTGGGTCCCAGCCTGAAGCCAGAGAAGCTAACTGACCTTAAGAAAGGTATGTAGAAGCCTGGAGGAAAGGGAGATCCCACTCAGGCATGGTGGGAGGGTTGGAGGGGATTGCTCCAGCTCTAACCTTCATTGAGGGTGGTGCCACCCCCCTCAAGCAAGAATGAAGATGAAAGGTGCAGGCCCTACACCAGTAGGCACACTGTCCTATCTGGGCCAAACAATGAATATGGATGGCCTGGCTAGAGGAGCATAAGGTCTGATGGCCGTGGAAGAAGGAGGGCAAGGCTCAACCCTCCCAAAAAAATGCAACCGAGGAGAGCCTGAGTTCCTGTATGCCAGGCATCACCTTGGGCCAATATCCAGCACAGAGACATCCCTAGTAGGGAAGCAATGAAAGGAGAACTGAACAAATACCAAAGAAAAGAGGGAGTGTTCTCTCTTTGCTTGGTTCTCCACCTTTCCCTGGTCCTCCCAGCCTGTCAAAAAAGGGAGAGGAGAGAGGGTCGCCAGGGTTTAGGAGGAGATAGCAGACACCGATGGCACTGCTACCTCTGCCCAATGGGTCTTAACAGCCAGGGCAGCCATGGCCAAAGAGACCTGGTGCTTGCCCCAGATCCCAGAGAGCTGAGGGTGCTGGGGTCGTTGCCCTTGAAAGTGAACTGAAGGTAGGTGTGACCGACCCCGTGACCATAATAGCCGGTATGAAGGGAAGTTCTGGAGTCTTGCAGGGAGGACAGCATTACCTGAATGTCCTCCCCAAACAACACAGGGCCCCAGAAAGGTGCATCCAGAGTGGAAGCCTGAACCACTGGAGTAAATTCAGTCAGATGAAGCCAAACATGATACCTGATACAGATGGCGGAGGCTGAACTGCGGGTGGCCACGTCTACTGTGTTGTATGAGGCATGGAGGGCGTGAAAACCAATGTTAGAGGCAAAATCCAGGAGTTGCTCCATCTGGGACCAAGTAAGGGACTCTGGTATAATTTGAAGCAGATCCCCTATCTGCCCAGAAAGAGATTGCTGGTGTGTGAGCATGTGCACTAGATACTTCTAAGCCCGCAAGGGTAGTGTCGAAGAGGCACAGACCTTGTGCCCCAGAATGTCCAAATGTTTGGACTCCCTATCTGGAGAGTAATCCCAATGACTGGACCCTTTGCACTCCAGCTGGGCCCCTGAAAATATGGAGGTGTCAGCCTTAGGGTGGGAGTCAAAGTGAGTCTTGTCGTCCAGTGCATGATATAGCCAGTCGGCCTTCTGTGGAGTGGCAGGGACTGACGCTGGCTGCTGCCACATTGTAAATCAAATATCATCATGTGGACCCACCAAGGGAGGAATAACCATGGATTCAACCTCTGGAAGGTGCATATGCTGTGCCAGACAGCACCTTTGAGGGTCCTGCTCCTCAGTGCACCAGCCCTGAGAAGCCTGGATGGTCTTCATCATCTCCAGGAATGAGAAGTCCTCAGGAGGGGACTTAAGGGTGTCTCAGATCCATATCTCCCCTGGGGTGAATGTGGTGGGGAGGCCAGAGACCCCAAGAAGTCTGAGACAATATGTAATGACCCCGCAGAATCTGAGGCCAAGTGCTGCAAGGGCAAAATACCTAAGGTCGTGACCACACCCGCACTCAATTGACGGTCTAGATCAGAAGGGGAAGACTCCATATCCAGTGGAGGAGAGGCCCTCTGCTGAGGAGAAGCTGGAGCAAGTAACTGGGTAGGGTTCGGCCTTTGGACTGATGCCCACCAGGTATTAAGAAGAGTGCTATAGTCGGCCGATGTCTGTCAAAGGAGCATTGGGTGAAAGAAACAACTTAGCACTAGGTAGTGCACCAGGAAGCCATAAATGAGGCCTGATGTCATGCCTGACTAGCCCGACAAAGGCCCAGAAGGCATGGACTGAAGGTTCAAGTCCAGAATCGAAGGTTCCAAAGATTGACCCAAGGTCAAAACTGGCTGCTGCACCTGACCAGGCAAGAATTCCAAGGGTTCCAATGTAGGAACTGGCTCATGGTGAGACAAGGTGACTACCAGCAGTGGTGAGGCCTGGGACGCCTGACTCTAGGATGCAGGGCCCTCTGACTCCAATGGAGGGTGGGTCTGCATTGGGAATACTGATGAAAGACCAGCAGCAGTAGGCCTTGCTGGAATCTGGTGGGGAGCAGCCTAAGAGGAAACCATCAGCAGCAGCTAAGGAGCCAAAGGCACCATTGGTGGGTGCTCCACAGATGCGGGCTGTGGCCTAGAAGGTGTCAGAGGGTGCTGGTCTGACTGACCATTGTTGGGCCCCAAAGTGGGGTCCAGCAAAGACACTGAGGCCGGGAGGGTGGAAACAGTCAAAGCCTCACCCAAAGAAGCGGCCTGGCCACCTGTTTCAGGACCTTTGCAAAGGATAGGCCTAAGCAATAGGGGTGGCGGGAAGGAGGAGGAATCATCCAATCCCACACAAGCACTGCTCGCCATGGAAATAATGATGGGATGCTTGATCACAGGCAGCCCAGAAGGAAGGAGAGCTGGTGTGGAAGAAGAGATTGACCCCCCTATGGGAAGAAGACTCAGGATGTGTTGTGACCCCCGGAGGCAACCGTGACTCTGTAGTGGACCGTTCCCAGTCCCAATGCTTTTTATGCTTCTTCTTTGAGGATAAAGTCTATGCAGAAGCTCCCGCTGTGGCCTGGGTCTGCAGCTCTTTTTCCAAGGTGGCCAATCTTTGCTGAAGGAGATGGGTCTCCAGAGCCTTCTGGCACCCTTACCACATGACTTGGTTGAATGTTTGGCAGATCTGGCAGGCTTCGTGTCATGGTCCGGGCCTTGGAAAATAACATACATGGTATGACCATCCTTTTCAGGGAGCTGCTTTCCACAAATGCACTTCAATTTGTGGGAGTCTGCAGAGGAAGCTGGTGATGACATGGAGTCAAAAATGAACTAATAACTGAAAAACAATAAAGAAAATGGTGGTTGACTGTAGCATGGTTCTGCAAGGTCCAACGAGTGCAGGTTGACAGTGGGAAAAGAACTGAGGTGGGTGTGGGGGACAGCCCATTTTATATTAGATCGGACATTGACGTGCCAATGTTGGGAGTGGTCCCCAGTTGTAGATTGCTAGATAGAATTTTTCCATGTGGTCCTGGCACTGGCAGCTTAGTCCTAACAGCGCTGCCTACTGCAAGAGCCCCCTCAAAGTTAGATAGGGGTCATCAAGAGATGTGCCAGTGGATCATTTTCTTTTTACAGGTTAGTGGGGGGGGGGCAAATGAGGACAGCATTAAACTGTTTTCTTTCCTACAGGATTTAACTTTGATTGGGGAAGAGGTGGGTAGCATGCATGATAAGAAGTTGGGAAAAGATGAGGGTGCTGAAAAAGGTGGGGTGTCTGTGTGGCCACTGGGCTTGGGCAACCCAGTGGCCAAAAAAAGGGAGTGGGGAGCATCTGTGTGGCCACTTGGCGTGGGCAACCTGGTGGCCAAAAAGGAAATTGGGTGGTCGTCTGTGTGCATGCCTCTCAACTGTCCCTGGTTACAAGGAAATTGTGTAGTTGCCATATTGGTCCTAATAAGAACAGATCCAGAAGCAAATGCATTGATACCTTTTATTGGACCAACATAGATGTTACAACAAAAGAACAAAGTGCTCCAGCTTTCAGACCAGCCAAGTCCTTCTTCAGAAGTTTTATGACAGTTATTCAGAAAATCCCATACTATTAACACCCAGACAATGCATAAAAAACAGAAATAATTCTCATTGATGTAATCTACTCACGCAAAAAATAACTGAAAATTACATCAGAGAAGCTAATTAACACCTGTATGCTTCTAGCTAAAAAGCCCCTGAAGGTCAAAGGTTATCAGAAGATCACAACAAGCAGAGAATTCTCCTCACATACATTTTAAAATGTCTCAGTATGTTTCAAGAAAACAGTGTAATGAAAACAAAACCTTGGGATGCTATTCTCCATAATTACATGTAAGATGAGGAGCCTTACAACTTTTATTGCAAGTGTCCTTGTATGTTAAAGACCACAGTCAATGAAGGGCAAACTTGTGGATAAGAAATACGTGCTAAAATGAGACATAATTGCAAGTTAAAAACAAGTCCCAAAATTAAATAAATGGAAATTCTCTATATATGGCATACAAAGGGTTAAAAGTAAAGTTTACTTAAAGTGAGCCAATGTTTCACACTAATGTAATACAAAACTTGGTTGGAGACATTTTCCGAACTATACTCTCAACCAGTTAATATATTCCACAAACTTTAAGGCCTTCAGTTTTGCAACAGGATTTTATACATGATAATATCAATTATAAGTGCCAAATAAAAAAAAATGCTTGTCAAGGACCACCAAGAAATTGAGACCATAAGCCTTATATGTACAGATTTCAATAAAGTGTCTGTGTATAATAAAACATGTACAGAAACAGTCTGAGGAATTTGAATAAAAACTCATAAGAATTAAATCCCCCCAACCCCCACCTTCCTGGGGAAAGATAACTAGTAGAAATGAGATATATGTATACGAGTCCTAATACACCATCATTCACAGCAATCATTGCAATATTTACCCAAAGGAATTAAACCTTTCATGAACCCCCAAGTAAATGAGATATGCATCTTAATATGTACAGAATTTAAAAATGTGATGATATGTAATTCAACCACTGACAACTAGTAGAAGGAAGTTAATATTCACTATATATATGTGAATGAAGAGTCCTAGTCACTGGAACACCATTATGTCATGTGCTGGAATAAAAGGTTCCTCAATATTACCACAATAACCACACCCACAATACCCACAAAAACACCCCAACACCCAAATAAAAATTACCGCGTGCCACACTCCCCCCACATACACGCGCAGACACAAACACACACACACATTGACACAGTGCTAAGGTGAGAAGCCAACATGTAGATAACCACATAAAGGGGATTCTGTGAGTATAAAAATAAACAAATCAAAGGCTCGCTGAAGAACTAAAGTGTTTACGCCATCCTTTGAAGTAAAGGTCTGTGTAAGTTTAAGTGGAATGATGTGTCATATACCCCACATCAATGTTCATGCCATCTTCCACCATACTGAGAAGTAAAATAAGTCTGATTTCAGAAGCCCATCTCTGTTGTGTACTGTTGAAATGTCCTTTTAACCCATCACAGACATGTCTGAGATTGAGTGGCCATCCTGGGAGAAGTGTTGCGCCACTGGTTTGTCAGTCATCTTCATATTAATAGTATGTCTGTGTGTTGTTGTTTGTCTCCCCCCCCTCCACACACATAACCTGTGCAAGGACATTTCTTGCACTGAATGAAATAAACAACATTACTTGATGTACATGTATAATTCCCCTGTATCCTGAATTGTCTGTTTTGTGATGTAACCACACAATCCGAAGTAGAAATCAGTTTACAAGTCAAACGTCAGAGTTGATGACATGGTCGCTTACCATATGAAGTCCTGGTATTCTGTTCTGGTTCAGGTTGACTCCTAATAATCAGGTTGACTAAATTAGGTGGTTGTTTAAAAGATAGTAGTGTAGTTCTTGAAAAATACAATTATGGGTTTCATCCTCACTAATTATTGGGTGGAGGTCCTTAATAATCTTACATAGAAGTTCAAGGTCAAGATGATATGTGACTGCTAAGGGTATTCTGTTGGTAATGGCCGTTTCCTTATATTGCAATATATCGAAGACCCATAGTCTCTGGTTATGGTACCCTGACAGAGGGGATCTCAGGGTTTGTAGAAGCCATTTTAAAACCGCTAATTATACAAAGGGACAGTTACATCCAGGACACTACACACTTCCTGTGTAATCCTTCTGATTATAAGGACTTACCACCAGATACCCTTTTAGGCATGATGGATGTAACATCCCTCTACACTAATATTCGGCACATGGATGGCATTTCAGCCTGCCTTAAATACCTGCATGAGAAAGGATTGAATCACAACATTGACCCTGAAGTCATGGCGAAACTTACTGAATTCATTTTGACACATAAGAACTTCAGCTTCAATGGTAAACCTTATGTTTAAACTAAGGGAACAGCAATGGGCACCAGGATGGCTCCACAGTATGCTAACCTTTTTATGGTGAATTTGGAGGAGGACTTTTTAAGGCACTGTACACACAAACCACTCACTTACTTCCGTTACATTGATGATTTGTTCATAATTTGGACAGAGTGCACTGACACACTTAAGGATTTTCATCAGGAACTTACTAACCTCCACTCAACCATAAAGCTTTCTCTGGAATATTCTGCCACCAGTGTAACTCTTCAGGATACCACTGTCACTATTAAGGACGGAACCCTACATATATTTATTTATGGGAAACCAACAGACAGACAGAGATACTTACACAGAAAACGTAATCACCCGAGTCACACAAAAAAATCTGTTACGTATAGTCAAGCACTTCAGTATCATCATCTCTGTTCAAATGAGGAAGACAGAGACACACATTTGACTATGTTGAAAAACACCTTTATTGAGCAGGGACACTCTTCCAGAGAAATTGATAGAGCAGTGGAACGTGCAACACAGGTACCAAGAGAACAACTTCTGCAATATAAGGAAAGGACCACTACCAACAGAATACCCTTAGTGGCTAAGGATGCTGGGGTCTCCTTGGTGTGGGACAGAGGTGTGGGGCATACAGGGGGCTTATGGCAGGGTTCTCTCTGGTGTAACCTGTGGCTGCCTTTGCACCCCTGTGGCCAGCACTATGCACTGTTGTGCATCACACGTAGTGCTGGCACACACTCCCACCCACCCCCTGTGCATTGTGGTCCATGTGGGTGGGGGATTGGTTGCATAGGGGCTGCAAGCCCTCCCTTGGTGCATCCTGCATGCAGAGGCACAATGGGTATGGAGTGTCTCCGTGCCTCACATACGCAGCATGGAGGCACTTCACACCTTTGAGCATAGGGCCCAATAACCATAACTCCAGCCTTGCGAATTGGTGTCAACTGTAATGCGCATGCCGGAGTTACGGCTACAGAAAAAAATGAAGCCCTCTCTCACTGGAGCGGTTCATTTCTTTCAACTACAGAACATGCCACGTCATCAAGAAGAACTACTGTCATGACCAGAGTGCCTGGTCATTGGTCTACACTGTCAAGCCCATTGCAATTTCAGCTGTAATTGACTTGGCAGTGACACACCTCTAAAATGTCGTTAGTAGCAAGATGTTTCTAGCGCAAGTGCAAGTGAACGTAAAAATAGCTTTTCCACTAGCCATATGGATTTAATGTAACACTGTGCACTTTATGGACATTTATGGATCTTTACAATTTTTATGGAATTTCCTGATGGACTACATATGTGGCATATTTTTTTGTAGGTTCTATTTATACACCAGATGCCAGGACATCTCTCAGAGGTACTCTCTTGACTCCACTGCCACTACTCCTTGCCTGAGACTCTTCATTCTCTAGCTGTCCCCACCCGGACTTCTCAGCCCCCTGGATCACCCCCAGTGCCTGCCTCACCTACCTGGTGGCCTAATGTGATCAGAGAATCCATCCGATGCGGAGTCCAGAGAAGTCATCAAAGGAAGAGGTCTGGCATGCGGATGTGGGCATGTGTCCCAGGTGCCCCTTGTCACCTTCCTAGTGTCGGGAGGTTTTTCTGCTTTTGTTGCCTCCTCAGAACTCGGACGTGCAATGACGTCCATGGCACAGCATGCTGATGTCTGCCACAGCTCTGCCCCACATTGTGGCTACTGCTAATTCCTTGTGCTGCCTCCGATGTCCATCAGAAGCTGCTAAGGAGCAGAGAAAACCCCAAAATCCTACCTGGGAAGGGAAAGCAGTCCTCTGGATGCTCAGTCCCTTCCCTCCTCTGCCAATCCCCGATGACCTGAGTCCATTCCTGAACACAGGTCATTGGCATGGCGCAAGGTGTGGCATCCAGCACCTCAACCCCTCAGTGCCACAGGGCCGGCTCATATGTGGCATATTAATTATATAATATTTAAATTTTATAGATTCTATGACAAAGAACTAGAGTATGTAGAGTCCAGTGTTTGCTGAGATTGTCCGGTGCTCTGTTTTGGAGGGTTGTTTTCCCAATGCCTTAACAGAGGGGCTGGTGAGACCCCTCCTTAAAAAAACATCTCTTGACCCTGATGTCTTGGTGAATTTGAGGCCCACCTCTAACCTCCCATTCCTTGGTAAGGTTATTGAGAAAGTGGTGACTCTGCAGCTCAAGGCACACCTCACAGCCTGTAACATCTACAAGCCCTTTCAGTCAGTGTGTAGGTCAAGATATATCACTGAAATGGCGTTACGTATGGGTGGCAAATGATCTTAGGGCAAGGGATAGAAGAGAGCAGTCAATTCTTGTTCTTGAACTCTCCTCAGCATTTGACACTGTGGATCACTCTGTGCTGCTGGACCACCTAAGGGAGTCTGTGAACTCACTGGTATCATTATCAACTGGTTTGAGTCCTTTTTGACAGGCAGAACACAGTGCGTGGTGATGGGAAATTTCTCATCCTGCCCAAAACCCCTGCCTTGTGGAGTTCCCCAGGGCTTGATCCTGTCACCTGCATTGTTCAAAGTGTACATGCTTCCCCTGGGTGAGATCATCAGATGGTACAGTCCGCGATTTCACTGCTGTACAGATGATACCCAGCTGTGCATGTCATTTCCACCCGAGACTGATGGTGCTGTGGAAGTACTAAACAAATGTCTGGCAGAGATTAAGGACTGGATGTCTTCTTGCAGGCTAAGAGTCAGTCCTGACAAGATGGAGGTGGTAGTGATTGACCCAGTCATCGGCGGAGTGTGGACGCTGCTGGGTCAGGAACAGGATTATTTCTTGGGCCCTCCCCGTTGGCAACATCCACCAAGGTGAAAAATCTAGGCGTCATCTTCCATGACAGATTGACACTTGAGGCCCAGGTGTCATCCATCATCAGGAGTGGTTTCTATCACTTGAGGAATGTCGCCCAGATCAAAGCCTTGATTCCACCTGATGACCTACCATCACTGGTACATGCATTTGTGACATTGCGACTTGACTACTGCAACACTATACCTCAGGGTCACTGTAGGTGTTCTCCAGCAACTGCAGTTGGTTCAGAATGCAGCAGCCAGATTACAGACAGGTCCGGTTGTGTGACCCCAGTTCTGCGCGAACTGCACTGGCTGCTGGTTAGGTGGATTATCACCTTCAATGTGGGCTTGCTCACCCATAAAGCCCTACATGGATTGGGCCCTGGGTACCTGAATGATCTGACTCCTGCCCGTCGTGGGCACTCCACTCTTCTACTGAGGGCCTCCTAGCGGTTCCCAGGGCCTGCCCAAAGTCATCTGGAGACTGCTCATTTGAGGTGGCAAGCCTGGTGTTGTGTAACTCACTACCAAAATCTTTGAGGGAGGCCCCATTGGTGGAGGCATTCAAGATGGGACTAAAGGTGCATCTTTTTAGGAAAGCTTTCTAAGGCCCATAATTAATAAACTGCTGTGATGTTTTATTTATATACTGATTTTAACTTGCTTATTTTATTATATGTTTCATGTTATTTCTTGATGTATATGTTTCCTATCCACTTGTACAGTGCCCAGAGCCTCCGGGGTTGGGTGCTTAACTTAATAACCTTTCACTTACTTACTTTACTTACTAGAGTATATGTAAAGTGTGTGTTTTAATCTTTTGATTGCCTTGCCCTTCTCCTCCTCCTCTCTCTCTCTCTCTTTCCCCATTGCCTCCTTCCCCCACCTGCCCTTGTTTTTCAGTCTACATTTCATTATCTTGTAATATCACTTTTTAGTATATAGAAAATACAAGGAATTTGTATGGAGTGGATGGATGTTTTAGTGAGGCTGTATATTTTAGATTGAATGTGTATTTATAGGTAATACAACTGGTTTTAATATGTGTATATACTTTTAAATCTTGTATATTTAATTGATGGTGTTTCAGCCTCCCAGAAAGCATTGAGAAAGAGCAAGGGTAGCTTGAAAAAGTTTGGTGTGGTGGGTGAGTGTTGTTCCTAGTTCCTATGATAAATCTTTTTTATGAATCAGACAACCAATATAGCGGGAGGGTTTTCTGCGTTAGCCTTACATGGTCTTTCTTTTCCACTGTATCAGAAACATCCTATTAATCATTAGGTGACTAGGGTGACAACTAATCCAAAGTGAAATACAAATTCGAGTCACTGTTTCTCTCCTTCTTGAACAAATCTGCTTTCACTCCTTCAAATTCATTTTTAATAATCTTTAACCTGGTTCAATAGTTACCTGACCAATCTCTCCCAGCAGGTCAAGTGGAAAGGTGCAATATCTGAACCACTCACCCTCAGGGAAAGGGTACCCCAGGGAGGCATACTGGGCTCCCTGCCATTCATACTATTTGTCAACGATCTGAATAAACACTGCGGAGGCTGCTCATTGGTCCAGTATGCAGATGACACAGTGATTTGCTGATCCTCAAACACCACTGCAGAACTGGGGGCTCACCTCCAATCTGATTTTGAAACATTGGAATCCTGGCTCACTGAAAATAGACTAGTTCTAAATGCCACAAAAACAAAGGCTCTGGTATTTGGCCCAAGAACTCTCGGACAGGACAGACACTCCCTGCTCCCTATAGTCTCCTCATCGGGAACCGTAATCGAGGTAGTGAAATCCTTAAAATACCTAGGCCTCACTTTGGACCAATGCCTCACACTGAAGCCTCATGTTGATCAGGTTACTAAGACACTGCACCAAAAACTTGGGCTACTATACCACCTGAATGTTCAGCTGATCTCCGAATCCAGGGTCACCATTGCAAACAGCATCCTTCTTCCAACCTTGACCTATGCTGCCCCGGTAATACAGGGTATGGCAAAACAGGAACACAATAGGATGCAAATGTTATACAACAAGATTGCTCGAATTGTCACTTTGTCTCACAAGAGGAGGCACCACTGCGAAGCACTAGCTTCCCTTAACTGGCCATCACTCACCAACCACCTGCAGTATCTATTACTGTGCAACACATATAAACTCATCTGCAGCCCACCTGACAGATTGGCTGGGCTGCTGGTCCCAAAGAGAGCAGGCAGGCTGCTCCGTATCACCGGGACAAATCTCCTGGAGGAACCTAGGGTATGCATCTCAGTGGGCACCAAATCCTTTGCCCGTTCAGCTCCGGTGCTATGGAATAAGCTTCCACCACAGCTTCAGGATGTGACCTCCCTTGGAATCTTCCAAAAGGGGCTCTGGGCTCATCACCTAATAAAAAGTGCATGTGCATGCGTGACAGCTCTGAACCATAACGACTAGTTCCCAGACTATTTCCGGCATGATCCAGTCCTGAACAAATACTTCCTCTTGGAAGAATCAACTATGCTGTCTATTGTCTGTTTGTGCACTAATTCTAAGCCCAGTACAAGTTCTGTTTATTCCTAATGTATAAATGTCTAAATCCTAATGAATCAGCGTTCTGACCGGATTGTAACAAAAAATGGTCAGCACACCTACTTGCTCTGTATGTGAACTGTTTGTGCTCTGTAACTAAATCCTGGTCACCCCTGAAGAAGGGACCTTTGGGGCTCAGTGGGCCTATCCGGTTATCAAAATTGAATAAATAAAATAAATAAATCCAGAAAACTCACGCAATGCAAATCTATGGTAATGGGTGGTAACTGACAACTTAATCCTTAAATCTAAAAAATGTACACAATGTAAATCTGTGGTAATTGATGGTAACTGAAAACATAAGATGTTCATTTGTAGGTTCCTTCCACGAATTATACAAATTCTCTTAACTCAGTTTCTGTCCCCTTCCAGATAATAAAAAAAAAAGTCATCTACTGGACAGAGTACTGGATGGGAGCTGCAAAACTGAGCACTGCTGCAGAAGAAAGGGACCTGGAAGTCATCATTAGTGACTGACTACCTCAAAAAAATCAAGCCAGTGTATCAAGGCCTATAGTAGTGCTAATAGGATGCGGGGGTGTATTGGAAGGGATATCGACAGCAGAAAATACTGTGGACTACTGTGCTCAGCTATTGAAGAAAAGGCTGGAATTGCCAGAATACTTTTATAATAGTAGGCATCCTTTAAAAGTCAGAGGGGAGAGATACCGTGGCATTTGTACAAAAACTGTTTCTGCATATCTCAGGGCCTCTAGGCCAGGGAATGACCTAAAAAACTGAGAGGGTGCACAGAGCGCTGAGAGCGATGCAGGTGCCAGGACAAAAGGCCAGAGCTATTAAGCAGTGAGACTGCAGCCAGCACTCTACTGGGAGAAGGTCAGATTTTTTATTTTCAGTGACCTGAGCCAAGTGGTGAGAGAAATACAGGAGGCATATCAAGAGGTTAAGCAGAGGCTCTGTCAATGTAGCATCAAATTCAGAGTCATTGTCCTGGATCAATTCATCATTCATTCTGACAAAGGCGTCCAAAAGCTTCACTCTGCTTCAGCCGCAGCTCAGCAACTGCTAGACTTTTTGCCCAATCTCTTCCCCAGATATCAAAACTACAAACTGTAGCCTGCAATGGAACACAAAAATATTGAGAACGTGAGCATGTCTTGAAGTGTCGAGAGACTCAAGTGCAGTTTATCTGGGACAATGCTTGTGGACTAAACCAAGTTTGAGGTTACTTGACTCTTTTACTTGGGATGCTATTGTGAGCAACTGCTAACCCAGTTTTATAGAACAAATTGCCCTCTGATTGGGTGACAGAGTACTGTGCTGGTCTTAAAGATGGTGACCAGACCAAATGTTTTTTCCTGTCTTGGCTCCTCGATACAACTCCATCATGACATCAGCCTTCTTTAACAACATCACCCGCACTTTGCAACTGTAGCAGTGTTTCTGACTGATGACTTTCTCTTGGAAGAATGGGGGATACAGAAGTGAGTGGTATGCTGATTGGAAGGAATCAGATGCCACTGCAGGTGGGAAAAAATCATGGTGACAAGCTGACCTCATCTGTCACCCCTTCTTACTGTTACGTGAGCGCTGATTTGAATAATCACCTCTGCTTGTCCCACTGAACTGTGCTTTTCATTTGGAGGGCTGTTTGCTATGTAAATACCCATCTATACTGGTGCAATGGTTGAATCAACGAGTAGACCTACATGAGTACACAGGGTAACAAACCTTGTTTTTAATTAGGGTCACCCTAAAATCAAGGTAGTGGGGCACTGGCAAAATGTAAGTCTAGCTGCCACTGCTTAGTCATTTCATTGGGGTGTGCCCTAAACTGCTTTTTAACATTGGCTGGGGTGCACAGTGGTGTGGTAGCAGCATCTCTAGTTTCTATGAAAGACACCCCCAAAAAGGCCATTTCAGCAGAGGCTTTTAACATGGATCAAAAGAATGTTTACAGACAGCATTATTCTCTTACTCAGAGGCTTGACCTGCAGACTTGAATCAATGCAATGTACTACATTCTAAGTGATATTAAGAGACTTCCTTTTTGTATTTTTCTTCCATGATTTAGACATGTTTAGGACAACAGGTTGTTACTAATATGTTTAACCAATCTCTGTTCTTCAAAGCTTGAGGTGGGTTATTAGGGAGCATTTTGAGTGTTTACCCTGACCTGCAGAAATGTTCTAAGTTTCCCGACTCAGCTAGAAATAGGAATTTCAGAAATTAATATTCATGGCCCATCCGTTCACCCTTTTCAGAATAAGAGGGGCAGGCTAGCTGAGAGCTCAGTCTCCACTGGAGTCCCCAGTAGGATATAGAGGGATCAGAGACAGAAGTAGCCAGCTAGGAGGAGAGAGAACTAATAAAAGGTCTGTAATACCCCAGCTGGTAAGCCACCCCTCAAAGGAGGTCACTGAGATCCTTGTGGATCCATTCCTTTTACAATATGCAAGGGAGAGAGCAAATATGTAAGTGAATCTTCACTGAGATGCTCTGTAGGAGGTTAGAATTAGGTCCCTGAAAGAGAATAGTAACCACCCCAAAAATGTGAATTTGGTAAATGGAAATGGTTGCTCAGATAGAAAGTCTGGCAAGAGTTAGAGTCAGTAAGTCCCCAGGATGGGACACGGTATAGGGAGCCTGCATTGCTTAAGCCACTACAGCTACCATTGTGGTGCTTCCAGCTATATCTGTTATAAATTAGGAGTAGATCATAATGTCGATATACTAGTTTAATTGATTCCAGTTGCTCACACAATAGCCACGCACAGGTACCGCTGCCGCTAGGGTAGTGCTCACCCTGATTGGGAGGGTGCTACCACCCAGTCTGGTATTGGGAGTGCCAATGTTCCATGGACCCCAAGAGGAAGACAGATCATTTGCAGAAAGTGGCCATCTAAGCCCTGTCAAAGTGAAGGGCAGTGTACACTGAAATAGGAGAAACTTAAGAGTTAGCCTGGTGAACTACGTGACTCTGGGAAAGGGGCCAGTACTTTGTATGGCTCATTCATGAAATAAGATACCACAGTTATGGGGGATCTTTATATCTTTCTGCATGCTAAATGAACATCTGGAAACACTTTTGCCCATGGCACAATCAGATAACAGATTCATTTCATGAAACATAAAAGGGGATAACACCCAGGTCTAATGATCAAACATACTGCTACACCACACAACATGTAAAGCCTTAATCATGTGCCTTCAGGAAATACACTTTTTTTTTTTTTTTACTTTATTTATCTCCAACCCTGGAGAACTCCTTCCAACAACCTTGTGAGCTCCCAGCTTCTACCTCCCTCCCTCCGTGACCACTCTTTCCCCTCATGCCACCAAGCACCACCTCCAGGTCTAAACCCTCAGGAGGTAGGGCCACCCTATCCACCCAGGGTGCTCTGTCTAATAGGGCAAGGTGTCCAGCACATGAGTCTGGCAATGGAGAGGAGATAGCCTAGAATTGGGAGTGTGGGCTATGGAAGGTCGAGGTGCCTTCATCTATCCCCAGGATTGGGGTTTTTCCTCTCTTTTTTGGCCCCCCCTCAGAGCCCGGTGAGCAAGGCAATGTAGTCCTGTAGCTCCGCCCACTCATGGAATATGCCGCACTTGCTCAGTCGGCGATCCTCCAGCCACCGCCAGAGGTCACTCCATGAGCAAGCGCAACCCCCACCCTCCCCTGGGATGAGAGAGCAGTCCTGTGGATGCTCGATCTCTTCCCCTGCTGACCCCCAGCTCATTCCCGAACCTGGGTCGCCAGCATGGCGCGAGGTGTGGTGTCCAGCACCTCAACCATCAGCACCATCGGGCCAGCCAGGAAACACACTTTAACACATGAATAAACAATATTTTTCAGTAGGCAGTGGGTGGGGCAAATCTTTGAGTCTGGGATAATTAACCATAGCTCAGGAGTGGCAATACTAATTGCTTGCTCAGTTCAGTTTCAACTTCAGGAAGAGATAATAGATTTTAATGGGCTTTTCTTTTTCCTTTTTTTAGTTGTTTAACCAGGAGTAGCACACTAAGTTGAAAGCTTTTTTACAGGAGCGACCTCGGAGCACAGGGAAGTTAAGTGACTTGCTCAGGGTCACACAGTATGCAAGTGGAAGCTGTGGGATTGAAACCCTGGTCTGATCTGCTGGATGTCACCAGATTTGCAGCTCAGAACCTTAAACCACTGCGCTAAACTGCCTTCATTTCCATAAATGGCTTATTGAGGAGAGTGGACATTGTTTTAACACGTATATACTGGCTAAATACTCACAACCTTAGATTTTTTTGTGAATATTTTAGCATACTTAGCCAGGTGACCTTGTGTCCCTAAAATTGTTGCAGGTGACTGGAATTTAGTTCCAGTTACAGAATTGTCTCAACCTGGTAATGGACAGAGAGGCCCAACTCTTGGGTAGAGGGCAGTTAGGGAGCTTCAGGATACAATTGGTCTGTTAGACTCCGGGAGGATCTTACATCCAGCCACAAGGGAATATCTACTCATTCCTCCCATGCCTCTTGGTCACAAATAGATTTCTTTTTAATAACCAGTGACCTCCTCCATGGCATCTCAGAGTGTGAGGTACAAAGTTGTGCTGTACCCTGTGTTGCTCACACATATCTTTGGGCATTTTTAGAATGTTGATCCACGCTAGAGGATTAGCAATCAATTATTAAATGACTCAAACACTCTTAAGAACTTAAAATAATTCACCGAATCCTTTTTTTAAGGATTAATAGGGGTATAGTAGAGAGAGAAAAGATGCACTGTGGTGTGCTTTTAAGAGCACTATTACGGGGGAACTTTTGCGCCTAGCATCTTAACAGAAAAAGGAAAATCAAGCCAATGAAACATGGCTATTCTAAGAGAGAGAGATCAGAGACGTAAAAAAATCATCAGTGAAAACACAGATGAGGACACATGGTAAAAAATTAAAAATGTGCTCAGGAAGCAATACCATGCAATCAATACAAAAACAGTGAAAAGGGCAATCTTTTCAGCCAAAGTAAAATACATACTGTAGTTCAAGGTGATTAAGCTAGCAGGCACCTAGCTGTGAGCCTAAAAATCAAATAAGCCAGCTGAGTGAGTCTAGGAATTCCTAAATTAACCAACCTACAAACAGAGACCAAACCAAGGGAAATGGCAAACATTTAATGATTATTATAGAAACATAGACAATGATGGCAGAAAAAGACCAAAAGTCCATCTAGTCTGCCCAGTGTTCTCTATCTGCCCCAGAACCTATTGTCCATACATGGTGTTATCCCTCCTGGTCCATGCCTCTGCTCCCATCACTACTACTGACCTGAGCAACCACCAAACCCTTCATTCTATCTCAGCCACACTTGAAACCATTTTTGGCACCCACCACCTCCGCAGGCAGACTGTTCTATGGCTCCACCACCCTTTCTGTAAAATGGAACTTCCTCACATCCCTCTTAAACCTTCCCCTGCCAATTTCCACTCATGACTTCTGGTTCTTGACTGTCTACTGCTGCTAAATTGTTCCCCACAGTTCATCTTGTTTATTCAGTTCAGATATGTGAAGGTCTCTGTCATTTTCCCTCCTCTCTAACCTGGTCTCCTGTGAGTACATGTTCACTGCCTTCAGATGATTTTTGTAAGATCTGCCGTTTTGGCCCCCGAATCATCTTGGTCACTCTGCACTGCACCATCTGCAGTCTATCCCTGTCCTTCCTTATATATCACATTATAGCCTGAGATGTACAAAAGACCAAGATGAAAAAAATGGAAACATTTCAGAGTAAGGTGAATATTCCAACTCTTTCCTCTGAACAACAAAAGAGACTTCAGGCTTCAGAGGCTAATTTCGAGACAGAGCAGGTAACAGACTGCATGAATCTACATAAAGCTCTATGGCCTGATGGTCTATCAGCCAACCATTACAAGGCTCTCATGTCCAGGCTGTTATTACACCTCTCATGGATGTGTATAATCAGATGTACAAAAGAAAGGAACTAGCATTGTATGGTAGTAAGGTAAGTCAATTTTATTTGTTAAGCACCCATTCCCTAGGGCTTAGAGTGCTGTTCAATAAAATACTAGTGTACCCCCCCCCACCATGGGTAGGGCTTACCTGGTCTGCCTTCAAGCCGTCTGGTCTAACCAGTCCTGGGTCCATTGGTGACCTTTTATTGCTCCTGCCGGCCCCTGTGTGCCTGTTTTCCTGGGGGACCAGAGGAGTGGTGCTAAATAGTTAAAACCACCAACTTGGTGGTACAGCGCAGTTAGCACTAGGCAAGCAGTAAAGTGCTGCACAGCTCAGATTGTGCACATTCAAGCTGGCTTTTGCTCGAACATGTGAACTGGCAGTTGTCCTGCCAATCCTGTTAGCGATATGGCACTTTGTGGTAAAGCTGCCTTTGTGGTGCAAGACTGGTGTTTCCTGCATGTGTTCTGACCCCTGAGACCTCAAAAACACAAGTGGGGGGTGTTCAGTGAGACACTTAGGGGGAGAAAAGAGATTAAACTGTATATAAATGTTTGTGTGCTATTTTTTTATGAGCAGCTGAGACTGCAATAGGAATGTATGCTCTGCCGGTCGCCTGGGGACCCAATTCTTCAGAGCTAGCGACTGGCAGGTATAGACTCTTTTACTGCCCTTTCCACACCTGGACAGTAGAAAAGAGGGACACCTATTCGGCATGTGGACATTTGCTGTTAGAATGATACAGAATCCCTTAAGAAAGACTTTAAAGTTGGGACTCCTGTAAACTATTTTGATGGAAGCCATCTTGGTAACCTCTGACCTTCCCTTATCCAATCAGCATTCAAAGAGCATGAAAGACTGCTGCTATGGCTCCTGGGCAGGGGGACTGGACAATGCTCTTGGTGCCTTTAGCGGCATCCAATCAGGTGTCGAGTGGGCCTAATACATACTAATTTTGCAGACTGACAGCTGTGTCAACCAATGAGAAGCTGCCATATTCTCCTGAGACGGGGGAGTTTTCAGCTCAAAGCAGTCTGCCTGAAACCCTCTGTGAGGCAAGAGGGTTTAGATTGTATCTGGAGAGAGTTGAATGTTGTCCTAAGGCTTCCACAGCCATTTTCTAGGAGACTTAACCAAAGCATTCCATTACCTGGAAAGCTAGAGATTAAAGCAAAAACTGTTTGAAGTAGACATTTGAAGTAGTGTAGCCTGTGTGTAAACAACCAGATTTAGGAGGCATCTACAGGAGATTCTCATTGCCTGGGGAAGACAGTTTTGAAGGAAGAAAAGTTGCTTTGTAGTTTGAACATCCCTGAGAGAGTGATTTTCACCCCTAGCACTGGGAGGGAAGCCAGATTTGCTCTAGGAGAAACCTACATCTGTTAGCCAGCAGAAAGAAAAGGACTATGCGATTCCTGAGCTCCAAGAAGAGAATCACAGCCAGCTGAGGACAGTCTGGGGAATCGGTCAGGTAGTGTCACAGCTAGGTATTATCCACTGTCTCCCCCTGTGGGTTGGATGCCTGGATATGTGGTGTGAGGCTTGCGGCCCTGGTCCCCAGTACTGGTCTGTTCCAGAACCCGTGACAAATCAGCCAGGAAGGAGACAAGCTGCCAGAGCCTGCCACACTGCATTGGAGTGACCAGCTGCAGGAATCCTGCTACAGCCAAGTAAGCTGAAAACCTGTTTGGACTGTTTGAGGCCCCAGCTCAGCAAAATTAACCTCTTGTTGTTGCCCAGACCCTGTGTGAACTGTGCTTCAGAACCGTGAGTAAGTGCTGGGGCAGCCCTGCTTATCTGCATGCATTGCATTATTAAAGCACCACAGACTAGCACAGGCCATGGACTGGTATTGCAACCATCTGAGATAAGTTGTGCATGTTGCTGAGCTCAGCCAGCACAGCAGGGTGGATAGAGTAGGCTGCTGCTGACCCTGACACACATGTCTATATCCACAGGTAGCTCTATGTTGGAGCGTGAAGAGAGTGAGGAGTGTGGGCCTGTTTACAAATGCAGGCCCAACTTTACTAAGGCAGAAGCAGATGCCCTGTTTGAGGCCTACCTCGACAGGGAGCCACTGCTGAGTGGTGCCACAGGCACACTGCAGGCTAGGGCTGCGGCCTTGGAGGAGGTGGCAGCATGTGTCATCCAGCAGGGCAGCCACCAGCAGTCTGTGCAGGAGTGCCATAAGAAGGTGGGCACTGATATGCGGCACATCAAGAAAAAGGTGGTGGCCATTCATGCAGGTTGGACAGCCACCGGAGGGGGGCCTGCTGATGTGCCACAGCTCACGGTGCAGGAGGAGCTGCTGGCAGCCACCATGTGCTGCAGCATTGTCGAGGGTGTGCCAGAAGGAGGTTTTCAGATGGGTAGAAGCCCATCATTGCATGGTATGTATGTTGGGCATGTACAGTAAGTGGCCGGGGGAGGGAGGATGGGGGCCTTGCATCACTGACACATCTGTTTTCTCTTTCAGCACCAGCATGCCTGCATGCGGAGGATTGGGCACCAGCAGCAGCCGTGGAGGCAGGCCCAGCCCCGCAGGACCAGCAATCCACCTCCACAGGCATCTGGGGGCCTGACTGGCTGCAGCACACCACCGCTGTCCAGCTGGATGTCCTGGGCATGGGGTTGGACGAGCCCTGGCTGTGTTTCTACAAGATGCCAGCCATGGTGTCCTCTGTGTGGAGACACAGATCTGGGCGGGGTCTGACACCGATGATGACCTGACCATGATCCTGTACAGCATGGGTGGTGTTGTGGGGGAGACGTCCATACCAGGTACCATCATAGGTAGCGCGCCCAGTGGCCTGACAGTGGTGGGACAGTGGCCCACCGCCACTGCAGGTGCTGCTATGTGTACCACCACAGCAGTGCCATGTGGTGGTGGTGGTGGTGGTGTGGCCATGCAAGAGTTGGGCAGTGTACAGGGTTCAGAAGGGCAGCAGCGGCAGGCAGCAGGGGCCATAGGGCAGCCAGACACAAGGTCCACTGCCAGAGCACCTGATAGGGACCTACCCCATGGGGTCCCGACTGTGCAGCATCCACCTGAGTGGGGGGCTATGCAGCGTGGTCATACACCACTGCAGGGTCGGCACCCCGCCCAGGTTCCCATGGGCGCCGACCCATTTGCAGAGCACACCCATTTGCTGTGGGCCTCCATGGAGCAACAGGTGCTGCTGGTAGCTGGGGTGAGTGCACTGAGAGTAGAGGAGTGCCAGGTGGCTGAGGAGTGTGAGAGAGGCACTGCGCAGCTCCTGGAGGCTATACAGCGCTTGCGGGAGGACACGACTGCATCCCAAGATCACATAGCCAATGCGATTATGGATGGCCTTGCACTGCTGGCTGCCACAGCATGTTGCCAGCCACCTTGAACACCATGTAGTGCACTGTCCACCCCATGATCCCAGCGTTGAGTGACACCCTCCCTGTCGACCCCGGGCTCTGCTGTTCGCATCCCAGGCACACAAGGGGTGGGCAATGTTTGGGTGCCTACACACCCCTGTGCGGACCCGGTCATGGTCCTGCAGTACAACCCCTGGGGGGCTGTTGCAAACCCCCCCTGTGGCTGATGTTCAGCCTGTGGCCGGCGATCGGCCCCAGCACAACTGCCCCCATGGCCGTGGTGGCTATGGTTCTGCTCGGCAGACCTGATGTGTGTGCGGCCCTGGCTGCAGTCTGCTGCCACTGCCCTGTGCATGCATAGGCGGTGTGTGTGTGTGCATACCACAGGTGTGGCACCTGTGTGTCGCACCGCATGTTGCCTGTGTGCGCGCCTGCCCGGCTTCTGGCCTGTGTGGTGTGAGCATGATGAGAGTAGATCTGCACCAGTTGCACCTGTGCACCTGTGCACTGCATCTGATCCCCGCCACATGCCAGTGCCCGGGTGTGTGTGTGTGTGTGTGTGTGTGTGTGTTGCTGTTCACTGCTGTGTGCAGTTGTGTGTGGCGGTGTGGCACTGTCACCCCCACCTCTTCACCACACCTCTGTGTGTGCATGCCCATTGCCATGCATGCCCCTGCCTGTGTGCTGTATCTGTGTATGTGGCCAGTGCGTGGGTGTGGCGCCACCTACGTCCGTGCACCATAGTGATCCTGTGTGATAGTGTCCCTGTGCTGGCATGCCATCCTCTGCAGCTGGGGATCCCTATGCCCTGGTGGGGCTGTCCACCACCCTCCGGCCCATTGCCCTTGTCGTCCCCACTACTATCCCCCTCATCAGCCTCGACAGCTATCCCATGGTCAATGGCCATGTTGTGCAGCATGCAGCAGGCCAGGAATAGGCCACAGGCTTTAGAGGGGCTGTGCTGTAGGGCACCACCAGACCTGTCTAGGCAACGGAACCATGCCTTCAGCATCCCAAATACATGCTCAATTATGTTCCACATGCCGGCATGTGCCTCATTATACTGTTCCTCTGCTGGGGATGACGGGTGCCAATAGGTGGTGAGCAGCCATGGCCTGAGTGGATAGCTGCTGTCACCTGTGTGACTAATGACATGGTTAGCCCTGTGTCCTCTGTTACTGTGCCCCTTGCCTATCCCTGGTGCCCTCTCCAGTGCACCCACCCTGGCCTCCCCCATCCCATGCCCTGCTCTACCCTGCACCCCTTGCCCATCCCATACTCACCCACTAGGTAGCCCATGAGGATGTCCCCACCCTCGAACCTGTGGCACAGCACAGAGCTGTGCCAGATGAATGCATGATGTGCACTCCCAGGGTGTGTGGCACAGACAATGGTGATGTGCCCCTTGGCATCGCACATCACCTGTCAGTTCACACTTGGGAACCCCTTCCGGTTCACATAGGCCACACCCTCAGGGCCAGGTGACTTGCAGATGCCCATGTGAGTGCAGTCAATGGCCCCAAGCATGCCAGGCATGCGTGCTGCCCTGCGGAAGTCCTGCAAGGTTGATGTATGCTCTGCCTGTGTGCTGGGGAAGTGGATGTATTCCGAAGCATGTGGCAGCAGGGCACTGAGAAACTGTGTGAGGAGGCGGGACATGGCTGACTGGGTTATGTCTGTAGTGTCCCCAGGTCTCTGGAAGGTACCCGTGGTGAGCTGGCACATGACTGCTATCACCTTTGTCTCCACAGACATTGTGTGGCTCCGTCTTGTGGATGCCTGCATCTCCTCACTGCACAGCTCACAGAGCTGCCTCAGAATGGCCCTGTTCAGGAGATACTGATCCAGAATCTCCATATCAGTGTAATTCTCGAAGGTGGTGTGGGCACGGTACCACCTGTTCCGGGCATACTGCAGATGGGCCCTTCCATGGCCACGTCGCTGTTCCTCTTGCCTCCTCACACCCCTCATTATGGCCTCCATTAGGAAGGGTGAACTGGCCATGGCCCCTGATGTCCTGTCTCTCCTTGGGCGTCGGCTGCTGTGGACTGTATGCCACCCTGGTGCACTGCGTGGCACTTTGCCTGTCTCTCCCTCTAAGTCACTCAGCCCCTGGCTCACTCTCCACTGCCACCTATGTCCCACACCCTGTGGCTGCCTGTGCCAGCCTCTCTGTCCCTCACAGGCTCTGTCTCACTTGCTCTGTCTCTTTTACTGTCTCTCCTCCTTCTCTTGCCAATCTCTCTCTCTCTCTCTCTCCCTCTTCCTTCCCTGGCGCAAGTGCTGTCTGTGTGGTTGCACCCTGTATTTATAGGCTCAAGTCTGCTTAGCGCATGCAGGGTTTACTTCGCAGTTGCGCCATGGTTCCATGGTTGAATATTGCACTGCGCCGCATATTCATGGGCACGCTCCCTGCTCTTGCGCGTGCATTCATTACAGTTGCACACTGCACAATGGAACTTGCACCACGCAATGACTGCCACTGAATATCGCTCCTTGGTGCAAGTCCGCACTTGTGCCAGCACAACTCAGTTGCACCCTGAGCAACTGCTTTGAATATCCCAGCCTATGTGTCTGTTATATTTTTATTATAGCACTTTACTACAGAATTAGATTATAACAAAAATTTAAGTTAGCTACACCTTTGTAGCACTTGAATTCATTTTATCTTCAAATGCTATAATCTGTTTGTAAATGAAGCCTGTGATCACCCTGTATTTTCCTGCTTCCTTCATTCGGGGATATGCTGTGGTTTCTATTTATTTTAGGAAAACGGACTGCAATTTTTATGTTTGCTTGCACGCATGTGCAAGAAACATAGTGCCATCATCCGAGTTTTCGGAGGTGTAGCAGCCCTCTTCCAATTCAGTCAGTGTGTTTGCAGGGGCCGCCGCAGTTCTCCAATGCCTGCTGGAGCTGTCTATGACAGCTCCAAAATGCAGTGGAGTACAATTGAAAGGGGGAGCTATGCTTCAGTGAGCAGCGATCAGATATCGCCTGCTCATGCGCGCTCCCCCTACACACACACACACACACACACACACATATGCAGGCATGCTGCCTGCTCGTCCCCCCCCACGCGCACACTGTGTAGCCGATGGGGGTGCCCAATCCCCCGTTGGCTGTGCTGCACCCCCCCCAGCAGAGTTATATATGCCACACTGGGTGCCCACCCCAGCGTGGGCTACACTTTGTATAGGCGACGCCCACTGTTTCCCCCAGTACAGGGTGCCATGCTAGGAGCCCACCCCAGCATGGCAACAGATGCTATTGCCGAGCCGGGTGCCAATCCCCTTTGCTCACGCCCCCAGCAGCGAGTTCTCAGCACGCTGGGAGGCCCACCCAGCGCAGCAAATGTCCTGCATCGTCATGTAAAGAAAAACCTGCAAATCAAAAACTGTCCCTCGGCGCTTCTCCCTGCCCCCATCCCACAACCCACACCCACCCACTGTGCACCCTGCCTCCCCACACACACCCCTCACCCCATACTTACCTCCGGAGTCTGGTGCGACGATCTTCGATGGACCGGGAATAGGTCTGCACTCTTCAAAGTCGCCCACATACTGAGGAAATGCCGGTAAGCTGTATAATGTAATGAATAGGGTTTTTTTCAACTTTGCTGTATATCTCAGCCATTTTTTGGAATTTTTGCACCAAATTTTCAACATGGGGTTTTTGGGACCCCTTGTAATAAATGATCTCACTGTCATGGCGTTCATCGGGCCCGGAGGGTGATTTCGCAGTCACTGCGTGAAATCACCTTTCAGGACTGAGTAATGAAATGACACTGCCACTGTTCATAAGGTGGGCTCTCAGAAAGCCTATGTTGAAAATTTGATGGAAAAATTCCCGAAATTGACTGTTTTACGAGCGTGCGTTGCGCAGTTCCTACGCACGCTCGTAAGTTCACGAATTTTCAATATTTTTACTCAAGATTTTTAACATTACCATTTTACCACACCTCCTTATGAGCAGTACAGCTGTCATTTTTCACATCTTGCCCAAAACATGTTTCCACCCATGTGGCGCACAATGGCGCAGTTGGTGTGTAAAATCAATGTATGGGACACATTAAGAAAATCACAGTGACACGTTCATGAGCAGAGGTCTTAAAATGGCTATGTTGAAAATTTGGTGAAAAATTCTAAATGAGTGTTTTCTGACGTCGTTCGCGCGGTTCCTTATGCGCTAGTAAGTTTGCGAATTTTCCTATATTTTCACTCCAGATTTTCCACATTGCCATTTTATTACACTTCCTTTTGAACAGTATAGCTGCCATTTTTCAAATGTCACCCCAAATGTGTTTCCGCACATGTAGCGCACAATGGTGCAGTCGGTGTGCGAAAGCAATGTTTGGGACTGATTAAGGAAATCACAGTTACACTGTTCATAAGCAGAGGTCTTAAAATGGCTATGTTGAAAATTTGGTGACAAAAGTCCATAAAATGACTGTGTTACGAGTGAGCATTGTGCAGTTTCCACGCACCCTCGTAAGTTCATGACTTTGTAATATTTTCAGTCCAGATTTTCACCAGTGGCATTTTTCCACACTTCTTATGAACAGTACAGCTGTCATTTTCACAACATGGCCGAAATGTGTTTTCACACTTTCAGCACAGAGATGCACGGTCGCTGTGGGAAATCATGTTTGGGACAGATAAAGAAAATCACAGTGACACTGTTCATGATCAGAGGTCCCAAAATGCCTGTGTTGACAATCTGCTGTAAAAAAATCCCCAACCTAATTACATTACGGGTGTGAGTTGCACAGTTTCTATGCACACTCCTGACTTCACCAGTTTTTTTAATATTTTGACTGCAGATTTGCAACATTGCCATTTTTTACACCTCCCCATGAGCAGTACAGCTGTCATTTTTCACATCCTGTTCGGAATGTGTTTTTTGCACCTGTGGTGCTAAATGCCGTAGTCGCTGTGCATAAGCAGCTTTCGGCTAACAAACTGATATTGCCACTGTTCATGAGGTGGGGGTCAAAAACATTGAAAATTTGGAGTGAAAATACCAATGAATGCCTGAGGTGTTAGGTTTCAACCAAAATGCCCCACCCTGTAGAGAATGACAGGCATCAGGGTGTGACTTGGGATTCTTGCCTATAATGCTCATACCATTCCACATCCTGCAGTCAGTGGGAGGCATCGGGGTATGCCTTGGACTCTTCAGCCCCAAAGTTCACCCCATTCTCCTATACCGCACCCATCTCACCGTATTTCCTGATGGGTGGGGTGCGCTAAGACTCAAAGACCCCAAGGCACACCGTGACACTTGTCAGTGTCTGCAGGGTAGGGTGTGGTGAAATGGCGTGGCCGTTATGCCTGACGACCCAAAGGCACACCCCAGTGCCTGTCACTCTCTGCAGGGTGGTGGTGGGGTTGGCTTCAGTTCAATACTTCACTGCCATTTCTATTATGCAGCTCTGTAACTTCTACACTACCAATGCCAATGCCAGCAAGCAAACATTCGGCATTGACAAATGCTTGTTTGCAATGGCATGCTCATTCCTAAGGAGAAATCAGAATAAAAAGGCACGAGTTTTAAATAATGTGTATTATTTGTACCAATATCTCATAACAGATTGATCTAAACATTAGAGACAAAATTGGATTTAATAAATTGCCTTAAGAACAGTGAGTGCACGGATGCCATTATGTATATATATTAGGCAACCATTCTGCTCATTGAAACATGGAAACATAGAATTTGATGGCAGATGAGGACAGCTTGGCCCACCTAGTCTGACCATTTCCCTACCTGATGGATAAGCTGCGGATTCTAGTTAATCAACAGCTTACTTCCTCCTACCCCCCACTAGAATTGCCTTATGCCTGTCCCATGCATTCTTGAATTCTCCCACAGTTCCTGACTCCACAACCTGCTCAGGAAGGCTGTTCCATTCATCCACAACCCTCTCTGTGAAAAAATACTTTCTAACATTACCTCTGAGCTGTCCCCACTCTATCTTCAAATTGTGCCCCCTTGTTCTTGCACATCTCTTTTTCTGAAAGATACTACCCAATTGTTCTTTAATTCCCTTGAAATACTTGAAAGTTTCTATTATGTCCCCCCTCTCCCTCCTTTCCTCAAGGGTATACATATTAAGCTGCTTTAGTCTCTCCTCATATGTCTTCTGGTGCAGACCCTGCTCCATTTTGGTTGCCCTCCTCTGAACAGCTTCCACTCTAAGTTTTTGCAGAGATGGGGTCTCCAGAACTGCACACAGTACTCCAGATGGGGTCTCACTGTCTGTACAGAGGGATAACAACTTCCTGTTTTCTACTGGTGATGCCTCTCCCTATGCATCCCAGTATCCCCCCAGCCCTCCTTACTGCCTTCTCACATTGCTTGCCCACCTTTAGGTCATCTGATATAATTACTCCTAGGTCTCCTTCAAATTTTGTTGTTACTAACTCACCCCCCATTGTATACTATTCCCCTTGGATTTTGTTTCCCAGATGCATTACTTTGCACTTCTTTGCATGGAATCTGAGCTGCCATATATTTGACATTCCTCCAACCTTGTCAAGCCCCTTTTCGTTCTTTCCACCCCACCTTGTGTATCAACCCTGTTGCAGATCTTTGTGTCATCTACAAAGAGACATACCTTTCCTTCCAGGTGCTCTCCAATGTCACTTATAAAGACATTAAAGAGGACCGGTACCTCTACCGAACCCTGCGGTACCCCGCTAGTTACCCTCCTTTCTTCACTGTGGACTCCATTTACTATTACCCTTTGCGTCCAGTTATCCAGCCAGTTTTTTATCCAGGCTACCACACTGGGACCCACTCCAAGGCTGGCTAACTTGTATATTAATCTTTTGTGTGGGACTGTGTCAAATGCCTTGCTAAAATCTAGGTAGGTCATATCCACAGCCCCTCCCTGGTCTACTACTTTGGTCACCTAAATAAATGTATTAGGTTCATCTGACATGGCCTTCCTGCTGTGAAACCATGTGGCCTTGGGTTCTGTGCCCCACTGGCCTCTAGGTACTCAACAATTCTTTCCTTCAGAAGTGATTCCATCATTTTCCCTACCACTGAAGTCAAACTAACTGGTCTGTAGTTTCCTGTCTCTGCCCTGCTCCCACTTTTGTGAAGTGGAATCACATTTGCCCTCCTCCTCCTGTACTCAGGTACCACCCCATCCTCCCATGACGTGTTAAAGAGAGTAGTCAGTGGTGTTACTAGTTCTACCCTTAGTTCTTTTAGAATTCTTGGGTGAAACCCGTCAGGCCCCATTGTTTTGTCCACCCTCAGTTTCAAGAGTTCTTTCAAAACCCTTTCTTCTGTGAATGGACTGTTAACGAACTCCCAATTCAGAGTTTCTCCCTTGTTCGGTTTTGGTACCTCCCACTCCTCTTCTGTTGTGAATACTGAGCAGAAATATTTGTTCAGTAACCCTGCTTTTTCACTGTCATCCTCTGCCCACATTCCCTCCCCTTTATTAAGTCTCTGTATCCCTCCTTTGGTCTTTCTTCATTCCCTAATGTACCTATAAAAGGTTTTATCCCCCTTCTTAACTGAGTTGGCTATCTTTTCCTCAGTTTGTGCCTTTGCAATTCTGACTGCCTTCCCTACCTTCTTCTGCTTTAACTGATAAAGTTCTCTGTCCTGCTCCTTCTGTGTTTCCTTATATTTCCTGAGTGCTATCCCTTTCTCCTTAACCATCCCTGCCACCTCTTTTGAGAACCATAGTGTTTTTTCCTTTGTTTTGTTTTGTTGATTTGCTTCACACAAAGAAAGAACTTCATGCTTCATGCCTTTCTTGCTAGGAGTGCAGTAACAGGTATGCTAATTACCTTAATTCTTACAATTCATAATATATCACTGTAACACTAGTTTAAATTTTTACTTATTAAAAGATCCAGATTGTGTCTAGAGGGGTTCTTTTTATTATTAGTGGGGGGGAGAAGGGAAGCTTTTCGGGAGGCAAGAAATACACTGGAGATAAAGAGTTGCAATTGTCTAATTAGAGACTATTGCAGAAAATACTTAAAATGTATGTTACCTCTATGTAAATGTATTGTGTGCTTTAATTTCAGCACATACATATAACATTATGACTCCCAGTACTTTAGTGGGTTCCTGTAGGAAGAGAAAAGAAAACACTTTTAATAAACTCACTTTTTTTTGCTAAAAGAACTTCAGTTATACTTCTGTTCAGCTAAGTTATTTCTCATTACACATTATTATGATTCAACAGTTTAGACAGGACACTACAAAAAACTCCTGTTGAGTCACAAATATGCACTCCTTCTACAAATATCATAGTAAACACAGGCCATGTAAGTCAGATGATTTCAAGGCATAATGCACCTAGTCTCAATATTTAAACTTTATTTTTCTTAAGTTCTATGCATAAACCCTGTGGTGTATGGAGCTTCAAACAGTGTTTTCTTTATAATTATTATGATTGTTGTTAGGTTAGGAGCAAGGGTAGATGTGTTAGATACAGGACAGTATACTTATAGAAGCATAGAAACATAGAAGTTGACAGCAGATAAGGACCTCAAGGCCCATCCAGTCTGCCCATTTCTTTTTCTACCTTATGAAGTTGCCATCGGCCTTTACTCTGTCAATGGCCTATCTATTCATACTCATCTGTATTGCTCCCTTATGCCTATCCCATGCCTGTTTGAAGCCCTGCACTATATTCATATCCTCCACTTCCTGAGTTAGGCCGTTCCATGCATCCACCACCCTCTCTGTGAAAAATAACTTCCTCACATTACCCCTTAATCAGCCTTCCTCTACTCTCATGCTGTGTCCTCTTGACCTATTTTTCTTATATTGAAACATGTTAGACTCTTTCACCTTGTTAATGCCCTTAAGGTGTTTGAATGTTTCGATCATATCACCTCTCTCCCTCCTTTGCTCTAGGGTATACATATTGAGCTCCAGTAATCTGTCCTCATGTTTTCTGATGCAGTTCCTGTACCAATTTGGTTGCCCTTCTCTAGACTGCCTCAGTTTGGTTAATGTCCTTGTGAAGGTGCGGCCTCCAGTACTGCACACCAGTGTCTTGTAAAGAGGGATTATTAACTCCTCACTCTTACAACTTGTGTTACCCCTGCTAATACACCCCAACATCCCCCTAGCTTTACCTACTGCTTTAGTGGTGTGCTTGGATGATTTCAGGTCATCTGTGATGATGATGCCCAAGTCTCTTTCTTCCCTTGTGACTGCCAGCAACTCCCCTCCCAGCCTATAGGTGGCTTCAGGGTTTCGCTTCCCTATGTGCATGATCTTGCAGTTCATTGCGTTAAACCCCAGTTGCCACTCTTCCGACAATTTTGACAGTTTATCCAGATATCTTCTCATTCTGCCCACCCCATCTGGATCATCTATTCTGTTGCAGATCTTGGTGTCATCTGCAAACAGACAAACCTTACCCTCCAGTCCATCTGCAATGTCACTGATGAAGATACTGAAGAGGACTGGCCCCAGGACTGATCTCTGAGGCACCCCACTTGTGTCTTGCATCTCTTCTGACTGTATATCATTTACCACCAGTCTCTGTGTTCGGCCTGTCAACCAGTTTACCACCTAGTTGACCAATTTCTGACCCACCGCAAGCCTACCCAACTTATTAATCAATCTTCTATATGGAACAGTATTGAAAGCTTTGCTAAAGTCAAGGTAAGCGACATCAACTGTTCCCCCTTGGTCCACCACTCTGGTTAACCAGTGAAAGAAATCTATGATATTAGTTTGACAGGACCTTTCTGTTGTAAACTCATGCTGTCTTGGATCCTGTGCTCCTATGGATTCCAGGTGTTGCACTATCCTTTCCTTAAGGAGTGACATGCATTCAATAATAGGTTAACTATTTTAAATATGGTTTCAAGTCTAATAGTTCATTAAGACCATTCAGATTCACAGTGTTGAGTCTATATATCCAGTAACTTTCTCTCCTCAATAAGAGATTCTGTGTGTCCCCTCCTCTATCTTCGCATTTTACTGCCTCAGTCCCTATACATTTAAAAGTATTCGTTTTTCCAGAAAGTGTCTACCCACAGGTTTTTCAATTTTCTTATTCAGAATGGAGCATATGTGTTCCTGGATCCTCTCTTTTAGGGATCTTGCCATTTCTCCCACATAGTCCAAACCACAGGTACATCAAAAAAGGTATACAACAAATGTAGTATTATATCTTATCACGTCTTTAATTTGTTATTTTCTCATTCTGTCTGAACAAGCTCAGATCCTTCCCAGTTTGCACATACTAGCAGATATGACATCTAGTGCATCTGTGACACCCTACTGGTCTTGTAGGTAACTAGGTTTTCTTACATGATTCTTTTTCTTTTTTGTAGTGACTTCTCACTAATGTGTATGTTTGGTGCTTTTTTTAAAGTTACTCTTGGTGTTGTACCTACAACTGCCCCTACTGAGGGATCACCTAACAGTATCTGCCATTTTTTCCAAATAATATTACCAATCAATCTTGCTAGGAGGCTAAACTCTGTAGTAAACATAATGGGGCCCTATCCCCCAGGTGAAAATTTCTATTTCTCTTTCCTGATCAGATCATTATATTTCTCAACTGTAATTAAAAAAAAAAGAAAAATAGTCTTTATTGTTTGAAATAAAAATTCAAGTAATGCCAATGGAAGGAAAGTTAGGTAAAAAATATGGAAGGCTGTTGTTACAACAAGTCACTGGAGTGTTTGCCTGGGAACTGTGGGTAATCTAAATAGGATCTAGGGTGACTTGTTAGGGACTGGAGTGAGGGGATAGCATTGCTGCAGGGTCCCTACTCTGAATTCATTGTGTGCTCATGACATTGAGCCAGGGTGAATTGAGAGGGACTGAAGATCCTAGGCCCTCACAATTTACTCCAGCTTGAAACCACAGAGGTGGGGGTGGGGCAAATTACTGCACGGTTCCCATTGTGAAACACTTTCTTGCTCATGGCTTCAAGCCATCTTGAATTTTTTGAGGGCCTGTGTGGGGTGGGGTGGCTTGATACAAAGTCCACACACTCAAAATCCCTTGCTGATGCCTTCAAGCCACTGTGAGTTATGAGGGGTGGGGGTTGCAGCAAGGTCCCCATTGCCAATACGTTGCTTGTTTTTGGCCCCAAGCCTGTGGAATCTTTGAGGGTGCGGGAGAAGGCAGGCTGGCCTTGTTGTAAGGGCCCTATTCTAAATTAATTTTTTGCTTGTTGCTTTGAGTCATGGAACTGGAGCCTGGCACACTGCAAAAACCAGCTGCCTACTCTTAGCCAAGCACAGGAAGAAAAATTAAAATCTACACAGTGTTTAGGGGAGGGGATTGGACTAGATTCAACAAATTCTTACTATATGTGATTCACCTGCTGATATTGTAAATTGATAAATTTTTGTTACTTGAACTGACTGCTTTTCACTTTCTCTTAATGATCATTGAAGTAGATGCAGAGCACTTCAAAGTACTAATTTTTTTTAATTTATACTTTTTGCAGCCCTGCCTAACATCCCCCATCCCAACTGGATCCAGCTCCATTCCCCAGCATCCATTACATTTTTTTATCAATAAAAATTGTTATTGTTTTCTTTTAAAGAATAAAAATACATTATGTACACCAGAAATTTACCAGAAAAATATGGCATATCACATAAATACAATTAGCTATAACATTTAGACCACATCTACTGTATAGATAAATAAAATGTACTTTTACATTTGTATCCACTAATAATTATAAAGATGAATAAGTAGCACTCAAACGATGTATGAATTAGTTAAAGGAGGAAAAGAGAAGGAGGGAAGAAAGAAAAGAGAAAAGGAAAGAAATAAAAGAACCTGAGGGTCATTAAATATGTCCACATGCCACTTATGTTAACCACCAGTGTGAGTAAGTCATCATAAGAACTCCAACCCAAAATACAGATATTTTATCTGGGAATTTCAACCCTGCAAGCTTCCCTCCTCATGGTGGGGTCTAGTCAAGCTGCTACAAACACTCCACCTCCTCCTGCAGTTCCACGGAGACGGAGGTTTCCTGGGTGTCCTGAGGCATACCCTGGCTTGGGTCAGGGCCCAAATGTGCCAAAAGTTTATGGTGCACTGGCTTTTTTCTCTCTCAAGCCCTGTGCACAGGATGTCATTATGCTAGTATGTGTTTCCTGAATTGGGAGGGAAGCATTCCAGAAATGTTACCACCAGGTTGCATCCTTTGTAACCTGACATGTACACTTGTTTTTATTTTTGTATTCGGTGGGGTCACTAAATTACTTGAGTAATCACACAAGCAAAATTGATGGCTGGTGGCGGTGGCAGTGGCGGGGGGAGTGCCTGTATACTAGCACGACACTATTAAGGAGTCGGATTTGTATACTTGTAACTGGATAGTTAGATTTGTTGAGGGAACAACAGAAAAAGAATGACAGACACAAAACATAAACTTGTCATTTTTTTTAATCCATTAACACTCTAATTATTGTTGCATGCTACTTATAAAACAATGAAAATAATGGGGGAAAATGGGGAAGAAATTGAGTTTGTATACCAGACTTGCAGACGGAATACCAAAACTTGTAACTTATTTCTTGTGGGTTGTAATTGGCTATGTTCATGAACATCTTTTACCAATGGAATGGAAATGTTAAGAGTGTGATATAAAGTAAGGAAAAAATTAAAAATAATATTTGAAATGCTGTTTTAATGCTTTGTATATGTAGAGATACATATAATAAAACTATGGTCCGCAGCTGCCTAGAATTTTTGTTGTTGTTGTCCAACCCAATTTTCCTGCTGTTTTATTGGTCCTAAATTGTGACATGGAAAGTCTGTAGGTTTTAGTTGTATGTTTTCTGTCAATTCTGCCATTTTTCTGTTTAAATAAGATATGCTTTCAACAATCCAGATGCTGTCCTGTAGTTCTTTTACTCTACCTATGTTATTTTACCCATTATTTTTATAGTTTGAAGCACCTCCAAAATGTGTTCTGAATGTACTAGTTGGTGTCCTCAGCTAGTACATTCAGAACATGGCCAATTAATTTCTTTTTGATATGCACAACCCTTTTTTTTAATGCTCCTGTGTGTTACCAGTGCTGCCCTTGCTATATTGTCAGGTAGTACATCTTGCCTACTCTTTATCGTTTGAGTCAGGTCATCTTTTTCAATCCTTCCAACCAATGGTGTCCATGCTCCTATTAGGTACATTCAGAACGCCCCCCTCCTCCCCCCAATTGGTTGCCCGATTGCTTCGGGATTCCAGTTTTCCCCTGAGACATAGGTGGCCAGTGGGAGGTGTAAAATCTGCTGTACATAAGTGTTTGCCCCGTTTCCTACTGTTTTTTTGTACAGCAGAAAGTGTTGGTGTCCACCTGGAGCAGCCGTTGCGCATTCAGAATGAGGAAGAGCCCCAGTCATCTAAAGTACACTCAGAGCACCAAAAGGTAAGGTTCTGACCAGGTCAAGGGACAGGGGATCATTGTGCAGCTTATTTGGACTCCAGCAGTGTGATTTATTTACTGTTTGCTGCCTGCTGATGTTTGCTTCTGTGGCTGGAGGGTGATTTAGTACTTATGCTCGGCCTTCCTGCTACCAAAATGCTTGTTTAAATCCATGGTTTGTTGTATACAATTTTTTAAAACCACTCAATGTATGGCCTCCACATGGCTGGATGCTGAGTAGACCATGTTGAGAGCATGCAATCTGTGGTTGTTGGGGGGGGGCAAAGTATTGTTTGGGCTGGTCTAAAAAAGCTGTTTCTGTTGTATTTCACATTGTCAATGGGTAATAATAGTCTCCATGATGTTTTGTAATGTCCATTGTATTTTTTTTTTAAATCCATGCTTTGCTGTGCTGATGTTTAACATAGAAACATAGACTTTGATGGCAGATAAGGATTGCCTGGCCCACCCAGTCTACCCATTTCCCTACCTATTGGAAAAGCTGCAGATCCTAGTTAACCAACAGCCAACTTCTTTCTGCCCTTCACCAGAATTGCTTTATATCTGTCCCATGCATTCTTGAATTCCTTCACTGTTATTGACCCCACAACCTCTTCAGGAACGCCGTTACATGCATCCACCACCCTGTCTGTGAAAAAATACTTTCTCACGTTGCCCCTGAGCCTTCCCCCTCTATCTTCAAATTTTGGGCCCTTGTTCTTGCACATCTGTTTTTCTGAAATATACTACCCTCTTGGACATTGTTGATTCCCTTGAGGTACTTAAAGGTCTCTATCATGTCCCCCCTCTCCCTCCTTTTCTCTAGGGTATATATATTAAGCTCCTTTAGTCTCTCCTCATATAGATTACGGTACAGACCCTGCATCCTTGTTGTTGGCCTCCTCTGGACTCCCTCCATCCTGTCTATGTCCTTGTGGAGATGGGATCTCCAGAACTGCACACAGTACTCCAGATAGGATCTCACCAATTGTCTGTACAGAGGGATAACAACCTCCTGTTTTCTACTGGTGATGCCTCTCCCTATGCATCCCAGAATCCCCCCAGCTTAATCATGCCTAACAGAATTGTGTGTAACCACCCACCACATGGTCTCCACATGGCTGGATGCTGAGCAGGCCATTGTTTGCTGTTCAACCTTCTGTCATTTTACACCTTGCAGTCTGTGGTCATTTGGGGTATGGGGGGGGGTAGTACAATTGCCTGTCTGCTACAAAATGTTTTTCTGTGAAATGGTTTGCCTGTTGTGTCCATTTCTGTGGTACTGGGACCTTATGTCCATCTGCTTTTGTGTAACCACCCTCTGCATGGTCTCCACATGCCTGTATGCTGTGCAGGCCATTGCTTGCTGCTCAACCTTCAGCCATTTTGAGACCTTATGGTCTGTGGTCATTTGGGGGATGGGGGAAGTGCAAAGTATTGCCTGTCTGCTATTAAATGTTTTTCTGTGAAATGGTTTGCCTGCTGTGCCCTGGTGTCCATCTGCTTTTGTGTAACCACCTACCACATGGCTGGGTGCAGAGCAGGCCATTGTTTGCTTCTCGACCCTCAGCCATGTTCAGTCCATGTAGTTGTGGGAATGGGGGGTGCCTAGGTACTTTGGGGCTTGTTTTTAAAATGTTTCTCAATGTTTTGCTGAAATGTGCTTCCTAATGTGTCCTGCATGGTCTTAACATGGCTGCATGCTGAATACAGTCCTCTTTTGTTAGGCACTCAGCGTGCAGCCATTTTAAAGGAAGTTTCCGATATAAGGTATTGGGCTTCATAGCCCAATACCTTATATCATCCTGAGCTCACCCCTGCAAAAAGTTTAATTTTAAAGTTAGTAATTTTAGCATGGGAAGGGATTGTAACTGGCACTGAACCCTCGGCTAGCCAATCCCTTCTAGCTTCCTGGTGCCCCTGCTATACTCCAACTCCACCCCTGCACTCTTTGATACTATGCTGTGTGGCCATGGAGAGTGTGAGGGCCAGCCCCATAAAAGTCTATGGGGGCTATTTTTAAAGCTGACTCAGTCATTTTTAACAGTCCTTGAGGAAAATTAAAGCAGTTGCTTAACTAGTAGGGACTCTACTAGTTAAGTGATGACTTTAATTTTCCTCTAGGACTGTTACAAATTACTAAAAAATGGCTTTAAAAATAACCCCTATAGACTTGTATGGGGCTTGCCCACACATTCTCCCTGGCCACAAGTCACAGTTTCAGAGAGCACAGGGGAGTAGTTAGAGCAGAGCAGGGGCACCAGGAAGCTGGAAGGGATCGACTGACCAAGTGTTCAGTGCCAGTTATGATCCCATCCCATGCTAAAACTATGAACTTTAAATTTACATTTTTTGCAGGGGTGAGCTCATGCTGCTATAAGATATTGATCTATTGAGCCCAAAACTTCATAGCAACTAGTCAGAAATGTACTTTAAGACCATGTGTGATGGTGGTGGTGGGATACAAATGATAGCTATACTGGAATTTAGCTGCTGTTGCAGTGCACCATTCTTCTTACATTCATAACACTGTTGTGTAGCAACTGATGGGTGATCTTCTTCCACGAACTGTGATGTAATTGTCCACCTTCTGCATTCTGTTGTTTCATGTGCTGTGAAGTAACTGATGATCAATCTCTGTTTCTTTCTCATTCCCAGTGTGAAGTAATTGCCCACTTTCTGTTCTGCCATTTCATCTGCTGTGAAGCAACTGATGGGCAATCTCTTTTTTCTTCTTTTCCCCCATTTCAGGGACAGTGGTTTACCGTGATTGAGAAAAGGCAAATTCCGTTTTGCAGATTGGCAAAACCGGTATTGTCACCGGTGTCTGCAAGTCCAAAATTGGTTTTTACCGGTGTTGGCTTTGTAACCTGTATTTAACCATTTTTTCACTCTGCTAGCATGCATTTTCACATTTCTACATCTGCTGTTCCATATCTGCACTTGTAGCTATCAAGTTATTTTAGAAGCTACAGTTTGTGAAGGCAGCAGGCGCACTACATCCCCTATCCCTCCTGTATAATGACAGGACCACTAATGGTCCCTATCCTTCTGACGCAATGGGGACAGCAGTACTGTGGACCCCTCCCTCTGGTCTGATTGGCAGCAGCCCTGCAGCCCCCATCCCTAAAGTGTGATGGCAGGAGCAGCACTGTGGCCCTCCTCCCTCCTGTGCAATGGCAGCAGCACTGTGGCCTCCATCCTTCCGGTGTGTTGTCAGTAACATGGTGGTAAAGCTCTGCAGCCCACATCCCTCAGGTGTGACAATACAGAATATTAGATTGCAGGACACTTGGATAAATTAAAAGGAACTAGCCATTAGAGACTGCCACCCGTCACCACACAATGCAGACTAAATTACCGCCTACATGACCTTTCTCATAAGTTCTCATCCCAAGAAATGTTAATGAAGTCAATAAAAGCAAGTATACCATTTCAAGAAAGGTAGTTTATAAAGAGTGCAAATATTGCAAATCAAAAACAATATACAACAGTTGAAAATGTGAACAAAACAAATCTAAATGAAATGTGCAATGTAGAAAAGTGAAATATATATTGAAACACAAGTGAACTAAACCTAAATACAAATACTTGAAGTGTCAAATGTGCAAAGGTACAAGAACTGTGGAACACTGTGCATAAACAAAACCTAAATGAAAATGTGCAAAATCTGCAATACAGTATGACAAAATATACAGTGAAAAAACGAACTAAAAAAAAATATAAATACACACACACGACAAGGAATATGGAAAAAAATAACAATGTTACTGAAAGTGTTTACACCCTATAACTAAAAAATGTGCAAAATGCCTGTAGAAAATGTCCACCAATCTAATCCTTTGATTTATTGTACATAAGCTGGGATAGTAATCTCATATTGTCTTCTAGCAGGTTACGTCTTTGGTCTGTGTGGATCTGTCCGTAGACCGAGAAAGATCTCTCCACATCGGCACTCGACACAGGTATCCAAATGGCTTGCAGAGCAGCTTTGGCCAGTACTGGTAATTGTGGCTGCACTGAAATCCAGTAACGGCCAACATTAAAGACCATTATGTCTGGAAGCTCACCTATGTCCTGCCCAACATACATCTCCCAGTCATTTTGTAGTGCCATTTGGTTGTGCAGTTCAAATACACCAATGTCACTGGAGTAGTGTGTGAAGTCCCTACTCAATTTAGGAAGGTTGTAGGGGTTCAAGAACCCTATGGCTGGGTTTGTTTCCATGTGTTTTGCTATTTTGTTTAGGGCTACTCCAAATGCTTTTTGGAAAATTGCAATCTGCTCCTGCTTAACCCGTGGCCTAAGAGTAGCTAAGTATTCATATGTCCTTTCTCCAAATGCTTCAGTTTTTGATACACCCATCTGAAACCTCTGTTTTATTCCATATAGTGCATCGAATACAGAAACAGCCAAGGGTTTGTCTTTCCTTTGTAGAAGTTCTATTGTGCTGATGAGATCATTGCAGTTTTCAGCGATGAAGGTTGTGTGAATCTGTAGCTCTGTAAACCAGTCTTGGAAAAGTTTTCTCAACGAATTCATGGAGTTGCAATCACTTGCTTCCTCTGGAAGAAGTCTCTTAGTGCTGAAGATAAAGTGAATGGTACTTAACGTTTCAAACCAAGTGTTCCAACGGGTTAAGACAGGAACAGGAGGCAATATTTTCTTTTCTACATCTCGCCCTCCAGGAATGCCAAGTACTCTCTCACGTTTGGGAGACTGCTGGAATGAGTATTTCACAAGTGCTACAAGTTTATTGACCAGTTCAAAATGGTCAATCCATGTGTCTCCCACCAAGGATAACACATGTGCCCAGCAACCAACATGGATCACATGGGCACCAATAAGGCCATATAAAACCTCTTTGAAGCACTTCACCATGTACCGTGCATTGCCACTGATGAAGGCGACTACTTGGTCCATCTCCACATCATATTTCTGCAATGTCTTTATGTGACAGTGGTGTGATTTACTGCTGTCAACTCTGTTGTTTCTGCAATGATAGATTGTCCGCCCTGCATGACAAAATTATGTTGAGTATACAGCGAGCATCTGCGTCTGTCGTCTCATCGCACATTACAGAGAATGTCTTCCCTTTCACAAGCTGTGAAATTCTGTCCTCCATTTCCTTTCTCAATTTGGGCAAGTAGTTCTGCCTTAAGGTGGATACCTTTGGGAGAGCACCAATTCCTTTAACGTTGTCCCCCCATCCAGTCTCTTATGCACGGTTGATCCAACTTTTCGATGGGTATATTTGCACCACACCAAGCCCTTAATACACCCAATACAGTATTCTCCCGTGCTGCAGCTGCAGAAGTTGTGGCGTTAAAGCTGGTGTGAAGCGTCACCTGTCTGTTGCTATTTTTCTGGCTTGCATTCTTCATATGTTTTTTACTTTTGCAGTGATCCACCACTGTGTCCTTCCTCACATAGTCAATGGGGTGATCACAAACGCGACAAAACATTTTCCCTCCATCCTCATACATGCCTTCCAACTTGAATTGCAATGCACGGTCCTTAGCAGTGATACTGGAAAGTTTTGCCATTTTGCTTGGTGTTGCCATCACGATGCGAGAACAGATGACTCAAAGAACTAAAAAGTGGAACACAAGTTGAAGAGATATTAAAACAGGCTTTAGAACTACTTAAGCTTCACAACAACGACATTAAGGATTGAAATATCACATAACTTCTGCCCATGGATGAGTCTGGAGAACAGCAACAGAAAACATGCTGATCTCAGCTGCTCACAATCCATACAAAAACAATACCAGAATCAGAATCTCACTGCTAATCCATGGACCATGCTCAATCCATGGATGACAGTCGGTAGGAGCAGCTACAGAAATCAAGCTGTCCTCAGAAGCTGTCACAGGCTTGACTATATAATACAAAAGTACAATATTGACATCCAAATATAGCCCTGGCCACAGCTGATGAGAAATCCTGATGACATACAGGATCCCGGGCTTGCTGCCCGCATTGCACCAAGACCTTATCAGTCTCCCCGGCTCAAACAAACTAAGACTTGAAAAAACACATGAATATGAAGATCACACCATACCTTTTAGAGATGATGATTATTTCCAGCAGAAATTCACACCAAGCAGGAATGTTGAAGCCTAAAATTTGAAAAAAATAAATAAAAATTATTATGTAAACAAAGGAGACACACACACACACACACACACATATACACACACCCACCCACATGCACAAGTAAATGACACCTAGTTAGACATGCCATCTGCCTCCTCTGCTGGGAGACAGAACCTAAAAGTCCAGCTGTGAGCCACCAGGACTAAGGTGTTACCAATATAGCCATGGTTGCAGCCACCTATCCTGAATGCCAAGCAAGGGGCCATATAGCTAGGGTCTTATTGCAATGATTCAGCTTGCCACCCACACTCCCCAGTCCCTAGCTACCACCATCCACAGGAAACACCTTTGTGCAAACCACCCAGGGTGTATAAAACGTAAAGCAGGAGATCCCCAAATGTCTGCATTTGGGGACAAGGGCTCTGGGTCAACATCTGGTGGGTTGTACTAACAAAACCCACTTCCAGGGAGGATGTTGATGCAGACACCCTCCATTCATTCAAGTCACTCATCATGGGCAACTCCTCACTCACTGGGTTGCGGTACTCAGTGACTGGCACAAGGGCCATCACTGAAAAAGTGTCCAACCAAGGTTGGTGTCAGTATTTCTGCAAGTCATTTTCAATTATTTTAATTGTGGTTGATGGTGGGGACTTTACATGGCAGCCCAACTTGCCACCAACACTCCAAACCATTCAGTCACTAACCACCTGAAAATAAACTACCTCCTAATAGCTACTGTTGCCCCATACCAAGAAAGTGAACCAGTCTTCACCAAAAAAGTGAATGATGAGACATCCAAAATAAACTTACTTTTTCAGCGGACAGGACATGTTGCTGTTAGCAGTCTGGAGTTCAGGCATCCACATCAGTCAACAGGCCAGGGTTGGGTGTGAGCTGAACAGCAGTACAGTCTGTAGCAGAGCACAGCCTTGAAAGTACCGAGAAGTCACTTTAACTTCCATCTCCAGGCAAAATGGAAACCGCAGCCTTTCCTCAATATTTAACTGCAGCCCCCACCCGTCCCTGTGTGACGGCAGCATGTGTGGCACTGCAGCCCCCACCCATCCCATGTGACGGCAGCATGTGCAGCACTGCAGCCCCCACCCGTCCCGTGTGACGGCAGCATGTACGGCACTGCAGTCCCCACCCATCCCATGTGATGGCAGCATGTGTGGCACTGCAGCCCCCACCCATCCCGTGTGACAGCAGCATATGCGGCACTGCAGCCCCCACCCATCCCGTGTGATGGCAGCATGTGCAGCACTGCAGCCCCCACCCGTCCCGTGTGATGGCAGCATGTGCGGCACTGCAGCCCCCACCTGTCCCGTGTGATGGCAGCATGTGCAGCACTGCAGCCCAATGCCATGTACAAATCTGTCCAAGCTCAGACGTGAAGTAAGCTGAACCACCAGACGCCAAGGTGGACTCCGTCGGTTCAGTCCCTATCTAATATATAGATGCGTGCCTGATTTGGTTTATTTGTAAACAAAGTGCATCCAACTTAAAAACTTCAAGTGATTAATGAGGACGCTAATGGAGAAATACACAAACAATCTCTGCCAAAGAATAAACCAATCCAGAATCACAAAAATAGTAAATTGTGAACTTCAAACAACATGAAGTCTTGCTATATTATAGATCTTAGCAGTTTGTTCCAGCTCTAGAACTGCCCCGGAGTGAAATGGTTAAAACCATTCCAAAATAGAATTTTGGCACGAGAGCAGCTCTATCTGTGTCATTTCAAACTTGAATTGTCAGATTCTTTACTCCGCCTCAGTGAACAGTCGCTCCGGAGATTTCTCCTTCTGCTCGGTTCATTTCCGGTTTAAAAAGTGTTTTCTCGGTTGGATTTGACCGAGAATAGTTTTATTTTAACTGCAAAACCATTCGGTTCAAGCTCTATCTGTGGTAACCGTAAGTAAATGAAGGTTTTGTCTGTGTGGAACTTGTAAGTTATCGGTTCGGTTTTGAACCGATCAGTGGGTTTAAAACTCATTTAAAACTAAAAGTTACTATTTTAAAGTGCGGTTCCCGGTTCTTATCGGTTCTAAAAAAAACAGATTTATTACGTTTTTTCCAATACCCGTGACACGGTTAGGAACCGATAAGGGTGTCTTGCCTGGCACTGCCGTTAAAAGGGCAAGTTTTTGGTTAGGCTGGCATTATGTCTGAGAAACCCAAAAGAAAAACCGGGCCCACTGGGTTTCAACACTGTGATGTTTGTGGGGAAGTCTTTGCCAAGGCTGACCCACACACCACATGTGTTTATTGTCTGGGGTTTGACCACCTCCAGTCAGACTGCCAGGTATGTAAGAATTTCCCTGCAGCCACCCTGGAAAAAAGATTGGGCAGGCTCAGGAAACGAGAGGCCAAAAAGTCCGCTGACCCGGATGGCCAGCCGGGTTCGGTGCCAACCGAACCAGAGGGAGTGCCCTCTGACCAGGGCCAGACTTCCTTGGGCAAAAGAAAAGCTGGTTCTGAGGAACCAATTCCAGTAAAGAAAACAAGAAAATCAGCAGGTCTGGAGTCCAAAATTCCTTCTCCAACTGCTGCAGAGATAGCAAAAGCCATACAAATTGTCCAGTCACTGTCTCAGGGTCTGTCTGAACCACCACTATCTGGTAAAGGTCGGTTCGCCTGGTCCCAGTGGTTCAGGATTATGATATTGAGGAATTTTATGAACCAGAGGAGGGGGGAGGATTATGAACAGTATGAATGTGGCTGGGAAGGTCTGGGTGTGCCCATTGAACCGGACATCTCCCAGACAGACCTTTAGAATCTCCCTATGCTGTCTGAGTCCCCATCTCATTTTATGTTTTATAAAAAGTTGCTGAAACCCTCCAGCTTCCTTTTAGAAGAGGCTGTGGATGAGCAAGAGGAGCCTGATTTTGTAGAAATGATGGATATTCCAGACTCTAGGAGATTGTCTATTCCTTTACATAAGTCTTTTAGGAAACAAACAAGTAAAATTTTAAAAGCTCCTAATTCTGTGCCTCCTGTAGATAAAAGATGGACAGAAGGTATACATTGTCAGGCCCTGATACAGAATTCCTTTCTCAGCAATGCAGTCATGTTAGTAGTTCAGGCTGCTGCCTGTGATAAAGCTAATATTCCTTGGCTTCACATCCTCCTGACAAGGATTCCAGGAAGATTGATGCCATGGCAAAAACAGTATATGGCAGCCTCTCTGGGACTCAGGAAAGCAAATTATATGGCTTATGTAGCTAGGTATCAGAAATCTAGATGGGATACTGTATGCACTGGCAGCAGGCCCATGGCCAGCTGGCTAGTGAACTAGAACAGGTGGCTGCTGATGGCATTGAAGCCTCTAAGGTTCAGTTTCATGCTGCTGTGGATGTTAATGATGTTTCCTCTAGGGTCATGGCCACATCTGTAGCTTTTTGTAGGTTGGCCTGGCTCAGGTGTACTAGTTTGTCACAGGATACCCAGACTAAGGCTATGGATTTTCCTGTGGTGGGAAATTCTCTGTTTGGAGAGCAGACAGAGAATTACATGAAGAAGATGGATGAATATAGGACTACTTACAAGAGTGCCCAGGCTAAGGAGCGGCAAGCCACTCCTCAAGGCATGCCCCCAGGGGTAGGGTAGGCCTTTTCACAGGCCTTTCTACCAGACTCAGGCCTCCCTGCCTTTGCTCAGAGGGCTTCTTCAGAGGCAGGGGCAGGCGAGTGGTGGCAGACCTGCTCCCACCCCCAGCCTAAAGCTCCTGCGAAACAGGCACCCTGATGGGGTGCCCAGGGCTGATTCTCCTGTACCAGTGGGGGCAGGCTGGCTTACTTCAGTCAGGGTGAGCTTCTTTAACCTCAGACAAGTGGGTTCTGGAAGTAGTAAGCCAGGGGTCTGGTTCTCAGCTTCAAAAATTTTCCCAAGTTGAGAAGCAGACTTTTCTACCTGCAAGTGCTTCAGAGACCCTCGCTCCTGAAACAGAGGTCTCATCCTGTTAGCTCTCAGAGCAGTAGAAAGGGTTCCTCCCTGCATCAGGGCAGGGGTCTGTATTCAGATACTTCCTTACCCCAAAAGACAGGAGAATGGCCCATTTTAGATCTCAGATATCTGAACAAGCATCTTTTGAAACCAAAGTTCAAAATGGTAACTCTGGCAATGATTTTACCTTCCCTAAGGCCAGGGGACTGGCTAGCCTCCCTGGACCTCAAGGATGCCTATTTCCATGTCCTAATCAGAAGATCCCATCGAAAGTACCTCAGATTCAAACTGCCCTCAGGTCATTACCAGTTCAGAGCAATGCCCTTCGGCCTTACCTCTGCTCCAAGGGTATTCACAAAGTATCTAGCAGTGGCAGTGGCCCACTTAAGGAGGCAGAGGATTGATGTTTTTCCCTATCTAGATGACTGGCTCATTGTAGGCCAGTCCCCAGAACAGGTAAAATCTCACCTGCAGGTCACCCAACAGCTTCTCACCTCCCTGGGTTTTCTGCTAAACCTACCAAAGTCAGTTCTGGAACCAGTCCAGGTACTCACCTTTATAGGGGCAGAATTGGACACAAAGCTAGCCAGAGCCTTTCTTCCCCCAGAAAGGGTAAGGAATTTTGTGGCTCTGGCCTCTTCCTTCACTCTGCAGGTCTCTCGACCAGCAAGACACTTTCTGCAGCTCCTGGGGCACATGGCTGCATCCACAGCTGTTGTGCAGGGAGCCAGATTTCAGATGAGAGACATTCAGTTTCACTTGAGAACCTTTTGGTCTCAGAGAAGAGACCCCTTTCCAAGTTGGTCCCAGTGACTCGAACCTTGATCCTAGCTCTCCAGTGGTGGCAGGATCAGAGCAATTAAGAATGGGGTCCCTTCATTCCCTTCTCACGACTTGACTCTCACTACAGATGCTTCCCTTCTGGGTTGGGGAGCCCACATGGGCGACCTTTCCACTCAGGAGTTTGATCCCCAGGAATCTCTGCTCCACATCAATTTGCTGGAACTCAGAGCTGTCTTTTTAGCTTTTCAAGCTTTTTCTGCATCTGTCCACGACAAGGTGATAGAAGTCAGAACAGACAACACCACAACAATGTGGTACATCAACAAACAGGGAGCACTTTCGGTCTTGACCTTGTGCACCGAGGCAATGAAGTTGTGGTCTCTGGCCTCTTCCCTGAACACTTCCCTCATAGCAGTTCGTCTTCCAGGGAAGGACAATGTCCTAGCGGATGCCCTCAGCAGGATTTCCCAGGGCCATCACGAATGGTCCCTGGATCCTCAAGTGCTGGGGATAGTTTTTGCCAGGTGGGGCATCCCTCAGATAGATCTTTTTGCAGCAGGGTGATTCTGATTGCCCCAGATTGGGCCAGGCAGCCCTGGTACCCACTCCTTCTGTCTCTGACAGTCCATCTTCCCCTGTGCCTCCCCAGGAATCACAATCTGTTGACTTGTGCCCAGGGAAGGGTTTGGTATCCGGACCTCAAATCCCTCAACCTCAAGGCCTGGCTCTTGAGGAGTTAGAGTTTGCTGATTTACACCTCTCTCAGGGTGTTCTTGAGATCCTAAAGGCTTCCAGAAAGCCTTCCACTAGAGCTACTTATAGTTCTAAATGGAAAAGGTTTTCCATTTGGTGTGCTGGGAAAAATATTTCCCCAGAATCTGCTGAATTGCCCATTTTGTTAGATTACATGGTACATCTTAATTCCTTGGGTCTCAGACCAGCTGCCCTGAGAGTTCATTTGGCAGCTGTGTCTGCTTTTGTGTCAGCAGGAAAGTCATCCCCTCTTTCCTTTCATCCTGTGTTTTCCAAGTTTTTTAAAGGGTTACTCCATACTAATCCTCCCTTTCGGGAACCAGCCCCTGCTTGGGACCTTAATGTTTGCATTGCCCAGTTAATGCAACCCCCTTTTGAACCTCTGTCTTCTGCAGAGCTTAAGTACCTAACTTGGAAAACTGTTTTTCTAGTGGCTATCACTTCTGCCAGACACATAAGTGAATTGCAAGCCTTGTCAGTGGAGACTGGCTTTATTTCTTTCCACAGGGATAAGGTAGTCCTTAGGACTAATAGGACGTTTTTGCCTAAGGTGGTTTCAGATTTCCATCTTAATCAATCTATCTCCCTTCCAGTATTTTTCACTGATCACTCCTCTTCAGGTGAGAGGAGGTTGCACAGCCTGGATGTTAAGAGAGCTCTTAGTTATTATATAGGCGTACCAAAGGTCACAGGTTGAATCCCTCCAACTTTTCCTTACCTATGGTGAAGTTGGGAAAGGCAAACCTGCCACTAAGAGATCAATAGCCAGGTGGATTGTCTCTTGTATCCAATTTTGTTATCAGAAGTAGGCAGAGCCTCCGTTTGAGGGCTCATTCTACCAGGGGTACTAGCTGCGCTCTCTAGCTGCTGCCAGAGATATCCCTTTATTAGAGATTTGCCAGGCTGCTACTTGGAAAACGGTACACACTTTTACCAAGCATTACTCCCTGGATGTCCAGGCCAGGAGAGATGCTCGCTTAGCACAGCTGTTCTTCAGAGCCTATTCTAAGTAGGTTCTGCCCTCCTCCATGGAGGTACTGCTGTGTATTCTGCTAATGTCTATAATATAGCAAGACTTCATGTTGTTTGAAGAAAAAATTACTCACCTTAGTAATGTTGTTTCTTCTAATGGAGTCTTGCTATATTATGACCTCCCCAACCTGCCCTCTCAGAACCTCTACTTGGTGGGTGCGGGCAACTTAGTGTGGGCACTACTTATGTCCTGTTAGCATTTTGTCCCTTTGGGACTTTGGGGTGTATGTGTACGCGTGTGTGTGTTTTATTATACTTATGTTCCATTTTCATATTATTAGAATGGTGTTAGTATTTCAGGTACCCTGACTTGAGTCTTGGGTGTTGGGACCATCAATGGTTGTTATTATTTAGGTAGCCATTTGGCTAGTGTAGGTTACAGCTTCCGCACAGACCTTAGTGACTTTGGCTCGTAAAGATCTGACAATTCAAGTTTGAAATGACACAGATAGAGCTGCTCTCGTGCCAAAATTCTATTTTGGAATGGTTTTAACCATTTCACTCCGGGGCAGTTCTAGAGCTGGAACAAACTGCTAAGGTCTACAATATAGCAAGACTCCATTAGAAGAAACAACATTACTAAGGTGAGTAATTTTTTCTTTCTGGCTATCTTGATGAAAATGGAGCCTCTTAGTTTTCATGTCGGAGCTCAAACTCAAGAAAGTAGTTCTGCTGGCAGGATGGTAGCCCAGGTTGCCGCAAAGGCCGCCCCCCCCCCAGCAACAACTTCTTTATTCAGAACTTTTAAATTTTATAAGCACAAATCAAGACAGGCCACCAACAGGCCTCCAACATATTCCATTAGAAATTCCGGCAAAAGCTTCAACATAGAAAATGTATTTAATAAAAATGGTAAAATTGTTAACATGCAGTTCGACAGTTTAACTTGTCTATTTATCCCCTAGGTAATCCAATGTCTGCGTCCTCCAAAATTGATGAAGGGAACCGAGAAGAACAATCCACATTTCCAACTGCACAGATGATGCCCTCTGGGTTCAGATGAAACATGGAGGTTGATTCAGTTTGATTATGTTTAATAAAGATTTTTGTCTGAACGTGTGTCTATTATTCTACACAGCTATGCACACCACCCAACAACAATACTTTACAAATGAAAAATATGCATTTTAGTAAAGACACATGCCCAACAAATCACTACCAAACCAAACAATGCACCTTCCCCCAACCCGGGGTGGAGGGGGCAGATATGTGGAACAGCTGCATCACAAGCCTGGGACCCAGGCCTGTCATGCAGCCAGTCCCCACTTGGGTATCCACGGTGCCGACCATCAACAAAAGAGCACCAGAGCGTGGCACGGACCCAGCCGACTGGCATTCATGCTGGGAAAAATGGTTCTGCACCACTCTACCTGTCCACCCCTCCCTCAGAGGCCAGAACCAGTGTTTTCCAGCACGTGAGCCAGTCCGCCCAGCCCGTCCCTCAGCCGACCATCAACAAAAGAGCACCAGAGCATGGCACGGACCCGGCTGACTGGCATACATGCTGGGAAAAATGGTTCTGCGCCACTCTACCCATCCGCCCTTCCCTCAGAGGCCAGAACCAATGTTTTCCAGCACGTGAGCCAGTCCGCCCAGCCCGTCCCTCAGCCGACCATCAACAAAAGAGCACCAGAGCGAGCACGGACCTGGCCACTGACATACATGCTGGGAAAAATGGTTCTGCGCCACCTACCCACCCCCCCCTCAGAGGCCAGAACCAATGTTTTCCAGCACGTGAGCCAGTCCGCCCAGCCCGTCCCTCAGCCGACCATCAACAAAAGAGCACCAGAGCGTGGCATGGACCTGGCTGACTGGCATACATGCTGGGAAAAATGGTTCTGCGCCACTCTACCCATCCACCCCTCCCTCAGAGGCCAGAACCAATGTTTTCCAGCATGTGAGCCAGTCCGCCCAGCCCGTCCCTCAGCCGACCATCAACAAAAGAGCACCTGAGCGTGGCATGGACCTGGCTGACTGGCAAATATGCTGGAAAAAATGGTTCTGTGCCACTCTGCCTGCCTGCCCACCCCTCCCTCAGAGGCCAGAACCAATGTTTTCCAGCATGTGAGCCAGTCCGCCCAACCCGTCCCTCAGCTGACCATCAGAGACCACATTAGCAGCATCAAGCTTCCTTCAGGGTAGGTGACAAACTCAAAGGCATCAACAAGGCTTTTCTATTTGAACCCCTGCCAATCCTAAAGATCCCCCTCCCAACCTGTGGGAATTTCTGGCAGACACCACCCTTCCTAGAGTACCACATGTAGAAGCTCCAATCTGTAATAAGGGCTCTTCTGAAAGGGATCACTGACCTGCACAGACACTCTTCCCCAACCCAACAGACCTGCCCAGCCAGCCCAGCCAGTCTCCCCACCAGCACAGCTACTCTGCCCACCCCAAGGACCTGCATGGACAGTCCGCCCACCCCCAACAGACCTGCCCGGCCACTCTGCCCACCCCGATGCACCAGCACAGCCACTCTTCCCACCCCAGTGCACCAGCCCAGCCACTCTGCCCACCCACATGGACCTGCATGGACACTCAGCCCACCCCAACTGACTTGCACAGCCACTCTGCCCACTCTGATGCACTAGCACAGCCAATCTTCCCACCCCCACAGACCTGCACGGACACTCTGCCCACCCCAGTGCACCATCCCAGCCACTCTCCCCACCCTGATGCATCAGCCCGGCCACTCTGCCCACCCCAAATGCACCAGCACAGCCACTCTGCCCACCCCCATTGACCTGGTCGGACACTCTCCCAACTCCAGTTCACCAGCACAGCCACTCTCCCCATCCCGATGCATCAGCCCAACCACTCTGCCCACCCCAACAGACCTGCCCGGCCACTCTCTCCACTCTGCCCACCCCAACAGACCAGCACAGCCACTCTGGATGTGACACTCCTGGGGGCAGCAGTATGGGTAGTGAGTTTTTTCTGGATGGGATTCAACGTCAAATCAGCGCAAGCAAAACAAGATGGCCATGTCAGTGTGGTCAAATTAGCACAAACAAAAAAAAGCTCACAGAAAAAAAATTATCCAAAGGTAAACACCGCATAACAGCACCTTAATAGCCATACCTTAATACTGACTTGACGAATGTCAATTGCTCTTCCTTGGCCCCCCCCGACTGTATATCAGAAGATCCAGTTTGTGGCTCATCTCTTAAAGAACTGCCCCCCCCACGAGTCGACTGTATAGCAGTTACTGAACTGGCATAAATACTACATAAATACAGCAAGCACTTGCTGACCCTCGCCTGTATATCAATTGCTCTTCCCAGCTGTACAATACCAATAGAGGCACAAGCAAATTTAAACCCCTTATAGTAACCCAGATCACTCAGCTGTGGATGCTCTCTTCTCCACCTACCCCGCTAGCTGTAGATGCTCTCCTTTTCCACCTGCCTAGATAGACTGCTCAGAAACAAAATTAGTGTGTGAGAGAGAGCGCAACAGCGAGTATATGGAGCAACAGCATAGATATGGTTAGCAGGGCATAAAACAGCTAACCGGAGAGCCCGCAGAACAAAAATAAAATAAACTGTGGCGTGGGAAATCGGCATCGCTCCTATTCCTGTCTCTCTCGCTCTCCTCTCCTCAGAATTGACGATCGATCTCTCCCCCCGATTCCCACAAAGTGACAAAAAAAACAACATAACTTAGAGCCAGGCTTAATACCTCCACAACACAGGCAGCAGAAAACTTACCGGGAAAGAACAAATTACAGAACGATGGGATGGCCAATAAGAGATTGTTGTTGCAGGAAGACAGCAAGCAGGAAAACAAATGGAGAATGTCAATTGCTCTCCCTTGGCCCCCCGACTGGCTCTTCATCTCTTAAAGAACTGCCCCCCCCCCACGAATCGACTGTATAACAATTACTGAACTGGCATAAATACAGCTGTGGATGCTCTCTTCTCCACCCGCCCACCTACCCCGCTAGCTGTAGATGCTCTTCTTTTCCACCTGCCTAGATAGAATGCTCAGAAACAAAATCAATGTGTGAGAGAGAGAGAGCGCAAGAGCGAGTATACGGAGCAACATGGTTAACAGGGGATAAAACAGCTAACCGGAGAGCCCTTTGAGACCCCGCAGAACAAAAAATTAACTATGGCGTGGGGAATCGGCATCGCTCCTATTCCTGTCTTTCTCGCTCTCCTCTCCTCAGAATCGACATCAATCTCTCCCCCCGATTCCCACAAAGTGACAAAAAAAACCCATAACTTAGAGCCAGGCTTACTACCCCCACAACACAGGCAGCAGAAAACTTACCAGGAAAGAGAACAACTTACAGAACGATGGGATGGCCGACGAGAAGAGATTGTTGCTGCAGGAACACAGCAAGCAGGAAAACAAACGAAAGCAGAGTGCAGAGTAAAATGCAAACACGCTGCACCACAATTTATAGTGCTCTGTTCTCACAGTCAATGAGAACAAACGCTAGTTCTGTTTTTGGCGCCGTTTTCCATGGCTCAATCATAATTCCACATTCCCGTCCACGTCACCGCATATGCGGTAAACCATTGTCTCTGCCCATTATGAAGTAATTGTCCACTTTCTGTTCCACTGTTTCATCTGCTGTGAAGCAACTTATGGGCAATCTCTTTGTTTCTTCCTTTCCTCCACTATGAAACAAATAAACACAGTCACAACAGTAGCAGTGCAAGGACATTTCAGTGATCCAGCTCCAGTCGGGGACACCCGATCAGATGGTGCTAACCGAAAGGCAATTCAAAGGACTCAAGCAGGACTGCTTAAGTCACCTGCATGGTTTGCATCAACAGTAAAGTGATAAGCAGTAATATCAAGTTCCCATGCAAAACAGGCAGCAGTGTCAAGAAGAGGACTAAACATGATATGATGTCACAATTTGGAGGCAAACATTATGGATGTCATAAAGGAAAACGTGAAGAATAGACAACAGGAGCGGGAGCGAGTCAGAGCAGTTTTGGTGCTGAAAAAATACAAGATGCTATGTACATAAGCACAACCCTTGAAATTAGCTGGACAACACTCGTGAATGCATCTCATAGTGAATGGAAGCATGTAAAAAAGCATACACAATTCTGTACTGCCTCAGGAAATTACAAAGTAAAAAGCTTTTTTGAACAGTCGGCAACACCTCTGCCATATAAGAAGACATTCTTAAAAAGAAGTGAATTTTCAAATTGTTCCTATCAAAACTCCTTCATTTATAACATGCAGAATTTCTGAAGCAACACCCAGAGTATCATATCAGTACCATCAAGTTCAACAGTTTGTGCTCCAAGCATATAAAACTTGCCAGACAACAGAAACTTGACAAGTGCCTATGCGAGTACTGTGAAAATGCCACATTAAAACTGCTATCATTAAACCACATGGCAGATTTTTTACAAACTGCCAGAGTGCAAAGTCACCAATATTTACAAAACTGTGGAGCTGACAATGTGTGCAAATGAAGGTTCCATGTTTTTCCGAAAAGACTGACTGGAGAAGGTATGTGGGGCTTGTGCAGTGAAGGCAATTGAAAAACATGCAGAGGCTCTATTGAATCAACATGGGTTAGAAATATTGAGATGGTACCAGTGAAAAACCATCACAGTGAAGAAAACAAATGATGGCATTAACACAAAAACATCCTGCTAAGTGTTGGTCAGCAACAAGACCACGTTACAACTTATTGGAAGGCCTACAGTTTCTCGGTCGCCATCTACATGTGGCGCTGTGGCAAATAATGCAATTTGCATTACTCAAGACAAATCTACCACAAGGCTGGGTCATCATTGTGCGGGACTTTGCCGAAAACTATGCCTGCAAGTACCAGGATGAGATCCAGTCCTGCCACTGGCATCACGAGTGGGCTACAGTGCACCAGATAGTTAGATATTACAGGTCTCACATTGTAATGACCTTGTCATGGAATACCTGGTATTCATCTCAGATGACCTCACACATTACCACCGTGCTGTTCGACATTTTGGTAAGATGGCCAGTGAACACATCATGACCACTCATCTCATAAACATTACAAAGAAGGTACATTTTACAGATGGCTGTGCCAGTCAGTACAAATAAAAATGGTCCTTTTGTGAAATTTCAAAGGCTTCATCAGAGTGTGGATTCCCTGTTGAATGTGTAAATTTTTGGATCACATCATGGTAAGCACCCCTCTGATCGGGAGAGTGGTGTGGTGAAATGGTCAGCAACCAGGGCTGTGAAATCACAAATAGCTATCATTTCAACAGCAGAAGAGATGTTCATGTAATGCCATGATAATCTGACCAGAGAGCCTCCAAGTGATGGGTGTGGGCATTCCAGGAGAAAATGTTTTTGGGTGCCTGACAAATCCATAAGAATGTCAAAATGACCTGACGTTATAGCTTTTCCTGGGACAAGACATGTCCAGAGTGTAAGATTTGTGGAAGGTGGTGTGGTTGCCACCAGAGCACTGTCATTTGTCTGCCGCAAGTGTCAAAATGATGACGGCCCGTGTGCGAACATGGAGCATGCGGATCAATGGACTTCAAAGAGGCTCAAACTGAAACACTGCAGCACCAGTACTTCTCAGACAGCTCAAATGCTTAAACTCAGGAATAGCACTGTCCAGCAATGCCAGTGACACACTCCTTTACAACTTGGTGCACAAAAAAGAGTGCCCATGAGCACAGCACTGCAGATACAGACACTCCTGCTGTTTCCAGCATGCTAGTGACTGACCCCATCTCTGCTCTTGCCACTCTACTAACAGACCGCAGTAACTTGACCCCTCCTTTGCTCCTGCCACTCTACTGACAGACCCCCTCTTCTGTGACTAGCACTTCATCAACCAACCTGATTGCTGCTTCAGACACTGAAGCAATGGATAATTCTTCTACTCATGAAACTTCAGCAATGGCCTTCTCCACTGCTTCTGTCCCTAGTGTGCTTGCTGGCTGTCCACCTGCTAAAAAGAAAATTAAACCCAGACAAGATACAGCTGGAAAAATCCTACGCAGTCTACTATTCCAAACAGTTTTTTATCAGGCAAGTGCTTGCATTTAATGAACTACAACGTACTTTCACTGTCAAATTCCAGGATCAGCATGCAAATCGGCGTCTCACATGGCCACAACAACAGGACACTGATATGGCGAGACAGCAGAGACTTTTCCATGGACCTGTACATCTGTCAGGAAATGGAAGCTTTACAATTGCATAGGATGAACTGCAGACTATCGCCACAAAATATAAAAAGCTCAAGAGTTGCTGGAACTGACAGAATTTGAAGTGTTGGACAGTAGGATCATTTGCTAAGCACGATCTTTTCTGTGATGTTTTTAATTTTACACCTTATTGAAGTTTTTTCTTGTTCCAGTGCACTTCAGTACACAAATATGTAATTCTTGACAACACAGATAAACCTACATTGTTGTTTGCTGGTCTTTGTCACATTGATAATGCATGTTTGGTGTCCACAATACATTCAGAACACAAGGTTGGTGTCCACTGGTACATTCAGAACACAAGGTTGGTGTCCGCTGTACATTCAGAACACAAGGTTGGTGTCCGCTGTACATTCAGAACACAAGGTTGGTGTCCGCTGTACATTCAGAACACAAGGTTGGTATCCACTGGTACATTCAGAACACAAGGTTGGTGTCCGCTGTACATTCAGAACACAAGGTTGGTGTCCGCTGTACATTCAGAACACAAGGTTGGTGTCCGCCGTACATTCAGAACACAAGGTTGGTGTCCGCCGTACATTCAGAACACAAGGTTGGTGTCCGCCGTACATTCAGGACACAAGGTTGGTGTCCACTATACATTCAGAACACAAGGTTGGTGTCCACTGGTACATTCAGAACACAAGGTTGGTGTCCGCTGTACATTCAGAACACAAGGTTGGTGTCCGCTGTACATTCAGAACACAAGGTTGGTGTCCGCTGTACATTCAGAACACAAGGTTGGTGTCCACTATACATTCAGAACACAAGGTTGGTGTCCACTGGTACATTCAGAACACAGGGTTGGTGTCTGCTGTACATTCAGAACACAAGGTTGGTGTCCGCTGTACATTCAGAACACAAGGTTGGTGTCCGCTGTACATTCAGAACACAAGGTTGGTGTCCACTATACATTCAGAACACTGAAGCTTATTTTTCTTGGTCATTTAAAAGTCAGTTATCTTGCAACACAGTGCATTTTTCAATGTAGGGTCATGGCATGTTAAAATCTACTCTGCATTTGAAAATTAACCCCTCATGTCACAATTTGGTACAACTTTTTCATGAACATACCCAATTCTGTTCTCACCATTCCTATCTTCCATCTAAAGGATTGCATTCTATACTCACTCCTCACACGACTTTTCAGGAGGGTACCTGGACATGAACTGAACAGAAAAGGAAAGGCAACCAGTGAAAAAAAATCACCCTAGACTGCAACATGAACTGTGCCTGACAAGTACTGTAAGCTGGTCATTGGTCAGGAAATTTTAAATCTGTTTCTCATCTTAGAATGCAATGTGATATCTTCCCCCTGCTGTCCTCTACTGGTCAGGCCATTGTAAATTTGAATGTCACATTATACTGCAATGTGAAATGTGCCCCTGCCTTCCTATACTGGTCAAGGCTATTGTAACTTGGTATATTGTCTTGGACTGCAACATGGTATATACCCCCCCTGCTGTCATATACTGGTCAGACCATTGTACATTGACATCTCACCTTAGATTGCAACATAAAATGTGCCCCCTGCCTTCCTATAGTGGACATGGCCATTGAAATTTAGTATTGCATCTTAGAATGCAACATGATATGTTCATTCTGCCATGCGATATTGGTTAAAACATTCATTTAAACCCCCCAAAAGTCCTGAAAATATGTATCACTGGTGCAAATTGTGCCACATATTTGTCAGGAAGTTCTAATGCTTTCTGTCACCTGCTACCTACTTGAACATGCATTCTGTGTCACTGTCAGCCCCTCCAGGCCAAGTGTATTTAGGTCATAAGCTGACAACATGTCTCAGCACCGTACATTTTTCTTTTTTTTCCCAGAGCCTGTCTATCCAGTCCTCATTCATCTCAGCTGCTGCAGTACTCTATAATTAACTTTTCTATTTTGAGGACAGGTGTTTATCCGAAATTAATGTTCTTTTAAAGAAGTATTCCTTTACAGCAACCAAACACCCATTTGGTAAGGACAGAGCACAGAGACACTTCATTGATTGATTTGTGAGGAATGTGTTCTCTCTAGCTATCTGTGACTTGGTGAATTCATCTGCAGACCAGTACTAATATAGATACACTGCACAGGGTCCAGTCAGCCATCATAATGAATGCTGCCTAACTGGACTTCATACACTCATTTGGGTTTTGGTCTTCAAATTATCATTGTGAACCACCACACATTGTTGACTCTTGCTTGCTGCAGAATAGACAATTATTTAGTGCCTTGATGCCAGACTGTAGTTAATCATATATCTTATTATCAAATAACATCATATCTTAGCCAGCTGCTCAACATTACTGTGTTTGGAGACCATGCCACACTATTCAACCATGAAAGGAGGGGTTCACCTTCTAATTTTCCTCATGAGCTTCCCATATTGCTGGCACTTGCTTGATGCAAAGCATTAGGTATTCATACATCTAATTAACAAATATCTCCAAATCTTGGCTAATTGCTCCACACTACTTTATTTTCGTGGTGCATGTTACAGTACGTAGCCACAAGCATCTGTATTTAAAGATCCCAAGTTTGGTACTCTCATCAGTCTCACCCATTAGAATTTGGTAAATGGAAATGATTGCTCAGATAGGAGATCGGGCAACAGTTACAGTCAGTAAGTCCCCAGGATGGGGCATGGTATAGGGAGCCTGCATTGCTTAAGCCACTACAGCTACCATTGTGGTGCTTCCAGCTATATCTATTATAAATTAGAAGTAGATCATAATGTCGATATACTAGTTTAATTTATTCCAGTTGCTTGCACAGTAGACACGCACAGGTACAGCTACCCCCAGGGTAGTGCTCACCCTGATTGGGAGGGTGCTACCACCCAGTCTGGTATTGGGAGAGCTAATGTTCCATGGACCCCAAGAGGAAGATACTGTAGATCATTTGCAGAAAGTGGCCATCTAAGCCCTGTCAAAGTGAAGGGCAGTGTACACTGAATTAGGAGAAACTTAAGAGTTAGCCTGGTGAACTACATGACTCTGGGAAAGGGGCCAGTACTTTGTATGGCTCATTCATGAAATAAGATACCACAGTTATGGGGGATCTTTATATCTTTCTGCATGCTAAATGAACATCTGAAAACACTTTTGCCCATGGCTCAATCAGATAACAGATTCATTTCATGAAATATAAAAGGGGATAACACCCAGGTCTAATGATCAAACATACTGCTACACCACACAACATGTAAAGCCTTAATCATGTGCCTTCAGGAAACACTCTTTTTTTTTTACTTTATTTATCTCTAACCCTGGAGAACTTCCAGCAACCTCGGGAGCTCCCAGCCTCTACCTCTCTCCCTCTCTCCCTCCATGACCACTCTTCTCCCCTCATGCTACCAAGTACCACCTCCGGGTCTAAACCCTCAGGAGGTAGGGCTGCCCTATCCACCCAGGGTGCTCTGTATTATAGGGCAAGGTGTCCAGCACATGAGTCTGGCAATGGAGAGGAGATAGCCTAGAATTGGGAGTGTGGGCTATGGAAGGTCGAGGTGCCTTCATCTATCCCCAGGATTGGGGTTTTTATCTCTTTTGTGGTCCCCTTCGAAGCCCGGCCAGCAAGGTAATGTAGTCCTGTAGCTCCACCCACTCATGGAATATGCCGCACTTGCTCAGCCAGCAATCCTCCTGCCACCATCAGAGGTAGCTCCATGAACGAGCGCAACTCCCACCCTCCCCCGGGATGAGAGAGCAGTCCTGTGAATGCTCGATCTCTTCCCCCCCCCGCTGACTCCCAGCTCATTCCCGAACCTGGGTTGCCAGTGTGACACGAGGTGTGGCATTCAGCACCTCAACCCTCAGCGCCATTGGGCCTGCCAGAAAAAACACTTAAAACATGAATAAACAGTATTTTTCAGTAGGCAGTGGGTGGGGCAAATCTTTGAGTCTGGGATAATTAACCATAGCTGAGGAGTGGCAATACTAACTGCTTGCTCAGTTCAGTTTCAGCTTCAGGAAGAGATAATAGATTTTAATGGGATTTCTTTTTTTTTTTTTTTTAACCAGGAGTAGCACAGTAAGCTGAAGGCTTTTTTACAGGAGCGACCTGGGAGCACAGGGAAGTTAAGTGACTTGCTCAGGGTCACACAGTATGCAAGTGGAAGCTGTAGGATTGAAACCCAGGTCTGATCTACTGGATGTCACCAGATTTGCAGCTCAGAGCCTTAAACCACTGCGCTATACTGCCTTCATTTCCATAAATGGCTTATTGAGGAGAGTGGACATTGTTTTAACACGTATATACTGGCTAAATACTCACAACCTTAGATTTTTTTGTGAATATTTTAGCATACTTAGCCAGGTGACCTTGTGTCCCTAAAATTGTTGCTGGTGACTGGAATTTAGTTCCAGTTACAGAATTGTCTCATCCTGGTAATGGACAGAGAGGCCCGACTCTTGGGTAGAGGGCAGTTAGGGAGCTTCAGGATACAATTGGTATGTTAGACTCCGGGAGGATCTTACATCCAGCCACAAGGAAATATCTACTCATTCCTCCCATTCCTCTTGGTCACAAATAGATTTCTTTTTAATAACCAGTGACCTCCTCCATGGCGTCTCAGAGTGTGAGTTACAAAGTTGTGCTGTACCCTGTATTGCTCACACATACCTTTGGGCATTTTTTGGATGTTGATCCACGCTAGAGGATTAGCAATCAATTATTAAATGACTCAAACACTCTTAAGAACTTAAAATAATTCACAGAATCCTTTTTTTAGGATTAATAGGGGTATAGTAGAGAGAGAAAAGATGCACTGTGGTGTGCTTTTAAGAGCACTATTACGGGGGAACTTTTGAGCCTAGCATCTAAACAGAAAAAGGAAAATCAAGCTAAGGAAACATGGCTATACTAAAAGAGAGAGATCAGAGACACAAAAAAAATCATAAGTGAAAACACAGATGAGGACACATGGTAAAAAATTAAAAATGTGCTCAGGGAGCAATACCATTAAATCAATACAAAAACAGTGAAAAGGGCAATCTTTTCAGCCAAAGTAAAATACATACTGTAGTTCAAGGTGATTAAGCTGGCGGGCACCTAGCTGTGAGCCTAAAAATGAAATAAGCCAGCTGAGTGAGTCTAGGAATTGCTAAATTACCCAACCTACAAACAGAGACCAAACCAAAGGAAATGGCAAACATTTTTCATGATTATTATAGAAACATAGACAATGATGGCAGAAAAAGACCAAAAGTCCATCTAGTCTGCCCAGTGTTCTCTATCTGCCCCAGAATCTATTGTCCATACATGGTGTTATCCATCCTGGTCCATGCCTCTGCTCCCGTCACTACTACTGACCTGAGCAACCACCAAACCCTTCATTCTATCTCAGTCACACCTGAAACCATTTTTGGCACCCACCACCTCCGCAGGCAGACTGTTTTATGGCTCCACCACCCTTTCTGTAAAATGGAACTTCCTCACATCCCTCTTAAACCTTCCTTCTGCCAGTTTCCACTCATGACTTCTGGTTCTTAGCTGTCTACTGCTGCTAAATTGTTCCCCACAGTTCACCTTGTTTATTCGATTCAGAAACGTGAAGGTCTCTGTCATTTTCCCTCCTCTCTAACCTGGTCTCCTGTGAGTACATGTTCAGTGCCTTCAGATGATTTTTGTAAGATCTGCCGTTTTGGCCCCTGAATCATCTTGGTCACTCTGCACTGCACCATCTGCAGTCTATCCCTGTCCTTCCTTATATATCACATTATAGCCTGAGATGTACAAAAGACCAAGATGAATAAAATGGAAACATTTTGGAGTACGGTGAATATTCCAACTCTTTCCTCTGAACAACAAAAGAGACTTCAGGCTTCAATGGCTAATTTCGACACAGAGCAGGCAATAGACTGCATGAATCTACATAAAGCTCTATGGCCTGATGGCCTATCAGCCAACCATTACAAGGGTCTCATGTTCCAGGCTGTTATTACACCTCTCATGGATGTGTATAATCAGATATACAAAAGAAAGGAACTAGCATTGTATAGTAGTAAGGTAAGTCAATTTTATTTGCTAAGCACCCATTCCCTAGGGCTTAGAGTGATGTTCAATAAAATACTAGTGTACCCCCTCCCCCCCACCATGGGTAGGGCTTACCTGGTCTGCCTTCAAGCCATCTGGTCTAACCAGTCCTGGGTCCATTGGTGACCTTTTATTGCTCCTGTCAGCCCCTGTGTGCCTGTTTTCCTGGGGGACCAGAGGAGTGGTGCTAAATAGTTCAAACCACCAACTTGGTGGTACAGCGCAGTTAGCACTAGGCAAGCAGTAAAGTGCTGCACAGCTCAGATTGTGCACATTCAATCTGGCTTCTGCTCGAACATGTGAACTGGCAGTTGTCCTGCCAATCCTGTTAGCGATATGGCACTTTGTGTTAAAGCTGCCCTTGTGGTGCAAGACTGGTGTCTCCTGCATGTGTTCTGATGCCTGAGACCTCAAAAACACAAGTGGGGGGGTGTTCAGTGACACACTTAGGGGGAGAAAGGAGATTAAACTGTATAGAAATGTTTAAGTGTGCTATTTTTTTAAGAGCAGCTGAGACAGCAATAGGAATGTATGCTCTGCCTGTCGCCTGGGGACCCAATGCTTCAGAGCTAGTGACTGGCAGGTATAGATCTTTTACTGCCTTTTCCACACCTGGACAGTAGAAAAGAGGGACACCTATTTGGCATGTGGACATTTGCTGTTAAAATGATACAGAATCCCTTAAGAAAGACTTTAAAGTTGGGACTCCTGTAAACTATTTTGATGGAAGCCATCTTGGTAACCTCTGACCTTCCCTTATCCAATCAGCATTCAAAGAGCATGAAAGACTGCTGCTATGGCTCCTGGGCTGGGGGGCTGGACAATGCTCTTGGTGCCTTTAGCAGCATCCAATCAGGTGTCGAGTGGGCCTAATACATACTAATTTTGCAGACTGACAGCTGTGTCAACCAATGAGAAGCTGCCATATTCTCCTGAGACGTTGGAGGAGTTTTCAGCTCGAAGCAGTCTGCCTGAAACCCTCTGTGAGGCAAGAGGGCTTAGACTGTATCTGGAGAGAGCTGAATGTTGTCCTAAGGCTTCCAAAGTCATTTTCTAGGAGACTTAACCAAAGCATTCCATCATTTGGAAAGCCAGAGATTAAAGCAAAAACTGCTTGAAGTAGAAATTTGAAGTAGTGTAGCCTGTGTGTAAACAACCAGATTTAGGAGGCATCTACAGGAGATTCCCATTGCTTGGAGAAGACAGTTTTGAAGCAAGAAAAGTTGCTTTGTAGTTTGAACATCCTTGAGAGAGTGATTTCCACCCCTAGCACTGGGAGGCAAGCCAGATCTGCTCTAGGAGAAACCTACATCTGCTAGCCAGCAGAAAGAAAAGGACTGTGCGATTCCTGAGCTCCAAGAAGATAATCACTGCCAGCTGAGGATGGTCTGGGGAATCGGTCAGGTAGTGTCGCAGCTAGGTATTATCCATTGTCTCTCCCTGCAGGTTGGATGCCTGGATATGTGGTGTGAGGCTTGTGGCCCTGGTCCCCAGTACTGGTCTGTTCCAGCACCTGTGACAAATCAGCCAGGAAGGAGACAAGCTGCCAGAGCCTATCACACTGCAGAGAAGTGACCAGCTGCAAGAATCCTGCTACAGCCACGTAAGCTGAAAACCTGTTTGGACTGTTTGAGGCCCCAGCTCAGCAAAATTAACCTCTTGTTGTTGCCCAGACCCTGTGTGAACTGTGCTTCAGAACTGTGAGTAAGTGCAGGGGCAGCCCTGCTTATTGCATGCATTGTGTTATTAAAGCACGACAGACCAGCATAGGCCATGGACTGGTACTGCAACCATCTGAGATAAGTTGTGCATGTTGCTGAGCTCAGCCAGCACAGCAGGGCGGATAGAGTAGGCTGCTGCAGACTCTGACACACATATCCATATCCACAGGTAGCACTATGTTGGAGCGTGAAGAGAGTGAGGAGCGTGGGCCTGCTCACAAACGCAGGCCCAACTTTACTAAGGCAGAAGCAGATGCCCTGTTTGAGATCTACCTCGACAGGGAGCCACTGCTGAGTGGTGCCACAGGCACACCGCAGGCTAGGGCTGCGGCCTGGGAGGAGGTGGCGGCATGTGTCAACCAGCAGGGCAGCCACCAGCAGTCTGTGCAGGAGTGCCATAAGAAGGTGGGCACTGATATGCGGCACATCAAGAAAAAGGTGGTGGCCATTCGTGTAGGCCAGACAGCCACCAGAGGGGGGCCTGCTGATGTACCACAGCTCACGGTGCAGGAGGAGCTGCTGGCAGCCACCATGTGCTGCAGCACTGTCGAGGGTGTGCCGGGGGTAGGTTTTCAGATGGGTAGAAGCCCATCATTGCATGGTATGTATGTTGGGCTTGCACAGAAAGAAGTGGCTGGGGTAGTGAGGATGGGGGCCTTGCATCATTGACACATCTGTTTTCTCTTTCAGCACCAGCACGCCTGCATGCGGAGGATTGGGCACCAGCAGCAGCCATGGAGGCAGGACCAGCCCCAGAGGACCAGCCATCCACCTCCACAGGCATCTTGGGGCCTGATCAGCTACACAACACACCACCGCTGTCCAGCTGGATGTCCTGGGCATGGGGTCGGATGAGGCCCTGGCTGTGTTTCTGCAGGATGCCAGCCATGGCGTCCTCTGCATGGAGACACAGATCTGGGCAGGGTCTAACACCGATGATGACCTGACCATGATCCTGTACAGCATGGGTGGTGTGGTGGGGGAGACGTCCATACCAGGTACCATCATGGGTATCGCGCCCAGTGTCCTGACAGTGGTGGGACAGCTGCCCGCTGCCACTGCAGGTGCTGCTATGTGCACCACCACAGCAGTGCCATGTGGTGGTGGTGGTGGTGGTGCAGCCGTGCAGGCACTGGGCAGTGTACAGGGCTCAGAAGGGCAGCAGCGGCAGGCAGCAGGGGCCATAGGGCAGCCTGACACAAGGTCCACTGCCAGGGCACCTGATAGGGACCTTCTCCATGGGGACCCCACTGTGCAGCATCCACCTGAGTGGGGAGCTATGCAGCGTGGTCATACACCACCGGAGGGTCGGCACTCCACCCAGGTTCCCCTGGGTGCCGACCAATTTGCAGAGCACACCCGTTTACTGCAGCCTTCCATGGAGCAACTGGTGCTGCTGGTAGCTGGGGTGCATGCACTGAGAGCAGAGGTATGCCAGGTGGCCGGGTAGTGCGAGAGAGGCACTGCGCAGCTCCTAGAGGCTATACATCCCAGGCATACCAGGAATGAGCATGTTTGGGTGCCTACACACCCCTGTGTGGACCCGGTCATGGTCCCGCAGTACAACCCCTTGGGGGCTATTGCAAACACCCCCTGTGGCTGATGTGCAGCCTGTGGCTGCTGATTGGCCCCAGTGTGACTGCCCCTGTGGCCATGGTGATTATGGTTCTGCTCTGCAGACCTGATGTGCCTGTTGCCCTGGCTGCAGTCTGCTGCTGCTGCCCTGTGCATGCATGGGTGGTGTGTGTGTGTGCATCCCTGTATGTCGCACAGCATGTTGCCTGTGTGCGTGCCTGCCCAACAGTGGTGTGGGCATGATGAGAGTAGATCTGCACCAGTTGTGCCTATGCACCAGTGCACTGCATCTGATCTCCGCCACATGCCAGTGCCTGGACGTCTGTGTGTGTGTATGTGTTGCTGTTCCCTGCTGTGTGCAGTTGTGTGTGGCTGTGTGGTACTGTCACCCCCACTTCTGCACCATGCCTCTGTGTGTGCATGCCCATTGCCATGCATGCCCCTGCCTGTGTGCTGTATCTGTGTATGTGGCCAGTGCGTGGGTGTGGTACCACCTACGTGCATGCACCATAATGATCCTGTGCGATGCTGTCCCTGTGCTGGTGTGCCATTCTCTGCAGCTGGGGATCCCTATGCCTGGGGAGGGCTGTCCACCGCCCTCCGGCCCATTGCCCTCGTTGTCCCCACTACTGTCCCCCTCATCAGCCTCGACAGCTGTCCCACAGTCAATGGCCATGTTGTGCAGCATGCAGCAGGCCAGGAATAGGCCACAGGCTTTAGAGGGGCTGTGCTGTAGGGCACCACCAGACCTGTCTAGGCAACAGAACCATGCCTTCAGCATCCCAAGTACGTGCTCAATGATGTTCCACATGCTGGCATGTGCCTCATTGTACTGTTCCTCTGCTGGGGATGACAGGCGCCGATAGGGAGTGAGCAGCCAGGGCCTGAGTGGATAGCTGCTGTCACCTGTGTGAATAATGGCATGGTTAGCCCTGTGTCCTCTGTTACTGTGCCCTTGCCTATCCCTGGTGCCCTTGCCAGTGCACCCACCCTGCCCTCCCCATGCCATGCCCTGCTCTACCCGGCACTCATTGCCCATCCCATACTCACCCACTAGGTAGCCCGTGGGGATGTTCCCACCCTCAAACCTGTGGCACAGCACAGAGCTATGCCAGATGAATGCATGATGTGCACTCCCAGGGTGTGTGGCACAGACAATGGTGATGTGCCCCTTGGCATCGCACACCACCTGTCAGTTCACACTTGGGAACCCCTTCTATTTCACATAGGCCACACCCTTGGGGCCAGGTGACTTGCAGATGCCCATTTGGGTGCAGCCAGTGGCCCCAAGCATGCCAGGCATGCATGCTGCCCTGTGGAAGTCCTGCAAGGTTGATGTATGCTCTGCCTGTGTGCTGGGGAAATGGATGTATTCCAGAGCATGTGGCAGCAGAGCACTGAGGAACAGTGTGAGGAGGCAGGACATGGCTGACTGGGTTATGCTGGTAGTGTCCCTTGGTCTCTGGAAGGTACCCGTGGCGAGCTGGCACATGACTGCTGTCACCTTTGTCTCCACAGACATTGTGTGGCTCCGTCTTGTGGGTGCCTGCATCTCCTCACTGCACAGCTCACAGAGCTGCCTCAAAATGGCCCTGTTCAGGAGATACCGATCCAGAATCTCTATATCAGTGTAATTCTCGAAGGTGGTGTGGGCACGGTACCACCTGTTCCGGGCATACCGCCAACGGGCCCTTCCATGGCCACGTTGCTGTTCCTCTTGCCTCCTCACACTCCTCATTATGGCCTCCATTAGGAAGGGTGAACTGGCCATGGCCCCTGATGTCCTGTCTCCCCTTGGGTGTTCGGCTGCTGCAGGCTGTATGCCACCCTGGTGCACTGTGTGGCACTATGCCTGCCTGTCCCTCTAAGTCTCTCAGCCCCTGGCTCACTCTCCACTGCCACCTATGTCCCACACCCCTGTGGCTGCCTATGCCAGCTTCTCTGTCCCTCACTGGCTCTGTCTCCCTTGCTATGTCTCTTTTACTGTCTCTACTCCTTCTCTTGCCACTCTCTCTCTCTCTCTGTCCCTCTCCCCTGGTGCAAGTGCTGTCTGTGTGGTTGTGCCCTGTATTTATAGGCTCAAATCTGCTCGGCACATCCAGGGTTTGCTTCGCACTTGCGTCATGGTTCCATGGTTGAATATTGCACTGCGCCGCATATTCATGGGCATATCCCCTGCTCTTGTGCATGTATTCATTACAGTTGTGCATTGCACAATGGAACTTGCACCGCACAATGACTGCCACTGAATATCGCTCCTTGGCGCAAGTGCGCACTTGTGCCGGTGCAACTCAGTTGCACCCTGAGCAACTGCTTTGAATATCCCAGCCTATGGGTCTGTTATAGTTTCATTATAGCATTTTACTACAGAATTAGATTATAACAAAAATTTAAGTTAGCTACACCTTTGTAGCACTTGAATTCATTTTATCTACAAATGCTATAATCTGTAAACCAAGCCTGTGATCACCCTGTATTTTACTGCTTCCTTCATTCGGGGATCTACTGTGGTTTCTATTTATTTCAGGAAAATGGACTGCAATTTTTTGCAATGGCATGCTCATTCCTAAGGAGAAATCAGAATAAAAAGACATGAGTTTTAAATAATGTGTATTATTTGTACCAATATCTCATAACAGATTGATCTAAACATTAGAGACAAAACTGGATTTAATAAATTGCCTTAAGAAGAGTGAGTGCACGGATGCCATTATGTATATATATTAGGCAACCATTCTGCTCTTTGAAACACAGAAACATAGAATTTGATGGCAGATAAGGACCGCTTGGCCCACCTAGTCTGCCCAGTTCCATACCTGATGGATAAGCTGCAGATTCTAGTTAATCAGCAGGTTACTTCCTCCTACCCCCAACTGGAATTGCCTTGTGCCTGTCCCATGCATTCTTGAATTCTCCCACAGTTCCTGACTCCACAACCTGCTCAGGAAGGCTGTTCCATGCATCCACAACCCTCTCTGTGAAAAAATACTTTCTAACATTAACCTCTGAGCTCTCCCCCCTCTAGCTTCAAATTGTGCCCCCTTGTTCTTGCACATCTCTTTTTCTGAAAGATACTACCCAATTGTTCTTTAATTCCCTTGAAATACTTGAAAGTTTATATCATGTCCCCACTCTCCCTCCTTTCCTCAAGGGTAAATATATTAAGCTGCTTTAGTTTCTCCTCATATGTCTTCTGGTGCAGACCCTGCACCATTTGGTTGCCTTCCTCTGAATAGCTTCCACCCTGTCTATGTTTTTGCGGAGATGGGGTCTCCAGAAGTGCACGCAGTACTCCAGATGGGGTCTCAGCAACTGTCTGTACAGAGGGATAACAACTTCCTGTTTTCTACTGGTGATGCATCTCCCTGTGCATCCCAGTATCCCCCCAGCCCTCCTTACTGCCCTCTCACATTGCTTGCCCACCTTTAGGTCATGTGATATAATTACTCCTAGGTCTCTTTCAATTTTTGTTGTTGTTGTTATTAACTCACCCCTCATTGTGTACTCTTCCCTGGGTTTTGTTTCCCAGATGCATTACCTTGCACTTTGCATTGAATCTGAGCTGCCATATATTTGACATTCCTCCAACCTTGCCAAGTCCCTTTTCATTCTTTCCACCCCACCTTGTGTATCAACCCTGTTGCAGATCTTTGTGTCGTCTACAAAGAGACATACTTTTCCTTCCAGGTGCTCTCCAGTGTCACTTATAAAGACATTAAAGAGGACCGGTCCCACTACCGAACCCTGCGGTAGCCCGCTAGTTACCCTCCTTTCTTCACTTAGGACTCCGTTTACTGTTACTCTTTGCATCCTGTTATCCAGCCAGTTTTTTATCCAGGCTACCACCTTGGGACCCACTCCAAGGCTGGCCAAATTGTTTATTAATCTTTCGTGTGGGACTGTGTCAAATGCCTTGCTAAAATCTAGGTAGGCCATATCCACAGCCCCTCCCTGGTCTACTACTTTGGTCACCCGGTCAAAGAAATCTATTAAGTTCATCTCACATGACCTTCCTGCTGTGAAACCATGCTGCCTTGGGTCCTGTGCCCCACTGGCCTCTAGGTACTCAACAATTCTTTCCTTCAGAAGTGATTCCATCATTTTCCCTACCACTGAAGTCAAACTAACTGGTCTGTAGTTTCCTGCCTCTGCCCTGCTCCCACGTTTGTGAAGTTGAATCACATTTGCCCTCCTCCAGTACCACCCCATCCTCCCGTGATGTGTTAAAGAGAGTAGTCAGTGGTGTTACTAGTTCTACCCTTAGTTCTTTTAGAATTCTTGGGTAAATCCCATCAGGTCCCATTGATTTGTCCACCCTCAGTTTCAAGAGTTCTTTCAAAACCCTTTCTTCTGTGAATGGACTGGTATCGACCCCCCTATTTAGAGTTTCTCCCTTGTTTGGCTTAGGTACCTCCCCCTCCTCTTCTGTTGTGAACACTGAGCAGAAATATTCGTTCAGTATCCCTGCTTTTTCACTGTCACCCTCTGCCCACATTCCTCCCCTTTATTAAGTCTCTGTATCCCTCCCTTGGTCTTTCTTCACTCCCTAATGTACCTATAAAAGGTGTTATCCCCTTCTTAACAGAGTTGGCTATCCTTTCCTCAGTTTGTGCCTTTGCAATTCTGACTGCCTTCCCTGCCTCCTTCTGCTTTAACTGATAAAGTTCTCTGTCCTGCTCCTTCTGTGTTTCCTTATATTTCCTGAGTACTATCCTTTTCTCCTTAACCATCCCTGCCACCTCTTTTGAGAACCGTAATGGTTTTTTCCTTCATTTTGTTTTGTTGATTTGCTTCACACAAAGAAAGAACTTAATGCTTCATGCCTTTCTTGCTAGGAGTGCAGTAACAGGTATGCTAATTGCCTTAATTTTTACAATTCGTAATATATCACTATAACACTGTAGTTTCAGTTTTTAGTTATTAAAAGATGCAGATTGTGTCTAGATTGGTTCTTTTTATTATTATTGGGGAGGGGCAGAAGGGAAGCTTTTTGGGAGGCAAGGAATACACTGGAGATAAAGAGTTGCAATTGTCTAATTAGAGATTATTGCAGAAAAGACTTAAAACCTATGTTACCTCTATGTAAATGTATTGTGTGCTTTAATTTCAGCACATACATATAACATTATGACTCCCAGTACCTTAGTGGTTCCTGTAGGAAGAGAAAAGAAAACATTTTTAATAAACTCACTTTTTTTTGCTAAAAGAACTTCAGTTATAGCTCTGTTCAACTAAGTTATTTCTCATTATACATTATTATGATTCAACAGTTTAGACAGGACACTACAAAAAACTCCTGTTGAGTCACAAATATGCACTCCTTCTACAAATATCATAGTAAACACAGGCCATGTAAGTCAGATGATTTCAAAGCATAATGCACCTAGTCACTATATTTAAACTTTATATTTCTTAAGTTCTATGCATCAAACCTGTGGTGTATGAAGCTTCAAACTGTGTTTTCTTTATGGTTATTATGATTGTTGTTAGGTTAGGAGCAAAGGAAGATGTGTTAGATACAGGACAGTATACTTATAGAAGCATAGAAACATAGAAGTTGATGGCAGATAAAGACCGCAAGGCCCATCCAGTCTACCCATTTCTTTTTCTACCTTATGAATGTGCCATCGGCCTTTGCTCTGTCAATGGCCTATCTATTCATACTCATCTGTATTGCTCCCTTATGCCTATCCCATGCTTGTTTGAAGCCCTGCACTATATTCATATCTACTGTACCACTACCTGAGGTAGGCCATTCCTTGCATCCACCACCCTTTCTGTGAAAAATAACCTCCTCGCATTACCCCTTAATCAGCCTCCCTCTACTCTCATGCTGTGTCCTCTTGTCCTACTATTTTTGTTATATTGAAACATGTTAGACTCTTTCACCTTGTTAATGCTCTTAAGGTGTTTGAATGTTTCGATCATATCTCTTCTCTCCCTCCTTTGCTCTAGGGTATACATACTGAACTCCGGTAATCTGTCCTCATGTTTTCTGATGCAGTTCCTGCACCAATTTGGTTGCCCTTTTCTGGACTGCCTCAGTTTAGTTAATGTCCTTGTGAAGGTGTGGCCTCCAGTACTGCACACAGTACTCCATATGGGGCCTAACCAGTGTCTTGTAAAGAGGGATTATTAACTCACTCCTACGACTTGTGATACCCCTGCTAATACACCCCAACATCCCTCTCGCCTTACCTACTGCTTTTGTGGTGTGCTTGGATGATTTCAGGTCATCTGTGATGATGATGCCCAAGTCTCTTTCTTCCCTTGTGACTGCCAGCAACAACCCTCCCAGCCTATAGGTGGCTTCAGGGTTTCTCTTCCCTATGTGCATGACCTTGCACTTCTTTGCGTTCAACCCCAATTGCCACTCTTCCGCCTATTTTGCCAGTTTATCCAGATATCTTCTCATTCTGCCCACTCCATCAGGATCATTTATTCTGTTGCAGATCTTGGTGTCATCTGCAGACAGACAAACCTTACCCTCCAGTCCATCTGCAATGTCACTGATGAAGATATTGAAGAGGACTGGCCCCAGAACTGATCTCTGAGGTACCCCACTTGTGTCTGCATCTATTCTGACTGTATATCATTTACCACCACTCTCTGTTTTCTGCCCATCAACCAGTTTACCACCTAGTTGACCAATTTCTGACCCACCGCGAGCCTACCCAGCTTATTAATCAATCTTCTATATGGAACAGTACTGAAAGCTTTGCTGAAGTCAAAGTAGGCGACATCAACTGCTCCCCCTTGGTCCACCACTCTGGTTATCCAGTCAAAGAAATCTATGAAATTAGTTTGACAGGACCTTCCTGTTGTAAACTCATGCTGTCTTGGATCCTGTGCTCCTATGGATTCCAGGTGTTGCACTATCCTTTCCTTAAGGAGTAACATGCATCCAATAATAGGTTAACTATTTTAAATATGGTTTCAAGTCTAATAGTTCATTATGACCATTCAGATTCACAGTGTTGAGTCTATATATCCACTAACTTTCTCTCCTCAATAAGAGATTCTGTCTGTCCCCTATCTTACTGCCTCAGTCCCTATACATTTAAAATCATTCGTTTTTCCAGAAAGTGTCTACCCACAGGTTTTTCAATTTTCTTATTCAGAATGGAGCTTATGTGTTATTGGACCCTCTCTTTTAGGGATCTTGCCATTTTCCCACATAGTCCAAACCACAGGTACATCATAAAAGGTATACGACAAATGAAGTATTACATGTTATCGCCTCTTTAATTTGATATTTTCCCATTCTGTCTGAATGAACCCAGACCCTTACCAGTTTGCACATACTGGCAGATATGACATCTAGTGCATCTGTGACACCCTGCTGGTCTTGTAGGTAACTAGGTTTTCTTACATTATTCTTTTTCTTTCTTGTAGTGACTTCTCACTAACACGTATGCTTGGTGCTTTTTTTAAAGTTACTCTTGGTGTTGTAACTACAACTGCTCCTACCGAGGGATCACCTAACAGTATCTGCCAATTTTTTCCAAATAATATTACCAATCGATCCTGCTAGGGGGGCTAAACTCTGTAGTAAACATAATGGGGCCCTAGCTCCCAGGTGATGATTTCTATTTCTCTTTCCTGATCAGATCATTATATTTCTCAACTGTAATTAAAAAAAAAAAGAAAAATAATCTTTATTGTTTGAAATGAAAATTCAAGTAATGCCCTTTGGAGTAACCATTGCCTCAGTGCTTGCACACTAAGGTTCTTTGTCTTTTAACAGAGTTTAAATTATGTACATACCATGATGCCATAGCATTCACATCAAAAATTAAGAAACTTGTTGTATTTTTCGATGACCCCCACTCCTACAGACAAAAGTTAGGAAAGTTAGGCAGAAAATATGGAAGGCTGTTGTTACAACAAGTCACTGGGGTGTTTGCCTGGGAACTGTGGGTTATCTAGATAGGATCTAGGGTGACTTGTTAGGGACTGGAGTGAGGGGATAGCATTGCTGCAAGGTCACTACTCTGAATTCATTGTGTGCTCATGAAGTTGAGCCAGGATGAATTGTGTGGTACTGAAGACCCTAGGCCTTCACAATTCACCCCGGCTTGAAACCACAGAGGTGGGGGGTGGGGCGAAATTCCTGCATGGTTCCCATTGTGAATCACTTTCTTGCTCATGGCTTCAAGCCATGTTGAATTGTTTGAGGGCCTGTGTAGGGGTGGGGTGGGGTGGCTTGATGCAAAGTCCACACACTCAGAATCCCTTGCTGATGCCTTCAAGCCACTGTGAGTTATGAGGGGTGGGGGTTGCAGCAAGGTCCCCATTGCCAATACGTTGCTTGTTTTTGGCTCCAAGCCCGTGGAATATTTGAGGGTGCAGGAGAAGGCAGGCTGGCCTTGTTGTAAGGGCTCTATTCTAAATTATTTTTTTGCTTGTTGCTTTGAGTCATGGAACTGGAGCCTGGCACACTGCAAAAACCAGCTGCCTACTCTTAGCCGAGCACAGGAAGAAAAATTAAAATCTACACAGTGTTTGGGGGAGGGATTGGACTAGATTCAACAAATCCTTGCTATATGTGATTCGCCTGTTGATATTGTAAATTGATAAATTTTTGTTACTTGAACTGACTGCTTTTCACTTTCTCTTAACGATCATTGAAGTAGATGCAGAGCATTTCAAAGTACTTGATTTTTTTTAATTTATACTTTTTGCAGACCTGCCTATCATCCCCCCATCCCAGCTGGATCCAGCTCCATTCCCCATTCTCCAGCATCCAGTACAGTTTTTTATCAATAAAAATTGTTATTGTTTTCTTTTAAAGAATAAAAATACATTATGTACACCAGAAATTTACCAGGAAAATATGGCATATCACATAAATACAATTAGCTATAACATTTAGACCACATCTACTGTATAGATCAGGGGTTCTCAAATGGTGAGGCCAGCCTCCCTTGGGAGGCCCCAAACTGTTCCAGGGGAGGCTCAAGCAAGTCTGAAAAATTACTGTATTTAGATTTTGAGTTTTATATATTTTGTATGAAGAGATGAAGCAAACTGAAAGAGCATAATAGTAAGTGAATTTTATGTATTTATGTACTAATAGGTGACAAGGGAAGGTGGATGAGCTAAGGCGGTAGGGGAAGGGTAGGGAGTGAATATATTTCAAAAGGTAACTGCAAAACAATCAAGAAATACACAGTGAATAACAATGCAATCAAATATGAACAATAAACTAATAATGAGTGGTTAATCAATTTGTAGACTGATGGCAGCACAACCTAAATACAAGGGTTGAGTATAGAAGTGCTAAGAGCAATAGTAGGAAAGAGTAAAGCAATCCCAAGAAGTTGCTTAGAGCAGGGACGGAGGGGAGAGGCAAAGTGTGTAGGAAGGTTATTTCATATATAGAGAGGAAACAGAGAAAGTAGTCTGACCGTAAGGTACTGCAACAAGGGTAACAATGGTTCAAGAATGAAAATAGCGGAGCAGGTAGGCTGGCGGGGGGGTTACAATAAGCTGAATAATAATATGTGTTTATTTTATTTGTTTGTTATTCAGATAACACCTTTGAACACAGAAGCTCTTTTTCAAAGGTTCCACATCAGTATAAGACAAAGAACTGAATGTGAGCCAAGTACTCAAAGGGGATGCAGTGTATTTATGGTGTACTGCGTAAAGTACAGTATGTCATATTTCTTTGGGGAGGCCCAAGATTATTTCAGTTTTTGGGGGAGGCTCAAAATCTTTTCCATGGATTTGGGGAGGCTCACTGTGACAATGTTTGAGAACTATTGGTATAGATAAATAAAATGTACTTTTACATTTGTATCCACTAGTAATTATAAAGTTGAATAAGTAGCGCTCAAATGATGTATGAATTAGTTGAAGGAGGAAAAGAGAAGGAGGGAAGAAAGAAAAGAGAAAAGGAAAGAAATAAAAGAGCCTGAGGGTCATTAAATATCTCCACATGCCACTTATGTTAACCACCAGTGTGAGTAAGTCATCATAAGAACTCCAACCCAAAATACAGATATTTTATCTGGGAATTTCAACCCCGCAAGCTTCCCTCCTCATGGTGGGGTCTAGTCAAGCTGCTACAAACACTCCACCTCCTCCTGCAGTTCCACGGAGACGGAGGTTCCCTGGGTGTCCTGAGGCATACCCTGGCTTGGGTCAGGGCCCAAATGTGCCAAAAGTTTATGGTGCACTGGCTATTTTCTCTCTCAAGCCCTGTGCACAGGATGTCATTATGCTAGTATGTGTTTCCTGAATTGGGAGGGAAGCATTCCAGAAATGTTATCACCAGATTGCATGCTTTGTAACCTGACATGTACACTTGTTTTTATTTTTGTATTCGGTGGGGTCACTAAATTACTTGAGTAATCACACAAGCAAAATTGATGGCTGGTGGCGGGGGTGGTGGGGAGTGCCTGTATACTAGCATGACACTATTGAGGAGTCGGATTTGTATACTTGTAACTGGATAATTAAATTTGCTAAGGGAACAACAGAAAAATAATGACAGACACAAAACATAAACTTGTCATTTTTTTTCATTCATTAACACTCTAATTATTGTTGCATGCTACTTAAAAAACTATGAAAAAAATTGGGGAAAATAGGGAAAAATTGAGTTTGTATACCAGACTTTCAGACGGAATACCAAAACTTGTAGCTTATTCCTTGTGGGTTGTAATTCTGTTCTCACCATTCCTTTCTTCCTTCTAGAGGATTGCATTCTATACTAATTCCTCACATGACTTTTCTTGAGGGCACCTGGATATGAACTGAACAGAAAAGGAAAGGCAACTAGTGAAAAAAAATCACCCTAGACTGCAACATGAACTGTGCCTGACAAGTACCGTAAGCTGGTCATTGGTCAGGAAATTTTAAATCTGTTTCTCATCTTAGAATGCAGTGTAATATATTTTCTCCTTTCTTCCTATACTAGCCAAGCCATTGGGTATTTCATCTTGCATTATGAAATGGGTAGAAAGAATGCTGAATTCTGATTGACCAAGAGCTGTTTTTTACTGGGCCGTTATCCCAGCACAACAGGCCAGGTGAAAGTATTATGTTTAAAAAATGCATAAAATTTACAAAAAATTACCCATTTTATAATCGTAATAAGGCACTCCAGGGGGTGTGTTATGGTGGGCTAACGGCCCTTCTCAGGTGGTGGAAGCCCTCAGCTATGCCTTGTGCTTCAACCCACCCCGAGGTGGGCCGTTATCTCACCATAACACACCCTCTGTCATGCCTTATTGCTTAAATACAGCACGATATATTCTCCCTGCTGTCATATACTGGTTAGGTAACAGTAAATTGATATCTCACTTTAGACTGCAACATGAAATGTGCCCTCTGCCTTCCTATACTAGACAGGGCCATTGTAATTTGATATCTCATTCTAGAATGTACTATGATATATTGTATTCATCCTGCCTTCCTACACTTGTGAGACAGTTATACTTTGGTATCTCATCTTAGAATGCAATGTGATATCTTCCCCCTGCTGTCCTCTACTGGTCAGGCCATTGTAAATTTGAATGTCACATTATACTGCAATGTGAAATGTGCCCCTGCCTTCCTATACTGGTCAAGGCTATTGTAACTTGGTATATTGTCTTGGACTGCAACATGGTATATACCCCTTGCTGTCATATACTGGTCAGGCCATTGTACATTGACATCTCACCTTAGATTGCAACGTAAAATGTGCCCCCCGCCTTCCTATAGTGGACATGGCCATTGTAATTTGGTATTGCATTTTAGAATGCAACATGATATGTTCATTCTGCCATGCGATATTGGTTACAACATTCATTTAAACCCCCCAAAAGTCCTGAAAATAAGTATCACTGGTGCAAATTGTGCCGCATATTTGTCAGGAAGTTCTCATGCTTTCTGTCACCTGCTGCCTGCTTGAACATGCCTTCTGTGTCACTGTCAGTCCCTCCAGGCCAAGTGTATTTAGGTCATATGCTGACAACATGACTCAGCCCCATACATTTTTCTTTTTTTCCCAGAGCCTGTCTATCCAGTCCTCATTCATCTCAGCTGCTGCAGTACTCTGTAATTAACTTTTCTATCGTGAGGACAGGTCTTTATCTGAAATTAGTGTTCTTTTAAAGAAGCATTCCTTTGCAGCAACCAAACACCCACTTGGTAAGGACAGAGCACAGGAGAACTGCATTGATTGATTTGTGAGGAATGTGTTCTCTCTAGCTATCTGTGACTTGGTAAATTTATCTGCAGACCAGTACTACTATAGATACACTGCACAGGGTCCAGTCAGCCAGCCATTATAATGAATGCCGTCTAACTGAACTCCATACACTCATTTGGGTTTTGGTGTTCGAATTATCATTGTGAACCGCCACACATTGTTGACTCTTGCTTTTTTTTTTTATATACTTCCTTTATTTCATCACATTTTACATCAAAAATCATTTACATGTAAATGCAAACTACATATTGAAGCAATCTTTCAGCTTTGATGTAGCACTTTAAGAATAAAGAAATAACAATGTTAACATCAGCATCTACCATCGGACAAGGTCTTACAGAGAATTACAGTCTTCTTTCTGTCTATCAGCATTCTATAAATATAAAATACATTTTATACCCATGTTGGGTCCTATATTTTTCAGTTCTCACGTCTATCTACAAAGCCTTTTAGTCTTAATTTCTTCCCATCTTTTAATATCTCTAATGAAAAGGATCTAAAGGAGCTGTTCTTGATAGAGTTCCCACCTAGCCCATCTTGATGTGAATACCTCTCTCCGATCTTGTAGCTCCAGGGAGATTTGTTCATTATGCTGAATATTTAATACTATTTGCTTCCACTCAGAGATCAGTGGGGCTGTTGTCTGTAACCATTTTTTAGTAATGGATTTATAGACTGAACCCAGCAATATCGCCCACAAATATAGTCTACCTGCATCTCTTATTTCCATTGGGGGAAGGCCTAACATCAGGTTAGCTGCTTCTATCTCACCCTGTATGTCCAATATGTTTTTTATATGTTCTGTTATTCGAAGCCAAAACTCCGCTATCTTGGGGCAGTCTAGGAAGATATGTTTGTATGTAACTTTCCGCTCACTACACTCCCTCCAGCAATGAGCAGAACCCCCAGGGCTTCTCATGGACATGACTGAGGGAACAAGAAAAAACCTCACTCTTACTTTCCAGGTAAACTCCCGCCACATAGGGGGATCAGGAAGTGGCCCAGGAGCATCTCCAAATTTTGGTCCAGTCTCTAGGGGATATATTCTGGCTCAGATCTCTTTCCCATTTTGCTTGTGTGGGAGACATCATATGTGTTTTCTGACGTGTAAGATATTGATATATTATTGTTATTGCCTTTTCTCCATAGTGTGTGGACCATATTTGTTTAAACGGGGTGTCGTCTTCCATTAAGTTGGAGTTCTTCTCACTTTGTCTAGTATGTTTAGAGATATAGGCTCTCATTTGATAGTAAAATAACCTATCGTTATCTGACCACCCATATTTTAATTGGGCTTCCTCAAAGCTCTGAATATCCTTTCCCCGCATCAACTGCCATGGGGCTTCTAGGCCTTTTTTAGCTTGGTTTTTTAAACCATTGATTATTAAACTCCTGGTTCAGGGTAAAGTGCCTATATTTCCAGGCATAGTGCTGGAAAACTTTGTGCTTGGTCCCGATTTGCCATCCTCTCAAGACCGCCATAGTAGCCTGAGGGACTATCTGAGCGGTTTCTCAGAGAAGGGGGGGAGAGAATAGGCAGGTTAGGAGGGCAGGCCCTGTGGGTCTCTCTAGATCAATCTATTTCCATCTTGCTCGATAGGCTCTATTGCCCCACAACAAGGCTAGTTGCATCTGCGTTGCCATCCAATAGTTCCTGAGCGAGGGAAGTGCCACCCCACCCACCTCCTTAGGAAGTGTTAGTTTTAAGTAACCAATTCTTGGCCTTTTATTTTCCCAGAGGTATCTATTTAATAGCTTTTGCCATGATAAGAGCTCCTTTGAAGACAGAGCGCAGGGGACACACTGGAACAAGTATAGAAACCTAGGGAGTACATTGATTTTTAAGGCCATGTTCCTTGTGTAGAGTGAGGAGGGTATCAGCTACCACCTCTTAAAATCTTGTTTTATCTTCTCTGTCAGGGGGTCAAAATTCAAATTAAATAATTTCTCTGGGTTACTCGGGATTTGAATGCCCAGGTATTTTATGTAATCATTATCCCATTTGACTGGGAATCATTTTTTAAGGGATGGAGGTGGTGCGTAATTAAATGATAAAGCCTCTGACTTACCCATGTTCAAAGTAAACCCCTATAGACTAGTAAACTGCTGGATCTTATTAAAAAAGGCCTCTAGCGATGATATTGGGTTAGTTAAATAGAGGAGTATATCATCCGCAAACAAGGCTAGCTTTTGTTCGGTCCCTCCTATATTCACTCCCTCAACATTTGCAGTCTGTCTCAGACTTTGGGCCAGTGGTTCTATGTAAAAGGCAAAGAGTAATGGGGACAGGGGGCAGCCCTGTCTTGTCCCTCTGTGTAATCTAAACCTCTCTGATATGTGGCCATTTGTTCGTATGTATCCTATGGGGTTATTATAAAACTTAAAAATGGTGTCTATGAATAGAGTTGGGAAATTAAACTTTAGGAGTACCTCTCTCAGATACTTCCATGATACCTTATCAAAGGCTTTTTCTGCGTCAAGCCCTAGTAGGACTGCTGGGATTTTCTGGGTTCTAATTTGCTCGATAATATAGACTGTCTGCCGTACATAATCCTGGGCTTGCCAGCCTGGAATAAAGCCACTCTGGTCCATGTTTATTGCAGCCGGTGCATACTGAACCAGCCGTTTGGCAAATATAGAGGCCAGTAATTTATAATCAGTATTTAAAATAGATATAGGGCGATAAGATGAGCAGTGCGTTAAATCTTTCCCTTCTTTAGAGATCACCGAAATTATTGTCTCCTTCCAGGAGGGTGGGGTCTCTCCCTCTGAAAAGGCCACAAATGAAAACAGCCTTGTTAGTATTGGTGTCAGTGTTTTAGATAGGGTTTTGTAGAACTCGTCGGGGAGCCCGTCAGAGCCCGGGCACTTGCCTGTCTTTAGATTGCCAATCACAGACTCAACTTCTTTATTAGTTATTGGGGCCATCAGTAATCTTCCCTGGTTTGGGGATAAATTAGAGAGCTTTAATGGTGCCAAGAACTTCTTAATGTTGTCAGAGGAGGGATTATTGTCTTCCGAATAGAGTTCAGAGTAATAGCAGTGAAAGGCTTCTGAAATTGAATGAAGCTTATCTTTAACTTCATTTGTAATAGGATGCCTCACTTTTGTAATAGTTGACTTAGCCTTACGAGCTCTCAGTTGAGCTGCTATAAGTTTCGTAAACCTCGACCCCCCATCATAGTATTTATGCTGGAGAAACATCAGTTTCTGTTCTACCGCATAGTCTAGTATAATATTTAATTGGCTTCTAAGGGAGTTAAGCTCTCGAGATCAGATTTTACAGTGTTTCACCTTTTGCATTTCCTCTAGGGCCTCTATCTTTGTTTCCAGCAAGAGTTTTCTTTCTTCCCTCTGCTTTTTCTTATGGGAGGATATTGCAATGATTTTCCCCCTCACTATAGCTTTAATTGTATCCCATAGTATGGTTACAGAGGCTTCATGAGTATCATTTTCTACCATTGCCCGAGTCACCATCTCGGATAATGATTCCTGTACTTCCTTATCTCTAAGGATTGATACATTAAGTCTCCAAAAAGATCTCCTATATGGTGTTTGTGATTGTATTCTACAAAACACAGGTGCATGATCAGAGAGGACGAAGTCTCCCTGCCATGCTTTCTGGATGGTATTTAGGTATTCTTTTTGAGTTATTAAAAAGTCAAGACATGAATATGAGTCGTGTACCTGAGAGTAAAAGGTGTGCCTGCATCCCTGACCGCATGTATGCCTCCATATATCTTCATAGACCAATTCTGGCAGTAGTTTCTGGACTTTCCTACTTAACTTGTTTGTTCGCGGCCGGGTGGAGCAAGAACGCCACCCCCCCCACTGATATCCAAGTCGAGGTCCCCACCACATATTAACCTACCCTCCACCCATCCCACCAACTGAGTGAAAAGGTTTCGATACACTGGAAACTCTGTAGCTGGGGGGATATATAGTGAGGCCAGCGTGAGCCGCTGTCCCTCCATGTCACCCTTCAGAAAAACAAATCTTCCTTCTTTATCTACTATTTTATCCCTTATCTCAAAGAGAGTACCCTGCCTTACCAGTATAGCTGTACCCCTACATCTGCCTCCTTTGTATGATGAAGCCACCACCTGAGAAAAGCCTAATTTCTCGAATTTTTTATGTTCGGCATGAGAGAGATGGGTTTCTTGTAGTAGTATTATGTTCACTCCTTGCTGTCTCATTAATTGGAGGATCTTAGTTCTTTTTATTGGACTAGTAATTCCATGCACATTGTAGGTGCAAATGGCATAACTGTGTTATGTCATTTCCGGGGATTCTAATATCACATATTAAGCTCCGACCCAAATTATAGGCTTTGTCCTCTGGTGGTAAACTCTGATTCAATAGACCATCAAGTTTCATTAGACATTCTCCAAAATAAAGCATTCGTTTTTGTCCTGTAGTGCCATAACCCATATGCAACATTTAACATCAGGTATAACCAAACCCTTAACACAAACATCTGAACTTCCAAGGTTGGGGGCTTAGTGTACCACTAGCCCCTTTGTACTCCTATTTTTAGGAGGACAAGGAGGATTTCTAAACCCACCGTTGCTGGGGGACTTCCTCTAGAGCCTCGTTTTCGTGGGGCTCATTGAAAAAGTAGTCTGTTACAGCTCCCTAGCACCCAGCAAACTCCCCATTAGGCAGTGTCTTCTTCAATAACTCAAAATCGTTGCATACCATAGAGGCTTTCCTTTCATGCTTAATGCCCAGAGCTTTAGTTATATCTCAGCTTAGTTAAACCAGATCATATAGAGAAAAGAAAAAAAGGGGGTGATAGGGAAAGAAACTAGGAGAGGGTAGTAGTAAGGGGGGGGCGTGAAGGGGGGGTGACTAGGCCTCCTGTAACCCCACCCTGCTTTATGTATCTGCCCACACTTTTTTATCCCCTTCCCCTCACATATGACCTCAAGCAGTGAGTCCTTCAGTGTGGTTAGTGCAGACCCCTCTTGCATCGTTGCAGCACTATTCCATTTTCACAACCTTCTTGTTCAGAGAGACAGTTTGTGTTACTGAGCCTTCTAGTCCTTAATTTTAACAGTCTGAATACTCTAGTCCGGGAAGACGGCCCAAAGTTCAACTTTCTTACCGATAAGGAACAAAACTTAAGTGGAGAAATGCAGACTCGAACTCTCTGTGGTCCACATTTGAATGCTGCATGGGGGGGGATTAGAAACAGGAGCAGGCTCGAGGCTCTCCAAGCGTCATTATGAAGAAAATTAAGATATTTAAATTGTACTCATCCCAATGTATCAATCAAAGGAGAGAGCCTATCCTTTCAGACAAGAGATGTAGCCTTAAATCTCCCTTTCCACACTTCAGGTCTGGCTATCTTTGTGTGCGGTTTTCCTCTCGAGAAACTTTTGGAGGGTGAGCATCACTTCTGTGTGTGTCTCAAGGTAGGGTCCTCTGGTTTTCCTGCTTGGAGTGCGTTGTTTAATAGGTCCCCGATTCCCAGCATCTTGGTTCCTCCTTTTATTCACAGTGATGTTTCATTTTTCCATAGCTTCCAAGGCTTCTTCCACTGTTGTGTAGATTTTTTGTCCCATCGTCCCAGAACACTCTTAACCTTGCCAGGTAAGGTGTATTAAAGTGTATTGATTTTTCTCTCAAAGCTTTTAAGATGGGCAGATACTTAACCCTTTGCTTCTGGATTTCAAGTGGATAGTCGTGGTCTAAGTAGAGCTTATGCGTAAGGTATGTTGTTTCTTTTTCTGCCCACGCTCATCTGAGAATCTCCTCCTTGGCTAGGAAAGAATTTACTTTAAAAACAATAGAGCGTGGTTGAGCCGCTGGGTCCGAAGGTTTGGCCTGAAGTGATCTATGTGCCCTTTCGATGTGAAAGGTCATGTTCGGAGGGAGGTCCAGCGTATCTTTCAGCAGGTTTTCTATAAAAGCTGGCATCGGGGGTGTTTCCACATTCTCTGGTAACCCATACAATCGTAGAGTCTCTCTACGTGAGTGGCCCTCCAAATCCAGACATTTGGCTTGCAGATCAGCCGTTTGCTTTACTAGAGTCTGAATTATTGTTACCATTTGCTCAGTGGCATCTTCAGTAGTAGATAGTCATTCTTCCATATGGGTAATGTGACTTTCAACTGCAGCCAGTTTTGTTTGCATAGCTTGAAATTCTTGCTTGTTTTCTCTTCTGGAGTCCGTTATCTCATGGAGCAGTCTTTCAAATCTCGAATGTGAGAGTTGGTCATTTTCCCCATCTGTATCGTATTCGGGGGTCTGCGAGCTCTGCAGTGAGGTAGGCCTGCTCAAGGAGCCGATTCTCAATCCGGTTGCATCTTTGTTGTTCATTTTGGAATCTTGCCGGTTTTTGCCTCTATTCATGTTCTGGAGTTGTCCCCCTACACCTTTTGACATTTCTGGTTCATTATTAGCTATGTTTTGAGGGAGATTTTCTTCTACCCTGTGGGGAGCTTCACAGACTAAGCTTGTAGCGGCTCCGTGACGTCACCGGAAGCCCACGTCTGCTTTCGTTGACTCTTACTTGATGCAAAATAGACATTTATTTTGTGCCTTGATGCCAGACTGTAGTTAATCATATATCTTATTATCAAATAACATCATATCTTAGCCAACTGCTCAACATCACTGTGTTCGGAGATCATGCCACACTATTCAACCATGAAAGGAGGGGTTCACCATCTAATTTTTCTCATGAGCTTCCCATATTGCTTGCATTTGTTTGATGCAAAGCATTAGGTATTCATACATCTAATTAACAAATATCTCCAAATCTTTGCTAATTGCTCCACACTACTTTATTTTTGTGGTGCATGTTATAGTATGTAGCCACAAGCATCTGTATTTAAAGATCTCAAGTTTGGTACTTTCATCAGTCTCACCCATTGGTGCCCTACAGAGGTAGCCATTGCCATTTTCAAAGATTTTGCACCATGGCACAGGACATCATACTCGAGGAGTCAGAGTTTTTTGCTGTTGTTCCGATGTCTGAATTTTTCAGACACAGACATTCTTGCAGTGGCCTGCAGATGTCACTATTCAGTGTTTATATTGCACATGTGTCACCCTCGACTGTGGTCTGGGAATAGCAGTGCAAAGGTGCACCAAGTAATAGATGATTTAGGTAACAAACAGGCTGATACACACTTTGTAACACTGCATTATTGTATGAGGAGAATGGGCTATTTGAAACACTCCATGCCATTCCCAATGGAATGCCCTGGGGATGAAGTGGTGTCCTTTGCAAACATTCTGTGCCATTCCCACCTGAATGCTAATGATTCAGCATGCCAGAAGATACAGCTTCAACTGAGGAGAGGTGCATACCTCTCAACCTTCTGTCATTGAAATGAATGACAGAGTCACTCAAAATGAAGTACAATGAGGATAATCGACCTATTTAAGAAAGGATACTTCCTTACTGAGGAGCAGGGGCCCTTTGAAATAGTCTTTCATATTCCCAGATGAAGAGAGGATGCCCTTGGAAACACTCTATGCCATTCCCAGATTTGGAGAGGGGACCCTTGGAAACACACTGTCACATTCCCAACTGAAGTGAGGCTGCCCTTGGAAACACTATGCCTCATTCCCAACTGAGGAGAGGGGGCCCTTGGAAACACTATGTCTCATTCCCAACTAAGGAGAGGGGGCCCTTGGAAATACTCTGTCATATTCCCATTTGAATACTTAATGAATCAGGATGCCAGGATTTTCTCTGAGGAAAGGGGGCCATTGGAAACACTCTCTGTGCCATTCCCAGCTGGGAGGAGGGTTACCTTGTAAGCACTGTGTCACATTCCCAGCTGGGAAGAGGGTTCCTTTGCTAGCACTGTATCACATTCTCAGCTGAGGAAAGAGGGCCCTTGGAAACACTCTGTCACATTCCCATCTGAATACTTAATGAATCAGTATGTCAGGGGCTACAGCTTTCCATGAGGAGAGGGGGTCCTTGGAAACACTCTGTCACAGTTCCATCTGAATATGGTATGACAGACCTGAACATGGCATGTCATCTCCTGCCAGACCAAAAATGAGACAGATATAGTACAGTATATAAATACTCATTGCTATAAAACAACATCAAACTGTGGCCCGTCAATGGACAGACAAGTTACTGGAGGCCTTGTCTTCCCCCCACTCCTCCTCCTGTGAATCCTCACTTTAACCCTTGGGGGGGTGGCTGTGTACCCCCTCTCCACCAACTCCATCCTGCCCAGAGAATCAAAATACTGCTGAAACAAAAAAACACAGATGACAGTCATAAGTGAGCTGTACATGCAAGCCTGCAGCTGTATACAGCCAGCACTCAGTGCCCCCACCACACATACCTTTGATGGCTCTTTCAGGGCCCAAAACTTGGGATACTGACCTTATAGTGGGTGTCCCAGCTGCCTACCCTCAAGGACAGAAAGTCCTGACTATAAAGCGGCCACAGTCACTGGTGCCTCTGTGCCACCACCACAGATGTGGCGCCATCAGGTCAATCCCACTTTTCTAGGACTATCTGTCCCAGACAGCTGTAGAAATTCAGTGGAGACATAAAGATAGAGACATCAGTGACAATGTGTATATAAACACCCACATGCACACGCACAAGGAAAGCATGCACCAGCAACCAATGACAAGAGTGTAATGTATATATCTCTGCAGGCTCAGTCACCTGCCGGATCACCCCCCCCCGGGAGTCCTGGTATATTCCTAAGCCTCCCCACATTTACAGCTGATACACCACGCACTAGCAAGTCATTTGATGCAGTGTACTGGATCAGATCAAAACAGCACACTGAATGTCAATGGTCATGCAGGTGAAAAGTTATGTGAAATTCATACTGCAGCAGTAATATTTCAGAGAAAATAGTTGAACAAAATTAAAGCAGCAGTACTAGATAATCAGGCAGTGATTTATTGAAATTTTGCTTTTTGGCTGGAAGCATGTGGCCATAGTTCCAGTTTCCATATCTGTAAATATTTTTTTCGGTCATCTTTAGTATTTTAGATATTTGCAATTTATTTGAATTGTTGTAGCTCCACAATAAATATGGCAGCTGTTTAATTTTCAGCTGTGCTCCCCCTTCAGGTCGCATCCTGTCTTTTTGTTACTGCAGTGGGACCCTGTGCTGAACTGTCCCAATGTCCCTGTGTAGTATTGCCAGTCATACACACCTGCGGTTGGCAGCAGAGGGGGTTCCAGTGCAGCATGCCAGGTGGCAGAAATGCAAACAAAAACAAAGGAAAACTGGACAAATTGCTCAGGGATAGTACATTGCCAGCAGGAAAGAATACCAGGGAAATGCTCAGTAGAGCACAGGAAATAAACAGTTGAAAAAGTGCAGATTTTTTTTACATTGTACTGCTGCTTTAAACACAACTTCACACATCAGATGTCCAATAAGCACATCAGCATCTAACATAGTAGCACAGTAAATGAGCTGTGCAATATCATTACCTCAGTTGTAGTTACTGTACAAGTCTTAGCACTTGTTCCAGCACCCCTCCTCTCAAAATACAGTAAGTAGAACTGGACTTGGTATCAGCAGGCAATGGGTACTATATCACTGAGTGCGGTGGTATGTGTTTGCATAGTGCGCAAATGTGGGACACTGCTTCTACATCATAGCTGGAGTTCCATCACCCCTAGGGCTGGATTCAAAGATGAAACTTGACCTTGTGCCTGGGAAGCAGATATGATACACTTGCTCTGTGTTCACTTATTACATTTACCTACACTTCCCCACATACCCCCATTTAATTAGAGATTAAGGACTGAAACTTGATTTCCCAGCCAATGCCCTTTGGGGTAACCATTGCCCTAGTGTTTGTGCACTAAGGTTCATTGTCTTTTCATTTGTTTTTGTTTTTATTGGGTTCACCAAAACATAACCCAGATAGACCATCTTAGGGTAGCTTTTTCATTCCACTGGGGTGTCATACAGATGAGGCACCCTGATGAGTCCTGGTGGGATGAAACATCTGTCTGTGTCTTCTGTTTACACCCTTTGTAAACTGTGTGAGAGGCCTTTTGGCACCGTGCATTTCTGCTTAAAGTTGAACCAGCATAATATTCTGTGCTGATTTGTATATATAGCCCATGATGTTTTGCATTATGGGGGGATGTGTGATTTTGTATTTCTTTGAAACGTGGCTTCTTTGCCAGTGCTCTTTGGAGTAACCGTTGCCTCAGTGCTTGTGCACTAAGGTTCTTTGTCTTTTAACAGAGTTTCAATTATGTACATACCATGATGCCATAGTATTCATAGCAGAAATTAAGAAACATATTGTATTTTTCGATGACCCCCACTCCTACAGACAGGATTAGCAAACTTAAAATCACACCTCAAGATGCTGCCCAGCTAGGTGTTTGAACCTGACACCACAACATAACTTGGGTTACTACTGGTATCCCCACATACCCTGTACAGTACTGTATGAATGATACATTTTAGAACCAGGATGGTGGGTAAAAAGTACCCTGTACCTGTTCATCTTTACCCCCTTATGAATTTCTGCTTTATAGCCAGAATATACAGCTCCTTCTCTATGTGAGCAGCACCTTTTACTTAATGATTCAATGGGCCAGGGGATACAGCTTTGACTGAGGAGAGGGGATACTTTGAAACACCTGTAACATTCACATCTGAAAACATAATGAATCTGCATGCCAGGGGATACAGATTTGACCCAGATCAAGTAAGTTTTTCACAGGACCTTAATGTATATGCATAACTAAATCTAAGGTGCTAGCAATGCACTGTGAAAGTTATTTGAAGGCAGTAGGAATCATCAGTTATTTGATGGTAATGATTTTAGGGACAGGGACATATTCTTTGCTATACTTTTACCTTAAGTCTGCTGCTTCCTTTATAATGATCCCTACAACTTTTGTTTTCCCCACCCTGTAGGATTAGCAAACCTGAAATCACACCTCAGGATGCTGCCCTGCTAGGTGCTGAAACATGACACTGCAACACAGCCTGGGTTACTGTTCAGTAGTTCCTCAGACTCTTTAACACCCATTTCCTACACCTGCTATTAGCAAACCTGAGATCACATCTCAGGATGCTGCCAGGCTAGGTGTTGAAACATGATACTGCAACACAACCTGGGTTACTGTTCAGTAGTTCCTCAGACTCTTTGACACCCATTTCCTACACCTGCTATTAGCAAACCTGAGATCACATCTCAGGATGCTGCCAGGCTAGGTGTTTGGCTAGGTGTGACATCCTGACACAACAAAGATATGGGATACAAAAAAATAGTAAATCACTTATTGCTGGAAAACAAAGTTCAGCTTTATTATTATTATATTTACATTCAGTGAAGACAAAAGTGATGGTATTTTCTGACTGTAGGGGAATTAGAGATATTAATGTGCCAATTGTTGACCTGAAAGGGGATAAGATAGAATCAGTAGAAAGTTTTAGTTACCTGGGAGTTATACTTGACTCAAAATTTGCTTTTGAACTTGATGTTGGGAGTCTGTTCAAAAGAATACATCAAAGGTTGGGAATGTTATTTAGAGCAAGATCCTATTTAATTCCTGAGTCTTGTAAATTACAGGCTCATAGTTTTTTGCTCAGCACTTTTGATTATGGTCTACTGGTATTCTCTGGTGCAAGTGAAAAAGTATTGCAAAAGCTACAGGTTGCTTATCATAACATATTACAATTTATGACAGGTCTTCTTTTAAGAGCACACCATTGCAGTTTATTGAAAGAAGTTAACTGTCCTTCCTTAATAGGCAGGATTAACCTGAAACTGGCTATCTTTGTTTTCAAAAGCCCCAAGGGTTTTCAATCAATTAATCAATCACGTTTATTTTACCAGGAAATACACTGTTTAGCAAACTGTTTTACAAGATGGTCCTGGAAGGACGTAACATAGATCATGATACAAAAAGCTTGATAAATCAGGAAAAAAGGGAAGAAGAAAAAAGAAAATAAAAATGTATAGTTATATGACAATATAACATAATACAGCATAAATAAAGGATAAGGATAACAACGACCAACACAATAAACAACATAAGACAATGCATACTAAATGATGATGACTCCTCAACTTCAAAGAGCAATAGAAAAGGGCAGAAGGTGGGTGAAGGTGATAGCAGGAAGTAGGGGGTAGGTATAGAAGAAGAGGGAACAGGGAGACTAATATTGAGGGGCAGTTAAGGAAGGTGGCCGGAGTGTATGGTGGGAGAGGATAGGGGATGTGGATGAGTAGATCATAAAATGTTATGGGGGATACACAGTGATAGGTGCACCAAGGCAGGTAGCAGCATATGGTGCACAAGGAGAGTATAGGAGCATGTGGAAATAGGGTGTGTTTATAAGTACTAGGAACAGTATATTCTGTGGGAAGACAGGATAATAGAATCAAGTACAGTGGATGGAGCATAAGGAAGCGCTAGAGATAAGATGGAGGCTAGGGATAACAGGTACAGCTTTCTTTCAGTGACTGTCTAAGTAGGGTTTTGAAGGTGTTCATCCCAATAAGACGCATTAGTTTTAGGGAGTTTTGAAAATTATTCCAAAGGGTAGGGAAAACATAACTTAAAGAGGAGAAGCCATATCAAGTGCAGATTCTGGGCATATCTAACATGAGATATGTGTATCTTCTAAGCGTGTAGACTCCAGATGCATGTTTAAAAAGGTCAGTGATGTTGGAAGGCCGTTTGTTGGTTAGGGCTGTGTAAACCCCGAATGAGGTGTTATTTATTCTCCTAGCACAGAGTGATGTCCAACCTAATTAAGCATAAAGGGAGCAGTGGTGGGTATTGAATTGGGCCCCAGTAATAAATGTTAATAAGGTAGAGTTGGAACAGTGACTGTAAATAAAGTCAGCGTAGTCGACAAGGGGGAGGAAGTTGGCCTGAACCAGTCTTATTTTGGCTTCATATCTGAGCAGGTGCCTAATTCTGAAAGAGAGGCCAAGCTGTTGCCGCAGTTTTTTAGCCAGTTCCTCAATATGTGTAGTAAATGAAAGCTTGCAAACAATCCAAAGACCAAGGTATTTGAATTTCTCCACTACTTCCTTCTAGTGGTTCCCCCAATAAGGTAAGAATCTGGGGTATGGTACTGGCAGGGCTGGAACTGTTATATTTGGTTTGAGGAGATAGAAACATAACTTTAGTATTTTTGGTGTTGAGCAAAAGCTTTAGTTGCAGAAGATTTTGCTGCAGTATGTTAAACTCCAGCTGCAAATTGAAGCACCCAAGCTCAAGGGAGGGCCTAGCAACATACAGAACTGTGTCATCTGTGAAGAGATGAACATTTATTGTCCTGATTTTGGCATCTATGTCATTAATATAAATTGCAAATATTAGTGACCCCAGTATAGATCCCTGAGGCCCGCCTCCTAGTACTGACTTTAAGGGGGAGAGTTTGCCTTGGGCTTTGACCTGCTGCTTTCTTCCTGTCAGATAACAGGAAAATCATTTAAGTGCCATGTCATCCAGTCCAGTTCTATGCAACATGTGTAGCAGTATCTCATGGTCTATGGTGTCAAATGCAAATCCACAATAGAGAGGGCTGAGTGAGACCTTACTGTTTGTTACTGTGGTGTCAAATGCCTTGCTCAAGTCCAAAAAAAGTGCACTGACATGGTTTTTAGAGTCCAAGGTGACTTGCCAGTTGTTCGTTACTTTTGCTAATGCAGAAACCGTACTATGTTTAGGTCAGAATCTGGACTGGAGGAGATTTAACAACTTTGCAGACTCTAAGTAATCTCTTAATTGTGCATTAACCATTTTTTTGAGTAATTTGGAAAGAATGGGTAGTAGGGATATTGGCCAATAGTTGTTAAGGTCACTGAGATTGGTAGATTTAGAAAGTGAAGCAATGAACAATTTTCCAGTCCAAGGGGAGAGACCCTTGTGAAAGTGATAGGTTGAACTGATGTATGATTGGTGGCATCAAAAAATGGTGCCCAATCTTTAGGAACAGAGGTTCAATCTTATCTGATCCTGCACTTTTGTTTGTGTCCAGCTTTAACAATAGGTCTTTGACCTGCTGAAAGGTTACTGGACAGAAACTAAAATTGCCTAGCTGTTTTGTAACATGAAATCGTATGCTGGTTGGGTCCTTGGCATGAGATAGTGTTAGAAGTTTGCTTGCTGGGGAGGAATCAAATGCTAGCTCAGTTGTGTTAAAGTGGTTATTTAGCTGCTCTAAAATATCTTGTTTACTTGTGTAGCAGGTGTCACCAGAGGTAATCTTGGCAGTTAGAAAAGACAAGGTACTGTGTTCTTTGATATCCCTGAGGATTTATCAGAATTTGGCTGCATCGTTTTTGGATGAGTCCAGGGCAGTTTGAAAATATCTTGCATTTTTGGCCCTGATTAGTTTGGTGTAGGAGTTTCTAGCAGTTCAAAATGCTGCCCAATCAGAGGTGAGTTACGGGCCCTTTTCCACAGGTAGTCTCTACCATGCAGGGCTGACTTCAGTTCATAAGTAAACCAAGAGGATGTCCCTTTTCTTGTTCTGATTTTTACCACTGGTGCGTGCTTGTCAATCACCTTAAGAACAAGGCTGTGGAACGGGTTGTAGGCCTCTATAGCGGAGGGTGCCAGGTAGAAATCTTGCCATTGGATTCTACTTAGATTTGTGAGGAAGCCAGGGGAGCTGAATTTATGGAAGTTCCACTTAACATTGAAACCTGAGTTTGATATAGGCTTAGGTAGTGACCTGACAGAGGCTATAGCCTTATGGTCACTGGTATCATTATGAAAAATCCTGATATGCAAAATTTTATATGGATTGTTTACAATGGATTAAGTCGAGCACAGTGCCATGCTCTGGGGTTTTAGGGTTGGGTCAAGTGATATCATTAATGATTTGTGTAAGGCCATAGTAGTCACAGAGATCTTTTAAGGGTTTTGAGCAAGGAGAGAACCAGTTGAGATTAAGTTCTCCTATTATAATTAATTCAGAGCTGTAGGTGTCAAGCAGTTTTTGGGGATGGGTCAACAACCCTAGGCCACCAGAGGGAGGTCTGTAGCATCATATAAGTAGTATAGTCTCTCTAGGGGATAGTGATATTTTTTTTTCCTCCTGTAGCCGCCTCTCTACACCCCAGCTGTACTTCTCACAGCCCGTCAGCTGGGATCTGGCCGTCATCCATCTCGTTCAGGACCGCTGGTACCCCCACAGCCCCTGTGGCTTATCACACCACAGTGGGGTGGCAGGGAGCCACCTAACTCCCCACTCAGATGGATCCAGCTTGGGGTGCCAATATCCTGATGAACACTCGTGGACAGCCATCAAGCCGTAGGAGGTGCCACTCTTTTCCTTGTTCCAGGATTCCCTGAGTCAGTGGCTGTGCAATGACACTGACAGTTGGGAGCACACACGCATCCACATGCACCCACGTCCAGGCATCTACGCCTTGACTCCACCCCTAAGTACAACATGTGCCTCCACCTCCCAGCCTCCGCCAGGTGGCAGTCGTCGTGGACCCCCCTTCCTGGAGAGGGAGAGCACTCCTTTGGATGCTCAACTCTCTCCTCCCCTGCAAGCCCCTGGCAACGCGAGCTCACTCCCAAACCTGGGTTGCTGGTGTGGTGCAAGGTGTGGCGTGTGGCATCCAGCGCCCCAACCCTCGGTGCCACCGGACCGGCAGGATATTGGTATTTTTAAGGTGACACTTTCAAACTCATTGGGGGCAGTAGCTAAGTCAACTACTGCTACTGGAAGTTTATCCACAACATATCTTGCAACCCCCCCAAGGGTCTATCTGCCCTGTACACATTGTACAAGGGGATATTTATGTAGTGGTCAGGGGTTGCAGCTTTTAACCAGGATTCGGTGATGACTAACACATCAGGTTTAGAATGACAGAGCCATGCTTGGATTAAGTCTATTTTCTTCAATAGGCTGCAGGCATTGATATAGAGAAAACTTAGTCCCTTAAGTTGCTATAGATCAGAGGGAACTACAATAGGGGAGACTGCACTTGGATTTAGTTCAACGTTACCTGAGCAGAGTAATAATAGAGTAGTAGTTTCCTAAGACAATTTATTAAAAGTTTGAAAGAGCAAAAATCATCTTAGTTGGGTAGATTTTGGTATGGGAATAAAAGAATGATAAGAGGTAAATTGGCCAATATTCATTGGGGCGATAACTGTGCAAGCTGGGAATATTGGTGGGCTACTCGTACAGTGGGAGGCTAGAGGGTGTAGCATGATGAAAACAGATCCATTATGATCCTTGATGGTGGTACATTTGTATTGCACAGTAGCTAGTGTGCAAGGTCTGAACACAATGTGGCACCAGTAGGACGCATGTTCATCAGTAAAAGAGAGGCTACACAGATAAATGAGCCAGCATAAAGAGTGCATCTCCACGTCCTTTACCAACCCTATCTCTTGTATTTAGAGCAAAGTCTAGCAACAGCAGTTTGAGGAAAAGGGGCAAATTTATATACTTTATGCAGTACTAGTTGTGGATGCTAGGAAAAATGAGTGATTCAAAAGTAATGTAGGGATAAATGCAGGACAGGAGCCCTCTAGTGATCCTAATGTTTTAAATGCTAATGGAAAAAACAACAATTTTATTTTTTTTAGTTTATCAGCCAGTGGGTGTTACCTCCAAGATCATGTGGCTGCTAAGGTCTATAAATAAAATGCACCAAGTAGGGTGGGTGGGTGAGGGAGGTGGGAGCTGGTGCAGAGAGCCAGTGGGAATCCATGTCTCAGTCCATGTGGTAGAAAGTGCTCCAGAAACAGTAAATATAGAATGCTCCTAAAGCAGCAATTAGGGGAAATGTTAAGTGATCCTTAAACACTATGAAATGCAGCTCACAGTAACCCCGGTGGAGCATGGCAAGTTAAAGTCAAGCCAAGTTTTTTGGGAGGTCACTCACTCTGTGCAAACCAATAGTCCCCGGTCTGAGAAATGGTGCCAAGTTTAAACAAAAGATTCCTCAGTTTGAGCCGGCGTACCTTTCTGTGGGTCGGCTGAAGCTGCTGGAGGCTTCAGTTTGCAGCCTATTGTGAGGGAAAACCAATCAGAGGTGACACAGTAGGGAGCCAGTGCCTGGAAGAAAAGGGAGAGATAAATTAAAACAAGTTAAGAAGTAAGACTCAGTACACTGGGTGGGTCAAGTGCAAGGAAAAAACAAAAGGCTGGGTGGGTAAGGGCAGCGAGAGGGGGGAGAGGTGAAAGACTGAGGGACAAAGAGTCATGGTGTGGACTTGCTTTTAGCAGAGAGAGGTGGCAGAGAAGGGACAGAAAGGTGAACAGCAGGGGGCCAGAGAGCCAGGGGAAGAATAAGAAAATGGAGGAATTAGATGCAAAGTCAGAGCAGCAATTTACATGGGAAGTGACACGAGACAAGGCTCCCTTAACAAGCAGTCCTGGCACTAAACTAATGGTGCAATGATTAGCTGTCCCTCTAGCTAGCAGGTGGTTAGAGCTCAGTGTAGTCCTATACATCATATGAACTGTACCTCGAACTGAGCAGTTAATTACAGTTCAGTGAGAAATTAACACATCAGCAAAACGGGACAAAATTCATATTTTTGCAAATAAATATTGGCTGACCCTCTCACTAAGCAGATGTAATGAAGCAGTGAGAATTTTTATACTTCAGTTAGATGGGATAATATTTCATATTTCAGTAGCTCAGTCCCTGGCAGTACATGTAATTCAGCATTGGCTGTCCCTATCTAAATCATCCCTGTCTGAGTCCATGTGGTGCAAAGCACTCCTGAAACAGTAAATATAGAATACTCCTAAAGCAGCAGTTAGGGGAAATGTTAAGCAGTCCTTAAGCACTATGGAATGCAGCTCAGGGTAACCCCAGTGAAGCATGGCAAGTTAAAGTTAAGCCAAGCTTTTTGCGAGGTCACTCACTCTGTGCAAATCAATAGTGCCTGGTCCGAGAAGCAACACCAAGTTTAAACAAAAGATTCCTCAGCTTGATCCAGTGTACCTTTCTGTGGGTCAGCTGAAGCTGCTGGTGGCTGCAGTTTGAAAGCACAGCTGTGGTGAGGGAAGCCCAATCAGGGGGCACATGGTAGAGAGCCAGCTCCTTTCTGTGGGTCAGCTGAAGCTACTGGAGGCTGCAGTTTGAAAGTGAAGCCTGTGGTTAGGGGAGCCCAATCCAGGGAGACACGGTAGGGAGCCAGCTCCTTAATGTGGGCCAGCTGAAGCTGCTGGTGGCTGCAGTGTGAAAGCACAGCTGTGGTGAGGGGAGCCCAATCAGGGGAGACATGGTAGGGAACCAGCACCTTTCTGTGAGTTGGCTGAAGCTGCTGACAGCTGCAGTTTAAAAGTGCAGCCTGTGGTGAGGGGAGCCCGATCAGGGGAGACATGGTAGGGAACCAGCTCCTTTCTGTGGGTTGGCTGAAGCTGCTGACAGCTGCAGTTTAAAAGTGCAGCCTGTGGTGAGGGGAGCCCGATCAGGGGAGACATGGTAGGGAACCAGCTCCTTTCTGTTGGCTGGCTGAAGCTGCTGACAGCTGCAGTTTAAAAGTGCAGCCTGTGGTGAGAGGAGCCCGATCAGGGGAGACATGGTAGGGAACCAGCTCCTTTCTGTGGGTTGGCTGAAGCTGCTGACAGCTGCAGTTTGAAAGTGCAGCCTGTGGTGAGGAAGGCCTGATCAAGGGTGACATGGTAGGGAACCAGCTCCTTTCTGTGGGTTGGCGGAAGCTGCTGGTGGCTGCAGTTTAAAAGTGCAGCCTGTGGTGAGGGGTGCCCGATCAAGGGCGACATGGTAGGGAACCAGCTCCTTTCTGTGGGTTGGCTGAAGCTGCTGATGGCTGCAGTTTGCAAGTGTGGCTTGTGGTGAGGAAGGCCTGATCAGGAGTGACACGGTAGTGAGGCAGATACTGGATGTTTTCTCCCTCCTTCTATTCAATCTCTCTTTATTAGAATACAGAGTAGTAAAGTAACAAGGTCACAGTCTTTAGGTTTATTAAAGGTTCCTTTTTAGAAGAAAACAATAGGCCAAAGATCTGTTGTCTACAGGGCTACTACCTTTTTTAACAAGATCCCTACTGCAGTTATAAATTGTAGAACTGCTAGGTCATGTAAGCATCAGCTTGCTCACTGGCTTGGCTCGTTCTCAGAATGCATCTGTTTTCAAAAGTAACTGACTGTTACATGTTTTATTGTATGTGTTCATAATATGCATGTACTGACATTTTGTATTTTTGATACTGTGTACGTATTGTGTTACAATGTGCTATATGTGACTTGTGAAAATGGGCTTTATGCTCATCTTGCTAACAAGTACAAAAAAAATTAAAATGAAATGAAATCGCTGTGACACAACAGTTGGCATGAACAGTGGCTGCTGTCTCTTTATCAATTTGATCAATATATTTATTACAATCTTCAACTGTCAGCACTCTCCTCCAACAGTGTCTCATGCCCCATATTAGCTGAGTACGGTTCCTTGGCTTAACATGCCTCTGAAAGTAGTGCTTCATTTGAGGCCACACCATCTCTACTGGGTTCAGGTCTGGTGATTTGGGTGGCATCCTGACCCAGTTCACTCCCTGGTCCTTTATGTGCACCCTGGGTGCTGCATGCCTTCGGTCATTATCTGTACAAGAGAAAGAACATGTGTTAGTAAACACAGAGACTGCTGTGCTGTATATCCCCAGCATGCACACAGACAAATTGTCAATGCAGATTGCTCTGCCAGTATTGAGCCTTGGAAAGGCTGATGCCCACCTGCAAACACTCACTTGATAAGGGGAACCATTGTTTCGGACAGTATCTCCTCTCAGATGATGCCACTGAATAGCAGTATCAGCCCTGGACTGCTGCGTGAGATAGTATCCCAGATGTGTATTTTCAGGGGGTGTTTGGGTTGTGGTTTCAGTGCAAGAAATAATTTTTTTTCTGGAAAACCACGAATCAAAAAGATTGCATTGCTGTGGTACTCTCATCAGTAAAAATAACGTCCACAAATTGTTCATTTTCTTCCTTCGATGCCTCAGCCTGTTCCAGCCGCCTATGTTTGCTGGCTTCACAAATGAGAGGGCATATAATGTTTGGGAGGAAAAAAAAAATATTAGTCAATAAAGATAGCAGCGAGCCACTCACCACTACCAGCTCCAAAAATAGAAACACAAATAAACAGGCAGAACAAGGGAAGATGACTTATACTGGGAAAGATGTTAAATGTAATTGATTGGTTGAGTCTCTGGACTGTTGTATGTACAATACTGTTAATAAGTAATTTAAAACTTTTATTTATATATTAAATTGTACATGGATTTTATGTCATCATTTTAAAAATGTCTGTTTGTATGTACACTTGTAAAGACTTAACAGTCCAACAATAAAGTGAATTACTCTTGGGGGGAGGGCTGTCAGTATCTTGACTTTTTATGTACTGTACAGTATATTACCTGCAGTACATACAGTACAGTACAACACATATATTCTTACAGAGTCAGTCGCTACATTTGATAAAGGAACTATGGGTCCAAAACACATCAGGCAGGCACACAGTATGGGTGTAGGTTTTACTGTTTGTTTTTAATAAACAATAAGACAACAGAGCTGCTTTAACACTAATGAGGTGTCCTGTGTATGTTTTGAGGTTGGTATGTGACCAACTTGTTGTCAGACTGTGGTTACGTTGTTTTGTTGAGAGCACCACCTCCCCAGTGTGCTCTTTTTCTTGTGTTTATTAGCAAAACATGAAGAGCTTACAGAAATAGGCAGGCTTTAAACAGCTTTTGTGGCACACAGTACCCAGAAAAATTCATGACATATATACATGCTGTGGGCACAACACTGTTTTTATCCATACTCTGCCATAACTGCTTCCGTTTTGGTGTTGCATTCATCTGATTGATGATTCAGATCCTGAGTACCCATGTTCTACCAGTTTCTGATGGACCCCTGCTCATCATCCTCAACTGTCAGCTGATCCACAATTTGGGAACCTTCACTGAAAAAGACATTAATGCACATTAGTTAATGATGTGCCTTCATGTTCCAGAAGTTTCTTATGAATTATACTGCACAGGTTTAACATTCATTGCTATGTATTTTTTAGTGTGGCCACACAGGCAGCCCTGGACCATCTTACCACTTTGTAGTGCGGTGTGGCTTGTTCAAAGCCACAGAGGCAGCCCCAGACCATTTCACTCCCTTGTAGTATGGTGTGGCTTGTTCAAAGCCACAGAGGCAGCCCCAGACCATCTCACTGCCTTGTAGTGTGCTGTGGATTGCTCAAGGCCACAGAGGCAGCCCCAGACCATCTCACTGCCTTGTAGTGTGCTGTGGATTGCTCAAGGCCACAGAGGCAGCCCCAGACCATCTCACTGCCTTGTAGTGTGCTGTGGATTGCTCAAGGCCACAGAGGCAGCCCCAGACCATCTCACTGCCTTGTAGTGTACTGTGGATTGCTCTAGGCCACAGAGGCAGCCCCAGACCATCTCACTGCCTTGTAGTGTACTGTGGATTGCTCAAGGCCACAGAGGCAGCCCCAGACCATCTCACTGCCTTGTAGTGTACCGTGGATTGCTCAAGGCCACAGAGGCAGCTCCAGACCATCTCACTGCCTTGTAGTGTACCGTGGATTGCTCAAGGCCACAGAGGCAGCCCCAGACCATCTCACTGCCTTGTAGTGTACCGTGGATTGCTCAAGGCCACAGAGGCAGCCCCAGAACATCTCACTGCCTTGTAGTGTACCGTGGATTGCTTAAGGCCACAGAGGCAGCCCCAGAACATCTCACTGCCTTGTAGTGTACTGTGGATTGCTCAAGGCCACAGAGGCAGCCCCAGAACATCTCACTGCCTTGTAGTGTACCGTGGATTGCTCAAGGCCACAGAGGCAGCCCCAGACCATCTCACTGCCTTGTAGTGTACCGTGGATTGCTCAAGGCCACAGAGGCAGCCCCAGACCATCTCACTGCCTTGTAGTGTACCGTGGATTGCTCAAGGCCACAGAGGCAGCCCCAGACCATCTCACTGCCTTGTAGTGTATTGTAGATTGCTCAAGGCCACAGAGGCAGCCTCAGACCATCTCACTGCCTTGTAGTGTATTGTAGATTGCTCAAGGCCACAGAGGCAGCCTCAGACCATCTCACTGCCTTGTAGTGTACCGTGGATTGCTCAAGGCCACAGAGGCAGCCCCAGACCATCTCACTGCCTTGTAGTGTACCGTGGATTGCTCAAGGCCACAGAGGCAGCCCCAGACCATCTCACTGCCTTGTAGTGTATTGTAGATTGCTCAAGGCCACAGAGGCAGCCTCAGACCATCTCACTGCCTTGTAGTGTATTGTAGATTGCTCAAGGCCACAGAGGCAGCCTCAGACCATCTCACTGCCTTGTAGTGTACTGTGGATTACTGAAGGCCACAGAGGCAGCACCAGACCATCTTACTGCCTTGTAGTGTACTGTGGATTGCTCAAGGCCACAGATGCAGCCCCGGACCATCTGACTGCCTTGTATAGTTTGGCTAGCTCAAGGCCACAGATGCAGCCTAGGAATATCTCACTGCCTTGTAGTGTACTGTGAATTGCTCAAGGTCACAGATGCAGCCCCAGAACATCTCACTGCCTTGTAGAGTACTGTGGCTTTCTGAAGGTCACAGTAGCAGCCCTAGACCATTTCACTTTCTCGTAGTGTACTGTGGCTTGCTCAGCATCACAGAGGCAGCCCTGGAACATTTCAATGCCTTGAAGTGTAGTGTGACTTGCTCTAGGCCACAGAGGCAGCACGGTACCATCTTGCTTATGGGTCTTGTGATGTCAAGGATGCCCACCTAGTGCACACTGTCACAGTGTGTGGAAGTTCTTTGCATTGTTGAGGTAGTTCTGCATATCCAGCACTGGAGTCCAATTTTTGCACATGTCATGGACAGCATTGCTATGTCTGTCATGCAGCTCCTTGACCATAGTGGTAGTATAAAAGTGGTGGATTCTTGATCTGCAAATCTCATCCAAAAGGTGTAGTCACCTGCCACAAGAAAACACAGTATTTATACAGTAGAGGGATAGGTACAGTAAGCATGGCCATGAAGTGTGACAAGTAACAAGCTAGGGATTGAGGAACAGACAAATCAGATGATCCAGGAGGCATGATATAACTATGATATCAGAAACAGTGTTAGCTAGTCAGCTCCAAACTGATGGCTGTCTTGAAGTTGCGAAACAGTATATAATGGGGGCTCTGCTGAGTTTAAAAAATGATATTACATACCTGCATATCAGACTGAGAGGCAATACTCTGACATCCTGGCCACAACATTGGGACAGGTACTTGGTCAGAAACAGTTACTATATTTAACTCTGCATTATTTTGAGGGCTTGAAGTTGAGTTATTAGACGTATCTGAAATTTGTGAAAAGAAGTGCATCCTCAGGAGGTGTAAAATTTACATTATCCATTTTGAGTTGGGTGTGCAGTTCTTGTTTTGCTTTTTGGTATTTTTCTTTCCTCCATTTCCAGCAGGGCTAACAGTTGTTTTTTTCTTTTCAGCCAGCTGTTCTTGTAAACAGAGTTCTGCTTGTATAAGTTCCACATTGGCCATATTACTATAATGTTCAGTCTAGGATATATTCATAGAAACACTAGAGACAACATTACTGTCAGTAACAAATGTACCAGCAACTTCGTTGTCCATTTGCTTTATCTTTATATTTGTTTCTGACATGTTTTCAACAGGAATTTCAGGCACAGTACTTTCAACATCCATATCAATCACAGGAACCACAGCATTACCACCTTCTCCTTCACCACCTGGGTTGGCCATCTTGATGGATGGTCAAAGGTTCCCCCTACTGGCAAGAGTAGGGGAATTTTTTAATGAAATCAAAACAGTAAAAATACAAGAACAGGTAGGAATCAATAATACAATAAGGGGCGAGAAAAACAAACAAAAAAAGCACATAGACAGTTATGGCACTGTAGAAATGAAAGAAAACTGTGCATGAAAACCAGTCCAGCTCAAAACACAAAGCAAGCAAAAAAAATGAATGGGAGTAAAACAGCAATAACTGAAAACACAAAAGAATAACTGTAATAAAAAACTACAACAGCAGCATATAAAAAAAAGAAAACAAACAAAATGCCCAAGGGGTACTGTAGAAGAAAGAGTCACTTCAACCAAGGGAAACATCCCCACCAAGCAGTAAACTGTAGAGATCAGTTCATAACAGCAGTGACACCAGTAACAGTGAGGGAGTCCAGAGCCAAGGCTGGAAAGACAGCCAGGGGAGCAGCTGTAAAAGGATCATTCTAAAGTCGAAATTGTGGAACAATATCTCATTCCACATTTCTTCCTTGGAGGCTGTGGGCAAGAAGAAGTTTCCTCCATATCAGAGGTCAGATCCTGCCGAGAAGAGTGGACTGAGGAGGCATCCAAGTTATTCTCCACCTCGCAGTCACTCCACTATAAAGTCTCAAATGTGTTCCTCAAAGAAAGAGGACCACTGAAGGGCATTGTCTTTTTTCTCTTGCCTTTCTCCTTCCCCACAACATGAAAATGATAAGAATTGATAGGTGCTGGGGGCATGGGAGGCATGAGAGGCACAATCTCCACAGGAGTAACCACACTGTCCAAGGGGGAAATTGAATCCTGGGAGGTAGAAGACTTCAGATGCTGGTCCTGGATGGCATAAATATGGTGAAACAGAAAGTGAAAAGGAGTCACTAAAAATAGGGGAGACAGCAACTGCTATCAAAGAAGGTCCAGAGGGCATCACTGAAACAGGATCGGGGGCAGCATTGAAGCAGCAGGGTGGTTGGGTCAAGCAGGGTCAGTCATTTCTGTAACTTTATGGAGGTAGAAAACGTGCTTCATAAATTCTGCATTAGAAGTACTATGAGCAGCCCAGGGGCAAGATCTAAAGGTGTGCCCTTCCGCCTCACACAAAGAACACCGGGGGATAAAGGTGCACTGGGAGCTAAAGTGACCAACAACTCTGCATAAGGTACATTTCACTTGGTGACAAGCATTACCAATATGCTGGAGAGACCCATATTTATTACAAGATTTGGGTTGGCCTGGGTAGAACAGTATACTCCTGTCCCTCCCCCCAAAAAACAATTATGTAAATGCTACAAGCCAGAGGTAGTGTAATGAAGCTTGACACAGAAACACCAAAACTGTCCACTATCTAAAGTCAGGAGACCCATGAATCTCACACCTCTTTCCAGCCAGTAGATGATGTCCATCACATTAACCCCTTCATTGCGAAACAAAATAGTCACAGTATTAAAAGGGAATTTTGTCAAAGGTATAACCAAAAAAAGGAGTCCACAGGGGGGTATCTTTGAGCATGTGATAAAGTGTCCAGAAACAGTCCAGCAAACCAGCAGACCAAAAACTGATGTCAAAAGACTGGTCCCCAGGTGCATGAGTGAAAGCATACACATCAGAAGGAGAGAAATGCAATGTCTGACTGAGCAATTGTTTCCCAACATAGAATCTGTCAGATGGAAAGTCCAAGCCTCCCGTACATCATAGAAGAACAGCATGCCTCTTTTTGTTGGTTCCACAGAATAGTGGAACAGGCTTGCAAAACTGGGAGCATGTGAAGTGCCAGCACCAATATTAGAGTCAACAACGGAGGTGGGGCATGCAAAAGTAGTGGACAGGGTCAGAACTTGCAAAAGAGTTTACAAGCCCCCACCCAGCACCACAGCAACCAGGCCTAGACTGGAAACCCAAGGTGGCACACCCTGTTGATATGAAGAAGTATCCAGATCCAAATCAATGGGATCTGCAACAATGACCAGAGCAACAACATCAAAAACCTTCATACCTACAGAGGCCTGATCCAGAGGGTGACACTCAGGGCTCCACACTGTAGTAGCATCATTCAGCAGTGAACCTGAAGGAAGTGGCTGGCCAACAGACAGTGACATCTGATGCAGAAGAAATGACAGGCCCAAAATCCGGTAAAAGAACCACAGAATTCAGGATCCACGGACTGTCCACCTTCTGGACCCAACCAGCAATTTCTAAAGCACCCTGCAGTGACCATGGAGCAGCAGCTGCGGTAGTGCCAGGAACCAACCCAAAGCAGAGAGCATTCCCAGGCTCAGGTGTTTTCGTAGCAGGCACAGACAGGATACCCTTGTGAAACTCATTATCAGACAAACTCAATGGTCCACATGGTAGTCTTGTCCTTTTTTCCCAGCATACAATTTGGTCCTTTCCTGGAAGAACTGCAATTCAAACTCCATCATCATCACCATTATTTGGCATTTCCTTTCTGCCAGGTCTTCCCGCAACTTTATCTCCACTGCAAGCAGTGCAGCATCCGAGAACGCCTCACAATCGACAGCAATCACAAGATTCATAACAGGGCCCAGGACACTCTAGCACTGCCACCTCCATCAGGCTCCTCACCAGGACTGTCCATCTCCTCCTACAGGAAGCTACAGCACCTCCTGCAGAAAAAGTAGGGGATTCTTTATTGAAATATAGTAAGAAACATAAAATGACAACAGAATGAAAAAGAATAACAAATTATGAAAAAGTACAATACAAATCATCAGATACAAAATCAAAGCAATCAAAATCATATTTTCAGGTATCATAATCCTCTGACCCAAAATGACCGGTATTATATTTTTTTTTTTTACCCAGCTGAGAGCTTCCCCATTTGGAATTAAATAATTGTGTCTCTTACTGACAATTCTCATTGTCTCAGATATGGCAAAACTCAGTCAAAATATGTTGCTGTTGCAACACCAGCCTACATCTGTCATGCCATATCCAAAATTTAAAGCAAGCAAGGAGAAGCCTCATTCTACCTGCATCATATAACTGCCCAAAAACAAAATGTCAGGGGTCAGATTCAATAATATGATACTATTCCCTGCTTAGCTAGAACATCCCAAGTCTGAGTAATATAGAGACAATCAGTATACAGATGTGACATTGTTTCTACAACCAGCAGGCATGATTCTCAGGGACAAAATCTCTGTTTCAGTTCTTTGTGCTTCAGATTTCCTTTAACACTGAGTTTTCCATGGGCACATAGCCAAATGGTGTCCTACATTTTCAAAGGCAGTCTCTTATCTGTTAACATTATACTTATCATATCTTGCTGTATAGTATGATAAATAGAGTAAGGGAGTGGTTCATAAATATGTTTTTCCATAATAGCTACATACACCTGTCGTCTAGTCATTGAGCATAAGTGAGTGGCAGTTATACTTAAACAAATACAACCTAATGTGCCTGGAACAACATGGCTTCAGAAAGCAGCACAGTACAATCACGCCTCTCACTGAGTACACCAACTCCCTCCATGGGGTGCTGGACAAAAGGTAAGTAGTTGACACAGTCTACACAGACCTAACAAAAGTGTTCAATCTCTATGGACCACACACTGCTAATCATTAAGCTACACTCCCTTGGCCTTTCTAAGAAAACTGTATCATGGTTCAGGTGTTACCTCACTGATCAATCACAGAGCGAGAAGATAGATGGGATTCTCTCAAGTGAGAGAAGTGTCGCAGTAGGAGTCCCACAGGGATCAATCTTGGGCCTTCTACTAGTCAGTCTAGTAATAAACAACCTGCCAAAAGTGAATAAGAAGGCAAAGATACTGCTGTACTCAGATGATGCGGTGGTTTACTACAGCAGATGGATCGTAGCACAACGACCTTACTCAGGAACTCCAGTATAGCTTTGAGGCCCTAGAATCCTGGTTTAAGTACAATAAACTTGTACTTTATAAGAAAACTAAAACTATGCTCTTCACAGGGACACACAGTAAATATAGATCAATCCGACTCAGCTGACACAATGCACTGGGTGCCCCTCTGGAGCAAGTAAAACCTTTTGATACCTGGGGATCATCCTCGACTACACCCTATCTTTTAAAGAGCACATTAACAATGTTGTTCAGATTGGAAATAGGAAGCTGGGAGCCCTCTTTAGACAAAGGCTGAATCTAGCTGAGGAAGCAAAACGCTAGGCAGTATCGAGCTCAGTACTCTCACTCATTGACTACGGTCTTCCAATCTATGGGTCAACCACTGACACAGTCTTGGACAGAGTCAGGTTGCTGCTCAGTAAAGCATGCCACTTTGTAACTGGCTTGACAAGTATACACACACCTGCAACCTATATGTTTAATTTAGTTTAGTTTAGTTTATTGCAGCTAACACCCAAAGAATGGGGACAGCTGAAGTAGTATACAAGCAATCATCAAAGGGTACAAAAATATACACAACATTTTTTTAAAAATAATTCTAAAAACCAAAACAAAAAAAGAAATGTATACTGCATAAGATATACACAAATAAAGTAATATTAACAGTCATTTTAAAATCTAATGAAAAAGGATGTCTGATGTTTAGTTGTTCTTTCATTGGTTTTCTCCATCTGACCTGTTTTCTTAAACCATAGACTGCAACCTCTCTAGGAGGCAACAGTGAATGCAATTTGTGTTGGGGATTACAAATTTCATAAAGCAATTTCTTTGACATTTTAATTATTCTCTTGTCCAACCTTACCAACTTGCAAATCTTCAGTGTGTCAATGTATGACATGTCACTACCTAATATAATCCGCAGGGCTCTCTTCTGAATTCTGTCACTCTCTTCACTTTCTACCTTAGCTAACCCAGCATCCCATACTGTAGCCCCATACTCCAAGATGGGGTGAACAACAGCACAGGAAAAAGTACACTAAATCATCCTGGCTCATACCTGCTCTATTTAACATTGTCAGAAAATACACTCTGTAATTTCCTTTCTTGACCATCTCCGCCACTTGTTCTTTCCAGCCAAATCATTTAGAATTTTCAAACCTAACAGTTTAACACTCTTTACCACCTTCACCATGGTACCCCCAAACATAAGGGGAAGTAACTCTGCTTTACTAGTTTTCCCAAATCTAATTTCTTGTGTTTTGTCGGGATTTATATGCATCTTATTACACAAGGCCCTTACAAACTGGCTCCCCTTCCCAGCAAGGCTCCAGTACCAAACAATCTTATTGGCTAAGAAAGCACTAGTAGGCCTCACACCACCCGCCATGTGCTCCCTCTTGAAATCTGTCCGCAACATCTACACCACACGGAGCATGACCAGGCAGGCAATTGAAATTCCATTGTGAAAAACAAGCCTGGGTCAGCACTCCTTTGCGAACTGGGCAGCTGTGTGGATAAATGAACTCCGTACCAGCATAACCAGTCTACCCAAAATCTTACAATTCAAATGGGCCCTCAGAGATAATCTGGCCTTGAACTCAACTTGCCACTGCCCAGACCAAACCTGACTCTCACTGATAGGCCAATGTACTCCATCTATCATCAATCCATCTGTTCTCATAGGGAAGAACACAGGCCAAGTGGTAGCATAAATGTGACCAATGAATAAATTCCACTGGGAAACCATAGTGGTCCAAGCATAGCCATAAAACTCATCCAAAACATGGTCGAAAGCTTTTGATTGATCAAGGCTGATTATGAAACCTTCAGCCAGTCCCTGTGATCCTTCATCCTGAACCTCCCTTAAAAGCATTAATACATCTGAAAGCTTCCTACCAGGGATGGATCAGAATTATATCTGGTGAACTTTATCATCCAAGACAGTAGACGACTGTTTACACAGGAGTTTTGTTCAAATTTTAAAGATGTACTCCCGCCAAAAGTGCTACATTGCAGAATTAGAATAAGCGTACCCCCCAATAAATCTCTTACCAAAAAATTAGGTTTTTACATTACTTCATTTTAACCCTTTCAGGGCCACAGACTGATATATCAGTTCAAAATTCCTATATATTCTAAGGCTGTCAGCAGCTTAAGGGTTAAAGTTATACACTGTTTTGTAATCCTGATTTCACTACTTACTCAAAAAAGCCAGTTTCAGTGAAGAGCCACTGATGATGTCATCTCCTGAACTCACACTCTAGTCCTCCCTGTCAGCAGTCTTATAGGAGCCTGCTTCTCCAAAGTTTAAGAAACTGTAGCTATAGTAATCCTTTAAAAAAATGACATAGGGTTGGCTCCAACGCTTGTGTTTCCAGAATGTTCAGATACATGGCATTGTACTTTAGAACATGTCAGAAAGTGGTTTTGGAATGCAGCATTAAACCAAGGCGTAGAATGTCAAGGTGGTGCACAGTTTTAAAGTGTTGGGTGGAAGGGGCACACAATCTCAGAATGTGACAGGGATGTGCCATCTCAAAATGTGGTGGGACAATCAGTTTCGGAATGTGACAGGGACACATGTCAAGGAATCTGGTGGGGATGCATGCTGTCGAAATGTGACTGGACACACCATTTATTCTGAAATTGCTTGTCCCTGCCACATTCCAGAATTGTATGCACCCACCATATTTCAAAACTGTGCATCCTGGAGAAAGATCAGTTTCTTCGCGGATGACACAAAGATAGGAGCGGTGGTAGATGACAGCTAAGGGTGGAGGGGGCTGCAGGAGGACCTGACCAAACTACAGGAGTGGTTGGATGCATGGCAGTTGGGGTTTAATGCCAAAAAGTTCAAGGTATTGCACTTCAGGGCTAATAACCAGGGGAGGAGCTACCAGCTGGGGGGTACAGCACGAATGCACAGAGGAAAAGAAGGATCTAGGGGTCTTATAATGGGGAGTATGAACAACTCAGCACAGTGCAGGAAGGCGGGAGCAAAAGCCAACAGGATAGCAAGGAGAAGCTCCTCCAGAAATAGGGAAGTGATCCTGCCCCTATACAGGTCACTGGACAGGCCGCACCTGGAATACTGTGTGCAGTACTGGTGCCCATTCCTGAAGAAGGACATCAGACTGTTGGAGGGTGTGCAGCGGAGGGGGACAAATATGATCCAAGGATTAGAGGGATACTCCTATGAGGAGAGGCTGTGCAAGCTGAACATGTATTCTATGGAGGAGAGGAAGGATGGGGGGACATGATCAAAACCTTTAAATACTTAAAGGGGATGAACAAGACTAGTGCAGAAGGGATTTTCCAGATTAGAAAGGGGAAGTCACAAGGGGTCACCAGCTGAGATTGGAGGGGGGAATTCAGGAGGGAAGTCAGGAGACATTTTTTCACAGAGAGAGTGGTGGATATGTGGAATACTCTGCCTGAGGAGGCAGTAGCCTCTAGCATGGTAGATGGTTTTAAGAGGGGTTAGGACAGTGTGGGAGGGGGTATTTTTGAAAAGGGGAAGGGTGTGTGGGGCAGCTGCAAACTGAGGGGCTAGCTGCACAATCGAGCAGACTCAATAGACTGTGAGGCCTCTTTCTACTGGCATTTTCGTATGTTTGTATTACATCCCCACCACAGTTCAACATTTTGCGTCCTAGCCACATTCTAAAATTATTCATCCCTGCTACATTCCGAAATTGCACATCTGTTTCCCTTTCTCAAATTGTGCATCCCTGCCACATTCTGAAATGGCACTTTCCCATCAAATTCCATAATTGCATATCCCCGCCAAGTTGTGTTCCAATGCAACATTCCAAAATTGTCACTGCCACTTTCGCAAATTGTGAGTCACGCCACATTCTGAAAATTGAGCATCATTACCACATTCTGTAATTGAGCGTCACTGCCACATTCTGAAACTATGTGTCACCGCCACATTCCAAAACTATGCATTACTGCTACATTCTGAAACTGTGCATCACTGCCACATTCCAAAAATTGTACATCACTGACACATTCTGAACATGTACATCACCACCACATTACAAAATTGTGCATCACTGCCACATTCCAAAATTGTGCATTACCACATTTCAAAATTGTGTCACTGCCATATTCCGAAATTGTGTTTCACCACCACATTCCAAAACTGTGAGTCACCGCCGCATTCTGAAATTGCGCATCACCGTCACATTCAAAAATTGTGTGTCACTGCCACTTTCTGAACCTGTGCATCACCACTACATTCCAAAACTGTGCATCACTGCCATATTTCAAAATTGTGCATCACCATCACCTTCTGAAATTGAGCATTACTGTTGTAGTCTGAAAATAAAGGTCAGTGCCATATTCCAAAACTATGCATCACCACATTCCAAAACTGTGCGTCACCGCCACATCCAAAATTATACATCATCCCCACATTCCGAAATTGTATATCACCACCACATTCAAAAATTGTGCATCACTTATGCATTCTGAACCTGTGCATCACTGCCGCATTCCGAAATTATGCATCACTGCCAGATTCTGAAATTGTATGCTAGTGCCGCATTCCAAAATTGTACATCATTACATTTCATAATTGTGTGTCACTGCCACATTCTAAATTTGTACGTCACCACCACATTCCAAAATTGTGTGTCACTGATGCATTCTGAATCTGTGCATCACCACCGCATTCTGAAATTATGTGTCACCACCACATTCGGAAACTGTGCGTCACCACCACATTTCAAAATTGTGCGTCACTGCCACATTCTGAAATTGTGTGTCACTGCCACATTTCAAAATTATGCATCACCACCACATTCTGAAATTGTGTGTCACTGTCGCATTCAAAAATTGTGCATCACTGATGCATTCTGAACATGTGCATCACTGCCACATTACAAAATTATGTGTCACAGCCACATTCTGAAACTGTATGTGACCGCTGCGTTCTGAAACTGTGTGTAACTGCTGCATTCTAAAATTGTGCATCACTGCCACATTCTGAACCTGTGTATCACTACCGCATTCTGAAATTGTGTGTGTCTGCTGCATTCTGAACCTGTGTGTCACCATTGCATTCCAAAACTGTACATCACTGCCATGTTCCAAAATTGTGCATTACTACCACATTCTGAACCTATGCTTCACTGTAGCATTCTGAAATTATGTGTCACTGCCACAATCCAAAACTGTGTCACTGCTGCATTCCAAAACTGTGCATCACCACTGCATTCCTAAAGTGTGCAGCACCACCACATTCCAAACCTGTGAGCCACCACCGCATTCTGAAATTTTGCATCACCAACGCATTTGGAAATTGTGTGTCACTGCCACATTCTGAAATTGTGCATCACTGCTGCATTCTGAACCTGTGTGTCACCACCGCATTCCAAAATTATGCGACACTTCGCATTCCTAAACTGTGAGTCATCACTGCATTCCTAAGCTGTGCAACTCAGACACATTCTGAACCTGTGTGTCACCACCGCATTCTGAAATTGTGCTTCACCACCACATTCTGAAATTGTGCATCACCGCTGCATTCCGGAATTGTGCATTGCCACAGCATTCCAAAAATTGTTCATCGCTGCTGCATTCTGAAATAGTGCGTCACTGACACATTCTGAAATTGTGTATCACCACCACATTTTGAAATTGTGCATTACTGATGCATTCTGAACCTGTGCCTCACCTCCACATTTCAAAATTATGCGTCACCACCACATTTTGAAACTGTGCGTCACCGCCACATTCTAAAATTGTTTGTCACCACCACATTCCAAAATTATGTCACTACCACATTCCGAAATTGTGCATCACTGCCACATTCCAAAACTGTGCATCACCACCACATTCTGAAATTGCACATCACCACCACATTCAAAAATTGTGTGTCACTGCCACATTCTGAACCTTTGCGTCACCACCGCATTCCGAAACTGTGCATTACTGCCGTATTCCAAAACTGTGCATCACCATCACCATCATATTTTGAAATTGAGCATTACTGTTATAGTTCGAAAATATTGGTCAGTGCCATATTCCAAAACTATGCATCACCGCCACAATCTGAAACTGTGCGTCACCACCACATCCAAAATTATGCTTCATCACCACATTCTGAAATTGTATATCACCACCACATTCCAAAATTATGCATCACTTATGCATTCTGAACCTGTGCATCACTGCCGCATTCTGAGATTATGCATCACAGCCAGATTCTGAAATTGTATGTTACTGCCACATTCCAAAACTGTACATTACTGTCACATTCCAAAATTGTGCATCATCACCACATTTCATAATTGTGCGTCACTGCCACATTCTGAAATTGTGCATCACTGCCACATTCTGAAATTGTACGTCGCCACCACATTCCAAAATTGTGCATCACCACCACATGTCAAAATTGTACGTCACTGCCACATTCCAAAATTGTGCATCACTGCCACATTCTGAACCTGTGTGTCACCACCGCACTCTGAAATTGTGCTTCACTGCTGCATTCTGAACCTGTGTGTCACCACTGCATTCCGAAACTGTACATCACTGCCACGTCCCAAAATTGTGCATTACTACAACATTCCAAACCTATGCTTCACTGCAGCATTCTGAAATTATGTCACTGCCACATTCCAAAACTGTGTAACTGCTGCATTCCAAAACTGTGCATCACCACTGCATTCCTAAAGTGTGCATCACTGCCACATTATAAACCTGTCAGCCACCACCGCATTCTGAAAATTTGCATCACTGACGCATTTAGAAATTGTGCATCACTGCCACATTCTGAAATTGTGCATCACTGATGCACTGAACCTGTGCCTCACCTCCACATTCTGAAATTATGCATCACCACCTCATTTCGAAACTGTGCGTCACCCCCACATTCTAAAATTGTTTGTCACCACCACATTCTGAAACTGTATGTCACTGCCACATTCCAAAATTGTGTGTCACTGCCCCATTCCAAAATTGTGCATCACTACCACATGTCAAAATTGTGCATCACTGCCACATTCTGAAATTGTGCATCACCACCACATTCCAAAACTGTGATTCACCGACACATTCTGAAATTGCGCATCACTGCCACATTCAAAAATTGTGTGTCACTGCCACATTCTGAACCTGTGCATCACCACCGCATTCCAAAACTGTGCATCACTGCCATATTCCAAAATTGTGCATCACCATCATGTTCTGAAATTGAGCATTACTGTTATAGTCCGAAAATATGGGTCAGTGCCATATTCCAAAACTATGCATCACCACCACATTCCAAAACTGTGCATCACCACCACATCCAAAATTATACGTCATCGCCACATTCCGAAATTGTATATCACCACCACATTCCAAAATTGTGCATCACTGATGCATTCTGAACCTGTGCATCACTGCCACATTCCTAAATTATGCGTCACAGCCAGATTCTGAAATTGTATGTTACTGCCACATTCCAAAACTGTACATTACCGCCACATTCCAAAATTGTGCATCATCACATTTCATAATTGTGAGTCACTGCCACATTCTGAAATTGTGCATCACTGCCACATTCTGAACTTGTACATCACCACAACATTCCAAAATTGTGCATCACTGATGCATTCTGAACCTGTGAATCACTACTGCATTCTGAAATTATGTGTCACCACCACATTCCAAAACTGTGCGTCACCACCACATTTCAAAATTGTGCGTCACTGCCACATTCCGAAATTATGTGTCACCGCCACATTTCAAAACTGTGCATCACCACCACATTCTGAAATTGTTCATCACTGCCTCACTGAAAAATTGTGCATACTGATGCATTCTCTACCTGTGCATCACCACCACATTACAAAATTATGCGTCACAGCCACATTCTGAAACTGTGTGTGACCACCACATTCTGAAACTGTATGTAACTGCTGCATTCCTAAATTGTGCATTACTGCCACATTCTGAACCTGTGTGTAACCGCTGCATTCTAAAATTGTGCATCACTGATGTATTCTGAACCTGTGCATCACCACCACATTACAAAATTATGTGTCACAGTCACATTTTGAAACTGTGTGTGACCACTGCATTCTGAAACTGTGTGTAACTGCTGCATTCCTAAATTGTGCATCACTGCCACATTCTGAACCCGTGTGTCACCACTGCATTCCAAAACTGTACGTCACTGCCATGTTCCAAAATTGTGCATTACTACCACATTCCAAATTGGTGCTTCACTGCAGCATTATGAAATTATGTGTCATTGCCACATTCCAAAACTGTGTCACTGCTGCATTCCAAAACTGTGCATCACTACTGCATTCCTAAAGTGTGCATCACCACCACATTCCAAACCTGTGAGCCACCACCGCATTCTGAAATTTTGCATCACTGGCACATTTGGAAATTGTGTGTCACTGCCACATTCTGAAATTGTGCATCACTGTTGCATTCTGAACCTGTGTGTCACCACCGCATTCCGAAATTATGCATCACTGCCACATTTCAAAACTATGTGTCACTGCCATATTCCAAAACTGTGAGTCATCACTGCATTCCTAAATTGTGCAACACAGGCACATTCTGAACCTGTGTGTTACCACCATATTCTGAAACAGTGCATCACCACCACATTCTGAAATTGTGCATCACCACTGCATTTCAAAATTGTGCATTACCACAGCATTCCAAATATTGTTCATCACTGCTACTTTCTGAAATAGTGCGTCACTGACACATTCCAAAATTGTGCATCCCCACCACATTCTGAAATTGTGCATCACAGATACATTCTGAACCTGTGCCTCACCTCCACATTCTGAAATTATGCATCACCACATTTCGAAACTGTGCGTCACTGCCACATTCTAACATTGTTTGTCACCACCTCATTCCGAAACTGTATGCCACTGCCACATTCCAAAATTGTGTGTCACTGCCCCATTCCAAAATTGTGCATCACCACCACATGTCAAAATTGTGCATCCCTGCCACATTCCAAAATTGTGCATCACTGCCACATTCTGAACCTGTGTGTCACCACCACACTCTGAAATTGTGTGTCACTACTGCATTCTGAACCTGTGTGTCACCACTGCATTCTGAAACTGTACATCACTACCACATTCCAAAATTATGCATTACTACCACATTCTGAACCTATGCTTCACTGCAGCATTCTGAAATTATGTGTCACTGCCACATTCCAAAACTGTGTCATTGCTGCATTCCAAAACTGTGCATCACTACTGCATTCCTAAAATGTGCATCACTGCCACATTCCAAACCTGTAAGCCACCACCACATTCTGAAATTTTGCATCACTGATGTATTCTGAACCTGTGCATCACCACCACATTACAAAATTATGCGTCACAGTCACATTCTGAAACTGTGTGTGACCGCTGCATTCTGAAACTGTGTGTAACTGCTGCATTCCTAAATTGTGCATCACTGCCACATTCTGAACCCGTGTGTCACCACTGCATTCCAAAACTGTACGTCACTGCCACGTTCCAAAATTGTGCATTACTACCACATTCCAAACCTGTGCTTCACTGCAGCATTATGAAATTATGTGTCATTGCCACATTCCAAAACTGTGTCACTGCTGCATTCCAAAACTGTGCATCACTACTGCATTCCTAAAGTGTGCATCACCACCACATTCCAAACCTGTGAGCCACCACCGCATTCTGAAATTTTGCATCACTGACGCATTTGGAAATTGTGTGTCACTGCCACATTCTGAAATTGTGCATCACTGTTGCATTCTGAACCTGTGTGTCACCACCGCATTCCGAAATTATGCGTCACTGCCACATTTCAAAACTATGTGTCACTGCCATATTCCGAAACTGTGAGTCATCACTGCATTCCTAAGTTGAGCAACACAGGCACATTCTGAACCTGTGTGTTACCACCGCATTCTGAAACAGTGCATCACCACCACATTCTGAAATTGTGCGTCACCGCTGCATTCCGAAATTGTGCATTACCACAGCATTCCAAAAATTGTGCATCACTGCCACATTCTGAAATTGTGCATCACTGATGCACTGAACCTGTGCCTCACCTCCACATTCTGAAATTATGTGTCACCACCTCATTTCGAAACTGTGCATCACCCCCACATTCTAAAATTGTTTGTCACCACCACATTCTGAAACTGTATGTCACTGCCACATTCCAAAATTGTGTGTCACCGCCCCATTCCAAAACTGTGCATCACTTCCATGTGTCAAAATTGTGCATCACTGCCACATTCCAAAATTGTGCACCACCACCACATTCCAAAACTGTGAGTCACTGCCACATTCTGAAATTGTGCATCACCACCACATTCAAAAATTGTGTGTCACTGCCACATTCTGAACCTGTGCATCACCACTGCATTCCAAAACTGTGCATCACTGCCATATTCCAAAATTGTGCATCACCATCACATTCTGAAATTGAGCATTACTGTTATAGTACAAAAATATGGGTCAGTGCCATTTTCCAAAACTATGCATCACCGCCACATTCCGAAACTGTGCATCACCACCACATCCAGAATTATACATCATCGTTACATTCCAAAATTGTATATCACCACCACATTCCAAAATTGTGCATCACTGATGCATTCTGAACCTGTGCATCACTGTGGCATTCTGAAATTATGAGTCACAGCCAGATTCTGAAATTGTATGTTACTGCCACATTCCAAAACTGTACATTACCACCACTTTCCAAAATTGTGCATCATCACCACATTTCATAATTGTGCGTCACTGCAACATTCTGAAATTGTGTATCACTGCCACATTCTGAAATTGTGCATCACCACCACATTCCAAAATTGTGCATCACTGATGCATTCTGAACCTGAGCATCACCACTGCATTCTGAAATTATGTGTCACCACCACATTCCAAAACTGTGCGTCACCACCACATTTCAAAATTGCACATCACTGCCACATTCTGAAATTGTGCGTCACCGCCACATTTCAAAATTGTGCATCACCACCACATTCTGAAATTTTTCATCACTGCCACATTGAAAAATTGTGCATCACTGATGCATTCTGAACCTGTGCATCACCTCCACATTACAAAATTATGTGTCACAGCCACATTCTGAAACTGTGTGTGACCGCTGCATTCTGAAACTGTATGTAACTGCTGCATTCCTAAATTGTGCATCACTGCCACATTCTGAACCTGTGTGTCACCACTGCATTCTGAAACTGTACATTATTGCCACGGTCCAAAATTGTGCATTACTACCACATTCCGAACCTGTGCTTTACTGTAGCATTCTGAAATCATGTGTCACTGCCACATTCCGAAACTGTCACTGCTGCATTCCAAAACTGTGCATCATCACTGCATTCCTAAAGTGTGCATCACCGCCACATATAAAACCTGTGAGCCACCACCGCATTCTGAAATTTTGCATCACTGCTGCATTCTGAACCTGTGCCTCACCTCCACATTCTGAAATTATGCATCACTGCCACATTTCGAAACTGTGTGTCACCGCCACATTCTAAAATTGTTTGTCACCACCTCATTCCAAAACTGTATGTCACTGCCACATTCCAAAATTGTGTGTCATCTCTCGATTCCAAAATTGTGCATCACCACCACATGTCAAAATTGTGTGTCACTGCCACATTCCAAAATTGTGCATCACTGCCACATTTCAAAATTGTGCATCACCCCACATTCTGAAATTGTGCATTACCACCACATTCAAAAATTGTGCATCACTGATGCATTCTGAACCTGTGCCTCACAGTCACATTCCAAAATTGTGTCACCGCCACACTCTGAAACTGTGTACCACCGTCGCATTCGGAAACTGTGTGACTGCTGCACTCCTAAATTGTGCATCACTGCCACATTCTGAATCTGTGTGTCACCACCACTTTCTGAAATTGTGCACCACTACCACAGTCTGAACCTGTGCATCACCTCCGCATTCTGAAATCATGCATCACCGCCACATTCTGAAACTGTGTGTCATCACCACATTCCAAAAATTGTTCATCACCACCATGTTCTGAAACTGTATGTCACTGCCACATGACAGAATTGTGCATCACTGCCACATTTCAAAATTTCAAAACTGTGCATCACTGCTAGATTCCAAAATTATGCTTTAGGATATTTACAATCTAATTGGTAAATCACCTGCAATGCATTTTCACATATATTACATAACGTGCTATCAGGCTTGCCTTTTGCTGTAAGACATATTGGCTTTTTGCCTGCCATAAATAATACTTAAAACATGCACATACCACTTCTAAAGTCCCTATACCATAATGTGAGGCTAGATCTCCAAAATCTCCTAGAACTAACTGTTCAGATGTAAATGTTCTTAACCACTTTAAATTCAACCTTTTTGCTGCATTCTCCCACAATTGTGAAGCATAGCTACATGTCAACAGAAAATGTGCCACTGTTTCTGTTTAAGCCTCACATTCAGAATAAGGGCATATCCTTTCTTCTATTCCCTCATACTTGTCGTTCCCTTGAACTTGTAATCTTCTGTAAGCACTTAACCATTGAATAGTCCACATTTGGTATGGTATTCTCTTATTTTGGAGCTGCCTACAAACCAAGTGCTGTTTTGAAGGCCTACAGTTTTTAAACTCGGGTTGTTGTACACCTTTTCTGTCTAAAATTAAGGAATATAACTGCTTCCTGGTGGATTTAATTAATTCTTGTTTCGTTACCTGCCATTTGAATAGTTTTTGTAGATCAGGCCTAAAATATCTTTGAATATCCATTTGTTTGCTCAGCTTTGGTGGGGAATCTACCCAGTGTACTAAAAAATTATCCAAAACCATCCATATCCAGGTTTTAGATGGTGATTCTGTACTATTAAATGCAATCTGTGAACTGCTTCAAAAGGGGATGGAACAGGGTAAGGGAGAAGGTCCCTGGAAGGGGCAGGGACAGGAGGGCCCTATTAGTTGATCGATCACTTTGATTTAATAAAATCCCACCGATAAAGGGTGTAAAAATCTTTGAAAATATCAGCCCCATAGAACTGCATGGAGTGCACTCACGCAGCCTTCATTTTGTGACATCACAAAACAGGGCTCTGTGGGCCAACGTGGGGGCTTGTTTTGTGGACCTGAAAGCCAAGCTTTTTTTTTTGCCAACCTGCAGCATTTTAATTTTATGAGGAACATAACTTTAACTAGAAAAGGAGTTTTTCGACCACACTTCCTAGGGAGATGTCTGAGGAGCTAAGTTATCAAATGGGCTGGGGCAGGCAGCTACTAGGAAGCTGCTCTTTAAACAGTGAGTGGCCTTTTTTGATACTCCTCTCTCACTTGTGTCTCCAGAGCTGCACTCAGGGATGCTTGTATAGTACGGTGGGGGACAGAGTCATTCCCAGCTGTGGAAATGCTAGCCTCTTGATCTGAATCCAATACGATGGTCTTCCGTGAATCCTTTGGGGATGCACTGTGCATTCATTTTTGGAGCCCTGCTCTTTTCTTCGTAGTAGCAGTAGTAGTCGTAGTCACAGAGTTTATTTATTTTGGGTGTCCTTCCCCGTGGGCTCAGGGCACCCTTACAACAAAATATACAGATATATGAAAACAGCAATAAGGAATAGTCACAACTCAATGCATAAAAATGTGCACAAACCCATTAAAAATCTAAAAACAGACTGAGTCTGAGGCTGTCTGATGGTCCCAGAATAAATTCCTCCAGTCCCAAAGGCCTGCTCAAGCAGGAAGGTCTTCAGGTGTATTTTGAAGAACTCTGCAGATGGTGCCTCCCTGGAGATACCCCAGCAGTGAATTCCAGAGAACTGGGGCTGCCACTTGGAATGTCCAGTCCCTGGTAGATTTTAACCTAGCTCTGGGGACCTCCAGGAGGGCCTCTCCAGCTGATCTGAGAGAGTGAGATGGGAATGCCGGGATGCAGGAGATTCTTCAGGTAACCCAGACCCAAACCATGTAGGGCCTTGTAGATCAAAAGTCTTACTTTGAAGGTGATACGCCAGTGCACCAGCAGCCAATGCAGTTCATGCAGCACTAGTGTAATGTGACTATACCTTGAGTGTCCAGTCAGTAACTGGACCACTGCATTCTGCAGAAGCTGCATGCACTGCATTGCACCTCCTCTGACTCCAAGATAGAGTGTGTTACAGTAGTCAAACGTCAATGTGACGAAAACATGTACTAGCGTGGCCAGGTCATTGGGGGGAATAAGGGACTTAATTCAGGCAATATTCCTGAGATGGTAAAACCCTGGTCCAGACAACAGCTGACACCTGTGCATCAAGTGTCAGCTCATTGTACAGAACAATGCCTAAATTCTTTATCTTTGGGGAGGCCTCCAGTTCAGTCGGACCAATAAAAAACACCAACCTATTGGCAGAGGTACCCATTTCTCCCCTTCGGCCCAGCTTAACCACTAGCATCGCAGTCTTTCCTGGGTTAAGTCCCAGCCAGTTCAGCCAAGCACTCATTTAGCATGTCAACCATGTCAGACATCCTGGGTGCAGAGGACAGGTAGAGCTGAGTTTTATCAGCATAGCAATGAAAGCTTATACCGCCTTATAACCTATAAGGTACTGTATATGCTTCTTTGTCCTCCACTAGCATCGTAAGTAAAATCCTTCTCTTCTCTTCAATTTCTTCATCCAACTTGGCCGTAGCAGCTGCCATGCCCGTATTAATTTCCAAATCCATAGGTCCTGTGGAGTACTGCGTGCAGTATTGGAGGCTGCACCTGCACAAGGACATTAACCAAATGGAGGCAGTCCGGAGAAGGGCAACCAAAATGGTACAGGGACTGCATCAGAAAACATATGAGGACAGATTAACGGAGTTCACTATGTATACCCTAGAGCAAAGGAGGGAGAGAGGTGATATGATTGAAACATTCAAACATCTTAAGGGCATTAAGGGCTGGCAGTATAGCCTAGAGGTTAGAGGAATGAGGTGTGATCAAGCTTGGTACATCCAGCAGACCATACCTGAGTTTGATTCTCACAACCTCCACTTGCATACTGTGTGACTCTGAGCAAGTCACTTAACCCCCCCAGTGCTCCCAGGTCACCCCTGAAAACAGGCACTTGTGCCTAGTGGGCCTTACTCGGTTACCAAAGACTAAAAAAAAAAAATAAAACAAGGTGAAAGAGTCTAACATGTTTCAATATAAGAAAAATAGCAGGACAAGAGGACACAGCATGAGATTAGATGGAGGCCAATTAAGGGGTAATGCGAGGAAGTTATTTTTTACAGAAAGGGTTGTGGATGCATGGAACGGCCTACCTCAGGAAGTGATGGATATGAATACAGTGCAGGGCTTCAAACAGGCATGGGATGGGTATAAGGGAGCAGTATAGGTGGGTATGAATAGATAGACCATTGACAGAGTAAAGACCTATGGCACATTCATAAGATACAGCAATAAGACTCGACCTGGGGCCAAATCTAATAACCTGTTAATTGTAATGCCTGGGGTTCTGAATAATATTCCCACCCATGAACAGGGGTCCTCCCCTGATGACCAAAAGGAGGGACATTCAAACCAGTCCACAGAGGCTGTAGTAATCTCCTGCAATGTTTGTAAACAAGTATCCTTCAAAAACAAAACATGCATGTTAAAATCCCACAAAGGAGACTGGCCCAGTGGCACAGAGGGCTGAGGTGAAGGACGCCTTACCTCATGTCATGTCAGCAACCCGGGTTCAGGCATGGACTTGGGTTGTCGGGGAGCCAGCACGGGGTGGGGAGTGAGAGCAGGATTGAGCAGCCATAGGGCAGCTTTCCTCTCTTAGGGTGGTCGTCGCCCCCCTGTAGTTCCACTGTCACAGGTTGAAGATCCGGTGGCTAGCGTAGGTGGGAGAGGGTGGCAAGTTGCGGGACGGTGTCTCAAGCAGCAGCATGCACATGCCTCCATATGCGCATGCCCAGCTGAGAATGAGGACAGGTGAAAAATGGGTAGAAAATGCAAAAATCAATATAGAAAAAAATTCCGCAAGAGAGCAAACTTAGTTTGCCTCCTCTTCTTGATTTTTATGCTATTCATATTAAGACTAGCAAAGGATAGATAGCAAGACACAGCAAGTTTGCACGGTCAAAAGTTAAGGGCCAATCTTCGGCGATTTCTTCATTTTAACCTTCTTTTTCTTTGCTTTTTTGGAATCTGTAGATGCCAAGTCCATATCAGTAGTAATCTCAGGCTGTGAAGATGCAATGGAAGAGGTATCAGAGTCATCATCTGAATCATCACACACTTTCCTTTTGGCCAAAACAGCAAACTTATTTTCCAGAGAAAGAACATCTCTGCACCCCGCCTTATGTAGAGGAGGATTCGCCAGGGTCTTATGTCTAGCACTTCTCCTAAATCATTGTTTGTCCCAATATACAGGGGGTGGGGGTGCATAACCCTATCAGAAGAGTCTAAGAGTAGTGCGGGCCCTGTAGCCCCTTCCACCTGTTGAGAACGTGAAGGATCCTCAAGCATTGTGTCCTTGTGACCCATGAGTTCTGACCCCACTCGTGTGCCCTTCAGTTCCTGAGATAGGCCATTTTTCTGTGACTCTTGAGCAGAGGTGGACTCCGGGTGTGTCTTCTCCAACTGGGGGGTCAATTGTCCATCCAAGGATTCCACAGGGTAAGACTTAGTAGCTTCTTCAAGGACGGCGGGGCAGCAAAGAAACCAAGGAAGGTCCAGCTTTAGGATGTTCCTGCACCTTAGATACTGCTTCTTCCTGTTTGGCCCCATAGGTATCAGGCTGATTATGTGCAGCCCATGGGCAGTTCCAAAATGTAAGTCCAGTTACATTGCACATGTTACAGCAGACTTGATTTGGGCAACCAGTACTAATGTGTCCTATTACTCCATACATAGAACACTCCATGCGGTCACAGGCATTACTCAGGTGGGAATATGCACCACAACGAAAGCAGAATTTTGGCTGTTCTGTGTAGAAAACAAAGCCTCTGTCTCAGCCCAAGTAGAAGCAGCTGGGTAGATGCTGTGTGGTCCCATTTTCTTGGGGAAGACTAACTTTAATTCTACACCCCCCAGTCCATAACTACTAGGAATCCATGATAGGATCTGGGTTCCCTAAAATTGCATTTTGATTTCAACCAGTACAAAATGTCATTAATACAGACCCCCTCATTTTTGAACAACACTGCAATTACTTTGAAAGCAGGTTTAGTCAAAGGGAACACAATAAATGGAGACCACAGTGCGGTGTATCTGACCTGTTGATACCGGAGCCAAAAGTTTTCCAAGCCACCAGTTGTTTTGAAACTCACGTTAAAGACTGGATCCCCTAACATATGAATCAAGGCATATACATCGCTCGCATGAAACTGCAAACTATTTTTAATCAATTGTCTCCCCACATGAATCCTATCCAGAAAGACATCCAGACCCCAACTATATTTAATCCAAATGGCATTTCTACATTTAGCCAGTTCTGGGGGGGCGGGGGCATGAAACAAGCCAGCATATGTTCTTGATGATGGAGGGCCCACACCTGTAGAAGAGGACTCGGGTCTAGTGGGGGGAGAGGAGAGACAACTTGCTTCTCACAGGTTGTAGGAGACTGGGCTGATTGAGCAGGGTCTGTGGTAGGACTATCATGCAGTGAAACCAGTGCTGTAGTTCCATCAGAGATACCAGGATTTGTAACCAAAATGGGATTCTGAGTAAGATCCAAATTAGAATGAAGATGTAAAGGACTACTGCCAACAGAAACTGGTCTTTGTTCAGGAGTTCTCAGCCTGTTTGCAGGCAGAGGTCCTGAGGAACACCATGGTTGTTGTCCGGGACCTTTCACCCACCCTGCTTTTTCAAATGCTTCAGCAATCGTGAACCCAGATGCAGACACATTATTTTGAAAGGAAGCATGCAACATAGTCTATGTGTCAGCTGACACTGTATGAAAGTCATCCCCTTCTGCTTCTGACCCTTCATTGTCATTAACCCCAAAATGTTCCTTCTGCTATAATCACTGGAGTGGGGCCCACCTGAGAAACTGGCGCTGGTGCCTCCCCGACATTTGCACAAACATTGAAATGTTGCAGAATTTGGAATGGCTCTTCTAACACTGAAATGAGTGCGGCCAGATCCGACTGTCCCACTTTATCCCCCACTGAAGCTCTCTCCCCTGCCAGTGAAATCTGATTGTGAACAATAAGATCCATACCTACATTGCTGGCATCCACAGCATTTTTGGTGGAGTGGCAGCCCCCAGAAATTCCTCCCCTGCATTCCCAAAGGACACTTCACTGGAGGCAATTTGAAACTCTTCCGAATCTGATATTGTGACTTCCATATCTTTCTGCACCTCAGAGTCTTCCCTATGCAGTAGCGGTGGTGTGGAAAAGACAGCGGTCCTGCCCAAAAATCCTTCCTCTGTGTTCCACCATGTGTGTGATCCTCCACCCTGCATTCATCTGCTGTACTGTTCCATCTCCCAAGCAAGAGACTCTCTTGCCAGGCAATAACTGCAGCAAGCTGACACCATTTCCCTTCCAGTTCCAGAAACAGGTCATCCACCATATTCTGCATAGATTTCTGCAGACCTGGTGAGTAGGTTTCTGTAGTAGGCTGCTCCAAGTTCTGAGCTGTAATTTCTTGATTGATAGACATGCTGGCCTCCTGTGGGTTCAAGGTAGGAGGGGAGGCCATCCCTCCTGCTTCCTCCACCTCTATCTCCTCACTGGCACCAGCAGATGCCATCCTGACTGGACAGCAGTACCCTGTACTGAAGAATAGGGGAATGTTTTATTAGCGCTTCAAATAATGAATACAATACAATTCATTTTGTCAGACACACATAAATCAAATATATCATTCAAGAGCTTAAAAATTAACACAAAATAAATATTTTAGCATACATAAATAATTATCAAACTGAGATCTTAAATCAAAAATAGCCCTTTAAAGAAAACTTTAAATACATAATTATGTTATCACACAGTCATAAGCCTCGAACTGAGATCTTGATAATAAAAAGTAGTAGAAAAATAAATGTTTTAAAGTAAATAATGATTAATACATATTAACTCTTATTGTCCACACCTATTAGTATTAGTCTAGAAGGGACAGCTAAATTAAATAAAAGAAAGGAAAAAAATCTCTAAACCCTTCTACAAAAAAAAAAAACAAGTGAAATTGCCAACAATAATCAGTAAGCTGTTATACCATAATATATACAGTTTGTGTGATTCACATCTCCAAACTCCAATATATTTAGGGTGTTCCTGGCCAGAAGTAAAAGAGAAGCAAAACCATCTGAATGACACCATAAGTACTGTTTTCTCCATCATTAGAATTAGTCTAACCATGCCATATTATGGCAATATCTTAGATAAGTAGGTTGTGGATACCGCAGTCTATCCTGTACTGTAGTTGGATCCACTTAATAGCCTGGTGTATGGTCCAAAACAATTGTTCAGGAATAACACTTTTCTATTGCAAGATAAGTTGAACTCTTGAGTGCCAGTATAGTAGGGGAAATTTTTATTGCAATAATAAAGAAAATACAGACTTCCAATACAGTAAACCAAACAACATAAGCCAGAGGAAAATAAATTAAGAAAAAACATAAGAAAGGAAAAGAAAAATACAAAAAAAATCCACACATCTATAATTTTTTGTTTACATTCATAGAAATATAATAATCATCCCTTATTATTTTGCTTGTTTTCCCCTTATTTAAATGATTGGGAAATCATTGTCTGTAATCCAAGGCATGGCTATCCATTTTCTCTATAAATCATCTGCATTACAAAGTTTGGACTCTTTTTCATATATTATCCAAATGTTACATCTAACTTTCTGCACAATTTCTTGATATATACACTCCTTTTGTTGCAGGGTGAATAAACACCGGACAATCAGATATGCCATTTTATAATAGACAGAATAACCTGCAAGGTCCCTTTATGCCATTTCCTTCATCTAAATGGAAATGCCCCGTGTATTAAAATATTATATGACATTGAGTAAAAAACTGATTCCTTCCACATTTGCGATAGGTTTAGCCAAAAGCCTTTGATAAAGTTACGTTGAAAAAACAGGTGATCAATTGTTTCTATCTGCTGGATACAACACAGTTTGCTACAATATCTATCTGAGATTTGTTTATGCTTATGGTTTGCCTTGATGTTTAATTTTTCGTGGCAGCTAAGCCAATGCATATCCAATATCTCTTGTGGAATCCTTTGGTTATTTAACCAATATTTGAGGTACATTACCATATCTGGAGGGCATTTTTCAAAAACACAATCTACTGAACAGACAGAATTTAATAGATGCTTCTGAAGCTGTTTTCTCTGCATTGTTTGCTGGTGTTGGCAAGAAAGGCCCCACTGTTTAATTCTTTTTTTTTTTGCAACCTTCTTTATTGAAGTTATGCAATAATTTTCAAGACAAGGACATATACACATATATCCCGAGGCATTACCCCGGGCCCACCTCCCTAAACTGGAAGTGAAAACTATGTACAACCCCTCAACTATATACATACACAGTTACAATAAAATGCTCACAAAGATAGCAGACCATTCTTACTCAGACTTTCCTCACTTCCAACATAAACGTTCGGCTGCTATTTACATCTGTCCCTGAGTAACTGTGCCCCTAGGAAAGAGAGAGAATCCCGACCCCCCAACCCAGAAAAGACCAAACCTTTAAGCTTAACTTCCAACCAAGTTCGAGAGATGTATAGAAGAAGATACAAAGCTTCCCAGCAATTAAGCACCAATTCACCTACAGCGACGCCCCCCGAAGGAGTTAGCCTGTGTAAACTAGACAGGTACTACTCTTCAGACAGACAGATCCGGACCGAGGGCGTTTCCACTGCAATGAGTACACTGCCTCCAAGGCTCCCCATTTCTTGTCAAATATTGTCTTTTTCCCTTCCATCCACATATGCTGCTTAAGTCTCTCCAAGGTCTGGAGAAAGTCTCCCAGCCATTGGTCATAACTATAGGTAATATCATCCTTCCAATGCTTAAGAACAAAAGCTTTGACCACTGCTGATAAGAGAGAGACATGGCACTTAGCAAGATTCATTGGTATTCTACCCATGTCCCCAAGTATACATATTTCAGGGGAGATATACTCCGCATAATTTAATACTGGGTCCATCTTTGCTTTAATTTGGGCCCATAGTGGTTGAATCCTAGAGCAGGACCACAAAACATGTAGTAAATCTCCAGAGTCCCTATCACATCGAAAACACTGATCTGTCTGTCTGAGTTTACTAGAACACAATTTAGCTGGAGTGTAGTAGATGTTTGAACATATAAAAATTGCATAGTAGTATATTTTGGAATAGGCTGGTATTTCAGATATTTCATACTACCTTCCAGTCAATTCTCAGGATAAACCCTATCCCAGTATAAAGTCCTATTTTCAGAACCTGTACCAACAAAATCTAACAAAATCTTATATACTTTAGACAAGGGATGACATGAGAGATCCAGTTTCTTTAAGTGCTCCCACGTAAAAACTTGACTTTCCCCTCTGTTATCATTCATATAAATTTTTACAAGGTGTAGTTAACTGAATCTTTTTAAAAAGTCCCAATCTCGAGATGACATAGGCAGGAGCACCCCATCTGCATCCATACAGTCCGCTACTTTAGAATCCAATAGCAATGACCTCCATAGCCTCTCAACACCCGGTTCCCCACTCGAAAATTAGGGTTTCCCACTATCGGCTGGTCCCTAGCCCTCTTTGTGTTCTCCTTTGCCCCGGAGATAACCACTCCCACCACGCTTTAACTGCTTTATATATCGAAAATGGTTACCTATACCTGGCAAAGCAGCCGGGTCCACATATAGAAGGGCATTTGGGGAGAGCTTTAGGCCCTCAGAATAAGCCTTTCAATTCGCAGCAAGTTGGAATATATGCCTCATTTTCCCCTGTCTATCCCATCGTCCCATATACCCAAGTTGTCCTGCAGCATAGTACAACATCAGATCTGGAACCTTCATGCCACCTCCTGATGAGGGAGGCGTAAAACAACATGTTTTTTCCTAGCCGGTTTAGAGCTCCAGAGGAATTCCTGAATAATCCTTTGAATATGAATAAAATTGCTCTTGGGGATACAGTAAGGAGAAAGACCAATCGGATAAAGCAGTCGAGGCAGCAGATTCATTTTAATTAGACCTATTCTGGCAGTGAAATTTAGAGGAAGCTTCCTCCACCTTTCAATATCTTGCTTAATTTTGACTACGATTCCCTCCACATTTTCTTCCACCCCATCTGCAGATCTAGCCAGAATCCATATCCCCAAATACTTGATTTTGTCCGGAGCCCAATTAATTTGAAAATGATCAAAATCTGCCCTATGAGTATGAGCTGTGAGTGGTAGAACCTGAGTTTTAGACAAATTCAGTTTATAGTTAGACACCCTCAAAAAGCTCTCAATAATTTCCAAAGCTTTCTGAAAGCTTTTGGCCGGATTGGATAAATGAAGCAAAATATCATCAGCAAATACCGATAATTTAAGCTCAAGCCCCACAATTTCAATCCCCTGTACTTCTGATTCCTTCCCCAAAAATCTCAACAAAGGCTCAAGGTAGAGATTAAATAAAATAGGTGACAATGGACAGCCTTGCCTTGTCCCGTTCTGGAGGGGAACCTCCTTAGAGAGATAGCCATTACACAAAATTCAGGCTGTAGGGGCTTTGTAGAAGATTTCTAAGTCCTACCAAGCTCCTTCAGGAATCATTCTCTCCATTGATAGAAACAGAAATTTATGGGAGACCAGTCGAATGCCTTCTCAGCGTCCAACTATTAAAGCCATAGCAGATTTAGAATCGGCCGCTCTCTGAGGATATGGTGAAGTTTCCTCAGAGCATCTTGGGCCCCCCCCGGCATAAACCCTACTTGTTCTTGGCTAATCAATAAAGGAGCAACTTTCAAGACCCTATTAGCCAAGATTTTGTAAGTATCTTCATATCTTGATTCATTAAGGCTATGGGCCTATAATTACCTGGTAGATGCCTGGGTTTATCTGATTTTGGAATCAACACGATATAAGCTTGGTACAATGGAGGATGGGGAACCCTTCACTCATAATAACTTCAAAAAGGTCTTTCAGCAAGGGTGTAGTCGTCTCTGCATGGACTTTATAAAATTTAGCCGGAAGGCCATCAGGTCCTGGTGCTTTCCCATTTGGTAGATCTTTAATAACCTCAAGTATTTCCAACTCTGATATTGGGGCAGTCAAGGCACGAGCCTGTTCTAGAGTAAGACTAGGTAGGGGTATCTGGTCCAAAAACCCATTAATCTCACCCGCTGACTTAGGGGCCCCTACCTGATATAATGCAGCATAATAGTCCGCAAAGGTGTCAGCTAACTGCTGAGGCTCTGAGATCATCTGTTCTTCAAACTGCACTGCCACAATTGTTCTTTCAGCCTCCCACTCCTTAATCCGATGAGCCAATAACCGACCTGGTATATCTCCCTGCAACAAGTATTTAGCATTCAGCCTCTCCAGCCATTGGTCTGCCCTATAATACCAGATCCCTTTAAATTCCTCTTTCAGCTCTTTAAGCTCCCTGTCGATCTCCTTAGAGGATCCTTCCAAAGGAGACAAGGACTTAATGGCCCCCAATATGAATTCCTCCCTAGCCCTGGTAAGCTTATTACACCTAGCAGAGTATTCTTGAGCCCATCCCGCATACAAAACTTTGCATGCAGGCCAAGCCAAATTCCTGTTCCCAAGGGTTGGGATTTGATCTTGAATTATTTCTTTAAGTTTACCTTCCAAACTGCTTACCAAATTACTCATCACTAATAACCTATCGTCTAGACGCCATCGATATGGTTTGGAGGGAATATGATCCATCTTCCATACCATTTGTATCGGGGAGTGGTCAGAAAGTGTTCTCTCATAAGTATAAATCCCACAACCCCTTTAAAACTTCCTGTTGACCAAAAAAGTCAATCCTAGAGTAAGTCTTATGCACTCCAGAATAAAAGTCATCTCGGTCTCTCCAATTCTGTAGACCTATATGGGTCAACTAATGCAGTAACTTCAAAAATCTGTGTAACACAAGCTGCAAAGGAATAAGCCCTTTATTTGAAGAAGGTTTTCTGTCAATCCTATTGTCAGCACAAACGTTCCAATCTCCTGCCAAGACCAGCGAACCGTATGGGAGTGTAACCATATCCGCCTCCAATGAGGCAAAAAATTCTGATCTAGCTGGTGTGGGCCCATAAATAGAAGCAAAGACCAGTGGGTACCCCAAAAAAGAGCCTGATGTATATAACCCTCTACCATCTTCCCTCATTCGAGTGGACCCAATTGTGTAAGGACACCCCTTCCGAACTAGTATCGCTACCTCCCCCCGAGGCTTTCGCATTTCCCAATCCCACAGCTGTACCTACCCAACCTTTCCTAAGTAAGTACGATTCCTCAGTCAAAAGGTGGGTTTCTTGAAGCGCATCAACATATACCCCCATCTGACCAATATATCTAAGTACAACCAGCCTTTTCTTCCTACTTCGGAGACCTTTCACATTCCAAGATAAAATTTTAAGTAACCCCATCTACTACATCTTCGGCCCTAATCCCCTCACCCATATTGTCTACTTCTCTTGCGTTGCCAGTCGTGGATACTCTCTCTTTCCTCCCCCCCTTCAAACACCCCTTCATACTACCCCCAATCCTCCGATCGTCCTCCCTAGTTTGCCCGGGACGTGTGTGAGTTGGCTCTTGAGTTGCCTCTAGTCACCTCCCAAACCCCCATATTACCCCACAACAACTTTTCTACCCCCCTATTCTCTTAATACAGTCCCCTTTCCGTTAAAATTTTAAGGGGGGGAAGCCCATTGCCCGATAGTTTAGATTTCTCCTGTTAAAATTATCAGCAGGTTAACCAACATTTCGAATCCCCCTATGGGAAAAACAACAGCAGAGAAAAAAAAAGGGGAACCCCTAACCCAATAAGATTCTTTTCAACATTATCATATGTCCACAGTGTTATTTAAGTTCCAATTCTCAACGTCTTGTAGATAATTTCCCAGTCTGTTCTTCTCCTTCAGGTCCCCGATTTAAACAGGTCTGGCAGTTCCACTTTAAGGCTCTCAAGAGCTTCATCAGCAGTAGAATACCTTCTGTCCCATTTGTGAGTTTGACCACCAAAGTAGCTGGGTACTGAAGCCTGAATTTTAGTCCTGCCATATACAGCTTTTTTAATGTTACTGTCGCTTTCTGCTTCTCCCTCACCGAGGGAACCAAGTCCTGAAAGAGCCAGAGGGAGGCCCCTTGCCAGTGCAGGTTTCTATTAGCTTTAACCTTGTCCAAAACAAAGATTTTTTCCTTATAGTTCAAAAAACGCATTATTATGACTCGGGGGCGAGTTCCCGGTGGAGGGGTCTCTCTCAATGCACGGTGAGCCCTCTCGAGGTTATATGCATCGCCGAACAGAGTAGGCCCAAACAGCTTCAATAGCAGCTCCTGCATAAAGGCCACGCAATCTGTACCCTCTGATCTTTCAGGGAGCCCTGCCAATATTAGGTTGTTCCTACGGCTCCTCGCTTCCTGATCTTCCAGCCAGGTTTCCAATTTCACTACCTTTTTCAAACTGACCACTTCCTGGTCTATTGTGCCAACTTTTCTTTCTTGCGATGCCATCCTGGCTTCCACATCGCCCACTCGCTGCGTGAGTACCTGTAGAGCTGGCTTCAGGACCGAAAAGTCAGATACCAGACCTTTAAGGAGCTGCTTAATCTCTGTGATGTCCTCGGCTGTTGAGCGTTCTTCCTGACCCTCCACCTTCCCGTCCTCGGATACCTCCGAATCCGGCGAGTGGGGCTTAGACCGCTTGGTCGCTGGGGTTCTAGCCGCCAGAGGCTCGAGGCTTCCTAACTCCATCTCGGCCTCTCCTACTACCCACTGCTCAGGCGGAGCAGTAATGGCTCCGTTAACCTCGAAACAACCAGATTGGTTCTTCGAATGCAGCAGCTGTAAGTCGGGTGCCTCACCAAACGTTTCTGGCTGTGTAGGGAATCTAGATGATTGCGACTAATATTAAATTTGTAGCGGGGCTCGGGAGCGCTGCCAGAGACACGCCTACTCCATTGCTCGCTCACCACGTGACCCCACTGTTTAATTCTAAGGAATGTATCAATTATATAATCAGGAACTATCGAGGACTTTCTAATAGTTTTTAGTGAGTTTGTTTCCCACAGTAGAATCCTTGGTTGGCATGTGGAATACAATAAAGATTCCCAGATCCTATCTACTGATATGAGTAGCGGTTTAATATTTGTAATCAAGAATATGCTATTGAAGAATAGGATAGGATTTACCATATCTAGACCTCCTTGCCTCTGAGGAAGATATAGTATGTTACTCTTTATAGGGTTTAACCTGCTGCCCCATACAGCTTGAAAGAATAAACTACGTAGGGATGTTTCTAATTTTCTTGGAGGAAGGAATAAATAACTTACGTATAAAAATACCAGAATTAAGTAGGTTTTTATTAAATATATTCTTTCCTTTTTCCTGATTTTCCACGTGTTCCCATTAGCTACCTTTTGGCTCCCTATCTGTAATTTCTGGAACCAGTTCATTTTGCACAGGTTGCCATTCCCAAATTGGATATCTAAGATGGTTAGAGGGATAGTATTTATATTGATTCCATGTATTTGGGAACTATAATCTAAGGTGTAATTCAAACGTTGTCCTGCACATTTTGTCAGCTTCAAGGAGGCCCCTGATATGCTTCCAAATTTTGAGCATAAAGTTATTGGTTCCACTATAGATTGTGTACCTGCTACTAAGAGTGTCATATCATCTGCATATGCCATTACTCTGGGGGGCAGGGTTGCCATATTCCTGTGTCTATGGGTTTGACCTGAACTGTCTTATCTATGTGTCTTAGTAACAGATCTGTGAAGAATATATACAGAACGGGCTTAAAGGACAACCCTGACGGACCCCTCTCTTTATAGGTATAATGGGTCCTTTCCACCCATTTGCCCAGGGTATCACAGTTGCATTTTTATACAGCCCTCTAATCCATGAAATAACCACTGTTGGAACTGTATAACATTTTAAGCATTTCCACAAAAAGTCATAATTTATAGAGTCATATGCTTTTTGTTTTATCCAAAGATACAAAATATCCATCTAGCATCCCGAGCTTTCCTTTTTCTGCTACCTCTCTTAGTGCGATAAGATGGTCCTGAATATGCCTGTTTGGTACTGAGCATGCCTGTGCTTTAGAGATGACATATTCCAGTATCATTAACAGCCTTTTTGCTATGATTTTGGTTAGGATTTTGATATCTGAATTTAGAAGGCAGGTAGGTCTCCAATTTCTCATATTCATCTTGTTTCCTTGTTTAAAAATATAGTTCAGTGCTCCCATGTACATATGAAAAGGGACCTCCCCTGTGCACAAGATGAAGTTGTATGTCTGTGTGAGTTCCTCCAATAAGTGCTGGATTAAGATTGTATGTATTTCATTGGGAATACCATCCATTCCTGGTGTTTTCCCTGCGTTTAACTGTTGGGCAACATCTGCTACTTCTTGTATACTAATTTGTTTGCTACAAGTCTCTGTGAGAGGTTGTGGAATATTTGGGATATCTAAAGCACCCAGATATGAACTTACTGCTGTAGCATCTGTAGGAAGTGGGGCAAACATTTGTGTAGTGTATTGTGAGACTATGTGTAAAATTGAGGATTTATCAGTATGATGGGTTCCCTTATCATCTTGTAATTTTACTATTTCTGTTTTAGATATTTTATTATTGCAAGTTTTAAATGGGCATACAGTTTCTGCAGTGCCCTGAGTTCCAAACCATTGTTGGAAGTAAAGCGCATCTGCCTTTCCTTTGTAAAAGGCCATTAAATCCTGTCGGACCTAATACATTTCTTTAGATGCATTCTGGTTATTGTTGTATGCGAATGACAGTAAATGTTGAATTTTCTGTCTATTTTGTAAGTATGTTTAATATGCCTGATTGCTAATATATTTACTCATGTTTTAATAGGTGTCTCAATTCTGTTTTTGTATCATCCCGCCAATGTGCTGGATTATCAAACATAATAAACACTGACTTTCTGGCCAGACAAAACTGTTTCAATTCCTCTGCTATGCCCATGGTGTGTAGTATAGATATGTTACATTTCCAGAAGCTAGGGCCTTTCTTAAAATGCTGTGCATATCCAATTGCTATAGATAGGAGAGCATGATTTATAAAAGCCATTGGCTCTATTGAAACAGAGTTAATATTTGTATGTGCTGATACAAAGATGTAGTCGATTCTGGTGGCTAGCTTAACTTTATAACATGTTGGAGTAGGCATTTTGGTTTTGACTAAATGAGAATTTTCTAAATGTGCTGTTTGTACCATATTTAACAGAAAATTAGTCACAATAAAGTTTTTTTAGTTTTTGCACATTTACTTTTCTCTAGTAGGGCTAGAGCACAGCTGAAATCACCTACCGTCAGGACAATCGTGGATGTGAATAGGAAAGGTTAAATCAATTCTGGCTGTTTTACACTGGGGAGCGGATATATTAATTAGTCTAGAAGGAGTGCTGCTAATTGCAACATCCATAGCTAATACCCTCCCAGGACATGTCATACAGTTTCAGCACTGACATGTTGGTTATGTTAAACAGTATGTCAGCTCCTGAACAGGTTTCAGGTCTGATGGACCAAAACAAGGGGCCTTTAAACCAATTTTTCTGTGCAGTCCTTATTTCAGGCAAGATATGAAAATGTACATCCTGTAGGAAAAATATACCTCCCATCAGACATTAAAACTGAGAACATTTTTTTTTTGCATTTCTCAGATTTCGTAATGCTATTTACATTCATTGTATGTAGGTGCAACAAAGAGGATATTCAGGCAGTTATTCATATTTCCCTCTCCTTAACCCCATCATTTTTTGTATGTTTTTTGGTTTTGCCTTCCTTTTTCTTCCTGTTCCTTTCATGAGAGTTTCATCATCTGCAGACATTACGTCCTCTGCCATGGAGGTTACTATTGAAGAGTCCGAATCTTCTCCTGTTCCCGTAGAAATGTCTTGCAGGATTTCAGATTTATTGGTAGTAGCTACTTCATCATTAGAGGGTACAGGTTTCCCCCGAAATCTTGTTACTCTTTTCTCCAGTTCTGGGAGTTGGGGGGGGCATGTTAACCACAGGATCAGTCATACTTATTTGTAATACATCACTTTGTTGTTCTTGTAAAGGTTGGATGTCCACATTTTGTGTTGCTTGTTGAGTCTGAGAAGGGAGAATTTGTAATTGCTCAGTCCCACTTGATTTTTTTTCTGGCCGGTGGGTTGATGGGAAGGGTATGTCTACCTCCTGCAGATTCACTCTCTGTTTTTGTATTTTATCTTTCTGTGCCCAGTGTATACAATTTCTTTGTAGATCCCCATCTGCTGTATCTGGCATATTATGGGCTGCCCATTGGCAGTTCTGGAAAGTATGACCCACAGTGTCACACAGATTGCATTTAAGTTCATTGTTACAATTATATTCAGAATGTCCCATCTCTACACATAAGTTACACTTGACCTGGTCACACACACTACTCAAATGGGATACTGATCCACATCTGTAGCATGCCCGTGGCTGTCCCTGGTAGAATAAAACTCCTGTCCCTTCCTATGAAAAAGGAGTTTGGCAGATGTGATACTCCTGTATCAGTCAATTTCAGCAGGACCAAGACTTTGCAACCCCCCCAATCCAGATATTCTCTGAATCTATGATATCCTCAGGCTTTTTTAGGATAGTGCATCTCTGCTTGAGCCAGTGTATTAGATTGTGCATGCTCACTCCTTCATTGTAAAATAAGAATGTGATCCATTTTTGGGCTGGTTCAGTTAGGCGGATCACTACAAATGGGGTCCATAGTGGGTGTTGTTTACCCTATTATATTGTCTCCAAAATATGTCCAAACTAGAGGCTGTCTTGAAGCTTGTATAAAATGTTGTCTCTCCAGACACACGTATGAAAGTGTAGATCTCATTTGCAAAAAATATTAATAAGTTTTTCAGCAAAGGTCTTGCCACATACAATCTGTTTGGCATTTCAGACAATCCCCCACATATAGCAGCTTTACAGCATTATATCTCTTCGCAGGAAGCATTCGTAATTTAAAAAGAGAAGCAAACTGTTTTTTTAGGAGTTTGTGGTTCAGTTATTATAGGCCCAGGGTGGGCAGATGTCGCATTGCAGTGGTTTTCATTTGCCCCATGGGGGTCGGAATGCAGAGGGCTTTGCCAAAGTATACTTCCCCAGTCACGCTGGAGAAGGCCCCAGAAAAACCCAGGGCTGTTAGTGCTGCTGAATCGCCAGAGACAATCCACCCTCCGCCTGACCAAGAGCCACTCATGCTAAATTTAAATCTTTTCAAGAAGAACTCCGCACGATGACAACAGAGATCAAATCCCTCTCAGAGGCTTTGGAGGACATTTCATGACACACCTCTGATAGTGAAGCCCACATCAGCTCACTGGAGAAGTGGGTAGAGAAGGTAGACCCAGAATTAGTGGCAACTAGACAGCAGCTAGTAAAAATGGAACTGAAGGTAAAGGACCTTGAGGACCATAGCTGCAGGAACAATGTGGTTCTCATGGGTCTGCCGGAGACTGAAGAAGGTCAGAATGCCATTCTCTTTGTGCAGAAATTTGTGGAAAAAATGGCTGGGCCCCTCCCCCTTCAGATCAAAATATGTGATCGAAAGGGCACACTGGGCACTTTGTCCAACTCCCCCCCCCCAGCGTGAGCGACCCAAGGCCATTAATTTTCAGGTTCCTGAATTATTTGGAGTGCCAACACTTTCTCTCAAAAGTGATAGAATCACAGGATGCCCATTGGGTAGGGGCTAAAATTCAAGTGGCTCAAGATTTACCAGCCATGGTTCATCAGTGCAGAATGGCCTTCCACCCCTAGGTATCTAAGCTCATCACCACCAGGGTAAAATTCAGAATGAACTACCCAGCGAGGCTCTAGGTGCTGACTTCAGCTAGTTGGCAGACATATGAGGATCCAGAAACGGTCCTAGCAGGGCTCAAGGTCGCCCTTCCAGATCTCTTCCAAGGTACCTGAAATGGCTCTGACATTTTGTGCTCAGCTCTTCCAGAAAGCAAGGAGATAGTTTAATTTGAATTGACCAACAAGTTGGGAGAGTAGTTCAGTGTGGTGGAGCTAGCTGTGATTTTCACCTTGTGCCTGTCTCAGGACATTTGTGACTTGTAACACCAAGCTTTCTGGTGCAGATGGGACAGTTAGGCAGCTTGACTTTTCTTGTATCCTGCAGCGGCTTATTTCAGGCTCAGATTGGCCTTTGGAATGCAGTTCCTCACAAATTTCCAGCAGCGCAATGCAAAACTTCCCTATGCTGTGCACGATTGCAAAGCTCCCGAGTTCCCTGCAGTTAGTGGCTTAGTGCTAATGTAACCACTAGAGGGAATGTATTTACCATGCTTTCTGGACCCAGGGGACCATATTTAGATGATGTAGCAAACGCCATATGGTTTTGTGTATTATCTCAGTCTAGCTTCTACCATTTTATTTACTATACAGTCGTTTCATGACTGAGGGTTTCATTGGTTACCATTTAGCCTTTGTTTGTATTGCAGCTCATTTTGTAGCAGAGTGTGGGTGTCTGACTCTGGGTCATTCTCCTCTGATGGACATTCTTCATGTATACTTAAAGTGTTAGAAGAAATCGTTACAGTGGTTTACAATGAGCAGGGAAATTACCTGAGCCCCTGGTTTGTTAAGTAACTTTGAGTCTCTGCACTTATTCTACATTTGCAGAAGGGGCCTGTTTTGGGTTTCATGGCTGTTGTTGACCTGAATAAGGCTTTTGTTACTGATTCAGGGAAAATTTTCATTTTTGCCTGTTTCATTGGTGGTTATTGGACAGGAAACAGTTGAGGGTGGCTTGAGGAGAGAGCAGTAAAATGGGGTTCTGCAGAATGAAGTTCCACGACAGTAAGGGGGTGGGAGGGCTGGGCTGGTTCAATGTTTCTGGAATATTGTTTGGATACTTCATGGATTTGGGGATTGGGAAGAAGGCTGGGGAAAGTAACACAGAGGGGGGTTGGGAAATAACACAGAATCAATGTATGGTAAGGTATCAGAGACACCTGTTTATGCTCTAATAGGATCTCTCTGGTCTGTTTTTTTCAACAAAAAAAAGGATAGGGACTTAAAGCTAGCTACGTGGAATGTTAAAGGGGTCAGACAGAAAGTGAAACAATACAAAGTGTTAAAATATTTGAACATATTGGCAGCTGAAATTATATTTATACAGGAATCTCATCTCTTAGACTCTGAAGCATTGAGGATGAGGAGACAGCAGATGGGACAAGTGTTTTCTGCAGTGGGCACTACCCAGAGTTGCAGGGTCATGATTCTAATAGCTAGGAGAATCCCATTCTCACCTACACAGATAGTTAGGGATCCTCAGGGTAGATTTGTCCTGGTTAGGGGTACAATATATGCCACAAAAATCTTTTGGGAAGCATCTGTGAGCCTAATCTGAATACTCCAGGGTTCTTTACGCAGCTCATTCAAGCTCTTACCCCCTTTCTATCAGTCCCAATAATCCTTGGGGGAGATTTTAATTTGGTTTTTGATCCAGTACTGGATTATTCAGGTCACTCCAGAAAAGGGCTTTCGCCTGCCCAATGGACATTTCAAGAGTTACTGGACCAGGTCGGCCTATGTAATGTCTGGTATGTTCTTAACCCTACAGATAGGGGATACACGTTCATCTCTCCAGACCACAGGTCCTTGTCCCATATCGACTACTTGCTTCTCTCTCAGACACTTCTTCCTGGTGTTGTGGACCCCTCTATTCATCCTGACCCTCCCTCTCATCATTTCCTGGTCATGTGCCAACTCTGCCTTCTGTCTCTCCCCAACGAGGGGGAAGGGCACATTGGAAGATTAATGACCAATTGCTGAAGGATTCTGGAGTAACCAAACATGTCTTAGAACATATTGATCAGTTTATTAGTGTTAATCGCAATTCCACTACTAGTCCAGATATGGAATGGTGCACTTTTAAAGTCTATCTCAGAGGAATTTTGATTGGTCTGGGATCTCAGAGGAAGAAAAAGAGGGAACAGCAACTGCTGCACATTCTCTCTCAAATCCTAATATAGAAGCAAAACTGGCCCCCATTCCCCTGAAGCACTCAAGCAGGAACTGACTAAATTGAGGGACACTTATCTGGAACTTTTGAGAGAGAAGGCGGAATTTGCAATTCTGAGAACCAGGGCCTCCTACACAGATCAGGGTGATAAGGTAGGGCATCTGTTTGCTCTCAAAATAAAACAACAAGAATCCTCTAGGTTTATTGCATCGATACATTCCCAGGAAGAAGGCTCCTTAAAAACATCCCCAGCTGATATTGTAGCTGTTACTGCAAGCAACTGTATGGTCCTATGCCCGATCCACCTTCTGATCAGACTCTGGATAAATATCTCGAAGCTTCTCATTTACCTTCCCTCTCCGAACCACAACAAAGTGCATTTATATCTCCTATTACCTCAACTGGAACTGATTAGAGTCATCAATAGCCTTCCCACAGATAAAACCCAGGGGCCGGATGGATTCTCATCTAACTTTTACAAAATATTCAGAGACCAGTTAATCCCTCTTATGCTGCCACTGTACCAGCATATTTTGTCTGATGCAGAAACAAATTCGACTTTATTTGAGGCCCTGATTGTTCTTCTACCCAAGGCTGACAAAAGTACTGAACTAGTCATGAGTTACCACCCTATCCCTCTTCTCAATCAGGATATTAACATTTTAACTAAATTACTTGCTGATTGCAATAGTGTAGTTCTCCCTGATCTAATTGGACTGGAACAGGTGGGATTTATGAAGGGGAGGTCCTCAGTGGACCAGCTCTGCACATTGGCCCATGTCTTCTCGGTGTCCAGAGATGTGCCCTTTCCAGCTACCCTGGTATCTCTGGATGCCGAGAAGGCCTTTCACAGAGCAAACTGGAACTTTTTATTCTGGACTCTCAAGGCTTTTGATTTCCCTCTAGATTTTCAGAATTGGATACAAGCACTATATCAATCCCCAACTGCCCAAGCGACCGGTAATGGAGTGATCTCTGATCTCTTCCCATTGCAATGGGGTACAAAACAAGGTTTCCCCTTGTCCTCTTTGATTTTTAACATTTATTTAGAGCCTCTCATTCACAGATTAAAGGAGTGTCAGGGGATTCAAGGAATCACTATTCAGGCTCAGGAAGTTACGGTCTCCGCTTATGCAGATGACCTCCTCCAGTTGTCCCACACGGTTTCATCCATCCCACCCATGTTAGAAATCATCGAGGAATATAGTCAAATATCTAAATATCAGTCAAATGTTAGTAAAACAGTTGTCTTCCCCCTTAATCACAAAGTATTTAAAGATTAGGCCTTAGACTAGGTTTGCTGGCCAAGGCACCAAGCTTCACCTGAGCTCTTTCCTTCTAGGTTGCTTGAAAGGATAGATTAAAGAACCTTACCAGAGCAAGGGAAAGGATTAAGGTTTCTTTTGGCTAGGTAGATTTACTGTGTGTTGTTATTTTTATTTGGTACTCACAGAGATTGTTACTGTTTGTTTCTAACATTTTATTGCTTTATTTTTCTCTGATTCAAGTTGTTATTGCTTGGTATACCTTCTGCTGCATTATTACAGGGTGTGCCTAGAGGAGTGTGCCAACAGATTACTGCTGTAATCTTCTGATTCAAATTGTCTTTTGCAAGGTATATCTTCTGTTACTGCTTTAGTTTTCTCTGTAGCAAAGTGTTTCTTACAGGGTATATCTTCTGTGAAATTATTACAGGTGGTGCTTTACAGGTTTTACAGTTTTATCTATCATTAGGATAAGCTTTCAAAGCAACTGCATTTGTTGCTGGTTGATTGTTTCTGCTCTTACCTCCTTGTTTCTCTCATCCGTGGCTCTTCTTTTTCGGCAGGTAAGGGCTTGGTAGCCCGTGATATTGGTGCCTGAAAGATGGTGCCATCTGAAATGGCGAAGTGTTGTGGGTGAAAGCCTGAATGGTGATCAGGGGGATAGGGTGACTGGATGTGGTAGGGTGGGCGACTGCAGCGACAGAGGATGTAGCTATATGTACTGGCGTGGGGGAAGAACTTAGCGGCGTGGGCTGGGAGGGGAAAAGGGGATGTAGGGGTGGTGCTGCAGTTGGCTGCCGAGCTGTGCCATGGCATTGGGGTTGTCCTCCACTTTCAGTGTGGGAGGTACTGGGTTGGGACTGGGTCCGGGTGCTACTACAGTTTTGTTGTGCCCAGCCCGAAACTAGTGTTTCTTTGCTTTTGCCCCGAAATGCACCCCCTGGAGTTGAGAATTCTTTAGTGGGGGTGCTGAGTAAAAAGAAAGCAAAATAACCAAGTCCCGGCGCCATTCCTCCGTCCGCCGTGGATGTCACGATAACGCGGCTCGCCATTGGGCGGTCGCCGTTATCACATAGAAACAAAGGGCTTAGCCACCCAACCCATCCCCAACCACCCCACACTACACTCCTTTTATAGGATAGCACAGTGGTGACATTTCCTGTGGCAAAGCAGGAAGGGGTGGATCATTTACAGGGGCACTAGTAATTTAACTTGTCATAACAAGTTATACAAAAACAAACGAACAAAACACAAAATCAAACTTTTGCTTTCATTTTCTTCCTTCTAATTACTCAGACCAGGTTATAAACCCAGCAACTTCTCAAGAATGGATATCATTAACTGCAGATACTGTGGAACACTTTTCAGAAGGGCAGTTTTACAGGATTTCGGACACTGTCCTACATGCTGGGCCATTGGAGATCTAAGGGCTCAGCTCCAGGCAGCATGGGCAGAGATTGCGTGCCTCAAATTGCATATTAAAGAAGAAATATATTATAAGAACCACCCGCCATTTCCCCAACATCCAATAGAAGCACCTCGACTGCAGAGGGTAGTTGGTCCGGGAGGTTAGCAGGTGGTTAGGAGGGGCAAATCAGGTGCCCCATCACTCTGTGCTCTCCAACATATTACCTCCAAAACCATATAAAAATTACAAACAGGCATCTGCCTCTATCTCTGAAATCAAACAAAGGGGCAGAGGACACTGCAGCACAGGAGCTAGCACAACAAAACTCGCTCAAAACAGGAACCAAAACCAAAAAAGCAAAAAGGAAATCCAAAAAACCTCTGATTATAGGAGACTCCATGATTCAGGGAGTTGATACCTATCTCCAGCCAGGGGTAATGATCAGATGTCTCCCAGGTACATCACCGTGGAGAGACACTGACCGCATTGCTAAAATTGTTCAGGAAGCAGGAGAAAACATTGATGTCCTGGTACACATAGGGACTAATGGTCTCACCAGCCAGTCAGTTGTGGAGACCAAGGAACACCTGACCAGGCTGGGTGACAAACTATCATCCATTTCATCTGGCACCTCCTTCTCTGAGATCCTGCCAGTCTGGGAGAGGGGGGCAGATGAACAGAAGGTCAGAGAAGGGGAGATAGGAGAGCTAAACATGTGGCTCAAGGGCTGGTGCCAGGAAAAAGGACACAAATTTGTAGGGAACTGGCAGTAGTTTTGGGAGTGAAAGTTCTTTAAATTTGATGGACTGCATCTGACTAAGGAGGGAGTCAGTGCATTGGGGCAGAAGTTCAACATTTTTTGCAGCACTCCATACGTCGAATGGGAAGAACACCCCTCCCCCCCAGTTAGTGGTCAAACAGGAGTTCAACATGTTTGCAGTTCATTTGCATCACCAGGTATGGAAAAAGGTTTGGCTCCCCATACGATACACAGTGGAAATGCCAGACCTCACCCAACAACTAACACACCGAAATCTGGCCAATGGAAAAATCATGTACACAAATGCTCACAGTCTGGGAAACAAGATCCCAGACCTGCAAGCAATAATGACAGAGGCTAAACTGGACATAGTAGCAATTAGCGAGACGTGGTTTACCAGTAACCACACTTGGGAGACTTCTGTACCTGGCTATGTACTGTTCAGAAGTGACCCGATGTGCAAAAAAGGGGGGGGTGGAGTGGCCCTGTATGTCAATGAAAATATCAAAGCTACAGAAATTCAGAATACACATAAGGAGCCAGAAGAACTGTGGGTCACCCTGGAAACAGGAAATGGGACAGCCATAAGAACTAGGGTTGTCTACAGGCCCACATACCAGGGGGAGGACATAGACACATTACTGTTGGAAGCTATACAAAACATGACAGCTAAAGGGGAGGTTCTGATAATGGGATACTTCAACATGCCAGATACATATTGGTCAAAACCAGCAGGAACATCTGCCAGAACTAGACACATGGTGGATTTCCTGCAGGGGGAAGGACTCTAACAACTGGTACAACAACCCACAAGAGACAGAGCTATCCTAGATCTAGTACTGACTAACAGGGGAAAGGATCACGGATCTCCAGGTAGAAGGTCACCTGGGGCCAGTGACCATCACATGGTATGGCACAATTTGGCCACTAGAACTAAATCATCCCAGTCCAAGGCAAAAATATGGGACTTCAGAGGAGCTGACTTTGATAAGATGGCCAACAGAGTTAAGCTAGCCCTGGCAAAAAGAAATACAGGTGAGGGGTTACAGGATAAGTGGGCAGGCATTAAAAATGCAATACTTGAAGCAACATCTCATTGTGTTAGAGAGAAGAGGAAGTGCAAAAGAACGGGGAAACCACTTTGGTTCTCAAAATCAGTAGCAGAAAAGGTCAGAGCCAAAAGGCTGGCCTTCAGGAAATATAAGGGAACACAGCGGGATGAAGATAGGGAGGCATACCAAACTTCCCTAAGGGAAGCAGGGAAGGCAGTAAGGCAGGCAAAGGCCCAAACCGAGGAAATACTAGCACAAACAGTAAAAGAAGGTGGCAAGACTTTCTATAGATACATTAGTGAAAGGAGAAAGTCCAGAGAGGGTATTGCTAAGATCAAAGGAGATGAGGGCGTGTGAGGAGGAGGACCATGTAAAAGCATCTATCCTAAATAGATACTTCTGCTCAGTATTTACTGAAGAGAAGGTAGGGCAGGGCCCACAGCTCAGCACCATGGACACAGGGAGGAGGGAGGTGTGCACTAGTCCCTTCACAAAAGAAAGGGTCCTACAAGAGCTCAATAAGCTCAGAGTGGACAAGGCAATGGGACCTGATGGCATACATCCCAGGGTATTAATGGAGCTATGGGTGGAAATAGCAGAGCTATTATCAGAACTGTTTAGTGAGTCTCTGAGCACAGGAGCAATCCCAGAAGACTGGAGGAGGGCTCATGTGATCCCGCTCCACAAGAATAGTAGCAGGGAGGAGGCAGGGAACTACAGACCAGTCAGTCTTACCTCAGTGGTGGGCAAGATTATGGAGGCATTCCTGAAGGAAAGGATAGTGTAACACCTGGAATCCATAGGAGCACAGGATCCAAGACAGCACTGGTTTACAAAAGGAAGGTCCTGTCAAACTAGTCTCATAGATTTCTTTGACTGGGTAACCAGAGTGGTGGACCAAAGGGGAGCAGTTGATGTCACCTACCTTGACTTGAGCAAAGCTTTCGATACTGTTCCACATAGAAGATTGATTAATAAGCTGGGTAGGCTCAGGCTGGGTCAGACGATGGTCAACTGGGTGGCAAACCGATTGACAGGCAGAAAACAGAGAGTGGTGATAAATGGTATACAGTCAGAAGAGATGCAATTCACAAGTGGGGTACCTCAGGGATCAGTCCTGGAGCCAGTCCTCTTCAATATCTTCATCAGTGACATTGCAGATGGACTGGAGGACAAGGTTTGTCTGTTTGCAGATGACACCAAGATCTGCAACAGAGTAGATGATCCAGGTGGGGTGGGCAGAATGAGAAGAGATTGGGATAAACTAGCAAAGTGGTTGGAAGAGTGGCAACTGGGGTTTAATGCAAAGAAGTGCAAGATCATGCACATAAGGAAGAGAAACCCTGAAGCCACCTATAGGCTGGGAGGGGAGTTGCTGGCAATCACAAAGGAAGAAAGAGACTTGGGCATCATCACCGATAACCTAGAATCATCCAAGCAGACCACTAAAGCAGTAGGTAAGGCTAAGGGGATGTTGGGGTGTATTAGTAGGGGCATCACAAGTCGGAAGAGGGAGCTAATAATCCCTCTTTACAAGACACTGGTTAGGCCCCATCTGGAGTACTGCATGCAGTACTGGAGGCCACACCTTCGCAAGGACATTAACCAAATTGAGGCAGTCCAGAGAAGGGCAACCAAAATGGTGCAGGGATTGCATCAGAAAACCTACCAGGGCAGATTAATGGAGCTCAATATGTATACCCTAGAGCAAAGGAGGGAGAGAGATGATATGATCAAAACATTCCAGCACCTTAAGGGCATTAACAAGGTGAGAGTCTAACATGTTTCAATATAAGAAAAATAGCAGGACAACAGGACACAGCATGAGATTAGAGGGAGGCTGATTAAAGGATAATGTGAGGAGGTTCTTTTTCACAGAAAGGGTGGTGGATGCATGGAACGGCCTACCTCAGGAAGTGGTGGATATGAATACAGTGCAGGGCTTCAAACAGGCATGGGATAGGCATAAGGGAGCAATAAAGATGAGTATGAATAGATAGGCCATTGGCAGAGCAAAAGCCAATGGCACATTTCTAAGGTTAAAAAAGAAATGGGCAGATTTGATGGGCCTTGCGGTCCTTATCTGCCATCAGCTTCTATGTTTCTATAGCATTTCTACACTAGGGCTTTCCTGGAAGCAGGACTCTTTAAGGTATCATGGCATTGAACTAACAAGAAATTTAGCCCTTTGTCTAAAATTGAATCTGGATTCTCTGGTATGCATTATTAATCAGGATTTGGATAGAAGGTCCACTATCCTGATTTCTCTTTGGGGTAAAATTAGCTTAATCAAGATGAATGTTTTTCCCAGTCTTTTCTATCCCCTTAACTTACTTACCATATGGCTCCCACTTTCCCTAGTTTAAAAAGTTTGTAGTCTCATCACAAAGTTCATCTGGTCAGGTAAACAGCAAGAAATTGCTTTCCACAAGTTAGCTGCTCCCAGACTTAGAGGAGGTTTACACCTCCCTCATCTAGGTCTCTATTATTGGGCCAGTCATGCCACTAAATACCTCAGATGGCTGTCTCTGGGTGACTCCCTGCCTCCCCCCCCCTTTCCCTCCACTCTGGCTCAAAACTGAGCTAGCCCATATCAGATCCTGTGATGTATCCTCTGCAGCGCTCTTACATACAAAAATAAACTCTCTGCCTTCCAGTTTAAAAACTTCTCCCATGGTGCTATCCATTAGAGTTCACTCCTAACTTTGTGTCTTTCTTAAGTATAAACATACTCATGACTTGACACGACCCATATGGGGTAATCCTAATTTTAAGATTGACAACAATGAGCTCACACCTCGATGGCTGCCTCACTTGGAAGATGGTCTACTCGCATATTTTATAAAAGAGGGTGGCTCCTGGCTCTCCTCTGCGGAGATCATGAGCAAATTCAGTATTCCAAACCATATTGTTTTTAAAGTTTTCCAATTGAGACGCCTTCTTGTGATGGTGATGGCAGCAGATCCCCCCAGCCTGCAAGCTTATCTTTCCAATCAGAACTATGCCACTTGGCGGGCTTCCCACAAGCTGTATCCAAGACTTATGGGACTCTATATGATTGGATTTATTCTGGCTGTTTTGCCCAACGGCTTACTGGACTTCCTTTTTTCCTGACCTGAATATTGACGGGCTGGCCCTATGGTACAACTGCCACAAATATGTTACACAAGATAGGCTACGCCTTAAGCAATTTCATATATTACATAACCTGTATTACACCCCACAGAAATTAGCCAAATTTGGAGTAGCACCATCATCCTTATGTACCTGGTATCAGCAAGGAGATGGCACCTTATACCATATGTTTTAGACTTACTCTAAAGTAGCTCCATTATGGGCTAGTATACAACAAACAGCAGATCCTCTGTTAGGTTTCAATTACCTGTTTACCACAGAAGTTTGTTTACTTGAAGATTATTCTGGGATTTCAGTGCTCAACCATAAATATTATATGGCTCTTATCTCCATGTCCATTAAAAAGAAATTGTACTGCGACACTGGAAGGATGGTGAGGACATCTCTTAAATAGAGTGGTTTAATGAGCTGCTGGCAAATCTTAGAACATAAAAGGAAATAGCAATCCTTAGCAACAGGTTAAAAAGGTATGCAAGGATCTGGGACCCATTACATACTCTCTATTCCTTATAATAGATATGGACTGGTACCTTTACTCACGCTTAGGTGTGCACTGTTTACCTTCTGTGTTGGGAAGGGGGTTTGGGAGGGATGGGTACATTGCATTGTTGCATACATGCTCAGTGTATTGTGTCAGCTATGGATCTACTCTCTGCATTGTTTGAATTGAAAAGAAAAAAATGCAGGCTTGCATTTTGTGTAAGAATAAATTCTGGGGGAACTTCTGGTTGGGGCTTTCTTATATTTCTATGTGACATACTAGACATCTTTATTGGAGAAGGTCCAGATTTCCAGATTCCAGTCCTGGAGTCTTTCTCCCATCCTGCTGCAAGCAATGCATTTTGTACAGACCAGGTATTTTGGTTTTGTGATTTATCAACAGCATCGGGTTATCTTAGGCCAAACTCTTTGGAGTTTGTTTGTGCGATTACAGACATTACTCCCGATTTTGACACAGTTACATTAGCCTTGTCATTCAAATTATCAAAGTTCGTACCTCTAGGCCCCACATGGACTTTTTCTGCCCTCGCTGCATTCTGTAACTCCAGCTCCATTCTTGCTATATCTGCCCAGCTGACAGTTGGCCCCTTTGATGCTACTGCATCATTGGGCTTCAGCTGGGCCTGGCTGACAGCTTTCTCATTCCTGTCAGTGTGTAGCTGTTGCAGTCTCCAATTAAGTTTCATCTTCATGATGGCAAACCTCCTTTCCTTGTCTTGCAACTGTGACCCAATTTGCTTTTCCAGGATCCATTCTGCTTCAGATCTGACATCTTGTTTTTCTTCCATTTCAATTTCATTATCAGAAATATCAGAGTCATTTATAGAACTATTTACATCACCTGAAATATTTGTTTGTTCCTTGGTAATATTATTTTCTTCTAAATTCGTTTTTCCCTCGGAAGTTCCCATTTCTAAAGGTTGTTCTTCTATCTCCATGATTTTCTCCTGCTCAGCAGCACTCCCGAATGCCATCTTGGTCAGTGGTCAGGGGAACAGAGTCTCCCCTACAGCCCAGTAGGGGAATTTCCCTGGTGTCCTGGTCAGCATCCCTTTCCCATAAAACTGGTTCATGCAATTGTCCAAGGCTGTGTGTGCATATTCATGTGTGAAATGGCTGCCACTACACGTTCAGTCATTTCACTACCTGTCTAGCATTGCTTGTAAAGTGTAGTGGGATACAACGTGTATGAAAAGCGTTATAAAAAAAGTGATTCTTATTCTTATTCTTCTACAATGAACATAGGCGCTGGGTTGTATGGGCCCGTGAGGCACAGGCCCCAGCAATAGTTTGTGACCTGGGCTGAACCCCACCAATATTTTCATATATTTTTTTTTTTATTTACGTTTTTTTTTACCGGTCTATAATAAGGCGCGTGACCTGGATGCACACCTTCTGTGTCCTGTCCTGTCTGTGTGAGTACAGCTACGGGGCCACCACCCAAATTCCTCTTTGATTGGTGGGCTGGTGGTGGTGTTGGACGGCTGGCATTATTTGAAATTAGCCCCTCTGGAGCGGGCAATTCAGAGTCCGACACCCCCCCAGCCATCCTGACCGCATCCTCGAAAAATCATTTACAGTTCAGTGACAAAGTCACAGAGTAGCTATGTGATTGGGCAGGGGGAGGGCTTATACTCAGGGCCCCTACTTTTCTGCAGCACAGTGGGACCAAGTTCTGCGGCAAGACTACCATTTGCCGCAGAACTTCTGCGGCGGTGATTTGTAATTTCTGTGGAAGTTCTGTGGCACTAACAAACTACCATATCATAGTATCAGCTTGTCATCCTGACTTCACTTTCATGGCAGTGGTTATAGCAATCAGGATGGTGGAAAGCATAGTAACACTAGTTCAAAAAATAACAGACTTAAAAAAATTATTTTATGCCTAAAAAGGCAAAACAAATGTCTTTCCCTTAAGGTCCTAGCCTGTTGCATAATGACATATGCAGAGGGGATCTTATGTGATAAATAAGGTATTTCTATATGCATGCTATCTATCCTATTAATGAGGTTTCCACTGTCTATCACTTACATATTTGTATGTGCTTTCTACACCACTCATGAGGTTCCCACTGTGCATCACTTGTATATTTATATGCAATCTGTAACATACATACAAATATGCGTGTGTGTGTGTGTGTGGTGAGGGAGACAGAGATACTGTATGTCTGTGTGTGTGTGTGTGTGTATGTATATACAGTATATATATATATTTTTTAATTTCCATGAACTTGCATCCTCATTCATACAGGTCCCATTGGAAATGGAATAGAGGAGTTATTGCAAAACTCATTTTTCATGTCAACCTGCTTTCCCTGACACACTGCATAACACCATCAGGCCATGACATGCATGTGAATCAATTGTGAGATACAGCTCTCCAGCCCATCACAATGTGTCCACCATGTGACAGAACACTGCATCATACCTTCCCAGGCTCAGAGCAGTGATATGTTCCACCAATCCTTGTGCTGCCCAGCCAGCTCTCAGAGCTAATCTCTGAACCTGAGTTGCCGGCACGGAAACACAGCATGCTACCCTCTGGTCCAACAGCTGTCCCTGCACACAACATTTTTCAATAACGTTTAGGTTATTCTATCAACCAATGACAATATGTAACCAATAATCCTGACAAAAATGCGTACAGTGCAATTATTTACAGTATTTAACAGGTCTATTCTTTCAACAGGTCTACACATTATTATATTTCACTTTTCTGGGCATAATTACTTTATTTTTCTTAAAAATTTAGACAGCTAAATTCATTTTACCAATTATTCATTTCAGATAGTGTCTCTATACCTTAAAGTCACAAATATGTTTGTATAAAGTGAGGTATGGACTTAACAGGTCTGTGCTATTGACAAGGTTCGGTTTAAGTTGGCCATAGTGCAACAATGTAAGACTGAAAATTGTATTAGGCTGTAGTGCAGGTTGAGCAAATATCAGCATGCATGATGTGCTGTTCCACCATCTCTGGCAGTGGGAGCTGTGGTAGATAAGTGACTGTTCATTTCTGTTGCAGAATGCAGCAATTTCATTAGATAATGTATGATGTTATAGCAATGATAACATCACATTCTGAACATATAGGGGGGTTTTGGATATAAAAAGAGGGGAAGGGAACCGGATTCTATGTATAAACAGAAATATTAATAAAAAATCACCAAGAAGAGTGAATTCTGCGGCAGATTGCAAGTTCTGTGCAAAATTCTGCGGCCACAGAATTCTAGGGGCCTTGCTTAAACTGAGGCATGCAATGATGAGCCATCGTGGAGACTGGGTGTCAGCTACGGTTTCAGAGGGAAATCAACTAACTAGAGATCCAGCCAAGGAGGGAAGAAAGCCGTTTGAAGAGGTGAAGGAGAAGCCTTGGAGGGAAGAGAAGAATGTGCAGGGCCAAGGAAGAGGAAAGCAGTAGTGCCACCAGCCACCCACCCAAGACAAGCCAACATAGTCAGAGGAGTCTGCAAAAGGCACGGGGAGGGAGAGGGGAGTGGGACTCCAGACCGGGAAGAGGTCACCGATCACCATCGACAGCAACTCAGGCCAGTGGGTGGTGGCACAACAGAGCAAAGCAGAAAGGTGTGGCAGAGCCTGCAGAGGAGATCGTCAGGGGCGGTGCGAGGAGCAGGATCACGGGTCAGGCCTTGGCCTCGGGGAAAAGTGTGCTCTTAGTCGCCAGTTGGACTGGTGTCATATCGCGGCATGCCAGGTTATGGTCCTTGTTGGTTCGGCACCAGAGACAGACAGCCAACGACATCAGAGGGAGTAGTCGAGAGCGGCAGTAGACTAGCAGCAGCACTGGCCCCGGTAGTAATATACCCTTCCCCCAAGGGTAAGACAAGGCCCCAAGAGATCCAGCCCAGCACTGCCTTAACAGCCGTAGGGTTTCACTAAGCCCCGAAGTCCCAGGTCCAGCACTAACCAGGTAAGGTATGGTGGGGATGGGATGCTGACTGTCTGATGCATGGGGGGGAAGCTTCAAGTGAGTAACTATCCAGCATCACTTCCATTCCCTTGCCAACTCAGTCAAGGTCGACTGCTGGAGAGAAGGAAATGGGGTCAGGAATGGTCTGGTAGGCAGGCTTCAAAGGGAAAGGGAGGGAATGGCATGGAAAGTGATATAACTGTATTATGGAAACTGGAAGAGCACTATAGTGTCACAGCTCAGAGGAGGAGGAGGAGATGGATCGGATGGATCTTATGGGCAAAGGAATTGAAGGGACAAGGGAAGGAGTCAAGGACTGCAGGCAGCCAGCAGACGAGCTTTGACTCCAAGGTGGAATTTTGCTTCTTGCCCCCTTCCTGTCCAGTTTAATGGACATTTGCCTATTTTGATTGTGTGTGGGCAGCTGGCATAGCTGGGTGCAAGCATTTACAGTCCCACCACAGATGCCTTTGTTGATGAGTTTATCCTTAGCAAGCTGCAGATTCTTCCATATGAGCCAAGAGCCATGTTTATGTTGTAATAATGTTTTGTTGATTGTGAACTTACCTTATTGTGCTGCTGCATGGGTTCTACTTTGTGTCCTCTATGTGCCCATGGCCATGTCCAAAAAAATATATATTTAGCAGTTTCTCTCTGACTCTTAATGTCTGTAATCTACTGATAAAGGCATATGCAGTAAAATGATGCAGTACCTGACTCCATTTATGCCACAGACACGCCTTCCTGACCTTGACATCTGTTAATCACATAGGGTAGCCAGACAGGGGGGTGCACCTGGCTTAGAAATTATGTGTGAGTGACTTAATGTGGGGGAACCGGGGGTGTTTGGGAGGGGGGCCTCTTTCATCTCTCTACTAGCCTACAGATTATAAAATCTGGTGTTTCCTGCTGTGTTTTTTCAACTTTATTCACTGTTAATTAGTTAATGGGATGCCCAGTCTCCAGCCAAAGCAAAGCAACTGAACTATCAGCTACTTTGAAGTGTGCATGCGTGTGTGTGTGTGTGTGTGTGTGTGCATGCATGTGGGGAGGTGGGGGGGCAGAACCTACTGGAAAGGAAAGAGAAATGATTGTGGTCTTTCTGACCAAACGAGGGATGTCCCTGACCTGCAGCACTACCTTTATCTGCGGTGTAGGTGTTTCATTGGGCCTTGTGTTATTATAAGAGCATGTCTGGTAAAATGCCACCTTGTAAGTTTGGGTGCCAGGACACTGCTGGGCCACACAGTTTTTCATGATCCTGAGGGATATATCACAGGCTGGGTAATTACAAGGGACAAGTAAATTACAGTGTCTGGAGGGATTTTCTTGACTAACTTCTTGTCCTTACACATGCACATGCTTTTACAGCTCTTAACTAGAACTTATCTGATTGATGTGGGTTTGGGGGTGGGGAAAGAAAAAGCCTGGGTGATTACCTTCTCTCTGATCCTGGTTGTGCATGTGTTGTGGGGATGTGCACTAGCTTCCAGGGTTGGACTGAGATGGAGGTGGGGGGGATGGAAAGTTGACATAGGGTCCCACTCCCACAGTACCACCCACCCTAGGTTTCTTGAAAATTAAGAGGGGAGGTCCCAGGGTGATGGACTACCAGCCCAGCACAAGCACGTGATGTGCCCACACATGTTCTACCAGACCCTTGGGATGGGGTGCCGTGGGCCCATGGTTTGGAAGGGTGGAATATTAACCACCTGAGAGATGGGTGAGGTGGGCAGATCCAAGGGCATACAGAAGGTATAAGAGGGTACCATATTTCAGAGAAAAACATGTTGAAGAACAAAAGGTTGAAATGAGGCATACATAGTCTTTTACAGTGTAGTCCACTCAGTATGGAAGATTTTGCCCCTACTGAATTGTTTTCTTTTTTTTTCTCTCACTACCAGTCTGCTGCTCTCTTCCTAGGTTTGATCTCACTGCCGTGGCTGTTTTTATGGAAGAGCAGAGGTCTGTGTGCCATGTATGCACAAAAGCGTTCAAACCTGGTGTGTTGCAATAGCTATGGCTGTGGTCTAGTGCAGCATAAGAAACAAGCAGCTGACATAGCTAGGTACTGTGGCACAACATTTGACAGATCCATTTTCACCTACAGCAAGATTCCACCTGACAGTTTATAGTGAATTTCCCTCTGTAGGTGACTAGAATGTCTTTGAATGGGGCACTCTGCCCTTTCCACAAACAGTGTATGCCTTAGCAATTTAAAGAGCAGACACGCCTTCAGGAGAACTGGAACAAAACATATTTAGACAAATAGACACAGACCCAGGCAGCTTGTATTTCACATTAGTTCTTTATTTCTTTTCCACATTATTTTTAACTGAGTCAGTTTGCATTAAAACAGGATATTTTCGCCTGAAGAGTTCATGTATTATTGTTGCTTTTTCCCTACCTGAGATCATAATGCACTGCTTGTGACATCCTGGTTACCCCCATGACAGATTATGATGTCATAACGGAGTTTAAAGATTTCAAGTAGGAAGTAAGGTATAGAGGCAGATCAACTTTAAGGTATAAATATGTATTAATGAACATTTCCACTGTAATAAATGATGTGGGGGAGGAATCTATGGAATGTGTACTGAATGCAAGCTGAGTTTCACCTAAATATTTTGTTTTTCAAAGTTTTCCTTGCTACATCAAAAGGTCTTTAAAATGATTTTGGTTCATGGTACTGCAATGTTGCACAGTTTATATAGTATATCCCAAGTGGTTGTTAGCAGGGGTTGGGCAGAACTAATGGGACTTTATCTGGAGGGTGAGGTGACTGTGCTGGCTGGTGGCTGAGTGGGGACAGTGGAAGGATGTTAAAGGGTATAAGTGATGCTCCCCACTCACCAGTCCCCACCTCCTGAAGCCTGACTATGATTGGACTTTTTATATGAAAAAAAATTGCAAGTGCCTGCACTTACTGACAGTCCCCCTTGTAAACTCTGCTACTAGGCAACTTGGTGGTTGCAGTGCAAAGCCCTCTAATGTTACTGCATGGCACTTCTTGCTCACGACGCATGCGAGAGGGGTGCGTGCATCAACGCACACCAACATGAGATGGCATCATGCAGCAGCACCTGGTATGCTGCCAGCTGGTGATGTTTATGAGGATGACCATCGCTGTGAGTCAGTGTGCAGGCACTTGATTTGCTTTTTTTTCCAGAAGTCTACTTGGGTGGTCACGCTTCAGGGGTGGGGGTGTGGAGTGTCAGCTAACTAGTTTTTTTTAATTTGTGAACTGAATATGTTGACATCCTTACTTAGGCCCGGCAGTTCACACTACACTGAAATTACACCTCTGTAACATTACAGGGGGTCCAAACTGTGACCTCAGTGGTTTGCATTTATACCTGTAACATTATAGGAGGCATTTCCGTAACCATTGTCAAAACCACCTATGAGGTGGTTTCAACAACAGTTTCAGAACCAGTACTACCTCTGTACTGTTACTGGCTGTAGTGTGGACGCGTAAGTGTGTAGCCCCACCAGTGCCCATAGTGCAGTGTGCACTGCATCATGGGACAGGGCACTGACCATAATGGTTGCGGGGCACCCACAATGTGGACGGGCTGTGACGGTCCCAAGCCGTTACTGGGATGGTTCACTGGCAATGTGGACACACTGTGCCAGTTACCGACTGTAACGGATTGGAACCATTCCATCATTTTGGAGGTGTAGTGTGCTCGGGGCCTTAGACTCTTAGGCCCTGGACACACTACAGAACTGTTTTTGAAAACCATTTTTAAAACCAGTTTAGCTAAACCATTTCAGTACAGCCACATTACTCAGTAACCATTTTTGATAATGATTTAGAGTGGTCACACTGCTAGCATTAAACCTATTCTTGTAACTGTTTTTGGTTAAGTCCAACACACAGAACTGTGCTTGCCTGGACACACAGCAGCTAGAACTGTTTTAGTTATACCATTACAGCTTAAAATGTTTTTACTCCTGGACAGACCTGTGAGTAAAACCATGCTAGCGCCTAGACATTTTTTAAAAATGGTTTTAAGACTAGGTATCTAGTAGGGTTTACAAACACTTTTTCTAAAAAGTTTTAAAGAGCTTGTAGTCTGTCTGCAAACAGTGCTAGGAGGATTTAAAATGTTTTAAGGCACTTAAACCATGTTATGTTCCCCAATGTGTCCAGGGTCTCTCCAGATTTATGGTTTTCTAACTTGTGACAGCTTGACTAATTATGTTAATGTTCATGCAAAGCAAGCAACTTGTATCACATTATGAAACCTAAATTCATTTACAAGATCTAAACTGAAAATGCATTTAATGGAATTGTGAAATAGAAGATGTGCGGCTCACTTAGGAAAAATACAATGTACTAAACAATATGCCTGTTACCAATATTCTTACTGTGGCAGTATGTTTGCTGGCAAAGAAATCATCATATGGTCTTTCAGCAACAATGTATTTCTTGCATCCTGTGATATTGCTTAGTATAGTTGTGTTTTTCTGAGACTTTTTGCAGGTCATGTAGTAATTAATGACTTGCGTCATTAAAGATGGCCTCCACTGACCACACACAATTATTAAAGATTTCTGGTCGCTGAGGTTACCTGTGAAATGTATATGCTACATTCTTATTGTGGATGTATTAGGATGGTGTTGCCACATGTTTCTGATGGTGAACATGCTTGACTTTGCAACTGTAGCAGCTGGTGGAGAGAGTGTGCCTGATTTGGGGTGGATCCCCCCTGTGGGCCCCCCCTCCATGCACATCACACAGTACTCCCTCCCTGGTGTACAGTTGATCTCCTTCCATCCAAACCTGCTTCCACATAGTAGAGAATGTGTTGCTGGTGTGCAGCGGTGCATCCACCTCTCTCTGCTCTGATCCTAACACTTCATAGAAAGGAACATGTTGCTCTGATCCCACCCTCCCAAGTATGAACAGTTTCTCAATCCCTTCCCTGGTGTCCAGTGTTCTCTCACCCACCTGCACCCATGTCCTAGGTCATAGCCAAAACAATGAAGAAAGACCACAAGACAGTGTCACAACATTATAGTACAATATTTATTAACAACATTCACACTCAGCATCAAATAAAATAATCAGGTTTCTTAAGGTAATCAGCACCCCCAAAATATGCCCCCAAAACAAAGTTTCTTCCTGTTAAAGTTTTAAAATAAGTCTTTTAAATAGTGTTTCAATTCTTTTCTCACACCTGAAGCCAGGGGCCTACCCCCAAATCCCCACATTATACAGGATAATATATAAGATACTGGTAAGGCCGCACCTACAGTGTGGAACTAGAGTATGGAGTTCAGTAAAAATGCTCACACCTCAAAAATACATTAACCTGCTGGAGAAGGTCCAGAGGAGGGCTACAAAGATGATAGCCGGTCAGCAGAGCAAGGCATACAAGAAGAGGTTGAGGGCACTAAACATGTACTCCCTGGAAGTCCAGTGAGAGAGAGAGGGGACATGATTGGGACTTTCAAGAACTTGAAAGGGATAAATAAGATTGATAAGGAGAGTTTCTTTAAGCTGAGTGGTAACCATAACACAAGGGGGCACAGTCTCAAGCTGGATGGTGGGAGGTTTAGGAGGGAGGTCAGAAAGCACCTCTTCACTGAGAGGGTGGTGGACACTTGGAATGTGTTGTCAGAAGAGATAACCTTGTTGAAGACAGTGGGCAGCTTTAAGAGAGGTGGGGATAGGCATGGTGAAGGTAAGGATCATGGGTAGGGAGGATGGGAGGAGTGGGGAGGGAGGGCAGGGACATTAGCTCAAGTTGTGGACCCTGCAATACAAGCAGACTTGATAGACCAAATGGCCTTCTTCTACTGGCTTCTTTGTTGTATGTATGTATGTATGTATGTATGTATGATGTTCTACTCCCAGAGACCCCCAGTGGTGGTGGTGGGTAGGCCACTGCCCCCGGCCCAGGAGGCAGAGCTTTGACCCCTGACCCCTAAACCCTTGTGTTGGTTGACCTCTAACCCCTGGGCCAGGGGCAGAACTTTGATCCCTGAGCCAGGGGGTGGAGCTTTGACCCTTGACCCCTGGGCCCCACCAAATATTTTACAAACCCAGTTCCTATGTCTATATCTACTTTTTAAAATGAGAATTGTTTATACTGCATTGTGTTTCCTTTTTTTTTTTTTTTGGTTACTCTGCATTCCATCAAAAGGATTATACTTCAACAACATTAATGTTACTTAATTACTGACAGGGACACTAAGTTCATGGCTAAATTATACTTTGAGTATAATCTAAAAAAATGTATAATTTTGTGACACTGACATTTTCACCCCATATATGTTTTAACATACTGTAGGCAGAATAGTTTCTTGGCATACTGATACTTTGTTTATTTTGTGCTGGGGGTGGCTCGAACGCTGAGTCAGAGTCATTATACTGGCTTGTGCCGTAACAGTTGTATGTGAAAGATGGCGTTCAGCAACATATAGAGGATTTCAGGATCCAGCATGGTAAATGGTAAATATGTCCTGTTCCTCAGCTTGGTTTTCATAAAGTTTCTATTCATGAATTGAGGCAATGGTGCTTTTTCCACCGTTCAATTGCATCTTTCTTTATTGGTTTAGCAAATCTTGATGTTAACCCAGATGGAAATTTCACATTCAAAGTTGTATCTGAATAAAGACCGCACATCACCAGATGTATCACTTCTTTCAGGACTTCGTGTATGAAGCTTGTAATGAGAATGCACACTTAGAAACCTGGTAAACATACTATGAAAAAAAAATAATCTTATTATTATTTTTTATTTGTCCCTTTGGTGGCTACTGATGCATTACAGTGTCTAATCACTATAGACATTTGAATAATTATGGTGTATAGTATATCTTTGTTTTGCATAGAAATCCATAATTTTCAAAATGCTGTTGTACCACATCTCAAAGGTCATGGGATGTGATTGTACCCTTCTGTGGTAGAACAGTATTCTAGAACATCTAGAGATTGCACAGGTGATTTCATTGTGAAAGAGAACAAAAACGCAATGCAAATGCTGCACATAATACTACACTCTATAAAAAAATACAGGATGATCAGCTATGCATAACCATTGTGTTCTGTCACCTTGGAGCTCTGATTCTCATGGACCACTCAAGCTTTGCTCTGTAGGTCAGAGGGAATCATTACTCCTCTGTGGCAGAACACACTAGTCATGCATGGTTGCCCATCCAGTATTCTTTATGTTTTACATGGTGCCGTCTTACACCGAATGTCTACCTCCCGTTTCCTTGTATTTTCTGATACCATTCGTTAAAAATAATGCATGTCTAGACATGGTGTACTGCCATTTAGGATGTGACATTTCCAAATCTGTTTTTATGAGACGGACTAGAAAATGGTCTAAGAACATACTGTGCTCTGATTGGCTGATAACCCATGCAAGGGTGGGCATAAGTCAGATAACAAATCCCCACTATTAATAGTGACAGTCTTAACAAACCAGATTATAAACAGGTTCTCAGAAATGCTGCGATCTCATTGGCTGTTAGTATTCCGACAGCCTTACATTAATCCCTGTTACACTGTCATGTACAGCCTGATCATCATGGGGCATGAATTCTTTCTGCCAGCATTCCATCCTCTAGCACTGTTGAATGACTGGAATTATGCATTCTGACACTGAACCAGCATTCTTAAACTGTTGGTGGAAGAACTATTTTATAAAACAAAAATATCCCTCTCAATGAGGAAAACACTCAAAAAGTACACATTTGACACTTTTCTTTTGGAATGATTTTAATAATAGCAATAAGGCATGATCAGCAGTTAGGTTAACTATCAGTTAATCTCCCCCTAGCAGCAAGATGGCATGCGGCTGCATCATGTGCCACATTACACCCCTGGGGGTGATTAACAGACTGTTAATCTAACCCCTGGGCATGCCTTATTGCTTAATTGTTGTTATGCCTGCAGCATATCTCCATCTCTGGATAGCAGGACTTAAGTAAGTACCGCCACTACTTATCATCGAGATTCTACTACTCCCTTGCTTCTGCCTCAGAACTGTGGCCCCATTAAGTAACATGTCAAAAGCAATAAATAATACAGCTAATATCCTCTTTTTATACACTGTTACTCTACTTTGCACTGCATGCTCGCTCAGGCGATCTACATCTCCTGACCCTCCATCCATCTAGAGCAGCTTCATGATGTGGCCATCCAATAACATCATATAATACCTGTTCAGCAATTTCTCTCAATGTACTGACCAGGTTGATATTTTCCATAACAACCAGCTGGTTGTTATGACATTCATGAGCCATGCCAGTCAAACTATGCTGCTGCCTCATTGGGCAACATTCTGTATGTGGGCAGGGCCAAACAGTCTCACAAAGTGCTGGAGAAAAATTGCTGGTCTGCTATTATAACAAATAAAAGATGGGGAGGGTGTTTCATATCAGAATTTAATGCACACCCTTGTTGTAGGATGCTTTAATAAACCCCTCGGGCTTTGCTCTCAGGGTTTATGTAGCATCCCACAACTCGGGTGTGCATTAAATTCTCACATCAAACCCTTCCCCATCCATTATTCTCTATATCCTTACCCAACCAGCAAGAAACAGTTTTTGACTTAAAACAAATTTACGGACTTCTTCAGCAGTACCTCTTTACATGTTCCGCTCTCTAGTCTCTATCAATTGCTGTACCAATATACACACAACCAGTCAATGCCAATCAATGTCTTCTGCAAGTAATTGCTAACCCTCCCATTACATACTCTGTCATCAACACACATAACTGGGGATGGTTGGAGGGCAAATCATGATCTACGTTAAGTAATGCCTTCCATTTTGAGCTGCGCAGTGCTGCATTATGTTGTGTACTATTGATTGCACTGTTCCTGTCTTTTGATATTGTGAAATGAATCCCTTTTCGTTTTCTTTCACAGATCAAGACTGTTGAATATATGCAAGAACACCACTGTTTGAATATACTGTATGTGTTTTTGCAGTATAAATACCATATGTTGTTGCTGTTTTTATGAGGCATACTGTTTCTCATCCACGTCTGTATTTTGGCAGATCAACTTTGAACCTCTTTTCACCAGTTTGTGTTAGCGCTTGCTGTCTGTTAGAATTCTCATTGTAATGGAGAGCAGCAAGTATTGACCTACAAAAGTTAAGATGTATAACAATACAATTTATCAGTATGCAGCCACGTTACGAGTGTTTAGTGATATCTTAATGTCAAATTAACATATAACCTTATGACATGTAGCTTTGTCATGACCTGGTGCTAAACAAAGTCTGCCGTACTCCATGATCTTTTTTTTTGGCTGTTCATTATCTACTTACTCCACCATTACTCCCTCCTCCTCTCCCACAGCTAACCTCATAGCATGATTTATATCATGCCTGACCTATGTGCTTATTGGTTCTGTGCATGGATTCACACTTTAACTGATTATGAAATTATTCAGATGAGTTGTACTGTTTTTTTTCCTTTCTTCAGTGAATAGGTCATGCTATGTGTATGAAGTGTTATAATAACTAGCTGAGATGTTACTTAGTTAGACAATATCTCAAATGTAATAACCTTTTTTTGGCATACATTAAAGTTGCATGCAAACTTTCATTTTGACTGTTGAGCTTATTTACAGTACAGTATATGTGGTCAACATTCGAGTCATGCATGTCATTCTGCTGCAGCAAAATCCGACTCTGCTCTCTCGCCATGGATGCGGCGATAGCTGATTTGATTCCTCTCCTTCCACCTCGATAGCCAGCCAGCCGTTGGCTCAAATTCTTCGATATACATTTTCTCAGCGAATTGCTTTGCTTTATGTAAAAGTATGGGACCGGACAGGGGGATACCACAATCACGGGAAAGAGAAAACCATTTTAGCAGGACTTCCTCTACTCGCCCATCTTTCCCCTCCTCTCTTTTCCTTTTCCGTGACTTGTTACAGCTATTACTCCAGTTGTCATGTAGCGATTCTTTGCTCTGCAATATTCAACTGACACTGGACAGGTTAACACCAAACTGAGCTGCTAACTCCTTTCTAGTCACACCAGGTTGTTCGGACTTGGCTACCAACTTTACTTTATCCTCAAGGCTCAAAACCTTCATTGAGACCTTCTCTGTTGTGAGAGGATTACAATGTGAATGAAAACACACACACATTATAAACCCCCGCTGATAGCAATTAACACCTGGACTGGGTAATCATGGTTGCCGTGGCCACTAAAAAGCTTCCGTATGTGTGTGATCTAAAAAGCAATTTAAACTTAAGCACTCTGCAGATAAGTAACTCTTTGAAGTTAGTTAAGTTTTTGTGCATACAACCGTAAAAAGCGTTGCATACATCCAGTTTAAAATAGCTGGAAGACACTGGGGTAAAAAATGGGACATCGTGATTTTGTGCATACAAATGAAAATTGCATACAACCGAATTGCATACAAGTGGAATGTACTGTATATGTGGTCAACATTCGAGCTGTGCATGTCATTTGATGGATGTGGAAGAACAAAATGTGACATAGGCTGAATGTAGAGTATACAGGATGGGCAACAATGTACATCCAGTCGATTCAACCACATAGAAATTCAGGTTCCCATCTGACCTTGCGAGCATAGCTCGAGAGGTCAGTGTGAATCAGAACCTCTAGATAACGGTACACAGCAGATGTTCGTTAAGTCACTCAATCTGTATTTACGTGACACAGCAGGCATCTGAAAATGGATGGTATGACTCTTGGAGAATGATGCCAGATTCTGCTTTAGGGTTGACAATCCATGTGGTGGAAATTGGAAAAGGAAGAGCATCAAAATGGGTTAAATCTGTTAGTATCCATTAGGGTTTGGTTTGGTAGTTTGATTTCAGTGTGCAAAAGACCAGAGTTAATATAGCTTGTGTGTACAAATGCATATGTGTGGTGCTAATTGGGGAGGGGCTAATGACAATCACAGATCATAAGATGCTCCATATGGGCCTTGGGGATTCATACCAGATGACCCAGACATTGACATGCAATATGTCAAGGCAGATGGGAGGTCACTTATGACAACTGGATGTAATGAGCCTGGTTTAAAAAAAAAGTATAGAGAGAGAGTTACTCTGGACTCTGGTCAGACACATGGCAAGTGAGGTTCAATGCAAAGAAGTGCAAAGTCATGCCCATGGGGGCAAGGAACCCGAGGAGGTATTACCAGTTGGGAGGGGTGCAAATAGCTACTACAGAGGAGGAGGAGGAGAATGATCTGGAGTGATAATAACTGGGCAAATAAACCACTCAGCACAGTGCAGGAAAGCAGCAGCTAAAACCAATAAGCTGCTGGGGTGTATTACTAGAGGTATCCCCTCCAGGAGAGAGGAGATAATCCTGCCACTATACAGGTCATTGGTGAGGCCACACCATGAGTACTACATACAGTACTGGTGCTCATACTTAAGGAAGGATGTTAAATTACTTGAGGGGATCCAGTGCAGAGCTACAAGGATAATCCTGGGATTGAAGGACAAACCCTATTAGGAAAGGCCAAGGGAACTAAAAATGTACTCCCTGGAGGAGGGGAAGGATAGGGAAGATATGATAGAGACCTTTAAATATGTAAAGGGTATTAACAAGACTGATACAGAGGGGATTTTTAAGTTAACGGGAGGGAGGGAGGAACACAAGGGGCATAGTCTGAGACTGGAGGGTGGAAGATTCAGGAGAGAAACAAAGAGGCACTTTTTCACAGAAAGGGTGGTGTCTAGATGGAATGCATTGCCTGAGGAGGTGGTTTCCTTCAAATCGGTGGGCAATTTTAAGAGGGGGGTGGGACAAAGTGAGGGGTAAGAGGGGTGGGACAAAGTGAGGGGAGAGTCACCATTATGATGGTTGGGGAGGGAGGGGGCAGCTGCTAAGTAAGGGGATGGCTAGCTGCACATTCAAGCAGAGTTGATAGACCGTATGGCATTTATCTGCTGGCAGTTTCATATGGTCATATGTTCATAATTAGTAAGACTGTATTCATTAAATGTCCATTTGACCATTAAAAATAATACTAATGTGCATACACAAACCACTGTCTCATATGCAGTATCTGTATTTATTTAGTGATTGACTGATTCATTTATTTATGTATTTATTTATTTCAGAGTTTCAGCATGAAAAACATGCTGAGCTAACAGCTTGTTTCCAGGGGGGACTGGATGTGGAGAGTGCAGTCATAAGTTGCATCAGTAATGTTACAATTATAAAACAATAAATAATGAAATAATTATAAAAAGTAAAAAATATGTAGTAGACAATTAAAAGGAAGCACAAAGTAAGTAGTGCAAAACATAGCATATCAATAGCAGCAGTTCAGTAAAGTGCAACTGGCAGTAAAATGAAGGTGGGAAGGGAAATTGTGAGTACAATGGGGGACTAATCAGAGAGAGACGTGGACCAGTAATCCAACACAGTAAGCGGAGACAATAGTGTGGAGGGTGGAGCAGCAGTAGGATTAGCCTAGGATCAGCAGCACTGCAGGAGTGAGTGGTGAAGTCACGAAGGAGGGATTTTAGTGATAGGGAAGAGGGAGCATTGCAAATAGCAACAGGGAGGGTGCTCTAAAGGTTTGGGAAAAGGAAGAAGAAAGCAGCTTGACCAATAGAGAGTTTTTCCGGGGAGAGTGACAGAGCGAGTATCAGAGCTGTGAAGGGCATAGGAGGTAGAAGGAGTAGAGGAGATGAGGGAGGAAAGCTAAGGGGAAGGAGCCCAGCCAGAATTTCGAGACAAAGGTGGTACAATGAGCTATGTGCCTGGCATCAAGGTATAGTAAGGAGAAGGAGGAATACAGGGAACTATTGTGATTTCTGGGGAGGCAGTCTAGGACAAAGCAGCAGAAGGTGTGAAAGAGGGGATCCAGTTTGGAAAGAATGGAATTGGGAGTAGTGCTATATACAACATTGCCATAATCAAAGATAGGTAGAATCACCTTTGTGACAAGCTTGCTATGAGCAGCAAGCAGGATGCTTACTTTTTTCCTATACAGTGCCCCAAGTTTAGGGTGCAGCTTCTAGTGGATGGTGTCCATGTGAGGAGAGAAATCCAGATGACACAGCCTGCTAGATAACAACAGTGGGAGAAGCTCTGCTACCTGTTCTCCAGTCAGAGGTCCTCAGGATAAATCATCTGGTTGCCACTGTGGGAAAAGCACAGCTGCCAATAGGTAAAGAATGCTGTCTGTGGCACTGGGCTCTAGCAAGAAGACCCATACCAGCTAGAACTGTTCTGTGACGCTTGGTTTGGTGAGGGAGACTGGAAGCGGGCCAGAAAACTGAGCACCTGACCTGGGGAGAAGCAGGACCACTTAAAAAGCTTGTGGTGCCTGCAAATGGGCATGAGTGTGAGTGACTGTGCCACTTGGTAGAGAAAAAAGACTTGGAAATATTGCTTGCTCTGCTGCTCTCCCTGTAAGGTAAAACTGGTATAAACTTTTACAAAGGAAATTATAAAAGCAAGAGCTATGGGAAGGGAATGGATAGTCAAGTACTGAGAGTAGCTATGTGTATCGTGGAGTTGCGAGGCATAAAGGGGTGAATACACTTACAATACTTAAGATAAAGTAAAGTTTATACTAGTTTTGGGGAGCTGCAAAGGAATTCTTGATTAATTAGAAGGTATTTTCCTTCCAAGATATTGTTGCAATTGTAAATTAAAATTGCAATTCTAAAGAAGATTAATTTTAAATTGGGTACAGGCATCTACTATAGAAATAACTTTTGATGACATTATATTTTGAGATTTTTAAAAAGAAGAAATTGTTGAACATAAATTGAAATATGATGGTTTTTAAGACAATTACAAAGTGTAATGGTGGGGGCAGTATTCACTGCAATACTAGCTCAGTTTGTAGCACCTACTGAAAAACAACAGGTCTCATTAAGGGTGAGTGCTTCACTTGGTATAGGCAGTCTTGAAGGGGCCACTAAATGTACGCATAAAAGAAGAAATACATTTTCATTAATAAGAATTGAAGTAGTATGGTATAAAAAAAATGGGGATTAAGTTAACAACACAGTACTGTGGGTGCCCACTTCTAACTGTTTTAATACTAAGAGGCGATGTTGAATTAAATCCTGGAACACTTGATAAGAATCAGATGAAATTAATTTATGACAATGCGTGTAGCCTGAAAAACAAGCTTGACTTATTTAGGACCTGGGTCATGACTGAAACTCCTGATATAACAGCGTTAACAGAGATTTGGTTGAATGACACAATAAAAACAAGCATTTGTCAATGCCGAATGTTTGCTTGCTGGCATTGGCAGTGGTAGTGTAGAAGTTGCAGAGCTGCGTAATAGGAATGGCAGTGAAGTATTGAACTGAAGCCAACCCCACCACCACCCTGCAGAGAGTGACAGGCATTGGGGTGTGCCTTTGGGTCATCAGGCATAACTGCCACACCATTTCACCACACCCCACCCTGCAGACACTGACAAAGTGCCTTGGTGTCTTTGGCCCTTATGCGCACCCCATTCCATCAGAAAATACGGTGAGATGGGTGTGGTATAGGAGAATGGGGTGAACTTTGGGGCCAATGAGTCCAAGACATACCTCGATGCCTCTCACTGGCTGCAGGGTGTGGAATGGTATGAGCATTGCAGTCAAGAATCCCAAGTCACACCCTTGATGCCTGTCATTCTCTACAGGGTTGTGCGTTATGGTTAGAAACCCTAATACCTCAGGCATTCGTTGGTATTTTCACTCCAAATTTTCAACATGTTTTTTTGTGACCCCACCTCATGAACAGTGGCAATATCAGTTTGTTAGCTGAAAGCTGCTTATGCACAGCGACTACGGCATTTAGCACCACAGGTGCAAACACATTCTGAACAGGATGTAAAAAATGACAGCTGTACTGTTCATGGGGAGGTGTAAAAAATGGCAATGTTGCAAATCTGTAGTGAAAATATTATAAAAACTGGTGAAGTCACGAGCGTGCATAGAAACTGTGCAACGCACACCCATAATGTAATTAGTTTGGGGATTTTTTACAGCAGATTGTCAACAGAGGCATTTTGGGACCTCCGATCATGAACAGTGTCACTGTGATTTTCTTTATCTGTCCCGAACAATGATTTCCCACAGTGACCACACATCTCTCGCTTGAAAGTGTGAAACACATTTTGGCCATGTTGTGAAAAATGACAGCTGTACTGTTCATAAGGAAGTGTGGAAAATGCCACTGGTGAAAATCTGGACTGAAAATATTACAAAGTCATGAACTTACGAGGGTGCGTGGAAACTGCGCAATGCTCACTCGTAACACAGTCATTTTATGGACTTTTGTCACCAAATTTTCAACATAGCCATTTTAAGACCTCTGCTCATGAACAGTGTAACTGTGATTTTCTTAATCTGTCCCAGACATTGCTTTCGCACACTGACTGCACCATTGTGCGCTACATGTGCGAAAACACATTTTGGGCGACATGTGAAAAATGGCAGCTGTACTGTTCATAAGGAAGTGTTATAAAATGGCAATATTGAAAATCTGGAGTGAAAATATTGAAAATTTGCAAACTTACGAGCGTGCGTAGGAACTGCGCAACACACGCTCATAAAACAGTCATTTTTAGGAAATTTTCACCAAATTTTCAACACAGCCATTTTAAGACCTCTGGTCATGAACAGTGTCACTGTGATTTTCTTAATTTGTTCTGTACATTGATTTCGCACACCGACTGCGCCATTGTGCGCTACATGGCCAGAAACACGTTTTGGGTGAGATGTGAAAAATGTCAGCTGTACTACTCATAAGAAGATGTGGTAGAATGGCAATGTTGAAAATCTGGAGTGAAAATATTGAAAATTCGTGAACTTACGAGCCTGCGTAGGAACTGCGTAATGCATGCTTGTAAAACAGTCATTTTGGGGAAATTTTCCACCAAATTTTCAAAATAGGCTTCTTGAGAGCCCACCTTATGAACGCTGGCAGTGTCGTTTCATTAATCAGGCCCAAAAGGTGATTTTGTGCAGTGACTGTAATTCACCCTTCGGGCCTGAATAACGCCATGACAGTGACATATTTCATGAGAAGGGTCCCAAAACCCTATGTTGAAAATTTGTGCAAAATTCCCAAAAATGCTTGAGATATGCAACAAAGTTGAAAAAACCCTATCTATCCCATTATATAGCTTACTGGCATTTCCTCAGTTCATGGGTCGGCTTTGAAGAGTGCAGGCGTGTTCCCCAGTCCACCAAGATCATTGCGCCAAGGTCCAGAGGTGAGTATGGGGTGAGGGGGTGGGGAGGCAGGGTACAGTGGTGGGTGCGGGTTGTGGGAGGGGGGCAGGGAGAAGCACCGAGGGACAGTTTTTAATTTGCAGGGTTTTTTTCCCAAAATGACAACGCGGGATGTTTGCCACATTGGGGTAGGCTCCCAGCGTGGCACAAGGATGGCTAGTTGGAGGGGGCATGGAGCCAATGGGGATTGGGCACCCCATCGCCACAGCATCAGCGCCACGCTGGGGTGGCTCCCAGCGTGGCACCCTGTACTCTGGGGGAAGACAGTGGAGCCAATGGGGATTGGGCACCCTGTCGGCTATACACGATTTCACACGCTGGGGTGGGCACCCAGCGGGCATGTAGAAGACTTTAAGGGGGGCGAGCACAGCCGACGGGGAATTGGGCACACTGATATACAGTGTGTGCATTGGGGGCAGCACGCAGTATGCGCATGCGTGTGTTTGTGTGTGTGTGTGTGTAGGGGGAGCAGCACATGAGCAGGCGATATCTGATCGCTGCTCACTGAAGCATAGCTCCCCCTTTCAACTGTATGCCACTGCATTTTGGAGCTGTCATAGACAGCTCCAGCATGCATTGGAGGACTGGGGCTGTGCCTGCCAACACACTGACTGAATTGGAAGAGGGGCTGACACACCTCTGAAAACTCAGATGATGGCACTATGTTTCTTGCACATGCGTGCAAGCAAACATAATGATGAGATAGAATTAGATGAATTTAAGATCCACAGGTGTGATAGGATTAAAAGAAGGGACAGGGAAGTTTTACTATATACCAAAATGCACTTGGGACCAACAAAAATAGTATATAGGCACTATAGATTATATAGAATGCCTGTTAGTAGAAGTCCAAAAACTAAATTGGGTTATTGGTGTAATTTATTCACCCCCTAAAACAAAAACAGGTTGCTTTGAGAAACTGGCCCAAATTATTATGGGTCATTCTACTGGAAAAAAATTAATGCTCTTTGGGGTTTTAATGCAGCATTGAGACATCCTAGAGGGAAAGCACTAGAAAATAGTTTTAGACAATTAGATTAGACCCAGGCAATAAAAAATTCAATAAGGAAAAGTGCACTAAATAGTCCAGGGAATATTCTGGAGCTACTTTTTATATCTCACAATATTGAAATGAGAGGTGTACAAGTAAAACAACCAGTCTTAAGGGATTGTAATGCATTAGGATGTGACATGAGGTTAAATGAAAACATAAAATTACAAATAACAGATAATACTAAATGGGTAAGAAGTTTTAAAAAGTATAACACTGACTTTCTGTCTAAACTTAGGCAGGTATAATGGTCACATATATTCCTTATACCCAATATTGACCTAGGTATTCAAGAATGCAATAGTTTATTCCTCGATGTATATAACGAAGCTGCTCCTGTCACGATTAAACAAAGGAAAATACATATACCCTGGGTGACCGAAAAATTAAAAAAAAAAAGAGATTCATGTGAAAAATAGGTTGTGGGAAAAAGCCAATAAAACCCTGGATTTAATAGATTGGGAGGAGTTTAAGACTGCCAGAAATACCTTAAAAGCAAAAATAAAAAAAGCCAAACAACAATTTTATACCAAAAAAAGTGAAGAGACTGAAGGTACAGGCAAATACTGGTCTCTGCTAAAATCTCTGGAAATGCCTGCAAATAAATCCTCACAAATTCAGATAGAACAGAACGGAGTTTTGAAAAATCAATTAGAATCAGCTAATATTTTAAATTAATATTTCACAACCTTACCAGATGTACAAGGTCTAAAGGAAAGTGAAGAAACAGTGGAAATAGAACAACGTAGTGGTAAAATAGATAAAAACAATACCACAGTTTAGGTTCAAAATTATAACCTGTAGAGAGGTAAAAGGATGATTAGAACATTGAACAAAAGCAAGGCATCCAGTATAGATCAAATAGAAATAAGATTTATAAAAGATGCAAATGATGTAATTGCACCTGTGCTAACTAATCTATTCAACTGCAGCCTGAGAGAAGGAATTTTTCCTGCACCATGGAAAAGGGCCAAGATAGTCCCAATATTTAAAAATGGACCTCCTGCAAGTCCAACAAACTGTAGACCAATAGCACTACTGCCTGTGGTCTCAAAAATATTGGCGAGATGGGTTCATGGGCAGCTATATGGCCATCTAAAAATGCATGGACTGCTGTCAGAGCACCAATCAGGTTTTACTAACTAGAGGCACTGATCTGGTTAAAATGCAAGGGGACCTGGACACCCTGGAAAGCTGGTCTCACACATGGAAATTAAATTTCAATATCACCAAGTGCAAGGTGTTACATCTTGGGTGGGGAAACACTAAACACAGGTACACCCTGGGAGGGAAGGCTCTGGAGGCCTCAACAGGGGAAAAAGACCTAGGGGTCATGGTGGATGCATGTATGAATAACTCTGAGCAGTGCAGGAGAGCTGCTAGCAAGGCAAACAGGATGTTGGAATGCATTGTAAGGGGGATCACCTCTAGGAGCAGGGAAGTGATTCTGCTGCTGTACAATGGACTGGTTAGACCACACCTTGAGTACTGTGTACAGTACTGGAGACCACACTTGAAGAGGGACATACAGCTCCTGGAGAGGTTAAAGAGGAGGGCAACTAAGATGATATGAGGACTAGGCGATTTGATGTATGAAGACAGACTTGAGGAGCTCTGCCTGTTTTCATTGGAAGAGAGGAGAGATTGGGGAGACGTGATTGAGGTCTTCAAGTACCTCAAGGGAATAAATAGGGTAAAAATGGAGGGGATCTTTAGACTAAAGCAGGGAGGTATCACCAGAGGGCATGGTTTGAAGTTGGAAGGTGGAAGGGTGAGGGGGGAAGAGGAGGAGGTTTTTCACTGAGAGGGTGGTGGACCCTTGGAATGCACTGCCTGGTGAGCTGGTTCAGAGATCCACAGTGGAGAGCTTCAAGAGACAGTGGGACAGACTTAGAAAGTGGAAGTATCAGATGATGGCCTGGCCCAGGGGGTGGGGATGGATGATAGGGGTTTCTGGAACACAAGTTCAAGTTCAAGTTTATTGCAGGAAAACTCCATTGAGCAAGCTCATTCACAAGGAGGTCCTGTTTTTTGTTTTTTTTAAGTGGGGGGAGGGCTTCGGCACTCAACTAGGGATCTGAGGTTTGAGCAGACTCGATAGACCGTAAGGCCTAATCTGCTGGCAATTAGTATGTTAGTTTTTTTTTTTTTTTTGGAAAAGGCATTCCACGAGCACTTTGCTCACCAACTTAATAGATATTGTGGCCTCCTCATTGGATGGGGGGAGTTGGTGGGCGCAGTGTTTGTGGGTTTGTCAAAAGCTATTGATACGGTGCACCACAAAGTACTACTGAGTAGACTCCAACAAACTGGTATCTCAAGGAGGCAAGAACATGCTTTTGTTCATACTTAACGGGCAGGGCCCAGCAAACTGTTGTGGGAAAGAACCCCTCTAGAAAAAAAAAACAAGTGATAAGAGTGGTTCCCCAGGGTTCGATCCTGGGTCCCCTTTTGTTTCTTAGTTATACAACTGCAGTTACAATTATGGTAACCAAATCAGACATACGTCTTTATGCAGAAGATACCATGTTACTAACTAGAGGCACTGATTTGGTTAAAATGCAAAAAGACCTACAGATGGATTTTTTAAATATGCAAAGATGGTTTGAGGAATAAAACATAATTTTGAATAGTAATAAATCTAAGGTAATGCTCTTTTCACACCCTAAAAAGGAAGCAAAATACAAACCTTAAACATAAAAACAAGAAACAAAATGATATTAGAATAAGTATCAGAATACCAATATCTTGGATTTTGGATAGACCAAAAATTAACTTTTGAATTTCACATAAATGATAAAGTGAAAAAATTAAATAGTAGACTGGGTGCAATGAGAAGAACAGGCTATTGTATAAATAATAAAATGAGAAGATCTTTTGTAAATCAGATGATGGTTCCTGTGCTAGACTATGGGGTAAATATTATATGGTTTTGCTAGCAAGACAATACTAAAAAAGGCTGAGGTAATGTACAACAGACTGGCTAGGTTTGCTCTGAAAGCAAGTAAATGGATCCAGCATTGTACTGTGTATGAAAAATTAGTGTGGCTTACTCTACAAAGTAAACAAAAAATTATATGGATAAAAATGTTTAAACAAGTAATGGAAACTACAAAACATGCATATTGGCATCAGAAAATGCAAAAAGTAGAGCATAAACATGATCTAAGGAAAAATGTAAAGATGAGGGATTATAAATTAGAGACTCCTAAAAGTAAAACTAGGGAGATGATCTTTACATTTGCTGCAACAAAAATATGGAATGATTTGAATATCCAAATGAAATATGCAAACAATACTATGAACTCACTTTCTGTTGCATTGAAAGAAGAACTCTCTGTAAGATGCACTTGTTTTGGTTGTGTGTCTTTTGTAAGCTTTTTTACACCCATGTATTGAATGTCTGCTTGTTATCCTATAGATGGTTTTTGTGTATTGAATGTTTGCCTGCCATTTTATGGATATATGTAAATACTATATGTCAGTTTTTTTACTGAGAACTATACAGGAACACCTTGTAAAATAGGATTCACCCTAATGGTGCTTGTAAATGAAATGTCATTTATATCCTGTCAAAAAATAAAAGTTTTTACTACAATTACGAGATGACAATCCAACCATACCCTAAGGTATTTAAAGGAGGAGACATCCTCCATCACAGAACCGTCAAGGGTCTGGAAGAAGGGGGGGGAGCATTTGGAAAGTATCTGCCTAGTGCAAAAGTCATGGAGACTATTTTTTGGCATCGAGGGACATCTGGTTGGCCCCAGACTGGTGGTGGATGTTGCTGAAATCCATCTGGAGACAGGCCATGAGGTCAAAGGAAGAGGAACCAGAGGCATGGAGAACCATATCCTCGGCATATATATGAAGGGATGGATGCAGAGGAGCAGGCAAGGGAAAGATCATTTAAGAAAATGGAGAACAGGTTGGGGCCAAGGATGGATCCTTGGGGGATGTCAGAGCAGACAGGGAGAGGAAGGAGATGGCATCAAGCAATACAGATTGGGTCCTATCCTCCAGGTATGAGCAAAACTACTCAACAGAGGAGAAGGAGAAGGATGAGGAGGAGGAGGAAGTGGAAAGCCCAGCCACTTTTAGATTGCGCAGGAGGACTGTGTGGGCAACGGTGTCGAAGGCTTTGTCCAGGCTTACAAAGATGGCCACAGTGACCAGCCCCTGATCCATGCCAGAAAGGATGGCTTCAGTGAACCTAAGGAGGGAGGTGGCTGTGGATTTTCTGAAGCCAGACTGGAAGGAAGTGAAGAAGGAGAAGTCATCAATGAAAGGGGGAGAGCTGGGAAATGATCAGGGGTCCTGAAGTTTAGCAAGGGAGGGAAGGAGGGATATGGGATGGTAGTTGCCAGGGAGGCAGGGGTCTACCCCTTTAGAAGGGGATGACAGTGGCCTGCTTTCACAGATCTGGGACTGAAGCAAGTGACAATGAGCAACTGAGGGTGGGTGATGGGAAGGGCAATGGCTGGGATGCAGAGTGACAGGAGTTTGGGGTCAACATCATCTGGGCTCCCTTCTTTGTGTAGGTTAAGAGCAAGGAGGGCCTTGAATGTCACAGAGGTGGAGAAGAGAGAAGGAAAAGGGATGTTGTGGGGAGGAGTGGTTTGGGGCAGAAAGAGAGGGCAGGTTGGGGAGGTGGAGGGAAGAAAGGAGAGGGTACAGGGGTGAAAAAGGAGTTGAAATATGAGGCAAATGCAGTGGGATCAGAGATGGGGGAGTCACCCACCTTGAGGATGGGGCAAGGGGGTTGGGAGGGTGGGAGAATAGGTCATGGATGACCTTCCAGAACTTCGACGGGTGCTTAAGGTTGTTTTGGAGTGTGGATGCAAAGTTGTCAGCCTTTGTAAGCCTAGTAGCTCTGGTACAGGTGTTATGGTGAGATTTATATTTGGCAAGGTCAGATGTGGAGCTAGTTGACTTGAGAGTCTGCCAGGCAAGGCCACGTGCACAGTGACAGTCAGCAACTCAGCTGTGATCCGAGGGAGGTGTTAACCTCTGACGTAAGTTTTCCTCAGAGGGCATGATGATCCCAGGCTAACAGGAATTTGAAATTAAAGAACTCGAGAGCTGTGTTGGGACCAGTTGGTTGCCATCAGGTCAGGAAGTAATGAGAATAGATCCAGGAATAGGAAGAATCTAAGCTGGATGAATTTAGAGGGGCTTTTGACTGGTGGATCTTGCGCATGCAGTAGACCATATGATGGTCACTGAAGGCATCAGGGAGGGTACTAGCATCTACAATGTGGTGGGGGGTGAGAGGAGAAGTTGCAGTCCAGAAGCAAGTAGTTTTGGGTTCTGGGGTTCAGTGTGCTAGGATCCAAGATCAATTGGGTAAGCTGGAGCGATTTTACATTTTGGCTTCATTTACAATGGGATCATGAGAGCCAATTGAAGATGAAGTCACCTAGGATGAGCAACTAACTGGAGGAGGCATAGGAGGACAAGGTGGTGAGGAACGCAATGGCAGAGGAAGGGTATATGCCAGAGCAGCAATAAACTCCAGCAGTGAATATGGGGATGGAGAAGAAGAGGAAGAGTTTCAGGAAGAGCATCTCATAGGTGGAAGATGAGACTGACAGTACAGGTTCGACTTGGGTGCTGGAGGACAGATAGATGATTGTCCCTTGGCCCCTCTTAGTATGATCCTTTTGTACAATTGAGAAGCCAGGAATGGCTATGGCAGTATCTGGAATCTTGGGGGAGAGCCCAGATTCCAAGAACACCAGGACGTCAGGGTTGAGGTTTACCACCAGTGGTTATGGAAAGTCAGTTTTGGTTAGGAGACTGCAGATGTTACCACAAGCTACTCTCAGCCCTTTGAGGAGAGGAGAGGAGAGGAGAGGCAGTTGGTCGGGCAGGACCAGGACTGAGTTCAATGTTTCTTGCTAGAATGAGTAACAAGGAGACAAGAAGCTTAAAGGAGCTTATTGAGATGCTTTTATGATGTGGATGGGGGTTGGGTGTTAAGGGATTGAAAGGGAGGACTGGCAGAGGATTCTGAGTGCTTTAAGATGAATCCATGTGGAAGGGAGGATGCTGAACATAGGAAGCTAGGGTGAGTGTTGGGGGGAAGGGTGTTAAAGGCTAGCAGAAGGGAAGGTGGGAGATGAGGAGGGGGAAGGGAGAGGGGAGGGCTTACTAAGATGGCAGACACAAGGCTGGAGTGAGTGACAGCACCTCTACCCAGGGGTTCAGTTAGTTTTTTTTAGTGGAAGTCAAATACTTCCATGAGTCAAAATCTGGAAGTCACTCCAATTTTTTGGAAGTCAAAATACTTCCCAGATCCCACAATTTTAAAACAAATATTCTAGGAATGAGCAATGTATGGATGTTAATACAAATATTGGTGGTAAAATATAATTTAGTTTAGAAAAAAACATCAATTATTAGCTTCTGTGGCTTAAATTTTGGAAGTCATCCAATTTAGTTTTTATATTTGGATGTCAATGACTTCCTTCTCCTTTATTTTGGAAGTTTTTGCCTTATTTTTGGAAGTCAAATACTCCCAAAATGGAGTTAACTGAAGCCCTGCCACTACCTGTATGAGAGGTCGCATATCCCAGTAATTTGCAACACTTTTACCTGATTAATGAGTGAGCTTCACAGTTTATTACAGAATACAGACCATCAGCACTGGCGGAGGTCCTAGAAGAAAGTATGGTGGCAAATCTCTAGGGGCACTGTAGATGAGGAAGGGAAGGATAATAGTAATGGGGGACCTCAACATGCCAGGAACAGACTGGGGTACTATGACATCACCAGTGGCCAGAGAGTAAAGGCTGCTGGATGTCTTCCAGGATGCGTTTCTGACACAACAGGTGGGTGAGCCAACTAGGGAGGCCTGAACACTGGACGTGGTCCTGGTGGACAGTGATCACATTAGGGGCCTTGAGGTGAGAGACCCATTGCCTGGGAGTGATCATGCCACAGTCTGGTTCTTCCTGGACCTGGGGGGGGAGGAAAGCTGAACAAGGACAGTAGTAACTGACTTTAGGGGTGCAGACTTCAGGGAGATGGGAAGGATCCTTAAAGATCATCTAAACAGGATAAGGCCGGATATGGATGCTGACAGCAGGTGGGGAATCATTAGGAGGGGAATACAGGAGTTTACCAGATCCTGTTCAAGGGAAAGGGGTAAGTTCGGTAAGGACAGAAAACCCTGCTGGTGGACCCGGAAGGTACAGGAGGTGGTGAGGGAAAAGAAGGCAGCCTATAGGCACTTCAAGTGGTCAAGGAGTGAAAGGGATCAGGAAGAATATGAGCTGACAGCCAAGAGAGTCACCAGGGTGGTGACAGCAGCTAAGACAAAAAAGGAGCAGTCTTTGGCCAGTGGAATCCAGAGGAGGGAACAAGGGGTTCTTTAGATACATAGGGGAAAAAAGGAAAGTAAGGGGGCAGATCAGCAAGATAAGGATAGGGGATGGTTGGGCACAGGAGATGGGGAAACAGGCAGAAGTCCTAAATGAGTACTTTGCTTCAGTTTATACCAGGAGGGATGGAGGGGCTATGTCTTGCAAAGGGAGCTGGGGCAAACCGGAGCAAGGGGTGAGACCAGTAGAGACCAAGGGCCCTGATGGGTCTGGGGAAAGGGAGTGGCCACCACAGACAGGTGGGGGCCCAGCAGTGCATGGTGAAAAGGGGGAGGATGAGGCTGAAATCCCAGTAGAGAGAGTAAAGGAATCCCTCAGGTCCCTTCGGATGGAGAAAGCACCTGGGCCAGATGACATACATCCCAGGGTGCTAAGGGAACTGGCGGATGTCCTGGCAGTCCCTCTAGCAGAGCTTTTCAACATCTCTCTGAGGACTGGGTGGGTGCCCCAAGACTGGAGGGTGGCCCATGTCATGCCAATCCACAAGGGGGGATTAAGAGAGAAGGCAGGAAATTACAGGCCCGTTAGCCTGACATCAATCACGTTCGCCGCGCATTTCAGGGCCCGTATCTCGAAAACGGTGCGAGATACAGACTTTTTGTCAAAAAATTTCTTAGCCCCCTAGCAGGGGCTAAGTACAAAACTAGCCAGGAAAGAGATAATTTATATGACTTTAAAAAAAATTTTCTGTGTCATACGGTTACTGAGATATAAGCAATTTACTATTCCAAGTCCTCATTTTTGTGTTCCGAGAGTCATTATTTTGCATACATTCTTTGTACTCACTGTCTTTCTCTATACAGCTTTTGGGTAAAACCAGCCTGTGCGCTTACATTACTGTTACCATTACCATTTCTGCTTGCTGTTCTGTAGCCATTTCACTTACCGTTCACGTTTACGCCACCATGTGCGTTACCATTGCGTTTTCATTTGCGGTTGTGTTTGCGTTGTTTTTAACATTTCTGTCTACATTACTGATTCTCTTTCTGTTTCGCTTTGCGTCACCATGCGCATTACGATTTGTGTTTGCGGGCACAATGTTACTATGTGACAAGACATCACGTGGCGGGAGCGCGCCGCTGCATTACGTGATGGGAGCGGAGGCCCGCGCTCCCACCGCCATGTTACATTCACTATTTCTCATTATCATTCTCAAAAAAGAAGGGAAATTAGAGGCAAAAAACTCAGTTTAATGCATCAGTTAGGGTTGTTCCACAGCGACAAAAGCGAGGAAATTTGATGTTAGGGTTGAAACCCCCTTTGCACCCCTCCAGCCCACCCCCCCAAATGGAATCGGGTGTGCACTGGGGTCATCGGTCCTAACTGTCACCCCATTTTCCTATTTTTCAGCTTCTTTCCACATGTGATGGAGTGACACTTAGGGCCGATGACCCCAATGCACACATCGATTCCATTTGGGGAGGTGGGCTGGAAGGGTGCAAAGGGGGTTTCAACCCCAACATCGAATTTCCTCACTTTTGTTGCTGTGGAACAACCCTAACTGATGCATTAAACTGAGTTTTTGCCTCTAATATATATATATATATATATATGTATATGTATATGTGTGTGTGTGTGTGTGTGTGTGTGTGGTTCCCCTTCATGCTGCTCCTAAGCAACTTATATCACCGCTTTGAAGAAGTCTTCTTCATTCGCATCATCCAATCAATCTTGAAGTACAACTTACATCGATCATGTACTGCCATGCTACTGCCATCAAGCCTTGAAAATATTGCTTGGGATCCTAAAGCATTATTAATCAAAACTCAAGTCTCCTAGCTTAGTTAACTGCTTCTCTGTCTTCCATTAAAATTCCTCATGCACGGACTTCATGGAACATTATTCAGAACAGCTTCTATGATTCACCATTGATGGACTTACATTTCAGCCTCATGAGATTTGAGGCATTCTGTTTCAATTAATTTGGCTAGCTTTCTGCAGCTTGGGAAATTAACCACTGCATCAGCCTCTCTGGTAAATCCTCATAGTCACCACCTTAATAATACTAATAGATCCTGTTACTGTCAGTTCCAAAGATTGTTAGACTTCACAAAGGAGCTCAGATTTTACATTTCTGATTTAAAAACTGGTTCCAGCAGCATTTTGATTAACCCGTGCCTTCCACAACTGCTCTGAATCTCAACTTTTTCTCTCATGCAGCAGTAACTTCCATATGGTTCATGGAGCATCCAAGAACTCTCCCACAATGCCTCAAACTAAGTTCTCATGCTTTCTCCAAATGGAGCAGCATCAGCATCAGCCAAATCGACATCCTGCTCTGGATATCAAGACTCTCAAAGATGGACATCCTCGTGCTTGGTGCCAATCATCTGTAATCCAGAACAATCAATCAGACAAGCACTTAGCATCATCTCCTCTTTGCATGCCCAGAGGATGGGCAGTTCAATATCCATGGGTCCTCAGAGGTTTCCTCCACTAGGTGGTTTTCCTCTCATGCATGTTCCTGTCCATACTCTCTGTGAGTTGGAGGAGTTAATCTCTTCTTTTGGAGCTTTTATTCCCTATCGCCGCCCAGCTCCTCTACTGAGGGTGGGAATAGAGACTGGTCAAAGTTAAGTACACAACACAAGCACTTTACACTGTTCACCAAACATTAAATTGGAGGGCTTTGCCTGAGATTCGGTGTGGGGGATAGACTCCTCCCACAATCCAAATAAAAGACAGTCTCTCACAGCAACCCTCACTCAGAGTGTTTTCGAGCACCTACCATCCTCCCTGCCTCGTCTAAAACTCTTCTTACCCTTAATGCTGGGCCTTTTATTCCCCTGACACTGCACGGCTCCTCTACTGAGGGTGGGAATAAAGAAAGGACAAAGCTAAGTATACACAAGCACTTTACTTACACTATTCACCAAACATTGCACTGCATTTACCCAAGAGAGTACAGGTGAGATGCGATATCTCATTTTTAGTATGGTCCTGCTTTCATAACATACTTTTCTAGGACAGATCATTTTAGATGCAACTTCTCCTTTTCAGTAGGGTTCTGCTGTAGAGTTCTGCTTTTACACAGTTTTGCAGTATATTAACCCAGGATAAGCCAGCTGAGATGCAATATCTCATTTTCGATGGGGTCCAGTTTGACACATTTTTGTGCTGTGCCCAGGATAGGACATCTCAAATGCTATCCTGTTTTTCCCAATTTTTACACTGTATTTACCCAGAACAGTACAGCTGAGATGCAATATCTTTTTTATGATAGGGTCCTGCTTGTACCAATTTTTATAATGCATTTATTTATTTATTTATTTAAAGATTGGTAGCGGGAAAGGCACAATGAGCCAGAGTTCGTTTTCAGGTGTGACACAGGGAAGATTGGGGACAGGGAATAAATTAATAATATGAAGTGACAGTTACAGATATGATACAAAGTACAACAAGATGAAAAATAAACAATTCATAGTAATGACTTGCAATTTTCCAACCCAGATAAAAGCAGAATACAGAGTGATGAATTTCAGTGAGCATAATAGCACGTTACAGATGAACAATAAATTACAACATGGCAGTGTAGGGTACAAAAAATAAGGCAGAAAAGCAACAAGCAAATAAGCTTAGAGCTACAGGTTGAGGAAGCTGAGGAGAGGATTGAGGTCTAAGACTATTATGAAGAAAAGGTTTATGAGCAGCAGGAGGAACTGGAGGTGGTCTGAGCAAACGCTTAAGGGCTGGAAACGAGGAGATAAGGTGAATAGAAGTTGGAGGTTTATTCCACAGGAAAGGGGGATGAAAGGAAAAAGCTTGTTGGCCTGCTGAAGTGTGGGCTTGGGGGAGGGAGAAAGTATGGGAAAGACAGGAGTGGAAGGGGTAGGAGGACGAGGTGGCAGGAGAGAGGAGAGGTAAGACGGGAGGGGAATCGAATCAGTAGAGATGAAAGTGAGGCTGTGAGCCAATCTTCTCTGTTGAAGGGAGGGGAGAAAGGACTGAAGCATAGGTCATAGTGGTGAGTCAGTGAAGGGGAGTTGGAGACAAGGTGACAGAAAGTGATGAATAGCACATCAAGCCTAGCAAGGGTGGAGGCAGGTTCTGAGCTGTAGATGATGTGGGCATAGTCAATAACAGAAAGAATCCATTTAATTATTAGGTCACAACAGACTGGGAGGGGGGAGGCTGTCCTTGTGCCTGCAGAGTAGACCCAGTTTAGGGTGAAGTTTTTTTTTTTTTTTTTTTAAATTTCTATTTATTCATCTCCCTGCCTGCCATCCCCGACCCTTCAGGAGCCTGAAGGCAGACATCCCTCTACCTTCTACCCTGCCCGTATGACCCTCTGGAACCCCATGTAGCTTCGGTTTACCCCCCCCCCAAGCAGTGATGGGGCAGAGCCCCCTTACCCCATCAATCAACTTGCGTCGGTCCAAGGGCCATCGGGCGGGCGAAGGCACATCGAGGGCACATCTCCGGAGCTCTCGTCTTCCCAGCGACGGCAGGCATTTTCCACTTTTTCTCCCACCCCTTACAGCGTAGGACCCCTGACGTCAAGGCGCAAGGAGCCGACGTCATGCTGTATCAAGGCAGCCCTTCCCCTAACATTAGGGGCTTTCAGTACTCCGAGCCTCCGCTCGGAGTCAGGCAAGTGTTCGGGTTATTGCTTTAACCCTCCCCGGAGTAGGCGAGCTGTCGTGGGACACTCAAGCCTAACTCCCCCCGGCCGGCCCACCAGCGACCCGAGTCCGCTCCTGAACCCTGGTCGCCGGCGTGGAGCGAGGTGTGGCATCCAGTGCCTCAACCCTCAGCGCCGCTGGGCCAGCTCAGAGTGAAGTTTTGAGTGCATGGCAGCAAGATGGTATGAGAAATCTATGGACAGGTCAAGCCAGACTCCTAGATATCTGTAGGCAGGAACAATGTCGATGGGGGTGCCAGTGAGCATAGTGGAGATCGGAGGGGGTGATAGCCTGGCTAGTTTTTGCCTTGAGCCAAAGGTCATGGCAACATTTTTTTTTGGTGTTCATTTTAAGGTGGTAATCCTGGAACCAGTTAATCACTGCATGAAAGTTGCACTGAAGGGGGATCTGAATATCTGAAACAGAGGGGCCAGACAGGTATATGACGGTATCGTCAGCATACATGTGTATGTGGGAGTTGAAACAGACTTAGGGGAGATTATTTATAGAGAGAGAAAAGAGAACAAGTCCAAGAATGGAGCCCTAGGGAACACCAGACCAGATGGGAAGGGGGAAGAGAGGACATTACTGACTTGCACAGCCTGTGTCCTGTCAGTAAGATAGGCGTTAAACCAATTAACTGCTGGGGCTGATAATCCAGTAGCATGGAGTTTGTTTAAGAGGAGAGGGTGAGAGATGGAATTGAATGCTTTTGCAAGGTCAATGAATATAGCAGAGGTAAAGTGGACTAGGTCTATGGCTAAGAGAATGGAGTCTGAAATGCAGTAGGGAGGAAGTGGTGGAATGAGATGATCTGAACCCTGATTGGACGGGGGAGAGCATATTTGCAGATGTCAGGAAGTCGTTGAGTTTTTTATGTGTGATTGATACTTGGAACTTGGCTAAGGATGGGAGTAGATGCAGTATGGCGCAGTGGTTTAAGGCTCTGAGCTGCAAATCTGGAGACCTGGGTTTGAATCCCACAGCCCCCACTTGCATACTGTGTGACCCTGAGCAAGTCACTTAACTTCCTCGTGCTCCCAGGTTGCACCTGCAAACAAGCTTTCAGCTTAGTGTGTCTCACCTGGTAAAATGATTGGTAAAAAAAATAATAACCAGATAGGGCAGTAGTTGCGAGGATGGGTCACCGCCTTTGTGCAGGGGAATAACTTTGGTGTATTTCCAGGCTGATGGAACTGTAGGTGTGGAGAACGAAAGGTTAAGGAAGTGCATTACAGGTATTGCAATAGAGGGGGCTGAAATTCTGAGACGTCTGGGATGGAGACCATTGTGGCTCGGCTTGGTTGGGTTTAGGGACATAATTACCTGATAGACTTCTAGTTGAGAGATTGGGGCGAAGCGGCTGTGGGGAAGGGGGATATTGGTTTAGGTGCTGGGAAGGTCATCAAGGAGTGTGCAGGCTGTGAAATATTTATTTAGGTGATCAGTATTTACACATGATAGCCCAGCTGAAGGCAAGTTCCATTTTCAGTGGGGTCCAGTCTTTACATTGTATTTGTCACAGGACAGAGCAGCATATATGCACAGTTTAGTGGGAGCTGTGCTGTACTAGGGTCCAGCTTTTACACATTTTTATGAACTATTTACCCAGTATAAACAAGATGAGATGCAATATCTCATTTTTAGTGGTGGTCTGCTTTTACACATTCTTAGACAGTATTTACCCAGGATAGGCCAGTTGAGAAGCAATATGTACTTCTCAGTGGGCTCCCAGTTTTCATTTGGCTTCCACATTTTGACCCAAAATTTCCAACAGTCTTTTTATGACTTGATGTTATGATCATACAAATGTATGAACATACAAATCTGCCAGCAGAAACAGGCCTTATGGTCTATCAAGTCTGCTCGAATGTGCAGCTAGCACCCTTACATTGTAGCTGCCCACCTCCTCCCCTCACAGTCCCCCACCCTGTCCCATCCCCTTTTAAAGCTTTCCACCATCTTATAGGATACCACCTCCTTGGGTAGTGTTCCATTTAGCCACAACCCTCTCTGTGAAAAATTGTCTCCTCATCTCTTGCTCCTATATCTTCCCCTCCAATCTGAGACCATGCCCTCTCATGTCCCTCCCCCTCCTCAACTTAAAGACCCCTTCTGTACCTGTCGTGTTTATCCCCTTTAAGTATTTAAAGATCTCAATCATATCCCCCGATCCTTCCTGTCCTCCAGGGTGTACATATTTAACTTACTCAGCCTGTCTGCACAGGGTTTGTCCTCCAGTCCCTGGATCATCTTTGTTGCCCTGCACTGTACCCCCTCCAGTAATCTGATATCCTTCTTCAGAAATAGATGCCAGTACTGCATGCAGTACTCTAAGTGTAGCCTGAATAGTGAACTGTACTGTGGAAGGATCACCTCCCTACTTCTGGATGCGATTTCTCTCGCAATACACCCCAGTATCCTGTTGGCTTTTGCTGCCGCCTTCCTGCACCGAGCTGAGTTGTTCATATTCCCTGTTATAATCACCCCTAAATCTTTCTTCTTTTCAGTGATACCTAACTGAACCACTCCTAACTGGTAGCTCCTTCCAGGATTCCTTGTTCCAAAGTGCAGAACCTTGCACTTTTTTGCATTGAAACTCTTCTCCCATGTTTCCAACCACTCCTCCACTTTAGTCAGGTTGTCCTGTAGCCCCTGCCACCCTACTGTGTTATCCAACACCGCCCCCAGCTTGGTATCATCGGCAAACAGACTGATCTTACTCCTGATGCCATGTGAGACATCTGCTATGAATATCCCAAACAGCATCTGGCCCAGTACCAAGCCCTGTGGAACCCCACTCATCATAGTCCTTGGGGTTGACAGTCCCCCCCCCACCACCACCCGTTGCTGCCTCCCCTTCAGCTAGTTCATGATCCAGTTTACCATCTTTGGCCCCATCCCCACAAATTCCAACTTTCTCCCCAGCCTCCCATGAGGCACAGAATGAAAGGCCTTGCTGAAGTCCAAGTACAGGACATCCACTGCATGGCCCTTATCCAGTTTCCTCGTCACCCAGTCATAATACTCAACTAGGTTGGTCTAGCAGGATCTTCCTGAGACAAACCCATGTTGCTGACCATCCTGGAGTCCACTGTCCTCCAAAAAGGTCACCAGCTTCTTTTTCAGGATTATCTCCATTAGTTTTCCTACAATGGATGTGAGACTTACTGTCTGTAATTGCTTGGTTCATCCTTTGGGCCACTTTTGTTGAGGGACACCATGTGAGCCATCCTCCAATCTTGTGACACACATCCTGTGTCCAGGGAAGTATTGAACAGGTCTGCCAGTGGCTCCACCAAGACCTCCACCAGCTCTTTTAGCACCCTGTGGTGAATGCTGTCTGGTCCCAGTGCCTTATCCACCCTCATTGCCTTCAGATCCTCCAGCACCCTGCCCTCTGTAATTACTTAATCTGTCACCCACTACCCCCCTTGCCCACCTTCCCCATGCCCTGAGGTAGCTGCCTCCCATTCTCCTTCATGAACACAGAAGTACTCATTTAGTGCTTCTGCCTGCTCCTCCCCTTTCTCCGTGCACCTCCGTCCATCCTAATCCTCAATATCTGGTCCTTGCAGCTCCTTCTCTCCCTGATATACCTGAAGAAGTCCTTTTCCCCATCCTTGATGCCCTGTGCCAACCTCAGCTGTCAAAGCCTTGGCCATTCTGACTAGTCTGGTTACCTCCTTGGACTTCTTCAAATACACTTCCATGTCCTCCCCCCTTCCGGATTTCTTGAACCTCCTAAATGCTGCTTTTTTTGCCCTCACCCCTTCCAAGGCCTCCTGATTCAACCAGTTTGGCTTCTTATCCCTTCCCTTCTGGCTCTGTGTCTTGGTACATGACCCACTAGCCTCCATCAGCCCTAATTTGATCATTTCCCATTTTAGGCTTACATCCAAGCATAAATTAAATCCTGCCAGGTGCCTTTCCAAAATGTCCCTCATCTTGCCTAAGTCAGCATGCCTGAAGTCAACCATCCTGGTTCTGGTACTTACAGCTTCCTTGCCCTTGCTGATTGTGAACCACACTAAATGATGGTCACTCCCAGCCAGTGGATCCTCCATATCCAGCTCTCTTACAGTCTCCCTGATAGACAATACTAAGTTTAGAATTTTGTCCAACCAAGTTGGCTCATTAACCATCTGTATCAGGAAGCTGTCCTGGAATGTTTCCAGGAGCTCTTGTTCCCTTGCATTTGAAATGGCTGGGATGCTCCAATTCACTTCTGGTAGATTTAAGTCCCCCATGATCACTGTGTTCCCCTTCCCACAGACCCTCCTAATCTGCTCTGCTAACTTCCTGTCCAAGTCCTCTGCTTGAGCTGGTGGCCTATACACCACTCCCATCCTCAGTATCCTACTTTTTGAATCTTGGAATAGCTTCAATATTGCCTCTGTTCTACCCTCCTCCCCCTCTTTCCTTGCCCACCTTATCTCCTCCATTATGTAAATCACCACCCCTTCCCCTTTCCCCTTGCTTCTATCTTTTCTGTATATCCTATACCCTGGGATCACAAAATCCCAGTCTTGGTATTGGGGGACCCAAGTCTCCATGATGACCGTGGTGTCCACCATCCCCACTGCCAAGAGAGCCTGTAACTCAGCTAATTTGTTCCCCAGGCTTCTTGCATTTAGTAAGACAACCCTCCAACTTGTTCCCTTCCCTTCCTTAGCCTCTTTCTCCCCATCCTTAACCCCTCCCATGACTTTAACCTGGTACCATCTCTGCTACCTTGTAGGGTAAGCTCATTTGGCTTCCCTCTCCAGTGGCCCTGCATACCTGCTGCACATTTGCCTCCCCCCACACCTAGTTTATATCCATCTTTGTTGCTGTGTATTTCCCCAGGCTGTGTTTCAACCCCAAATCCCACCTTACTCAGATGTAATTTGTCCTCTGCGAATAGGCCACTGTTGTCCCACATATTACTCCAGCCTCCCACTAGCCTATATCATTTGGTTCAACACCATTCTCCCTGCCAAGAGTTGAACTCCTCTATCCTTACTTTCCTCACCATGTTTGCCCTGGGTACTGGGAGCACTTCGAGAAGGCCACTTATCTCCCTGTCTCCTCACACAACTTCCCCAGTTCATCGAACCTCTCCTTTACCAACTCGACCATATTAACCCCCCTCAAAGTCATTTGTACCCAAGTGCACCACTACATGCAGTTTCTCCCTTCCTCTCCTTAAACACTTGAGAATAGACCGGCCCTGTGGCACTGAGCGTTGAGGTGCTGGATGCCACACCTCATGCCACACTGGTGAACTGGGTTTGGGATCAGACTTGGGTCGGCAGGAGTCGGCAGAGGAGGAAAGGATTGAGTGTCTGGAGGACTGCTCTCCTTTACTGGGAGGGAGGGGGGATGTTGATCCCTCTGTCTGGTGACTCCTATTGGAGACTGGAAGCTCAACAGCAGTCGGTATCCATACAAGGGGGACTGGCAACAGCGGTGCTCCTGTGGGCGTGCACAGGAACATGCATGCATTGCACTGGTGTACATTGCACTGCTGGGCCAATGGGGGGGGAGGCAGAACAAGGAAAAACCCTGGATCCCAATAGGCAATGGAGGGACCAGTGGTCGGCCCCCATACCCAATGCCGGGCCTTCCATTTCCACCTCCAGCACTTCCTTCAACTCCCTGGTCGCTCATCAGATTTCAGATTGCATGCCAGGAGGAGTAGGTGATCCGGCCCCAGGGGGCTCTGAGCTGGGGGGGGTCAGGTGACTGGGAGATGTGGAGGGAGACAGGCCGTTGTCAGAGAGTGGAGTCTGGAGGCTTCAGGTGGGCAGGAACAAGTTGAACCGAGAGTTCTTGCCAGAGATAGTTCAGGTAAGCCAATGATTGAGGGGCATAAAGGAAGTTGAAAAAAAAAAACACTGAGAATAAACTGTCCTGCCCTACCCACTGTCAATCCAGGTACTGATTCCACCCATATCTGACTATGTCGCTCCCTTTTACTTCCCCATCTGACCCCATTTACAGTAGGATTGAGTCTCCCAGCACTAAGACCCCACCCCCTTCTAACATGCTATGCCCCCACCCCTGCTTGTTGATTTGTCCCTTCTGCTATACCCCCAGCCTCTACTCTAGTCCCACCCTTCCCTATTATCCCCCACTCCCAATCCTCTCTCAGCATCATCACCTCCTTCCCTTCCTTGCTGGGCCCATTCTTCCCTTCTGCCTCCTCTGCCTTATCCCCCTTGCCCTCCCTTTTACCCCTATCCCTTTTCCCCTTACTACTCATACCCCTGTCCCACTCTTCTGCCTAACTATTGCCCCATGGGCTATCACTATCCCCTTTTCCTCCTGCCCCCTCCCGGAAAGCCCTTCCCCCATCATCCATCATTGAAGCCAGCACCACAAACCTATTACCTGACACTGGGCTTCTGCTGTTTGCTTCTCGCCTCATACTATCCCAAAGTTCCCCCTTACTGCTTCTCAAATGTTTTACCCTGTTCCCTATCCTCTTCTTTTCCACTGGTTCTGCACCCCTGGATCCCTGAGGAGGTGGCTCTCCTGTTCCATTGATATCCCTCATTCCCCCAATCCTTGCTAACTCCCTTCCTAGCCAATGTACCTCTGCCTCCAGACCCCCTCAGCCTGTGACAAATGGGACACTCCCCCCAGCTTCCATAATGTGCCCATCTAGATAGCCGCCCCACAACCATTGCAACTCACTATTGTTCCCATCCTGGATTGTCTGCAGCCCCCCTGCTCCCTGTACCAGTCCCCACCCCCTGCCGCCAACCCCTTCCCTGCAGCCCTATTCTCCCCTGCTGCCACCTTCACTAGCATGCCACATTGTTGTTCTTCTAGTTCCCGCACCTATGCTCAGTTACCTGAAATCTGTTCCATAACACAGAAATTACCTAAAACTGTTACAAAACCCAGAACCTTCCTGAAGTTTAGCAGCAAAATAACCCCTAAAGCAGAACCTCAACAACTGAAGGCAGGTCATTTTTTTTTAAATCCCTTCCAAAATGTGATTTTAGAGTGCAACTGTGAAAACATGTTTCAGAGAGGATTTGAAAATAACACGTCATGTTCAGGAGCTGGGGTAACACACATTGGTGTAGGCAGGCATACTCCAAGCACTCCATGGTGTGCAATTTTATTTAAGGGGAGTAGCAAGTAGGCTCTGAACTGCTTCCTTTTTCCATGAAAACTAACAAAGAAAATAATGAACCTTTCTGTAATTTTATTCATAGGAGTCAAAACTAGAAGGACTGGTCACTAATACTCTCTGTGCATCCCAAGGACAATATAACTTTACAGCCTCTGGGCTGGTATGTGGGTGTCTTAGGGAACAATGCATGGCATTTGTATTTACCCATGCTTGGTAACAACCATTGTCATGAGATACAAAAGTTGTACTTATTGTGCCAAATGAGGCAACAAACACGGTCCTGGTGTACATTTGTGTATTGTCTGGCTACACCCGGGGGTGGGGAGCTCACCCTAACAAGGAGGGTGGGGTAGCAGTGAGTCCTCTTGGTGTGCAGATCTGAAATCCCTAGCTACACCCCTGGTAACACAAGGGATATTTTGAACATTAGGGGCCAAAATCTGAAAACAAATAAAGTTTGCTGACAGAAAGCACTTAGCTTTACCTGAGCTTTTGGTCTTCCAGTTTTGCTTGAAAAGACAGCAAGAAGAAACATTAAGGCTTCTTTTAGCTAAGCAGAGTTACTGTTCTGTTATTACAGTGGAGCCTACTTATAAGAACATCGGATATAAGAACATCCTGTTTATAAGAACATTGTTTGGATGTGGCAATTTTGCCCATTATTTTCAATGGCAGTGAAGCCCGTTTATAAGAACAGTCAGTCAGTTCATAAGAACTTGTTTTTCCAGAGGTAGTGGTGGATGGTCATTATCACCTCTGAGTGTGCTCAACCTGGGCTGACTTATCATCTAGTCTCCTAATTAACAGTCACTTAAAGATCATGTACAATGGTTTTTACATATTTTTTATAAAAGCTTAAAAAGCTGAAATTCAAGTCCCTGTGTCATGATTAGTGTTTCCTGAAAAATTCAGCATCTTTAAATCAGTATTTGTTAACTTGCTCTACAGTGGCTAAAAACAGTGGAGTTATTTCTGTCCTCTCAGTCAAACTTAGAGTGTGATGACATCATTTTGGAGTAGCCTGCTGTTTCAGATTCCCAATCAGAGCAGTAGTTTGTAGAGTTAATGGTTTGCTGAGCTCTCCCAAGTTTCTTACAGACCCAGGGCAGGTTTCACAAAGAACGTGAAATTCCCACAGGTGCGGGAAAATGTGGGTGCCAAAGGATGACCACTTGCGGAGCCAGAGGGGTCCCACAGCGGCATGTATTCTCAAAGCTGGAGCCGGATTACCACCGGCTCCACAATATACGGCTGCTTTCAGGAGGTGTTGCCGGGAGATCTCCGCAGCTGCTGCAAGATGTTATGGCTGGTGGGAGCACTCCACAACTGCTGTGGCTGAGAATCTCAACCAGCGCAGCTGCGGGTGATTTCAGCCCACAACTGCAGTTGCGGAGTGGGAGTTCGGTCCCGAAAGTTTTGACAATCCTGCCCCCAGTCTCTGGCTTGTGTTTAGATAGATCAGCTTAAAATATATCATTATCTTCTCATCAAAAGCTGATCATTTTAATGTCAATGTTGAATTGAAGTAGTGGAAATCTTTCTCTGTGAGAAATCGGCTTGTCTATATCACAGCTCTCAGTTCTTTCTAATCAAAACTCAGATCTATTTTCTAACTATATAACACAGGGCTATCAAATGCACATATAATAAATCTAAATTTTGTTCAGTCACAGAAACAGTTTGTCTTTGATGTAGCCTTCATAAATACATTCAGGTAAGAACATTATTTTTTCATGTCAGATTGACAAACAGTACATGTGCTTGAAATATTGTAGCAGAGTATGACAGGCACCTGTCAGAACTCACAAACTTTAGTTCTTTGGTGGTTTCTGTGTGAAAATATATCATGTTAGGTATATAGAAACACTATGTGGCATCCCGATGCACCATGTCTCTGCACCACAGTTGAGGCAGCTGCAGTCTACTGCCACCAGTCCCTGCCCCGCAAGCCCCCTTTTTTCTGCTCCACGTTTGAGGCTGCTGCATCCTGCTGCCCACTGTCTTCTCCCACACAGTCAAGGATTGTGCAGCCTGCTGCCTCCATCCCCTGCCTAAAGAATCAGGGCTGCTGTACCCTGCTGCCCTGCCCAAAGAGTTGGGATTGCTGCACCCTGCAGCCCTCTCTCTCCCACCCTCACAGTTAGGGAAGCTGCACCTGTTGCCCCTTGTTCCTGTCTCCACAATCAGGGCCGCTGTGCTGTGCTAAGCCCTAGAGTGCCAGGTTCCCTGCCTCCACAGCTGGGGCTGCTGTACCATGCTGCCCTAGCCACCAGAGGTGGAGCTTTTGCTACATCCTGTTATTCACTTCCATTGTTCCAAATGGGCAGGGTTGCTGCACCACCTGTACCCCATCTCACAGTCAGGGCTGCTGTACCCTGATGCCCCCTGTGTCCTGCACCACAGTTGGGGCTTCTGCACCATGCTGTTCTCTATCCCCTATCACCAGAGACAGGCTGCTGCACCCTGCTCCTTTCTACACAGTTGGGGTTGCTATGGCCTGCTGGTTGCTACAACCCCATGCCTCTGCAGTTTGGGCTGCTGCACCATGTTGCCACTTGCCACAAGATTCAAGGCATTTGCTGCACCCTGGTGCATGCCTCCACAGTTGAGGCAGTTGCACCCTGCTGTCCCCCTGCCACCAGAGTCAGATCGTTTGCTACACCTAGTTTGGGCTGCTGTATCCTGATGCCACTCCCATCTCCTGCCTGAACATTCAGGGCTGCTGCACCCTGCTGCCTTCTGTCTCCACACCCACAGTCAGGGCCATAATACCCTGTTGCCCCCTGTTCCTATCTCCACAGTCAGGGCTGCTGTGCTGTCCTACACCCTAGAGTCTGAGCTGCCTGCATCCACAGTTGGGGCTGCTGAACCCTGCTATGTACTTCCATTGCCCCAAGTGGTCTGGGCTGCTATACAATGTGCATCCTGTGCTACTGTCAGGGCTGCTGTACTCTGATGCCCACCTGTGTCCTGCCCCACAGTCAAGGCTTCTGTACCATATTGTCCTTTGTCACCTGCCATCATGGTGCCCTGATGCACCACACAGCTCCTTGCCTCCACAGGCAAGAGACAGGGTGTAGCAAGTGCCCTTACTCTTGTGCTGCACCCTTCCTGAACAGCTGGGGTTGCTGCACCCTGCTACCCTCTCTGTCTCTCACCCTCACAGTTACGGACACTGCACATGTTGCCCCCTGCCCTGTCTCAGCAGGGTGTAGCAAAGGATCAGACTCTGGTGGCAGGGTGCAACTGCCTCAAGTGTGGAGGCATGCAACAGGGTGCAACAAATGCCCTGAATCTTGTTGCAAGTGGCAGCATGGTGCAGCAGCCCTAACTGCAAAGGTATAGGGCTCAAGGGCACAGAACACCATAGAAACCCCAACTGTGTAGAAAGGAGCAGGGTGCAGCAGCTCTGTCAGTAGTGACAGGGGATAGAAGACAGCATGGTGCAGAAGCCTCGACTGTGAGATGGGGTACATGTGGTGCAGCAGCCCTAACCATTTGGGGCAATGGGAGTGGGTATCTGGGTGCAACAAAAGCCCTACTTCTGGTGCTAGGGCAGCATGGTGCAGCAGCCCCAGCTACGGAGGCAGGGAACCTAGTACTCTAGGGCTTAGCACAGCACAGCAGCCCTGACTGTGGAGACAGGAACAGGGGCAGCAGGTGCAGCATTCCTAACTGGGAGGGTAGGGGAGAGCGTACCTCTCAACTGTCCCTGATTTTGCCTCAAAATTTTACTCTGTCCCTCCTAAAAATTGTGTTTCCATGACCAAACAGTGTGGGCTATAAGCACAAAATAATGTCAAACATTAATGTTACAAACTTGTTCTTCCTTAGAAAATGCAGTTTACAGTAAGCCCCTTATTCTATCAGCTTCCTGAGTGGATACCACCAATTTTGAAGATGTGTCCCTGATTTTGGTCCTTTGTCACTGATTTTTTTTTAAGCCTTGTCCCTGATTTATGAGGCAGGAGGCTGAGAGGTATGGGGGAGAGAGGGCAGCAGGGTGCAGCAACCCTGACTGTTTGGGCAGGGGGCAGCAGGGTGCAGTAGTACTGATTCTCTAGGCAGGAGATGGAGGCAGCAGGGTGCATAATCCCTGACTGTGTGAAAGAAGACAGTGGGCAGCAGGGTGCAGCAGCCTCAAATGTAGAGCAAAGGCAGGGGACTGGTGGCAGTAGACTGCTGCTGCCTCAACTGTGGGGCAGAGACACGGTGCATAGGGATGCCACATAGTGTTTTTAGTTATACATCCACATGATGTATTTTCACACAGAAACCACCAAAGAACTGAAATGTGTGAGTTCTGACAGTACAGGTGCTTGAAATACTGTAGCAGACTGTGACAAGCACATGTTTGTTAATCTGACATAAAAAAAATGTTCTGACATGATTGTATTTATGAAGATTACATCAAAGACAAACTTTCTGTTAATGAACAAAATTTAGATTTATTTTATATTCATTAAACAGCCCTGTGTTATATAGTTAGAAAAAAATTGAGATTTGATTAGGAAGAACAGAGCTATCATACAGACAAGCTGATTTCTAACAGAAAAAGTTTTCACTACTTCAATTCAGCATTGAAACTGAAATGATCAGCTTTTAAAGGAAGACAATGATATACTTTAGGCTGATCTATTTAAACACAAACCAGAGACTGGGTTTATAAGAAATCTGGAGAGCTCAGCAAACCATAAACTACAGAGTGCTTCTCTGATTGGGAATCAAACAGTAATCTACTCCAAAATGATGTCATCGCACTCAAGGCTTGACTGAGAGGACAGAAATAACGCCACTGTTTTCAGCTACTATAGAGCAAGTTAACAAATGCTGATTTAAAGAAACCACAAAACCAAACAGCATGAAATATTCAGGAAACACTAATCATGACACAGGGCTTTAACTGCAATTTTCTAAGCTTTTATTAAAAATATGTAAAGACTGTTGCATATGATCTTTAAGTAGTAAATGGATGTGTGAAAGATTCCCTGTGAAGAAGTTAGCATTTATTTCTTCATAGTTAGGTGAGACACCGAATGAATTTTACAACATTACACTAATTGTTTGAGCAAGCAGTCTTTTAAAAAGCTCTGTTATACTACTTTTAATAATGAGTTATTTAAAAAGTAGTTTGAGACCAGTTTCATCATGTTAACCATAGAATTTACATGGATTTTCATTGTTTTCAGTGAAGCCCTCTTATAAGAACATCCTGATTATAAGAAAACATTTTCTTGGCATTTAGGGTGTGCTTATTACAGGGCTCAACTGTATTTTGTTTTGTGCTTACAGGCTTTGCAGTTTGATCTCTCTTTATGCTAAGCAGAGTTACTATTTTGTTTTGTGATTACATGTTTTACAGTTTGATATCTCTTTCTCACATTGGAGGAGCTATTTTTCTTCAACAGCACTTCCAGGGGATTAGGTCCATCCCACCCTCCCCAGGCTAGTCCACCTTTATAGACATACACCCAGGATACTGATTTCAACTTCCTGCTTCAGGACAGCGCAGTAGAACTTATGGCTACATATAAAACCACAAGTTAGACACCTTTAGAACTACATTCTTGCACTAAAGCAGAATAAAAAGGGAGGAGAGAAAAAAGGGGTAAGTCAACAATAGTCATGTTGGAAGTGGTGCAGTGCAATGGCTATGGGGTGGCAGTCTTCAGGGAGATGTTCGAGAGACTGTGGTGCTGCCTCATCTCCAGTTACCTCTCTGTGTTAAGGGGGGAGGTTGCTTGTCTCCAGGCCAAGTAGGCTAGGATTCAGGAGGCCCCCTCTCCCACCCAAAGACCACCAAATCCACACCCGCTGCCTCAAAGGATGCCAGGAATGAGAGGCAGTTGGAGAAAGGTGGACTCAGGGAGGATGAGAGAGGTGGAGGCTGAGGCGCATGCAACCTGAGGTTCCAATCCACAGCTCCTATGCTGTTCAGCAGGATGCGACTGTCTCAATGAGACATCCACAGTGGTAGACAAGGTTGATGCAGGGATCCTCCACAGTGGAGACCCCCGAGGCACAGGACCCCAGGGGAGAAGGAAGCAGCTCCTAGTGGGGGACTCTATTATTAGGGGGGTAGTCCTGGGGGCAGGAAACAGAGAAGTCAGGTGCCTAGCTGGCACCACTGCTTGGAGGGATAGGAAGCAAATCCAAAGAATTGCTGGGAGAGCAAGGCAGGAGGGCAAGATAGATGTCGTTATCTACCTAGGGACAAATTACATGGCTGGGGATGAGTTGAGGGCAGTGCAGAGGGAGTTCACAGAGTTGGGGATTGGTCTTAAACAGGTGGTTCCCAGTCAAGACCGCGCAGACAACACAGTGTGGTGAAAACTGCTAGAGCAACTGAGCGCTGACAGGGTCCACGAGCACTACACAGCAGTGCCTGGTGGAACAGCATGGGCAGCTATGGAGCATTGGGGAAAGACAACACTGGTGAATGCAGCAAAACACAGGCAACCAGCTACAGGTGAATGCATCACAAGGGACTGGCGGGAAGTGGTGGAACCAAGGGGATGGACAACACTGGGGACAACAGCTGAACAGGTACCCGGCTACAGGTGCTCGCATCATGAGGAGGGGCTGTTGCTACACTGGAACGGGGAGACAGTGGTACTTGCAGTATTCAAGGTGAGACTTGGCTAGGGGAATTAAGAGGCTGGGCACAGGGGCTGAGCACTGCAGTGACATCATGAGTCCCACTGAGCTAGCATGCTCTGTGTGTATCTCTATTTTGCCACCCTGGATATTTATGCAGGTGACTTTCCTGTGCTGAGCTCTTCGGTGAGTTAGTTGTTATTGCACAGTGCTATTCTGTGCTGCACTGTTCTGTTCTGCTGATTTTGCATGAGCTGTTTATTTTTAGCTGAAATCACCTGGAATCTAGACAGGTGGCATGCATGGTAACTTTCTCAGAAGTGCTACCTCTCTACGGCATGGGGAGGCCAGGGTACTCCACACCAGGGGATTCAATGAATGGCTGAAGAGCTGGTGCAGAGCTGAGTGATTTGGCTTCATTGGGGCCTGGAGAGATGCAGGCTTGTACTGGACGGATAACTTGCATCCATCTGGGGGGAACCGAGATCCTTAGTGAGAGGTTTAAATGTTTCACTGGCAAACATTTAAACTAGCCTTGGGGGATGGTGGAATTAAGCAAGAAAGAATCAGCTGCCCCCCCCCCCACACACACACACACGTTAAGGTATGAACAAGGGGGCACAATTTGAAGATAGAGGGGGACGGCTCAGAGGTAATGTGACAAAGTATTTTTTCATGGAGAGGGTTGTGGCCTTCCTGAGGAGGTCTTGGAGTCAAAAACAGTGGGGAATTCAAGAATGCATGGAACAGACATAAGGCAATTCTAGTGGGGGGTAGGAGGGAGTAGGCTGTTGGTTAACTAGGGTCTGCAACTTGTCCATTAGGTAGGGAAATGGGCAGACTAGGTGGGCCAAGCAGTCCTTATCTGCCATCAAATTCTATGTTTCTATGTTTTCAGGGTAGACAGATACTAGAGCCAAGAAATGAACAAAACTAGCCCAGGGGGATAACTGAATTAAGCAGGGAAAAACCAACTGCCCCCCACAGAGAAAGGTAGATAAACAGGTAATACTATGGCCATGGAAGCAACAAAAAGAAACACAAAGGAAGGTAATAGCAGGGGAGGCATGGAGGGAAGGCACAGGGATCGGGATGGGGGACGCTTGCAAACGTGGGGGCATCAAAACATGGAAAGCTATATGTACAAATGCCCGAAGTCTGGGAAACAAGATCCCAGACCTAGCCGCCTTAATGGTGGAGGAAGACCTAAACATTGTCACAGTCACTAAAACATGGTACGCAGGAAACCATGACTGGGATGTTACCATACCAGGGTACACAATCTTCAGGAGAGACAGGGAGGACAAAAAAGGGGGAAAGCATGGCTATGTACATCAGAGAGGGGATCAAGGCAATTGAGTTAGGGGGAAGACAGGAAGGGGAAGAGGCATTATGGGTCACATTAGAGATGAGAAATGGCACCACCATCTGCACTGAAGTTGTCTACAGACCTCCAGCAGAAGGGGAAGAAATAGAAGTGGAAACCATACATAAAATGGCAGAGAAAGGGGAGATGTTACTGGTGGGGGACCTAAACATGCCAGATGTTAACTGGAACACATATGTAGCAGACACTACCAGGAGCAGAGACATCTTGGATGCCCTGGAAGGAGCATGCCTCAGACAGTTGGTGAAAGAGCCCACACAAGAGGGAGCAGTACTAAACCCGGTTCTCACAAATGGCGACAGAATAACATATCTATCAGTGGGCAGCCATCTAGGGTCCAGTGAACACCATACAGTGTGGTTTAAGGTGAAGACAGTAGTAGAATCAAGCCACTCAAAAGTAAAGGTCCTAGACTTCAAGAGGGCGGACTTTGCAAAAATGAGAAAACACCTCTGGAGAATCCTGGCAAAGGGAGAGGGAGGGGGAAGTGGAGCAAGAGTGGGAGAAACAAAGTAAAACTACACCCAAAACTTGAAAAAATATACTGTATGTTGTGCAGAGTGTTTTAATTTGTATGTGAAGTTCTAGTGTTTCCTTCTCTCTGACTGGTATTGGGAGTTTTTCCCAAATTAGCCTGCTAGCTTTATGCTAGTTTTATGACCCCTGGGGATCTTCATACCTGATAGCTTAACTGTATTTCTTGTTCCCACAGTGCATCTTGTCTCATGTGACTGTGATGTAAGAGAGACCCAAATTCTGCACACACATGCCAAACAAACTAAATATCTTGGAAGCTTACAAGCTGCACAAAATTACCAGCAGCAAAGTTTTTCAGGACAGTAAAACCTTTAGGATGAGGGTGGTCACCAAGCTGAATTCTACAGATTTTAAAATATAGCCATCTCTATTGTTGTGAACTGATTGTAAAGCAATGCTTTCTGCTGGATTTATGGGCTGTGCTACATCACCATCACATGAAACAAGGTGCACTGTAGGACAAAGAAATACAATAAAACTATTTGATATGGAGATCTCCAGGGGTTGTAAAACTACCCTAAAGCTAGCAGGCTAATTTAGGAAAAACTCCTAATACCAGTCAAAGGGAAGGAAACACTAGAACTTCACATACAAATTAAAACACTCTGCACAACATATATTTTTTCAAGTTTGGGGTGTAGTTTTCCTTTAAGGGAACCATAGCAGAGACAACAGGCTTCTGTGTAAAGCTAGTAAACAAAGTAAAAAGAAAGAAAAAACACTATGGTTTTCAAAAGAAGTGGCATGGAAGGTTTTGGGAAAAAAACAGGCATTCAGAAAGTACAAGGAAACACAGAGGGAGGGAGGCAGGGAAATGTACCAGGCAAAGCAGAAGGAAGCGGGGAAGGCAGTCAGGTGTGCAGAGGTACAAACTGAAGAAAGGATAGCAAAATCAGTAAAAGAAGGTGACAAAACCTTCTTCAGGTATATCAGGGAAAGGAAAAAGACCAATGGAGGGATTGTGAGATTGAATGAGGTGTGTGTGAGTGTGTGTGTGTGTTTGGGGGGTGCATAGGGGTACCTAGAAAAAGCAGAAATTCTAAATGAGTACTTCTGCTCAGTATTTACAAAGGAAGGAGAAGGGGAGGGACCAAAATTAGGCAGTAGACACACACACACACGGGGGAGATAGACACCAGTCCATTCATGGAGGAGAGAGTACTAAAGGAACTCTCGAAATTAGTAGTGGACAAGGCAATGGGACCAGGTGGGATGCATCCCAGAATACTGAAAGAACTCAGAGAGGTACTAGGGGTACCACTGGCAGTCCTATTTAACAAATCACTAGAGGAGGGAGTGGTACCAAAGGACTGGAGGAGGGCGAATGTGGCATCACTACACAAAAGTGGTAACAAGGTGGAGGCTGGAAATTACAGGCCAGTCAGTTTGACCTCAGTGAGCGGGGGATGATCATGAAATCAGTGTTAAAGGAAAGGATTGTGGCATGCCTGAAGGCCAGTGGGGCATGGGATCCAAGGCAACATGAATTCACAGCAGGGAGATCTTGTCAAACAAATCTGATAGATTTCTTTGACTGGGTAATCACGGTGGTGGATGAGGAAGGGGTGGTAGACAAGGCCTGCCTAACTTTTAGCAAGGCATTTGACACCGTCCCACACAGGAGGTTAGTAAACAAGTTATACAGTCTGGGAGTAGGTACCAAGATGGTACACTGGGTCTGAAATTGGATGAGCAACAGGACACAGAGGGTGGAGATAAATGGAGTTCAATCCCAGGAGAGCAGATGACAAGTGGGGTGCCACAGGGCTTAGTTCTAGGGACGGTCCTCTTCAATGTCTTCATTAGTGACATTGTAGAGAGGCTGGAAGGAAAAGTAAGCCTCTTTGCAGGTGACACCAAGATCTGCAATAGGGTAGACACTCCAGATGGGGGTGGAAAAAATGAGAAGAGACCTAGGCAAATTAGAGGAGTGGTCAGGAGTGTGGCAGCTTAAATTCAGTACAAGAAAGCGCAAGGTCGTGTGCTTGGGCCACAGGAATCCTGGAGAGGAATACAAAATGGGGGGGTGGAAATACTAACAGCAACAAAACTGTAAAGGGACCTGGGAGTAAACATTATGGACAACCTGAAGGTGGCCAAGCAATTTGAAAAGGCAGTGGAGAGGACCGGAGAGATGCTGGGATGCATAGGGAAGGGAATCACCAGTAGAATCAGGAGATGGTGATGCCACTGTACAGACAATTGGTAAGGCCACATCTGGAATAATGTGTTCAGTTCTGGAGACCACATCTCTGGAAGGACATTGACAGAATGGAGGCGGTCCAGAGAAGGGAAACAAAAATGGTGAAAGGAATGCACCAGAAAACATATGAGGAAAGACTGAAATACCTCAATATGTATACCATGGAAGAAAGGAGGGAGAGGGGGGATATGATAGAGACATTCAGGTACCTTTGGTGAATCAACAAGGTCCAGGAGGGCAGCATCTTTCAAAAAAAGAGATTTGCAAGAACAAGAGGTCACAATATGAGGCTAGGGAGAAGACTCAGGGGTAATGTGAGGAAGTACTTTTTCACAGAAAAGGTAGTGGATGCATGGAACAGCCTCCTAGCAGAGGTCGTACAGGATAAAACAATTGGTGAGTTCAAGAATGCATAGGATAGACAGAAGGCAACTCCAGTGATAAGAAAGAGAGTGTAAGCTGCTGATCCTTTAGAATCTGGAGTTTAAGTAGATAGGGAAATGGGCAGACTAGGTGGGCCAGGCGGTCCTTATCTGCTGTCAAAATCTATGTTTCATAACATACTTTTTTTTCACATTTTGAACCCAAATTTACAACATAGTATTTTTATGACCCCTCGTTCTGAACATGACAGGTGTCATTTATAAAATACTGGCTGAAACATCATTTCAGAGAACCATGACTGGGATGTCAACATACCAGGATACACAATCTACAGGAGGGACAGGGAGGGTAAAAGAGGAGGAGTGGCTCTCTATGTAAAGGAAGGGATCAAAACAGCAGAACTAAAGAGTAAACAGGGAGCAGATGAGGTACTCTGGGTCACCCTGGAGACAGGAAATGGCACCACAATCTGCACGGGGGTTGTATACAGACCCCCATCTCAGGGGGAGGGAATGGACAAGGAAATGATAGAAGGCTTCCTTAGAATGGTAGAAAAAGGGGAAATATTGTTGATGGGGGACCTGAATATGCCAGATGTTAACTGGAGCACCTTTGCTGCAGGCACATCCAAGAGCAGGGTCATTCTTGATGCCCTACAGGGGGCATGCCTCAGACAGCTAGTATTGGAACCCACTCGGGAGGGAGCAATCTTAGACCTGGTACTGTCAAATGGGGATGGAGAAAGAATCTCAGATTTAGAGGTGGGTAGCCATCTGGGAACAAGTGACCACCAAACAGTGTGGTTCACGATAAACACAGCCATACAATCAAGCCATACAAAAGCAAGAGTATTGGACTTTAGGAGGGCTGACTTTGGGAAAATAAGAGTGCCTTAGAAAAGCACTAGCAAACAGGCAAGAAGAAGGGGTGGAGGAACAATGGGGAGTAATCAAAACAGCCATCACAGAGGCAACAAGCCTTGGTAAAGCAAATCAATAAAACACAACGAAGGAAAAAAATGCTATGGTTCTCAAAAGAGGTGGCAGGGAAGGTTAAGGAGAAAAGGACAGCATTCAGGAAATATAAGGAAACACAGAAGGAGCAGGACAGAGAGCTTTATCAGTTAAAGTAGAAAGAGGCTGGGAAGGCAGTCAGAATAGCAAAGGCCCAAACGGAGGAAAGGATAGCCAATTCTGTTAAGAAGGGGGATAAGACCTTTTATAGGTACATTAGGGAGCGGAGAAAGACCAAAGGAGGGATATTGAGGCTTAATAAAGGGGAGGGAATGTGGGTAGAGGGGAACAGTGAAAAAGCAGGGATACTGAACGAATATTTCTGCTCAGTATTCACAAAGGTAGAGGAGGGGGAGGTACCTAAACCAAACAAGAGAAACACTCTGAAGATGGGGGTCGATACCAGTCCGTTTACAGAAGAAAGGATCCTGAAAGAACTAATAAAATTGAAGGTGGACAAAGCAATGGGGCCTGATGGGATTCATCCAAGAATTCTAAAAGAACTAAGGGTAGAACTAGTGACACCGCTGACTACTTTCTTTAACAAATCATGGGAGGATGGGGTGGTATCTGAGGACTGGAGGAGGGCAGATGTGATTCCTCTTCACAAAAGTGGGAGCAGGACAGAGACAGGAAACTACAGACCCGTTAGTTTGACCTCAGTGGTAGGGAAAATGACGGAATCACTTCTGAAGGAAAGAATGGTAGCCAGTACCTAGAGGCCAGTGGGGCACGGACCCAAGGCAGCATGGATTCACGATGGGAAGGTCATGTCAGAGCGAATCTAATAGATTTCTTTGACTGGGTGACCAAAGTAGTAGACCAGGAGGGGCTGTGGACATGGCCTACCTAGATTTTAGCAAGGCATTTGATACGGTCCCACACAAAGATTAATACACAAGTTAGCCAGCCTTGGGTGGGCCCCAAGGTGGTAGCTAGATAAAAAATTGGCTAGACAACAGGACGAAAGGGTAGTAGTAAATGGAGTACACAGTGAAGAAAGGAGGTTACTAGCGGGTACCGTAGGTTCAGTACTGGGACTGGTCCTTTTAATGTTCTTTATAAGTGACATTGCAGAGGAACTGGAAGGAAAAGTATGTCTCTTTGCAGACGACACAAAGATCTGCAACAGGGTTGATACACAAGATGGAGTGGAAAGGATGAGAAGGGACTTGGCAAGGTTGGAGGAATGGTCAAATGTATGGCAGCTCAGATTTAATGCAAAGAAGTGCAATGTAACACACATGGGAAACAAAAACCCAGGGGAAGAGTACACAATGGGGGGTTAGATACTGACAACAGTAAAAATGGAAAGGGACCTGGGTTTAATTATATCAGATGACCTAAAGGTGGGCAAGCAATGTGAGAAGGCAGTAAGTAAGGCTGGGGGGATACTGGGATGCATAGGAAGAGGCACTAATAGTAGAAAACAGGAAGTTGTTATCCCTCTGTACAGACAGTTGGTGAGACCCCATCTGGAGTACTGTGTGCAGTTCTGGAAACCCCATCTCCGCAAAGACATAGACAGAGTGGAGGCTGTCCAGAGGAGGGCAACCAAAATGGTGCAGGATCTGCACCAGAAGACTATCTGAAGAAAGACTAAAGGAACTTAATATGTATACCCCTGAGGAAAGGAGGAGAGGGGATATGATAGAAACTTTCAAGTACCTCAAGGGAATCAACAAAGTCCAAGAGGGTAGCATCTTTCAGAAAAAGAGATGTGCAAGAACAAGAGGGCACAATTTGAAGATAGAGGGGGGACAGCTCAGAGGTAATGTGAGGAAGTATTTTTTTCACAGAGAGGGTTGTGGATACATGGAACAGCCTCTCTGAGGAAGTCGTGGAGTCAAGAACAGTGGGGGAATTCAAGAATTCATGGGACAGACATAAGGCAGTCCTAGTGGGGGGGTAGGAGGAAGTAAGCTGTTGGTTAACTAGGATCTGCAGCTTATCTGTTAGGTAGGAAAATGGGCAGACTAGGTGGGCCAAGTGGTCCTTATCTGCCATCAAATTCTATGTTTCTAGGTTTCTATTTCGCACCATAAGTGCAAAAACACATTTTGGCCAAGACTGGAAAAACAACACCTGTCACGATCATGTGGTGGTGTGGAAAAATGCCAGTGTTGAAAATTTGAGGCCAAAATATTGAAAATTCCCAAAGTTTTGAGTGAGCATTGGAATTTTCAGTGTACCTTTATAACATTGTGTTTTTTACGTTTGTTTGCTCACAGCACAAGAAACATATTGCGGCAGCTTGGTGCCGAAGTGGGTTCTGGAGGTGTAGCACTGTTGAGACCAATACCGGCACGGCATTTTGGGGTGTGTGTGATGTCCACCAATAATGGGAGACACAGCCAGTGACACTAGTTTGGAACCTTGCCACCAACTTGTGAAAAAATAGCCGCTGCAATCAGGGGCTACCTCGTCATTGCAGTGTCAGCCATTCGCTGCAATGAGAGAGCGACCTGTCATTGCAGGGCGGGTCCTTGCAGCCCTGATATTGTCTGCAAACATGGCGACGCCTTGCCGCCTGTTCACAAACAATATTAACCCCCGCTGAGGGGTGCCCAATCCCCTGGGCAGCATGTGCCTCTCAACACGCTGCTTGGCTTGACAGGGCCCCAAATCCCAGTCGGCTGTAGTGCCCCAGATGTATGTTGCCGATGGGGAGCAAGCACTCTGGCCGCAGGATGTAATGGCTTCCCCACTTTTCTTGTCTGCTGACAGGGTGCCCAATCCCTGGCCGGCATAATGTCCCCCTTTGTTGTGTGCCAATGGTGGTGCCCAATCCCCATCGCATAATCAACCCCGTTGTTGTGTGCTGACAGGGGTGCCCAATCCCTGTCGGCATAATGTACCCCCCTTGTTGTGTGCCAACGGGGGTGTCCAATCCTCTGTCGGCTACAACAGCCCCCCCCCAAAAAAGACTCAATTGGCATGCTGGGAGCCCACCCCAGCATGCCACATTGCCCTGTAAATAACAAGCATTTGTCAATGCCGAATGTTGTTTGCTTCTATGTGCTGTTTAGGTATTTGGAAGTCATTGGAGTGTAAATATTGAAAATTTGCGAACTTACGAGCGTGCGTAGGAACTGCGCAACGCACGCTCGTAAAACAGTCATTTTTAGGATTTTTTTCACCAAATTTTCAACATAGCCATTTTAAGACCTCTGGTCATGAACAGTGTCACTGTGATTTTGTTAATGTGTCCCATACATTGAGTTTGCACACCGACTGCGCCATTGTGCGCTACATGGGCGGAAACACGTTTTGGGCAGGATGTGAAAAATGACAGCTGTACTGCTCATAAGGAGATGTGGTAAAATGGCAATGTTGAAAATCTGGAGTGGAAATATTGAAAATTCGCAAACCTACGAGCATGCGTGGGAACTGTGCAACGCACACTCGTAAAACAGTCATTTTTAGGAATTCTTTCACCAAATTGTCAACATTGCCATTTTAAGATCCCTGCTCATGAACAGTGACACTGTGATTTTCTTAATGTGTCCCATACACTGAGTTCGCACAACGACTGTGCCATTGTGCGCTACATGGGCGGAAACACGTTTTGGGCAGGATGTGAAAAGTGACAGCTGTACTGCTCATAAGGAGGTGTGGTAAAATGGCAATGTTGAAAATCTGGAGGAAAATATTGAAAATTCGTGAACTTCGAGGCAGCGTAGGAACTGCATAGCTGCAGCTCGATAAAACAGTCATTTTGGAATTTTTGCACCAAATTTTCAACATGGGGGTTTTGGGACCCCTTCTCATGAATGATGTCACTGTCATGGCGTTATTGGGGCCCAAAGGGTGATTTCCCAGTCACTGTGCGAAATCACCCTTCGGGCCTGAATAACGCCATGACAGTGACATCATTCATGAGAAGGGGTCCCAAAAACCCCATGTTGAAAATTTGGTGCAAAAATCCAAAATGCCTGAGATATGCAATAAAGTTGAAAACCCCATATCTAGCATACAAATTGTAAAAACAAAGACAAGGCGCCAAGGCCAGCATGTGGTCTAAAAGCAAAACAAAATGGTTATATTAAATGCACGCTGAAAATAGAGTTAAAATCTATGTTTCAGACCTTAGGTCTTCTTCAGGAAATATCTAAAAGAGAAAAAACAAGTTAGTGTAGAGGAGAGGTAAAATGAGAGAGATATATGTGGAGAAAGAAGAAGGGGAGGCAAAGGGAGAAGAAGTGATAAATGGTAAGATTAAGAGAATCTGTGAAACAAAAAGGTGATGATGGGAAAGATAAAACATAATGGGAAGAGAAAGAGCTGGGAAGTTCCCAGGTAGAGACTGATTAACAGGGCCTTGTAAGAAGGCTGAAAGGTGACAAATGTGTGAGAAGGAGACAGAAATGGAGACATATGGTGAAAATGAAAATAAATCAGTACAAAACAAATTGACTTTAGGAAAAAAAGGGAGGCTGAAAGATGTTAGTGGAAAATAAGTCTATCATTTAAACCAGAGGGCTGCTGGGAGCCAAGGCGGATGATCAGCTTGGCTTCCATGTTTTTCTATGGTCAGGATCCCGAAGCCCTGCTGAAGGACACAAACAGAAAGGTCATTGACATTGTGGTCCCTGGAGATAAAGTGGGATACAATGGGTTTTGAGTTTCACCATTCCTGACCGCTCTGTAATGTTCCTGAAACGGTCAGCAAGATGCCTACCAGTTTCTCCGATGTAAATAGCTGAACACCTCCTGCAAAGAATACAGTACACTACATTAGTGGAAGTGCATGAGAACTCCTTGGTGATGTGAAAAACACCTGTAGGCCCCTGAATCTCAGTTACACTGGAAATAAATTTGCAGGTGTAGCAGCGAGCCCTGTTGCAAGGTTTGGTACCTGGGGGGGAGGAACTGTTAGGAGTGGGTAGGCTGCTTTTTACCAGGAGATTGCATAGGGGGTTGCGCAACCCCCTATCTAGCCCATTATACAGCTTACCGACATTTCCTCAGTTCGCGGTCGGCTTTGAAGAGTGCAGGCGTGTTCCCGGTCCACGGTCGTCGCGCGGAGTCCGGAGGTAGTATGGGGTGAGGGGGTGTGGGAGGCTGGAGTGCGCAGTGGGTGGGTGCAGGTTGTGGGGGTCGGAGATGCACCAGCGGGACCGTTTTGTCTTACTGGTAAAAAAAAAAAAAAAGGCGTCGTGGGACGTTGCCACGCTGAGGTGGGCTCCCAGCGTGTACAAGGACCGGGCGCCCAGCCGACGGGGATTGGCACCCCGTCGGCAAAGATTGATCGCCACGCTGGGGTGGGCCCCAGCGTGGCACTAACTACTGGGGGAGATGGCGCAGCTCAGCCGACGGGGATTGGGCACCCATCGGTTGCCACAGTGCGTGCGGGCGCACGCGCCTGCGGAGTGAGGGGGGCTGCGGCGTGAGCAGCTTCTTATCGCTGCTCACTCAAGCGTAGCTCCCCTTTCAATCAGAGCGTTACTGCATTTTTGGAGCGGTGTCATAGACAGCTCCAAAATGCATTGGCTTACAGGCTGTGCCTGCTAGGACACTGACTGAATTGGAGGAGGAGGTGACACACCTCCGAAATCTCCGATGATGGCACTATGTTTCTTGCACATGCGTGCAAGCAACATAAAAAACCGTCCCGCGATCTCTTTTTTTTTTTTTTTACCTGTAATGAAGGAAATGGTCCCTCGGCGGTCTCCCTGGCCCCCATCCCACAACCCACACCCACCCACTGTGCACCCTGCCTCCCCACACCCCCCACACCCCGTACTTACCTCCAGAGTCCAGCGCGATGATCTTCGGTGGACTGGGAACACGTCTACACTCTTCAAAGCTGACCTTGAAATGAGGAAATGCCGGTAAGCTGTATAATGGAATAAATAGGGTTTTTTCAACTTTAATGCAAATCTCAGGCATTTTTTGGAATTTTGCCACCAAATGTTCAACATGAGGTTTTTGGGACCCCTCCTCTTGAATTCTGTCACTATCATGGCGTTAATCGGCCCCGAAAGGTGATCTTGCGGTCACAGTGCGGAATCACCTTTCAGGACTGATTAATGAAACAACAGTACCAGTGTTCATGTGGTGGCCTCTCAAAAGCCTAGTTGCAAATTTGGTGGGAAAAATCCAAAAATAACTTCTAATGCATTGCACGGTTACTCATACGCTCGTAACTTCAGCAATTTGCAATATTTTCACCCCAGATTTCCAACACTGGCATTTTTTCAGACCTTCTTGTGAACAGTATAGTTGTCATTTTTCACACCCTGGACGAAATGTGTTTTCGCACTTCCGGCACGGAATAGCACGGTCGGTGTGGGAAATCAGTGTTACACACAGATTAAGAAGCTGATAGTGGCACTGTTCATGAGCAGAGGTCCCAAAATGCCTATGTTGAAAATTTCTTGACGATACTCCATAAAATGATTGTGTTACGAGCATGCGTTGCGCTGTTCCTACGCACGCTCATAAGTTTGCGAATTTTCAATATTTTCACTCCAGATTTTCAACATTGTCATTTTACCACACCTCCTTATGAGCAGTACAGCTGTCATTTTTCACATTTTGCCCAAAATGTGTTTCCGCGCATGTAGCGCACAATTGGCGTAGTCGGTGTGCGAAATCAATGTTTGGGACAGATTAAGAAAATCACAGTGACACTGTTCATGAGCGGAGATGTTACAATGGCAATGTTAAAAAACTGGTGAAAAAAGTCCATAAAATGACTATGTTACGAGAGACCATTGCGCAGTTTCCACGCACCCTCGTAAGTTCATGGATTTCTAATATTTTCAGTCCAGATTTTCACCACTGCCATTTTTCCACACTTCCTTATGAACAGTACAGCTGTCATTTTTCACACCATGGATGAAATGTGTTTTCGCACTTCCAGCGCAGAAATGTGTGATCGCTGTGGGAAATCACTGTTCGGGACAGATTAAAAAAAATCACAGTGACACTGTTCATGAGCGGAGGTTTCAAAATGCCTGTGTTGACAATCTGCTGTAAAACATCCCCAAACGAATTGCATTATGGGTGTGCATTGCCCATTTTCTACACACGCTCGTGACTTCACCATTTTTTTTCATATTTTCACTGCAGATTTGCAGCATTGCCATTTTTACTACCTCCCCATGAACAGTACAGCTGTGATTTTTCACATCTTGTTCGAAATGTGTTTTCGTACCTGTGGTGCCAAATGGCGTAGTCGCTGTGCAAAATCAGCTTTCGGCTAATGAACTGATATTGCCACTGTTCATAAGGTGGGGGTCACAAAAAACCCATGTTGAAAATTTGGAGTGAGAATGCCAACGAACGCCTGAGACGTTAGGGTTTCCGACCATAGCGCTCCACCCTGTAGAGACTGACAGGCATCAGGGGTGTGACTTGGGATTCTCGCCTGTAATGCTAATACCATTCCATCCCCATCCACACCCTGCAGCCAGTGAGAGGCATCGAGATGTGCCTTGGACTCTTCAGCCCAAAGTTCACCCCATTCTCCTATACAGCACCCATCTCACCATATTTCCTGATGGAATGGGATGAGCATAAGGGCTAAAGACCCCAAGGCACACCGTGACACTTGTCGGTGTCTGCAGGGTAGGGAGTGGTGAAATGGCGTGGCCATTATGCCAGATGACCCAAAGACACACCCCAATGCCTGTCAGTCTCTGTAGGGTGGTGGCGGGGTTGGCTTCAGTTCAATACTTCACTGCCATTCCTATTATGCAGCTCTCTAACTCCTACACTACCAATGCCAATGCCAGCAAGCAAACATTCGACATTGACAAATGCTTGTTTATTATTCTGAACCCACATTTTCAAAATAGACTTATGACCCCATATCATTAACCCGAAGGTGAACATTTTCAAATCTCACCCAAGAGGTGATTTCACAGAGCGACTATGAAATCACCTTTTAGGTTGGATTTGAAAAATCTCACCTACCTTGTTCATGAGGTGGGGGTCCCAAAAAGGCCATGTTGAAAATTTTGGGGAAAATATAAAAAAATGGCAAAATTATGAGTACAAGTTCAAAATGCACTTATCTCCTCAGTTCCCAGTCTGGCTTTAAAAAGTGAAGATATATCTCCAGTACAGAGAGATTACAGTATTGCACTATAGTAGGTAAGTATAGGGTAGGGTGGGGCAGTGGCTACTGGGTGGGGATCGAGTAGGGGACAGTAACAGCGGTGGGGGGATGGTGACAACAGACATTGATGGACCATTTTCTTTTTTACAGTTTTTTGTTAAAATAAAAAAATAAGCCCCAGTTCTAGTAACGTAGTATTTTTTTGAAATTCATTTACTAACAAGCATTTGTCAATGCCGAATGTTGCTTGCTTGTATGTGCTGTTTAGGTATTTGGAAGTGATAGTTCCATGCCTTCCTCCCAAGACATCCACTGTGTCTTTCCATTCAGTGTTCACAGAAGAGTGGGAGGGGCAAGGGCCACCGCAGCACAGCAGTTGGCAAGGGGGTGAAGAGGTGGACAATAGTCCATTCAAAGGCAAGAGAGTCCTGCAGGAGCTCACTAAATTGAAGGTGGACAAAGCGATGGAACCAGATGGCATACGCCCAAGGATATTAAGAGAACTGCGAAGGGACATAACAGTACCTCTGGCAGCCATGTTCACTGAGTCATTCAACATGAGTGAATTGGAAGAGGGCACATGTGGTCCCTCTACACAAGTCCGGCAGCAGGGATGAGGTGGGGAACAATGGGCCGTTCAGCCTCACCTCAGTAGTGGGGAAGATCATGAAGACATTGCTTAAAGAAAGGATAGTGGGGCATCTAGAAGCCATCGGAGCCCAGGACCATAGACAACATGAATTCACAGTGGGGACATCATGTCAGACAAATCTGGTTGATTTCTTTGACTGGGTGACAAAGGAAGTGAGTCAGGGTGGGGCAGTGGACAACGCTTGCCTTGATTTCAGCAAAGCCTTTGACACCGTCCCATATAGGAGGCTGATAAACTAGCTGGGTAGGCTGGGCATGGGGGAAAGGGTGGTAAACTGGGTTAGAAACTGGCTAACAGACAGGAGGCAGAGAGTGGTGGTAAATGGAGTGCAGTCTGGGGAGAAGGGGTGATCAGTGGGGTGCCACAGGGATCGGTCCTGGGGCCAGTCCTGTTCAATGTCTTCATTAGTAATATTGCAGAACAGCTGAAGGGAATTTTTTCACCAAATGTTCAACATAGCCATTTTAAGATCTCTGTTCATGAACACTGTCACTGTGATTTTTCTTAATCTATCCCAAACATTGATTGTGCACACCAACTGCGTCATTGTTCGCTACATGCATGGAAACACATTTTGGGCAACGTGAAAAATAACAGTTGTACTGCTCATAAGGAGGTGTGGTAAAATGGCAATGTTGAAAATCTGGAGTGCAAATATTAAAAATTCGAGAACTTACGAGCATGCGTAGGAACTGCACAACACACGCTTGTAAAACAGTCATTTTTAGGAATTTTTTCACCAAATTTTCAACATAGCCATTTTAAGATCTCTGTTCATGAACAGTGTCACTGTGATTTTCTTAGTGTGTCCCATACATTGATTTTGCACACCAACTGCGCCATTGTGCGCTACATGGGCAGGAACATGTTTTGGGTGAGATGTGAAACATGACAGCTGTACTGCTCATAATGAAGTATGGTAAAATGGCAATGTTGAAATTCTGGAGTGAAAATATTGAAAGTTCGCGAACTTACAAGCATGCGTAGCAACAGCGCAATGCACACTCGTAAAACAGTCATTTTTGGGAATTTTTTCACCAAATGTTTAACATAGCCATTTTAACACCTCTGCTCATGAACAGTGTCACTGTGATTTTCTCAGTCTGTCCCAAATATTAATTTCGCACACTGACTGTGCCATTGTGCGCTACATGCGCGGAAACACATTTTGGGTGAGATGTGAGAAATGACAGCTGTACTGCTCATAAGGAGGTGTGGTAAAATGGCAATGTTGAAAATCTGGAGTGAACATATTGAAAATTTACGAACTTACGAGCATGCATAGGAACAGTGCAACACATGTTCATAAAACAGTCATTTTTGGGAATTTTTTCACCAAATTTTCAACATAGGGTTTTTGGGGGCCTACCTCATGAACTGTGACACTGTAATTTTGTAAATCAGTCCCGAAAGGTGGTTTCACGCAGTGACCGTGAAATCACTTTTTGGGGCCGATTAACTCCATGACAGTGACAGAATTTATGAGGAGAGGTCCCAAAAACCCCATGTTGAAAATTTGGTGAAAAAATTCCCCAAAATGACCGAGATACGCAGTAAAGTTGTAAAAACCATATTTATTCCATTATAGAGCTTACCGGCATTTCCTCAGTTCGCAGTCGGCTTTGAAGAGTGCAGACGTGTTCCCGGTCCACCAAGATCGTTGCACGGACTCTGGAGGTAAGTATGGGTGAGGTGGGGTTTGGGGAGGTGGATGAACAGAGGTGGGTGCGGGTGGGGAGGAGGTCAGGACAGTCAGCAAGGGAATGTTTTTTCATTTAGGTTTTTTTTTTTTTTTACTTAGATGATGCGGGACTGTGACATGGGACCTGTGCCACGCTGGGGTGAGCTCCCAGCATGGCAGCTGGAAGGATGTTTGGGTGGGCAGTGGAGCTGACAGGGATTGGCACCCGTCAGCCATAGGAACTATTGCCACGCTGGGTGAACTCCCCAGCGTGGCACCCGATAGTTTCGGGGGGAACAGTGGAGCTGATGGTGGATTGGGCACCCCCGTCAGCCATATAGACTGCTGCCACCCTGGGGTGGGCTCCCAGTGTGGCACCTGGAACTCTGTTGGCGGGGCAGAGTGTGTGCATGGGGGGGAGCTCGAGCACGCAGTATGCGTGTGTGTGTCGGGGGAAGCATGCATGAGCATGCAATCTTATCGCTGCTCACTGAAGTGTAGCTCTCCCTTTCAACTGTATGGCCACTGCATCTTCAAGTGCTGTCATAGACAGCTGCAGCATTCATTGGAGAAATGCGGCCGCGCCTGCAAACACACTGACTGAATTGGAAGATGGGTGCCACACCTCCGAGAACTTGGATGATAGCACTATGTTTCTTGCACATGCGTGCAAGCAACATAAAAAGCTTCTATGCTTTCCCTTAAAGGGAAGTGATATTTTAATTTTATATAATATTGTGCAAAAATTGTCTGTCACAGGAGTGTAAAATACCCCTGGCAGGCACTATGTTTCTTGCACATGCATGCAAGCAACATAAAAAGCATCCATGCTTTCCCTTGAAGGGAAGTGGTATTGTAATTTTATATAATATTGTACAAAAATTGCCTGGCACAGGAGTGTAAAATACCCCTGGCAGCTAAAGAGTTAATGTATTTTCTGAAGCATATTTTACATTTATTGTTTATAACAGGCATTTCAACCTATAGATCTGAAGCACCCTTTAGCTTTACAATATAAAATCAGAACAGATTCAATTTTTTTTTTGCGTTTTGTGCTGAGTATGCACTGCTACCGCCGAGTCGTTTACACTACCCCCAACACACACAACAGAGAAGCCCTGAACTGCTGCTCAGTATTTTTTTTTAATAATTGCGGCATTTGGAAGCTACGACTGGGGAGAGGCACTAAGGGAAAATGAAGATGGAGAAAGGAACGCAAGAAAAATAACAGGAGACTATGTCACGTGTCTGCTACAAATACGCTAATGTATTTCATTTTTTTCTGGAGTAAACACTAATACATTCCTTGACTGCTGCCCTGCCAATATTAGAACAAGTGTTAAAAAGATGTTCCACAATGTGACCGACTTTGGAAACGCTGAACTACATGAACTTCCTTACACCATCACACATCTGCAAATGAATGGCGATTAAGGGATCATCATGAGAAAGGAGATACTATAACTTTGCCTACTTAGCTGGCTCAAAAGCTGCCTGTTTACATTTTATTAAGTTGTACAGCAACGTTTCTATTGTCAGTTTCCTGAAACCTGAATTATATCTGCAACATAACAATATTGAAATGTATAGTTTATAATGAGCTGTTTCTGAATTCGCCCATGAAAAGATTGTAACTGAACAAGCAGGCATTGACAGGGACTGCCTCACCCAGTGTATGAGGGGACCTGTGGCTCCGATGTGGTAGAGTAGCCAGAGACTCAGAGAAACATGCCGAATGTCAGTGTGACGAGAGACCTGCTTGTCCAGGGTCTAGGCCGAGAATACAGTAAGTTCAAGATCGACTGACACTCCAGAGGGAGACGGGTAGCCAGTGGGTATCCTGGGCAATGCTTCTTGTGTCACAGGGTTGTGATAGTTATACAACAGCATTCAGTTTCAACACGCAGGGCAGATGCATCAGCTATTTGGTTATGTGCTACAAATCTGTTTGAGGTTATTGTGGAACGATTTTGACATTTGTGTCCTATTAAAAAGATTAAGTCTGGTGTTATTACGGGTGCAAGTGGTTGTTAGTGTAGGTGAATGGGCATATTAATGTTTGGGAAATCTGGACTGCTGTAGGGTGGAGACAGATCATTTCTGTGCTATTGCATCATGCACGAGTATGCAGTATGCGCGTGTGGGTGTGGGGGGAGCGTGCACGAGCTCGCGATCTTATCACTGCTCACTGAAGCGTAGCTCTCCCTTTCAACTGTATGCCACTGCATTTTCAACTGCTATCATAGACAGCTGCAGCTTTCATTGGAGAAATGTGGCCGCGCCTGCAAACAACACTGACTGAATTGGAAGACAGGTGCCACACCTCTGAAAACTCGGATGTTGGCACTATGTTTCTTGCACATGCGTACAAGCAACATAAAAATGGATGTATTGGAAATAAACTGACAAAGTTTCTTTGTTATGAAGTGGGGAGGGGATTCCATTGAGAAGGAGTGGGATGACTGACAGCTGGTGGGTTTATTTTTGACAGCTGATGGGTTTATTTCTTTGAAAGTGGGGATGGGATTCCTTCAGGTGGGTGGGATGATTAGCAACGTGTGTTGTTTTTTTGAAAAGTCAGGACAAGGATTCTTTTGTAGGGGCTGATTAGCAGCGGGTGGGTTTTTTTGTGAAGCGGGGACAGGGTTTCTTTTGGGGGATGATTGGAAGTAGGACAGTTTCTTTTTTTGTGAAGCAGGGAGTCGGGATGGGCATTCCTTCATGGTGGGGTGGGATGATTGACAGTGGATGGCTCTCTTTGTTAACATTGAGACCCTCTATTTAAAACCTCTGTCACTTACATTGCAGGGTGGACTAGGTGTCTGGTGATCATGGTGCCAATCAGCAGTGCTTACTGGTCGGTGTAGTACAGATCAAAGGCAAGAGCTACCCTTTGATTCAGGCAGCTCATTTCTTTGAACTTCATGAAGTTTCCACCCAGCAAACCCAGAAGAGTCTCATGATCAGCCTGGATCATAATTGGTCTGACACTGTCAAGTCCATTGCAGACTTTCCTGTATTGGAGCAACAGTGACACACCTCTGAAATCCACTATCACAGTACTATGTTCATTTTGCACAAGCACGAACATAAAAATTATTATTCGGTAGTCAGGCTGGTTTCAATTAGTTATTCGACTGAATACAAATAGTTGGGGTAGGCCACTATTTGGGTACAAAGTGAATAAGAGGTGAATTTTCATCCCATCCATAGCCCAAATATGTATTTTGTTCTTGGTGTTGATAACTTATAAAGTGCCCTCCCCCAGAAATTTATTTTCTGAGATTACCAAGAAGTTCAGCTGAGGTTTGAATGTATGCTTGTAAGAGTGTATGTAGAACCCAAGAGGGATCAGTGAGCCGAGTCGACACCTTAGACAGTTCAAAGTTAAGTGGTTGTTTCTGAATAGCCATGGCACTAGGTCAAGATGCTGTAAGTCACAACAGTGCTGTCAAGAATCGTGCAGGAAAAATGGTGCCAACAATAGCAGCGCCCATGAAAAAACGCCATCTGAAACAACAATGCCAATGGTAGCGATACAAAAACAGATGAAGGATTGCTAACATGGCTAAGTAAAAGACTAATTTTGTGTTTTTGTGGGGGCTCTGCCCTAGCACCCCTGATGTGGGGGGCTTCAGCTTTGGGATCTTTACATAATCAACTCTGGGGGGATCTCAGGGATGGGGAGAACCACGGGAGGGGGAGTCAAGTAAAACCAACAGTTGGGGAAAAAAACACTTGGGGATGGTCAAACAAAATTTACAGACATCAGGCAGAATGGAAAATTGTTAGCCCACAACCCGGGACACTGGGAACAGAACTCAGGTCTCCAGGTCTTCTCTGTCCTGGATGGGAGTGCCTTAGCCTCTCCACTACAGGACTGGCTTGACCAGGCACCTCGCTTCCAGCTACTTGTCTCTCTTGTATGCCTTCACAGCTACAGGGGTAGCAGTAACTGGCATGCACTATTCTACCCCTGTCACTGTAAAGGCATATGCGGTATTGGCAGTGCTGTTTTAGACAGTGCCATTCATGAAACACTGTTCTAACCAGTTACCATTAGGGCCATTAGTGGAATCAGTGGAGCTTTAGGGAGGGGTATATTACAGTAGTTAACTCTGGCAACAAGGCAATATCTCTTTCAGCTTGAGATAAACATGGGGAATTTGCAAGGGTATCTAATGTTGCTTTCATTGCCCCTTTTAGAGAGTTAAATGGGAGCGTGCCTAGCACTAGCAACCGGGCAAGAAGGAGAGGTGGAGGAACAATGGGGAAAAATCAAAACAGCCATCACAGAGGCAACAAGCCTTTGTGTGAAGCAAACCAACAAAGCAAAATGAAGGAAAAAACACTATAGTTCTCAAAAGAGGTGGCCGAGAAGGCTAAGGATAAAAAGCTAGCATTTAGGAAGTATAAGGAAACACAGAAGGAGAAGGACAGAGAACTGTACCAATTAAAGCAGAAGGAAATGGGGAAAGCAGTCAGAATAGCAAAAACCCAAACTGAGGAAAAGATAGCCAACTCAGTTAAGAAGGGGGATAAAACCTTTTATAAGTACATTAGGGAGCGAAGAAAGATGAAGGGAGGGATAGTGAGGCTTCATAAAGGGAAGGGAGGATAGGCAGAGGATGACAGTGAAAAAGCAGGGATACTGAATGAATACTTCTGCTCAGTATTCACAAAAGAAGAGGATGGGTAAGTACTTAAATCAAAGAATAGAAGCACTCTGGATAGGGAGGTTGATACCAGTCCATTCACAGAAGAAAGGGTTCTGAAAGAACTATTAAAACTGAAGGTAGACAAAGCAATGGAGCCTGATGGGATTTACCCAAGAATTCTAAAAGAACTAAGGGTAGAACTAGTGACACCACTTGCTACCCTTTTTAACAAATCATGGGAGGATGGTGTGGTACCGGAAGACTGGAGAAGGGCAGACATGATTCCCCTTCACAAAAGTGGGAGCAAGACAGAGGCAGGAAACTACAGACCTGTTAGTTTGACCTCAGTGATGGGGAAAATGATGGAATGAGTGAAGGGAAGAATTGTTGAGTTCCTAGAGGCCAGTGGGGTACAGGACCCAAGGCAGCATGGATTCACAGCGAGAAGGTCATGTCAGATGAATCTAATTGATTTCTTTGACTAGGTGACCAATGTAGTAGACCAGGGAGGAGCTGTGGACATGGCCTACCTAGACTTTAGCAAGGCATTTGACACAGTCCCACACAAAAGATTAATATACAAGTTAGCCAGCCTTAGAGTGGGTCCCAAAGTGGTAGCCTGGGTAAAAAATTGGCTGGACAATAGGATATACAGGGTAATAGTAAATGGAGTTCACTCTGGAAAAGGGGGGTTACTAGTGGGGTACCGCAGGGTTCAGTACTGGGACCAGTCCTCTTTAATGTCTTTATAAGTGACATTGCAGAGGGACTGGAAGGAAAAGCATGTTTCTTTGAAGATGACACAAAGATCTGCAACAGGGTTGATACAGAAGGTGGGGTGGAAAGGATGCAAAGGGACTTGGCAAGGTTGGAGGAGTGGTCAAATGTATGGCAGCTTAGATTCAATGCAAAGAAGTGCAAAGTAATGCACCTGGGAAACAAAAACCCAGGGAAAGGGTAGACAATGGGGGAGTGAGATAACAACAAAAATGGAAAGGGACCTGGGGTACTCATATCAGATGACCTTAAGGTGGGCAAGCAATGTGAGAAGGCAGTAAGGAGGGCTGGTGGGATACTGGGATGCATAGGGAGAGGCGTCACCAGTAGAAAACAGGAAGTTGTTATCCCTCTGTACAGACAGTTGGTGAGACCTCATCTGGAGCACTGCATCCAGTTCTGGAGACCCCATCTCCACAAGGACATAGACAGGATGGAGGCTGTCCAGAGGAGGGCAACTAAAATTGTGCAGGGTCTGCACCAGAAGACATATGAAGAGAGATTAAAGAAGCTTAACATGTATACACTCGAGGGGGGGGGGACATGATAAAAACTTTCAAGTACATCAAGGGAATCAACAGAGTCCAAGAGGGTAGCATTTTTCAGAAAAGGAGATGTGCAAAAACAAGTGGGCACAATTTGAAGATGGGGGGGGAAGGCTCAGAGGTAATGTGAGGAAGTATTTGTTCATGGAGAGGGTTGTAGAAACATGGAACAGCCTTCCAGAGTAGGTAGTGGAGTCAAAAACAGTGGGGGAATTCAAGCATGTATGGGACAAACATAAGGTAGGCTATTGGTTAACTAGGATCTGCAGCCTATCCATTAGGTAGGGAAATGGGCAGACTAGGTGGCCAAGTGGTCCTTATCTGCCATCAAATTCTGTTTCTATATTTCTATGTTAGAGCAGTTGTGCTTGAAATAATAGGAGTGGGGGGCTTTGAACCTGTTGATGCGGTAAAGTCACTCCCTGAATCTACCACTGGATATCTTAATGTAACTCTCCCTACAAATGGGGGTTCCCAAAAAGTTTTCCTTGAGCTTGCCTAAATGCTCACTGCCAGGCTGGTGTCCTGCGTTTTTGCAGTTCAAATGTGATTGCCAGACAGTGCCTATATAGCCTTTGTGTACTGTCGCTTTAAGAGCTGCCTGTATTGCAGTCATAAGTTAAGTAATCTTAAAAGGGAGCTCATTTAGAAGATGTGCTTGTTTGCTGATCATTTATTAGAGTAGTAATAATATTGCATTTCTTATTCTAACCTGCCTTCTTTGCAGCATGGACAGTTCTGTTTCTTTCCATCATCTTGGTCCTGGACTGCTGAAATGGGCCAAGCAGTACATTTGGGACTGTAAAATGGAACCTGCCTACAGGGGCTTGGTGGGGTCAAAATTTGTAGGAATTGTAGTTTTGGGCATTTTGAGCCTAAAATAACCTAGAGGGGAGCTCTTGTTTTGACTGACGGATCAGCCAACCGAACCTTTTGGATCATGGGGAAGTCTCAAACTACTTGCAGTTTCAGTTAGATCTAAGTTAGGAAGTGAAGAAGTAACAGCTCGAGGTAGTTTGAGCAGCAATCCATAGTGGATTTGTGTGGGAGAACTGTGGAAAGGCCTGAGTTTTGGCCTGCATGCCTGCCTGCTGTCCCCGAGAGGGAACTTGTGCCTTTTTTCAGACTGAATCTGAACTTGGAGAATGAAGTAAGCCACTGAATTGTGACCAGGCTCCTACCTGAAGAAGACCGGTAGATTTGCTGAATGCGATCAGCCTGTCTGGACTTCCAGCCACCTCTGAACTCCTGAATTGTGCAGAGACTCTGTAATTGCGACTGGAGAGCGTTTTTCCTGGTACAGTGGAATTTCCTTACATGTGAATGTGTTGTGTGCTTATAGTGGGTTGTGATTTGGTTCCCCACTGTGGTATGAATTGTATTCTGCTTGCTGGAAGCTGCATTAGAATTTCCTTATATGTAAATGTGCTGTGTGCTGCTAGTGGGTTGCGATTTGGTTCCCCACTGTGGTTTGAACTGTATTCTGCTTGCTGGCAGCCGCATCCAGCCCCATGGACTGAATCCAAAATCATCTCCATTGGACCTGGGCCTTGCCACACTGGTCCAGCCTGACTACCCGCTGCACAGAGAATGCCATCAACAAGAGACCTACCTGGGGATCAGCCCCCTGCTCAACACTTGAACAGGAACGCCGCCTCAGTGATTCATGTGGGCCCCGCTTCTCCAGGCACTCCAGCTCAACAACCTGCAGTCTCAATTTCATCCTGCCTGTGTCCAGTATTGGATATTGTGAGTAAACATCAGGGTACCTCCCTGCAGCAACAGCTAAATCTAAAGTGTTCTCATCTGATTGTCTTGTTGCTTTTTCTTTCATGAACTGAGCCCCCGGCTCTGGATTACAAGTAGTGTGTGTTGTGCATGTTGCTTTTTTCCATCACAGGGCCCCAACCAGCTGCAATGTTCCTGGCTAGCACACCATTTTCCTACCTGGGTACCCAGGGTGTGTGACTGGGTGGGGTCTTAAAGTGCATGTGTAACTGTTTGATTAATATAGCCTTTAAGCCAATCAACCTGATCACGACCCTTCCTTGTTCAAGTTCCCTGAATAAATCAGATCTGACTTTTTTTGCTGCATTTAACCTGACCGTGGTTCCAGTTTGGGCCAAGAGTACTGTACTATTGCTATTTACTGTGCATAACCTTGTTTTATAGGGGGTCCACAGGGTTGAGCCAGATGAACCAGCCCTGGTGGTAAGTGCAAACAGTGTGGGTACTGGTATGGTGTACAAGGGGTACTGTGAAAGTGATTATTGTATATTGCTCAGGACACTAGAAGGGAAAGAAGGGGGTTACAGTGTCCCAGAGGGCTGTGCCCAGGTTAGTTTGACCACTACCAACCCTGACCTCCGAGTGGAGTCACCCGTTTCAGAACTCAGGCCCCTTAACCTGCCACTAGCCGCACAGGAAGGGGTAGTAACCCTTGGGATAGAGCCACCTGGGGGTTACATCTTGGAAGCTCACCGCTGGAATTTTGTGCCTTCTAGTGACCAAAAATGACAAATTATTGTTAAAGATTCATGGCTACCACAGTAGAAATTACTTTTTCCAGTGGTTTGCCTTTTTTTTGTGGTGCAATAACATGCAGCACTTTCTCTGAGGTACCCTGAGTCATGGCTTGGAGCTGTGTTTTTGTGGCCTCTGCAGCTCTGCAAATATCAACTGCTTTCTCTAAAGTTAAGACCGACTCTCTCAAGATATGCTCCTTTAATCTGCCATCTGAAATCCCAAACACTATTTTGTCTCTTAACACGATGTTTTGAATTGTACCAAACTCACACTTCTTAGCTATGGTTTTAAGTTCTGTCAGGTACTGATCAACAGTTTCACCTTCTGCTTGCTTTCTGTTCCAAAACTTGCAGTGTTCAAAAACAATTTTTCTGGTGTTGCAAAACACTTTAAAACACTCTAGCACAGGGTCTACATCTTTAGGGCTATCTTCCCCTTCAAAGCTGAAAGTGTTATATACTTACAGGGCTTTCTCCCCAGTTGTATGAAGCAAAATTGCTACTTGTTTTTTTTTTGGGGGGCGGTGGAATTTTCCAACTGCGCCAGATACTTCTATTTAGAGCTTAAACCTCTGTTGCCATCTTCTCCAATTCTCTGACAAATTACCTTGCAGGGCCAAAGGCTCAGGTGGCTTGAATTGCTCCATTTTCTTCTTTTCCTTTTTTTTTTTCTTGTTGCAGAATTCAGCTACCTTACTAAGAAGCTTTTTGGTTCATTGTTTCTGACACCATATTACGTTATGTTATGTTCTTAACTTTTATAATGACTGAGAACACCTGCTGGGTTAACTTCTAGTAGCTTCTAGCTGCTACATTTATTAACTGCATCACACAGGACTCCATACAACACAACATGTCCACCCCACACTAAGACTTCCCCTAGTCACATGATCCTGGCTCTGTGCCTTGTAAATCTTAAAGGTACAGTAGCATATACTACAACATGTACAGTGCAGGCTTTCTCTACCCAATAATGAATGTAGTAATGTTGATAAGTGAATGACTGACAGCTCTGGAGACCCCTGTTTATCCACTGATATACTGTATGTAGAGTGCAAGATGTCTCCTTACTGTGACGTATTTAGTGTTGGTGAAAGGTGAGGGACTAACAACTCTGGAGCCTGAAGCCATGTGATGATCTGAACAGGTGCAAAGTTGGCAGATACAGTGCAGGCTTCCCTACAATATAATGGATTTACTGTTGGTGAAGGTGATGGACTGACATCACTGGAAACTGCAACCCTCAGTTTATCCACAAAGATAAGTACAGTGTGTGTAGAGACAGTGCAGGCTGTTCCTAACCATCATGTGGTTTTTAGTGAAAGTGAGTTGCAAGGACTGACAGTTCTGGAGACTGCAGACTCCTGTTCATCCACAGGTACAATGCACGTGTTCTCCATACTGTGATTAGAGATGTTGAGAAGGTTTACTCCACCTGTGAATTCCCCTTGAAGTCACCAAATTTGGCCCATGAAAAGTTTTGCGAAATTGGCTTCCGGTGCCAAACTTTGCTGGTTAACTTCGAAGTTTAAGTTCGACTTATGTTAATAACTTTGAAGGTAATTGGCGTCTGGTGCCAAAACTTCAACAGTTAACTTCGAAGCTAATTTCAACTTTGTTAGTGACTTTGAAGTTAATGAAAAACATGGTTTGTCACATGATTCACTTACAGCAGGTCACATGGGAAACTCCAGGCAGGCAGGAAGTGAATGTTTCACTTTCATTTCAGCAATTGTATCTGTAGGAGACAATGTGATAGAGAGTCACTGATCACTTGAGCAGCAACATCTTTATATATCTTAACATTTTTACATTTTACACCTTTTGAATTCTATTCTTTAGCATTCTTTACTGTAGTTTCTGAATTTATCAATTTTGTTAGTCTGTGCTGTTTTTTTCTCACTTCTTCTTACTTGCTTTTTTTTCATTTTCTTAAATTTTTTCTTGTCATGGAGGAGCAGCATCAGGACTCAGAGGAGTGGAGACAGGGTGGGGCTGGTGGAGGTGCAGTTATTCACCTTAGCAGGTGTGCATTTACCAACGGGACTGCTGCCCCCCCCAGCTCAGGAAGGGAGTTTTGCTGCTGCAGAGCAGCAGCAGCAAACAACAGCAAGAGAAACAGCAGCAGCCAGAACTGCAGCAGCAGGAAAAACAGCAGCGGCAGCCACAAGTCCCCTCCAGCAGAACTCCGCTGCCTCCTCATCTGGTGCTCCCCCACTCCCACAGTGCTCTGTAGTGTAGGACTTTTTTGAAATCTACCCTGCAGATGAAACAGTGGCCATCAGCAAGGTGTGTGGGTGCTGTGTGAGGTGGGGAAAAAAAGAGGCCGCCTTGGGACTGGTGGCCAGAGGATGCACGTCTGCATCCACCACCTCAATGAGTAGAAGGCCGAGGAGCACAATGTGGCTGCATCACGTGATGGTGGTGGCGGTAATGTCCCTGGGGGCAATGTGGAGCAGCAGGAGGTCAGTGGTGATGCTGCCGGAGTTGTCGCTGCAGCTGCAGGAGTGACTGCAGCAGTACTTGGCCTGTACCTCCCAGACAGCAGCCTGATGACCCCATGGCACCGGCCACATATGGCAATGTGACAGTTTTGTGGGTTGAGGTGCATGATCTGTGGCATGATTTTAAATCTTTTCATCAGGAAGTGATGGATCAGCTGGACAATTGTATGTCCAGCCAGGAGAGGAACCTCACTCTCCTGGCTGAGCTGTGTGGTGGTGGGCATGGCTCAGCTTCTGGCAGTGCTGGTGGGGTTGTCCAAGTGGTTGCTAGAATATGTTTATTTTATATTTAGCTATTTCATAATCTGTGTTTTTAATTTCTCCACTCTCTAGTCCTCCCCATTCTAAATACAAAAATAAAAATATATATAAAAAGTTATAAAAATTAAAAAAAAAAATGTTGTTTTCATGTCTTTTTTTCTCTATCGTCTTTTTTAGTACTGTCTCATTCATTTGGATGTCCCTTGCCTGTCCAGTTCTGTTATTTCTTTAATCCATTTTACACATGATGAACCATTTTCCTTCCTTTTGTTTTTGTTACTGATTCATCATGTGTATTCCCTTTATCCACAAATGCCAAGTGTTTACCACATTAAATAAATTGCTTCCCCATGGTATGTGATGATGCATGACTGGTCGCTGTGTGCAACCACCAACCACCCTTATAAATGCAAACCATAAGACAAACATGAGCTATTCTCCTGAGAAGTTAAACATAAATCTGTTTTAAGCACTCAACATGTTTACTGTGGTCACCAGAAATGTCTCGGTGTGTCCCCAAAGAGCAAACACTTCCCTTCAGTCATGTACTTTTGCCACACACACTGAGAAGGTGGTGAAAAGCAGATGTGAAACTATCAAGAGAACTTAAACATATTTATGGTAGTAAGCATTTTTGGGCCTGCCACCCCAGTGACCCCATCACCACCACCAGCACTTTGCCAGAAATGTGAAGTTGTGTCCCCAGAGAGAAAAATGCTTCCCTTCAGTCAAATAGTGTTGCTGCACACACCTGAGAAGGTGGCGCAAAGCGGATGTGAAACTTGCAAGAGAACTTAAACATATTTATCATACTAAACATTGTTGGGCCTGCCACCCCAACACCACCAGCAGCACTTTACCAGAATGTGACGTTGTGTCCCCAGAGAGAACAAATATCAAGTGGCTGTGTTTTTACATTGAGAATGGAGTAAATAGCTTAAGGAGAGGGTGCTTGGCTGCTGCTGCTGCTGCTGCTGCATGCTGCTGTTGTTCCAGAGTTGGAAAAATGGCCACCTGCTCGTTGTGGATTCATGATAGCACATAGACATAGTGCATAGGTAAGTACATTTGTTTTCTTTTCATTGTAAGGTGGGGGGTTATTGCTGCTGTTAAAAGTCTAATATAGTCATACTGTTCTTTCATTCATTTTCAGTTATTTGTGCTGATAACATCATACTGTTGGACAGCTACAATGTCATGCACAACGTTGGCCAACCATAAAGGTAAGTATTTTTTTGTTTTGGGGGGTGAATTGCTTCTCAACCACAATTGATACATTGATTGTACTTGTTAATCAGTGCCTCTGCTGTCAGGGGTGTCGGCAGGCATATGCACTGTACGCAACAGAGTACAGTAAGTAAAAAAAACAGGCAGGGGCAACACATCAAGCAGGGGCAACAAAAAGAGGAAAGCAAGGACATTATGAGTCACATTGTATCTGTGTCACGCAGAACCCTTTTGCCTTTGTTGTTTGCTATGGGGCACTGATGCCACCAGCCAAATACACAAACAAGCACAACTTACCAGGCAGGCAGAAAAACAAAGGAAGGAGGATTATAGGAGGAAACTGATTACTTAAACTCAGACATGGCTAGCAGAAGGGGGGGCGCAATGGTGTGGTGTGTTAGGGCATATTTTGGTTTATGTTTATATAATGGGGGGGGCAACAGTGCATCACTTTCGAGTACAAGTTTTAAATTCCTGGCTACACCCCTGTCTCCTGTTCTTCCTTACAGATTTTCCTTGTGCCTATATTTTTTTCCAATGATAGGCTTGATTCACCAAGCAAATGATGTTGACTGAGTGACCCTGGGCCAGGGTACATGCTGATTTCTAACTTCCATCAGGCTTGATCCCTGGTATTGCACACACCTTTCAAGGTGATAATTTTTTTGTTTTCTTTTTCTGGAGGCATGGCTATTTTCATTGGCAATTGTGCCAGATTCAATACTCAATATTTCCTATTGCTGTTATAATTTCAGGTACAGTACTTTCAAGACTGGGTATGCACTGCAATATACTTGACATGACTTAACTGAGAAGAGGGAGATGGCTTGCTTGCCTGTAGGATCTCTTCATGCACCATTTCATTCAAATTTCAGTGTAGATAGCATCTGTGAAGACAAGAAAGGATTTTTTGTGAAGGAAAATAAGTAAGGGAGAGGAGAGGAGAGGAAAGGAAAGGGAAGGGAATGAAAGGAAAGGGAAAGGAAAGGAAAGGAAAGGAAAGGAAAGGAAAAACATTAAGTCATAATAAAACTTACTGTCAGAGTACTACTGCTGGCTGTGTGCAATGGTGTATTTTTTGTGCATGTGTATTGGAACCAGCGAAAATCTGTACGAAGAAGAAATGATATGAAAACATTTTAATGCTGCACTGAGTCTTAGGGACTGATTTTCTGGCCCTAGTAGGTTGATAGAAGGGCTGCAGTTTCTGAAAAACACTGCAGGTGTCTTACCATCACATCTGATGAAGAAAGTCCTTGCTGCAGTGCGGTTCCGCATGATGAGGTCTTGCTGGCTTTAGTCAGTCACTTGATATAGACTGTAGGACCATCACTTCCTTGAGCTAACAGTTGCAATGTTGTGGCATGCTGTGTGATAATTCTGGTGAGGAGGACCTTGATGAATCTGGCAAGAGGAGTATTGAGGCGGTACAGAAGGTGGTTCTGTTTATCACATTGGTGGCAATGAATCATCACTATGGTGGTGGAAGTGGTAGCCAATGCTGTTTCATACTTGCTGTGAGGAGGAGGACATAGCTGAAGCAGCACAGGCAGTACAGAGGAGGTAGAGGAGGTGGTTCTCTTTATCACATTTGGGTGGCTGCCGTCTGCCGACTGTGCCTTGCATGTATTGTACATTCATTATCCTTATGAATCGCTACACTGGCTCATAGGTACTACTGTGGTGGTGAAAGTGCTGTGCCATGCTGTTTCTGCCTGTGTTGGAGGATCCAAGTTGACTACACACATGAGATGATAGGAGGAGGAGGAGGAGAAGGTTGAGATGTTGAGGTCACTGCTGCCCAGCCGCAGTGTGTCTTGCTGGCTAGAGTGGGTGTTCATTGTAAGTGGCATGGTGCATTGTTTACTGGTATTCCATTTAATGCAATTAAAAAGCAGCACCCATTAATAGTTGTGCATTTATATATCAGCACTGAATGTGAACTTTATCATTGTTATTCATTTGACAGCCAGGGTTACATGGTTGGGGATGGGTGGGGAGGGAGATGGAGAAAATAAATTGGAGAGTTTGTTATTCTTCCATGTCATCCATGAAGCATCCCTTACAGTCCTCAAAACTGGAATTGTCACCATAGTGGAACTCCCTGTCCATCACTGCTTCACCCATTTCAATGCTGTGAGACAATGATGAGGTACATACCGGTCTGCCAAAAGCACTGACAAGGGACATTATTCTTCTTGATGGAATGTGAGCCTCATTCATTTTGATAAATGTCAGCATGCCAACATTTCTGGCAGAGAGATTGGTGCACCTGTCACTGATAATGGCACCCGCTGAACTGAACACCCGCTCAATGCTGACACTGGAAATGGGCAGCTCAGATATTTCAGGGCAACCGCTGTCAGTGCTGAGCAGTCATTGACATTAATGTCCCAGTATAGCAGTGGCTCATCTCCAATGGTGAGGTTCTTTGTATCTGCAAAATACGCATCTGCATAAGAGGTGCAGGAGAAGCAGTCGCCGCCTATAACGAGGCGATCTCTGGGGCTCTCATCTCCCTTGCACCAGTCTGTGTATGACCCAGATCCTCTCACTTGAGGTCCCCTTTCATTTGATGGGGAGCTCAAGGTAACGAAGATCAAGGGTCAGAGGTAGAGTGCTGCTGCGGGGGGAACGGACTGGAGGCAGACAGACTGGTGCTGTGTTCACACTATATTTTGTACCAGGAGGCAATCAACTGTAAAAAGGCAATGTTACTGTCCAGGGAGACTGCCGCTGGGAAGAACCAACCAGCTATGCTTTTTTGGACTGTGGACAGGCTATTACATCCAGCTTGTCTACAGCCGAAAAAAACATTTCCTGATGCTTTATGCAATGAGTTTGCTCGGTTCTTCTCGGACAGTGTGTCCACTATCAGGCAGAGAATTCCACCAGTGTGCCACAGTGTGGCCAACACTGGTTGCTCTAATTGTCCAAGGTGCATTCTGCCTGGTTGGGGGGAGTTTAAACCAGTGGAGGTGGCCTAGGTCATTGAGGTTGTCTCGAGGCTGAAGCACATATATTGCAAACTGGACCCAGTGCCAACTCATTTTTTAAAAGGGATGTGCTGATCTGTAGGTCTGGTGTTCGCCTTGATTGTCCAGTGTTTTTTGTTGGAAGGGGTCTTCCCAGATGCCTTGAAGGAGGCATTGGTGAGACCCCTTCTGAAGAAAACATCTTTTGACCCTGACGTCAAGGCGAATTACCATCCTGTCTCCAACCTTCCATTTTTGTGAAAGGTTGTAGAGAAGATTGTGGCAGGGCACCTCAGAGCACACCTCATGGCCTTTGATATCTACAAGCTGCTCCAGTCTGGGTTTTGTGCTGGGCACTGTATGGAAACTGCATTCATTTGGGTGTATAATGATCTCCTCAGGGTGAGAGATCGAAGAGAGGGGACAGTTCTCGTTCTCCTTGATCTCTCCTCAGCTTCTGACACAGTGAACCATTGTGTGTTACTTGACCACCTGAGGGAATTTTGTGGACTCACCAGCATTGACATCTGCTGGTTTTAGTCCTATCTCACAAACAGGAGGCAAAGGGTTGTGCTGAGGAATTTCTCCTCCTCCCGTAGCCTTCTATCTTGTGGAGTACCTCAAGGTTCGATCTTGTCACCAGTGTTGTTTGCTGTGTATATGCTGCCCCTGGGCAAGATCATTAGGAAGTATAATCTGGATTTTCATTGCTATGCTGATGATACCCAGCTGTATCTATCCTTTGCCCCAAGACCAATGGTGTTGGCAAGCATATGCAGTGTACGCAATTACATACACTTTTCTGTGCAGGGGGGTGCTGTTTTCAGAGTGTTCTGCCCCGTCCTGCCTGCTCCCTTTGTCGGCAGTTTTTTGCTGCCGTTGTGATGCTGGAAAATATCAGGCCAAATCCAAAGTAAAAGCATGGGGGGGTAGTTTCAAATTGCGCCTACACAGAAATACCTTCAGTCCTCTCTGCCAGCCATGCTGCGATCACACAATAGTTGGTCTCCAAAACAGTCACTCCCAAAAATACTGATCCCATTCTCCCGAATGCTATAGCCATTTTCCAACTTTCCTGGTTATGTTGTAAATCCCCTTAACAGAATGGACCGAGCGTGTAACGTCACAGTTGATGATGTATGTGCCCTCACACCCAATGGCAGGGCACTGCTCGGTCCGTTCCTCTTATTCACACCTCTGCCCCCTCGGACCTGAACTTTTCTGTCCCCATGCAGGTCCGAGGTAGTACAATAAAAGGATCCTCTCCGGTGCTCAATGCTCATTCTGTAGCTGAGGAGAGTTCCAGAGCACCGAAGAGAAAACCATGGATAAAGCTGCTATCTGACCTGACGTCCGACTCCTATCCTCATATCCTGAGTTAGCTGCCATCTCCGAGAGACCATCCAGAGAGAGCGCTGCATCGACAGCCAGACACTAACAGTGCTGTAGAGGAAAGATGGACAGCTGTTGTTGGCTGTTGCTATTAAATAACTTGCTAAAGGAGCTTAATCACTTTATTTACTATTGACTTTTTGAGTAAAATAAAGAGCAGCACCTTAAATTGTTACTAGTGACCACCAGCCAGAGCAGTGCAGAAGACACAGCAACAGCAGTGAGGAATCCTGATAATTACATATTTTGGGACCAAGCCTCCTCCATCTGCATAGTTTATGCAGGTAAGTTATTTTTTTATTTTATGATGGTCTGGTCCCCAGCAATGGTGTCAGGAGAGCTAGGGTTCCCTAGATGGGCCTGTAATTTTTTAAGGTTTGATTGGCAACCTTGCCAGTGCAGTGAAGTCCTTAACAGTTGAATGTTTACCTGCACTCAGAAAAGGATTAAATAGAAGAGCAACAACAAGGCAGACTACTGCTGGAGCTGAGAGCAAAAGTAGTTTGGGTTCAAGCTGACAAACCCTGCACTCTGCTTTTGGTTGTCACTGGTCTGAAGCAGAGGAGAGGAGGTGTTTACTCGTTTCAAGCAGGTTGGGGCTGTGATTATTTACAGCCTGGCAACAGCCCTATATACTTTTCCGGGGGAGGGGGCACAGAATGTGGCGAGGGTGCTAGAAGAAACTAAGTGGGGGGAATGTATGTATAGTTTCTGGGATGGGGTGGATGGGCCGTACTTGTACAGTGAGTGGGTGGGGGTTAAAAGTAAAAACAAAATGTTTTAAATGATAGGAAAATTTTGGCAATCAAAGTGGTGTCAAAGTCAGAAAATTCACATTGCTAGCCACAGTATGAAGTTTCCAACTTAGATACATAGATACATAGACAGTGTCGGCAGATAAGGGCCTCTGGCCACCCAGTCTGCCCATTTGAGCTTATAAGTTCAGTTTATGTTTTCCTAGAAGTCTGTTGCCCCTTACCCCTGATCTCCAGAATTCCTTTACGTCTATCCCATGCATTCTTAAATCCCGTGATTGTTTCAGCCCCCACCACTTCCTCTGGCAGGGTGTTCCACTTGTCCACCACCCGTTCTGTGAAGAAATTCTTCCTCACGTTTCCTCTGAATCGTCCTCCCTCCAAATTCATCCCATGCCCTCTAGTCCTGGAACATCTTTTTCACTTAAAAATAGTGTATTCCTGCACCCTGTTCCTCTTTGTAAGATACTTGTATGTCTCTATCATATCCTCTCTCTCCCTCCTCTCCTCCAGGGAGTACATGTTCAGTTCCTTCAACCTGTCCTCATAGGACTAATGATGCATTCCATGCACCATCTTTGTTGCCCTCCTCTGAACCTTCTCTACCCTGTCTATGTTCTTACATAGGTAAGGTCTCCAGAACTATACATTGTACTCCAGGTGGGGCCTCACTAGTGTCTTGTATAGTGGAATTATGACCTCCCTTTTCCTGCTGGTGATGCCCCTGCCTATGCATCCCAGCATCCTATTTGCTTTACCTGCGCCTTGTCACTGTTTCCTACCTGAGGTCATCAGAGATGATAACCCCAAGATCCCTTTCCTGCTTGGTGCATGCTATATCCTCACCCCCCAACGGATATATTGTGCCAGGGTTTTTGTGTCCCATATGCATTATCTTGCACTTCTTTGCATTGAATTTCAACTTCCAAATCCCTGACCATTCTTCAAGTTTCTGCAGGTCCCTTCTCATTCTGTCTACACCCTCTGGTGTGTCTACTCTGTTACAGAGCTTTGTGTCATCAGCGAACAGTGAAATTCTACCTTCTAGGTTCTGTGCAATGTCACTGATGAAGATGTTGTAGGACCGGTCCCAGCACTGATCCCTGTGGTACCCCACTGGTCACTCTTCCCTCTGTGGAGTGACAGCCATTTACCACCACCCTCTGTGTCCTGCCACCCAGCCGGTTACCTACCCACCACACTACTGTCCTGCCCACACCCATATTCCCCAGTTTGTATAATAGTCTTCTGTGTGGCACAGGGTCAAAGGCCTTGCTGAAGTCCAGATAGACCATGTCCACTGCCCTCCCCTGATCCACCTCCCTAGTCACCCAGTCAAAAAATTCAACGAGGTTGGTCTGACATGACCTCCCCCTGGTGAAACCATTCTGCCTTGGGTCCTGTGGTCCATTGACAACCAGATGTTCCACCAATCTCTCCTTCAGTAGTGCTTCCATGATCTTCCCCACTACCGAGGTGAGGCTGACTGTCTGTAGTTCCCGCTTCCTCTTTGTTCCCACTTTTGTATAAGGGGACTACATCTGCTGTCCTCCAGTCTTTGGGTACCTCCCCTGTTTCCAGTGATTGGTTAAACAGGATAACCAGAGGTTCAGCCACCACCTCTCTTAGTTCTTTAAGGACCCTGGGGTGCACCCCATCTGGCCCCATTGCTTTATCAACTCTTATTACTTCCAGTTCCTTCAGGACCCTTTCTCGTGTAAAGGCACTTGTGTCCATTTCTGCACCATTCTCACCCCTTGTACTCCCTTCAAACCCATTATCCTCCTCTTCCTCAGTAAAGACTGAGCATAAATACCTGTTCAATATGTCAGCTTTACTATTGTCATCCTCCACATGGCCCCCATCCTCCCCCTTCAGTCTCACTATCCCTCCCCTTGCCTTTCTTTTTTCACTTATGTACCTGTAAAAGGTTTTGTCCCCTCTACCCACTGATTTTGCAATGTGTTCTTCTGTCTGAGCTTTGGCTTTCCTTACTGATCTCCCTGCCTCCCTTTGCTTCTCCTGGTTCTTCTCCCTATCCCCTTCTGCCTGTGTCTTTTGTATTGCCTGAATGCAATCTTTTTGGCTTTCACTTTCTTTGCTACCTCTTTGGAAAACCATAATGGTCTCCTCTTCCTTTTCCTCTTGCTAACCTGCTTAATACATAATTCTGTTGCTCTTGTAATCCCCATTTTAAATACTGCTCACTGTTCCTCAACCCCTGATTCCTGCCCCATTCCCCTTAATGCCTCTTTCAAGTATCTCCCCATTTTCCCAAAGTCTGCCCCCTAAAATCCAGGATCCGTATTTTTGTGTGGTTTGGTTCTGCTCTTTCTGTGATTTCAAACCACAATGACTGGTGGTCACTGTTCCCCAGGCGCTCCCCCACTGTTACCCCCATCACACTATCCCTGTTTATGAGCACAAGGTCCAGTATTGCCTTCTGCCGAGTTGGTTCCATGACCAGTTGCTTGAGGAAGGCACCCTGAAAGGAGTCCAGGATAAATCTGCTCCTAGTTGATGCTGCTGCTGCTGGGATGCTCCAGTCCCCATCTGGAATATTGAAGTCTCCAACCAGTACTACCTCACCCTTGTCTGCCATCCTTTGGATGGCTAGCATCAGCTTTCTATCTGTTTCTTTCTCCTGGGCTGGTGGTCTATAGACCACACCTGTGCGGATGGCTGGCCCCATTTTCCTTTCCAGCTTAACCCACAGTATCTCTCCCCCATTTTGTTCCTTCTGGATCTCTGTGGCCCTTATGTCATTTTTCACATAGAGTGCCACTCCTCTTCCCTTCCAACCTGCCCTGTCTCTTCTGAATATGTTGTGGCCAGGTATGGCCTTCTCCCAGTCATGGTTATCATTACACCAGGCTTCAGTGATGGCCACAGTGTCCAGGTCTGACTGCACCATGACAGCCTCCAGATCTTCCATCTTGTTGCTAAGGCTCCTGGCATTTGCACACATGGCTTTCCATGATTTGACCTCCCTAGACTGTTTCACTGTTCTACTCCAGCCCCTTCCCTGGTTGTCCTTTATCCCTGGTTGTCCTTGCTGTTTGCCCTTCTGCTGAATTTTGCCCTTTTTCTGCCTATCCACCTCTTGGGCGCTAATCTCCATTTTTTGCACACTGCTTTGTAGAGATAGCCACTCCTCTGGTTCACTGGTTCCACTGCTAGCTGTGGGGGTGAGCAAGTAGGTACCCTCCTTGCTGACCTGCCACACCCCCTTTGCTAGTTTAAATGCTTGTCAATGTAGTATTTAAACTTATCATTGAGTGCTTGGATTCCCCTCCAGGATGGATGCAGGCTATCAGGCTTGAACACTCCTCGATCCCTCCAGGTGGGTCCCCAGTCACCAATGAATCCAAACCCTTCCTCACAGCACCAGTTCTTCAACCATGAGTTAAAGTTCCTGGTGCATGCACCCCTATGCTCTCCCTTGCCTCTCGAGGTAGTACTTTGAGAAAGTGACAGAAGTAGCTACTTGCTTGAGACCCCTCCCAATTTCCTAAACTCTTCCTGAACTTCCTTTGGCTCCCCATTTGCCAGGTCATTAGTACCTAGGTGGATAATGACATCCAGCTCACCCTCCCGTCTTGCCTTCCCAGTGATTCCCATGATCGTCCTTCCATCTCTCCATGCCGTGACTCCTGGTAGGCACCTCACCTCCCTGTCCTCCCCCTCCTGTGTTCCTAGCTGGATCCCTCTTATGATGAAGTCCTCCACCAGGATTCACTTCCTCCTCCTCTGGGGTCCACTGCTTTCCTTGCTGAGGTCACCTCCTTGGCTAACCTCCACATCCTTTCCTTCCACTTCTCTGGGTACCTCTGTTTGGTTGTCCCCGTTTGCCAGTGTGGCATATGAGTTCTTGAGTGGAATAGGATCTGGGATGTGCCTCTGCCTGACCACTCTAATCCTCCCTGAGCCCACTGTCATCCAAGTGCTCCTTGTTCTCGGCATCCTTTGAGGCAGTTGCATTGGACTGGGTGGTCTCTGGATAGGGGTGATGGTACTCCTGACCCAGTTTACTTCCGCTCTGAGTCTGGCTACCTCATCCCACAGTCCCGAGAGATGCATGCAGATAGGGCAGCACCTCAGTGTCCAGAAGGTCTGCCTGAATATGGCTGCCCCACAGCCACTGCATTGCACCACTCCCCACATTATACTGCAATTATACTGCTATTCTACTACTTGTCTGCTACTGAAGCTCTCCTAGTTCCCTTTTTATTAATTTACTGTCCTAAAAATCCTACCACTGATCCTCAGATATTTTTCTTTTAAAAAGAAAATAAACCAATAAATAAATAAATGAGTCAAAACACTTGTCGTGCTGAGGGCTTCTTCTCCTTATGCCCTCCTACTCCACACTCCTTACTATACCCTGTGTTTAGCTCCTGTCAATCAGATTTAACAGGGCATAAAATTAAGAGTTGGGGGAAGGGGGGGCGAAAATTTGCAGCAATTAAAGACAGCAAAGAAATACACCACCACTACGTTTTAAATTTTCCACAGCCCAAAAACAATGCTAAGTAAAGACAACAAAGAAAGTACAGTGTCACTAAAAGCCCACAATCTAAGTTTAAAAGAAAAATAGCAATTACCAGTTACTGTAAAGCACTGAATTGAATATGTTTTCTTCCCCTTCTGGCTTTTTCTGAGAAAATAAAACTCACTTGCTACCTCAACTCTGACTAAGCCCCACCTCCAGTTATCACGTAGTAGAGGTCAGAGATCAGACAATTAACACCCCTCACCCAAACTACAGGGCAAGTCAGACAAGCCAAGACTAAATTTGCAGCAATTAAAGACAGCAAAGAAATACACCACCACTACGTTTTAAATTTTCCACAGCCCAAAAACAATTCTAAGTAAAGACAACAATGAAAGTACAGTGTCACTAAAAGCCCACACTCTAAGTTTAAAAGAAAAATAGTAATTACCAGTTACTGTAAAGCACTGAATTGAATATGTTTCCTTCCCCTTCTGGCTTCTTCAGTGAAGTCTTAATTCACTGCACCTGTACATGAAAGCTATCCTGTATAGTAAGTTTTATGGTTAATTTCATTTAGTTTTTGCTGACTGGCAAATGAGGGTTAGACAATGTTGCCTATTTTCAGCCTCATCCGGGTGGGTTGGGGGATGTTACAGATGCAAACCAACTGAAATTGAACCAGATTAAGCTGTTGGTGTTTTTTTAGTGACTGGAGAAAATTTGGCCAGAATAGCAGGAAGCTTCCCCTACTCTTTTTGAAAAGTGCCATGAGAGATCTTTAACGTCCATCTGAACAACCACCAGAACAGGCTGACAGAACCTCAGTTCAATGTCTCGTCTGAATGATGGCATGGCACACCATGACAATAAAGCACCCTTTTAGTACTGCACTTTGGTGCCAGCATTTATCGTATGAGCCCAATACCGGTGTGGGACTAGAAACCATAGCCTTCTGACCCAGAGGCAGATGTGCTACCAACTCAGGCATCTTTTTTTTTTTTTAGAATTTTTGCTACTGTTAAGTCTGCATAGTATCATCATCTCTGTTTAAACAGCAGCCACCCAGTTCTGGTGTTTAGATCACAGTGGAGTGTGTGAATATTTGCTTCAAGTATGAATTATGTAACTGGGTCACTGGACCAGTATAGCTTTCAATGACAGTAAGTGATAGTGTAGCACTGAATAATTAAGACCCCAGCAGCAGTCAGACTTCCAGTTAGTTCAGTCCATGAGGGTGGGTAATAACCTGGACAGGAAGGAAGGAAGTGAGAGACAGGGGAGAGGGAAGGGAAAGAGGAGTGGGGGGAAGCCAAGGCAAGCCGGGGGGGCTAAACCCCTTCAGGATGCTGGGAACCCAGCAAAGGGGTGTTTACCTGGACATGAAGGAAGTGAGGAAGAGGGGAGATGGCAGAGGAAAGAAGAAGGGGCAGAAGGCAAGGTGGGGAAGTACACCCCAAGGAAGGTAGTGAGACAGAGAGTGAGGGGGGGGATGGGGAGGTGGTAAGGAAAGCTGGTGAAATTAACCATCATTAGGATGCTGAGAACCCTGTGAGGGAAGATTGTGCCTGGAAAGGAAGGAGGAGGAGAGAGAGAGAGAGAGAGAGGGAGTGGGGGGGTAAGTAGGGGTGGCAGAGGCTACTGTCAGAGAAACTGGAAGAAAATGGATGGGGATGTTCAGGATTGGAAAAAGGAGGGCTAGGATGGGAAGGGTTTAGGTGCAGGTGCAACTGTGAACAGTGTTCTTCCAGAGGAGAAGGGCTAGTGAATGACGAGACTGAGTGGAGCAAATTTCAAGAGGAAGGAATTCCAGGTATTAGGGAACTTAAAGGAAAAAGCGGCACAACCTGATGAGGTTCACCAAGGGGGGGAGGGCAAGGGTACAATGAGTGGAATTGCGGAGGGTATTGGAGGAGGTAAACTATGTAATATTGTACACTGAATTCCACTGAATGGTGATTTCCAGTATCATGGAGTACTAAGGCACACCCTGTTCAGTTCAAACTTCACAGAATGTCTGTTGCTTTTATATACCTATGGAAGTGGTTGGTTATTCTTTGTGCTGTTGCAATTAAAATTGGTGATGCTCTAGTTTCTGTACAAGGATTGGCGGACAACTTAACTCAGTGTGGGTGCAAATCAGTGACCATTTACTCTTTCCCCCCTATAGTCACTTTCACTGAAAGCCTTTACTGTTAGACCTGTGCTCTGTCACTGTAATTCATACTGATAATTCAGTTTGCAACCATATATTCATCCCAAATTTTCTCTAGAGTGATGTCTCTTTTCCAGAGTGGCATTAAGTATTGGCACCCCCCAACCCATATTGCCTTTTTGATGTAAAATTAGACTGCTGTGATTCAGAGAAAGGGACCAGTGTGTGAGGAGAGGCAAATACTCCTGTGCTGATGTGCTCATCCACATAACTGATGTGAAGTGTACAACCCCACTCTCTGCCTCCTTTAGTGCCCATATGATACAGGTTTTGACTGCCTGGAAAATATATGAAGCTACTCTATGGGTAAATGTAAACAATGATAGTATTTCATATCTGGTTGTAAAAATAAGAGCAGCTTTCAGAATTCCATACTTTCCACAGCTGAAATGGGCTGTATATTTGTTCTTATCAATTCACAAATAAGTTGTGTAATTTTGGAAGTGGTCAGATGCTTGAAGTCAAATTTGTTCTTCTGATGAAAATTGTTTTGTTTTTTCATTTTCTATTTTTCCCCACTCCTACTGCCCCAGTCTGACCTATCTCTCAGATCCCTCAAGCCACTCATGCTCCAACTGTCGAGGAGTCTGCTCCTAGAGTACACACTAACACACACTCCTATTTTTACCTCAAACCCCTGGATAGACCCCCCCTTCCGGGTGGGGTAATGGAGGGAGAGGGACCCTCCTACCTTCCTCAACCTAAGAGGAGTGTGGCACAATGGAGTCTTCCCTCTGAGCCTGTGGGTGCGTGGCAGCATGGAGAGATCATCACCAGGACTGGCTAGAGCCATTTTCCTCTGCTCTTGCACTCCCATCCAACATCAGTGTGGAAGCAGCCAATGAGATAGATGTACGTAGAGATGCACCTCTGCTCAGATCCCTGTCAATGTCGGCTCCCCCCCTCACTACGTCTGATGCTTTCCCCAGCCACACTGCCAGATACCAGTGGCCACCAAGAGGTGTCAGTATCATGGTGAGCCAGTTCCCTCCCCTCCCAGGAGAAGGAAAGCAAGCTGTCAGGCACTCAATCCTTCACCACTCCTGCCAACCCCCTGTTGGCCCGTGCTTGTTCCTGAACACGGGTTGCCGGCATGGTGCAAGGTAAGGCACAGTGCCTCAACCCTTGGCACCATTGTGCCAGCGAATATTATAGATTTTAGCTATATAGTCTAAATAGTATCTTGCATGGAAGCAGGGAAGTATGGCTTGAGATGTTTGTGGGTGTTCAGGGGGGTGGAGAATGCTATGACAAAATTATATGTGCACTGCAGCATATAAAGAGACAAGAGGGAGGTTAGTGCCTGAATGCTCATTAATGTACAGCTATCCAATGTATGCTATTGTGAGTAATGACTAGAGGAACTTCCTCAAACCTTTACTCACAAAAACATACATTCAGGCAGTAGTGTCCCGCTGTCTTTCTATATATGCTGCAGTGCACATATAATTATTATTTTTCAGGAGCACATTCTCAAACATAGATATACATGGTCAAAACAGTGTGGGAACCATTGTGTTTACCTGTTCAAAGTTTATTGTGTGTGTGTGTGTGTGTGCGTGCGTGTTGCAGGGGGGGAGCTACAGGAAAAAAACTGTGGGAATTGGAAATCTGAGTGAAATTATAAATACTAATGTGGCACTAAATATTAGCTCTGGCATTATATGGAGAGGCTCCCAGTGTAATGTCGGAGACAAGTATTGCTTTGCCATAATAGTATTTATAATGTCATTCTATATTTTGGCACTGGCAAGCCTCACTGGCATGCCCAGTTTTGGAACTGCCATGCTGGTTCTTTTGTACAAATTGTCCTAAAAAAAACTCTGGCCCCCTTCTGGAGCACATATGGACTTGGATGAGGGATGGGTACATGAAGCTATGTGAAGATGCTCAACCTGCAAGTGCAACTGGTTTCATAAAGTTCCAGGTGTGGATACTTAACCTCCAGTGACCATCCTCCCAGCTACTAAACCTGTACTTCTGACTCTCTGGGGGAGGATGGACAATGCAGGGAAAATAGCCATGCCTGGACCTTGATGAAACCAGGTGCACACTTGCAAGTTGGGCATCACACAGCTTGATGTACCCCTCTCCTGTCCCAACCCGTATGTGCTCCAGAAGGGGGGCTTCCTCTCTGTAATCCCTCCAGTACAAGGCAAGTGCCTGATGTGAGAAAATAACCCGCAGCAGCCTTGTGATATCCCAGCCTCAGAGGTGAGTGTGCTACCTGGTGGGCCACTGAAACTGCTTTGCTCGTTAGGTGTGTGTGTGTGTTGGCCTAGAGTAGAGCCATACCTCTCAACCTGTCAACATTAAAAATCCTAGCACCGGCCTTCAAAAATCATAGCAAAGGGCCAGAATGTGCAGCACTTTCTTATTTTAAACAATGTTATGTCTACATATAGTGTGCCCCATATACTTAGTGATAAGGAATGTTTCTATCAACTTAGTTCAATGATTTAATAGTCTGTGTCCAGAAATAGCTTCAACATTATGAGGAACATCAGTAAACTTGTGAGGAGCAAGGGTAACTTTGAGTGTGAAAATCATAGCGCTATGTGGAATTCATAGCATTTGAGAGGTATGAGTAAAGCAGGGAACTGTTACTCAGGCCCTGGTATTGTGAACATTGGGGTAGGGGAGCGTTGGTGAAAAGCAGTGCCACTTCAAAGCCCTCCCCTGTGGGCACTGTATGAAATAGTTACACTGAAACAGTACTACATGGTCAAACAATTCTTTTATTTTTGACTAGTTACAATTTTATGAAAAACAACTTCTGGATGATTGTTGCAGCCTTTCAAAATGTGTTAAATGGTGTGTTATTCAGCAAGTTCAAAACTCATTAGCAGTTGCTTAACTGCAATCTGGAATGACTTCAGCACAACTGGTAACAATTTCAGTGTAACGTGCTAAGCATTCGTTAAGAAAAAAAGTGTTAATGTGTGTTTGACACTAGGCTGCTTCATTAAATTTACCTTTGCTAGTGTTTCTAAAACTTCAGCCTTATAGCTGATATCATAGTGCAGGACACAGCATTTACTTCTGGGTTCCATCCTGGCTTTTGTGAACTGTTGCTGGTAACTTGCTCACTGGGAAAGCAGTGATCTGTTAGACCAAAACTGTAAGTTGAAAATTAATTACATTTATATTGTGTATTTTTTATTCCATCTTGCAAGATGCTAAGCAGTATTTCTCACTGGTTTTGTCTTTGTCTTGCTAGGATGAAATCTGCACAGAAGAGAAAACAAGTGTCTGGTGCCCAGCAGAGGAAGGCAAAATGTGCCCAGCAAGAGGAGACAGCACAACTGTCAAAAGTTATGGCCTTTTTTCTAACTCAGTAAGTAAAAAAACAATAATCATTAGTTTTAAACAGGTTTCTTGTAAAGAGGGATTATTACCTCCCTCTTACAGCTTATGATACCCCTGCTAATACACCCCACCATTTCTCTAGCCTTACCGAATGCTTTAGTGGTCTGCTTGGATGACTTCAGGTCATCTGTGATGATGATGCCCAAGTCTCTTTCTCCCCTTGTGATTGTCAGCAACTCTCCTCCCAAACTATAGGTGGCTTCAGGGTTTCTCTTCCCTAAGTGCATGATCTTGAACTTCTTCGTGTTAAAACCCCATTTGACACCCTTCTGACCATTTTGCCAGTTTATCCAGATCTCTTGCCATTCTGCACACCCCACCTGGATCATCTACTCTGTTGCAAATCTTGGTGTCATCTGCAAACAGACAAACCTTACCCTCCAGTTCATCTGCAATGTCACTGATGAAGATATTGAAGAGGACTGGCCTCAGGACTTATCTCTGAGGCACACCACTTGTGACTTGCACACCTCCCACCCCGTGTCCATGGTGCTGAGCTGTGGGCCCTGCCCTACCTCCTCCTCAGTCCCTTCCATTTCCTGAAGGCCAGCCTTTTGGCTCTGACCTTTTCTGCTACTGTTTTTGAGAACCAAACTGGTGTCCTTCTTTTGCTCTTGCTTTTCTGTCTAACACAATGGGATGTTGCTTCAAGTACTGCATCTTTAATGCTTGCCCACTTTGCCTGTACCCTCTCATCTGTATTTCTTCTTGCCAGGGCCAGCTTAACTCTGATGGCCATCTTATCAAAGTCTGCCATTATAAACAGCTAGTTATAACAGAAACCTATAACCAGGTTTCCCAATGGGGGGAAAAACGTTCACCGGGTGTTAAATTTATTTATTGAAATGTCAGCTATAATTTATTGCAATATAACTAGTACACCTTTGTGATTTTCTCTTGTAGGAGTTTTGTTGTCCTATTTACTGTACACTAGGATCCCTTTCTTCTATTCAGTTGTCCTTCTGTGTAATTTATCAATTGTGGTAAGTCTATGGCCATGTACTGGTAAAGGAACATTGTATCAGCTAAAGCACACAAATTATATACTATGTTTTATTGCATTCATTACACACTCAGTTGTGTTGCAATTCACATTCACACTGTTGTTTCATTTCAGGCATGTTGAAAAACCTGCACACTCTGTGGCACCTGCAAAGTGACCTGAAGGACCATGCTCAACTTGGTAAGTCATTTTTACAGTGTATGATAGGTTTTTTTTTAGTTTTGTAATGCTGCTGTTCCTCTCTGACATTACTGTTCTTTTTTTCTTTTTGTTTTCATTTTAGGTGTGCTATTGGCAAGGAACTGGCATCTACTGGAGTGCCAGAAGTTGATCTCCCTGGAGAACCAACTGCAGTTCCTGTATGTGGTACCCTAACCATCCCTTGTGAAGCAGTTCCTCTAACTAGAACCTCATCTTTGGCTGAAGAACCGTTCACTTCACAGAGCAGATAAGGAACTCTAACTGGAGCCCCATCAGTGTGTGATGAAGAACGTGCAACTCAGCAGAGCAGTAGCATGGACAGTGTTCCAAGAGGAGAAGATCTCCATGCACAGGATGAGAGTGACATTGGGTTCTATGACTGCCACACACTGACAGAAGTCCAAAAGAAGACCATCTTAACAAGCCAGTGGCAACCAACATCAAACTTCCAGTTTTCAAAAAGAAATATGAAATTGGGCAGTGGCCAGCAGCAGTATCGACGTTTCAATCCCCAGCTGCTTCAATAGTACAATTTCACACAATACTCTAAGCATCTGGATGCAGTGTTCTGCGGACCGTGCTTTGTTTTCAACTCCTGCAAGGAAGCAGTGTTGGTATTGATGCCAATGACTGACTGGTCCAATGGGAAAAAGATTCTTGAGAGGCACAGCAAGTCTAAAGAACATGACAATGCCACAGCAAGGGCAGATGCATTTATAAGTGTATGTAATGGAAGACAGACATCTGTCATCAATCTCTTCTGAAGCAGGATCAGAAAACGACCGAACGTACAAGACATGCTTTGCGTCAGATTGTGAAAATCCTTCTCCTTTGTGGCAGAAATAATGTAGCGCTGAGAGGCAAGCTTCAGACCACTGGGAATTTCAATGCACTTCTACAGTACACAACTGAATTGGACATGGTCTTCAAAGAACACCTGGAATTTGCACCACGAAATGCACAGTACGCATCGACACAAATTCAAAATGAGCTGATACAGCTGATGGGCCTGCAGATTCAGAGAAAACTTCTGGTACAAGTAAAAATGGCAAAATTCTTCAGCTTAATTGCAGACGAGACTGCTGACATTTCCATGAAGGAGCAGATAACCCTGGAAGTGCCATATGTTCATCAAAATGGAAATGGAACCATGGAACTGTGAGAAGATTTTATAGAGTTTGTGGAAACTTTCACCACAACTGGGCAAGCACTGGCAGAGCTTTTCTTGCAAAGACTCACTGCTTGGGGCATAGAGAAGGAATACATGAGGTGCCAAGGTTATGACTGAGGCAGCAACATGAGTGGGCAAATCAGTGGAGCACAAGCCAGAATCTGTGCAGTCCTTCCAGAAGCCACCTCACTGCCTGCAATGCCCATAAATCTGAACACAACAATTGTTCATTCCTGTTCAACATGACAGATTGCAAACATGTTTGACACATGCTGAAAAGTAATAGCAGCACTGAAATCCTCTCCCAAACGCAGCAATGTGTATTTAACAGAAGTAAATGAATTCATGAACTTGCCATGTGACTAGGAAGATGAGGAAGAAGACAGAAATACATCCTTCCCTGCCCCAGGGAATACATGATGGATGAGCCAGGCAGATTCACTTCGATGCTTCAAAGCAAAGTATGTTGTGATCATCAGCACCTTGGAGAAAACTGCAGAGTTTGATGATGATGCCGAAAGATTTCTGTTTTCTATTATGAAATTTGATTTCCTCGTCAGTTTGGTGTGTGTAGAGTCCATACTGGGACTCACAAAACCTCTTTATTTGTACCTGCAACATGAAGATATCGACTTGATACAAGCATGTGAAGAAGCAAGTGTTGTAGTGGAGGCACTGTGAAGCATGAGAGTGGACGTTGATAACTACATGTTCTGCACTGTATGCCGAGGTGAAACGTCTGGCAAATTCTGCATTTATTGAAGAATCTATGCCACGGATATGTGAAAGACAAACTCAGAGGAGTAATACTGGTGCATCAGATCCACAGGAATACTACAGAAGAAATGTCTCTATTCCTTTCTTGGACCATGTTATTTCGGAGTTGACAGAGCAACTGCTTGAATGCCGCCCACGTTTTCTTGCTCAGTACTTGTTATCAAACAAATTGCATGTTATGGACACTAAGGACATGGTGATAGCTGTGCATAATGCGTACAAGAGTGACTTCTTCAGTCTGGACAGCTTTCAAGCAGAACTGCAGAGATGGAAGGCAAAGTGGGTGCTTGTCCCAAAAGTAGAATGGCCAAACAGCATTCTCACTACATTGTCTCAGCTAAATCCTGTATTCTACCCAGATATCAACCCAGCTCTTTGTGTTTTGTCCACAATGCCAGTCAGTGTTTCTACAGCAGAGAGATAATTCAATGCACTGCGAAGAATTAAAACCTGGCTATGGAACTGCATGGGTGAAAGTCGGCTTACTGTTTTAGCACTGCTGCATTTACATCAAGATATCCCAGTCGACGTGGAGCAAGTACTGAAGGATTTTGACCCTTGTAATGATCGTCAGATTAATTTTGCGCCAAGGTGACCTCTGCCAATGGAGATGGCTTTTCTTGGGTCTGTGCTGTGGTTTGATGCATTGTTTGTTTCTTGCTGTATACGTAGCAGATGGAGGATAAATTGATTAGAACTTTTGTTGATGTGGTAGTTTGTCATTTTGGGTTTGAGTGAGTGCATGAATGATTTGGTATCGTGTCTTCAGGAAGAATATACAAATTTTCAATAAGTTATTATCTATTCCACTACACAAAACTGTGTTACAGATGTACAGTATGTTAAATAGTTAATATTTACAAAATTTATATGCATGATCATAAAGCACCAGCAGAGCAAGTATATGCAGGATTATAAACCTCATGGAATGTTCAGCAGGAAATCTTACGTTCTGATTGGTCCACTAGTGGTCCTAGTGGGCTGCTAGTATGAACAGAATGCAGGACCTACTGCTTGGGTGCAGCAATACAACTTTTTTTTTTTTACATTAAATCAAGGCTATCATGTCTTTATTTTAATTAAAAAAATGGTAATGTATTACTACTGTAGCAATAAGGCCCTCTGCATCAGGCTTAACAGTCAGATAATGTCCTGGGTGGTATTCACCTTCGGCACTTCTATACCCAACAAAGTCATTATAGGACTTTTAAGGCCCTCTCTAACTTGTCTTATTGCTTAAATATCACATTGTACACCAGAAAAAAGAAAGAAAGAGCAGACTGAAAATAAATTAATCTCACCTCCATTCAGCCTAACCCTGTTGACTAGAGTCTAATGGTTTAATTCCAACAAGAACCCCTGAGAGTTACAGAGAAATGGAATAATTTCTGAGTCTTTCATTCCCTTCATCCACCCATCATGGTCCAGAGGCTATACGTCAAAAGAGTAGGGAGAAAGTAATATACTTGCTTGACATCCCTTATTTTATATCAGTGAGAGGCAGTATAACCTAGAGATTAGAGCACCAAGCTGTGAACCTGGAGACCCAGCAGATCTGGGTTTGAACCCCACAACTGCCACTTGCATACTGTGCAACCCCAAGCAAGCCAATTAAAGGGAGTCTGCCAACCTTTTATGCATCTTACATTATTTTTAGTTGAAAACACATTTTATGATTGCTTACCTTCTCTAAAATTAATTGATTTTGCTGATTTTATATCTGCTTCCTTTTTATACCACCTCAGGAAGTGGTGGTTATGAATAGAGTGCAGTGCTTCAAACAGGCATGGGATAGGCATAAGAAAGCAATACAGATGAGTATGAATAGATAGGCCACTGACAGAGCAAAGACTGATGGCACATTTATAAGGTAGAAAATGAAATGGGCAGACTGGATGGGCCTTGCGGTCCTTATCTGACGTCAACCTCTATGTTTCTGTTTTTAGTAGAATTGAAAATCATGCTAATGGTGGAATTATACTCAGCCCTGTTTGGATTCAGATCCGTGACCTGCACTGCACACTTCCTAAACAGTAGGAACATGTGGTTATACTGCCCTTGTACAGGTCCCTGGTAAGGCGTAATCTAGAGCATGGGGTTCAGTACTGGTGCCCACACCTCAAATAGGACATTAACCTGCTGGAGAAGGTCCAGATAAGAACTACAAAGATGATAGCAGGTCAGCAGGGTAAGGTATATGAGGAGAGGTTAAGGGCACTGAACATGTACTCCCTGGAAGACAGGCGAGACAGGGGACATGATTGAGACCTTCAAGTACTTGAAAGGGATAATAAGGTGGACAAGGAGAGTCTCTTTAAGCTGAATGGCAACCATATCTGATCCTCACGGTGGTCTGCTTGAACAAGTGTCTCAATTTAAATATTTGGGCCCATTTTTGGATTCTGGCCTGACTTTTTCACCCCAGGTTCATTCAATGGTTAAGAAAGTAAACCCAGAGAATAGGGGTACTATACAAATTGAAATCATATTTTTCACATGAAACTAGATTAGCTATTTCCACTGGCTCACTTTTTTCCATTTTGATAACAGTTCCTGTTTATATTATGATATAGGTGCAATAGAAATGCAAGCATTATCTGTGGTTTATAATAATATCTACAGATTTATTTTAGGAGTCCCCAATAGGACTCATCGGTGCAGCCTTTATTCTCAGCTGGGGTGGTTTTCCCCCAGCTTTAGAATAGAATATTTTGTAGGCTGCTTGATGTTTAAATGTTTTCATTTTGGTTCTCTCTTCCCCCTTCAGATCTTGTTGTTAGGAAAGAATTGTTTCCTAGCTTGAGGTCAGCTGACGGTCCCCTTTATTTTGTTCCTAGGCATCGATTTAGATTGTGTTCTAGAACTTTTTCTATAGCAGCACCAATAAATTGGAATGCACTCCCACTTGATGTTAGAACTGCTCCCTCAGTCTTAACTTTTAAATTCATGTTAAAAAATGATTTATTACTTAAATCTGTTTGTAATTATAATTTGTATTATTTGTTTTGTATTGTTATTTGATTGTAGTTTTGTATTGTGTATGTTTTTTGTCCAGGTTGGGCCTGAAAAGGGACCATTGGTCCAGTACCTTTACCCGGTTACCAAAGAATAAATGAAATGAAAAAATAACACAAGGAGGCATAGTCTTAAGCTGGAGATTGGTAGGTTTAGGAGGGAGGTCAGGAAGCATTTCTTCACAGAGGGGGTGGTGGACACTTAGAATGCACTGCCGGAAGAGGTGATCTTGTTGAAGACAGGGGCAGCTTTGACAGACCGGGATAGGCATGGGGGAAGGTAAGGATCGTGAGTAGTGAGGATGGGAGATGTGGGGAGGGAGGGCAGGGACAGTAGCTCAAGCTATGGCTCTGCAATATTAGCAGACCAGATAGATCAAATGGCCTTCTTCTGCTGGCTTATTCATATGTTTGTAACACCCCCAAGTAATGCAGCCACTCATTCTGCAGTAGTTTTCTCTCCTCCCACTGCATGATGAGTGACTAGACTCCGCTGGGATTGTTCCCAAGTCCACGAAAGATGCTGTGGGCGTTGATCAAAGACTGTCACCAAACACTTTAGTGTGGTAACACCAGATTTTTCACTTTTAAAAAGGAAAAAGGAATCAGAATCAAACCACCAGCTACATAGGCGATCTTTACAGCATGTGACCAATTATAACATTTGTTTTTTAAACTAGAGCTATTCTGAGACCTAATGTGCTCCATATGCTGTCAGAACTATGCGGAAACATGCTTCGGTTTAGTGTAATATCTTAAGAAATATCGTGCATGGTCAGGAATTATCTTAAGAAATATCGTGCGTGGTCAGGAATTAATGTGTATGGACATCCTTACCACTCAAACTCCTGTCATACCACAGTAGTGATGTAACTAATGTGGTACAATAACTTTTCACTGTGCTGCAGTAGCTAAGTCATACAGCCAAGCATGCCCAGTAAAACTGCTCTATGAAACCAAAACAACATCATGGACAGCAGGCGTTTATGTATTGTGTTTACTCCACCAGCTGGTGGGGTGAGTAACTTAAAATACAGCTACAGTATATAGTCAGGGCTTATTGTGTATGGAAAGCAGCCTCTTCTAAAACGTTGTTGTGCACATCTGAAGTTGTGCACATTCTAAAAATGCTATGCGCAAGTTTTATCATTAGCTCAATTGCGTTTCCCCCCTCGTGGTCACTCCCACAACTTTTAATTTCCCCACTCCGCTCACTCACACACAGTGTTGTTTTCCCCTCCACTTCATGTTCAAGGTCCATATGCTTTTATCCCAACCCCTTGATGGAAGCATTGGCTCACTGTCTGTAGTTGCTTGTACATAATTTATTATTTAAAGTATAGAGGACCTTATATGCTATTTGTGTAATATTAATTTATTTTCGCTCCACTGAAATGCCTGTACTTTATCTCCTTGCTGCTCCCAATCCTCTCCGTCCCAGGTTGAAGTTAGAAACAAGCCCATCTGAAATCTGCTTACCTGTTAAAATATTTAATAAATAAATAAATAAATAAATAAAATATGGTCAACCAGACCAGGTCCACCAGGTTTCCATCTCAGAAATTGTGATGACATCAATGACCTCTCAAGCTTTGCTCTGGAGGTCCCTGTCATGTCATCACAACCCCTTGGTGGAAACACAGCCTTGTTGTGCATGGTTGCCCATATGTTTTTCTATACATTTAGAATTTTTGGTCTGTACAGGCACAAGTGTAGAAACTTGTTTCCAGCTGTGACCCATTAAGAGTAATTAAAGGATACCTAAACAAGCAGGTTTTTAAAACTGCAAACTTCAAAATCTTTCTTCATAAAGAGGTAAAGTAAAGGCTACTGTTTATATTTATGCAAAAACTGCATTTATGTAAATAACATAAATGCAGTTTCATAGCTTTTGAAAAATTTAAACATCAGCCTTTCACTTACAAAAAAAATAGCCTTGCCTTCTCCCTAAGATGTCTGCCAACTATGTTAAGTGATGAGTCATGATAACATCATCGGAGCCGGAGCCAGAGCCAGAGACCAGTATATATACCGATAGGCTAACTAGTTCTTCTTTCCCTCTTTGTTTTGAATTGTTTTACCAGAATGATCAACACCATGTGTTAACATGTGGATTATTTTGATCAGTACACATGCTAGGCTATGATTTTGTTCATTATATTTGCTTGCACACATGTGTAAGAAACATAGTGCCACCATACGAGAATTCGTAGGTGTGCCTCCCTACTTCCAATGCCCTGCTGCCTTTTGCAGGTGCAGCCTCACCGCGCTAATGAATGTAAGAGCTGTCTATGACAGCGTTTGCAAATGCAGTGGCATACAGTTGAAAGAAAGAACCACAGCATGTAGGTAATTTGCATACTGCCGCCGTCAGCATTATGCAAAGTGCCTACACGTCGGCACTGCAGTGAAAGAGCTCTCATCAACAGTTCCTCCCCCCCCAACAAGTAGCACGCTGGGAGCTCACTTCAGCGTGCTCACGTGCTCCCCCCCACACACACAGTATGGCCGATGGGGGTGTCTAATCCCCTTAGGTTGTGCTGCACTCCCCAACAGAGTTTTAGGGTGCCACGCTGGGAGCCCAACCTAGTGTGGCAACAACCTGTATAAGCCGACGGGGGCCCAATCCCCATCGGCTCCACTGTCCCCCAAACAACCTTCCAGGTGCCATGCTGGGAGCCCACCCCAGCATGGCAAATGTCCATCTGCTGCCCCCAACACACTTCCAGGTGCCACGCTGGGAGCCCACCCCAGCGTGGCAAACCTCTCTATGGCCGACGGGGGTGCCCAATCCCTATCAGCTCTGCTGGCCCTCCCAAAAAAAACTTCCAGCTGCCACGCTACGAGCCCACCCCAGTGTGGCAAACGTCCTGCGTTGTCTTCCTAAAAGGGAAAACAAACCTGAAAGAAAAATGGTCCCTGTCTTGACCCTCCCGCACCTCAGACCTACCCTCTCAGCACACCCTGCCTCCCCACACCCCCCCTCACCCCATACTTACCTCCAGAGTCTGGTGTGACAATCTTCGGTGGACCGGGAACATGCCTGCACTCTTCAACTGTGAACTGAGGAAATGCCGGTAAGCTGTATAATGGAATAAATAGTGTTTTTCAACTTTGATGCATATCTCAGGCATTTTTTGGAATTTTTTCACCAAATTTTCAACATGGGGTTTTTGGGACCCCACCTCATGAATTCTGTCACTGTCATTTTATTATTCAATCCCAAAAGGTGATTTCACGGTCACTCCGCAAAACCACCTCTCGGGAGCAATGTATGAAACAACAGTGTCACAGTTCATCAAGCAGGCTCCCAAATTACTCTATTTGGAAATTTAGTGAACAAATTTCCCAAAATGACTGTTTTACGAGTGTGCATTGCGCAGTTCCTAAGCACGCTCATAAGTTCGCAAATTTTTAATATTTGCACTCCAGATTTTCAACATTGCCATTTTACCACACCTCCTTATCAGCAGTACAGCTGTCATTTTTCACATCTCCCCAAAATGTGTTTCCGTGCATGTAGCACACAATGGTGCAGTCGGTGTGCGAAATCAATGTTTGGGACAGATTAAAAAAATCACAGTGACACTGTTCATGAGCAGAGGTCTTAAAATGGCTATGTTGAAAATTTGGTGACAAAAGTCCATAAAATGACTGTGTTATGAGCGAGCATTGTGCTGTTTCCACACACCCTCATAAGTTCATGAATTTGTAATATTTTCAGTCCAGATTTTCACCACTGGCATTTTCCCACACTTTCTTATGAACAGTACAGCTGTCATTTTTCACACCATGGCCAAAATGTGCTTTCACACTTTCTGCGCAGAAATGCGTGGTCGCTGTGGGGAATCACTGTTCAAGATAGATTAACAAAATGACAGTGACACTGTTCATGAGCAGAGGTCCCAAAATGCCTGTGTTGACAATCTGCTGTAAAAAATTCCCAAACTAATAACATTAAGGGTGTGCGTTGCGCAGTTTCTACGCACGCTCATGACTTCACCAGTTTCTTTACTATTTCCACTGCAGATTTTCAACATTGCCATTTTTTACACCTCCCCATGAACAGTACAGCTGTCATTGTGATTGGTTGGCATCCATGACACTCCCAGACATTACCTCATGGGTTATAGCCCACCTGATAGGCTAGAGATGCACATGACCCAGATCAGATTTCTAGGATATCCAGGTTCCAGGAACCCCTGCTCTCCAGTTTTGAATCGTGCATATGTTAGGTTAGAAGCATACCAGGAATCCCCGTATTCTCTTCTACAAGGTAGGAACAATGATATTTTTCTTTTAGTGTTGCATAATATGCATAGCTGTATCTTTAATAGTTGGCTCTCGCTTTTCTTTCATTTTGGGGCTGTGTGGCAACCTCAAGCATATCCTTATGCCTTATATGCTGTTTTCTCTGTGTTAATCTGTATTTTTGCGATGTTTTCAGTGCTATGGTAATGGGGCAGCGTGGCTACCTGCCTAACCCTAGCTCCAAGCATCCCACTATTTGTTTTTCCACCCTCGCATGCCGAGGGTGGCTCTTGCTTTTTCCCCCGTCCTTCCAGCCTCTCGCAGCGCCTGCAGTGCTCGGGCGCCCAGCTTTCTGTTGAGCCTCCGGGTGTGATTAGGCCAGACTACACCTGTAAACAAGCATTCAGCTTAGTGTGTCTCACCTGGTAAAACAAAAGTGTTTCCACTCCTGGTGGCCTCAGGCAGAAACCCCCCTCGCGTCCTCCGGGCGCTCCCCGCCAGGCTACTATGCAGGCTGTGCTGCCCTGCCTCCCGGCTGCTCGCTGCTGCCGCCTGAGCCTCTGCGCCTCAGGGTCCGCTGCTCTGCTCCTTCCCTCGCATCGGGGGGGGAGGGTGAACGCGAGTAGACTGCCTCGCCGGTCAGAGGCCCCACCGAGAGTGCCTCGGGTGGGAGGGGGGAATCCATCCTTCTCGCGTGCGGCTTCCAGGCCTCCCTCTTCAATCTCCCGGCCTAGCGACGCCTCTGACTGCTCCTGGCGACTTCTTAGAGACTCCCAATCGGGCGGAGCGTCCCGATCCTATTGCGGGCCACATGGTCGTGGCGTTTCTTCTCCTTTCGGGCCTCATAGGCCAGGAAGCAGCGTGGCATGGCCCCTTGCTTGCCTTTGATTCAAGCCCGAGGCCGGGTGGGATCCACGGTGCAGCAGCAGCACCTTAACAGGCAGATTCGCTTGCTTGCCCGAAGGAGGAAGATGTTCACAACTACAGTGATTTTCTTGTGGCATAGAGGGCAACACACAAGGACCAGCCATCTTGGGTCCTGGGGTTGAGACTTGTTGTTTTTTCTGAGAGAGACTCTGGGCAGCCCCCCGTGGATGCAGTTAGGGGGCTATTATATTTAAAAAAAAAAAAAAAGAGGATCGGAGGAGTACCTGCCCTATGGGGTTTTCTCCCACTTGGGTCCCTCCCACAGCGACCCCAGTGGATGTATTCGGAGTCTCTCCTCCCTCCGCACGGTGTCCTCGGCCCCCTCCCATAGCGGGCCGCGGAACCCTTTCTTCTCCTCACCACTTACCCTGTGGTAGGGGTCCTCCCACAGCACCCCTACCTTCAGGACTTTATTCCCTATGGTCCCACAGTTTTCCTATCAACAGAAATAATCATAACGAAAAAATGGGGAAGAGGGGTTAGGATAAGAGAGAGGAGATAGAGGGGTGATCGTTTTTTCTCCTTCTACCCTTCCTAAAGAGTGTCCTTTCTCTCCATTTTCCAGATGGTTAAGGCCAAGAAGTGTTCCACCTGCAACGCCAACCTCCTCCCCCAAACCCCGGGTCCCCTGTGCACGGCCTGTTTCTTGAAGATGACCTGTCCTCAATGGAGAGGACACCTCCTCAGGCCCCTGCCATCCCCGGTTCCAGCAACTCCTCATGGGTAGACCCAGGCTCTTTACTGATCCAGAACCAACAGGCAGCAGTGGCCATGTTGGAAAATCAACAAAACTTCATGCTCAAGATCATGGAGAAGCTGGAAGCCCTCACCAAAATAAGGCGAGACCACCCAGTCCGGAACCAGACGAATCACCCACACCGAGGATCCTCGCCCGTTGCGCCACGGACGGCCCCGGAGGAAGGGAGAGAGACGAGCGGATGAAGAAGAAGAGGAGGAAGAAACGGGGTGGACTCAGACGCAGAGGACATGGACCTTCCGGCTGCTCCATCCTTAACCTCGAAGTTGTGCTCGTTTGACACAGTTCCCGGACTCATGAAGATGATTAAGGCCACCATGGGGTTGGGCACGGAGGCCCCCGAGGAGTGCAAGCCCGAGTCGAAGCTCGATCCAATGATCCAGCTTAGACCCACGGTCACAGAGTCATTTCCAGTCTGCCCGGCCATCGAAGACATTTTTAACAGGGAATGGCAAGCACCCGACCCGGGCAGAGTGCCAAACCGCAGGAACTTGGACAGGATGTACCCCGTCCAGGGAGAAAAGTCAGATAACTGGTGCAAGGCACCCACCATTGACCCACAGGTGGCGGCACTGAGCAAGAAGACGGTGCTCCCCTGCGGCACCATAGCCCTCAAGGACCCCACAGACAAAAAAATCGAGGACATGCTCAAGAGGATTTTTGAAATTGAGGGTACCACTGCCAGGGCACTGACTACAGCCATCTACACATCACAAGCGCAGATTCGATGGCTCGAGGAACTCCAGGAACAGGCTATCCCCAAGTCCAGAGAAGCGGAACTGCTGGAGTGTACCCTAGACGCAGCCAAGTATCTGGCTGATATGGCGGTGGACTCTCTCCGGCTTCAGGCGAAGGCCACCGCCATTACCAACCGGGCCCGCAGGGCTCTGTGGTTAAAGCTATGGGACGCTGACACGGAGTCCAAGAATTTGTTGCAAAATTTACCTCTCAAGGGAAATCACGTTTTTGGGGAGGGACTGCAGAGTTACTTGAAGCAGAAGGAGGAAGGTAGGGACCTCCTCAAAATCAGGTCCAGACCCTCTTACACGCCCTCCGCAAGGCGGAGGTTTCGGGGCAGAATCAAATTCGGTCAGACCCGCAGGGAGTCCTTTCAGCAGAGCCATGCCTTTTGAAGTAGAGGCTCCCCCTCCAGCTCTCGCGGCCCCTCGTTCCAGAGCTATCGGCACGCCCCTTTCCGAGCTCAGGGTCAGAGATCCAGTACCCGAAGTAGAGGATTCAGGGGAAAGCAGTGACTGCCAGCGGTCCAGGACTCGCGGGCGGAACCCATATCCGCCCGTGGGGCAAAGGTTAGCCCTGTTTGCCCACCGCTGGATGGACACTACATCGAACAGATGGGTTCGAGATGTAGTGTCAAAGGGATCACGCCATCGAGCTATCCCGCATCGGTCCCGCACAGGTTCGATCCTCCCGGTGTCCAGAAGGAGGCCGCCCCTCACCAGGTACAACAGATACTAGCAGAGCTAGTACAAAACAGGGCCATACAGCCCGTACCGGTTCAGGAATAAGAAAGGGGCATGTACTCCATATTCTTCCTTGTACCAAAAAATCGGGGGAACTCAGGCCTATCCTGGACTTAAAACAGCTGAACCGGCACGTGGTCCACCATCGTTTCAAGATGGAGACCATTCGGTCAACGCTCCAGGGCATAAGGGTAGGCAACTTCATGACGTCCATTGACCTGAAGGATGCCTACCTCCACATTCCCATTATCAAAAGACACAGGCAGTTTCTGCGATTTCACATTCTAGGCCATCATTTCCAGTACAAGGCGCTTCCGTTCGGCCTCTCTTCGGGCCCCAGAGTCTTCACCAAGGTCTCCATAACCTTGGTAGCCAGGCTCAGGGAACAGGGCCTAGACATTATCCCCTACCTGGACGATTGGCTCATCCGAGCAGGCTCCAAGGGCCAGGCGCAGGCACATACCGAGCTGGCCTTACGGGCTCTCGAGGATCACGGCTGGGTGGTAAACCGGGAAAAGAGCCACCTTTTACCATCCCAGAAAATCGAACACCTCGGAGCCATCATAGACTCAGCCGAGGGTTGGGCAAAACCCTCCCCGAGCCGAATCCTCAACCTGCGGCAGCTGGCCTCCGAACTAAAGGCACGCAGCCATACCACGATGGGGAAGATAGCCAAGCTGCTGGGCTGCATGGCTTCCTGCATTGACCTCGTGCCCTGGGCAAGGTGGCACATGCGCCCACTCCAAAACCACGCCCTCTCCTGCGGGGCACCAAACGAACACAATCTCCAGTGCATGGTGCCCCTGCCAAGGTCGGTAAGAGCGTCCCTGGTCTGGTGGACAACCACAAGCAACCTGGACAAGGGAGTGCCACTAGAACCTCCACGACCAGTCCCCATAGAGACAGACACCAGCCTCTTGGGCTGGGGTCCTGTCTGGGGGAGGCATCAGCACAAGGAACTTGGTCCCCAACGGAGACCCAGCTCTCCATCAATGTCCTGGAGATGAGAGCCATCTTCCACGCCCTGAAGGCTTTCAGGAAGCTGATCCTAGGCCGCTCCGTCATGATCCAGTCCGACAACTGGGTGACGGTGGCCTACATCGCCAAACAAGGGGGGACCAGGAGCAGGGCCATGTCAAAGGAGGCAGCAAGGGTGCTAAATTGGGCACAGTCACATCTCTCACCTGGGAGCAGTGCACCTTATGGGCAAATTGAATATCAGAGCAGATTGGCTCAGCCGACAGCAGATCCACCCGGGAGAATGGAGGTTGCACCCCTCTCTCTTCCAAAAAATCCAGAAAACATGGGGTCCCGTGTCCATAGACCTCATGGCAACACGGGACAATGCCCAGGTGGACACGTACTACTCTCGGTACAGGGATGCCCGGGCTCAGGGCACGGATGCCCTGTCACACGACTGGACGCAAGAGTACGCGTACATATTTCCACCGCTCCCCCTAATCCGCAGGTACTGTCCAAGATCCTGGAATCTCACGTCACGATCATCATGGTGGCCCCTTACTGGCCACGCAGATCATGGTTCGCGATGATCAGAGGGATGTCACTGGCCAGCTTCCGGATACCTGACCATCCGGATATGCTGTCCCAGGGACCGGTTCTCCACCCATCCCCCCGGACCCTAAAACTCACGGCCTGGCTCCTGAAAGGAGGAGATTGACGGCAACCGGGTACCACGAGTCAGTCGTGGGCACGCTACTTTGGTCTAGAAGGGCCTCCACTACGACTACATATGAGAGACAATGGGCCATCTTCGCACGGTGGTGCCAGAAGAGGGGGTCAGTACCGGAACAATCCGACCTGGCCACCATCCTCCTGTTCCTCCAGGAAGGAGTGAACAAGGGGCTGGCACCTTCCTCCATAAGAGTTCAACTGGCCGCAATCGGCGCAGCAGTGGGCCTCGTGGAGGGACATTCACCGGGAGCTCACCCAGATGCCGTGCGCTTCATGAGAGCGATAGAACTCCAGCGACCCAGGACCAGGCCAACGGTCGCCCCGTGGGACCTCCCCCTGGTACTGGGATCCCTAAAGTCGGCCCCGTATGAACCGATCCTAGAGGCTGACCTATTCTGGATCGGCCGGAAGACCGCCTTCCTAGTGGCCGTCTGTTCAGCCAGAAGGGTCGGGGAATTGGGTGCTTTATCTTGCTCAGAGCCATACACCGTCTTCACGCCCCAAGGGATCAGACTGAGAACGGTTCCGGCCTTCCAGCCAAAAGTCTCGACTAAGTTCCACAGGGAACAACCCATCGATCTGCCCACCCTGCCATGGGATAGCACGCAGGGCCATAGCGGAACCCCGCATCATCTAGACGTCGGGTCAGTCCTTTCGGCCTACCTAACCAGGTCCCGCCACATCCGAAAAACGGAGAGACTATTCATTGTGTCAAAGGGGCAGAGACAGGGGCTGGCGGCCTCCAAGACCACAATAGCAGGGTGGCTCAGACGGGTCATCCAGCACGCCTATACGGCAAATCAGATGACCCCACCACAGGGGATCAGGGCCCACTCCACCAGGGCGGTTGCCACCTCTTGGGCGGAGAGGGCCTCGGTCTCATCCGAGGACATCTGCAGAGCGGCCACCTGGAGCTCTCTGCATACCTTCGCTAGGCACTACAGGCTAGAGCGGCTCCAGGATTTCAGACCCTGTTTTGCAAACCAAGTCCTCTCGATAGCTTCTTCTTCCGCCACCCCGACTCACTCTCTCCCACCGGAGTGTTAACTGCTTCTATCTCCCATGAGGTAATGTCTGGGAGTGCCATGGATGCCAACCAATCACAATGGGTGTTTACTCACCTGGTAAAGGTGATTGTGTTGGTTGGCATCCATCACACTCAAACCCTCGGGAGTGATGGAGTGCCCGCAACAGGCGGCAGGGTTCCCAGCTCCCCTAGATCCCAGGGAGTTATTATTTTGTTGTTAATTGCTATGGTTGCTATTCTAGTTCAAGCCGAATCCCTGGATTCGGGGGTTTCTTTCTTAGTCTGTACATAATAGGAAATAAATCACAGGCCTCCGGCCTATTTTAAGCATGTCGTGGTAGGCCTTCCTTGATTGCTCGTTTAGACACACTATGTAGGAATGTGTTTCTGTCTCTATCCTGTCTGGTTTTTCCAACTAACCTTAATTTTCAGCTGTGGAAGATTCAAACTGGAGAGCAGGGGTTCCTGGGACCTGGATATCCTAGAAATCTGATCTGGGTCATGTGCATCTCTAGCCTATCAGGTGGGCTATAACCCATGAGGTAATGTCTTGGAGTGCCATGGATGCCAACCAACACAGTCACCTTTACCAGGTGAGTAAACACCCATTTTTCACATCCTGTTCGAAATGTGTTTTCGCACCTGTGGTGCCAAATGCCATAGTCACTGTGCAAAATCAGCTTTCGACTCACAAACTGATATTGCCACTGCTCATAAGGTGGGGGTCACAAAAAACCCATGTTGAAAATTTGAGTGAAAATACCAATGAACGCCTGAGGCGTTAAGGTTTCCAACCATAACGCCCCACCCTGTAGAGAATGACAGGCATCAGGGGTGTGACTTGGGATTCTCGCCTGTAATGCTCATACCATTCCACCCCCACCCACACCCTGCAGCCAGTGAGAGGCATCGAGGTGTGCCTTGGACTCTTCAGCCCCAAAGTTCACCACATTCTCCTGTACTGCACCCATCTCACTGTATTTCCTAATGGAATGGGGTGAGTATAAGGGCCAAAGACCCAAGGCACACCGTGACACTTGGCAGTGTCAGCAGGGTAGGGTGTGGTGAAATCGCGTACCCGTTATGCCTGATGACCCAAAGGCACACCCCACCAATGCCAATGCCAGAAGGCAAACATTTGGCATTGCCAAATGCTTGTTTTATTTACTTTAACTTGCTGAAAATGTTTTGTAATCTAGCTGATTTTCTCCTTGGCAAACTGCAGAATAGTACAACACTTCAAATACCTGATGATCTAACGGTTATGTGATGCCCTGATTTTTTTGTTTGTTAACCAGGAGAGACACACTATGCTGAAACCTTGTTTACAGATGTGGCATGGCAGCACAAGGAAGTTAAGTGACTTACTCAGGGTCACACAGTGAAGTACCAGTCTGGTCCAATTCCAAAGCTCATGCATTCTTGTTAATCCACAAAAAAAGTGTCTCTTGTATTCTTTTTCCAAGTGAACCCCCTGTACCTAGGCTGGCTTCTGTTGAACACCCCACCATCCATACCATGTCCTTAGTACTGCCTGGGGCTGCATATGAGCTTGCGGTCTCATGAAGAGAATTATCACACATCAGACTGTAATCGTATACTTCAGAGAGTTGTGCATACCTACACCAATACAGATCACCTGCTGGCACTGTTAAAAAATACCTCCCAAATCACACTTAAGTCCACTTTTTCAATGTTTGACTTCTGCTCCCACAGTAAACAGTGAGTGGATCACCACCCTTCTGCACAGTGAATGCAGAATGTACAGTTCCCCTGTTGTGTTTTTGTCTCGCCTCATTAACCAACAATTGGGTCTTCGTGGAGGGTCAAGCAACAAGCCTCAGGACTCACCAGAAAAACTGCTGTTCATGCCCTCATAAGGGCTGTATTTACTATGGATAACACTTCTTTGCAGGAGAGGCATAATAATGCCTTGAGTGAATCCACCAGACTTCCAGTGTCAGTCTACTCCTTTACCTGTGATCTGCAAAACCCCACAGGACAGTTCTCTGCAAATCGTCTCCAGTACTTTTTAGTGCCCTACTCCACAAAGTGAGCTAGTTGGCTACCACCCTTCTAAATCCTGAATGATCTATACACAGTTCCCTCAATACTGTTCTAACAAATGTCAACACCCCCCCCAACCTGAGGGTAATCTCCCTACACTGAATTCAAGTACCACTTTAAGTGCAGCCCTGTCACTGAGTATTTGTCATCGCTGGCTGCTCTCATTCACAGTCAGGTAGTGATCATGGTGCTGGCAGCCCTACATTTCAGATCTTACAATGATCTGCTAAACATCCTCCTTCCTGTCTTCCCCTAACCTGAATATAGCTGTACCCTGCTGGAATGGCCTCTTCAGTCCCTCTCTGGCATTCATTCTTCTCTTCTGCTCCCCTCACCAAAAACTGATGAGCTCACTACCCTTCTGCATCATGAATGTGGTTGGTACAGTTGCCCGTGTCATTTTTACATATTAAAAATAAACATGATCTTCTGGTAAGCCAGGCTGATAGCAGCAGGGCACAGGGAGAAACAGAGGCATTCCTACCCATATAAGATCTAATCCACCTATGATAAGGCACTATTAAATGACATGCGTAATGATGTGCACACCCATCATTTAATAGTGCTGCTGCTATCAGCCTGACTTACTGGAAAGATTTGTTTATTTTTGACATATCAAAAAACCTGGGGACTGTACTACCCACATTCATGATGCACTAGGATGAAGAGCTCATCAGTTTTTGGTGTGGGGAGAAGTAATGAGAATGAATGCCAGAGGGGGACTGAGAAGGCCATTCCTGCAAGGTACTGCTATATTCAGGGAAGGGGGAAGACAGAAGGTGAGAAATATGAGCAGATCACTGTGAGAAATAAGATGTGGGGCTGCCAGCACCATGATCACTACCTGACCCTATTCCCCTTCCCCTTCCCATAAAACCAGTTCATGCAATTGTCCAAGGCTGTGTGCGGGTATAATGTGTGAACTGGCTGCCACTACACATTCAGTCACTTCACTACCAGTCTAGCACTGCTTGTAAAGCACTTTGGGATACAATGTGTATGAAAGCACTATATAAATACTGCTTATTATTATTATTTCCCATGGATAAAGAAGAGAAGACAAGACAAGCATATTTATGATTTCCAAGAAAGTATGAACTCTGGAATTGGACTACAGAAGAACTTTGCTACAAACAAGTGGTGGATTTACGAGGTGGTGAAGGGTGCAGCTGTAACTCTTCCCCCCCATTGTAAAGTACTCGATTGCTGATGCTGCATTTCACTTTGTTGAAGGTCTGATTTACTGATTGTACAAATGTTTACATTCAAAAATATGAATTACATTTGTAGTTTCAGTCAAAAACATACTAGAAAAGCATAATAGTAGACAATATAAAGGCTTCATAAAAATGTTAAAAAATTCATATCGAGTATGCACACACTCCCAGCACCCCTCCCTCTCTCCCATTGTAGCATCCTGGATCCGCCATAACCACTAGACCCACAGGTTATTCAAGATTTGTTCTGCACTGTGGTTTGCCAAAGAGAAAGTCGGTTGGATTAAAACACAATTTCAGCTTGTTAAAGTAAACAAAATGAACAGAACCATATCCTAACATGCGTATTGATCTAAATAATGCATATGGTTTTGACTATTTTGGTGAAACAATTCTACAGAAAGGGAAAACACAACTAGTTGGCACTATAGAGAGCCATATAGCTCTCTGACTTTGGCTCCGATGATGTCATCACTTAACATATTTGGCGGCCATTTTAAGAAGCAGGTAAGGCAGTTTTCTGAAATTGGAAGGCTGATTTTACATTTTTCAAATGCTTTGGAACCACGTTTAGGTAACTTATATAAATGTAGTTTTAGCATTAACGAATTCAGCAGCCTTTCCTTTAGTCCTGTTTGAGGTCAGATTTTTGACTAGTTTGTTGACAAAATGTTGTTTAGGTATCCTTTAAGCACAAGGAGGTAAGTGACTTGCTCAAGATCACACAGTATACAAGTGGTGGTTGTGAGATTCAAACCTGAGTCTCCTGGGTCTCCATGTTCACAGCTGTGCTCCCCCCCCCCCAAGCTTTTTATCCACCGGTACCAGTCTGACTGGGCTTCACATCAGGATTACCCAGGCTACCTCCCAAACTTGACATCTGCTTTCCTTCACCATTCTCTGATAAGGTCCATGCAGAGCGGGGCTCGACAGTGCCTACGTGACTCATTTAGACATAGCACCATTGGGTTTTCTCCATTTTTCTTTCTTCCCTTCAGAGAGTAAAATGACCATCACCACCTACCACACACACCACCTCTCCCCAGTCCTACACTGCACCAACTCAAGTCCACCTCCTGTACATACCCACAGTAAATATCCCTAAACTCTGTTGCTAAACGCCCCCACCCCTGTCACTGGGTTTCCAGAGCTCCCAGATCCACAGATTCCTGTATTTTACAGGGAAATGAAGCTACTGTATCTACAGGAAAACTGGTCCCATAGTCCTGCACTGGTATACAGGAAACTTAATGCAAGTTACAGGAAAAAATATCAAATCTGTCTAGGAGCACTGAGTTTCTAACTTATGTCTCCATTACTCCATCCCTACCTACATACATAACCCCTACAGATTAAACACCCCAATGTCTAGCTCCCTCCCCAGTTTCTGCACCTCTTTCATTTATGCCACTCAGTCTCCTCATCTGTACCCTGCCACAACCCCCATTTGTGCTCCAGATTCTATCTTTCCACCCCATTCCCCAGATTCCAGCCTTCCACATTTCTGCCCCCTTCTCCATTGGCAATTCCCCCTAAAATGTACACAAAAACCTCCCAACACATCAAATAACCAAAGATTAGTACAAATATTCCCCTCCTCAAACAACACAACCATCTCTCTCGATGGAGTACCACACTCGTCCTCCCAACTGTCCCTTTTGCAATCCTTCCTCTGTGTTTTGCTGCCCCCACCCCCATCCCCACCCCAGCACCACTAATGGCATCAGTACTGAAGAGACTCACCTGACTCTGAGCCACACACCCATGCCACGGGAAAAGAGACATGACATGTCAGTTGCTGCTCTTTACTCCTCCGGTCCTCTCACGGTCTTGTCTCTTCAATTTTTGTTCTCTTTTGCCATTTTTTTTCTTCTTCTCTCAGCATCCATGACCCAGCAAAACTGTCCAACTTGGCTTGGCTCTTTCTGACTTTCTCCTCACTCACCCACCTTGCTAATGCTGTGCTGACTGTCTCTCAGCTCAGTCCCTTGCTGCCGCCTGCCAAAACTGATCCACCACTGCACCACTGTGCATGCACTAATGGGGAGGGTGGCAGGTGCTGTGGGCAGCCAATGGTTGATTATACAGATGGAGCTGGGGAAACAAAGGTGGTAGTCAGCAGTGGATAAGGCTTCAAATTCAACCCTACCCAGCCCCACCCAAAGACATAACATTTAGCCATATAACTTTCACTTTCCAGGTGTTTCTCATGAAAAAAAAAATTAAACCTATAAAATGGAGCTCTGTTTCAAGGCACCCCCTATTTCATAGTGCCCTAGGCGGCCACCTAGTTCATGTATCCTAAAGGCCGGCCTTGCCTCTAGCAGCTGGAGGGAAATTCGCTGGTAGGTTAATGTATTGTACTTTCTGCTGCCAGATAGATTAAAACACTTGGGATGGGTTCATATGATAGGTGCTGGAGAGCATGTAACACCAAAGGCACACCCTTTCATATTTTTTGGAACTACCCAGGATTAAGGGTTTTTTGGTGGTGAGATGAGCAGGTTAATAAAAACACCCCTGCATTAGCATGGACCTGGGGTTTGAACACCTTGTACTGGGCCTTCCACCCAGGAGAGCTTCCACAAGGAATTCTAGTTATCTTTATAGCAGCTGCCCTCAAAGCAATAACACAAAAATGGTTGTCAGAACACAGTCCACAGACAGGTTATTGGATAAATAATTTAAAAAGAATCAAATCATTGGAACAGATTACAGCACAGCTACAGTTAAAACAAGAGAAATTTATAGCAAAATGGTTGACCCTATGAACATGTGATCAAAGAGGTAGAGGGAACATCAGTCTTAGATTAGCTGGCAATGCTCTAAGTCAACAGTTCTTAGACTTTGCCACAGTGAGCCTCCCCAAATCCACAGAAGAGATTTCAAGCCTCCCTCCAAAATTGAAATTATCTTGGGCCTCCCCAAAGAAAAATAACATACTGTACTTTGAGTAGTACACCATGAATAAATTGAAACCCGTTTGAGTACTTGGCTCACATTCAGTTCTTTGTCTTATACTGACATGGAACCTTTGAAAAAGTGCTCCTGTGCTCAAAGGTGTTATCTGAATAACAAATAAATAAAATAAACAAATATTATTATTCAGCTTATTGTAACCCCCCCCCAAAAAAAAAACAGGCCAACCTACATACTCTGCTATTTTAATTCTTGAACCATTGTTACCCCTTGTTGCAGTACCTTCATGGGTCAGACTACTTTCTCTGTTTCTTCTCTATATGAAATAACCTTCCTACATACTTTGCCTCTTCCCATCCTTCCCTGCTCCTAAGAAACTTCTATGGGACTACTTTGCTCCTTCCTGCTATTGCTCTTAGCACTTCTATGCTCAACCCTTGTATTTGGGCTGTTCTGCCATCAGGCTACAAATTGATCAATTACCACCACTCATTATTAGTTTATTGTTCAGATTTGTTTGCACTGTTGTTCATTGTGTATTTCTTGATTGTTTTGCAGTTACCTTTTGAAATGTATTCACTCCCTACCCTTCCCCGGGTACACCTGAAATGAGCTTTGGCTCATTCACCTTCCCTTGCCACCTAGTAGTAAATAAATACATTAAATTCACCTACTAGTACTCTCTTTCAGTTTGCATCATCTCTTCACACAAAATATATAAAACTCAAAATTTAAATACAGTACTTTTTCAGACATGATTGAGCCTCCCCTTGAACAGGTTGGGGCCTCCCCAGGGAGGCTAGCCTCACCATTTGAGAACCCCTGCTCTAGGTAGCTTGGACTAGATAGTATCAGTCAATTTAGACAAACATTAAAGCAACACTATTGGCATCACTAGTTCTTGCCCATGTTAAGAGGGCACAAGTTACGGTGGGGGGGTAGTTTTTTCTTCAGTTGGGTTGGGAAGGTTACTCTTCCTCCCCCCTCCTTAGTTAAAAGTTAGAAAACACATTCTCAGGGTATGCAGTTCTTAAACTACATGGACATGAGGGAAGAGAACTCCAGAAACAGCAGAGAAGACATCCTGAATGTTGCAGTTTGACATACTCTCCTTTTAACTCTATAAAAATCATGCCTTCTAGGTGTAGAGGAGTCGTCTTGGTGGGATGAGGTGGTGGTGAGTACCCAGCATTCTGGTTAATGGGAAAGAGGAAGGCATAAGGGACAGGAGAGAAGGCTGATATATGCCTTTTGGAAGGACTGATTAGTAATTTCCTTAATTACAAAAAGGAATCTATGCATGCTGCATGAATGAGAAAGGTGCATGAACCAACTGAGGGGCATGGGTACTTTGCATGGCTAGACAAATTGTCAGAGGAGGGGGGTAAGGGTAAAGGCTAGATGTGTACAGTGAATGTGGCTTTGAAAAAAACAAAAGTGACAAAGTCACCTCACCTCCTCGCCAAGAAAGGGCTAGAAACCACTCTATTATGAAAAGACACTGGAATGCGTAGATTCTCTGGAGGATTACACACCTGGGGGCACAAGCCTTGAACTTTACTGAATGTGGACAATTCTGAATGTGACGCACGGAATATAATTAGTGATAGTAAGACATAGTTAAGAACTTAATCTACTTTAGCAACTACGTAATGTCCATAATCCAGAATGTTTTTGACACTTTCTACTGCTGTTGAATGAAGAAGTTTTAAAAAATAAAGGTTGATTGATTCGGGGAACAAGGGAGAAACAGGTGAGGTACCCAGTGCAACTTAAAGAGGTTTTTCTTTTTTTTTCTCCCTGTGAGAGGAGGGAATCTAAGATGTATCTGGCAGAACTGTGGTATTCAATGTCAGGTTGGTGTGCCAGTGCTCTGGGTGCTCTTTTTCCTGTGAAGGGGGAAATGATTCCAAAAAAGGAAAACATTATATGAACAAGATTTCTCTCTTTCCTGTCAGCTAGTGAATGTAAGCTGCAGTGGAGTATTGGAAGCTTGCAAGAGGGACAGAACAGGAAGGAGAGTGTTGGACAACAACATGTGTGGAGGGCAATGCTTTGTGGTCATTGTAGTACTGGCATGCTGAACCTGAAGTTGCAAGGTCTGATTAAACAAATAAATGTTAAATATCTAGTTAGAAGGGACCTTTGGCACTGGGCATATTGAGGTTGGACTATCTAGTAGGAAACTGCACATTTTACATGGGCCTGGGAACCCCAGATGGCTATGGCTGGAGAGGGGGTGAGGGTGAGTTTGATGACCCACGGTACATGGGCAGGCCTCAGGCCATGACGCATTAATGATGGTAGCTTGAATTAGGTTATATTTTATTGATTTCTGTGAAGAGGGATGAGCAAAAGTGTAGACCTAGGAGCTGGGGGAAGGGAATCAATGGAACCCCTTGCAGCAGGGAAGTCTAGCACAGGACCCTGTCTACACATGCCAAAAACAGTGACTGTGTAGCTTGGATTGTTCATTGCACCATGGACAATGAAGGTATATGTTTTGTCATTTTAACCTTGTATGCCCAGGGTATTAACATGCAACTCACAGGAGCCACTGGTGATAGAATTAAATAGGCAACATTCTTCATGGATGGGGGTGTATAAGCTGCCTACTAGGTCACTGACCTTGACCAATCAGTGGACTAGCAGGAGTGGAATAAGTGCAGTGGGTGTCTGTTCAGTTTTGAAGTAGGCCCATGACCCCGAAAGGGCTCCCTTTCATCTGGACAGGGAGATGGGACTACACTTCAGGAGGGACAGGAGATTGTATATGGCAGTCATGGCCACTAATATCACTTGCTGCATAGCGGAAAGCTAAACACAATTGGTCGAGAGGTCCCTAGCAGACTTCTGTTTACTCCCACAGCCAGACAGTTTCTCAGGGAGTGAGACAGACACTGCAGCTGCACCTTAAAGCAGTTACATTTGAATTCAGAGTAACCTGGTTATTCGTTATCATGTTACATGTTAAGCTGTCTGTTGAAGCCTTAGTTATTTCATGTAGGTTTCAGATGCCAAAGTATGCAACTGTAGGCATGCATCAGGGATTTGGGGAAAGGATCCCATGTGCCCAGAGAGGGAAAGACCCACATAGAACCAAAGGGGAGAAGGTTAACAGTCTCCCCCACATATTAGCTTACAGTGTCAAGATGGGGGACCTTTGAATAGCATTGTATAATGTCAAGGGCATTAGTAGTACAATCAAAATGTGTAGCACATTGCCAGAGCTGAACAGAGACAGCATCAGTGGTGTTTGTATAGGAATCTCACTTAACTCAAGAAAAGCATATCAAGATGAGACACTCCTGGGTAGGGAAAGTGTACACTTCCACATGGGAGACCCCCCCCCCATCCTAGTGGGAACCACCATTATGATTAAAAAAAAATACCCTTGCAGATACTGCAGGTGGAGATGGATTCTGAAGGACATGTTGTCTACCTTCACTGCAAATATAAGGATATCGAATGCATGTTACTTAGTATATATGCCTCCAATGTCTTGACAGACTGAATGATGTTTGTCAGCCAGGTAATAGTAGACTCAATGCAGACCACAAACCAGAATTATATAATAGTGGGAGACCAACTCCATACTCTCTGCCACCCTAGATCAAAGGAGGGGAGAAGAACAGAGAGTAGTCTGTTGGGGTAAACTCCTGAGCCTGCTGGCCAGTGAATTAGGCCTAAGGGTCATATGGTGGTTTTTACACCAAGGGGAAAGGGATTAGGCACAAGGTAAAATTAGGAGGCAGTATAGTGCTGTGGTTTAAATCTCTGATCTGTAAACCTGGAGACTTGGGTTTGAATCCCACAGCCCCCACTTGCATACTGTGTGACCCTAAGCAAGTCACTTAACTTCCCTGTGCTCCCAGGTCACACCTGTAAACAAGCTTTCAGCTTAGTGTCTCTCGCCTGGTAAAAAAAAAAAAAGTCTAACTCATGTAATGTGCGCTTTCTTAATTTTGACAGAATGAGTGCATCAAGTGGAAGGATGTACAATAAAAAAATCACAATTTCAGATCATGCCCCATTATCTTACATTTGGAAAGGGTTCAGCTCCAGAGAAACTCCATGTGGTGTCTCAGTGTGGGACTGCTCAATGAGGAGGGATTTAAAACCATGATGTGGCAGCACATTGCCCACTTTCTGGAGCTTGCTAGCCACAAGGGCTCTTCTGAAGCAAATTTATGGGACAGTTTTAAGGCCTCACTAAGAGTAGAGATAATGGAATTTGCCTCCCAGCCCAGAAAAAAGAGCGCACACAAAAGAAAGGGGAACTAGAAACAACAATTTGTGACCTGGAGGCCAAACACCACATTACTTTGGATGATGAGATTAAGAGACTGCTAGAATTGGAGAAAGCGGAGCTTAAGAAACTCTTAGAGGCCCAAATAGTGGGACAGTTGTGATTTGCAAGGCAGTGTTACTATGACGGGGCAACAAGGTGGGATGCATCTTGGCATGGCAACTATAGCAGCAATTCATGAGCAGGGCAGCGCTGCAACTACGAGACCCAGGTAATGCAGAGAAGCTTCCGGGAACTCCATCAGGATACTGGAAAAATGTGCAGGATTTTATAAAACTTTATATAAGAGGGCAAAAATTGGGGCCCATGGGTTTCATCCAGGGGCTGCACCTACCATGCTCATCAGAAGAAATGATTCAGAAGCTGGAGTCCCAAATATTAGCAGATGAATTGACTGCTAAAATCTGGCATTTTAAGAATATGAAGTCCACAAGGCTATATGGTCTCTCAGGAGAATGATACAAGAGTTTCACATCTGCAGGTGGGAGTCTTTCAGTAAATCAGTGAAGGGCTCAGGTACCAGTATTGTGGCATCAAGCTCAACTAAGTACAGTATAATACTAAAACCAGGGAAGGATCCCATATAAGGGCTCATATAGGACACTTCTCCTATTATGTGTCAATATAAAAATCAATATAAACATCTATACAAGCATCATAGCCAATAGATTATAGGATTATATCGCATCAGATTGTGCACTCAGACCAAATGGGGTTTATCCAGGGACATTTTTCACAGACAATATAAGAGGTCACTTACAATGTTTTCTTCACAGAAGGACTGCTGATAGCCTCAGATGGCAGTAGCAAGGGCTGCAGAGAAAGCGCTGGAGAGGGTTAATCGATAATTTCTTAAACTTACTCTTTAGTCCATAAAATTCAGTATGAAATTTATCTATAGTACTGATGCCCTCTATGAGGCCCCAGAAATGATGGAAAAAAGTGAATGGGCTAATGTTGGCAGTTGGTGGACAAGGTGCCAACTTGTTCACCCTGCACAGACTGGGACATTTTGGAGGATCCAAGATGACTTCTGGACGCTATGCAAGCTGAGGAGGAGCTGCAGAAGCAAGATTTGGTAAAGGTGAATTATCTTTTACTGATATTCCATCATTGCCTAAATTGGTTTTACCATGCTGAATCGACAACAGCGTTGTCGAAATTCAGCATTGCAAGATCCCCAATGTCGACAGGTGAAATTTCACCTCTCAGACATTGTGTGTTTTTCTATCAGGGGGCTGTGCCCCCTTGCACCCCCCCTTCTAAAGATTACTAACTCTGAGTCAGACTTATATTGAGGGGGGAGGATGAAATACAGTGAAAGGTTGAAATTTCACCCTCGGGTCCCTCACAGTGACAATCTCGAAACCTGTCGAGACTGTCACTGTGAGGGATTTCGACATGCAAGTTTCGTAGTGCGATCAGCACACCCCTGAATTACCATACCTTTCCAGATTAACTTGTGGAGTTGTCCTGGTTGTGGTGTTGTTCCTGTGTGTGCTTTGTCCCTGTTAGAAAGAAGACCTTGGGATAGTGGCAGAATCAGAAGGACAGATCAGCAGAGAGCTCCTCGGGGCGAGGGGGCAGAAACCCAGGATGTACATAGGAGTTTAAGAAGCCAGAGTACACTTCAATTAAGTTGAAACATGGAAAAACAAAGAGCTTAAATAAAAGAAGCTGTGAAGGTCTTTCAAGGAGTTGAAGGAAAGTTGGAAGGGTGAATCCTAAGACAGGTATTTATATAACGTAGTCTAGTGTATAGTAAACACGTGATGCAACAAGTGGTACATGTGTAACAACAAATAGATGTTGATATCATTGATTTTTAACAAGACAGGGTCAGAATTAAAAAAAAATAATTTTAGTAGCAATTACAAAAGTTATGCTGTGTATGTGGCTATATATTTGAACTTTTACCATAGATTCAGCTATTTCTATTTTGGGAGTACTTTTGTACTTCACACTAAAGAATCACGTGAAAGGGACAGGATGAAGTCTATGCAGGTGCAGACGTTCTCAGGCAGACAGGTAAATGCACAGATAATTGTGTATACGAGACGCCAGCTGTTGAAGAGACGCCACTACAGTGGTAGCTTTTATTTGGTGAAATTGAGGGGGAGAGGGGAAAAATTTTATAGGATCACTGTAAGTAATAATTTTTTTTATTCTTTCTGTTTGTCCTCCTTCACAGAGCGGATCCCCACGATCCCCCAGCTGACGACATCTGCACCCCCTGGGCCTGGTCTGGCACCCCCACAGAGCCGGCCTTTAATTGCTCACACTACACTGTATGCAGGATCCTCTCCGGTACCGGGGGTGCAGAGCATGGCCATCAGCCGCAAAGGTCATGCTCCTCCATTTTTCACCTGTTTTTTCTTTCCCCCAGACAGCCAGATGTGCAATAGCATCCAGGCACATATGTGCTGATGCCAGCCATGCTCCTCCCCCATTCTGCTGCTCGCTGCTGTAGTGCTGCTGGCCTCCGCCAATCACTGCTACAGTGCGCTGCAGTGCCCCAACCCTCCTCAGAGAAAGGAGAGCAGTCATGGGATGCTTGATCCTTCCTCTCCCCTGCCAACCCCCGGCAGCCCAAGCCCATTCCTGAACCCAGGTCACTGGTGATGCGCAAGGTGTGGTGTCCAGCGCCTCAACCCTCGGCGCCACCGGGACAGCTATGTAAGTAATAATTTTAAAGGAGTAATTCTTATTTTTTCAACAATGATTTTTGTACTGAATTAGAAATTCGGAATTATATACATCGGAGGAAACTATATAAGATAGAGTCTCCTAATTAAGGGGCAGTCAACTGAAGCTAGACTATTGGCAGGCAATTACTGGTGAATAATATTTATGAAATACTCCCTAATCTGGTAATCGGAGTTCTGAGTACCTGTAATTTTTTTTTTTCAAACAAACTCTGACTCTTGGCCTGGGGCCCTTAGGCTAGCAATAGCCATTTTAAAAAACATTTGGCAGGCAGCACCCGGAGCCCTGTTTAAAAGAAAATCACTGAGAGGTGTACTGGGAGGAGGTGTAAAGCTGAAATGAGGGAAAGTGAGAAGCCGAAGTTTAACTCTGCTGAGCTCAGTACAAGATTAAAAAACAAGGACAACAAGACAGGAAGAACAGCAAGATTATTGTGACTATTACCATAACAAGAATTTTAACCAGAAGACATTTGGTATTCAAACATTTTTGTTATATTGTTATGTATTACAAAGTTGAATTTGTACAGTGTGATAATACAGAGTTATGCCAACTGTTACAAGCAGTGGGGAAGTAGTCAAAATGGAGAAGCCAAATATAGAAAACACAGATGTAAATCCAGACAGAAGACCTAGGTAGTTAGCATTAGTGGTTTTAAGTAAAATGCAAAACTCACCAATAAAAGGGAAAAGGAAAGGACGAATGAGAAAGAATAAAACATTAACCTCTACTCCTAATCCTATGCTGCCCTAAAAAGACCCAGGAAAATGCATGTAAAATCAGATGAAGAGGGTAAATGAGGTGAACGAGGTTAGAGGATGCCCACCCCCGAAATTGTCGGCAAAATCAGAGCATGACACAGACCAACATCTTAAAGAACCAATGGAAATAAACAATAAAGATATTGTTGATAAAACAGTAGGAGATGTTGACTTTTCTGAGGTTTTTGATAATTTGGAAACATTGAATAAAGCTGTTATGAACATTACAGAGTCAATTAGATTGGAGCAAAAGGATATAAGAACTGATGAACCAGGGCATTAAACAGGTGAAGTGAGTTGTAGAGGGAATTAAGTAATTGATTATCATGGGACTGTCCTCCAAAAGAATTACCTGCACATGTGGACTCCAGTCGGCCTGGCTGCCTATTTTTACCTGCACTGGGTCTAATTGGAGTTTCTTGCAGCCCTCACCTTGGAATTGGATTATCATAAGAAGACAGTAATACATGCCAGTTATGAGCTCCAGTAGCACACATGTGCCTGGTATGGAAGAAATAACAAGGGATATGGCCATACCATTAACTAATCCTTATCTTGCAAATGTGCTATTTTACAAACAATTGATAGACATAAAACAAGATGTGGCATTCATTAAGGAAGTATGTGTAGACAATAGAAGAATTTTAGAAAGTCTTAAGGGAAAGAAATTAACAACAAAAGGGCAAGAGGATGAGAAAAATGTAAGAGGAGAGATCAATGGTATCAGAAATATTAGGAGCAGAGAAAATATGCAGTATATGACAGAAAAAGAAGATTTGACAGCAGAAGAACCTGATTGTGAACTAGATAGTGATATGCAAGAACATATCATCCTTTCTCAAGGGAGTTACAGAAAAGATAGTATGTGTAATGAAATGAGAGATAAATATAGCACCATATGGGAAAAAGGGGAAGAACAACAAAGAAGAAAGGAAGGAAACTTGAGAAGAGCAAATGAGAATGAAGTTAAAAGTTGCAGTAAGGAAGAAGAGAGCTATATTGAAAAACATAAGAATATCAGCAAAAGCATGATAAATAGAGTTGACTCAAAAATGAGTTTGGTACTGTTGGAGGAGCCTATTGACAGAGAAGATTTATCCAGAAACAAAAGATCTAAGGGAGGGAAGGTGGGAGGGAGAAAGGTAATTATCTACCGTACCTTTTTACAGTACTCTGAGTCTCAACAAATGGGTTATTCAGCGGTCTCCTCATAGGCTGATGCACAGAATCTTCTGAGTTCGAAATCCAGTCTGTCTCCTCCCTCTTTGCTCACCCATTCCTCAGTTGTTTTTGTGCATTTGCCAGGCTGGTCATGTTTTATCTTGGCTCTGCACCAACAGCATATAAAGTGAGAGCCATTAATTAACTTTCCTTCTATTTAATTCCTTCATTATAACCACTAACACAGCTGGCTACAGCATCAATCAGACTGCCTTGCTTGGTCCCCCCACCTACTTTCTTTTAATCACGTTTAATCCCACAAATTTAGTTCCACTATGGCATCAGCACAGAGAGGAAAACGTGTAAACAGAGCTGTAAACAAACATTACTTCCCCTCAGTTTACCTTGCTCTGCTGAGGGTTGTAAGGAAGCCCAGCATACAACTGCACACTCCACAGCTCACCTTGTTCAGCCAGGGGAAAAGTACAAGAACTAATGCCTATTGTTAAAAGAGATTGGCTGAGCCACAACACCCCCCAGCTTACCTTGTTCAGCCGGGGTCTACGTTATTAATACAGCATGATTTGTATAGCAGGGAGACCACTTACAGGACTCATAGACCCAGATCCCTGCCCACCTTAGCTCCAGCTTAACTGGATTGCTGTGGATAGAGTTGGAGCAAGCAGCATTCACGGACAGCCCCGCATGGTTCTCAGCACTAAGCAACACACAGGATTGAGATGATCTGCTCAAGGGTTCTTGTTAGTCAGCTTCTCCATGTTTTCCCTGACAAATAAAGGATACATGGCCCATCGGCATGATCCCTTGACCTCCCCATGGAATCTTTTTTTCACAAATTTGCACTGTGAGGTTTCTGTTGTGCTGGGGATTGGCGCAGATATCTTTAATCCCAGCAGCCTTCTTGTTCTCGCATGGAGAGAGAAGATGCAACTAATGGTAACTGTGTACCTCTCAGCAGCCAGGAGCGGGTTGCATAATAGAGACACCACCAATGAGCAAGAAATTAGCTCTAAGATAACAATGCCTTGGTGGTATATGTAAAAATAAGCAAACACAGTCCTCAGAGGCACCCAGACACACTTCTGCCTCACTTTACAGTCATGCCACTCACAAGATGGCAGCTATTTCCTGGTCGGTGTCCATACTGAGGTCACCTAAATCCCCAATCCACATTACACAAAGCCACACATAAGATGGCGGCTATGTCACCACCCAGTGGCCATATTGAGGTCACAGAGGCAGCTGAAAGCATGCCATGACCAGCTACATAAAAAGGCATATCACAATCTAAAATTAAGGGAAACTGCATGGGGAGGATTAATCATAATCAACTGCCAGCTACTGGCATGCTATTGCTTTCCTAAATGTCAGGGCCTCATAAAGGTGATCGTTCACACTTAATGAAAAAAAAGAAAAAAGAAAAAATGTGAACACTTACCCTAACCCTTCTCTGGCCAGGTCCCCTTGTATCTCCTAGGGTACGACATGGGCAAGTCAAGCAGAACATGTCAAAAATGCCCCAACCTGCTGCAGACAAAGGCCACAGGAGACCTCTGATCACTGTGCATGGTGGACGCAGAACCTCAGGCAATCACACAAGCCTCCAGGCTAGAAGAGACTTAAAATTAAGGATCTCCTGTTTATGTGACTAATTGCAGCTTGCCAGTTGCCAAGATAGATCATAAACTTTTATGACATTCACAGGAAACATAGTTCATTTCATATGGTGATACAAAGCATGTTGCACCTCCGTGAGATCTGACAGAGAGTCATACCAAGTCCGTTGATGTCCTGGAAAGTGGAAGCTGCTCATAAGATCAAAGAAAGTCATTTGAAAAAAATGAGTTTTGTTGAGGTCACAGAATTTTAATTTACCTTCTGAATAAGACATCCTGGTGGTAGTATGATTGTTTATATTCTGACAGGGAGGAGCTAGGTGACCTCACATAAAGAGGTTGGCAAAGCCAGTTTTTAAACAGTATTCTGTTTTCTATTCACACACATTTGAACTGTGAAAGCTAGCAGCTCTATAAGAGATACATTAGATAGATCAAGTCTAATTGTCTGGCGTTAGGAAATTGCACTTTTAAAATCTTGTTTTTTTTAAGTGATTGTATGTTTTTGTGATATATGGTTCTGTATTTATATTTAACATTTTTTTATCTATTTTTAAGTAAACATCTCATTTTTAAATAGACTGTTTGTGTCTTCCAAGTCATTCTGTTTTTGCCTGTGATGTGTAAATGGTTAAAGGGGAAGTCCACTCGAAACTTGAAAAAATATATGTTGTGCTGAGTGTTTTAAATTTGTATGTGAAGTTCTAGTATTTCCTTCCCTCTGACTGGTATTAGGAGTTTTTCCTCAATTAGCCTGCTAGCTTTAGGGTAGTTTTATGACCCCTAGAGATCTCCATATGAAACAGCTCAATTGTATTCCTTTGTCCTACAATACACCTTGTTTCATGTGACCATGATGTAGCAGAGACCATAAATCCAGCAGAAAGCATTGCTTTACAATCAGTTCACAACAGTAGAAATGGCTATATTTTAAAATCTGTAGAATTCAGCTTGGTGACCACCCTCATCGTAAAGGTCTTCCTTTCCTGAAAAACTTTGCTGCTGGTAATTTTTGTGCAGCTTGTAAAGCTTCCAAGATATGTAGTTTGTTTGTCATGTGTGTGCTGAATGTTGGGTCTCTCTTACATCACTGTCACATGAGACAAGATGCACTGTTTGGAATAAGAAATACAATTAAGCTGTCAGGGATGAAGATCCCCAGGGGTCGTAAAACTAGCCTAAAGCTAGCAGGCTAATTTAGGAAAAACTCCTAATACCAGTCAGAGGAAAGGAAACACTAGAACTTCACATACAAATTAAAACACTCTGCACAACATATATTTTTTCAAGTTTTGAGTGGACTTCTCCTTTAAGAGTGTGACAACACTGTGCATGAGCTTATATGGTAATACCAAACTGGGAAAAGGTAAGAGTTATCTGAGGTCTTTATTAGAGTTTTTAAGGGTTCATTTTGTACACCTGGTTAGGTGCCTGTAGGTGAAAGATATCTGGCGCCACCCGAAGAGCAGAATTATCTGAGCCTGTACATTGGCTATGCTAACAAGAGGTTCACAGTTTGAATCCTTCCAGAACTGAGAGCAAAGGTTGATTCAAACCCACAAAACAGACAGGAGGGTTACCCTGTTCTGTTAACTGTTCACAAGACTATGCTCGGAGGTGAGGTTGGCACTTTGGGAGTAGAGGGCTGACCTGCTGAGCGGGGCTGTGACAGCCCATAGTTGCTAAGCTCCTCCATTCTGCTACTCTTATGTAGAGGGACCATGTCTGCTCTTTTCCAGTCCTCTGCGATGGTTCCGTGCTAAAATCACAACCGCAAAATAGTGCCAGAAACCACGGCGATTTAAAAACAGTGACTGGCAATTAGCAAACGATCAGAATAGCGCTGCCAATTGAGCTACATCATCAAAATAGCGCCAGGCGATGCATAGGAGAGAGTAAATGTTTAGTAATAGCAGAAACAGTGTTCTAATGAATCCTCTTGTTCCATGTCTTGTTTTTACCTAAATCACATCCTGGTACCCATACTGCAATTCTCCTCTCCCCACCTTTGCATGTTGGTTATTTAAACCCTCAGTTTGGAGCTTATCCAGCATAGCACAGCATTACCATGGAATTCAGCTTGGTGACCAGCCTGAAAGGTAAGCCCTTGGCAGTGTACTGTGGATACACCTACAGAAAAGATAAAGAAAAGGGAGAGAAGGTATGCTGGCATTGTGCAGACTCACATAAGTTTAGCTGCCTTGCCAGGTTACACACTACTGGGAACAAGGTGCTTGCTCAAGTAAAGGAAGACACACATGTTCCTGATGCTGGTGATTTGGGAGCACGAAAGGTGATGGCTGATGTAAGAGAAAGAGCAAGGTCAAGTGTGGAGTCCACCACACAGGTACTTGTGCAGTGCATTATGTTTGTACCTGAGGCTGTTACTGGGTGTCTCCCTGCTGTCCCACTTATGAAAAGGATGATACAATGGATAAGGCAGGTAGACCGTGGTTGCTTTCTCTGATAGTGAAGTTTGTGGCTGCTTCTTTCATTTTGCCCAAGCAATCTGGTGCAATATTCAAAAGTACCCTGTAGTGCAAGACAGGTATCGCTCAAACCCAGATTTCTCCTTGCACTTGAGAATGTTGCTATCTCTGGCATTTATCTCACCCGAAGATGTTGTTAGTACCTTTGATGCAGTGCTTGAGTGGGAGTTCTTTTCTAATAATACAGAGCTATTGAAACCACTGATTGACTACTATGAGTCCACGTGGGTTGGAAAAGGTAGAGGAAGGTCAGGAAGACGAACTGCAGTATTCCAACCAGAACAATGGAATTGTTATGATTCCACCACGAGGGGGCTGACAAGAACAAACAATGCTGTTGAGGGGTGGCACAGAGGATTTAACTGTAGCATAGGAGCTACTCACCCCAGCATATGGAAATTGATCCAATGCCTAAAAGAAGAGCAACTAACAGAGATGAAAATTGAGCAAATGGTGTCTGGGGCTGCAACTGTGTCAAAAAAATAAAATACAAGGACATGAATGATAGGTTATTTTCAATTGTTGATGAATACTCACACAGGAGTCAGTACGAATATCTTCAAGGACTTGCCTACAATTTCCAGCTCCAAGTTTAAAAAGTGATCCAAGCACAATTAATGCCGACCATTAATCAAGGTTTAATAAAGGATTAAGTGCGGACCAGCACTGAATAGCAGCAAAGCGAATTATCGCTATTTTGATGTTCTGCTAGCTGGGGTTGCCATGGCTGTGCTCTGGTTCCTAGGGTTCCTAGGGTTGCTGTGGTTGCTATGGGGGCTACTGCTAAGCTATGGCTGCAAGTAATGGCTCTGCATGCTGTGACTTCTGCGGTTGCTCGAGGAATCTGGAAGAAGCATGAGGTCTGTAATTACTTTTTAAAATTCATCAGCGAAGTTCTGTTTACTATTTACAAACTTTGGAAGCTATTACTAAAGCAGTCTGTTGTCACGGGAGGCGGAGGTCTGTTTGAAATCGCTCTTGTTGGTAGTCGCTGAATGAGGAGATCTGATCTGTGGCAGTCACTCTAGTTGTTAAATAATGGTAGTGATCGGTGGCATTATTTCGCTAATTAGGTAGTTGCTATTGTTGTTGACTGAATGACAGTGGCAGTCGTTATAATGTGTTATGTGCTTTTGTGTCCAGTCACCATTCAAGGGATTGTTATTTTGCAGTCGCCTTTTTAACAATCGCGATTTATATAGTCACTATTTTCATGGGATACCTCTGCGATCACACCTGTTTCCAATGAGCTGTTGAATGAGGCAATAAGTGGGGCGCTAGCACCTCCCTGAGTTCATTTAGTAGCCTTGGGTATATCCCATTTTATCCAATAGCTTTATCCTCTTTCAGAGCTCTAAATCCCTTCAGGACTCTGTCTTCTGAAAATGGACTTGTGTCTACTTACCCCTCTTTTTTCCTTCCTGCTCCATGGTGGTCCCTCCCCCCTTCCTCCATTGTGTTGACTGAGCAGGAGTACCTGTTCAGGACATCTGCTTTTTCTTGGTCATTTTCTGTGCAGTCTCCCCCTGTGCCTTCCTTATCCTCACTATCCTTCCCCTTGCTTTCCTCTTCTCACTTAGGTACCCGAAGTAAGTCTTATCCTATTTAACTAGCCCTTTGACTATCCTTCCTTCTGCCTGTGCCTTTGTTCCCCTCACTGCCTTTCCTGCTTCCCTCTGTTTTACTTAGTACACCTCCCTGTCTTTCTCATTTTGCATTTCTCCATATTTTCTGAATACCACCCTTTTATCCTTCACCACCCTGATCACTTCAACAGTCTCTTTTTATTTCTGCTTTTACCCACTTCCTTCACACAGAGGCTGGTTGCTTTAATTATGTCCTCTCTTTTTTTTCCCCACTAGGTGTCTCTCCCTCCCTGGCAATCTGCCCCATGAGGCAGTTTCTGAGGCAGTCTTGAAATCCACCCTCCTAAAGTCCAGGACCCTCATCCTCATGTGGTTTGCATCTGTTCCTGTCTTAATGTTAGACTGCACTGTATGATGATCACTGGTACCTAGGGGACTCCCCACTGTGATGTCTGCAATGCCATCCCCGTTTATAAGTACCAGATCCAGCACTACTAATTCCCTAGTGGGTTCACTGACAAGTTGCCTGAGAATAACTCCTTGTAGGGAGTCAAGGATGACCCTGCTTCTTGCTGAAGCTGCAGTTGGAATGCTCCAATCCATATCTTGCAAATTGAAGTCTCCAACTAGCAGCAAATCCCCCTTATTTGCCATTCTGAAGAAGGCATCCCCAAGTGCCTTATCCAACTCCTCTCTCTGTTCTGGAGGTCTACATACCACCGCTATATGGATAGTGTCCCCAGTATCTGTCTCCAGGATTACCCACAGCACCTCCAGCCCTTTCATTTCCTCCAGGTGCCCCTGAACTTCTGTGGCCTTGATTCCCTACTTCGCATACATTACAACCCTTCCTCCCCTTCTCCCTTTCCTGTCTCTCCTGAACAGAGAGTAGCCCTGGTATGGCACATCCTAGTCGTGACTGGCAGTGCACCATGACTCTGTTACGGCATCAGCCTCCACCATGTTGGCCTCCAGGTCTGGAATTGTATTTTCCAAACTCCTTGCATTGGTGCATGTGGCTGTACAAACCTCACTCCCTCCCTGACTGCTTCTCTGTTTACCACCTCCTGCCTGTGCTGTTCCCTGAAGCCTCACCTGCCCCCTTCCTTTGTTACCCTCCATTACCTGTCTCCTTTATTCATTTATTCTTGCTTTCCTGTTTTTTTCCTTCCTTGTACTGCCTTGTCCCCACTGCTGTCTTCTTGTACCCTTACCTTGAGGAAGTTTACTCCCCTTACTCCCTCCCTACCTGTTGCTTCATCATTTGTGGGGCCATTTGTTGCCTCACTTGGTTTTACAGTCCGCCCCCACTCCCGGTCTAGTTTAAATTCTCATCCAAGCAGCATTTAAACCTCCCACTATGTACTGTGGTCATCTTCCTGGAAAGATGCAGGCCATTTCCCCCCTAGAAGCCCATATTCTCCCAAGTTGGCCACCAATTCCCATTGTAGTTGAATCTCTCCTCCACTGACCATGCCTTTAACCAATTGTTAAAAGCCTCGATGCAGAGTAGGGCTGCTTGGATTTCCCCAAACCTGATCTGATTCAGATTATTAGGATTTTGGGATAATCCAATACTGAATCGTATTCCAGTCCTACTATACAAACAGGATAGATATCGGAAATCCGAAATCATAAATCCTACAATCTGAATCCTAAACCTATGTAACATAGTACAATAAGTAAATTTATCACAAAACAAGGCAATATTATATAACAACAATTATTCTGAAGTATGAAATGTTGTTTTACACAGTATTATGCATGATTATTTGTTACTGGACTAAAACTGCACTTTTCTTAGTCGTAGTACATGTGAGACCTACCTGATGTTCTGTGTCCAAGGCAGTGCTCATTACCTTTCTGATGTGAAGATGTTGATGATCATTCCTGCTGCAGGGGGCATCTTTTGATAATGCATAGAACTCATTAAGCAGACCCCGGCAGCAGGTAGCCAAGGGTATTAATGTGCTGCATTGCGTATGTTGTTGGTGTTGTCTATGATTGTTGAAACTTCTTTGATGCGATGATATTGTAGCAATTGCCAGTGCCATCAATTCCAATCCTTATGATAGTCATTAGTAAGGCATCATGCAGTGTTATCTTGTCTTGATAAGTCATTGGTCTGTCCCTAACTATGTCTCATTTGTTGTAGGAGTGTTTGCATGCTGCTTTATTTTAAATGACTCTGGAGTGGAGCCTGTTGGTGATATGTTTGTTTTCTGGTGCTGCACAGTGCATTTTGCAGTCATATTCGACAAACTGTTCCATTGTTAGTATTGGTAAAATCTTGGTGATCAAGGATGTTTTCTGCACTGGTGAAGTTGGTGCCTGGTCACTGTTTTGCTGCAGGAGTGGGGGGAGGGGGGGTTGGTCAGAACTGAGTTGTATGCTTAGTTTGGTGTGGTGGTGTCTGGGCTGCTGGCTGATGTGGATTTGGTGGCAGAGTGGTGGTGATTCGACAAATGCTGCTGTTGTGGATTAAGCAGGCAATAGTCGTTGTTGGTTGAACATGCTTCATTGGTGCTGTACAAGTCTTGCTGCTATAGGAGAAGGCAGTCTGTACCTTGGTAGCACTGTAGAAGGCATTATGCTGTAGGAAGATGCTTGTTGCTGCAAGAAGTGGTTTTCAAGGTGGCGTTTGCTGCTTTACTGATGGATGACGATTTGTGCTGTGCAGGATGGTGATGGACGAGGAAGCTTGCTGCTTTAAGAGGAGGCTTTTAGTGTCACCATCAGGATGCTTCTTTCTGCACTGCAGTTGTACTCTTTGGTGATGTCATTGGAGGTTTTGTGCAACAGTAGAATGTAGAACCCTTCGTGATAGAGAAGGATGATTGTTGCTCCACGAAGATTCATGTTTTTGGTAGAAGGGACCTGTTGATATATGAGCCGGCAACTCTTGATGATGGTGAAGGAGGCTTTGTGCTCTACAGTGTGACTGAATTGCCAGGGGATGCTAGTACGCCGCTACAACAGTCCAGGTTGTGGTCTGAATTGAAACTGGCAGGCCATGCACAAAAGTCTGTGTTTCCCAGAGAGAGTACTGCCTGACAGCTAAACATTTGTTGTTGCATCTTTGTTTGGATGGTGTGTCTGTGCACTAAGAGAAGTAATGTAGTTTGTAGTTCTGTGGTGCAGAATGTTTTCATTGTGCCTGAAAGTGAATACATTTAAAGAACAATGTAAAAGCAATGTGATATATTGAAATGTAGAATTGTCTATATAGTTTAAGTATTCATGGTGTTATGTGCTTAGTGTATGTACCTTGATGACAACTTCTGCATCTTGTTTGTCCAATGTTATCAGTAGGGTAAACTGGTAGTGTGGTGGACAGAAAGACTTGCAGACTTCTGAAGTGGAATGATAGCTGCTTACTAACAGTGCCAGACACCTGCACAGCCACTGGTGCTGCCCCACCAGTGCTGACAGGCACAGCCTGGGACTGTGCCAGCATGCTGGTACACAGGTGTGAACCAGGAAGGCCCAGGGGCACGTGCTGGCCTGCCATGTGTCCGTCATGGGACACATACCTATCACTGCCCATTGCAGGCCTGCTATCATCAATGGTGCAGGTGCGTGCCACTGCCATAGGCACAGCATGCTGGCATACCTGCATGCCAGACTGCTGTGACACAGGCTGTGCACCTGCTGCACCCGTATCACTGACACTGGAGTTGTTGGCCCAGCGTGCATGCTGCTGCAGTGTCTGCAGGCTGGTGGTGGAGGTGAATGGTCCCCTCCTCCATGTCCAGCAGGTCTGCATCACTGTCTGGACCCACCACCACCACCGTCTCCTGAAGACGAACAGGATCTGTAACAGAAAGAGAGTACATGTGAGTGCATGTGAACAACAGCCCCCCCCCCAACAACACCACCATGTCATACCGTGCAGTGATGGGCTTCCACCTGTCTGGAATCCTCCACCTGGTACGCCCGCAATGGCACTCAGCTGCATGGCCGCGACCAGTGTCTCCTCTGTAGGGGTCAGCTGCAACACCACTGGTGGGCCCCCACCAGTGCCAGCACGTGCCACCCTGAAGGCTGCCACCCTGAAGGCTGCCACCTTCTCCTTCAGCCTCCTGCGGTCAGTCCCCATCTTCTTCTTGCATTCCTGCACGGAGCACTGGTGGCTTCCGTGCAGGTTGACGGCCCGAGCTACCCCCTCCCATGCAGCTGCACGTTCCTGAGGGGTGCCCCTCTGTCCACTCACTAGTGGCTCATCCTCCAGGTAGGCCTGGAAGAGGGCCTCCGTCTCTGCCGCGGTGAAGTTCGGCCTCCTCTCGCCCGCCGTCCACACCCTCAGCTTGGCTCTGGTCAGTCATGGTGATCTGTATGGGTGGAAGTGGACACCTGTCACTGTGCAGTCGACAGCATTTCCCCATGAGCATAGCTGCCGGCCCGGGGGGGCAGAAGCCCCCCACGTTTCCTCACTGCATGGCAGATACTGATAGAAAGGGTGCCCTTTGTCCCTTTCTAAGTGCCCTTTTCATGCTCAGCCCCCTCAGCCTTTATCATCCTCCGCCCATGAGCATTGTCCTGAGCATCACACAGCATGTAACGCACCTCTCACCTGCAGTAACCAAATCTGGCCAGCACAACCCACTGTCACATTTTTATAGCACAACACATGCAAATGAGGTGTGGCGCAACTTTAATGACATGCTAATCATGCCCCTGCGCCTTTGAATGGCTGATCGCATGATTTTGCATATGTCGGCTGAATATCGCGTATTTGCGCTTTGCGCAATACGGAAGGTCCGGCTGAGCCAATGGCGCAGGTTTGTGGCTGTGTGCCACACTGCATTGCGATGCCCAGACAGCTTACGCGATAGCGCCTATATCGCTGCTGCAGACCTGTTGAGCGCGAGAGGGCGTATTCAGGCTATGGCTACCATTGTGCCATGGTGGCGCTACAGCACTGGGCACTATATGGCGCTGTGGCACTACTGCGCGATAATCTTAATAAGCTTAATCTGGTTCAAGGTCAGTTGGCTTTCATCTGTATCCCCCCCCCCGGGTCGTGCCTGAAAATAGGCAGGATTTGTCTAGTGCACTTACCCGGTCAACAAAAGCTAAATAAATAAAATAAATAAATAAATAATCCACTGTGGCACTGGTGCGCAGCTTGGCAGTCGCGCAGGATGCCTATATGTCTGATGGCGCTGTGCGTAGCCTTGCGTCATTGCCGTGCCCTTGTGTATGCCATGCCCTCTGACCCCTGGCGCTGTTGGCATGCCATGTGTACGTCCCTATTGCGCTGTCTGGTGACAGCGCCATGTGAAGTGATGGCACTGTTTGAACAGCGCAATTGGAGCCTGTGGTGGTCTATTGTGCAACAACTCCACGTGGGGTTACGGCGCAGCGGGGCACCATATTGCCTGCTGTAAAGTTGGTGCCATGGCTAGGAGGAGGGCGGTGTCCTGGAGCCAGACTGAAGTGGCCAACCTGGTGGCCCTAGTTGAGCCACACTATGATGGCCTGTATGGTGAGGCACCCCTCACCAGTGCCAGGACTCAGCTGTGGCAGCAAGTGGCCACTGACCTGGTGGAGGTCACTGGACGGGCCGGTCTGCTGAGCAGTGCCGCACCGTACAGTGATCTTCCGCCGGAGGGAGCCAGAACTTTGTCGCTGCGCGTCGCATGCCAGGCGGGCGTAGTGCCTAGGCCAGGTGAGTGTACCATCTATGCACCTATATTCTCTGTAGGGGTGTGTGTGTGCTTGGGTGGCTGTGCATAGGTGCCGGCTCGGACACGGTTGGCTGTGTCAGTGTGTGCAGCTGTGCGATGGATGGTTATGGCTGTGTGGGCAGGCAGTCTCACTGGGGCAGGGGGCACTCTGCTTTTGAGTCACACTGATGTTTGTCTCAACATATGTCTCCCACAGGCCGGAATCTGAGGACGCAGGGCGACGGTGACATGGGAGGTGCCAGGGCCCCGGTGCTGGGGGGTGTTGTGTCCCAGCAGCAGCAGCAGCAGCGGCGGCAGAGCCAGCTGCTGGAGGAGTGTGAGTATCATTACTTCATGGATGCTATTGCATGTTGGGGTGGGGGGCAAGACCACCAGCCATGCACAACACAACCATGCAGGAAAGGAGAGGTCATAATTCCACTATACAAGACACTGGTGAGGCCTCACCTGGAGTACAGTGTACAGTTCTGGAGACCTTACCTACGTAAGGACATAGACAGGGTAGAGAAGGTTCAGAGGAGGGCAACACGGATGGTGCATGGATTGCATCACAAGTCCTATGAAGACAGGTTGAAGGAACTGAACATGTACTCCCTGGAGGAGAAGAGGGAGAGGGGGATATGATGGGGACATACAAGTATCTTACAGGGGGGAACAGAGTGCAGGAATAGACTATTTTTAAGCGTAAAAGATGTTCCAGGACTAGAGGGCATGGGATGAAGTTGGAGGGGGGATGATTCAGAGGAAACATGAGAAAGAATTTCTTCACAGAACGGGTGGTGGACAAGTGGAACACCCTGCCAGAGGAAGTGGTGGGGGCTGACTTGGTCAAGGGATTTAAGAATGCACGGATAGCCATAAAGGAATTCTGGAGGTCAGGGGTAAGGTGCAACAGACTTATAGGAAAACAGAGTGAACTTACAAGGTCAAATGGCCAGACTGGGTGGCCCATAGGCCCTTATCTGCCGACACTGTCTATGTATCCATGTGTATGCTTGGGCGGCACAGGTGACATGCATCACTGTGGCAGTATCACAGCACGTCTGTGTATGCGTCACTGGTGGTCCAGGCATGCACTGGGCACATAGCTGTGTAACTGGCATCGCACCACGTTGCCACATCACTTGCCAGCCTAGTTTGTACTGTGATTGACGTGGGCAGTGTGTGTGGGCGGTGGTGCGCATAGCTGGTGCCGCCTGTTTGTGATGGCCATGTGCATGTTCACTGTGGGTGGGTGTATGCCATCACAGGTGCGGGACATTGGGCTATATGGCTTGCAGGTTGGGTGGTGTTCAGGGTTGTGGTCAGTCACAGCCATTGACTGTGTTCCCATTTTCCTAGGCCTCGAGGTTCTCAGGAGGATGCAACATGATGTCAGGCGCCTCACACAGGTCAGCATGGCAAACCAGCAGATCCTGCAAGCAATCCGGAGGCATGGACGCCATCAGGGGCAGAACAGAATGGGGCACCAGCAGGGGGAGGACCAGGAGCCGGCTGGGCTGTAGCCCACATTACCCTTCCCACTTCTCCCATCCCTACCACCCTGCCTTCCCTCTCCAAGTTTTTAATCCCTCCCCCTTGAACACCCCTTCCTTGTACCCGTCCCCCCCCTTGTAAATAGTTTTTATTGTTCTTGTTGGACTATGTTTAATATACATTTCTATTTTGATATATGAATACTGTGTCGGTCTCTGATTTGCAGCTGGCTATGGGTGCTCAGTTGCAGGTGTGTACATGCCATCTGGGCTGGTTTGGTCCTGGGTATGTGTGCATGTGTGTGTGTGTGTGTGCATGTGTGTGCATGGGGAGGTATCTCCAGCATGGCAGTGGCTTTCGGTTGGTCTTGCCATCTGCTGCCACCCACTGCTGGGTGCACAGGGTGTGTCTGGCTTGTAGGCTTCTGTGTTGCACGGGGCTGACTTGTGCTAGGGGGACTGCATGGTTTCCTGCAGTGCCAGTCACTGCACATGGGTGGTGTCTTGGGGTCACAGTGCAGGGTGTGCTGTGCATACGGGGGGCTGATGTGCACTGTTGTTGTCAACCCCTTGTGTGTGGCACTCTCCACCTGCCAGTGGTTATGCTGGGGTGTCAGGGCTCTGCTATGCTTTGTTGGCTTGTCCCCATGGGCACGTGGATCATCCGTCCCACCCCCAGTGATGCTGTGCTTGGGGTGTGCAGGTGTGGTGTGGGTTCTGCAGTGTGTTCCTGTGCCCATGTGTGGCATGGCTGGTGGTGGGCCCCAGCCTGCCTCCCTGGATGTGCAGTTCCATTGCTCTGGGAGGGGCTGTGCTTGCGCTATGGCAGCTCTGGAATGCTCAGCTGAGCTTCCCTGTTTGCGCCATAGCGCAACATTTTGGCTCAGCTTCTCCTTCCTGGTTGCGCGATGGCGCAGTATGTGCGATATTCAGACGTTGGTTGCTTGCGTAATTTGCTCTGCTCCATGTTTGAATATCGCACCTGTTGCACATTTGCGCAACTGGTTTGTGCTTGCTCCTGCTGTTGCGCTACTTTTGAGCGCAGTTTGAATATCTGGGCCATTGTGTGCAGGTACAACAGCATGTTGCTGCACTGAACTGAGTCGACAGAGATGATCAGTGCAGTAAGTGTCATACCAAAATGTTGGCCATGTTATTGTCTGCGCTTGTTATATCCACCAACAGCCACAAAATAAACAATGAAAAGAAATCTGCATAACTGCATTAACAGCATCACCCAATGACCGTTTATTATAGTTGTGAGCAGAGCCTACAGCCATCTTGCTCTAGCTTGAAAAATGGGATATCACGGTACACATTTTTCAGTACTTTTCAGTGTATTCTTCAGTGTACGATCAGAAATTATGCCTTCATCTCAATTAGACTGCTGGAAGCCATGCAAAGATAACAAAAAACAAGCATTTGTCAATGCTGAAGGTTTCCTTGCATGGTGTATGTGGGATGGCATTCGGAGGCACTCATGGTGCTCATTCCTCTGAGCTTCTTCAAGCTCACCATAGCCACATCGGCTTTGGCTAGAGCTTGTATTATATGAATGCACACTACACAGTGCAGACTTACTTCCACTAAAGACTAAACTTGTGATGTGCATTTATGACCACTTGCTTTTTTTGACTAATGTAATACATAGAAAACCTCTCGAGTTGCCCCTGAAAACAGGCACTTGTGCCTAGTGGGCCTTACCTGGTTAACAAAGAAGAAATAAAGTACTACTGTCATGTACGCTGATGGAATACTGAAAAGACAGGAGTGCACATTTGTGGATTTCTATACCATGTAACTGAGAACAACTTCACTCATTAAAGCCACTGTTAGTCTGCTCCCTCTTACACACACACACCAGCCCATGCTTACCCAGTCCAGCCCATATCAATCACCCTGGCCTGAAGATGTCCAATTCAAATCATACGGTGCATGACAACATCAATCACAGTCTGGGGGACATTGTACGTTCAGGCATGAGCAATTATTATATCTCCAAAATCCCAAATGGAGTGTGAACAGGCTAGGATAAATCCTGTTGTTTGGCAACCACTGCATCAGCTATTGGGATAGTTAAAATTTCCATTTGGCTGCCCAGAGGACTGGACAACCAGGGATTTTATAGCCTCTTTTAAAATGGGTAGGAACAAAGTAAAAATATATCTAATTGGCTAAAGCACAACAGGTGTTTCTCAATAAACCCATGCCTTGTCGTGGGTTATTCCTTACTTAAAACTCCTTAAGTTCATTAGCACCACACAACAGTCACTAGAAAACAGTCATTCATTCATACAGCACCAAACGACATCCTGTTTGCAAGCCATTCACTCCTATGGACATCATTTGGTGTCATTCCTGCTTTACAGTCCCCCTGCTGTACCAAACATGTGACAGCCTATTGACACCTTCAGCTACATGCCAGTCCAAACTGGTGGTTATGAATGGAGATAAGCCACTTAAACATGAACTTCTGGTGACTCATTTTAAGCACGGGCCAGGAACTGAATGCACACGATTTTGCTGTCCTCGTGTCATGGAGTCAGCAGTGGTTTGGGGGCAAGCAATGAAGGGTAAAAGTCTAACTGTGGTGCTTCCTTTGCCATTTCATGGCAATCTATTTAAAGAACTGAAAAAAAAAAAGAAAGCTGCAATTGGCACAACGCAATTGAGCCTGCAGCTAAAATAATTTCACCATCTCCTCTGTACAGGCTGAGCAAGTGAAAGCGATCAGACTGGTAAGTCAGTGAAACATAACTGCTACAATGAATAAGAATGCACACATCTATGGGCAAACATCCTTCTTTTAAGCAGATGGGGGGGGCGAAGTGATACAATTACATTACTGTAGAAAAACCGTATGAAGGAGGAATTCGACATTAGGCTCAATGACCTCCAGATGATGTGAACTCTTTGTGGTTCTACCTTCTCACTTGCACATGAAAGCATGCACAATGCACATGCCAATTGCCAGTACCACAGTGCACATGAAAGAATGGTACGCTACACATAAGAGTTAAGAGCACTTTTTCAAAGCTGGGGGGGATGGAATATAAGCACATAAGATACAATAATGCTTGTGTTCCTTCTCAATATCATCATTACCACAGCTTGAGTGACACATTGAACAGAAGAAGGTGGCAAAAAATGCCCACCAAACAACAATATTAAAGATCGGATGGAATACAAGTTGTACTACTATGCCGTTGTGTTCAATAAGTTAGTAGAAGAGTCCAAGTCGACCTTCACATTACTCCAGCAAACAACATGACAGACATTATGCAAATCTTGAAAAAAAAAGTACTGGTTGCCGTTGATGGGGAGTGAATAACAATAACAATTGGCTAGCAAACAGTAAACCAATAGGAAAGGAAACCAGAACTATCGGCATTCGGCATGCCCCTGTCCACCACAGAACAGCCAGTTATTACATTGGTAATACTGTCATGTTAGATTCCTAGTTCACTCCACAGTCAGACGCTACTTCTTTATCTAATCATAATTGCTCTGATAACAATTTCAGCCAGAAAGCAATGGGCAAGTGAAAGTGAAAGGCTCAACATCTTACAGGTTCAATTTGCACATTCGTGAATGCAGTATTCATTACAGCAAGCCACAACAGCCACAGGTGCAATGCATCAGATACAGACAGCTATATATTCCTAATTAATGTAAAACAAGTACAAGTGACACCAACTCGAAGGAAACAGGGCGATAGACGTGGGTCAGGTGAGCGGGGGGACTACTAGACTACCAGTGACTGATCTGATGATACAGAGTGAAGTGTTCTACTCAAAATTGCTCCCATCACACATATATTTTCTTAACGCTTGGCGACAGTGGCCTTCACAGGGTAAACCAACAATGTTGTAATAAGGCACGTGGACAGACATCCATCAATATGGCTTACAAAAAAACATGACTTGTGTAATGTGAAAAGAAAAATTACATGCAGATTTCTTTTCATTGGTGTCTAAAGTATTTTGGTTGGATGGATATGCGAGTAACTGAGTAACTGCTGCTGCTGCAGTGTACACTGTCCTTACAATTACACTACATAATACATACTGTAGTTACATGCCCTAAGTATATACGATGAGCAGTACAGTGCCGTACACAGATTGATCATTTGTGAGCAGTTTCACAAAGCTAGCATTCTCTGTATTTGGACATCATACATCAGTAACTAGTAACTACATAAATGAAGATGAATACCTTCCCTTACAGAAATATAGGTGTGCTGTGTACATGCAGAATGCATGCCATATGCTTAATTGTGTTATGTTTGCATGCAGTTCGCATACACAAATAGATCCTAAGCGAGCCAGGTCTAAAAAGCAAATCAGGTTTGCATGTTGCAAGCTTTACATGCGCACAGCAGGTAAGCTAGTGTGAACATCTTCTAAAAATTACATCTGGCTTACATGTTGAGCGCTTGACATGAGTGCAGCAGTTAAGGTGGTGTGAACATCATTTAAACAACACATCAGGTTCACATGCTGCATGCTTGCCATGTGTGCAGCAGCTAAGCTGGTGCAAATTTCATCAAAAAAATGCATCAGTTCTATTATTACACTACTGGTAGCAATTGGAGTCATTAAATACATTTTATTTGAATTCCCATAAAAATTAGATAAACTCATTCATTCTGATCCTTTTGTAAGTTGCTTAATGACTTTTGATTTTTGTCATTAAATCACCATTAATTTGGAAAGTATTGTTTGCTTACTGCATTAAATGCCTAGGATATAGCCAGTCAACACCCCCCCATTCCAGACGAACAAAGAGGGGCCTCTGTGTTGTGAAGCCTATCCTTTTTGTTTTGGACCATGCAAATCCCTTATGCATATTTAGTGCTACAAATGTGTTTCTCTGTGATTGTTTCATCTCACTTACTTACCTTTTGTCATTCTGTATTGAACATATACTATACGGCCATGCTCAGTACTCTTTATGCTGAATAGGGTCTTGGAAGTATGCACCATACCACACATTTTGTCACCGAATTGAAGGGCATGGACACGCAAAATGAGGGACAATGAGGGACACTAACCCACATGATGATCAGGACACATCATGAAACATGGAGGTACAGTACCTCAGAACACAGTGGAAACCATTGCATTACCACCTGAGAATGAATTTCTACCATTAAGCAGGGTTGCTATTTAGGTAGGGCAGAGGGGGGCAGTTGCCTCCCCCCACCCGTATTTGTGCCTATGTTGTTCTTATGATGTGGCAATAATGCCATTTCATTTGATTTTAATATACTGTACAATAAGTGCCCCCCTGGCCAATGTGTGCTCATGCTGCAGGTACTCTCCAGACTCGACTGTGTCTGTATTGTGTTATCCACTCTCTCCACCTATTAGTGGCAGCACAATCATAAGTGATGCGAATGAGCTCTAGCCAAGAAAGAGTACATGAGTCTTGCAAGTGTGACACTGTCTTTCCCGCCACAGAGTAGACAGATTGCCCACTGCAGCTTGGAGGAGTCAGTGAACACTGAACTCTCAATAGCAATGTTGTGGCAGCATATTTTTGTTGGTCTACTCTTAGTGAGTCTCCATCTCCCCGGTGGCTAAAGGGCAGAGGGTGAGCTGGAAGCCAATTCAAGACTAAAGTAGGCTACCTACTTACTCTGCTAGGCTCCCCTTGCAAAAAAAAAAACCAAAACACAGCACAGATCTCCATGGCAGCAAGCTAGGTTTAGCAGCAGCGGTGAGAGTGGTGTGGGTGGCCTTCATAGACCTTGATCAGTGCAGTGTGGCAGGAGCCACAGCAGCAACCAAGCAAGAAGCAAGCAACCCAGGTTAGGTGGGTTCGGCTGGTGAGGTGACTTGGTCGCTGACGACATTGGGGACCTGTGATGGTCGGTTCTAGCATCCAGCTTCTGGCAGAAGGAGAGAGGGGGAGCATTCTGAAAACTTTGCTGGTGGCACACTGTGCCGGGCTGCAAGTTCTGGATATATGGTCGGGTAAGTAAATGTAAATATTTTTTTTTACAGGGGGATTGGGGAAGGAGGAAGGACTAAAATATTGATGTGTTTTTCAAGTTTCTTCTCCTTTGGGCAGCTTCATGACCCATAGGGAATGGGTTTTAAATGGAATGGAGTCAGGGAGAAAAATCAAGACAAAGTTCTTTTTTGGGGGGGGAGAGGAAGAACTTCAGTCAGGAAAATAAATTGGTTAGTAACTGGGTAGGTATAAGTCCAAACCTGATACACTACTCTGGGTTATATACACACGAATCTTATACATTAGAATTTTTCCTGATTTGCATATTACTTTTCAGTCAAAACAAATAAGTTGTACCTATTAGAGATGTTATAGACATTCTAGAGTGTCCCTTGCATTCATGGACAGTTGAGCAGCACGGTATGCACAGACTATTGGAGCCCCACTATAGTCAGGCTTATGACCCTCCCCCCCAGTGAAACTGACCTCCACATCCCCACGTACGGGCACATTATGACAAACAGCAAAGGAGACTGCAGGGGTGTTCACCATTGAAATGAACATGAGGTATTTTTTTATTACTGTTTTATATATTATTGATGGAGAGTTGGAGATTCATGAAGGCCACTGCTCGACTAGCAAGGGCCTTGTTAGTAGAACAGTGGCCTTCATTATTCTCCAACTCAGCATCATAATGTGTAAAATAGTAATACAAAATAACTCCATTCATTTCAAGGGGGTACTCCCCAGCACTCTGACCCATGGACATTATCTCTTAAAGATATCTGCCTCTGGCTTCCTAGTACTCAAATAAGAGACTTTTACTTATATCTATACTTGGTGGGTTGTCTGTAGCAGCATGGCGGTACCTGCTACATTGTGTATGTGTATGGGGGGACTGGCCATGTTGGGGTGTGTGTCAAGTTATCGCAACTTTTGCATTTGCACCTTAAAGTCTGTTTGCGTTAAAGCATTTAAAACTATGGAAAGAAAATAGTAGGAGTACAGGCCAGACAGAAGTAATTACAGTAAGTGGTCTTGTGGAGAAGTTTCTGTATTGGGGTGGGAATAAACCACATGTGTTTCCACTGGTATGTGTGCTACAGTTCAACTGTGAAACTGAGATGAGTAAGAGAAGAAAACTGAAAAGCATAACAGTGGCTACAAGCATTCTGCATGCATGCAGATGTAATCAGGTACAGTAGGTATTGAAGTATAAGTGAGCCATATGCATGCAGACAGTATGGCTTAGTGGTAAAAGGCACTGAACTGCAAGCCAGGAGACTTCGAGGCATGAAGATCTGGGTTTGAATGTCATCAACCCCCCCCCACTTGTGTATGGTGTGATCCTAAGCAAGTTACTTAACTTTTATGTGTGCAGTTATGAGTGACCACTTGCTTTTTGCATGCATGCCACATGCACGCACTCTTTCCCAATTTAATGTAAAAATCATGGTTTCCACACTTGCTTGCTGCACGCATACCATATGCATGCAATAGGTTTCAATTTAACATTTAAATCCTACTTGCAGCATGCATATCACTTGGGTAGTTTTATATGTGCAGCATGAAAACATTTCATATAATTATTTCTGTAAGGGTTGGCTAAGTATTAACATCATACTCCAAATCTGAAATGATGCAACATTATGTCAATGTAAACATTAAGACCACAAATTTCAACAATGCACTCACAGCAGCACAATGGCAGGTATGCAGCATACACAGCCATTATAAGTCCTGTCACCACTGAATTCCATGTGACAGATGTACAAAGTGCACAGAGGTGCATTTCTTTCATAACACCAAAAACCATATAAGTTTTGCAAGCACATTGCTCACTTCAGGTAGGCCACTGAATGTGGGACCAGTAGCCATGGGAACCAACTGACATGTTGTGGCACTAATGGTATTCAAGAGTAGGATTCAATGGTACTACTCAATTGAAGATAACAGTGGTAGTAGTACCTACCTACCTACCTACCTACCACACTGTCTCATCTTCTTCGTCATCCCATCCTGTGTCCAATGTCTGTTTCTCCAGCACTGAACTGTCATACACCAGTTTGATCAGTGCTGATTGAGTGTGAAAGTCATGCATTTTCATTTTCAAAAATGTGAGCATTTCAACAGCTGAAGCATGTCCTACTGTCACTCATGTTTATTCTAGTAGCACTGAAATCTGCTCAGATGGCACACTCGAGCATGGACATGATAGGTAGCAAATTGCTGCACTGCAAAGTTCCGGCCATGCACTCTTCTTGGACTGCCAATATTTCAGCGGGTCACAACCTTTGGACAACACTGGATGCTCATGAAAGTATTCTGAGATCTGCGTGTCAGTGTCCAATGATTATCTGTTGGCCCTGCTTGTGTTGCTGTTGATGCCATGACTGCCATCATCATCAGCTGATCCAGCAATGATGCAACGTCTTGATCCCCTTTAGCAAAACACTCTTCCTCTGTAATGTCCTCTGAGACACCCTTGTTATCTTTCTGGTCTGTGTTTGAACAATGGGCATTTGTAGCACTTTATCACTAAGCACATCCTTCCACAAGTCAATATTTGCATCAGGTGGAAGTATCTTGCACATCTGGTCTTTAAAGTGTGGATCAGGCATACAGAACAGCACATACTGCTCCTCGCCAAACATGACCTGAAGACAACTACTGCTAGCCGAGGTCTGTAAGAGTGACTGCAAGCCTATTAACATCAGCACTCGTATGTATTTCCTTTGCATGCTGGTCAGTCTTCTGCTGTAAGAATGAGTGCAGAACCCTTATTTGGAAGGATCATGCTCAAGCATGGTGAGGCAGAACTTGCCTCCCTTGTCACTGCTTCAAATGGCTCCAGCAGCACAAGAGACTGGATGGTTGTCCAGTTTCTTGATGATATCAATATATCAGTACTTCCGATCTGATTATTCAGGAGATATTCATGGATAGCCAATTTCTGCTCATTAACACATTGCAGCATATGATAGGTAGAATTACACCTTGTCACACAGTCCTGAATCAGAGCATGGGTTGGAAGGTTCTTCTCTACTTGAAGCCACCTCAGTTCTTTACGAGCTTTCACAGAATGAGCAAAATGTGTGCAGATTTTTTTCTTAGCACCAGCAACATCCTGAACTGTCCTGTTACTGCTGAAGAGTTTACACATAACTAGGTGTATGCAGTGTGCCAGATGTGGTACATGGATGTATCCACCTTCTTCAATTGCTTTTAGGATATTTGATGCATTATCTGTGACAATTATACCAGACTCTAGACATTCTCCTGCAAGCCAGGAACCAAAGCCCTCCTGAAAAGCATCAAGCAGATTTTGTGCTGATTGGGATCATTCAAAACCCATTACTGAAAGAGCTGCTTTATGATGAAATGTGGACTTGCCACCAGATTCACCATTAGCACTTCCCTCATCAAGGCACACCCAGTGAGCAGTCACTGCCATGTAATCCAGCACCTGGCCAGTGGCCCACATATCTGTGGTTATGTGAACTTTTGGGCAGGAAGACTCCCTCTGGGCATGGCAAACCTCCCTACACACCTACTGGTACAGTTGTGGCATTGCAAACCAGGTAGTGAAATGCCTGGATGGAACTGTGTAGTGAGGTTCCACATTATGCATCATTTTGCAAAATGCAGAACTTGACACAAGGGAAAATGGCAGAAGATTCTGAACAAGAAATTTAAGAATGTAGGAATTCAGGTCCTTACATTTTGTGTGTGTTGGTGCAAATTAACCACTCCTTTCAGCACACTGCTGCAAGGTCAGCTGACACCATGGTATGGATAATACAGGTGGTGATGGTGTTGATGTTCCATGACTCCTTAGTTTCGGTATCAGGCCAATGACATCCTTAGGACACCTTTCCACTCAAGTGTAGATTGTTTTGACACATCTTTACACCAGTCATCTCCATCCACTGATTAGGATGTTGGATGCATAAGTGTGTGCATATCCCTGATGTCCCAAGGGCTGGAGGTCACCCATAACTTATTTTCATCAGACAAATATTACATCTGGCAAATGTATAATCAGACTGACAAACCTTAAAATAATCCCACACTCCTGAACCCTTCTTACGCATGGGCAGAATAACATCTTGAGCACTATGACATACTGCAGGGGACACACTGGTACTGCAACCTGTTTCTTCAGCACGAGAATCCTTCCTCTTAGGTGCAATTGACACATCCTTAGAACACTTCCTCCCCGATTGCATTCTTGCCATGGTGAGATCTTTTGATGTTTTCTTCCTGTGATGAACTTTCCTTCCCTTCTTTTGGGGTACCTTCTCCTCCTCATCAGTCTCATCATCTACAGGAAGTCCAACAGTTGGTGGGATGTAGTCAATGTCCTCCTCCTCATCATCATCCTTAGAAGCTGGTTCAGGTGATAAATGTCCATCACCATCCACTTCCATTAACTGCACATCTTCTTCAGCTAAATGTCGTGTTTAAGCACGCCAGGCCAAGAAGGACACTTCAGTTGGTGCTCAAGCTAAGAACAATTTTTTTAATTGTACTAGACCACAACTTCCATTACTCCCAGTGCCTCTGCCCCACAAATGGGCCAAAATCAGGGGGTCCCCTGATGAAGGTCCATTTGTGGGGCTGAAGCGCTGGGAGTAAAGGCAGTTGTGGTCTAACACAATAAAAATGTTTCTTAGCCTGAGCACCGACTGAAGCGTCCTTCTTGGCCTGGAGTGCTTAAACACATGTTGTTTGATCTACAAGGGATTAGCCTCCCATTTCACAGCACCCTGGATGTTGCCTGCGATGCACCTGTATCATTTGTTTTGTTACATCTTCAACGGACTTGTTTTTATGGCCCACCATGGTTACCTTTATGAGGATCAACAGGAATCTTTACCATTTTCAGTGACATCCTCGTCATCATGAGTCGCCTCACCATGGACATTTCCATTACCACCATCATCAGACTGAGCATCAACAATAATGGCATTTGTGGAACTGACTTCTGAAAATTCAGAAACAGTTTAATGAGTTTCCGGACCTGGAACTTTAGTAACTCGTTTAAGTACTGCATGAGTCCTGAATGTGACATGGCCTGTACAGGTAACACCTGCAGGCTTTTTACTCTTCTTCACAATGTGTTTCTCTACAACACTACGCACAGAGTGTAGAGCTGGAGAAGAAGATGCTGTCAATTTTGACCAAGATGAAGAGGAACATACTTCCCACTCAGGTTCCACCACATTACTGTCACCTACAGAACAAGGGGCACCAGTATCAGTACTATAACTTCTGGGGGGACTTAAACCACCACTCGCAGTCAGTAGTGACTGTGTTAATGTTGGTTTCTTTTTAAGTATTTTACCCGATTGTAAACCACCACCAGCACTCCGTTCCAGCCCAGCACCACCACTTCTACCAGACCTACTCCTCCCCTCTGTCACCTGCAGTACTTGACAGCTTTGCAGCACCTTACCACTGTCAAACAATGAGAATGTGTCAGGCTTAGATATAGGCAAAGATACAACCTCAGCGAATGTACATCACTTCATGCTTCACTTATTCACACTTTCAGTACTACCCTCAAACATGGTTAAATGACACTTACTTTTAATTTTTATCTTTAATAGCTAAATTTGTGTAAGAACAGCACCCACCAGCAGCACATCCAGCAACCAACCAGGACCCACCCCACACACTCACTAACCACCACGACACACCTCAAACAGCAGTATATAACATTTTTACTGCAGTTTAGTAGTTTTTGTAGTTTTCTTTTATACAACAACAGTACAGATACTATTACAATTATACAGACTGGACTTTGGAAGAGGAATTTACAGAACTTCAACACTACACAGAAGTGTACTGACTGAAGCACCCAAACCACAGCAGTCTCCAGATGCCACCCCTAGCAGACGCCATACTAGCCACTACACTAGCCAGCCAGTACTACCACGCGACAACATCAAGTCTTTCTGTCTCTGGATCCTGAGTCTGTTGCACTGCACGGGTCGACTACTCAGCAGAATCAGTCACCCAAACAACTTGAAAAAGTTTCAGTGTGTGACTCCCGTCCCAGAACACACCTGCACATAGAAAGCCTGCAACAACAGTGAAAAATAAAACTATTTTTCTCTAATATTTTGGGGCACTGTTTTTTTTTAGTTTTTAAACTGGTACAACAGAAGATGAGCACTTGTTTGGCTGAGTGTACTAAACAGAACACTTGCACTGCCCCTTAGTAGTCACAAGTTAACAACACTTGTAATATGTGTCGAACTATTGTCCATTGAATACTGTTATTACATGTATGTATGTATGCATGCATGTCTTTTGTCATCATGGGTCACCATTTTAAATGAGCTTGCTCAATGTTTTAACCCCAATAAAAATTAAATGAAACACTAGCCGCTAGTAGCCAGCCATAGGTACACAGCCAAGTAGCCTACTAGTACTAACCAGTAGCCACAGTGGGCCACTAAGTGCCTCAAAAAAAAAAAAAAAAAAAAAAACACCACCATACAAAGATATTAAGTCCTCAGGACAGGAGTATAGCGTGTAGTTATGTGACTGTCACACTGGAGTGGACACTGTCACGGACTGCATGGACAGGACAGGAGGACACACCCAGTCACAGTAGTCACTCAATGAGTCAGACTGGGAAAAAAAGTAACTTTTCTTTAAGTTCTAATTATAACTAACACTAGCTAGGGCAACACACTTTTACAAGTAAACTCTGTTAAGTGTAACACTGAGTCAGTAAAACACTTTACTTTTTTAACTACAAGTAGAAAAGCAGCACTAGAAGACAGATCGAAAAAGTTTACTATTTTTGCCTTCAAACCAGTCAACCAGTCATGGCCTTGGGGCCAGTATTGCCCCTACCCCCTCGCTGTCCCACAACTCCTCTCCAAGTCCCCCAGTCCTCCAGTCCCCTCCCCACCCAGGCACAAGTCACAGAAATGGGGAAAAAAACAGATACAGCAGATTGGAGGACTAAATACGGTATTGTACTGTTACTGTACAATGCCACTTACTTTTTCCAATTCCCCTTTCTAGTGCACAAAAAAGAAACAGCACACAGCAGTAGTACTGTTTATAAAAGTATATAATACGATTGTCAAATGAAAATCATATTCAAAAAGTTATCTACTTTTTGGACTTTATAACAATCAGTATCAATATATCAGACAGCCTTGGGCCTGGCCTAGGGGTTAGTCCCCTTCCCGACCCTCCCAGGCCCAGTCAAGGCAATGAGCCAGCCATGCCAGGCAGTACAACTCTCTGAAAAAGTTATTTTTTGCAGCAACAGCAATCACTTTTACCTTAATAAAAGTACCTCTGCAACAGCAGATAAAGAACTCGAACAGCTTATGGTCGAACCAGTACATCAAGTGGGAGAAACTCTCAGAAGATCAAAGAATAGGCAACTAATTTTCTCTTCTCTCACTGAGAACTGTGACGATGCTAGAACCGTCAGACCAGAAGTACAGGATGCAACTATCAGGTTTGTGTTTTTAGGATTGAGGATTTTCAGCTACCAATACCAAAAATCATAAAACTGGATCGATATCTGATGAATCCGAATTCAACATCCGAAATCCGAGCATCCCTGGTGTGGAGTGCCCTTTCATCTCCCTGGCCATACACAGGCAACAGCTCAGCAAAAGCCACTATGCATGAGACCTGCTTCGGGCCCCGCCCAGCTGCATGAAATTTCCCTGCACTACCCCATCTTCTCCCTTGCCAAGTCATTGTCCCCAGGTGGACAATGACGTCTAGCTCACTCCTGTCTCCTGCTGCCCTAGCGATCCTCTGGATCTACTCTCCATCTCCCTAATCCGAAGCAACTCTCAGGCACTTCACCTCCCTCTCTTGTCCTCCCCCTGCTCCAAGGTTTATCCCCCTAACAATAGAGTCCCCCTCCAGCAGCAGCTTCCTCCTTGGCTGAAGGCCTCTTCCTTCCTCCTTGAGGCTTCCCCTTCTGAGGTCCCACTTCCTCTCCTCCCAGTGCTATGAGTGCCACCTCCCAGCTGCTCTGTCCTGCCAGCATGACAAAGGAATCCTGCAGTGGTATAGGCTAAGAACTGTGTACCCTTCTCACTACCCCCACCCTCCAGGAGCCCACCAAGGTCAAACTGCTCTGCCTAGGCATCCCGTCGGGGAGCGGTGGTAGACTTGGTGGCCCCTGGGTGTGGCAGAAGGCTCTCTGCAGCCCTGCCAGTTCAGCCCAGAGTCCAGCAACCTCTGCCCTCAACCCAGAAAGGTGAGTACAAAGGGAGAAGAACCTCAGTCTCCAGAAGTTGTCACAAAAGACTGTGGCTCCACAGCTGTTGCACTGCCTACTCCCATGCTCTTTCCTTCCTGAAGTTTACTGCCTGTTGAAACTTCCCTGAACCTTACTGCCTCTTTTTTATTCCCATTGAACGTCTACCTTTCCCTTTGCTTATCTGAAATGTATTAAGTACCCTACCCTAGATAGGGTGTCTCATTTCCCTTTTTTAACCCCACTACACGTGCCTCACTTGCTCTGGATGTCAACTAGTCATTATACACTTGCCTAAACCTTCTTTGTTACTTTACCTTACATATGGTGACTCCTAATTCCCTTTCCAACCCTTCTACCTATACCTACCTTATCCTGATGCCTACTACTCTTTACCCACTAGTGCTTTACCACTACCTGTAGCTACCTATTCTGACACGGACTGTTTCAGTATACCTGAACACAGTACTGTACTATCTCCTACCTTGGCCTGGTGTTCCTCCTGCAGAATTTCCTGTGGACTGTGCACTATCTGCAGATGCCTGCAAGTGCCTTAAGTCAGATGCTGTAAAAAATAAAGAACGGGATCCCTTGTTTTGACTCTAACTTTTCTTGTGGACATTGTTTCTGGTTACCAGTATTGTTCTTCCACTGACTTTTGCTTTGTAGCCCCTTGCCAGCGACCCAGATATGCAGCAATCACTGAGAGGTTACCCCAGACCTGGAAGGTCAAGTAAGTGCATTGTTGTTACTGAAGTAAAGCAATCCATCCAGAAAACAAGTTGCCTTTGTTTTTCACTAGACCTGTGAGAAGGCTTACATGTTGGGAGTCATTCTTGGATTTTGGGGCACACCCCTGGTGTGCAGTGGTCACTGGGATCCAAGTTTTGGACAGAGTGAAAGGTTTTGAGAGATCTCTGTTTTGTTCTGGTTAAAAAAATGTATATAGTGCTTTTTTTTTTTTTTTACCTCTCCCCCCCGGCTCTCCCCCTTCATCTGGCTCTCTCCATCAGTCCTGGCATCCAACGCCGCCCTGTCTCCCACCAGCCCTGGGACTTACCCAATGCCAAGTCCTCCCTGGATTGCACCCCCACAGCGGGGCACCAGAGGGGACCCCAGTTACATACAAAATTGCCAGCAGATATAGGCCTTATGGTCTATTAAGTCTGCTTGATTGTACAGTTAGCAGCCCTTATACTGCAGCTGCCACTCCCTTCCCTACCTACCTCCAGTGACCATCCCCCTTATCCTGTTCCATCCCCTTTTGAAGCAGCCCACTGTTCTACAGGATACCACTTCCTTTGGCAATGCAGTCCACCCAGATCCCCCCTGTAAAGTGTCTCCTCATTTCCATCCTGAACTCTCCCCTTTCCAGTCTCAGATTGTGCCCGCGAGTGTCCCTCTTCTACCTTAATTTGAAAAGCCCTTCTATGCCCATCTTATTTATTCCCTTCATGTACTTGAAGGTTTCAATCATGTCCCCCATCCCTCCTTTTCTCCAGGGAGTACATGTTCAACTCCCTCAGCCTGCTCTCATGGGGTAAGTCCCCTAGACCCTGGATCGTTTTTGTTACCCTGCGCTGCACTGCCTCCAGTAACCTAATGTCCTTCTTCAGATACTGTCGCCAGAACTGCATGCAGTACTCTAGGTGTGGTCTCACCAGTGACCTATATCGCGGCAGGATAACCTCCTCCTTCCTGGAGGATATGCCTCTGGCAATACAACCCAGCATCCTTTTAGCCTTCACAGCTGCCTTTCAACACTGTGCTGAGTTGTTCATTGCTCCCATTATGATCACCCCCAGATCCTTCTCCTCCACCTTGGCTAGTTAAATCCCTCCTAACTAGTAGCTCCTCCTTGGGTTTTCTGCACCGAAATGTAGCACCTTACATTTCTTGGCATGAACCCCAGCTGCCAAGTGTCCGACCAGGCCTCCAATTTTGCTTTTTTCAATTTTCTCCAATTCCACCAGTGGCATTAATATTCAATTTGGCACTGACACCCAATTGGCAGTGTGGGGTCTTTGAGTGAAATCCAGATGGCATGCTGCAGCAGTTAGTACTGTCACTTGTTTTTTCCCCTACTACAGATCATGATGGAGGCCCTGTATGGCACACATACGACACCAGTGTGCATCAACTTTCCCCTTCCTGTTCCAGTGTCTCCGCTCATACTAGCCATCTGAGGACACCAGGAGGCAGTGATGCAGTGGAGAATGATGACCCTCTCTCCCTAAGTAGGTGAGTGTGCCCAGAGATGCTCCACTGTTTACCCCGGGCAGCCCTCCGATGGCTTGGACCCATTTCCGAACCTGGGTCATCGGCATCAGAAGCGATGGAGCTATCGCTGCACCAATGGGCCAGCTATGGTGCTTTCTAAAATGGTGCCTGATCCTCTGAAGGTTCATGTTGAAATAATGTACTGTTGATTGTCAGACTGCCTGTGAGCATGTGCCACAGCCGCACTAGTGCTGGTGGCAAAATGTGCATACAGTATCCTAATGGGATGGTTGAGATAGATGTACTCATGAGACTAACATGCGCCTCAGTGTGCATCCCTGACTTTGTGCTCAAGCGCAATGTGCAGTGTCTAAGCCCAGCCCACTATTATGCCTGCCACCCGTTATTTGGCTCCTTTGGGTCTTGAGGGTGGAGCAGGCCAGCCCTGACAAAATGCAGTATCTTCCTCCCAGCGCCATCTTAAAATCGGGTGCTGGGAGACAAAGAGGATTGGAAGCCCATTTGTTTTATAATTAGCTCCCCAATCCTCTAGTTTGGCTGCCCTGTGTGCTGGAGGCTCCCCTGCAACTAATGGGCCTGAAGAGACTGAGCCGAAGACAGCCGACACCACTTGTTCATGGAGAGACCACCACAGTGGAATTGGGGAAAAAAAGAAAAAGATGCTCTACAGAGCAGAGCTCCTGGAGGCATGACCATGCTTGTTGGTGTGGAGACAGAGAGAAGCACTGCTTCTGGAAAAAGAAAAATATTGACTAGGGAAAAGCTGAGATGTGTCTAGGCTCCTGATGCTGAGGAAACTGGGGAAGATGAATCCTAGGGGATTTAGAGACTGAGTATACCCCTGCACAGGAAAGAAAAACAAAACACTGCCCTTGCCACTACTCCTTTGCCACTACGAAAGAGAAGAAATATAATAAATATGCCTTCTCCCCCTAGATGGACTGCAGTTTGTGTGGAAGCTTATCTGGCAAGCCCTGTTCACATAGGAGTGACTTGTGGGAGAGTGAGTGCTGGAAAGCATATTTGTTTACTAAACTGGGGGATATGCTGAATTATGAACTACAAAGCCAGGATAAAGACAGTGGGTTAAAGAGACTAAATCTGGTGCTTTTTACAGCCTGTCAGCCTTGCAGTAACGTATGTAAGGAGGGGTCCTAACTGCTGATGATGGGGGGATGTTCTTATACATGCCCAACTACATAGCTAACTGTGGGAGAAAAGTGACTTTCACCATCATGGAGTTTAAATACTGTGGCCACCAAATGGGAGGACAACAAACTTCTTCCTTAAAGCAGACTCCTATTGATTGGTTGGGCCTTTGAGAGGCAGGAGAAAGGACTTTGTGGGCAAGTTGCAGTTTAAACTCCTGCAGTGACCCTGGGTATTAGGGGTCTCTGGACTGCCTGATGAGTCATGGGCATGTAGCTGGAGCCACACCAAAGGGACTGGGAGGGTACAACCCTTGAAGGGGTGCATAATGGGAAGCATGGATGTCACGTGGTGGGGACTGGCCAACTCCTACCATGTTTCTGCACCATAGGGCTAATGCATGCTCATGTCCAGCAGGGAATGAGGTAATTAAGCAGACACCCCAATGAGGAAGCCTCAGTTTTCAGTGCAGCAGGGAGGGACATGCCAGCCAAATGCCCCTCACCCCCATTTGCTCCAGTCCAAAATCCAGCATCTACCGCCTGTGTTTGGGTGGATCAGTGACTGCCGGCTAGGAGTGGGCACATGAGAGCCAGGTATGCTCAGTGGCCCCATATGCTGCCTAGGTGGCTCAAGGGTATGTGCATGTGTAAGGAGCGGAAACACCAGATGAGGAGACCAGCCAACTTCCTATTATTGCACCAGAGCTCATGGTGGCCTATTGCCTGGACAGAGTTGCCTTGGAGGGAGCAGCATACCACCTCCAGATGACCTCAACCCAGCTGTCGACCATCCCATGAATATGACCTCAGCCCAGCAGTAGGCATCCCAGATGATGACATCACTCCAAATGACATCAGATCACATATTTCGAGACAATGTCTGAGGATCCTGAGGGACAGCAAGGTCTGAAAATCTCTTCCTGGAGGTCGCGTGGAAGAGGATGCTCAGCAGCAAGTGCCGTATGGCCTCAAGAGGGATGAAGCCAAACCTGGACCACCTGACTCCACTAGTGAGTCAGTTCCGTGTCTTTTCTCTTGGGGTGGTCTGGGAAAATGCCTAAGATTCTGCTGGGACTGTGTAAATGCTCCCTTAAAGTGACTTTTCTGTGATTACTAGAGACACTTTTAGTAACTATAAATAAATTGCATAATACCGTGTCTGTAGTGGAACAATTAGGGCTTTCCACCTGATCCTGTTGACCAAAGGAAGTTTAACCTTGAAACACTTCTAAAATACTGTTCTGTGTTGGGGTTTACCTGTTTTAAAGCATAAACAGTTTAGAGTGTAATAAGACTACTATATACCAACAGCTTAAATTTGGGTCTGTTCTTAAAAGTTCAGAGTCCTTGATCTAGTTAGTAATTACTTGGAAAGTTATTTCATGTCTTAGTAAATGTTTTTACAAGCAGTAGGTACAATGTTTAGGAATCTTATTGTACACAGTTAGCTCAGGCTACAGTAACTGTATAGACCTCAATGTGCAAGTGAGTCTGGGGTTGGGGCCCTACCAGAGGGTATGCCCCATTGTGTTTGCTGTGTGTCTGGCACTAGGTTTGGTGGTGGAATGCACCTGATCAGCTGGGCACAGTGCACTGAGAGGTCATGAGGTGCTGGCCAACTGCTTGGAGGGTTTAGCTTGCTCCAGGCATAGGGATACCTACATTTTGTTTGTTTCTCCATTCCTATGTATCACTTCATTGGGTGATGCCTGAGTAGCCGGTACACTGACTGGCTCAAGTGGGGTGGTGAGGACTGGCGCTGCCTCCACCTTGGGTCAGGGGGAAGGCTACACATAATCCGAAGCACCTGCCAAGGACTGCAAGTTGTCAAAAGGGTGTGTGTGTGTAATCCCCCTGTAAACTAGTGGGTTCCTGTGTGATTAAGTGAGTAAGGTAACAAACAGTTAACTTCTCAGAGCTGGAGACTGTGAGCCATTGCAGGGGATGTGTCTTATTGCTGGTAGGAAACTGTACTCTAGCAGTCTGACAGTTGGTGGGAGGGCTCAACTTCCCACTTCCCCCAGGGAATAGAGAGGGCACTCACACATTTTCTATGTGCACAGGCCCCAGGTATTGTTCACAGAGAGTGGTGGTGGGTATTGTACCCTAGCCTTCGAGCCCAGTGTGCTCAGGTAATGGCCCCTGGCTTCAGCCTCCTGTGCAGTGGATGAATCCAAAGGAGGCTGGCATCCCCAGTGTCTGACAGCCTGATGGCTAAGGCTAGGGTTGGACCTAACAGTTCTTTCCCAAGTGCAGAAGTGTCAGTGTGGGCATCATTCTGTATGGAAAGCTTTAGGGGATGTCTAAAATGAGAACAGTGGGCCTCAGGAGTCTCAGAGGATATTAGCCCAGCCATAGCTGATGGGTATCAAATTGTTGAAGATGTAAACTGTTGCCTGTACCTCAGGGTGCCTAGTTCACCTGTACACCATTTGAGACTGTGTTGTGCTTTCTGCTTATTGTTCTGCTGAGGGGACGAATGTTCATCTGGAGTAAAAATGAACTTTTGGACTTTGTCCCCATGGCAGGTGAAAGCTGGAGCCATGCTCCTGAGAAGAAAAACCCAGAGAAATGAACAGCCTAAAAGAGGCTTTGAGCATGCCAAATTTCATTACCAGCTTGCCTTCAAGCTAAACCATCTTTTCACAGTGAGAAAATTAAATGGGGTATTTTGTTTATACTAACTTTTCTTGTGGACATTGTTTCTGTTTACCAGTATTGTTCTGCCACTGACTTTTGCTTTGTAGCCCATTGCCAGTGACCAAGATATGCTGCCATCACTGGGAGGTCACCCCAGTCTTGGAAGGTCAAGTAAGTGCACTGTTGTTATTCATGTAAAGCAACCCTCCCATAAAACAAGTTGCCTTGTTTTTACCCTAGATCTTGGAGGGGGGTTACATTTCCCACGTGTATCAGAGGTAATAGACATCAAGACACTGAGACAGGAATTTGGACTATGTTAAGAAATCCTAATCTCCACATTAGGCAATAGTTTACTGGGTTATACTACTAAAAAAAAATTTAAATACATGTTAGAGATATACTCAGATCTGGGTAAGAAGGTGTTCACCCCCTGGAACATATTAGGGGAACATAGGAACAGGAAAAGGAGGGGTCACAATTAGGGAAGATAAATGGTCTAAATGGGTGAAATGTGGGTGAAAAGGTGTGCATCTAAAAGTTGACACGTGTGGACTTGGTGTCTTGGCATCTTGTTAATAGGAACACTGTTTTGCTCCAGTTTTCCTGTATACTATATCAAATGTCTTCCTAGTTTTGAATAAAATTGAGTTTGAAAAAGAAAGGAAGGATGGTATATGTCACTTGATAACTACAGCCCTGGAGCAAACAAAATGTTCTTTTTCCTCCATGTTATAAGAGCCAGGAAATGAAAACCTGCTTCTACAGGTTGGAATGAAGCATCTGTAACCCACAAACACATCATACATCCGCAGTGTGGCTGACTCCCATGTTTAGACAAAGTAAGGAAATGGAAAATATTGTGATTTAGAATTTTGGGAGTCTTGGCGAATCGGCAGTGTGACATTCCTTGGGGTTGTCAACTTTAATGCCCCCAACTTCCTGCCCAAGCATAAGGAGCAGGTACAGGCTGATGCCTCATAGGCATATAGTGTTTGGAGGTAGAGAAGTATGGTTCATCGCATGTGACCAACAGAAAAAGTCGTAACTTTCTTTGTGTGAAGCAAGAAATCATGCATAAGTTTGTTTGCTCTGGGAAGGGGGGTGGGCATTAGGGTTGGCAACCCCAAGGAACACCACACCACTGATTTGCCAATACTCCAGACCTAATGTTTTTCATTTCCGTACTTTGTGTGCTTTGTGTTCTTCAACCGTAATGTCTGTATTAATGTAATTTTTTGCAATAAATGTCCTTGCTTTTTGCGATAGTGGAACTGTATCCTCATTCATCAGGTCCCTTCAGAACCTGCATGAACAGATGCAAATGCAGATGCATATGGCCCTCTGGGCCCTGTGCCAGGGGAAGAGTTCATGTGGCACTGTGTATGCAGGGCCCTGCACTAAGGAAGTGGCAAAAAGGAAAACAACAAAATGGCTGCAGATGCAGGCCCTATGCCAAGGGAAGAGTCTGTTTACCTGTGTGCAGCTATATGTACAGATGCACAGGGCCCAAGACAAGAATCCATTGGCTGTCCATGGACCCTGTGCTTCTAGGCGACTACAGATGCAGACAAGTAGGGCTCTCAGGGCCCTATGCCAAGGGAAGAGTTCATCTGGCTGCAGAAGCATGGAGCTCTCTTGGCCCTGCCCTTCTGTGCAGCTGCAGATGCAGACACACAGGGCTCCAAGACAAGAAGCTGTGGAGCTGTATGTGGGGCTGTACATGAGTCTGCAGAAGTGTAGGCACTCTGGGCCCTGTGCTTCCATGTGACTACAGTTGTAGGCAAGCAGAGCCATCTGGACCCTGTGACAAGAGAAGTCATTTGGCTGTGGCAATACAGGATCTTCTAGGCCCTGAACATCCATGAAGCTATGGACGCAGATGCACAGGACCTTCTGGGCCCTTTCCCAAGAGAAGAATCCTCTTTACTATATGGTTACTTGTTTTTTTTCCATTAACATACTTTTCAGTGACATTATTACTTTCCAACACTTTCACAGGAAAATCCTGCAAAAGCGAGAGAGAAATTGTGCTGTTTGGAGGAGACTGGAATGTTCGACACATGATTTAAGGCATAAGATGAATGTTTATGGGTATTACACACACATATCTATAATATTCTTCACAAAAAAAGTAATGCACTAGTTAGGGTTAAAGTGATAAAAGTAGGGAAATGTGGCATTAGGGTTTGCAACCCTATTGCCCCACGCCCATACTGCAGGCAGTAGCAGGAAAAAACGTTACAGTTTCACCTCTAGTGGGGTGTGCCTTGGGGTTGTCAACCCTAGCGCTCACCCCATTCTTATATATGCTATCCATCTGAGCTTATTTACTGATGGAATGAGGTGAGCATTAGGGTTGACAATCCCAAGGCACACCCCATGCTTGATTTGCAGTGAGGCAAGAGAGGTGAAACTGTTTTTTTTGTTCCAGAAAGCTATCCAAAAGACTTAAATTCCCAATGAAAATGTTGGAACTTAAAAATGTAATAACTCTGAAATGGATTAATATTTTTTCACCAAACAAGTGAAAGGCACATCTGTGACCCAATATCTTTCTACCCCAAATTCTAAACCATCTGGGCACAAGGCGATGTCAAAAAGAAACAGCAAAAAACTGTGATTTTTAATGTTTTTGCACTATCTGGATCTTGGAATTCACACATCTGACTGGAAGGAAACTAGGCACATCAAGCGATCAACCCCCACGAAACTACACATGCAAAATTTGGTGCAAATCCGTTGAACAGTTGCGAAGATATTAAAGTGCAAAATTTGATGTTTAACATAGAAAGCACTGCTCAGCCCTAACTATAGGGGTGAGACTGCACCCCTATAATAGACAAAGAGATAGATAGATAGCGAGAGAGAGAGAGAGCGAGAGCGAGAGAAAGACAGAGAGATAATCCCCAGGTACTCTTTGCACCATTTTTCTTGCCACCCTACTTATCTGGACATAATGCACAGGCCCATCAGGCCTCAATACGCAAGTCAACGCCTTGTGAGGAAAGGCTCCCTGGCCCACCACAAGGTGTAGTCTGTGTACCAGAACAGTGCTCTGTCCCTCTCCAGGCTGGGGCTGTTGCCACATGTTGCAGTACCTTCCTCCCAGCTTGGCCCATTCAGCCAGCTCATTGAGGCTGCACCTGAACTCAGGTCACCGGCACGGGAATGCAACATTGTTCCCCCCTGGGCCAATAGCCATCCCTGCAAACAACATTACTTCATAATTTTTTGGTGACATTTTGATCCCAGATTTCTAACATAATCTTTTTATTCCCCCCTTCTGAACAGGACAGGTGTCATTTATAAGATATGGTCCGAAATATCATTTTGCACTACAAATGCAACTCACATTTTGGCCAGTATTTGAAAAATGACACCTGTCACATTCATGAAGTGGTGTAAAAAAATGACAATGTTGAAAATTTAGGGTCAATATTTTAAAAATTACCAAAGTTATGAACAAGTGTTGGAGTATTTCAAAGTAGCTTCATAGCTTTGTTGTTTTTTAATATTTTGACCACACATTTTCAACATAGTTTTATTATTACCCCTCCCCCTTCTGAATGTGACAGGTGCCATTTATAAAATACTGGCTGAAATGCCATTTCTCACTACAAGTGTAAAAGCACATTTTGGCCAGGATTTGAAAAAGTACACCTGTCACATTCATGAGGTGATGTTAAAAAATGGCTACGTTGAAAATCTGAGGTCACAATACTGAAAATTACCAAAGTTATAAGCAAGTGTTGAAAAATTTCCATATACAGTGCATTCCACTTGTGTGCATTTCGGTTGTGTGCACTTCCCGGTTGTGTGCACAAAATCACCTGGTCCCAATTCATTCACTATAGTCCTCTGTGTTAAATGATTCGGTTGTGTGCATACTCACTTTCGGTTGTGTGCACAAATTTAGCTGCATTTAGCTTGATTAAATGCTGCTGCAAGGTGCGAAATGAGGCAATTTATGCTTAATTTTCTTTAGCGCTCGATTCCCTTATGCTGTCCCGAGTAACAAACCCCCAATTATCACCTCATTACCTGCTCCCACTTACATCTAGCACCTCACAGCAATTTAAAAACTCTAACCCTCTACCATACACATCAGTGTCCTGCTTTGCTGTTCTCAAAGCTCAGCAGTTACAGGAGTAAAATAAAAGAGGGTGCTTGTTGGTAGATGCAGCCCTTATCTGACTAGCTTGATACGCAGATGTCTGTAGAAACAGGAGCATGGCTTGCTTTTTTTAATAAAACATAAAAAGTTGGAGCTTCCGTTTAATTTTCTTGCTTTGTGCTGCCGTTTTATTTTGTGGGGCTTTGTCCATCACAGTGGAGGTTGCAGTGCAGTGAGTAAAATGAATTGTAACTGTGCTATTATGTTAACCTACTGTTTACTTTTAATTTTATATGGTACCAGTGCAATAAAAATGATTTTCATGCAGCTGCATTTAACTCTGTGCTTATTTCTTTGATTTTCGGTTTAGTGCATTTTCGGTTGTGTGCACAAATTCGGCTGGTCTCGAGGTTGTGCACACAAGCGGAATGCACTGTACCTTCATAATCTTTTTGTTTTTTCGACTTAGCCTTCTCATGCATGAGTCCACCTCATGAACATGATAGGTGAAAAGTTTCAAATCCCTTCCGAAAAGTGATTTCATGGAGTGATTGTGAAATCACCTTAGGAACACAGAAACATAGAAGTTGATGGCAGATAATGACTGCAAGGCCCATCCAGTCTGCCCATTTCTTTTTCTACTTTTTGAATGTGCCATAGGCCTTTGCTCTGTCAATAGCCTATCTATTCATACTCATCTGTATTGCTCCCTTATGCTTATCCCATGCTTGTTTGAAGCCCTGCACTGTATTCATAGCCACCACTTCCTGAGGTAGGCTGTTCCATGCATCCACCACCCTTCCTGTGAAAAAGAACTTCCTCACATTACCCCTTAATTGGCCTCCCTCTAATCTCATGCTGTGTCCTCTTGTCCTGCTATTTTTCTTACATTGAAACATGTTAGACTCTTTCACCTTGTTAATGCCCTTAAGGTGTTTGAATGTTTCAATCATATCACCTCTCTCCCTGCTTTGCTCTAGGGTATACATATTGAGCTCTGTTACTCTGTCCTCATATGTTTTCTGATGCAGTCCCTGCACCATTTTGGTTGCCCTTCTCTGGACTGCCTCAGTTTGGTTAATGTCCTTGTGAAGGTGTGGCCTCCAGTACTGCATGCAGTACTCCATATGGGGCCTAACCCGTGTCTTGTAAAGAGGGATTATTACCTCCCTCTTCTGACTTGTTATACCACTACTAATACACCCCAACATCCCTCTAGCCTTACCTACTGCTTTTGAGGTCTGCTTGGATGATTTCAGGTCATCGGTGATGATGACACCCAAGTCTCTTTCTTCCCTTGTGACTGCCAGCAACTCCTCTCACAGCCTATAGGTGGCTTCAGGGTTTCTCTTCCCTATGTGCATGATTTTGCACTTCTTTGCATTAAACCCCAGTTGCCACTCTTCTGACCATTTTGCTAGTTTATCCAGATCTCTTCTCATTCTGCCCACCCCATCTGGGTCATCTACTCTGTTGCAGATCTTGGTATCATCTGCAAACAGACAAACCTTACCCTCCAGTCCATCTGCAATGTCACTGATGAAGATATTGAACAGGACTGGCCCCAGGACTGATCCCTGAGGTACCCTACATGTGACTTGCATCTCTTCTGACTGTACACTGTTTACCACCACTCTCTGTTTTCTGCCCGTCAACTAGTTTGCCACCCAGTTGACCAACTTCTGACCCACCCCGAGCCTACCCAACTTATTAATCAATCTTCTATGTGGAACAGTATCGAAAGCTTTGCTGAAGTCAAGGTAGGCAACATCAACTGCTCCCCCTTGGTCCATCACTCTGGTTACCCAGTCAAAGAAATCTATGAGATTAGTTTGACAGGACCTTCCTTTTGTAAACCCGTGCTGTCTTTCATCCTGTGCACCTATGGATTCCAGGTGTTGCACTATCCTTTCCTTAAGGACTGTCTCTATAATCTTGCCCACTACTGAGGTAAGACTGACTGGTCTGTAATTCCCTGCCTCCTCCCTGCTACCACTCTTGTGAAGTGGGATCACATGAGGCTTTCTCCAGTCTTCTGTGACCTCTCCTGTGCTCAGAGGCTCACTAAACAGTTCTAATAATGGCTCTGCTAGTTCCACCCTTAGCTCCTTTAGTACCCTGGGATGTATGCCATCAGGTCCCATTGCCTTGTCCACCCTGAGCTCATCAAGCTCTTGAAGGACACTTTCTTTTTGTGAAGGGACTAGTGCACACCTCCCTCCCCCCCCCCGTGTCCATGGTGCAGAGCTGTGGGCCCTGCCCTACCTTCTCTTAAGTAAATACTGAGCAGAAGTATCTATTTAGGATAGATGCTTTTACAGGGTCCTCCTCCTCACACGCCCCTTACCCTCTTTGATCTTGGTTTAACTCCTACCTAACAGGCCGGACACAGTCTGTCAAAATTGCTGATTCCACCTCCCCTCCCCCCACTCCAAATTAATGCTGGTGTACCCCAAGGCTCCATCCTTGGCCCCCTACAATTTTCAATATTCCTCAATGACCTCCTGTAGGTATGCACCCTCCTCCATCCATATGTATGCTGACAATATTGTCCTTTTCTGCTCTGGCCAATCACCAACTAATGTCACTTCCACACTTCAGCATGACTTTGAGAAAGTTTAGCAATGGCTAAACTCCCATCAGCTTTTCCTCAATGCCAAGAAAACAGTCTCCATGACCTTCAGCACTAGGCAGAGACTCTGTAGGCTAACTAAATTGCCCTCCTTCCACACCCTTGATGGCTGTACTCTAGAGGATACTTCCTCCTTTAGGTATCTCAGGGTCTTGCTAGACCAGCACCTAAACTTCACTGGACATATAGACTCCATCCTGAAAAAGCTGCACCCCAAATTAGGTGCCCTTTATAGGAACTGAAGCTGCCTACTTCTACAGGCCAGGCGGGAGATTGTCTAGAAAATGATACTACCCATCTTTGACTACTGCAATGTAGTCTACAGTGCCTCACCAAAGTCATCCTTAACCAGATTGGACACCCTTTTCAATCCTTTCTGTTGTTTCACTCTGGCTTTTCCTTCCTTGGAAAACCGCCGTCTAGTCCACTGCATAAAATTTGTCTCTAAATTCTGGTTTGATACATTTCCTTCTTACCTTGCCTCCTCACTGTCCTCTCACCCCATTGCCCCTCTCTCCCTCAGATCCAGTGACTCCCACATCCTAGCTATATCATGATGCACCACTTCTATAGGCCAATCATCATTCTCCTATAGCTCTGGAATTTAATGACTCAATAAATCAGACACTCCTCCTCCCTGTGGTCCATCCTGTCCTCCCTCCTCAACTTCCTCTCTCCATCCTGCAGCTGCTCCTAATTTCCCTTCTGGCTCCTCACTCCTCCTAATTTCCCCTCTGGCTTCCCCATCTCCTTTCCCAGCCTAGCACTTAACGTGAGTAGTAACCAATATACTTTATTGCACTTCTTTGTCCGCATTGTATGTATTAGTCTGCAGTACTGTTAATTTGCTACTTTCACATCAAATCCCAATATTTATCTAATGCTACTGATGTATTATTTTTTCACTCTGTTGCTTCTCTGTTTTATATTAACTTTGGAAATGTGTTGTTGATTATTGTATATATATTTTCTGTAATACTGCATGGAAATGTGCTTTTGATTACTGGGATTTATGTGATGTGGGCGACTCTCTAAGAGCACGTCCCCACAAAGTGATGGAAGAAGGAAGAAAGTGGGAAGGATGAATGCACAAGAAGGGCAAATGTGCACCAAATGCGAATGCGCAACAAGGGTGACCCATGGGGTGAGTGCAGGCAGGAGGCAGAGGCCGAAGGGACATGCTGTATGGTGTGCCCATGTCACAGGGCATGCAGGAGTGGGCTCACATAAAAGGGTGACTGGCACTGAGTGTGCCCAACAGGGCACACAGTGGTCTGCATGTTGCACAAGGTGACAGGCCAGGGAATGGCTGCAGAGGGTGAGGCCCTGTGGAGGGGAAGGCAATGGGCACAGGACCACATGGGGGGACCACTGGATGGTAATGTCCAGGACAGCAGCAAGCCAGCCATAACAGGGGGAGCAAAGGACTGCCATGAAAGCACTGCCAGGTGCCCATGGGTGGCAGCAAGGGGGTGCCCCGCACTGCACTGTGGCGAGGGTCAAAAGAGCAACTTATAGACATGGGAAGAATGAGCAGGCACCCGTACCAGGGCAGCACCGCTCCACTGCTGGGCTCAGTATCAGCCTGCTGTGCCCATGCCATGTGGTGGCAGGTGGCCTGCGACAAGTGGACAGACTGCAGGCAGTGGGCAGAGCACATTAGGCAGCAACAATGCCAGGCGGCATTGCAGCATGCCACCACGTGTCCGGTCACACATAAAAGGTTAAGTTGTGTGCCAGGCCACGGAGGTAATCTCAATGGCTCTGTGTGGTGTACTCTGCCACCACAGTGGCAATGCAGGCGTTCAGGTCCCAGTAACAGCACCAGACCTGGGAGGCCTCGGCCACAGAGACCAACTGCTCGGACCGGACCACGGTCATCCACTCTTCTTCACAGAGGCAGTCGAGCAGACACCAGAAGCTGGGGTGGCATGACCCGATCCTGGAGTTGAATGCCCTGTGCCACCCCTCCACAGCATTATTTGTTCTGGCCTAGCCCTGGATGGTCACCCCATGGCAGTTCCACTGTTCATTCGGGAAAGTGGCACATCTGCGACTGGACCGTCCAGTGGGGCGACCGATCAAAGTGTCCTCGAAGTAATCGAGGATCAGCTGCAGCACCACCTCATTCTGTGCCACATAGTCCCATTCCAGCAGCTCCTGAAACACTGCAGGCATGTCAGATGGCAAGACGAATGTCAGAGCCATCAGCATCCTGAGATGCAGGGCAAAATCCAGATCAGTGGTATACCTCTGCAGGGCATCTGGGCACTGCTGGATCTTGCTCCAGATGGCCTGTGAAAAGTGGAAAAAGCAGCCTCAGATGTTGGTGTCTGGAAACACAGTGGACACAGCAGGCCAGCTGGCATGCTCAAAGTCCAGCAGGACAGAGGTGCGTTCTAGAGCAGGGCTGTGGATGTGCAACTGGCCCAGCAGCCATAAATAGGTTTGTGCCCTCCTGGTGCAGGTGAGGGCAAACACAGCTGTCAGGACTGCATCTGACTGGATAGCATGTACAGTGTACAGCTGGTTGAAGAGGGATGGGCAGGCTAGGAATGTACCATCCATGAACCAGACAGGGCAGTCCGCCAGCTGCTGCAGACCCCGGATAGTGGCATAAATGACCAGATGGTCCCACTCCCGGCCATTGTCGAACAGCAGGAACCATGCCCCATTGCCCTTTACGTGAAGTCCTCCGGTATCACAAGGTCGGTTACAGATATTGGTGTCATGGGCCATCCCCATGCCACATACCGCATGTGCTGTATGGTTCAGCCTAGTCGTCGCATCCCTGGCAGTCTTCCCACAACAGCCACTGGTATCCCCAAGGTGCTCACCACCATGACCTGTGACGCACTGTCCATGGTCCTCCGAGCCCTATCCCACAGCATCCTGAGTACACACCGCACGCCAACATCCACTATGTCTGAGGCATGGTTGTGTTCCTGGATGGTGGCCACTGCAGTGTCGTCCACTGTGTGTAGGTGGGTGAGGCAGTTGTAGCTGTGGGCCTCTGCCCACCACCAGTACACCTTTTCAGGATCCACCTTGTTCCTGCGGTATACATAGCTGTTATGCATGGGTAGTGGTTTGCCTTGCTGGCTTTGCACATAGTGCATTGACATCCTTTGTATAGGTGGCAGTTCTGTTTCTATTGTGGTCATCTCCCCCTTTATTGGCAGTGTGCAGCCCCACCCAGTGCTGCCATGCATCCACCGCTTTCTGTCTACCTCCCTTTATCCATTGGTCTGTTGCCCGGCCCCCACCCCTTGTCTCGTGGATGCCTCAAGGTGGATTGCTGTGGACCCCTGTCCTGCTGGGGTGAGTGCTTATGGGTCCGATAGTGTGCTGCTGTGGTGGTGGTGGTGTGCAGGTCCAGCTGTGGGGTTCATGTGTGTGGGCAGCACTTGGGCTGGCTGTTCGGCATTGCCTGCCTGTCTGGTCTGTGGGCATCTGCGCTCACTGACTGGTTCAGGGCTGTGTTTGTTCCATTCCTCAGGGATGCTGCACCAGTTGTGCAGACTGTCCCAGTGTACCTCTTTGGTGTAGTCTGGTGCACACGCCCTCCAGGGCATCTGCCTTACGGTGTGTGGCCATCCATATGGCCCACAGCCAGTGCTCGCTCATCGGCTTCTGGGGCCTGTCTGGGTTGCTGTGCGGTCTGTTGCAACATGGGGCTTTACCCTTTCAGGCCAGCGATGCGGCTCACTCTTGCGCTGACATTCAGCATTCCTGTGTGTATGCCCTTTCAGCAGCCACTGTTTGTGCCTTGCCTACTGCTACAGCGCCTGTGTTTCTGCGCTCTACATGGCTGCAACTGATTGCTGTACTCCCATGTTCCCCTTCTCCCAGGACGCTCTGTGAGATGAGCAATTTTATATTGTTCAGTGTGCCTTTTCTGGTGAAACTTTTCAATAAATAAAAAACTATTTGTAAATGCTTTTAATTATGTGTTCTTGCTGTTAGAATTGTAGTACTGTGTCTTGTATTCATATGTAACATGCTTCAAAGCCTTTTTGTGAGGCTCCGGGTCATTCCTGAAAACGGGCTTCAGCCCAGTGTGCTTACCCAATAAATAATGTGAAAATGAAATAAAAAAAAAATGAAATGGATTTAGAAGTATATGAACTGGCATAACATTTAAATAACAGTACGAGGAATGTTAACAGAGCTGATGTCCAAACCTTTTGAGGATTTACCTTGTGGGATTGTGGTGAGCAGACAACATGCAGCATTTCAACTCCTGCACTATATGTGAGTGTCTTTCAGCATCAATATGACTGCACAGGTTCCCCTGCACTCCGTGTAGGAGGCTAAACCATTTTACCAACTCCATGTGGAGTTCCAAAACGCTGCCTTGCTTTCCCTGAAACATTTGTGCACTGTCCTCAAACTGGCTTAATAAATCTGATTTTGTTCATTTGTCACTGTTTTTGAACAAACCAACAAGTTTAGCAGCATCCATTAGAGCAGGTAATAATCTATGAACATCTTAGGAAGCACGAGTTGCACTCTTCACCCCCCCCCCCGTTCTATTGATCCGTTTAAGTGAATCACAATTAAGGCTTAACCCAAAAGGTAACAAACTGAAATGTTTAAAATGCCACTACAAGAAAGTTCAATATCATGTCCCATTATATTTTTCAGAAGAACGGCTAATCACTGCTGGCCAGGGAATGAACTGTGCACAGAAGTTCAAGGGTCCACCTCTCCCTCCACTACCTCTACACCTCTACTCGTGGCTCAGCAGTAGACTCAGCCAATCTGTTCGCAGATGTCCATGCTGCTTTCTGATCTGTATAGTGGTACTGTTTTCCCTTGTATGCACATTGCAGCCAAGCCGGGAATCCTAAGCAACAAGGGAGATTCCATTCTCTCAAATTCTGGGTGACCCCTTCAAATGACTTACGGCAGAGACGTGTAGCATATGAATAGTCAGGAAACATAAAATTCCTGTGTCTCCAAATAGAACTTGAGCCTGATCCTTTGCAGATTTTAAAATATGGTCCCTGGTGGCAAATGATGTGGTAGCTGTCCAAACTGCTCTAGGCTCGTCTGGTGTTAGTGCCATTCCATGGGGATTAACTCAGCCCCACAGCCTCAGAAAGCTACTGCTCCAGAAAAGTCTTCATATCATCCTCCTTAGTGTCCTTGTGAACACCAAGGGGTCAGATATTTGCTGACCTTTCAATATTTTCCAGCTGCTCCACTCTGCTTTAAATAAGTCCTTGCCCTTTGACCACCAACACAGCAGTTGCAAGTGTTTTACAAGCAGTCTTATTCTATTCATCAATTACCCCTGAGAAGCTGTCATTCTAATACACTACCAGCAATAACCATTGTTTTTGGGGCATCTAATTTGTCATCCAGTTTCTGAATTGTGCTGTGAGTAGCGTGACCACACGTTGCAGGGACTCCAGTGTTGCCACTGACATTTCCTCTGCTCACGGCGGCTGCCTGTCAGGTGGAGGCTTCGAAGACCCCATCACCTGTTCATCCACTTTTCCTGCATTTTCTGGGTGTCCCATCAAAACCAAAAGTACACCAGGTCACTCTACAAAACTCCAAGTACCTAATTGTAATACTTGCTCTCAAGTTAGTCTGTACAACATAAAAAATATAACTGAATTTCCAGCCAAGTGTGCAGGAGCTCAAGGCAGGCTATAGCGCCCCCCCCCCCAAGAAAACTGCATGTATTTAAAATGGGCTGTGGGTAATCATGAACTTTTACTCCTTTCACTTGCAAAACACACCACTGCATAATCAATTATTAACACAACAGATATGAGAACATAGTCCATGGCATTATTTTGAATCTACTCCTGCTGCTGCCACTACGTTCTCCTCATGTGCCTCCTCCTCCTGTTCCTGTGGTGTTGCCCCAAAGAACTGAAGAAGATATATCTTGGCCACAGCATTCACACAGCTTATGGCCTCTGCTGCTGCTGCTGTCTCCTCTTCCTCCTCCCTGGGGTGCTAGCCTGAAGAAATGAATATATATAACTCCAACACTGCATTAACACACATTATGGCCTCTGCTGCTGCTGATGTCTCCTCTTCCTCCTCCCTGGGGTGCTAGCCTGAAGAAATGAATATATATAACTCCAACACTGCATTAACACACATTATGGCCTCTGCTGCTGCTGATGTCTCCTCTTCCTCCTCCCTGGGGTGCTAGCCTGAAGAAATGAATATATATAACTCCAACACTGCATTAACACACATTATGGCCTCTGCTGCTGCTGCTGTCTCTCTTCCTCCTCCGGGGTGCTAGCCTGAAGAAATGAATATATATATATATATATATATATATATATATATATATATATATATATATAACTCAACACTGCATTAACACACATTATGACCTCTGTTGCTGCTGTTGCCCCCTCCACTTTCTCTGCCTCCTTCTCCTGCTCCTCCTCCTTCCACTGTTGTTCACCCTCCCACTCCCACCCATAAGTGTAATTTCTCTTGGTGATTATATTCCAGAACAATGACAATCACAATCAACACAACAGTCTGGTTTTCGTGAACAAATATTGTAGTATCAAAATCAGACTAACGATGAACAACAATGAAATAGGACTCAGTTTAGCCAAAACAAGAAGACAACAAACTATTTACAGTAATTTATACAACACCAGTGGTGATAAATACTACATATGATAATTTGAATAACAGGGGTAAGTATGCATTTACAGTTTTGAAGTGGTACAGACATATCAGTGGGCCAAAATGTAGAAGCCATTCCAATTTTAAGAAAATCAAAATAATTCTAGGTCATGAAAAAATAACCTTTCCTTCAGAAAAAAGAAACACCATCGGCTTCCATGAACCAGCATATGAAAGTCATTCCAATTTCTTGAAAGTTAAAATAGTTCCGAGGTCCCAAGCTTGGGAGTCAAAATTGCGAGAGAGTCTAAAATACGAAAGGTCATATGTAACGTAAAAAAAATCTTTCTTTCTAGAAAAACAGCAACTTTTTACAAACATTCCCAAATAGTGAACAAAAAAGACAACTGGTCACAAACAGCTTTAATTCTGACAGACGTTAAAGCCCTGTTGTATTAATCAAATATGACATGAGGTTTGGAAGATATCATAGGTCAAGTATAGCTCAAGAAGATATTTCTGGTATCTTACAGAAGCTCATATAATAGCCCATATTTATTACATGGTCTAACTGCCATGTAAATGTTGTATACTGTACCGCCTACCCCTTCAGCATGTCAGCTAATCGTGCATATGTCAAAACAAATCTCGCTTCACGAGTAACTACTGTGCAGAGTCAGAAACAAAAGGCGCAATCACAACAGACTAGCACCGGTATAAGCTAAAATCATATTTATTTATTGCAGAAATGCTTAAAATATCACACAAAGTGTACTCGTATAGTGCAAATCAAGCATCAGCAGCAATGGGAAAAAAACATGTACAGACCCCGAACTGATTTTGCCCTGAGGCTTCATGCAAAAACGGTTAGGGGTTTGTACATGATTTTTCCCATTGTTGCTGCTGCTGCTGCTGCTTGATTTGCACTATATGAGTACACTTCCTGTGAATTTTTAAGCATTTTTGCAATAAATAAATGTGATTTTAGCTTATACCAGTGTCAATCTGTTGTGATTGCAGCTTATCTTGCATATGCCCCAATGGAGGTGGGTATGGCCCAGGGCAACTTCTGTGTCGAGGGATAATTAGGTGATTCAGCTCACCAGGTGCCCTTATGCAGACAAACATGGCACAGCTGCCATACATTCAGACTGTCCCCTGAAACAGTGATTGGCACAAGTACAGTGAAATAATTACTCAGCATCCGGAGTGTAATTTCATACATGCTCCCATTGCTGGGGATAAAGACATTATCCAGAAAGTTCATTCTAACAGTTAAGTTCATTGTGCAATACACTGGAGTTCAAGGCTACGAACAATTCGTCATGTTGGTATGCTTCCAGTTACGGTAACATGCTAGTCATCTATGGGCCAGCAGACCCTAATTCATGTTTGCTGACTCTCCCATCCCAATAGTCTGTAGATTTGGCTTTCTAGCCAACACTTGTGGACTCTGCCTTACCCTACTATTCATTACCTGAGTTCGGACACTGCTCGGGCATGAGGTGTTTCAGATAGTTGCCATTTAGCCCTATTAGAGTCACAAAAACCCACTTTTCTCAGTGAGTGGCCCACCTAGATGGGCATGGTATTGATCCTGGGTCCCACCTTCCATGTAGACACCCCAGTGAAACATTTAAACAAGTTGGATAATGATCCTGCTGATATGTCCTTCAAAATCTCCCACCCAGGATTAACGTGCAGCCAGCTGGCCCCTGCATTCTTGAACCATGCACTTTAGCATTCTCTTTTTTACCTTAAAGCTATAGCTCTCTGGGATAGTTACCAGTCTCGCATTTCTGGGTCCCAGATGCTACCTTGAGGTATCTGACCTTCAAGGAATGCCTCCAGGCCCAAAAGTCATCAATGCAAACTTGTTGAGGGTTGTCCATACGGGAAACTCAATTCTCCACCAGCAGCCCCATCTCCTAGCCTTCTATCTGGGTCTACCCCATGATATGAATGCCTGAACCCAACTGCAAAGGCCCCATAAGCCTGCACTACAGATGGGGATCCAGCATACAGGGAACCCATGGGATGGTTCCCTAATACCTAAATCAGTCTCTCCTAATATGGCTTTTGGTGCAACCCTGTAACATTTTAGTTGCCCTCCTCTGGACTGCCTCCACCCTGTCTATGTCCTTTCCAAGGTGTAGCCTCCAGAACTGGACACAGTACTGTAGATGGGGTCTCACCAGTGAGCGATACAGCAGCAACACCACCTCCCTCCTCCTACTGGAGATACCCGCCACTTTGAGGTTATCAAATATGATAACCCCAAGGTCTTTTCCTATTTAGTGACTGTCAGTACCTCCCCCCATCCTATACTGAGCTCCTGGGTTCCTATGCCCAAGGTGCATTATCAGTGCAGTGTCAGTGGCTCAGTAGGTAGCACACTCGCCTCTGAGGCCGGGAGATCAGAGGGCTGTGGGTTCAGTTCCCACATCTGGCACTTGGGTTAATATCCCAGTACTGACACTGTAATGCAGCATGAGAGGGGTGCTGCATTTCTGAGGTGCCATCTTTCGAATGAGACATTAAACCGAGGTCCCATCTGCCTGGATTGGTGGTAGTTCAGGTGGATGTTAAAGATCCCATGGCACTTATCGAAAAGAGTAGGGGAATTTCCCCGGTGTCCTGGCCAAATTTCCCTCATTCACTAAAAATACCACCAACAGCTTAATCTGGTTCAAGGTCAGTTGGCATTCATCTGTATCCCCCTCCTCCGGGTCGTGCCTGAAAATAGGCAGGATTTGTCTAGTGCACTTACCCGGACAACAAAAGCTAAATAAATAAAAAATAAATAAAAATTATTTTGCACTTTTTGGCATTGACTGCCAACTGCCATGCTCTTGAACACTCCTCGAGCTTCCCCAGGATCCCTGCCCATTCTCTCCATCCCTCCTGTGTGTGATACACATGTTGGTATCATCTGCAAAAAGGCATACTTTTCCTTCCAGTTCTTCTACAGTGTCACTTATGAAGACATTGAAGAGGACTGGTTCCAGTAGTAAGCCCTGCTCCATCCAGCTGGTTTCTCTCTCATCATTAGAGTGAGTGTTGTTAACCACCCTTTGGCACCTATCCATTAACCAGTTTCTAACCAGATTCACCACTTTGGATTCCACTCCTTGTCTGCATAACTTCTTAACTCATTCTATCTGATGCCGCCAGTTTGGGTCAGGTTAAGCAATGGATGGTTCTGACGCCATATGGCGCTAATGGGTATAATGGGTTTTAATCAGTCTCCTGTGTGGTGCCATGTTGAAGGCTTTGCTAAAGTCCAGACTGGCACATCCACTGCCATATCCAATCTAGTTCTCAGGCCACCCAGTTGAAGAAATTAATCGGATTCATGTTGAATATAATAACTTCACTGAAAATAGTCACACAACTATTTACATGCCCACAAAGGTAGATATAACTGTATTCATAGTTGATGTGGGATGGATGCTCAGACTCATCCTGTCTGGCTTCCGGCAAATCTGCCAAAGCTGCTGCTCTACTCTGGCCAGTCTTGGCAGAATGTATTTTTACGAACAGAGGAAGTTTCTCTGCTGCGGTTCCATGTGCTCTAACTGTGGCTCCACTGATAATGATGTGAAACTCATTTCTGCAGGCTGGTGGTGGGGGGGGGGAGGGATGGATGAAGTTCACCCACGGGAGCCCATCTCTTGCCTCTCCTCTTTACTCATCGGGGGTATGAAAGGTCTTCTTTATTTGTTTCAGGTGATTGGCCTTGTGGTAGCTCAGCTCACTTTTAGCCCAGGAATGTCTGTTTCTGTAAAGAAAGAGAAAAGAACATTATACTCTACTGAACACTTAGTCTGTATGGCTTCTTTCAGGTGTCTCGACTCTCTCTACATGTGGTGCCGCCAACATTGGGATAGTGTATTATGAACTTCAGCATTTATATCCTTTTTATCAGCAATGTCAAGATGATCACATCCTTACCATAATTATTTATTTATTTAAGAATTGGTCCCTGCTGCTAGGAAAGGAACACCAATCCAAGGCTCGTCATTTACAGGTGTGAACTGAGGGAAGGTGTACACAGTAAGAAAAACAAAACCGCAAACACAAAATCAGATTCAGTACAGAGCAACTGATATAAGTCTCTGCATTAAGTATAGTAGCATCGCTGCAGCCATCATCACATCATATCACACCAATGCATACCCTCCTTGTTAGCTGACTAACTAGCAAACTTAGACCTTTATAGAAACATGGAAATTAACAGCAGATAAGGACCGCTTGACCCACCTAGTCTGCCCATTTTCCCTACCTACTGTAACACCGCAGACCCTACCTGATCTCCAGCCTCCCTCCCCTTTCCTTACACCAAGGTTCCCTTTTGCCTATCCCATGCCTTCTTGAATTTCACTACATTTTTTGGCCCCACCACCTCTGTTGGGAGGCTGTTCCAGGCATCCACCACTCTTTCTGTGAAGAAGTACTTCCTTACATCTCCCTGAGCCTACCCCAACCCACATAGCATGATCTCTTGTTCTTCAGCATCATTTTCTCTTTAAAATGCTTTCCTCTTGAACCTTATTTATACCCATGAGGTGTTTGAAAGTCTCTATCATGTCCTTCCTTTCCTTTATTTCCTCTAGGGTGCACATGTTAAGGTTCTTCAGTTTCTCCTCATAGGTTGGGGTGTAACTGCGGGGGGGGAAGGGGCACAAATCTCCCCCAACAATTCAGCTCATCACTGTTGTCCCGCCCAACTTCAGCCCCTTACTTTTGCCACTGGTGGGCTGGGAGGCTTGGGAGCCTGGAACAGCAGTGGGTTGGGTGGGACTTTCAGAGCAGAAGATGAGCACAGTCACCGTCTGCACTGCATGGCAGGAGCAGCAGGCACAGCAAGCAGTGTGGTGGGAGAGTAGAGAGAGAGAGAGATCCATGAGAGTGTGTGGTGTGACCAGCTTAGACCGAATGGGAGGGGGGGAGCCATCACTGCACAAAGTAGGCTGTCCAGAACTGGGATGGAGCAGGAGGTGAATGCAGCGGGAGGGAGAAAGTGACGGACTGCACCTGGAAGTTGCGTAGGTGCAAATAGCAAGGATGCGTGGAATTGCTATGGAGGAGAACTCTGGTACTTCACTTCTCTGTGCCACCTTTCTTCCTTAAAAATGAATGCTGCTGCTGTTGCCTGACTCGCGGGATGGAGGAGCTTGAGTCAGTTGGAGGAGTCAAGGATTCAGAAGAATAAGCTGGGCACCTGTGACTGTGGGGGATTTATTCTTTCTTTCCCAGGCCAGAATCCCACCCTATGCTGCTGCCTGCTGCTGTGCTGTTTGGAAGTTGCAGACAGTACTGCTGGAGCTGAATTATGAGTCTGAGGGAGGTAGGAGGTTACTGGTGGTGGTGGTGGTGGTGAGTGAGTGAATGGATGTTTTGCTTGGTTGGTGTGGGCGGGCCACATCTATCATGCTGCGGGTACCATGCAGAGGAGGTGGTGGGAGGGAATTCTACCAATGAGTTTGCACAGGTGTTCTGTCAGCTGGCAGGGACCATATGCTATTAGCAATTAAACTGATTTGGCATGAGTCAGAGAGCGGGAAAGAAGCCTGCTGCAATCTGCAACCTCTTTCTGCTGTCATTCATTCTCTGCTACTGTAGTGTCTGGCTCTACCAATGACCAGTTCTAACCTAAAGATTCTCAACTTGAGCAAACTTAGCTCAAGTCTGCAAGAAGGAAAGAGTAGGTGGTGTTTATGTTTATTGGTGGTCTGCTGCGTTGGTCCTAAGACTGTCTGATTTAAAATGCTGTCTAGCATCTCTCCTGTGTGTCACGTGGCTATGTCTGCTCCAGTAGGGGCTGCTGGCTTAATGGGTTGGGTGTTATGCTTAGCCTAACATGCAACTCCAGTCTCTTAGTAGATTTTCTTTCAGCAAGTGTTTTCTGTGCTACCAAAGTTAAAGTAATTAACAAAACAAAAATCAAACCTTGTAGGATGGTGGATGAGCAGTGTGTAGTGTGGACAGGTGGAGGGCTTGAAAAGCAGGGGGGATGTTGTTGTTTTGCAAACAAACAAACAAAAAAACTACCCAGTGTAGCTGTTCCTCCTTCCTTAATATGTTTAAACTGCTGCTTTAAACACAATAAGGACAGCCAGCCACGGGTATAACAGTATGTTCCCAACAATTCGCTCCCGCGGTATTCACTCCTGACAATTCATTCCGATGAACATTCGCTCCATTGTGATCTCTCTCCTGTCAATTTTGCTCCTGCATGCAATTACCTGACAGCAACTGACAGCTACTGAACTGACAGCTACTGACAGCAACTGACAAACAAAGAGCCCAGTGTTACATAGAGCCACATTATTGGGCAAAGAACACCAATTGGCAATGACTACATGCAATGATGTGGTCCAACCAGAATGGATGGCTAGCAGTATAAATCAACCTAGTCTGTGGTTATTTCTCTACTTGTGACTACCCTTAGTGAAAATGACTTGCCGCTTCATCACCTCCGAGCGCCAAAAAAGAAAACTTGTGGACGAGAATAACTTTATCTATACGTTCCACAAACGGGAAGCTGAGGGAAAAGGAATATGGCAATGTGAGAGTGCAGTACAAAAAGTAAAGGTTTGCAATGCACGCGTTCACACAGCCTCCATTGATGACCCAAGTATTATTTATCGGTTTTCCACACACACGCATGCACCAGGCCCCTGTGCTGTGGAGAAGTCAGTAGCTGTCAGTACAGCAAAACAAAGAGCAGCAGCAACCCAGGATACAACCACTCAGGTACTACTTCATGCAAAACAAAATATGTCTTTAGCAGCCACAAGAAAGCTGATAGACCATAATCTAAAATGAACTGTGCAGAGAGTCTGGGTTCATGGGGCACCACAAAACCCAAAATATCTTGTGGAGTTGGTAATTCCAGAACATTATAAAACCTACACTCAGGACTCTGGCACTGACAGTGTTACATTTCTTTTATATGACAGTGGCCCTGGTAACAACAGGATATTGATATTTGGGACAGACAGAAATCTACGTTTCCTTGAAAGATCAAAGGTGTAGCATGCTGACAGCACTTTCAGTGTTGTGCCCCCTCTTTTCCAACAGTTATGTTGTCATGGGCGAGCACTTTGGCAAAGTCCAGCCTGCTATTTATGTGCTTTTGCCTAGTAAAAGATGGGAATGTTATGACAGGATGCTAACAGCACTAAAAGAACTAAACCCAAATCTCTGCCCAGACATTGTCATGACCGATTTCGAGAGGGCTACAATGAATGCCTTCAAATCAGCTTTTCCTTGCAGTAAGCAAGTGGGATGCTTCTTCCATGTTGCACAGTGTGTTTATCGCAAGATACAGATGGAAGGCCTATCTGTACAGTATTCTCCAAGATCCAGAATTTACCTTAAAATGTAAATATTTGCCCTCTCTCGCCTTTTATCCTACTGACCAAGTTATTAAAAGGTTTGAGGATATTACTGACTAGCAACAAACTGTGTTTCCAGATGATTTACTACGGTCATTGACTATTTCGAAGATGTCTGGATCGGGTGCCCTAATAGGAGAGGCACAGGCAGAAGACAGACCCATTTCAAGCTTGCTCTCTGGAACCATGCAGAAAGTGTCAGTGATGGGAGAGCAAAGATAAAATAATGTTGTTAAAGCCTTCCACAGAGGGATGCAAGGTATCCTGTGCATGTTGCATCCAACCCTGTGGAAGTTCATAGATGTCTCAGAGGTGTACAAAGAAAAAAGGATGGAGAGCTTGAACAAGTGATAACTGGGAACGCCCTAACTGTGTCTCGGAAGGTGTACTGTGACAATGTGGAACAACTTGCCTGCATTATTGGTAAAAGTGAGGAGCGTACTACGGAGGAGTTTCTTAGGGGAATCACACATAGCTTTGACTATTAAACTTTCTAGTTACCACATCTAATGGATTTTTAACGTTGTCTTAATAAAGTATTGTGTTTTTAACACACCTGGATCAACTCAGGTGGCAACTGAATAAATAACTACTTCACTTCCTGCCTAAACATCGTAACTAAGGGATAACTAAGGCAGTGACTGACTTAATAACTACTTCACTTCCTGCCTACACATGGTAACTAAGGACAGACTACTTCTAAGGACTATCAGTACTAATACGGTAAGAAGATTTTGTTGCTTTCTGTTGTTTTGTTGCAATTTGTTGACAGTTGATGGTAATGTTGGTGAAGTCGATTTGTTTTGCATATGGGAGTGAAAAGTAGCACATGGAAGTGAACTGATGCTGTACCAAGTTGTTACAGGAGTGAACTTTCATTGGAGTGAGTTGTCAGGACTGAATTTATAGGGAGTGAATTGTCGTGCTCCTGCCAGCCACACCATGTAAATTTTACTGCTTTTAAACCAGAATAATGTTAAAGAGGAGGCTGGAGCAGGCGAGCAGTTGCACTGTAATTTATTTTATTGCTCCATTAAGGGCACATTTGCATTAGAAGCAGCAGCAGGTTTGCGTCCCCATGATAGGCTCTGCCCCATCCTGACTGCCTGCACCCGCATAAAGCATGCAGTTCCTGGTGTCTAGTAGTCCTCTTCCCTGTGAGTGCCAGCCCATATACAGTATGTGAAGTTATGTCCCTGGGATCCACTGGTTTTCTTCTGCCCTCTGATCATTGGCCCCAGTATCATAACATACCTCCTTGGTGTCTAGTGGCACCCCCACCCACTGATCCCCTTCCTTATAGCAAACTACCCTTTCCCTTGTGTCTAGTGGCTCTCCCCTTCTCACTTTGGGCACCGACCAACCCACCCTGCTAACCCCCCCTTAACTAAGGGCCAGTGTGGTGGAAGACCACATGGTGACCAGCACAGCCCACATCTCACCTCCTCAGTTGTGTACCAAATGGGAACACAGGGAGCATGTGTCCAACGTACATTACAGGGCATGCATCACATGTATTTTACAGGGAGTGCAGACCGTATACTGTACAGAGAGCTTGCGGCCCGTGGACTGTACAGGGAGCACGCAATCTGTACAGCTCACAGCCCACACTCCCTATACAGTTCAGAGGACATGCACCCTGTACTGTACAACTGTACATTGGACGCACACTCTCTGTTTTCCTATTTGGCGGCAGGCCGAGGAGGTGAGAAGTGGGCTGTGCCAGTCACCATATGGTCTCCTGTAGCACCGGTATTTCAGGTAAGGGTGGGTTGGTAGGTTGGGTTGACTGGTGCCTGTAGTGGGTGGGGGGAGCCACTAGACACCAGGGAATTGGTAGCATGCTATAGAGATGGAGATTGATGGGTGGGAGATGCCAGGGAGGTAGAATATACTTGGAATAAAGACTTCTGTGTAAATATTGTCTTCAGTGTTTTCCATGTGTGCATTAGCTTTCAAAGGTATGTTAATAGAAATAATAGTATTTTTCCATAGATAATTTACTTTTTGGTGGGTAGCACAGATCTTGCAATCCAAGGCTGGTTGAGAATGAGGTTGTCCCCTCCCAAACTTTATACCAAAATTACTCCTCTGCTCATAGGGCTTTTGATGCAGACCCTGCAACATTTTATTTGCCCTCCACTGGATCGCCTCTACTCTGTCTATGTCCTTCCAGAGATGTGGTCTCCAGAACTGGACACAGTGCTCTAGGTGTGGTCTCACCAGTGATCTATACAGTGGAATCACCATGTCCCTCTTCCTGCTGGTGATACCAGGGGTGGAGCGACAAGATGGCCACTGTGCTGCTCTGCTCCCTGTCCCACCATGTTTGTTCTGGCGTTTGTAGTCATTTTAGCCGCTGACGCTCCCTTATTTTACTGCTGCTTATACAGTATGTGCTAAAAGAAAAATATTGCTGACACCAATATTTTGGGTCACAGCGGTGAACTTTCTAGCACTTTGTTAAGTCGGAGATCCTGCTTGGTTGAGAGACACACCAACTGTGACTGCATCTTGGATACACCATTCTGCAGTTTGGGTCTCACTTTGGGGCAGGTTTTGTGTTGGTGCAGTATTCTTGGGCTGCTTTGCTGTATTGGGTGCTTTGTTGCTGGTGCTCAACTGTAATAGCCCCCTGTCTCCAACGAGACACAGAAATCAGGAATTGTTTTGAATAGAAGATGGAGTGAGCAAACGGTGCACTGAAAGTGCTGAAATGTCTGTGTTACGCTTTAAAAAGGTATGGTATGGTTGTCTAGGGTTGGGGTGTTTCAGTAATATGTCTGGTGAATAGAATTTATTATGCTAAGAGCAATTGTTTCTTTTACTCCCCAGATGGCTTCAACTAACATAACCCTGGAGACTGGGAAAATGAGCATAATGAAGGCTGAAGTTCTGAGACAAGGAGAGGATGAACTCTTTTAGAGAAAGCAAAGCTAAAACAGTGCAGAATGGGAAACAAAAGGTTACTGTGGGGTAACAAATGTGAAATGCTATGGTGGAAATTCAGTCTGGTCCCATGTATTGGGATTTAATGGTCCCCCAGTCCTTGAACCCAGAGGAGTTAAGTTGATTTTAGCTATAGCAAAGCTTGTCCTGTCCTGACCCTTTATGCAGGGAGAAATGAAGATTGAGATTCATAGTGACAAGGTTTCAAGCATTACCATGAGGTATGGGGGGGGGGATTTTCAAAGCTCAGTCGCAAGCTGCGACAATGGCAGCCTGCGCCAAGTGCCCCTGCGTCAGAGACCCTGTGCCCAATTCAGTATCGGGCAGGGTCCCAGAGCCTGCATCATGTGGTTTGCAGCATCAGTGGTAGTGCAGCAAACAGACGGTGCAACCACCAAGTATGCCACAAGCATCTGCACCTTGGAATGTAGTGGTTCACCGCCCCACCCACCCCAATAGATCCATAATTCATTATTATTATTATAATAAACTAACAACCCTGGTGATCTAGTGCCCTCCCCAAGTCCCGATCGGTCCATAATTTAATATTATAAAACAAGAAAAAAATCCCTGCTGGTCTAGTGGCCCCTCACACCCCCAACCCGGCAGGTAGCGCCCACCAACCCACTCCCCCCCATCCCAAACCCCGATCTGGTGACTGGCACAGCCCTCTGCACACCACCATGGCTGGCAGCTGAATGAACTGTAAGGGCATGTACTGTGTACAGTATACAGTATGCGCTCTGACAGTTCATTTGGCTGCCGGACATGGTGGTGTCCTGAGGGCTGTGCCAGTTGCCGGATCGGGGTTCAGGATAGGGGAGAGGGGTGGTGGACACTACCTGCCGAGGTAAGCACTAGACCAGCGGGGATTTTTTTCTTGTTTTATAAAATTAACAAATTACAGACCAATTGGGGCTGGGGTGGGGACCACTAGACCACCAGGTAATGGACCCTGGCAATATTGGCATATTCAGGCAACATGTGCTGGGGGTGGGGATCTTTGCACACTATTCATTGCTTTATTTAGGTGACACTTTAAATTATGGACATGTTGGGGCTGGGGGAACCACTATATTACCAGGGATGTTAACTTTTATACATAGAACACATTACTGGTGGATGGGGGGGTGACACAGTGGCACACAGGTGACAACCACTCCAGAGGATGTCTAAGTACCGTTAGACCAGCTTTTGGCTGGTCTAATGATACTTAGACCATTGTCTTCTGGGAGGGTTCTCTGAATACCACTTACGGGGTTATGGCAGCCTACATCTGCCACAAGCCACCTAGTGTCATACTGCAGCCCTTTTTGTGGCACAAGGCTGGCGCAAACCCCCTTTGCTGCAAGCAGCCTGCATTTGACACAGGCTGCTTTCCTGAATAGCTCCCAACCACATTATTTGACACAAGGTGCCAGGTGTGTCAGAAATGTTTGACGCAGGCACCTTGTGTCCCTCTTAGGACTTTGAACCCCCAACCCCCACTGTCTTTTTATTATGTACAGAATGGTGATATAAATGATCTCAAGCATGTGGCCTTTGGAACCCACCTGTTTTTTTTGAATGGCCCAGTGTTCTCGGACCCCAGCCTAACAAACACTGCTAAATAATTGTGGAATGATTTGTGGGCTTAAATGTCCTTAGTGCTTCATTTAGTGACTAATATATATGAGTCTGAATTTCTATCTGTTTTATTTCAAAGTTTACATCAGTCCACAAGGATTAGTTCTGCTTCTATAATAGAGCTGTTGAACTGAATGATGAAACAGGGGAAAGATTTGGAGCGAAGGCTCCGGCCTCTGAGCACAGTCAGCCCAGTGATGGACCCGAGTTGTCATGGAGCCTATTCATTATAATCCCTCCTTGAATATTGTTGGCCCAGATACCCTGTATACAAAAGGCAGAAAAATAAATGTGGTGCCTGTAGTAATGACCTCCGGCTGAGTTTTTATGGCTCATATAACATATAGCTGGAGCCAAGAAAATGAGCTCACAATTATTCTATGTACTTGTCTATCTCAAGAATGTTAACCTGAGTGGAACACTTTGGGTTTTGCCCTTGGCAACTTCACAAACGTTGATGGGCAGCTTTAAACATTGCACTTTGGAATTTACTGAAGTAGTTTCTAGCTTTAACTCATTACCTCCTGGGTGGCCATTTTGTGTCAGGTAAACAATGGACAGTTCGGACTTCATGTGGAGCTACTGGAGGTAATGAATTAATAAACTCTGGCCAGAGCCGATAGGGCTGCAGCCGTGGTCACAGAAGAGAGTCCAGGGGAGCAGAGACGCAGAACTGCTTGCAGTTGCTCCGAGAATGTGTGAGCTAGTGGTCTACGCATGTGTGTTGATACGCATCTATTTTCTCGCCACAACAGTGATGCATCAGGAGCTCCTCCAGAGGTTCCAGACCTCAAGATCACTTAGTTGGGGGTCCAGAGACATGAGGGCTGTGGTGCAGAAGCCCCGAAACTATTTGTTTAAAGAGTGCCAATGGTGTTGCATATGGGAAGGAACAACTGTTCAAACTTCCAACCTCCAGCTGACTGGCTTGCTACATATAAGCAGCCAGTCAGCAGAGGCATGACATCCCATTGAAGCCAGTGGTCAGGACCAGGAAGAGGTACAAAGCTGAGCCACCTAAACAAAGAAGCACTGCACAGTTTAAGGGGGGGCAGAGGAAACGTGCAATGGCACCGCAGATCCATCCTTATTTTTAAATGTTTCAGCAGCCACGATTTAAAAAAAATAGGACAAAAATCTTTAGATGTGAATCTCAGTTGCATGCTACCAAACTCATGGTAGGCATGAGTGTGCTCCCCAAACTGAAATCAAGCAGTAAATTTTCTGTACATTTTTCACTCAATAAAGCTCACTCAGAAGTGTGGGCCCCGACGTGATTCATTAAATACCAGAGGTGCTTGCTTAAAATCATTAAAAATGTAGAATGCCCTTACTATTTGAACTTAAATCTAAGATGACATAGAATTAACTGAACTGAAATACTGTGTAATGCTATTCCGTGCTAAGCAAAACACACAAGCACTGTCAATATCACCCTCTTACCGTCCCTCATAGAAGGCAAATTAATAAACTGGAAAGCTTAGGGGTGGGACAGAAAGTAACCAGGTGAATGGAAAACTGGCTGATGGGCAAAAGCCAGAGAGTGGTAGTCAATGCAGTATACTCTGGGGTGGGGAGGGTGATGAGTGGGGTACTGCATGGGTCAGTCCTGGGACCCCTACATTAGTGATATAGCAGACAGGCTGGAGGGGAAGGTGTGCCTATTTGCAGATGATATGAAGATTTGCTACAGGGTGGATACCCCAAGGGGGGGTGGATGCCATTAGGCAGGACCTGAAGACATTGGAAGGGTGGTCAGACACGTGGCAGCTAAATTTCAATGCCAAAAAGTGTGCAGTGATGCACATGGGACATAAAAACCCACAAGCCACTTACACACTAGGGAGAGAGGAAATTAAGTCAACAGAGCAGGAGCAGGATCTGTGGATATTAATATCACGCAACCTCAAGGTAGGAAACCAGTGCAGCAAGGCAGTGGGGAAGGTGTACGGAATGTTGGCATGCAAAACCAGCAGAAGAAAGGAAGTAATCATGCCTCTTTATAAGGCAATGGTGAGGCCACACCTGGAGTATGGGTTCCAGTTCTTGAGACCAACTCTTCATAAGGACATTGAGGGGACTAAGAGTGTACAGCAAAGGGCAACCAAGATGGTGCATGGCATGCAAGGGAAGCCATATGAGCAGAGGTGGAGGGAACTGGATCTGTACCCATTGGAGACAAGATGGGAGAGGGGAGACATGATTGAAACATTTAAGTATGTTAAAGGGATTAACAAGGTGAAGGGGGGTACTTATTTAAAAGAAGAGAGGAGACTACAAGAGGGCATAGTCTAAGACTAGAAGGGGGAAGATATAAGGGGAATGTGAGGGGGCTTTTCTTCATGGAGAGGGTGGTGGAAGTCTGGAATAAACTCCAGGAGCAAGTGGTGGGGGTAGAAACAGTGGAGAAATTCAAGTGTGCATGGGACAGACACACAGGGTTGATGGGGGAAGGGAGGGCTCGTGATATAGGAGCTGAGTAAAGGGGGAAGGAATAGGGCAGACTAGATGGGCCACTTGGGTTCTTTTCTACCATCAGATTTCTATGATTCGATGATTACAATTGAATGAAATAGGTACACCAAAAGTGCAAATGTACAGATCACTTCACATTGTCATTATTCCTATAACAGAGCTTTTAAAGGCATTCTATGTATTCACCTCAAGCCCCTGACAGAATTCCCAATCTCTACCAAAAAAAAAAAAAATCAGCATATGTTTTGTAAATCAAGTGATGAAACTGATTGGCTACAGCATCTGACCACAATTCCAAAGCCATATTTAATGTGAAGGCCTCAGCCTCCCCTCACCCCACCATTTCTCCCTATACCTTATCACCCTTCTTTCCCCACCCTTCACCTCCACCGCAGTACATACCTTTCTCGTACCTCCTTTCTTCACCCCACTGCCAGTTATCCCCGTCCCTCTGAACTACTGACACGGTACTTTGTGGCTGCTCATCCCCCCCCCCCAATAAAGTGTTTTTTCTTGTTATTTAACTTGTAGCTATGTTTTGAGTTATTCTGTAAGTTCTGAATCCAAGCTGTATCATTCATTGTAATGTACCTTTGCTCTCTCCTATTGTACCTTGTTTTGCAATCTATGACATGGAACCTTTGTAAAAGAACTTGTGCTCAAAGGTCTTTTCCAAATCACTAAATAAATAAATAAATAAAATAAAGTAAACAAATAGGCTGTATATGCTGGAAAAGTTGTCAACTATATTTTGTAATTTAAGGTAAAATAGCTAAGCAAATATTGGAGTTTTAAAATATTTGAACAAAGTCCATGTTGTAAACTGTTAAATCAGCTTGTGTCTTTAAAGGTGAAAGGACATGGAAGTGTCTTAATTTAAAAGAGATTAACTGCAAAACATGGTCTAGAGATTTTTTTTGTTGTTGTTGTTTTTGTATGTCCCAGTGGCAATAATAGAATTTATAACACTGTCCATTTTTATGGCTGTGGGCGGAGCCTACAGCCATTTTGCTATCTGTAGCTTGAAAATAGAGTTTCGTGGAACACATTTTTTGGACTTTTCAGTTGTATCCTTCCACATCTACAAATCACTATGAAAACTAGAATAAAATAATCCCTTCTTTCTGTTTAGAATGTTGGAGACAACTCCAAGCTGCTTATCAGATGACCATTAGGAAACTGAAACAGCTTGCTAAACATTGGTTGCCTATTAAACTGGAAATGTATTTACCCCCTTCGAAATGGAACAGCTTGCACATTTAAATGCCAAGCATTTAAACATTTTTTGCTACTAACTTCAGTTGGGGATGAATATATTTCAAGAAAGATTCATACCTCATAAATGTTACCCTTCCCCAGCAAAGTTTGTAAAGATGTACATTGTTTTTTAACCTCTCAAGCCCTATCTGATAAAATGCCAGGTCTTCAGTGACTTATCCAGACTAAATATATACATTTCTTTTTGACAGCAAGGGCTGCAGCCTGCTTCCCAAACATAACAGATAAGAGCTACTGAGATCTGTTATAATAAGTGTGTGTGTGTGTGTGTGTGTGTGTGTGTGTGTGTGAGGGGTGGAGAAACAGTAAAATTCCAGGCAAGGGAGATCTCATATAATGAATTAAATGCTGACAAACCACGAGTGATACAGAAGCAAATGGTTTAATACCTTTTATTGGACCAACACAGATGTAACAAAAATAACTTACACCATTTATAAAATTCCTGATCAAACAACTGCAAACAGAAGACTGTTTTTGTCATTTTATAATATGATATACTAAGTGTGTGTACTGAGTTGCTGGATCAGGGCCTTGAAGAAAATAATAACATTTACTCATTTCAAGATTTCATCAGGTGGACAGAAAAAAGTGAGAATTTGTCTGAAAATTAACAACTATAAGATGCAAAAATAACATTTGTGTGTGTGTATGTATATGTGTGTGTGTGTGTGTGTGTGTTTTTGTATATATATATATATATTTATTCTTTGCAAAAACTTCATTAATGCATAAGTTAGGATTGTTTCCACACTGACAAAAGTGTGGAAATTCCACATTAGGGTTACCACCCCACCACCCCACACCCCCTCCTCAAACCCCTAACTCCGCATTCCCTCCCAACCCCCACACACACACACAAGCAAGGCAAGGGCCAAGACAAGACAAGACAAGTAACCAGGGATGAGCAGGATCAGGTAACAGAATTGACAGAGAAGTCTGTAAACGTTCCAGAAGACACAGACATCGTTACAGTCCACCAAGTGTATGAGTTCTGCAGCCGTCATGGTGGCTTGAGGGTACACAGACATGCGGATGTTATCCACACATAGTGTATTAGAAATGACAGCTTCTGTGAGCCTAGCAACAATCATTGGATGTTTGCATTTTGTTTTGTGACACAGTGAGTTAGTCCTAATAAGAAACAGTGGTGCTACTAAAAGTAATGTCTTGTAGGATAGTTTACAAGGAAGATGCAAAAGCAACAGTTGAAACATGCACAGGGAACCATAAGATACTGTTAATCAGTATTTCCAGGTAATGCAGCAGCATGACGACATGTGTTGGTGGTAGTTTGCCACCGGAGCAGTATCCCCAAAGTACTGTGTACATGTCAGGTGTATCTGTGCTGCTGCCACATGCCTATGTGGTAGCGACAATACTTGCAGTGACCCAATTGTTGGAATATACACATATAAATCAATATTTTAAAAATATGTACAAAGTGTAATTGTATTAGGAAGATATGCCAGCAGTAATGTGGCATCACAATGTGCTAGCAATATTGTGGCGCTTATACTGTATTTCTTTTTCCATTCCATAGTGTTATCTGAAAGTAGTACAGTGTTGTGATTATTGTGCTTACAGATGTGCCGGAGTGGTATAGTGTTGTACAATGTTGCATGTGTCTTGCATGTGTGCGTGGGGGGTGGGGTTGGGGGGAATGCGGAGTCAGGGTTTTGAGGAGGGGGTGTGGTGGTGGGGTGGTAACCCTAACATGGAATTTTCACACTTTTGTTGGTGTGGAAACAACCCTAACTGATGCATTAACAAAGTTTTTGCAAAGAATTTTGTTTCTTTTTTTAAAAGTGTAATGTAAGTAGTGATAGAAACGGGTGGCTTGGTGAAGCGTGGAGCCTAAAGGGAGCATGGGCCCTCTGAGCCCTGTGTGGCAAGGAACCCTTGTAACACTAATGTGCTCATATCTCGTGAACCATAGCAGCTAGAAAAAAAATTCAAGCGTTGTTGTAATCATGACAGTGAGTAGTTCACATAACAATAATGAAACAAACCCATACCTTGCATTGCTTCTGAGATACGAGCACCAAAACGCAATGTGAGTGCTAACTCGCAGGTCATAATTGTGGCCTACAGCCATGAAAATGAGCAATTGGAACACTAATTCGCAAATATTTCAGGAACCATACAAGCTAGGAAAAAAATTCAAATTTTAAGGGCTTTTATGGCTTTGTAACCTAGTTCTGTGCTTAGGGAGAGCTAAGAAATTTTCTGATGAAAAGTCCCTATCTCTAACTGTTTTCGAGATATGGGCCCCGAAAGGCGCAATGGCTGCCACAATGTTATCCTATGGGAAAATTTCCAAACTTTGCAATGCTGTAACTATGGCTGTGTTCAATGGTTCTGTACCAAACCACCAAAAGACACACCTGTAGGGCTAGTGCTTTGTACCCTGGAAAGTTCAGACCAATAGCGCAATCCACGTTGCCACAATGAAAGGACAAAGAAAACAACCTCCGCAATGTTATCCTATGGGGAAATTTCTGAACTTTGCAATGACGTGCCTCTGGGCCTCTTTAATTTTTTCACTCCAAACCAGTGAAAGGTACATCCATGGCATTAGGGCTTTGTACCCTGAAAATTTCAGGCCATTGCACAATCTGCCTTGCCACAATCAACTGACCAAGAAAAGGAACACATAGCAAAATTCTCCTATCTTTATAATGGGAATGTGATCGCGATCAAAAAAATGTTGCTGCAATCATATATAAATTTGTCGCAGCACAAAAAATGTTGTCTCAGTCAAAAAAATTAAAAAAATTTACAACTGTGTTTCCAGGCTAGCTAGCTACAAACTAATGCCATAGGCATGTTCGCCAGGGCCCGTTTAGGTAAACTCATTGATCCCTGTGTTTAGAAGTGCAGTATTTTTAATTTTCATTTATTTTTCCCTTCTTTTTACTCCTGCAGCCAGCCATCGTACATCAGCCTAGTTACGGTGCCCCCTGAGTTTCCACCTCTAAGTGTCCCCCTTCAATGCTCTTGCCCCTCCCAGTACCCCTGGCTTACCCCCCACAGGGCAGGGATGTGGCACCGGAGTGCCGCATGACTAGTAACTGCCTGTGGGAGAGTGGGGGTCCCGGAAGCTAATTGAAGCCGGGGGCAGGCTTCACTAGCGCGGCCAGCTGTGAGGAGTTTTTCTTGCTTGTCAGGGGTGGGGATGACAATGATGTCCAGCCGCCCACCCACCCCTCAGATGTTTACGCTGAGAAGGCAAGAACTCAGCTTCCGCTTAGGGGTCAGTCGAGTGCCGAGCATGACCCACACCTCCCCTGGAGAAGGAAAGCAGTCCATAGGATGCTCAATCCAACTCCCCAATCGCCTTCAGCACCCGGCCTGCTCCTCGAACCCGGTCACTGGCGCCGCAAGCAGAATCCAACCACTGCACCAGCGGGCCGGCCTTGAAGTGCAGTATTTTTTGAGTTATAATATTTTTTTCTTCATCGCTAACTAAAAGCAAAATGGCAGCAGCTCGACAACATTTTTGGCAACCTTGATCAAAAAATGTGATTGTGACTGTTTTCACAGTGCACATATAAATTTTCCCATTGACTATAATGGGAGACAAAAAATGGCACAACTTTTGAACGGACCAAGATGTTTTCACGAAATCTTCAAATACCACCACTGCTAGCCAGGACCCATGCAGCCAACCCAATTTCAGCCCACTCAAATGCATTCTTCAGTGCATTATGGGTGGATAAAGAAAACTGAATGTTGGGGATTTCGCAACCGTACATGCAGTCGACATGAAAATTTCCAGATCCGGAGATCTATGATAAATCTTTCTACAGGCTGAATTTCAGGTAAATCAGACAAATGGTTTGAGGTTTAACATAGAAATGACTATGCAACCCTAACTGTAGTGGCACTACCGTGCCACTATAATATATAGTTTATTTGCAATAAATTTGTTTACAGGCATTACTAGTATCTTTTGAAAGGTTGCCTCACTTATGATTACTAATTTTGAGTATAGTTCATGAAATAATGAGCTTGATATTTGTTATTTCATATAGTCCCTCATTATGCCTTATGCACAGCATATAAATCCAAATCATTCCAAGGCCATCTTGACATATACTATTAATACTGAACAGTAAATCAGAGCTCTTTTCCTAATAAAAGGCAGCTGATATAATAAATAAAGAACAAAAGTTATAAATAAGGAACCAGTGGCTTTTGGAAAAATCTACAGGGATTTATACAGGGATTTGATTCTGCCACTGTCGGGAAAACACAGGGAAAATGAGGATTTCTTTCAGGGTAAGGGTTATTTGGATCTGAGAGCACACTGAATATTTCTTATCCTATATTTTGTATCCTGGATAGAGCAGGGGAGATGCTAAATCTCATTGTCACAGGGAAATTCATTTACACATTTTTGCACTGTATTTTTACATGCTGTCCCAGATTAGATGCAATATCTTGTTTTCAGTGGGGTCATGATTTTACCATTTTATAATGTATTTATTCAGAGTACCTAGTCCAGGGCCCCCCATATTCCTGGTGGAAAACGGAGATGTGCCACACAACTCCAAAAATGCGCAGCAGTGCGATATTCAAATGTGCAGGATGCACCGGCCGGAAGGGAATGGGCCAGGGCACATACAAATGGTATGCCATTCAAGTCGAGGGGTCAGTTCCATGCATATGCCGTGCTGCAGCATATTCAGTGGGAATGTGCCCCTCACAGTCTAGAGCACCGCGGCCCACAGTTATGCCACAAATAGCTGGCCTAACCCAGCCACCCACAGGCAGGCTGCAGATGTGCACCCAGGTGCACAGCAGCCTGGCAGCCCTGATGGACTAGAGGTACCCCCTTCCCATCCCCAATCTAGTCAACTCTATCCCTGAAGAGCTTCATAGTGTAGGGCCTCTCCAGACCAGACTGCACCAGAGGAAACCAAGGTCAATATCCATAGTCTAGAGGACTCCCATCCACCACCCCTGTACAGACACCTCACTCCCCCATACACAACCTGTTACAAAGACTGGCACTGCCCTCCACACCCTCACCCTGCCATGGCCAGCCATTGACTGCACCGAATCTGGTCTGGGGACCTGCACTCTAGAATGACCCAACTGACTGTACCATGCATTGGGGCACCACACCAGCTGCGGATCCACCAGTGTATGCAGCCGTGTGTACATCCCTGGCAAACTGAAGAGGGAATTTCATACCTCCAATGCATGCCTTGCCAATGCTGTATCTTCCTGCTGCCATACACCGCTGCAAGTCCACACTCTCCCCTGTTCCCCTGTGTAACATGCCACCCTCTGGACTGCTGAGGTATCCCGGGTGCCATGGGGTGCAGTATCCTGTAATGCCATTTGCAATGTATGCTTCAGGCTATGGATAGTTCATCTGCAGTTCCCCAATTGTACAGATGAATGGGAGGTCGGATGTAACATGCCTGTTTTGGGACCTGTGTGAGTGGGTACAGCAGTGGCCATCACCCACACTGAGCAGTGCAATGGCACCGGGATAATGGATCCACATGTGAGTACCTGAGGTGTATGGCCACTGTGTGTTATCACCCACACACTGTTCATGCCTATGTTTAACACATTCCAGCATCCTACTGCTAGTGCGCCACCACCCGCCAATACAGTGGTACAATACTGTTGCAATGGGATGGGCTGGGGGCAGGGAGTGGGGGTGTCTGTGCACTGTTCAGGGGGAGTGGGAGCACTACACTATGGACACGGACTGTAGGTGTATTCGGGTGCAGTCAGAAATGGCATTGGGTTCCCTACAATATGGAACTGATAGAGCCTGGATTCCAGTACAAAAGGGGCTGGTGGAAGGGTTGGGGGGTGCCACTATACCACCAGAGACTTCAGGGCCTGCCCCACATGGGAGCGATCAGGGTCGGGGATTGGGAGCAAGAGCTGCTCTGGAGCATTCATCCCCATGCCAACATGTAAATGGGCTGGTAATGAGTATGCATAAAGCCCATTTGCACCCTGCATGCTCAATTGACGGACTGCATTTAAGTAGACAAGGTAATGCTGTACTGGGCAGACAATTTATGACATCTATTAATCACCTTTTAAACTAAATCTCGGGTGTGAGAAGGTGCACAGGCCACCATCTCTAAAATATCTAGTTGGTAGCACCATGATATGTAAAGAGTTACATTTTTTATGTTTCAATGCTAGATGCCTTACTCAAAAACTGGACGAATTAAAATGCAGAATACATAACATTGATGTCGACATCATTTCAATAAGCGAAACATGGGGTGATGATAAATCATCTTGGGATACTATTATACCTGGTTATACTTCCTATACCTTCAATAGACTTAATCGGAAGGGTGGAGGAGTTGCACTATTTATTAAAAATAATCTCAATTCTATTGATGTTACAAATAATATCAAAATACATGATAAACATACTGAGACAATTTGGGTTAAGTTTAGTTTCTCTACATCTGAGTCCCTCATTCTGGGTTCTTGTTACCATCCCCCTAATTCATCAGTAGACATTCTAGATGCTATTCTATCTGAAATAGAACATGCAAAAACATTAGGTAAAATTGTTGTCACTGATGATTTTAACATTGGATCAATTGATTGGCAGAAATTATGTGCTACTACTAGTCAGGGAAGCAAGTTATTACACACATGTATTCAGCTGTGACTTAAACAGAACATACTTATCCCAACTAGAGGAGACAACATTTTAGATCTGGTACTTTGTGACGATGATATATTAGTAGACAATATTGCAGTTAGTGAACCAATTGGTAATAGTGACCACAATACCATTACATTTAATATTGTGCAAAGTTACATTTATAATTCCAACTGTACTAAAATATATCTTTATGACAAAGCCGATTTAGGCACAATGAAACATATTATTGATAACATCAGCTGGGACTCTTTATTGACATGCTCTTCCCCGGAATTCTACTGGGAAAATTTTAAGAACACAATTTGTCAACTTAAGGAACTATATATTCCATCTAAAATTAAAAATAAGAACCAAAATAAAGTTCCCAAGTGGATGAATCAGTCTATTAAAAAAATGCATTAAATTAAAACACAAGAAGTATATCCGATATCAAACAACGAAATCCTGTATAAACTGGATTTCTTACATACAGACACAAAAAAAAATGCAAGGTCATGATAAAAAGGGCTAAAAGCAATTGGGAATACAAATTAGCATCTACTGCTAACAAATCCAACAGTAAGCATTTTTATTCCTATATTAATTCGTTAAGGAAACCAACTTGTCAAGTTGGTCCTATACTCGATAACAACACTTTATTACATGATCCAAAAAAAAATGGCTGACCTGTTTAATCATAATTTCTGCAATAGCTTCTCTAATACTTCCAAATCATCCTATGACTCAGCTCTGTTAGACACTACTAATACTCTACCAGTTAAATTCTCTATTAATACCATCAAGGACAAGATATTGACACTAAAAGGCAAATATAGTCCAGGTCCAGACAACATAGTGGGACATTTATTATTTTTATTGGTGGATGTCATTGTCTCTCTGTTAAAATTGATGTTTGACTATTTTTTGGCCATGAATTTTGTTCCACAGGATTGGCGAGTAGCTTATGTTATCCCAATCCACAAAAAAGGCCTAAAAAATAACTGGGAAAATTACAGGCCAATAAGTTTAACATACTCCGTTTGTAAATTAATGGAAGGTTTAATCAAAGATATGATATCACCTATTTTGGATCATTATGATGTTGAACAACATGGATTTAAAAAGAGCAGAAGCTGTTTAACTAATTTAATTTGCTTTTATGAACAGATTAGTTCCGTACTTGATAAAAATATACCATGTGATATAATTTACATTGATTTTAGTAAAGTCTTTGACATCATGCCTCACTGGGCACTAATTTCTAAACTCCATAAACTAAATATAAACAGTATTGTAATTAACTGGATAATAAATTGGCTTCAAAACCATTCCAAGCAAGTCTCTATAGATGGGCACAAATCAGTTCGGGGGTTTGTGACTAGCGGGGTACCTCAGGGCTCGGTACTGGGCCCATGCCTGTTTCAGGCCTTTATTGCTGACCTTACTACAGAGTACTCATCTTTTTCCATCAAATATACAGATGACGCAAAAATAGGTGGCCCCTGCATTTCTGATTACCAAACTGACATTAGACAAAGAGATCTTGATCACATTTCTACATGGGTTAAGACCTGGGGTATGTCTTTGAATATCTCCAAATGCAAGGTAATGCATTTAGGTTCTAGTAATTTACAAACCCCATAGTATTTGAACGGTACAATACTTGATACAACTTCAGATGAAAGAGATCTGGGCATAACCATTTCAGACAACCTTTCTTACAATAAACACATTCATAACATTATTAATAAATCTAATCAAATCATGTGGGCTATCTTACGCAATAGTAAAGCAAGAAAGAACGACATGTTATTACCATTATATCGTGCATACGTTAGACCGCATCTGGAATATGCCTCCCAGCTATGATGTCCATATAAGAAATTTGAAGGTCTTTTAATGGAATCAGTACAGAGAAAATTTACTAAGAAGATTTCAGGGCTATATGATGTCTCTTATGAGGTTAGGTTGAATATCCTAAAACTTATGGCTCTATCTACACATTGGCTTCGTGGCGATCTAATGTTATTATATGACATCATTCAAGATCCTTAACTTTTGTGCAAACTCGGTCTAGAATTTAAAAGCTGTTATCATAATATCCGGGGACATCCTTTACAATTAGTCAGAAAACCCTTTGTGAGATCAAGTCGTAAATACTTTTTCACCATTAGAGTTGTTGGTCCATGGAATAGACTTCCGCTTGAGGTTGTCATCAGTGAAACTAAAAGTATTTTTAAAAATAGATTAGATAACCTTATTAGTAATGGGTATGACCTTTCTTACTGTACATTGGATTAGAATAGGAGCATCATGGGCTTCGGCCTTCTCGCTCTTGTACTTTCCTTAGTATGATCCTTAGTATGAATTAGTTCATTTCCATTCCTGGGCTGAATATCATCCATGGGAGCTGAGGCACATACCGGTATGAGCCATGCATTCCCCCTGGAAGATATTCAGTCAGGGTCACCCTGGATGCACCTGACTTGGCAGCTGCCTGCACTGCGACTCCTGTCCAGGGTCACATTTTCAACAGGAACGATGAAGCCTGCCAGGATGAAGCATAGTGCCACAGGTTTACTGCATGACAAAAGGGATTAACTCCCTCTGAAATTGCATTGTTTGCTGCAGTAACTCTACTGTAGAACTGTATTCTGCAGTGCTGCGCTTCATCCTGGTGGGCTTCACTGTGTGCACACCCTGTGCCGGTGGCGCATTCTCTTTGAATATTGTATCAGTGTCGACCGGCACACCCTCTTTGTGCAATGCATCTTTCTGCTCGTGCATTGATCTGGCACTTAACATATCCCCCCAGATGTAAAATATTGTTTTTAGTGCTTTCTGAGGATGTGGGGGAGGTGGGAATAGAACTGCCAGATTTAGTCCCAGATCAGAATATTGCACAACACTTAATCCAGTGGTCAGCATGTTCATTGAAAAGTGTGAACTTGATCTCAATAACTTGAGAAGTATTACTTCCAACAACCTGAGTAGAAATAACTGTACTCAGGAAAAATATACAGCTTTAGACAATTTGAAAGCTAACACAGACATAGTTATCAGAGGAGTTAAAGGAGGGGCCATAATGATTATAAATAGAGCAGATTACATTGCAGAAGTTCCATCTTTATTGAGTGACACTTTGTTTTACAGCAAAATTGACAGAAGTGCACTGGTAGGATTTAAACCAGAAGTGGATACACTGCTAAATGAGGGATTTTTAATGGGATACCTAGAAGACACATTATATAGGACCCTGACAGTGAACTGCCCCACTATCCCAATAATATACATATTACCAAAAATCCACACAACTTTAGAAAAACCTCCTGGCCGGCCCATCATCTCTGGCAAAAGTTGGCTCACTGAACCTTTGTCTACGTATGTTGACCAACATATATAACCTTTAGTATGTAAACTCAGATCACATGTTAGAGATCTACGGAAATAGTGACACTTATGGAGGATCCGAGTATGGATAATGGATGTGTTTTTCATGACCATAGATGTAAACACACTGTATACAGTGATCCCTCACCATGACTCATTTTTAGATGCACATCCTGAGGAACACTGTGTAGCCCATTTTGTGGTTAGTTTGTCAGAAATGGTATTAAAGAAGAATGCCTTTTTATTTCAAGACCAACTTTATTTACAAATTCATGGAACAGCCATGGGGGCCATCATAGCACCCAGTTTTGTTAACCTTTTTGTGGGAAAATGGGAGTCTGGTTATCTGTATAGCACTGCCACAAATCCTTTTTTTCATAAATTGGATTTGTGGCGGTGCTTTATTGATGATATATTGGTAATACGGAAGGGCACATTGCTTGAATTTGAACTTTTTATTGCCTGGATGGAGAGCAGTAGCTCATGCTTGAGGTGCAAGTACTGTACTATTTCTGTGGAAATTATGTAGTTGGATCTTAAAATCTATAAAAACAGAACAGGAGATGTGTGTACTACTTTATATCAGAAAACCACAGATAAAAATAGCTTGCTTAGGTATGAGAGCTGTTACCCAGAGCATGTGCGTTTTAACATACTAAAAGGTCAGTTAGTGTGTACTCTGAGAAATTGTACTAAAATTGGAGAATTTCAGCACAAGAAAGGGTTACAAGTACACAGATTTAGGGAAGGGGGTATAGCACCCACAGTATAGCTACTGCAATTTCAAAGGTTGATGCCATGAATAGAGAAACAACCTTACAGTAGGGTGACAATGAATGCACTGTTACACAGGATACCAGCTGCTCTTTTGTTACTGCCATCTCCAAAAGAGTAGACAACATTCATGAAATCATACAGAAGAATTGGTCTATGCTCTCTCTGGAACCCAGATTGGATAGGGTGGTAACAGCATGACCTAAAGTGTTTTTTTGTGGATGTAAGAATGTAAAAGAAAGGGTAGCCAGCAATTATCTTTCAGAACCTGAGCCCTCTTGACAGTCCACATTGCCCCCCCCCCGTGACCTTTAGGTGTGGGAAATGCATATACTGTAAATTTATCCATCAGAGCAAATCTTTTTCCCACCCTGGTACAGGAAAAATGATACCCATAACAGATTTGATCACATGTTCGAGCACTAATGTGGTGTACTTGTTACAATATAACTTCAGAACATTTTATGTGGGCAGAACCACACGCAGTTTCAAAGTTAGGATGGGGGAACATGTGGGGGCGGTTCAAAGAGGTGGTAGCTCATATGCTATTGTCAGACATCTCCTCCAGAACAGTGGAGGTTGTCATGATTTTAAATTTATTGGCATAGAAGTGGTCAATACTGGGATGAGGGGAAGGGACTGAAGCTCATTGGACAACGTGAGGGTTATTGGATATTTGAACTGGGGGCTGGACAAAATTTGGGGCTAAATGACAGTATAGATCTGTTTGCTTTTTTGAAGAAATATTGATGTTAAGGAAAAAAAAAACACAGATCTGAAAGTGGGAAACCCCTTTTTGGCCCAGTCAGGAGTAAGTGCACTTTACCACTCATTTTATATCCACTGATGGGACACACCAAGTGGGAGAATATTAAAAATATTTGAGTGGACAAAATGTTCTATATATAAAGATGATAGAATTAAGTTGTGCAAATAATTCCTAAGTCCAGTAAAAGGATAATGCAACAAGGATTAAGTATAAATAAACTTAAGATTGGATACTTCAGCAGAAAAATAATGTTTAGAAGCTTGAATAAATAAGGCTGGTGCCTGGGTCTATAGTGAGGAGTTTATATAATTACCTCACAAAAGTAATTAATGAACAGCGCATAGTTCAGTTCATGGACTATGCATTGGTTATGACCAAAGTTGTGAATATAAGTTCTAAGAATTGGATTTACACACTTATACACAGATTCATGTTGATAGGTTCTGTCTCAGATAATGATAGCCCTAATAGATGCATTAGTGTGTATTTTAGAATGTGTACCACTGTTATTTCTATACACATAGGGCCGGATATTCAAAGGGTTGCGCCAAGCGCAATAGGGTTGCGCATGCGCAAGTCCGAAAGTGCACCATTCTGCAATATTCAGCAGGAGCAGTTGCGCCACCGAAAACATGCTGAGCAACAGTGCAATGCAATGAAGGCATGCGCAACCGAAGGGGGTGGAACCATGCATAAAGAGCGCAATGTGATATTCAAAGACTTGCGTAATGCGCAACAGCAGAACAGCCGGAAGTTGCGTCCCAGCAGAAATGAGCCAAAATAAAAAGGCTCAAGGAAGAGGCGCAAGAACGCTACAGGGATGCCAAGTGGGGAAAAGAGAGAGAGAGAGAAAGACAGACAGTGACAGGCCAGGGCAGGCAAGGGAAGCAGTGTGGGCCATAGGCTGCGGAGGCCAGCGGGGGGGTGCCTGGTGCAGTGGAAGTGGCAGTCAGGACAGCGGGTAACAGAGCAACATCAGCCGGGGGCCAAGTCAGGAGATGGATAGTGGCAGCTTCCACATGGAAGCTGTAATGAGAGGGGGAGAATGCAGGTGCAGTGGACGTGGGCGGATGGGTCTCGTCGGCGCGCACGCCTCAACAGGCAGTACCGTGCCTGCATCAGCTTTGAGCTATACACAGATGTAGAGATCGTGGGCCGGTATCGCCTGAACAGGGCAATACTGAGGCGGCTCTGTGAGCTGTGCAGTGATGTGATGCAGGCACCCTCACGACAGAGTCACGTTCTTTCAGTGGGGACCAAGGTGACAGCCTGCATGTGCCTGCTTGCCACGGGCACCTTCCAGAGGCCAACAGGGGACACCACAGGCATCACACAGTCGGCCACGTCACGCATCCTCACCCAATTCCTCAGCGCACTGCTGCCACATGCTGTGGAGCACATCCATTTCCCCAGCACCGTGGCAGAGCGTACAGCAAACATGCAGGAGTTCCACAGGGTAGCACGTATGCCTGGCATGCTAGGAGCCATAGACTGCACCCATGTGGCCATTCAAGCGCCACCTGGCCCGATGGGGCCGCTATAGGAATAGAAAGGGCTTCTCCAGTGTCAACTGCCAGGTGGTGTGATGCCACTGGGCGATAATCAATGTCTGTGCCACACACCCTGGTGGAGCACATGATGCCTTCATATGGCATCAGTCCGCACTGTGCCAATGATTCAGAGTGGGGACATCCCACAGGCCATCTAGTGGGTGAGTACGCATGTAGGAAATGCAAACCGGGGCAAGGGTGGATGCCACAGGTGCCATGGTAGTGGCACACAGGATATGGGCAATATGGACCTGAACATGATACTGATCTCCACTCATCTCCACACAGGTGACAGCGGATACCCACTCGTCCCCTGGCTGCTCACACCATACCGGGCGCCCATGACCCCATCGCAGCAACGCTATAATGAGGCACATGCCAACACACGCAACATCATTGAGCCGGGTGTTTGGGATGCCCAAGGCACGCCTCCGATGCTCAGACACCGGCGGTGCCCTACAGCACAGCCCTCAAAGGCCTGTGGGATATTCCTGGCCTGTTGTATCCTGCACAACATGGCCAAAGACTGTGGGATAGCCCTACAGGTTGAAGAGGGGGACAGCGATGGGGATGCCAGCGGCGCCGGTGTTGATGGTGATGAGCAGCCCCCCCTTGGACAGCGGGACCCCCAACTGATCCAGCAGGCCCAGCTGCACCGGGACACCATCACGGAGGAGCATTATGCACGACACAGGTAAGTCAAGGGGCCATGTGCAAACAACACTGTCCTGGCGCAACCCACAGGCACACAGAGTGACACACCAGGGGTGCATGACTGCAAGGGGAGTGGAAGGGACCAGGCACACAAACACACCATCAGGGAGGGGTGAACAGTCATATGGACACACACACACACACACACCAGGCACAAAGCGCACATGGGCAGGTGCACAGCAGAGCAGGAACAGACATGGCAAACACACAGATCCACAGACCACACCCACCACCTGTACTGTCCAAGTACATGTGTCAGATGCTGGGCACCCTTGCACCTTGGTGTACAGTGCAATGCAGGCATCATCATGCACACGCACCTGTGGACAGCAGTCGGGATGGTGTGCAGGTGGTCCATATGTCGGCGTGATGTGCAGGGCACCCACCAGTGCACTGCCCACCATGACGCACAGTGCACACAGGGCAGCACCAGACAGGGCCCGCACTGGGAGACAAGTCAGTCATGTTGCACTGCCCACGGCCACTGCAGATGCATGGTGGCCCCGCTGCGACCCAACAGCACTAGCAGGCTGAGCAGGGGCCACATGGGGTGGCACCGATGGACCACCAGGGGTCCCACTGCGCGATCGCGACCTTGTCCGCAGTGGGGTCTGTAGTATGCCAAACATACCTGCACCAGGGGTGCTTGGGATGCCCACAGCAGAACCCGGCGTTGACAGGCTTGGTGTCACACGACGCCAGGAACGGGGAGTGGAGAGCATACTGTGAGGGGTGCGCGGTACAGGAGCACCTGCTTGTGTGCCCAATGCAGCCACGACAGCGAGCAATGCCTGGGTCTGCCTGTCAATGGTGGCGGTCACATCCATCCGCATATGGACCATCTCTGCACGGTCCAGAGCACAGTCCCTGCTGTGCCGCTCCACAGCCACACACAGTGCCTCCACGGACGTTGCAACCCGCCTTTGCTGCTGTACTGATTCCCACAGCAGGCGGTGTGCTCTTCAAATGGGTACTCTGCCACAATGGCATCCTGTCCCCAGGGAGAAGGTCCTGATGCTCAACACCCCTTGAGAGTGGGCGCTGTTCACCAGGACCAGGAATGGCATATCAAAGGGCGGTGGGCATGTGCCACCGCTGGACACTGTACCCCCAGACCTGGTGGGTGACTGCTGCTGCTGCCCCTCCAACCGCTGTGCCCCAGGGACCACTCGGTCCACTGCTGTGGCCGCAACAGTGCCAGACACATGAACAGCCACTGGTGCTGCCCCACCGGTGCTGACAGGCACAGCCTGGGACTGTGCTGACATGCTGGCACACACGCTGGAACCAGCTAGGCCCAGGGGCACGTGCTGGCCTGCTGTGTGTCCATCATGGGACACACATGTCACTGCCCATTGCAGTCCTTGCATCATCAATGGTGCAGGTACGTGTTACAGCCACAGTCACAGCGTGCTGGCATGCTTGCATGCCAGACTGCTGAGACACAGGCTGTGCACCCCACACCCGACTCACCGACACCAGAGTTGGCAGCCGCGTGCATGCTGGTGTAGTGCATGCTGGCTGGTGACAGAGGTGGATGGACCTCCTCCATGTCCAGCAGGTCTTCCTCACTGCCTGGACCCACCACCACCATCCCCTGAAGACAAACAGGATCTGTAACAGAAAGAGAGGACATGTGAGTGCATGTGAACAACCTCCCCCAACACCACCACCATGTCATACCGTGCAGTGATGGGCTTCCACCTGTCTGGAATCCACCTCCTGGTACGCCCTCAATAGCACTCCGCTGCATTGATGCAGCCAGTCAGTCCTCAGCTGGGGTCAGCTCCACCACCGCTGGCTGGCCCCCGCCAGTGCCAGCACGTGCCACCCTGAGGGCTGCCACCTTCTCCTTCACCCTCCTGCAGTCTGTCCCCATCTTCTTTTTGCATTCCTACACGGAGCGCTGGTGGCTTCCGTGCAGGTTCACTGCCCGAGCTACCCCCTCCCATGCAGCCGCACGGGCCTGAGGGGTGCCCCGCCGTCCACTCAGTAGTGACTCCTCCTCCAGGTAGGTCTGGAAGAGGGCTTCTGTCTCCGCTGTGGTGAAGTTGGGCCTCCTCCTCCGCCCACCATCCTCACCCTCACCTTGGCTCTGCTCGGTCATGGCGATCTGTATGGGTGGAAGTGGACACTTGTCACTGTGCAGTCTACAGCGTTATCCCATGACCATTGTCCAGAACATCACACAGCATGCAACCCACCTCTCACCTGCAGTAACCGAATCTGGCCAGCACAGCCCAATGTCGCACATTTATAGTGCAATGCATGCAAATTAGGAGTGGAGCAACTGTAATGAGATGCAAATCGCACCACTGCGCCTTTGAATGGCTGATCAGATGATTTGCATGTGTCGGCTGAATATCGCGCCGTTGCGATTTGCGCAATACAGTTGAGCCGGCTGAGCCAATGGCGCAGATCTGTGACTGTGTGGTACACTGCATTGCGCATGCCCAGGTAGCTTACGCAGGTGTCTGCTGCGCTGATGACGTGCTGTGCACGATCGGCAGTTCAGGCCATGGTCACCATTGTGCCAGTGGCGCTGCAGCACTGGGCACCTTATGGCACTGTGGCACTACTGCGCAATAGTCCACTGTGGCACTGGCATGCTGGTGATCAGTCGCACAGGATGCGTAGACATCAGATGGCGCTGTGCGTGGCCTTGCGTCATAGACCTCTGACCTGGTGTCTGACCTTTGCCCCCCTGGCGCTGTTTGGCTGCCATGTGTACGGCTCTATTGCGCTGTTTGGTGACAGCGCTATGTGAACCGACGGCGCTGTACAAACAGCGCGATTGGAACCTATGGTGGTCTATTGCGCAACATTTCCACGTGGGGTTGCCACGCTGCGGGGCGCCATATTGCCTGCTGTACGCACCCAAAATATGGCACGCAGAAGTATTCCCAATGGAGTCAGGTGGAGGTGGCCAACCTGGTGGCCCTGGTTGAGCCCCACTATGAGGCACTGTACGGGGATGAGCCCCTCACCATGGCCCGCACCCAGGTGTGGCTGCAGGTGGCCACTGACCTGGTGAGGGTCACAGGGCAGTGCCGGTCTGTGGAGCAGTGCAGGCACAGGTTTAGTGACCTCCGCAGGAGGGAGCCGGACGTGGCTTCGGACGCCTGGAGGTCACGCACACGAGAGGCATTGTGCCTAGGCCAGGTGGGTGTACCATCTCTGCACCTGTATTCTCCGTAGGGGTGTGACTGTGTTTTGGTGGCGGTGCATGGGGGATGGCTCTGCCATGGTTGGCTGTGTCAGTGTGTGCAGGTGTGAGATGCATGGGTCTGGCTGTGTGGGCAGACACACTCACTGGGGCAGAGGGCAGTCTGCTTTGGGGTCACACTGATGTTTTTCTCAACATTTGTCACCCACAGGCCGGGCGGAGAGGATGCAGGCACAGGCTGAGGAGGGCCGTGGCAGGGACCAGGTGGCGGATGGAGGAGACATGAGGGGTGGGCCACAGCGGCAGCAGCAGCAGCAGCAGCCACAGCTGCTTGATGAGTGTGAGTATCATTACATCATGGATGCTATTGCATGCTGGAGGGGGTGGGCATGACCACCAGCCATGGACAACACAACCATGCACGACACAGGTGACAGTCATCACTGTCCAGTGTCACTGCACGTCTGTGTGTGCGTCACTGGTGGTCCATACATGCACTGGGCACATGGCTGTGGAACTGGCATCCCACCACATTGCCACGTCACTTGACAGCCTTGTTTGTGCTGTGATGGACATGGGCAGGTGTGTGTGTGCAGTGGTGCACATAGCTGGTGCTGCCTGGTTGGACGTGTCATGTGCATGGTCACTGTGGGTGGGTGCATACCATCACAGGTGCGGGGCACTGGGCTATATGCCTTCAGGATGGGTGGTGTTCAGGGTTGTGGACAGTCACAGCCATTGACTGTGTTCCCTTTTCCTAGGCCTCAACATCCTACGCAGGATGGACCGTGCCCTCCAGCGGCTGACCAGGGTCTCCATGGCGACACTTGACATCCTCCAGGACATTCAGCGCCATGGGGTGAGGCGACAGCGGAGGCGACAGGGACAGCACCAGGCAGCAGCAGACCAGCCTGCAAGGTGATAGATGTGCTTCCCCTTCCCACTTCACCCATCCCTCCCACCCTGCCTTCCCTCTCCCAGTTGTTCACTCCTACCCCTTGCCCACCCCTACCTTGTACCCCTACCCCCCCTTGTCTTGTACATATCTGTATATAGTTTTGTTCTTGATCTTGTTGTTGCAATTTCTGTTTTCAAATATATATATATTTTGTTATGAATACTGTGGTGGTCCCTGATTTGCAGCTGGCTATGGTTGCTCAGTTGCAGTGGTGTGCATGCCATCTGGGGTGGTATGGTCCTGGGTATGTGTGTGTGTGTGTGCGTGTGTGTGTGTGCATGGGGAGGTGTCTCGGTGTGGCAGTGACTTTCAGTCGGTCTTGCCATCTGCTGCCACCCACTGCTGGGTGCCCAGGGTGGGTCTGGCTTGTATGGTTCTATGCTACATGAGGTTGACGTGTGCCGGGGGGGGATGCATGGTGTTTACTGCAGTGACAGTCACTGCACATGGGTGGTGTCTTTGGGTCACGGTGCAGGGTGTGCTGTGCGGACGGGGGGCTGCTGTGCACTGTGGTTGTCAACCCCCTGTGTGTGGCAGTCTCAGCCTGACAGTGGTTGTGCTGGGGCGGCATGGCCCTGCTGTGCTTTGTTGGCTTGTCCCCATGGGCCAGTGGATCATCCATCCCTCCCCCAGTGATGCTGTGCTTGGGGTGCGGTGTCTTGTTGGTTCTGCAGTGTGTTCCTGTGCCCATGTGTGGCATGGCTGGCGGTGCCCCAGCCTGCCTCCCTGGTGTGCAGTTCCATTGCTCTGCTCGGGGTGGGGGCTCTGCTTGCGCTATGGCACCTCTGGACTGCTCAGCTGGGCTAGCCTTGTTGCACTATGGCACAACCTTTCTGCTCAGCTTCCCCTTCCTGGTTGCGCTATGGTGCAGTTTGTGTGATATTCAGACGTTGGCTGCTTGCGCAATTTGTTTTGCTCCATGTTTGAATATCGCGTCTGTTGCGCCTATGCGCAATTGACTTGTGCTTGCTCCTGCTGTTGCGCACTTTTTCGATGCAGTTTGAATATCCTGCCCATTGAATTTTGGTGATATTTATTCTATGGATGAATTGCACTTTTTGGGCCAGATATTCAAAAGGGTTGCGCCACGAGCAATAGGGTTGCGCCTGCGCAAGTCCAAACTTGCTCCATTCTGCGATATTCAGCAAGAGGCAGTTGCACCACAGAAAACATGCTGAGCAGCAGCACAATGCAAATGAATGCATGCTGAACTGGAGGGGGATGAACCATGCATAAACTGCACAGCCCGATATTCAGCTGGGCTGTGCAGAGTTGTGCAGGCGCAACCCCCAACCTGCGCCTGCAGGACTTTGAGCCAAAAAAAAAGGCTTAAGTCGAGGGCCACCCACAGGTGAGCTGCTGTATTGCAGGGCGCAACACAGCAGCTGCCACCTGTGGCTGGTCCCAACCCAGTCCCTGTGCCCCCCCGCAGCCCGATCGCGGGCATAGTGTACTCTCCCCCACCAGCCCGATCGCGGGCATCAATGTGGCCCCTCCTCCTCCCGTTCATATCCCTGGTGGTCCAGTGGACTGAAATGCCCGATCGTGGGTGGTATGTAATAATTCCCACCCCCTCCGTCACATCCCTGGTGGTCCAGTGGACCGAAATGCCCGATCGCCGGGCGTGTATGTAATAATTCCCCCTCTCGTTCACATCCCTGGTGGTCCAGTGGACCGAAATGCCCGATCACGGGTGGTATGTGTGATAAGCCCCGAACATAGCCCTGGTGGCTGTGTCCCCACCCTACCACCCACGGCCCCACCACCCCGCTCCCGCGGCGGCGGGCAGCAGCATCCCACCCGCCTGCCCCGCCGCCCGCCGACTGACTGCCCGTAGGCTGCATGCCCATTGGTGCAGAGCAAGAGCATAGGTGTGCAGACTCGTATATGACAGTCCAGCGACTGTCATGGAGCGGCTGCACGCCCATTGGCTCTGCTGTGCACCAATCGGGCGGCAGCCTACCTGGCAGTCAGTCGGCGGGTGGCGGTGGATGCTGCCGCCCGCCGCCGCCGGGGGAGCGGGGGTGGGGCTTCGGGTGGTAGGGTGGGGACACAGCCACCAGGGCTATGTTCGGGGTGGTTTTATCACACATACTGCCCGCGATCGGGCATTTCGTCCACTGAACCACCAGGGATGTGTACAAGAGGGGTGGGAATTATTATACATACCATGATCGGGCATTTCAGTCCACTGGACCACCAGGGATGTGAACGGGAGGGTGGGAATTATTATATACCGCCTGCGATCGGGCATTTCGTCCACTGGACCACCAGGGATATGTAATGGGGAGGAGGGTGGGAGCTACATTGATACCCGTGATCGGGCTGGTGGGGAGACACTATGCCCGCGATCGGGCTGCAGGGGGCGTCTGTCCCCGATGGCTGCTGCCTGGCAGGGCGCCAGGCGCAAGTCCTTGGGGATCGGCACACCTACATGGTAATGGCATGCAAATGGGGACATAATCACATGCAAATGACCCCCCTGCACCTTGCATGAATTATATCCCCATTTGCATGTCACCTTTTGAATATCGTGATTTTGCGCATGGCGCAATGGTACTTGCGCCACCGCAAGTTGAATGCTCCACTCTGTCAACTTGCTGGTGCAAGTTCCCACCTGCGCCATGCACAGTGGCTTTTGGTTGGGGGTGATATTCAAAGGGGCCGTTCAGCGCAACTCTTTGAATATCGCCCCAGGACACACCCCTGAGCAACTATTTTGCGCAGCTCAAGGGCTTGTGCCTATGAATGGCGCAGTTTGAATACCCAGCCCTTTATATATTGATTTTTTAAATTGAGCTATGGCTCAGGTGATTTGTGGATGTGTCATGTGACCTAGAGTGTTTAATGAGCACCTTGTTTGCAAACTTCTTTATCACTCTAAAGAAGCTAGCAGTGAACTAAGTGAAACGTCAGTTCTTTTGTCCCTGCTGGACTTATACCTGTATATGTACGTGCCATTAGTGTTTAGATAAAGATGGACTTTCTAATACTTTTATGGTCCTAGTGTCTCCTTGGTGGGTCAGCGGGTACTTTTGACTCTCTTTGCTTTTAGCTTGCACCTAGCACCGCTGCATTTTTCCTGGTGCTCCTTCCAGTGCGCTTTTAGTAAAATATTGTGCAGATGTAGAGTCCCACTGAAAATAAGATGCAATTTCTTCTGTGAACTATCCAGGCTAAATATATAGCAATCAGCAGGCATATTCTAGGAAAAGACATTGTAAAAATGTGCAAATGGATGACCGTATTGAAACTGCCTCTCAGCAGATCTGCATTGTGCAAATTCATTGCAAATAATGGGTAAAAGCATCCCAAAAGCTCTCCACAGCCATATCAGCTCTGACCAGAGTGTGTTCTTCTAGTACTGACATCATTTTGTTTCAGTCTTTCAGTCCAGCCAGAAATTTTAGCTCGCACTGTGTTCCATCTGATAAAGTGTACAACTCTCACTCATTTCTTTTCATTTTCATTTTTATTTCACACAAAACCATTTAGGCAGAGCTTATTTTCAAACTATTTAGAATCGAGGAATGCAATAGCAAACAGTGTCAGATAACATTGTACGTAACAATTGTAAAAAACGAGTATTAGGAAGCACAAATTCCAGGATGATAAAACATGACAACTGACTATGAAATAAGAAAAAAACATTATCATAACGCCAAAACATATATCTTTCATTAAATGCTGTGTTAAAGATTCTCTTTTTGCTATCAGAGCGGTAGGTACAGCTGTGTCCCTGTTGCAGTAGAAGTATAATTGAACAGCACTTTGTCTTTTTTGTTATGTTTTTATTTGGGAGGGGTACCACAGTCTGAGTTCAGTTACAAGAGGTCAGCTAAATAGAGATCCCTTCCACACACTGGGCCAGATATTCAAAACTTTGCCCCGGGGCAAAATTAGCACTGCCCGGCAGACAAACTTAGCCCGGAGCACAGAGCAAGCTATATTCAAAAGGAATAGCCCAGGGCAAACAGCTTCTGAATATAGCATGGGAATGAGGCTGGGCAAATTGGGCTGGGAGTGCAGGGAAAACTTAGCCCTGGAATAAGACAGCTCTGAATATGGCAACCAGGAAGTGCAAACCACAACAGCAACACAGTGCACAGCGATGTGAAGGTAGGTAGAGATGAACTATGTGGCCAATGTGTGTACCAGCAAATGCGTGGACCCAGTACAGCTGCAGGCAGCAGTGTATGTGAAAGTACAGTGTGCAAAACTGTCAAATATTCCCCCAACTGTTAGCATAGCGCTAACACGTTTGCGCGGGTTTGGTGCAGGGCTAAACCGTTAGCCCGGAGCAAACACGTTTGCCCGGAACTAAACTTTGCCATATTCAAAAGTGACATGCAAATGAGCCTACTTAGGTAGTCAGTGGGCAAATATCCAGATTAGCATCTCATTATGACCTGATTTGCATGCAGTTTTCACGGCTAACTGTTTTAGCCCTCGCTAAATAAACCAGCATAAGCGTGTTGGCGCTGCGCCAAACAACTTAGGGATATTATACAGTTTTGAACACTACTTCCACACGCGCTTGCTGTTTCGCAGCTGTACTGGGGACAACACAGCATAGGAACAGATGGTTGTGGTGCTGCATGCAACTGTCACATTGTAGGTCATGCTACAGTGCAGCAGCAGAAACTACAGTAGCAAGGGGCCAGTAGTGTGTGGACACAGCATTGCCTATGGTGTGTAGGGCAGTGATGATGACTGCACTATACACAGTGAGAGGTCTAACCTGCAGGTGTTTACTGACAGTGGACATTACTGTTACGCTGTTGTGTGACCCACAGATGCTGTACCTGTGGCATGGGATGCTCACAGTGACATGTACATTTCTGGCTTTGTGTGCTGTGGCAGTTGTACAGCTGTGCGGTATGTGGCGGTGGGGGCATATATTATCGAAAGGCACACTGGTATTAGGGGTATTCCCAATACTGGCCCATGTGCACTGCATGATGTGTCCCAGCCTTGTGGCCACATCTGGTCTGTGGCACAGCCTCGCCACCCATACATACTCCCTCAACATTCTCTCCATGCCCACAGTGCTGCATGTGTGTGCTGGCATCTGTTGGTGTCCACAGAAGTGTGGTCCGCAGGTGTGTGCTGTATGGCCACACTGCCATGCTGTCCATTGGCAGCAGGGTCACCACTTACTGCCTGGCATGGCTGGGACTGGTGGCAGATGATGGCATCATTGTGATGCCATCAGTTAGCAGCATGCTTCCTCTATGTTTGGCTTTATCTATGTGTCATATTTCTTTGTTAGGGTCACGCTAAACCCATGCAAACACCGTGCAAAGCCATAGTGTCACGCAAAGCTGATTGCCCAGGGTTAAGACAAGCTTTTTCTGGGCGGTAATGTGCACCACGCTAAGTGTCGCGCTATGTCGCGCAAAACCACTTAGCACAACGCTAATCGCTGAATATAGCATTGCGCCTGTATTCATGTCAGTTTGCCCCTTGCATACATTATAATTTTGCCCAGCGCTAATGCAGTTTGCCCGCACTATTTGGCCTTTTGAATATAGCAGACCCGCGCTAATCCCGCGCTAAACCTGCGCAAACGGTTTTTGCCCGGCGCAAAGTTTTGAATATCTGGCCCACTGTGTGAAATCCTGCTTTGGTATTTTATCTTTTGAGATCAGACTGGCAGGCAGAACTGTATTAGTGTTAAGGAGATAGGCCAGAGTGAAACGCAGTTTGTAATTTTTTTTTCTCCCTCCAGTTCCACTGTCTGAGTATAGTTATGAGCAGCCAGCTGAATAGAGACCCATTGCACACACTGTGTGAAATCCTGTGCTGGTTACTCAAGTTATGTAATTTGTTACTGTGGTTTCATAGTCTAATTATGAGCCACCAGCAGAAGAGAGATCCCCTAAACACAGGACAGTCGCAAAAATCATGCTATAGCCTGCAAGCGACCTTCAATTTAAAAACAATGTTTGACTTTGAAATATTCTAGAGAAACCCTCTATGTGAGTTCACATGTGTAGGGGGTCTCTCTTCTGCTGGCAACTCATAATTATACTCAGTGAAACCAGAGAAACAACAAGTTAAGGCACTAAGGTCTTGAACCGCATACCTGTTTTTTTCAGTTCACGGTCCGGCTTTGAAAAGTGAAGATATGTCTGTGGTCCAGACAGGATTAAGGTGTTGGACCCCCGATGGGTAAGTAAGAACTTGGGGGGTGTGCAGGGTGGTGGGTACTGAGTGGGAGGGTCAGGTAGAGGGACATAAATGGTCACTAAAGTCATTAATGGATGGTTTTCCTTTTACAGGGTAAAAAAAAAAGAATGATCAAGGATCCGTGATCAGACACTGGGGGATTGGGCACCCCCAGTGTCACTGTTATGTTTCTGGGGGGGGGGGTTGCTGAGAAGGTCAGGTAGGCAGGAAGAAAAAATGTTTTAAGATGCAGATAGAGTGCTTCACAGACGTGGAGGCGACTGTGGTGCAGCTCCAACATGTTCAGTCGGAAGGAGTGCAGCAGAGTCCTTTTTTGATAGCAAGAGATCTGCAGGGCTATGCCCACAGCAGCCCTAAAAATTGGCTTGATTTTATGTCTAAATAGTAAGACCATCTACTACATGAACATTAAGTTCAAGATAGCATTTGAAGTAAGATGGCATAAATGGCACAACAGAATGTTCTTATTTTTATATTTTGTGTTTCATATTTAGTGTTTTATGTATCTCACAATGAGCTGTCCCCATTAAGGAGACATTATTCTAATTGTCTTGATTGCATATGGGAGACTATTGCATGCAAGTAATTGCTGCTTAAAGCACCTGTTTACCAGGTGCTAAATGTATTAATTTTAGTTAAGGAAATTTTTACAAACTCTTATCTCATATGGTGCTTCCAATATATGGGATTTTAAGATATTCTAGATATGTATAATTACAGCTATGGGGAATAAGTATGTACAGTAATTATTAAGGGAGGCCTTTTAGGCAGTTGTTTTAGTGCTTCCAGGTAAAACAATTAATACAGAATTAAATATAAAGAGTGGTGTCAGTTCAGAAGTTGTAGCTTTAATATTTACATTAGAATGAAACCACGAAGGGAAAATTAATCTGAACTAAAGCTAAAGTGAATTGGCTCCCATCCTGATACTAATTTACTCAAAGTGATTAGCTCAACAAGGGATTTATACTATTTAGTTGTGAGTTGATAACCAGTGTTGTGCTTGGCTCTCTGTACTACTCTATTCTAACCCTCATGTTGCTATATCTATTTTTGTTGTATGTTTATATATTTTTTATTTGTGTCATTCTAATGACCTAATGGTCGAACAATAAAACTTAAACTTGGTGATACCCCTTCCTATGACCCTAGCATCCCACTGGCTCTCCCTACGGTCTTGGCACACCACTTGGCCACCTTTAGGTCATCAGCTGTGATTACCCCAGGTCCCTTTCCTGTTTGGTGGTCGCCAGTCCCACTCCATCCATTGTGTACTCTGCCCTGGGTTTCTGTGGCCCAAGTGCATGATCTTACACTTCTTCACATTGAAACTTAGTTGTCACACTCTTGACCACTCCTCAGGCTTTCCTAGATCCCTTTTCATTGTTTCCATCACCTCTGGAGGGTCTACCCTATTGCAAATCTTAGTATCTTCTGTGAAAAGGCATACCTTCCCTTCTAGCTCCTCCACAATGTCACCAATAAAAACATTAGGGAGGACCAGTTCTAGTACTGGTCCTTGAGGCACCCCGCTGGCCACCCTTCCTTCCTTGGCATGAACTCCATTTACCACCACTCTCTGGCACCTATCCCCCAACCAATTTCTTACCCAGTTTGCCACCTTTGGACCCACTCCCAGGCTGCCCAGCTTGTTCACGAGTCTCCTATGTGGAACGGCGTCGAAGGCCTTACTGATATCTAGGTAGGCTACATCCACCACTCCACCCTGATCTAATTCCTTGGTCAACATCAACCGCTCCATCCTGATCTAATTCCTTGGTCACCCAGTCAAAGAAATCTATCAGATTTATTTGACATGACCTCCCCCCAGTGAATCCATGTTGCCTTCGGTCTTGTACGTCATTGGATTCAATATATTTCACTATTCTTTCCTTCAGTAGTGATTCTATTAGTTTCCCCACCACTGAAGTTAGGCCAACTAGCCTGCACTTGCCAGCCTCCTCCCTGCTTCCACTTTTGTGAAGTGGGACTACATCTACCCTCCTCTAGTCCTCTGGGACCACCACTGTTTGCAGTGAGTGGCTGAATAGGACTGTTAGAGGTGCAGCCAGCTCCTCTCTGAGCTCCTTCAATATCCTTGGATGTATCCCATCAGACCCCACTGCCTTGTCCACTTTCAGATTTGCGTGTGCCTTCAGGACTCTCTCCTCTGTAAATGGACTAGTGTCCACCTCGCTTCCTACAATGTACCTGACACTTATCTGTGGCCCCTATCCTTCCCTTTCCTCCACGAACACTGAACAAAAGTATTTGCTCAGGATTTCTGTTTTTTCCTTGTCCCCTTCCACACACTCCCCCTCCCCCCTTCTCTCCTTAGTCTTATAATCCCTCCCCTGATCTTTCTTCTTTCACTTACATACCTGAAAAATGTCTTGTCCCCTTTTACTGCTTGAGCAATTTTCTCTTCCATTTGTGCCTTTGCGCTCCTGTTTTCCCTGCCTCCCTTGGCTTCTCCTGATACAGCTCCCTATCTTCCTCCCTCTGTGTCTCCTGATACCTCCTGAATGCTAATGTAAGCCCCACTTCCCCCTGTCTAGGATTACCTGGTGGAAGAAATGGGGAAGGGGGCCACAGACCACAAGTGCCATCCTGAACATCTCCACGATGAAAAAATGAAGACATCCTAGATAGAATCATTATAGATGGAAACGCCCTACCTTTTGAAGTCTTCATGCTTGCAGAGCACCTCCAAACACCCCCCCGGATGCCAGCTTCTTAACCCCCAGCAGGAACACTGGAAAACTGGAGCTTCTGAGCTCACCTTCTCACCAGTCCAGGACCCAGGACTGAGATAAAGTTAAACTAGAGACCCTTCAAATGGCTATGAAGAAATTGATTAGTCTTGGATAAACAGACAGAGTAAAAACAGTTAATTCATTTGAGATATTCATCACAATCACCAAACGGACACCAGATTAGCTGAACCAAGAACATTTATTTCCTGGGGCACCATAATGATTGTAGGGCCCAGGAGCTAAACTTCTCAAACTTCCACTACAGCTTCATGGGGCTAACAAACCTGGATAAAGAGAGAGAGGATGTTGGCAGAACTTAGGCATGATTTTTACACAATCAGCGAAACAGCAGATTACAAAGCAATTTAAGATCTAGCTGATAGAGCTTGCACTTTACGTGAGTACCCAGCTTCTGCCACAGAAACCCTTTTCTTTTCATTGCATATTCCCCAAATCCCTTTACATTCCTTGTTTCCTCTGCAGGGGAGTGATTTACTCCTCTAGTGCCACCAGGGAAAACAGTCCCTGGGGCGATGAGCGGACTAGCCTCCGTGGCTGCTCCCAAAAGTATTAATTCTCTGCCTCATTCCCTTTTGTAGCTGTTTTTGGGTGTCCCAAGATTTAACCAAGTTTCCACTTCAATTGTTGCCCACCGGAGCCAAGGCTCAAACCAAACAGTGCATTGGCTCCCATACCTTTCCTCCAGTTTCCCGACAAAACTGGACCATTGATGTCCTAAAGATCCACCCCAGACATGGGCACAGAGGATCCCTGGGCCTGACCCAGACACAGGCATGGCAGGCCCCATCGAGTCCCAAGCCAGGTCCCTCCCTTCCAGCCTTGCTACCCGGCCAATGTGCCACAAGGGTAGAGAGTGCGCCGGTGCTGTCACCGACTGATGGACTCTGTTGCAGCCCTGCCACCACCACAACAGCCCCACTGGCCCAATGCTCCATACCTTAGAGAATCCAGGGTCCCCAACTCCTGCCAGCCTTCTGGCTTTCCAATGCCTCCAAACAGATCTCCCACCCTTTCTGCCTCCTACCATGGGGATGGAGAATGCCTGAAGCCCCAATGACCACTACTGCCTGTCTCCCTCCTTCCCTCCCATGGAGCCCAAAAAATTGACTGGCGCACCGCCGCTGTAGGCAGACCTGCCTAAGACTGGAGGGTGGGGCCCATCCAGTGACTGCCCTGCTTCCAACTGCAGAGATGCCTCTCCTCCTCCTCTCTTCCCACCTACCTAACCTTATATACTCCCAAGCTGGTGCTGCCCCCCTTCAGGCAAGCACCAAGAGTTTCCCAAGGTGCCAAAACTCCCTACCAACAGCAAGGAGAGGGGTTTACCAGGAGCTAGCAAGCTCCTCCGTGAGGGGGGGCTTACACTCTCCCCCCACTTAAAAACCCATTTCCTCCTGGAAATGGGGGCAGAGACCCCAAAGTGGACCCCAAAGCTATGCCATGTAATGTGCACTCCCCAGCCCCACCTGGGTATCCACCCAGCAGACCTTACACACCCCACCCCTACTCATCCCTTACACTAACCCAGCAACACTTCTAAAACTAGGAAAACATTGTTCAAATTGTGCCAGGCTGCAAATAATAAATTAATAAAAAAATTTTTAAACACATTATACGATGAAATCATTAAAATCTTTATGAGCTTTTTGAAATTTGGAAATCACAACACACACACACACACACACACACACACACACACACTTTCACCCATCACTCACTCTAACACTCATACTCTCATCATCCAGAGCACGGCATGCACCCGGCTACTAAAAATATTTAATAAACTGTTCTATTTTCAGTCAATTTAAAAGTCTTATTAAGCCTTTCCTGCAGAAAGCAAATCACTGCTGACTGCTAAATTTTTAAACATGGAAGAAAAGGGAGAAAAATCATCTCTCTTTTTTTTCTTATTTCGAAACAGTCACAGGATATCTGGCCATACTTCTGCTCCAGCTTGATTTCAGCACAGTCCCTGGGTACAAATGCTTTAGCAAACTAGAACTTCCTCAACTTTAAACAGTCTAGAGAAACAACCTCTTGCTGTATGAGAAGGCTTTTTGCAATCCTGGCACAGTTCATAGCTCTATTTGGTGGGCTCTAGAGGGCAGGACCTCTGCCCAGGGGGAAGTAGTAATCTGGATCAGACTTTGTGGTCAAGTCCCCAAAAGAGTCCATAGCTATAACAGAATTTTGCTCAACAACCAGCCACATCTTAAACCAGGACAAAATGTTTGAAATGTGAGAGACCTTCCCATGGCCCAGTATGGCACATTGCTTGCGCCTTTTGGATGAGCTGTTGAGAGGCATGGCCAGAGCCCCCAGGTCAGGACCATAACTTATTTAGTGTCTCCTTGAATACCCAGTCACCTCTCATCATCCCACATCCTTTCTGATATGTATGGGTATTCCAGCTGGGGGTATTCGGTTCACAGTCTTCATCTTATCCAGCGTTCTGCCTGTGACCATTCAGATAGGTCACTGATACTGGTGCATCCTGCATTGCCTGGCTTCAACTACACCCCAGTTCTATAGATGGCATTCACTGGAGCATTACTTAACAGTCCATCCATTCATAACATTAAAGCTTTTGACTGAACCACCAGGCATGGTATCTTGTGTGGTAACTTGATGGCAGGGCAGTGATAAGGCCTAGGTATGGTCCGCTGGATCTCATGATCCAAGAATTGGTACCATTTAAGGGGTCCTTCAGTCACATCTGGCTCTGGATTGTCTTGAATTTCTTCACGCTCTACAGTTACTCCAGAGGCCACTACCCAAATCACAGGGTGGGTATGCACAGATGGTGGGGCTTCTGCTACAACCAGGGTAGCAGGTGCAATGTTGTTGAGCAGGGACCCTGCCAGAGAACTCCTGGGGGATCCTCTGATGGCTTTTGCAGGCCCCTATCCCTCCTTCTGCCATGGGGATAGCTGACAGTTGGGGAGGAGGAGCTGGGTAGATAGCTGTGTTCCCCCTCTCCGCCCTGGATTACGTCTTCCACCGCCTTCACCTTAACATCTGGGGACCCCTGTCTCACCTCCTTCTTGGCCTCCACACTCTCCTGGAGTTCTAGCCTGGCACCAGTACCAACCCCCACACTGCTTTGAGATATCAGTGATGCAGTGCTAGCAGACATACAAACAGGGTAGTCCCAGGTAAAAAGTAAACGGTGGTCTTCCAAACTCACCTCCTGGGACAGTAGTGAAGCAAACTGTACAAAAGGGCAGTCTCACAACTCCTTCTCCATGATATACACATCTAACACAGTGATCATCTCCCAGCCTATCCCACCCTATCGAATTCCGTAGCCATTTAAGCAGGGAGGCTGGAACTGTTGCCTGAGGTTCCTTCTTGGGTGGAGATTCCTATGCCATTTCCCATTTCTGTACACAGGCCACTTCTTTACTTTGAGTTCTCTCCCAGCTTTCTGGTTTCCCAGCACCCTGTTCAGCTCATGAAGTCTCTGACAGTCATTTTTGCTCCTCTCTCTCTCTCTTGCTCCCATGACTTCACAAAATGGTGACTTCACTCAAATCCTCCAACCGCACAGCCAATGTCCAACCAATCAGAATTGTTCAAGGCAGGCACGTGATCACCCTTCCAGCACAGAGGCACCAGGGAGCAATCAGGCCTAGACACCACCAGCTGGCCTCACATTCAAAACATACTGCACCACAACTTTTCACACCTGGGCCGGCCGATCCCACCGACTCTCCTGAGTCCCAAATTTTGGGGGGGTTCACCACTGCTGGGGCACATCAAATCCCAGATAAGCACTCACATCTGTAAGCCCCCCCTTCCCCCTGTCTATGGGTACCCAGTGGAAGAATTTGGGAAGGGGGACACAGACCACAAGTGCCATGCTGAACATCTCCATGATGAAAAAATGCAGACATTCCAGATAGAAACATAACAGATTGAGACACCCTACCTTTTGAAGTCTTCATGCTTGCAGAGTGCCTCTGAACCCCCTGGATGCCAGTTTCTTAATCCCCAGCAGGAACACTGGAAAACTGGAGCTTCTGAGATCACTGATTCAGGACCCAGGACTGAGATGGAGATAAACTAGAGACCCTTCAAATGGCTATGAAGAAAAAGATTAGTCTTGGATAAATAGAGTAAAACAGTTAATTCATTTGAGATATTCATCACAAATACCAAACAGACACCAGATTAGCTGAGCCAAGAAAATTTATTTCCTGGGGCACCATAATGATTGTAGGGCCCAGGAGCTAAACTACTCAAACCTCCAATATAGCTCCATGGGGCTAACAAACTTTGGATAAAGACAGTTAGAAAGGATGTTGGCAGCACTTAGGCATGAATTTTACACAATCAGCGAAACAGCAGAGTACAAAGCAATCTAAGATCTTGCTGATAGAGCCTGCACTTTACATGAGTACCCAGCTTCTGCCACAGAAACCCTTTTCTTTAAGTTGCACATTCCCAAAATTCCTTTCCATTCCTTGTTTCCTCTGCAGGGGAGTGATTTATTCCTCTAGTGCCACCAGGGAGAACAGTCCCTGGCTGATGAGCAGCCTAGCCTCTGCTGCTGCTCCCAAAAGTATTAATTCTCTGCCTCACTCCCTTCTGTAGCTGTTTTTGGGTGCCCCAAGATTTAACCAAGCCTCCACTTCGATTGTTGCCCACCAGAACCGAGCCACTCAAACCAAACAGTGCAGTGGCTTCCATACCTTTCCTCCAGTTTCCTGAGAAAACCAGGCCATTAATGGCCTAAAGATCCAACCCAGACATGGGCACAGCAGATCCTGGAGCCTTCCCCAGACATGGGCATGACAGGTCCCATCGAGTCCCAAGCCAGTTCCCTCCCTTCCAGCCTTGCTATGTGGGCCAATGTGCCACAGGGTTAGAGAGCGCAATGGTACTACCACCAGCCAACAGCCTCTGTTGCAGCCCTGCTACCACCACAACAGCCCCACTGGCCCAGTGCTCCATACCTTAGAGAATCCAGGATCCCTAACTCCTACCAGCCTTCCAACTTTCCGATGTCTCCAAACAGATCTCCCATCTCTTCTGACTAATACCAGGGGGGATGGATTACCCCTGAAACCCCAATGACTGTTACTGCCTGACTCCCTCCCACGTAGCCCATAAAGTGGACTGGTGCACCGTTGCTGTAGGCCGCCCTGCCTAAGACTGGGGGAGTGCCCCCTCCAGCGACTGCTCTGCTTCCAACTGCTGAGATGCCTCTGCTCCTCTTTTCCCACCTACTTAACCTTACATACTCCCAAACTGGTACTGCCCCCTACAGGCAAGCACCAAGAATTTCCCAAGGTGCCAAAACTCCCTACCAGCACCAACAGGGGATTCACCAGGAGCTAGCAAGCCCCACCCCCATGAGAGGGGCTTACACTAACATTTTTGCCCTAACTTTCCCAGCCACCCCTTTTGAGAACCATTGCGGTTTCTTTTTCTTCTTGGTTTTACTTACTTGCCTGACACAGAGGTTTCTTGCCCTTACTATCCTCACTGACTTTTGCCCACTGTCCCTCCACTTCACCCAAGTCTTCTCCCCCTGCCAGGGCATCCTGAGGCATTTCCCCATCTTTGTAAAATTGGCCCTCCTGAAGTCCAGGACCCTCACCTTTGTGTGGTTTGCTTCTGCCACAATTCTTATATTGAACCACACCGTACGGTGATCACTGATCCCCTCCATGACATCTGCAACACTGTCCCCGTTAGTGAGTACAAAGTCTAATATTGCTCCCTCATGAGTGGGCTCCTTTACTAGTTCCCTAAGGAATGCCCCCTGCAGGGAGTCCAGGATGTCCCTGCTTCTAGCTGAAGCTGCAGCGGGGATGCTCCAATCTACATCCTGCAGATTTAAGTCCCCTACCATTAGCACCTCCCCCTTATTTGCCATCTTTTGGATGGCTTCTAGTTCTACCACATCCTTATCCACCCCCCCATGCTGGAGGTCTGTAGATCATGCCAGTGCAAATAGCAGCTCCAGGAAGTATTTTTTTACAGAGAGGGTTGTGGATGCATGGAATGGCCTTCCGGAGGAGGTTGTGGAGTCAAAATCAGTGGTGGAATTCAAGCATGCATGGGATAGTCATAAGGCAGTTCTGGGGGGTTGGGGTAGGAAGAAGTAGGCTGCTGGTTAACTAGGATCTGCAGCTTATCCAGTAGGTAGGGAAATGGGCAGACTGGGTGGGCCAAGCGGTCCTTATCTGCCGTCAAATTCTATGTTTCTATGTTTCTATTCCCCAGCTCTAGGGTGACCCACAGTACAGTGAAGCCTGCTAGGATCAAGCGCAGTGTCACAGTTTCCCTGCATGACAAAAGGGATTAACTCCCATTGAAACTGCATTGTTCCCTGTAGTAACTCTACTGCAGAATTCTACAGAATTGGGCTTGATCCTGGTGAGTTTCACTGTACCTCTGCCCCTCCCTGGCTTTTATGCTATCCCTTGTGTTAAGAGCCATGCAGCCCCCATTCTTACCCACCCTGTCCTTCCTGAACAAAGTACAGCCTGATAACGCTATGTCCTAGTCATGGTTCTCACTGCACCATGACTCAGTAATGGCGACAATGTCCAGGTCAACCTCTGCCATGATGGCCACTAGGTCTAGGATTTTATTTTCCAGACTTCAAGCATTTGTGCACATGGCATTCCAAATTCTGCTACCACCCTGCTTGTCAGCCACCCTTTTCCTTTTGTCCTCCCTCCGTTCCTCCTCTGCCCTTATTCCCATCTCTCTTTATTTCTGCTGTTTGTTTTTTTTTTCTTAACAGGTACCCCTGTGGATTTGTCTCCCTTCGGCTTCTCCCTACTGACTACTTCAGCTTCGGGGGGGGGCTGTTTATGTCTCCCTTTTTCCTACCGCCACCCCCTTGACTAGTTTAAATGCTTGCAAATGAAACATTTAAACTGCTCACTGAGGAGCTGGGTTCCCCTCCCAGATGGATGCAGGCCATCCTCCCGTATAGGCCTCCATCCCTCCAAATTGGACCCCAGTACCCAATGTAGCTAAATCACTCCCCTCTGCATCCCTTCTTCAACCACTGGTTGAAGTTCCTGGTATGGAGTACCCTATCCTCCCCCCTGCCGTAGACAGGCAGTACCTCAGAAAAGGTCACTGAGTGTGCTATCTACTTCAGAGTTCTCCCCAACTCCCTGAACAACTCCTGCACTATCTTGTCCTCATCCCTAGCCAGGTCATTAGTCCCTAGGTGGACAATGACATACAGTTGTCCCTTCCATCCTGCTGCCCTAGTGATCCCCAGGATCTGCTTCCATCTCTCCAAGCCATGGTGCCAGGTAGGCACCTAACCTCCCTCTACCCCTCCATTCTCACCCCCAAATCTATCCCCCTTACAATGGAGTCCCCCACCAGGAGTTGCTTCCTACTCCTCTGGGGTCCTCTGTCACCATGGAGATTCCCCACATCCTCCCTGGTCATTACTACGGGTGCCTCCATGGGACAGTCCTGCTCTATTTATTTATTTGTTTGTAAGATATCGGAATTACAATCCTTTGAGTCATAGATTCCTTTCCAAAGGCTCCACATCACATTACATAATACATAACATACAATGCAGTAGGAATATACAGTTACATATACTTACAATAAGTTACCACATCATAATACATAAGACAGAAGGATATACAGTTACAGATACTTACAATAAGTTACAACAAGCACATTGCCATTGATTGAACTGCATATAAGAAATATAGATGAGGCAGTGTGCCTATGCAGGGCCTATACAGATGTTAGCTAGGCATATATTTACATTACATTGCAAAGACATATTACCAGGCACTATAGTATCTGAAGCAGTCTAGGAGTTAGACGTTGCCATTAAGCCTGCCTGTTTATACATTGCAGTTGCCATGTTACTGGCAATATAGTAACTGAGGCAGTCTGGTAGTTAGGCTTTGATAGTAGGCCTAGCCAGTTTCTACATGGGTAGTTGTCTGGCCCCTGGGAGCCAGGGAGCTGCTGTTTCATTGCCTTGGGCATGTACTTGAGCGGGTATTGAGAAGGTGGTTTCTGAGGGCTGCTTTAAAAGTGATGAGTTTTGGCAGACAGGTGATAGACGCAGATAGGGAGTTAAACCAGGTTGGAGCACTGATGGGGAAGGATCTCTGGGCTAGGGAGGTCCTCACCCCTGGAATGGTTAGGGTGGGTTTATCAGCACTGCAAGTGGAGACAGTGGGGGTGGATGGATGGAGGGAGGATGCAACTCCAGGTGGTGTCTGCCCCAGGAGAGACTTTTTGGCCATAAGGCAGGACTGGTACAGGAGCCTTTCCTCAAAGTTGAGTATCCGTGTGAGGGAGTAAAGGGTGCAGGTGTGCGTTGATCAGTCAGCACCGGACAAGAGCCTGCATGCTTTATTGATGACCACTTTTATTTTACTGATGGCTGTGGAATCCGCAGCAGCGTAGACCAACAGGCCATAGTCAATTAGGGACATGACCGATGAGGTGACGGCTTGCCGTAGTGCTTCAGGTGGCAGGCAGTCTCTGTAGTGGTATAGGAGGCCGATACGTGCATTATTCGCAGATGTGAGTGTGGTGATGTGTGCATGGAAGTTGAGAGCTGGTTCAAAGGTTATACCCAGGTATTTATATAAAAATCTGTTCAAGGGGGTAGACGGAGTTGGAGATGATCTGCAGGTGGGCGTTTCTGAATTTACTTTCGTGGTGTGCAAATATCATGGTCTTGTTTTTTTTTTAGGTTCATGACCAGCCTATGTTCAGCGAACCAGTGCTCGGCCTGACTAAACGAGTGTTGAAGTGAGGCCTGAAGACTGGTGGGGCTAGCATGGGAGGCATAGAGGATGGCATCATCTGCATAGTGTAAGACCTTTCCTGGGCAAAAGGTGGGTAATGCGTTGAGGAACAAACTGAAAAGTAGTGGTCCCAATATGGAGTCCTGCGCGGGACTGTAGAGCAGATAGGGTGGGTACTGGAGAGCGTCGTGTTTATTTTCACATATTGTGTGCTGGAGGACAGGTAGCTTATGAACCAGTCCAAAGTTCCTTGGGAGAAACCCACCTGCAGGAGGGAGTCAAGCAGGAGGGGGTGACTGACCATGTCAAAGGCCTTGGAGAGGTCAATAAACACAGCTCATGCCAGGTGGCCCTTGTCCAGTGCAGAGTGGATGAAGTTGGAAAATTCAGTTAGGGCCGTGGTGGTGCTATGGCCAGAGTGGAAACTGTGCTGCTCCTTGCAGAGCAGGTTGTGGGTTTCTAAGTAGGATGCCAGTTGGTCTGCCACTACCTTTTCCAGGGCTTTGGAGAGGGGGAGAGAATGGAAGTTGGCCGGTAGTTCCCAGGAGATAAATTGTCCCCTCCTTTGTGGATGGGCATTATGACTGGATTTTTCCAGGCACTGGGAAACTGCCCAAGGCAGAGGGAGCCAGTAAGTGGGAGGAGCAGCATGTCCAGGGCCAGGCGGAGGAGCCATATATCCAGGGATTCATTTAGGGTGCTTGACCCATTTAGGGCTTTGGAAAGGTAATACTCAGCTTCCTGGAGTGTGATAGTCCAAAGGTGGAAGGGTGGGTATGAGAGGGTAGGTGGATCAGAGATGGTTATTGGATTAAAGAAATTTTGGGGGAGCACCAAGCTCAGGTCTGTAAAGTTAGTGTCGAGACTGTCTGCTATTTCCTTCATGTCGGTGGTGATAGTATCATTAGATGCAACCTGGGAGGGGGGTGAGGCCTGAGATTTGCCATTCAGAGTTTCTACATTGTCCCAAAATTTATGGGATGACCCCCAGGAGGCCTTTAGGGTGGACCTGTAGTATTCGGCTTTCACCTTGCGGATGGCCCAGGTGCATTTATTTCATTCGGCTCGGTATGCCTGCATGTCCGCCAGCTTGCCTGAGTCAGAGGCTCAGTGCCACAGGTTATCTCTATTTTTGAGTTGCTGGAGAAGGGGTGGCATAATCCAGGGTGCATTTTGTTGTTTAGTGTGGGTCTTTTTAAGGGAGCGAAGCTATCATAGGACAGAGTGAAGGAGCTGGAGAAATAGTCCAGTACCATATCAATGCTGGTGGCATGGTATATTGGGGACCAGTCCCAGAGGGCAAGATATTGCTTAAATTTTGAGATGTTACCCGGGCGGTGGTGTCGTCGCAGTGTGACCTTAGGCACTGGTGCAGATATCCTGTCAGGCCACAAGAATATTACTGGGGGTTGCATCTAGTCAGTTGGGTTACCATCTGATGAAGGTCTAGGGCTGTTAGAGCATCTTTGGCCATGGCAGCAGTGTTGGCGAGCCAGTTTATGTTGAGGTCACCCAGTAGGATGTGCTCAACTTTGTGGGGGAGGCTGGCAATGAAATCTGTGAGGGATGGTAGTGCCTGGGTTTGTTTACGTGGTGGGATATAGGCCACTGTGATTATCAGGGGGCCTTTGAGGAATCCGGGGTGATCTTCAGGGACATGACTTGTGCTCCGTGCTCCAGTAGTGGCGGGGGCATAGTTTGGACTAGCAAGGTGTCATGCAGATATATTGCACAGTTAACACCCTGTTTTCTCACTCTATTCACCCTGAAGAGGGAGTATCCGGGAAAGGAGATGAAAGTGTCAGGGGTGGACTTGGAGAGCCAGGTCTCGACCAGTGTAAGGACGTCTGGTTGGTGCATGGTGGTCCAGCATTGTAGCGCAGCTGACTTTTTTAGTATACTACATCTATTCATGGATGCAACTTGGAGGCCAATGACCAGGGGGGGGCAGAGATAGGCCAGAGATGCCAGGGCCTGGGTTGGGGTGGATGTTTCCAGACAGCATGAGAAGCATGGTGATAACTCTTATCAGCAGAAGGTATCTTTTTAAATAGCCCGGTGGGGGGACTACGAGTGCTACCCATAGGCCTGGTGCATAGTATTGGGAGGCAGAGTAGGGTGGGAATAGCAAGAAATAGGGGGGCCATGGTGAGCTTGGGAAAGGCAGAGGTGGGGGTAGGTGTACTGGTGGGTGGGGGGGAATACAGGTGTGGTCAGTAGGAAAGCTACCGGAGTGGTCGGCAGGGAGGAGTGGCTGCAGTGTGAGATTTTGGGATTGGGATGGTAGGCATAGTAGTGAGAAGGATAATGTCAATAGCAGTAGAGTAGCCAGGTTGTGAGGGCAGGTGGGACCGACTACTGTACTGGGTTTGGTACCATTCCTGTGTAGGTATAAGGGGATCATGCTGACTCCCCTGAGTGAGGGAGTCTCTGTGGTGCAGTGGTACCAGGTTCGAAACTCCGGGGGGGACTCCTTGAAACTGTCTGGCGAGACCCAGTGGTGCCATGGGAGGTGTCTCATAAAAGGTGGGTGGCATGCTGTAAAAGCAGGGTTCAGTAGCATTTCCTAGTGGTTGCCAGGGGAAGGGCAGTGTGGGGTAGGGAGTAGGTCCAGTAAGGGTGGAGGTGAGCAGGAGATGGTGGGAAGAAGTAAGGGGTAGGATTGGTAGTAAAGCTGGGTGTAGAGTATTAGAGAGGAGAGGGTATCCTAAAGTGTCAGGGAGAGGAGAGAGGGTGGGATGGGTGTCAGAGAGGCAGGTTCTCAGTGAGGAAAGATGAAAGCCCTCTAGTGGGGAGTTTGTATAACCTGAAAATGGGAAACTAATGATTTAGTTAACAGCGCAGCAGGAAGTCACGTGACCAGAGTGGTCCTTAAATTGAGGGATGGCCTTGGTGGGAGGGTAGGTGTTAGCGTCGACGGCCAAACCCCCACCTAAAACAAGCTTGGTTGGAAGCTGCTTTGGCACACCTCTCTGCAGCCTCGCAGTGTGTCCTGCCACAGGCCATGTGTTGCTTCCTAGCTGCTTGGCTAGAGTCAGGGCCAGGGCAGTGTAGGAATTGTGTAGTGGTACCATGGGGGGGAATGTGCCTCTCACCCACCACAATCACCCATCCTGAGCCTACCGTAGTCAAGCCACTACTACTCCTTGGCACCCTCTGAGGCAGCGATGGCGGACTTGGTGGTCCCTGTGTGGGGGAGGAGGCCTCCCAATTCCTAGCCAATTAGACTTGGAAATGAGCAACCTACCCCCTCAGCTGAGAGAGGTGCATGCAGATCTGGCAGCAATGCAGTCTCCAGAAAGCCTCCCTGAAAAATGGTGTCCCACAGACACTGCACTGCACTGCACCACTCCCAGCATGCTTACTATTTTGTTTACCTTACTTGCTACCCTACAACTACTTGGTCCCTTTACCCCTTCTGGAGTGTATCCAGTTAGTAGTAGCCTATATATTAGTGTTCCTTCCTTTATTCCCTTTTTCCTTCCTGTGGCACCTGCACTTATACCTTCCCTAGCCCTGTGTCCTGACCTGTGTAGTTTTCTGGCTACCTTCTCCCTTCACCCCAATAATAAAGTTTTTTCTTCCCCCTTCTCTCAACACATCTCTTATGTACCCCTACGCTAGATAGGGTGTGTCGCCCACTGCTAGTCCTCTCCTTCCTTCCAACTGTACCTTGCAGATCCCCTTCTTCTCTGTTCCTTCCCAGGCTTGCTGCCAGCACTGGACCCTACTCACGTTTTACTTACTGTTGTGGTGCAGTGTGGAGCGACCTGCTTCCGGCTTCCTCATTGGGCTGACTCGGTGGGCAGACTCCGATGTCCTTTCTGCATGGGTCCTTCACATGGGGAGCCACTTGGAGACCTAGCCCATATAAAGCAGAAGCAAAATGGATCTGGGGCACACCTGACTCTTTTTTCACAAGTCACAGACCCCTCCCATTTAGCTGTCTCAGCTAACAGTTAAGGGATGGGGGAGAGGAGCTGTAGCTGCTTTCTCCTGTTCCTCTCCCAAATATGCTGCTTCTAAAAGCAGAAGCAAAATGCAGCCGGGGCACATCTGACTCTGCCTTCACAGATCACAGGCCCCTCCCATTTAACTGTCTCAGCTAGCAGATAAGTGATGGGGGAAGGGCAGCTGTAGCTGCTTTCTCCTGTTCCTCTCCCAAATATGCTGCTTCTAAAAGCAGAAGCAACAAGCACTTGTCAATGCCGAAGTTCGTGGTTTGGAATTTATGTTGATATGCACAGATTGGTAGGACTACAGTTCCCAGCAGAAAGAACAGGTTATGCCACCAAGTTCACATTCCCGTTGCAATACAGTGAAGTGCATACCTGTTTCCTCAATCCATGATCTGGCTTTGAAGATGTGCCTGTGGTTCAGAGAAGATGAGGGCACTGGAGCCCCACCATGGGTTGGGTTGGCGGGGGGGATGTTATGGTTAGAAACCCTAATGTCTGGGAGTTTGCTGGTATTTGCATTATAAATTTTCAACATGGTTTTTTGTGGCCCACACCTCATGAATAGTAGCACTGTGATTTTGTTAATACGTCTCGAACGTTGATTTCTCACAGCAACCACGCCATTCTGCACCAGATGTGGGAAAACACAGTTCGGGTAGGATGTGAAAATTACAGCTGTGCCATTCATAGGGAGGTGTGAAGAGAAGGCAGTGAAGAACATCTGGAGTGAAAATATTAAAAATGCTCGAATGTACGAGCATATGTGGAAACTGCACAATGGACGCTCGTAACAGTCATTTAGTGGAATAATTTCAACAAAATTCCAACATAGGTGTTTTGTGACCTCTACTCATGAACACTGTCACTATGATTTTCTTACTCTGTCTTGAATGCTGATTTCCCACAGTGACCGCACCATTGTGCTAAAACACATTTCAGGCAGGATGTGAACAATTTATCTTAGTCTTTGGTAACCGGGTAAGGCCCACTAGGTACAAGTGCCTGTTTTCAGGGGCGACCTGGGAGCATTGGGTGGTTAAGTGACTTGCTCAGAGTCACACAGTATGCAAGTGGAGGTTGTGAGAATCAAACTCAGGTCTGATCTGCTGGATGTACCAAGCTTGTTCACACCTCATTCCTCTAACCTCTAGGATATACTGCCAGTTCAATGACAGCTGCACTGTTCATAAGGAGGTGTGCCAAACTGACAATGTAGAAACTCTTGAGTGAAAATATTACAAATCCTCGACATTACAAGTGTGTGTGGAAACTGCACAATGCACACTCATAAAATAGTCATTTTATGGACTTTTGTAACCAAATTTTCAACATAGGCATTTTGGGACCTCCACTCATGAACAGTGTTTCTGTGATTTTCTTAATCTGTCCCGAACACTGATTTCCCACAGCAACCGCGCAATTCTGTGCCGGAAGTGTGAACATGCATTTCAGCCAGGATGTTGAAAATAACAGCTGTACTGTTCATGAGGAGGTGTAAAAATACCAATGTTGAAAATCTGAAGTGAAAATATTACAAATTCACGAAGTTACGAGCATGTGTGGAAACTGCGCAATGCACACTCGTAAAACAGTCATATTGTCAAATTTTTACACCAAATGTTCAACATAGGCTTTTTAGAGTCTGCCACCTATCATAAAACTGTCTGTCCCACATCGTTCCAAGGTGATTATGCACAGTGACTGTGAAATCACCTTTCGGGCTGATTAACCAAATGACAGTGACTTACTCATGAGGTGGGGTCCCAAGAACCCCATGTTGAAAATTTGGTGCCAAAATTCCCAAAAATGGCTGAGATATGCACCAAAATTGAAAAATAACCTGTTTATGCCATTATACAGCTTACCGGTATTTCTTCCGTTCGCAGTCGGTTTTGAAGAGTGCAGACATGTTCCTGGTCCACCAAAGATCATTGCACCATGCTCCAGAGGTAAGTATGGGGTGAGGGGGATGGAGGTGGGTGCACAGAGGGTGGGCGGGTTGGGGAGGGAACCACCAGAATCAACGAGGGACCGTTTTCTAATTTACAGGTTTATTTTTAAAAACAAAAAACTCGTAAGAAGGTTTCTTTTTACAGGGACATTTGGCACTCTGGGTAGCTCCAGCATGTTACCTGAGTGTTTGAGGGGGCTGTAGCTGATGGGGGATTGGGCACCCCTGCACACATACTGGTGCTGGGGGGACAACAGCTGAAGAGGATTGAGCACCCCCCTCGGCACACAAGAAATTGGGGGGCATTATGCTGATGGGGAGTGGGCTTCCCCATTGGCAAAATGAACAGGAAGGGGGCATGCCGACAGGGGGACTGGGCACCCCATTGACACATATAAGTGCGAGGGGGGGCAAGAGCCAAGGGGGACTGGGCACCCCCCCAGCACACAAAAAATTTGGGAGGGGGGACGTTATGCTGACAGGGAGTGGGCTCCCTCATAGGCAAAATGAACTGGAAGGGGGCATGCTGACAGGGGGATTGGGCACCCTGTCATTTTTTTTTTTTTTTTTAACTGTGTGAGGAAGGGCTGGGGTCAGTGAGTTCACACTGCTGTAAGCTACAGCAGTGTGAACGCACAACCAGGAATCCAGTGCAGGAATGCAACTTCAAAGGACTGAGCCACTCTACTATTGGTGCGACTCCAGACCTTTGAAAAGTTGTCCCGCTCTGCCCGAACAGCTGAAGGTGAGTCATCACCAGCCTGCCAGCTGATTCGCCTGCCACTGACCTGCCCCTAGAAATGGAGCTCTCCATTTGGCACACCCCTGTAAAGCACCTTATAGCAATGAGTTCATCTGAGCCTGCGCACCACGACAAACTCAAAAATGACAGGTAAATAGGTCAATGCAGGTAGCACCACAAAAACATAATGGATGTACTTACACAAACAGTTGGTAGTGCAACTTGCAAGTCAGACAGGCCAGCCTGACATCACTGGGAAAGGTCCTTATCGCCATGTCATTATAAAAGACAAAATGACAGAGGAGAAATTGTTTGCACAATGCACATATTTCAGCCATGCTTGTCAAGTTTGACATTGTCCAGCAGGAGGCCTTACAGTCCCTTTCACTCACAACTACAGTATAATTTATTATCATTGATGTACTAATAAATATCATACAGCAGCAGTGATAAATATTCCCTGATAAATAGATGAAATGCAGTTGCCTGACACAGAATATACAGTTTATCAGTTGTGAGTGGGTAGAACTTTCATAACTCATTTGTGGCTTTGCCACTCCTAAGTTATGTTCTGGCCCCTCACAAATGAAAATAAATTGCATACTATGACTCAGGCCATTGCATGTCAGCTATTTATTAGGGAATATGTATCACCACTGCTGTTGTACAAACTGAATTTCAAATCTAGGAACTGCCTTGGTTAAAACAGGTGCCTGCAAAAAAACGTACGGTTGTGTAAGAACTTACTGTAACAGTAGACCTTCAAGAGTATCTCTTGCAGCAGGTCATTACATGTGGGATAACAGCTGCAGGCATCATTTCCTCTAGATGACTTTCTCAGCAGTTGGCCCTGGGACCTCCCACCAGCACCACCATGTGGTGTTCACCTGGCAGGTATAAAAGGGGGGAGGTCCCAGCTACTCCTTAGTTCTTTTCCATCCTGGTGATCGGATGTGTAAACATATCTCAGGCCTCCGATAGGAACCGAGGAGGGAAATCAAGGCAGCAGCTCGTGGAGTCATGAAAGACAGGAGCAAGGAACCCTTCTGAAGTAACAGCAAGGGGAAAAGAGGGCGGGGCTGCATGAGATACTCTTGAAGATCTACTGTTATGGTTAAGTTCTTACGCAACCATACTATCTTCTTCGAGGCAATCTCTTGCAGCAGGTCATTACATGTAGGAAGATTCCCAAGCAGTTATTATACCCAGTGGGAGGAGAAAGTGAATCATGAAGGCTTAGGACAGTAAGCCTTGTAGGACAGCACATCCAAAAATGATTTGCCTCTTAGAAGCGATGTCTAGACTGTAATGTTTGGTGAAGGTATGTACAGTAGACTACGTGGCGGAGTGGCAAATATCCAAGGCAGAAACAACCTGGAAACACACCGTAGAGGTGGCCATGCCTCTGGTAGAATGGGGTTTTACAGCTCCTGTGAGAGGTTTTTCACATTTAGCATAAATAAACGTAATGCAGTTGGCCAACCATGTGGACAAGCACTGCTTTGAAATACTAACACCCTGGTTTCCAGGGGCGAAAGAAACAAAAAGTTGTTTAGTTTTTCACAACTTTGAAGTGTGGAGAAGGTAAATCCTCAATGATCTATGCATGTCTAAAATATGAAGCATGGCTTCCCCTGGATTCTGAAGCTTCGTAAAGTACACTGGTAATTGAATGGTCTGATTTAAAGTAAATTCATAAACAACTTTAGGCAAGAACACCGGGTTAGTGCATAAAGATACACGGTCATTATGAAATAGTAAGTAAGGAGGTTGGCATATTAGTGCATGCAACTCTGATACACATCTGTGTGTAGATTTCATCGACAACAAGGGGAGTGGTATAAATATGCTTAGACTTTAATGTATGTTTCTTACCAGGACCCTGTGCCATTGATGTGGAGGGGTCCCCGTTAGAGCGGTGAGACACCGAGGAGGACGCCAAGGATTTTCTGGTTGAGAAGCATTGCTGCTGCTCCAGGAGGGCAATCTTCTGCTCCATGAGGAACTCACAGAGCTGCTGAAGCCTTTGCTTTGTGGTCCTGTTGAACCTGCTGCAGAAGACACACTCCCAGGAGTTGTGTTCGGGACCAAGGCAACAAAAACAGACTTCGCAGAGACCTTCCTTAGCGATTCTGTGGCCACAGGAACAGCTTCAGAATAAGGGATCCGAAGACATTAGTAAATTGACTTGTTAAAATGAAAGTTTGGTCAGTAGAACTCTTCGTTAATAACAGGAAAGCAGGAGCTCAGAAGGAGGACTTGTTGCATGGAGGTCGTGGTTGAAAAGAACATAGGAGTGGCTGGGACCTCCCCTTTTATACCTGCAAGGTGAGCACCACGTGGTGGTGCTGGGGGGAGGTCCCAGGGTCTACTGCTGAGAAAATCATCCTGAGGAAATGACACCTGCAGCTGTTATTCCACACATAATGACCTGCTGCAAGAGATTGCTTCGAAGAAGATCAATCCATTTGGGCTCTGCGTAGCTCTTTATCTTATGTAAACTAGCATTTTAAGCAGGAGTGTACTGCAGCATATTAACCCCAAGCATGTCGGTCACAGCTGCAGCTTTTAGTTCCCTGCTAGTCAATGGATAGTTGCAGGGATATTTTGTGAATTTGGACAGTGCTCCTTTAATGTGGGTTGCACTTGCAGAGACTGCACACTTGGGGATGTTGCAACCGACTGGGTATTGGACACATTTTTGGTAGCAGTCAAGCCAGGTCAGACAGACGGTTGTAACATTCTTTACTTTGAAAAACAGCCTACAGACGTTGTTGCTTTCACACTGGTTTGCTGACTGGAGTGTAAGTTGGCACTTACTGTGTGTTTGCAGAACAAGAAAACAATTTCTTGTACACGTAGTCAGTCTCACACTAAGGTGTCAGAACAATGTGCCTCTGGCTGCAGGGAAGGGTGTCACTGTGAGCTGAGTGTGGTGTAGATGCTGCTGCTTCCTGGCTGGCTGGCTGGTACTGTCATGGAGCTGATGCTCCACTCTTGTCAGTCCCCTGATAATTTTTTTAGGAGGAACTAAGGACACGTTTCAGCTATGTCTCAATGCGCTTCGTAGGCTGTGGGGTGGGGGGCAGGACTGGAGGGTCTTGAGCTGACTCACCTTCACCTTTCTCCTGCCTCTACTCCTCACTTGGCGTGATCTCATCAAAAAAATATGAACAGCACTACTTGGCTCATGCTTTCTCTCCTCCCCCATAAGGATAGTTCTGAAAACATAGCTGTGATTTAGCCCCCTTCCCATAAAGATTTTCTGTGTAAGGGGGCTCACTCTGTCATGCACACCCGGTGCCCCTCACTCACTGACCCACCTTGAGGTTGCCCTGGGTTCTTTAAGGGTGCAGTACACTGATAGAATACCTGGAACAAGTTTTGGTGCCTCCACCTGGGGCAGGGGTATATAAAAGCTACCCAATGTGGCCCTAACCCCCCAGAACAAATATTATTTTCCCTCCCATGCAGGGTTAACTTTTCCCTCACACAGTAATGATATACACAAAGCAATAACCATGAACACAAATTGTAAAATGAACTCATCTCTGATTTATTATACGGTATGGGTGAGGGGAAGCAAAACAGCATAAAACCCATAGAAGTCAGAGGGAAATACTTTAACAAATTTTGCTTTGGTTGTCCCGCACACACAGTTCCTGTACCACCCCAGTAGGTGCACCCAGCTTCCCCCCTTCAAGGCCATGAGACTGTTAACCGTTCGTTGTGGTGGGTACCTCACTGGGTTGCTGGTAGCTAGTCAGGTAATGTTGGATTGGTGCACATTTGGACACTGAGGAAACAACAGTCTTGAACTTGAACTGGATGAACTTTTTTTAAGGGGCCCCAATGGGATTCCAAAAAGGGAAGTCTGAATGGTTTATGTATAATCTTCTGCCACTATCTTAAAACGCTAACTGAATTTTAACAGAACTTCTCTGGGCCACAGCCCAGGGTACTCTCAGTTTTGTTTTTTATTATGTTTGCTGTTTACGCCCCCTTCTCCCACAGCCTTACCTTCCCTCAGGCTCTCCAAGGCATCAATGCTTGGTTGCACCAGGACCTCTTCACTGGGGCCACCTCCATACTGCCTTGGTTTGCCCCCTGGCAGGAAGAGAGAGAGTGGTCACTCCTTAGCACTCCCCCCCCCACCTATCTGCATTTCATCAGGCGCCTCTCCAGGGATCGTCCAGCGTGTGAGGGCTGCATGCCAGAGTCCATCGCCAGGTTCAGCTTTGGGGATATTTCCTGTGTTTCTCCTGGCCCTGAGGACATTGGCACTCTAGGAGTTCCAAGGGAATCACGTCACGATGTGAGGCCCATCCCGGAACTCGGCCGACGTCCTCCCCACCTACAGCATCCCTGAGCTGCACCTCCACCTGGGGCCACCCAGGTGTCAGTATTGCAGTGAGGATGACTGCCCTTCCTACCCAGAGGAGGAGAATGATCCGATGGACACTCCATCCTCCTCCCCCCGGATGTCCCCTGACGACCCAAGATCGCACCTGAACCCGGTCGCCAGCATCGCAAGCAGTAGAGCTGCCAATGCGCCAATGGGCTAGCCTGGGTACTCCCAATTTTTTAACATTTCAGAGGGTGCTATTACAGGGCAAGGATTGGCAGTACCGATCTGGATACAGCAGGCAGTCTGTCAAGGAACAGCAGATACCACCTGAAAAGTTTAAAGCAGGTGTGGGATCTTTCACCCATGATGGGTCTTTCGTCATCTTTGCCCCTTGGTTCTTTCATCGCCTTTGCCCCTTTGGCCTTTTATTGTCTTTGCCCCTTGATCCTTTCATCTTTGCCCCTCAGACTTTTCACCATCTTCACCCCTAGAGATGGTGCTCCAGACCCCTCCGCAGGAGAAATTCAACACCCCCACCCAGGCTGCAGGTGAGGGATAGCCACTGTCTCCAGAGCTTTCAGTCTGACTAGGGTACCTACCAGGCTTGCAGTCACCCTGGACATCTGGCTGGAGACACAGATTCCACTGGAACTTAAGTACAGTTTGGCTTATTTGCAGTCTCAAAACCAGCCCTGCTAACTTTCTTCCTGGCTGGGAAACAGTACAGCAGTTCAAAGAAATTTACAGGCTGGAATAAACTAGAGAACAGTTCAAACAAATTCCCCACTGGGAAACATAGGATAGCAGTGATAATGACTTTCCTGCTGGGAAAACAGGTGAGCAGTTACTGTGCTTGAACTTGAGGTCTCAGAGGGTCCTTTATGCACCACGACTAGCCTCTGGCTGGTGCAGCCCCCCTCACACAGTCTTCACATCTAGCTCTCATCTGGATTAGTCCCAGATCTCAGGGCACAGCCCTTTCTATAGCCACCTCCCAGCTCCCCACCTGATTGGCCAATACTTCCTGGACTCACAGCAGGTGCCCTTTCACCCTTCCCAGCAGCCCCAGTGGCTGGGAGCTTTACAGGGGGCTGCCATACTTATTTACCGTGGGCTGCCTACCTTTTGCAGCCTATAAAGTTTATATTAAGCCCATTCAGGGGCTATTAACTGTATGCCCTGGCCCACTTACATAGAAGCGGCCAGGGACTTTCTCAATTTGCCTGGCAGAGGCCCCATTTGACTGTCAAGGCTAAAAAAGAAGAGGCACCTGATTCGTGCCTTTGAAAGCTGCGGGTGAACATGCACACCTCTCTCATACAGTTCCCGGTCCCACTGTCTATTTGGGGACCAGGAAAACCTCTAACAATGCACCCAGAGGCATTTTATACTTATTCCCCACTCCACTGCCTGCCCTGCTGGGAATGTTTTTAAATTGTGGTCACTCAGCCAAAAACATTTACGGGAGCCACGACTCCTTTAAGGTTCAGCCACGCATGCACTGTGTTTCTGCATGCATGTTCATCATGTCTACTGGCACCTGCCAGCCCTGAAACCCCCAACCTGGGGGCAAAACATCTTTCTGTTCACCCACAGGTGCAGAACTATGCAGGACCTCAGCCCCGCCGCCACCTTGGAGCAGAGGAGTAGGATGATTCGGCAGCAGCAGCCACGGAGGTTGGGGAGGTAGCCATGGCCTGAATCCCACCAGGGACTCCTTGGAAAGTGCTTTGGTCCCACTATGAGCAGTCCATGGGACTGGAGGCTGAAAACAGCACAAGGGACGAAATCGGGGGCCATAGTCCTAACAGGTAAGCCCCACAGTGGGGGAGGGACCTTACATTTGGCACATTAACTACAAGCCTGAAGTGACAGTATGCTGGAATTAGCAATTGTTTAGCAAGATCTGTGGCCAAAACTACAACACTTCCACAGGCAACAGAGCAGACCCTCCTCTTTCGAGTACCTCATGAGCCTTTTCAAGAAAAGACTACTTCTGTGGATTCAAGCGTATTTCCACTGAAAGTGCTGGAGTAGCATTCTGCAAATCATAACTCTGAGTCCGTGATAGCAGACATCGGTGCTTCATTATGCAACTGTGGATGAACACTGCATACTGTTTCTTACAATACTGTAATAATAAGATATGGTCCTGCCATTGATTTCTGTGAGAGAAGGGTACTTTCAGCAAATTCTTAGTAAACATGTAGTTCAAACTTGGATTTTGTGTAAGGTTTACCCTGTGTTGGAGGGCCACACACCAATTATTAGTTATTTGACTGTTATTCAGTCAAGCTAGAGATGTCAGCCTTTCTTCTGCTTGTCTGTGCCTTTAAAAAAATACCTGTAAAAGACAGCAGAGAAATGTAGATTATGTTTAAATAGTATGCTTGAGTTGGATGCTAATGTATGTACTAGAATCTGACATACTTCTCTGCGTCAATAAAATCTAAATATAAAAAAAACAACTTTGAGTCAGTGTATTTTGTGGAATCTGGGCATGGTTTCAAAAAGGACTAGAAATACAGAAACATAGAATTTGTCAGCAGATAAGAACCACTTGGCGCACTCAATCTGCCCAGGTGGTCCCTGCCTAGTCTGCCACTGCAGACCCTATATGGTCTCCGACAACCCTCCCTCCCTCCCATTCCTTCCTATTTACTAGTATTTACCAGATGTCTATCTCACACATACTTGAAGCCCCTCACTTTTTTTTTATTAATATTTTTTATGCACAAGCCTCCTGAGTCTCCAGCCGGCTCTCCAGCCCACTGCCGCTGACCTTGCCCCATGGAGCCACAGATTACCCTCCGGGCAGGGGCAAGGGGAGGCCGGCTACACCCTCAACACATCCAGGCATTGGACAGGTCTTTAGGCAGTGGCAAAGAGACTGGTTGGGGCTATGTTTCATTTTTTCAGTATTTCTGGGATCAGGAGGCATGGCATACAATGACAGAATGGCGGAGCCCTGCCTAGCATCTACACACCTCCCAGCCTCAGCTCCAGCCCCCTGGTAAGCCACCCCCATGGTCACCCAGGGGTGCTACACTGGGAGTCATGCCCCCCCATCCCTCCCTTGAAGATGTAGAGCATGCAGTTGCTGCTCAATCCCTCTCCTCTGGCCAATGCTCCAGTCTCCCAGGCTTATTCCCAAACCTGGGTCACTGGCACCACAAGTGGTGGCTCCAAAACTGCACCAACAGGCTGGCTCCCCTCACTGTTTTGGCCTCCACCACTTCTTCTGGCAGTCTGTTCCAGCTGCCTACCACTATTTTAGTGAAGAAGCCTTCAAGACATCGTCATGGACCAACAGGTAGATAAGCAGGGCTATTGGGAAGCACGAGCGTACCCTTCAAAGAAATTAACCCACTTGCTTCCACGGAAATTGCATACAATTATAGCAGAACTTAGGAATGTCATTCCGCCATTGCACTGAAACCGGCTTTGTGAATCAATAATCACACTGCAGACTTATATTGCATGCGTCTGACAAAATGATATTTTGCATCTCTGCTGAACTGTCTTGGATAAATAAATAGTAACAACAACAACAAAATTGCCACCAGTCTCGTCTCCAGTCTTCCCCTTTGCTATGGAGGAAGCATGGTCTGGAGCTTAGAGCACTGTTGAAAAGTGGGAGACCACAGGTTGAAACCCTGGTACAGACAGATGCTCACTGTGTGACACTGATCATCTCATTTAACTTCTCTGTGTGCCAGTTCACCAGCTGCAGAAATGGGTAGAAGCTGAACATCAGTGGCAGTGCAGTGTTGCACCTCAGATAGACTGTCCTGGGTACATACATTGTGAAAATGGGTAAAAGCAGGATCCTCACTGCAACAAAATGTTGTCTTTCAGCTGGGCTATCCTAGGTAAACATTGCAAAAATCATGATATATCCAGTTGCACTGACTTAGCACATGCTTCAGCAGCAGGTGAGTCCTTCTTTAAATTAATGTAGCCTCTGTCATCAACTACACATAATTTCCCTAATACAACTTGCAAACAGACATGACGACATAGATCAGTGTTTTGTTTGTTTTAGGATCCACATCCGGGATCAGGTTTCAGGATCTGCTCTCGGAATCAGGATTGACTTTTGTGTTTCAGAATTAGACTTTTGGACTGGCTTCAGAACTCCTAGAACATCTTACAATAAATGAATCCAGGAATATTTTGTAGCAATAGCTCATAAGCAGACTGCCAAATAGTTTCTTGAAAAGAAAGTTTTCACTCTCCTACTTTTTTAAAACATATTGAGGTAGTAGAGCATTGCAGAGGTGTGGCAGTGTTGTGGCCAATCCAGTGAACGCTTTAATGGGCGTGTCCATTGGCCACCAATTAATGCTAAAGCTGCCGATGACGGCAGTTTCAGAGCGAGTGCCATACTTGAAAGAAATCTGCCGCTGCAATCAGGGGCAGTTTCATAATTGCAGCAGGAGTCCCCCCCCTCCCTCCCAACCAGTCACACAGCAGGACAACAAATTAGCTCCCTCCCACTGCTGCTGCCCGTCCCGCACCCTTCATTCTCTGTCCCTTGCTGACATTGGGTTGCTCAATCCCTATGTCAGCATGCATTCCCCCTCCTCCCATTAATGTGGCACACTGGGAGCCCACCCCAGTGTGCCATAAAATACTTCTTTGATGTTTCCGACATTGTGATGCCCACTCCCGGTGTCGGATGTGCGACCCCCCCACGGCCCTATGTTCCCAGCTGACCTTAGGATGCCCAATCCCTGGGTCAGCATTGATTCCCCCCCAAGTTCTCTGGCACACTGGGAGCCCACCCCAGGGTGCTGAAATCCATTTTGTAATATTTCACCTGTAAAAAAGAAAACAGTCGACTCCCACAACATATTTTTTTTTTTAAACCTGAAAAAAAGAAAATGGTCCGTCATCGTTCCAACTGGGCCCTCTCCCCCAACCTGCACCTTCCCTTTGCACAACCCACCTCCCCACACACCCCCACCCATGTTTACCTCCGGAGGTCAGGAGCAGCAATCTTCTGTGAACCGGGAACACATCTGCACTCTTCAAAGACCAACCGGAAACTGAAGAAATGATGGTAAGGACTTCCGGTGATGTAACCAATTGGAATGCTGGCTAAAGCCAGCGCCCCGAGACAATGGTGGCATAATCTAACTTCATCTGGCACCATAGAACCCCTGGAATTGCTCAAGAGCAATATTCTGTGTCAAAATGAGCCAAGCAGTAAAAATGCGGGGAAGAGTTGCGGCGAAAGGAAACAGCAGGAGACGTTCAAGAACAGCCACAGTGCATCTCTCTCCCAGGCCTCTGAGCTGACTGTGTGCTTGGGTAGAGAGGAGAACAGAATGCACTCACGAAGCAGCTCTCCAGATGGCAGGGCGACAGCACATATCTTAAAAATGCTGCGGAGAATAGACACAAACATAAAGGACATTAAGCAAGACCTCAAGTGTCTGGAAAATCGAACCACTGACCTTGAAACCAACCTGGAAGGACTTCGGGAAGACATGCTGAAGCTCAGCTGTGTGGTGGTGTTTCTGGCAAAGAGAGAGTGAGAACTGACTATCACAGCGGAGGACGCGGAGTCGAGAGGTCGCAGAAAAAACATACGGATCTTCGGATTTCCTGAAGGCAGTGAGGAGGATAATCCCTCAGAATTCATTCGCTCATGGCTGAGGCAAGAGCTGGATATTCCCAGAAACTGAACCTCCAGAATAAGAAAGTGTTCATAGGGCCTTGGGCCCCCGCCCAAAGAGTGATGCCCCTCCTTGATCGATTCTGGTGAAATTTAACAGGTTACCAGTTAAAGAAATGGTTCTGAAAAAAGCATGGGCCAAAAAAGACTTAAATTTAAATGGCAAGCGATTGTATGTCGATCAGGACTTTCCACCCACAACTATGCAGAAGTGAAAGAAGGTCTTGGCAGTGATTAGGCAACTAAGAGATAAGCAAATCAAAGCATAGCTGAGGTATCCGGCTAGGATCCTTATTCACTGGGAGGAAGGAAGCAAGCTGTATGACACGCTCTATCAAGCTAGTAAACCGCTGTCTACAATGGGTATTGAGGTCCCAGACTGTCAGCAGGAAGTGACCAAACAGACCCTTCTTCAGTTCAATGGGTGACTGCAAGTGAGAGGACAGAAGGCTAAGAACCGAGGGAGCACAGAGCCAGATGATCAACTGTGCAGGGACCTGGTATACCTCAGCAAAACCCTGACCAAGCAAGTAGCTACTTGACTTTTCTTTGCTTACTTTTTGGCTAAGTGCTGAGAAAAAGGAGGGAATGGAAATAGAGGGGGGAAAAATATATGGAACTTTAAAAAAAAAAACAACAACAATGGGATGTGGCATGGGCGCTCTGATGACTGATGGCTATCTGAAAATGGTGAATGGGAGGGCCAAATCTTCTGAAGCAATGAACTACTTGTCCGATTATTAACAGAAAGGACTACTGGGCTGCAAAAACCTGAAGTGCCGCTAATAGGGTGCTTGAATGGACTGTACCACTGAAGCTTCTATGAGGACTAATGTATTACAGTCTAGTAGATGACCACAGAGAGTGATGCCGGCTCACACTCACTGTTTAAATGCACCTGATGTTTCTGTGGAAAATCTGCGCGAAATTGAGGGAGAGATGGGGGGGTTTCTGGGTGTCTGCCACGTGGGGGGGGGCAGGAGGTGGGTGTGAGCCCCCGTGGGCAGATGCACGGCGGATTCCTTGTTTACTCCACAGAGAGAGTTGTTATCTCCTAAGGTAGTTTAGGCTACATTCATGCTATTGTTCCCTACTGTCATAGGCTTTAACACTCCTTGGTGGGATGGAAAGGAGGAGCGATCAGAGGCCAGAGTTAGGCCTAATCCATGAGAACTGCTACCAGGGCTTCAGTTAACTCCATTTTGGAAGTATCTGACTTCCAAAAATAAGGCCAAAACTTCCAAAATAAAGAAGGAGGAAGTCACTGACTTCCAGATATAAAATTAAAAATTAGATGACTTCCAAAATTGCATATATGGGAGTCAGAAAAGATGGATTGTTCTAAAAGAAATTGTATTTTACCACTAATATATTATATTAACATCCATAAATCTGTCCTTCCTAGAATATTGACTTCCAAAAATGGGATCCTGGAAGTATTTTGACTTCCAAAAAATTGAAATGACTTCCAGATTTTAACTCCTGTAAGTTTTAGACTTCCACTTGAAATAAATTAACTGAACCCCTGAACCCGACTGCTACTGTTAACATTTTGATTTTAAAGTTGATATGCCGATGCAGTATTAATAAAGCAGTATCACATGGCATTTGGGGGTTGTGTGGTGCTGGATGATAACTGAAGGCAATGGGGGGGGGGTCCTAGTGGAGTGTTTTCCCACTGGGGCACCTGCACTCTCCTCAATAATTCAAAATTCAGTCACCGGAGGTAGGAGTAGCAGGTTCAGCTCCTTACACCGAGCCTACACCAGGATTCAAAAGGGGACTCAGAGGGAGAGCTTCCAATTACCTGCTGCCCATCTCTGGAGACCATGCTTTCTCACATCTCTGAGCAAGAGGAGGGAGAGGCAAAGAGCCACAGTTGGCTTGTGCTCCAGGCCAGCAGGAGATTCCTTCTGTCTATGGCCTCTGTGGAGATCGCACAAATTTTTTTTGGGGGGTGGAAGAAGGGTTGGCTTTTGTAAATTGTTATGGGTGCATGTGTGTTATGGGCAAGGGAACCTCGAGATACTCATTGGGAAAGTGCGTTATTGCAGCAAGTGTATATTGAACCGGAGCCTGACTGCCTGGGCAATAAAAAAGACAGGAGGATACAATCTGAATTATGGGGAAAATTCTGAAGACGGGCCCTGAAAGGCTTGCAGAGCCACCAACCAGTAAAAAGGAGTTATTGGAATACAGGTTAAATGGGGTCTCTTAAAATCCAGTCCCTAAATGTGAAGGGACCTAATTCTCCTACAAAAAGGTTTGCTGTCTTAAGGGACCTGGTCAGATCTCAATGTGACATAGGGATGCTGCAGGAAACTCATCTCTCCACCTCTGAGCATATAAAGCTGAGACGCTTGTGGGTGGGGGATGTTGTGACCTCATCACATCCTAAGGCTAAAAAGGCAGGTGTTGCCATCTTAATAAGACAGGGTCTTGGATTTACCAAGTGTAACTCCTTCGCAGACACTGAAGGTAGAATAGTGGCCATTTCAGGGAAGATAGCGGACTGGGTTATCCATGTGGTGAATGTATATGCAACTACCCCATGTATTCCACAGTTCTTCAGACAGGTATTTGGTTATCTGGCCACATTGGGGGAAGGTCAGGTCATTATGGGAGGCAATTGGAACTGTGTCGAATTTCCTCAGCAAGAACGTTCGGATAAGGGACGGATGACGGGGGGAGTGGCCTCCAGGGTTCTTGCAAATTAAAACAGGAAACGGGTTTGGTAGACACTTGGAGGGAGAAATTCCCCACTAGTAGAGATTATACATTTTACTCTCATGCTCAAAGTACTTATTCCCAAATTGACAGATTTTATACGCAGAAAGCCTGGTTCCACACAGTTGTCGACCAGGAGATCTATCCAATAGGTCTGTCAGACCATGCTAAAATTGGATTGACCCTGGGGTTGGGCCCTGTGAGTAGGCAATCAGTATGGCGCCTTAATGTGGGGCTCCTAAAGATCAAACCTTTGTCTCCAAAATTAAAGAGGTTATCTCCAACTACCTGACAGACAATACAGGTATGACCACAAAGGTAAAATACTTATGGGACGGTATGGAGGCGGTGGTGAGGGGCAAGGCAATAGTGTATGCATCATATAAAAAGGAAGCTATGCAACAGCAACAGGACAACTTAAAGCAGCGGATCAGGGAACTTGAAGCATTACATAAAAGAGGGGGTGCCAAGGACACCCTGAGAGAGCTTCAAAAAGCCAGGGAGAGATTGCAGCAAATTGTTATAGAGAAGACAGAAAATGCCCTTAGGTTCGTGGCCCAAAAGTATTATGAAGGAGGGAACAGGGTAGGGCGGCTACTGGCATTTAGGCTCCACAAGCAAATGGCAGACAGATTTGTATCACAAGTCAAAAATCCCAGAACCGCTACACAGTTAGAAACCAAACCGCAAAACATAGTGCAGTGTTTCTAGTGGTTTTATAAGAGCTTGTATTACTTGGAGACACCCATTAATCAGGAGGGGAAAATAAGAAAGTTCTTGGATAAACTGAAATTGCCCAAACTTTCAACTGAACAGGAACAATTTCTGGATCAGCCCTTTTCCCAGGAGGAATTGACTCTGGTTATCAAAAACCTGAAGCACAATAAATCCCGGGGCCCTGATGGTTTTATCAGTGAATATTTCCAAAGAATCCTGAAGGAACTGTCCCCTGTCTTGCTCCAGGTCTGTAACTCAGCCCACGAAGCACAGGAGGCTCCTGGCACTTGGGCCTGACCTTGATTTCAGTAATACCCAGACAAGAGAAGGATGAGAAACTCTGTGGTGACTATAGGCTAATTTCACTTTTAAAATATGTGGATATTAAGGTGTTTGCCACACTGGTGGCCAATCAACTTCAGTCGGTGGTCACCCAACTGGTCTAACCAAATCAAGTGGGCTTTATGCCAGGGAGACAGCTCCATGACAATGTAAAAAGACTGTTAACAATAATGGCACTGATGTGCAGGGGGCTTAGGAAACAATCGGCAGCAGTGGTCACATTAGATGCGGAGAAGGCATTTGACCACCTGGAGTGGCCCTTTTTGGCGGCAGTCCTGGAGAAGTTTAACTTCAGTCTCAAGTTGAGAGCCTGGGTGACTGCTTTATACACCAATCCCCAAAACCAGGCTAGGGTAAACGGAACCCTTTCTCAGTCCTTCCCCATAGGTAGGGGAACGAGACAGAGGTGTCCTCTCTCACCCCTGCTCTTTGTGTTTAGTATGGAGCCACTGGCTGAGGCATTCTGCTCTTTCCCCAATATTAAGGGCAAAGAGATTGGCTCGGTGGATAACCAGATCTCTCCTTATGCGGACAACACTCTCCTTTACCTAGGTTACCCTGATGCCTCTCTCCCAGAAGCCATGGCCCTGCTGGAGAAATATGGGAGCTTCTCAGGGTTCAAAATCAATGAGACAAAATCAGAAATTATGTCAATTGGAAGGGAGGTGTCCCCAGCTGTGAAATCACTGACAAATCTGAAATGGGTGTCTGAGAGTTTCAGATACCTGGGCATCCAGATTCCCCTAGATCTAAGTAAACCGTACCAGATCAATCATTTGAAGTTGTTAGAGGAAATAAGGAAGGACTGCGAGAGATGGTCTGTGCTCCTGCTGTCTATTACAGGTAGAGTTGAGACGGTCCGAATGAACATCCTGCCAAGAATGTTGTTTCAGTTTTCACAGAGAGGGTTGTGGATGCATGGAACAGCCTCCCTGAGGAGGTCGTGGAGTCAAGAACAGTGGAGGAATTCAAGAATGCATGGGACAGACATAAGGCAGTCCTAGTGTGGGGTAGGAGGAAGTAAGCTGTTGGTTAACTAGGATCTGCAGCTTATCTGTTAGGTAGGAAAATGGGCAGACTAGGTGGGCCAAGTGGTCCTTATCTGCCGTCAAATTCTGTGTTTCTATGTTTCTCTGTTTCTATGATGCCATTCCCCTAAGCCCACCGAAAGAATTCTGGGTTAGCAGTCACAAAATACTTCAGAGGTTCATGTTGGCTGGGAGGAGGCCTCCGCTGAAACAGGCACTACTTAAATTGGATAAGGGTAAGGGGGGACTGGGGATGCCAGACCTGAAGGGATATTACAGAGCAGCATAGCTGCAACACTTGGTGACTTATCAGATCACCCAGGAAAGGCCCAGCTGGGCAACTATGGAGTTGGAAACTTCCAACAGAGACTTACTGAGTCCAGCCCTGTTTAATAGACACATCCCTATGCAGCTGGGTGCCCTCCCCACACCCTGGCTTAAAAATACAGTGACAACTTGGCTTGCAACAGTAAGGGAATTGAAGCTCGGAGAGATAATACCCCTATATGGGCAGATTGTTAATTCAAGAGACTTCCTTTCAGGGAGAGACAACCCGGTTTTTGGGAGGTGGAAGGGTCAGGGTTTAAAATTTTTCTTGCAGGTGTATGAGGGGGAAACTCTGAAAAGCTACACTCCATTAAAGCAGGAATTCAACCTGCCATAAGCGGATTTTTACACCTACCTACAATTAAGGCATTTCTTACAGTCGGTGGGGGGGGGGGGCGGTCTTGTGCCCTACCCCAACCACCAGGTTGTGAAATTCCTCCTCAGTACTGTTAGAGGCTCGGTTTTGAAATCCCATCTGATATCAATAACCTACAAGATGTGCAGAGGCACACAAGATCACCACAGGGAACGTATTCAACAGGGGTGAGAAGGGGAATGCAATGTGGGGGAAAATGGGATAAAATGGGAGACAGTCTGGGGATTGATGCAGAGGACCACTGCCTCCCCATTTTGGAGGGAAGGTGGCAGGTGCTGACAAGGTATTTCAGAACGCCGATGATCACAAAGCACTTTGGAGGGAGTTTCAGAGAATTGCTGGAGAGGTTGTGGCCTAAAGGGGACTCATGAGCATATTTTCTGGAGTTGCCCCAGATTGAGAGGTTTCTGGAGCTCAGTGGTTAAGGATATGAGCTCCATTTTGCAAGTCCAAGTGCCCAGTGACCCCCGTTATCTGCTACTGGGGGAACCTCCACCGGGGGTGAAGGGCTCCAAGGCTAAGTATTTGTTCCCTATTCTGGTTGCAGCAGCACAGAAATCTTATCACCAGATTATGGCTGACTGATAAAGCCCCACAGATGGGCACCGGTTGGCTAGTTGCAAGCAGATTAAAAATATGGAACAATTTACAGCCAATCTGTGCCTTCAGCAAGAATTACACAAAATGAGATGGTTGTCCTATCTTGAGTTTATAAGTGAGCAGGACTTGGTCACGATTGTAGAAGTGCTGGCCAGAGACTCCCTAGATGGATGAATCCACCTGATTGTCGAGACACTGCACTGCTGTGGGGAGTAGGGAAAGGGAGGGAGGCAGGATCTGTATGTTCATCTGTTGAAAAGTTCACTGTTTAAGGTGTTTAGATGTGTTAAGATAGCATCAGAAAGACATGTCGGCTGTAACCCGGGTGAGGAAGTCAGTTGCTTCCCTTCCAGCTCAGCTAACTGTTAGGATGGCACTGTTAATGTGTACTTCAATGTATTGTATGTGGATGCTGCAGTATGAATTGTAAGGTATGATGACTGTCTGGTTCTTCCAGTTTGTTTGTTTGTAACACAAAAAAGGAAAAATCAATAAAAGTACAATTAAAAAAAAAAAGAATGATGGTAAGCCCTATAATGGCAGTCAATGGGGGGTTCAATTTGGTTGATATCTCACCCGTTTTGGAGTTTTAGTCCCAAATTTTCAACATGGGGTTCCTGGGACCCCACCTTGTGAACACTGTCACTGTAATTTTGTTTCTTGGTCCCAAAAGGTGATTTTGCAGTCGCTGCATGAATCACCTTTTGGGACAATGTAACAACGACAGTGCCACTGTTCATGAGGTGGGGTCACAACATTGTAGCAAATCTGGTAAAAAAACTCCAAAAAATTACTGCGTTACTAACGTCTGTTGTTCAGTTTCTACACACCCTCGTAACTTCATCAATTTTTAATATTTTCACTCCAAATTTCCAACATTGCCATTTTTACACTCTCCCTCATGTACAGTACAGCTGTCATTTTTCACATCCTTCCCAAAATGTGTGTTTGTACCTGTGGTGCTGAATGGCATGGTCACTGTGGGAAATCAACCTTTGGGACAGATTAACAAAAACCCAGTGCCACTGTTCATGAGGGGAGGTCCAAAAGGCCATGTTGAAAATTTGTGGAAACCTTCCAAAACTGATCATGCTATTTAAGCGTAAAGGTACAGTTTCTACGACAATTGTAACTTCACCACTTTTTCATATTTTCATGCCAGATTTTCAACATTGCCATTTTTTCACACCTCTTCATGAACAGTACACCTGTCATTTTTCACATCCTGCCCGAAATATGTTTTTGCACTTGTGGCACCGAATGGCACACTCGCTGTGCAAAATTACCTTTTGGGATTGAGTAACGAAATGTTACTGCCACTGTTCATGAGGTGGAGTCCCAAAAAGCCCATGTTGAAAATTTGGAGCAAAGGTACCAACAAACACCTGGGGCATTAGGGTTTCCAACCATAATGCCCACCCTGTACAGACTGACAGGTGACGGGGGTGTGACTTGGGGTTGTCGGCCGTAATGCTCATCCCATTCCAGCCCCATCCCCACCCTGCAGCAAGTGACAGGCATTGAGGTGTGCCTTGGAGTCTTTGGTCCTAACGTTCACCCCACTCTACACTGCACCCATTTCAGCTTATTTCCTTATGGAATGGGGTGAGCATAAGGGCCAAAAACCTCAAGGCACACTACAACACCAATTGGTGTCTACAGGGTGGGGTGAGGTGGAATGGTATGAGTGTTATGGCTGACGACACAAAGGCACACCCCCAATGCCTGTTAGTCTCTGCAGGGTGGGGGAAGGGGATGGCGCTACTTCAGTACTTCACTGCCATTCCCATTATGCATTTCTCTAACTCCTGCACTACTAATGCCAATACCAGCAAGCAAACATTCAGCATTGACAAATGCTTGTCTTTATTTTATTGGGGTTTGTCCCAGTTCCTGTTTCCTGTTCCTGGATTTTCCTCTGTTTTTGATTTTCGCTTTGCTTCTTGAAGTCAACCTTCAAGTTTCCCAACATTTACCTTAGAGACTCCCTGTTGAAATCTGGCTGAGGTTAACCCCAATTACTCTTTCCTAGGACAAAAAACGTTAAAAGCACTGCAACTACTCGGTTGTCACTTTAGATATTTGTTAATGCCGAATGTTTGCTGGCAGTGCAATAGAGCTTTAAAGGGAACATACTGAAAATAGTACTTAATTTAAACCAATTATTTCTAGTTGGCCACTTTCTTTTATGATCTCACTTCATGAACCTGGTAGGTGAAATTTTTCCAGTCCTGTCCAAAAAAAGATTTCACAGAGCAACTGTGAAATCATCTTTTGGGTGGGGTTTGAAAAAATGTCACTTACATTGTTCATGATGTGCGGTCTAAAAAAAGCTATGTTAAAAATCTGAGTTATGAGTGAACATTGAAAAATGTCAATACACCTTCATAATTTTGGTGTTTTTTATCATTTTGACTCCAAATCTTCAACACAGTCTGTTTATGACCCACTTCATGAACCTGGTAGGTGAAATTTTTCAAATCCTCCCAAAAAATAATTTTGTGAGGTGACTGCAAAATCACCTTGTGGGTCGAATTCAAAATATCGCACCTATTTTGTGCATGAGGTGGGGTACTAAGAGGGCCATGCTGAAAATGTTGTGTAAAAAATTAAATTACAAAGTTATGAGTAAATATTCAAAACTTATTGAAAACACATTGACCACACCTCCCTTGTTTCCTCAGTTCTCAGTTGGTGTTGAAGAAGGACATGTTTTCCCTGCAGAGTGGATTATTTTGGCACTGGACTGTTTTTAGGTGAGTGAGGGGTGTGGAGGTTTAGGGGTGGCAGTTTTTGAGTGGAGGTATGGGTGGGGTAGGGGTGTGGGTGTGGAGTTTTTAAAGTTAAGAAAGAAATCAATAAGTGGTTTTCAAATTTTCAGTATAAAAATAAAAAAATAAAAGCAAGTGACCAAGGGTGATACTGGGGACTGGGCACCCCAGTGTCACAATGGGGGGGCTAATTAAAATCACAAAAGACATTGTTGGACAGTCTTCAGCTTTTCAGGATTAAAATAAAAACAAGGGCAGATGTAATACCTGACCAGATATGGCATCACTGCAAACTGAGGTGCTAAGACAGTGGTCATTTTGAGCCTGGTACTTAGAGGTAACTGTGGCTTGGAAGTTATCTGTCAACTGGGTGAAAAGTAGGGGGTGTAAGGATGCAGAGCAGGCTGATTGTGCCACCGCTCAGCTGGCTTTTGGATGGCATCCAATAATTCAATGTGTGGCAAATAGCTTAGTGCTTGTGTATACTTATGAGCTGACTGGAATATGCTTGGTGTTTATAACATGAGCTTTGGTGCTTCTCCATATCCCACCCTGAGTAGGATTGTAGAGAGGTGTAGACTTAAGGTCCAGCAGAGAGAGTGAGACTGGAGTGCTCCGCGATGAAGGAGAAGGAGGCAGGGGAAGATGAAGCACGCTGCCGAAACACTCGAAGCAGAGCTGGATGTGGCCTTGTGCTTAAGTAGGGAATGGGGGAGGAACTATCCCCACCATTGAACAACAGTCTAAAGCCTTTCCATTCAATTTTGGCAAATAGCTTAGTGCTTGTGTATACTTATGAGCTGACTGGAATATGCTTGGTGTTTATAACATGAGCTTTGGCACTTTTCCGCATCCCACCCTGAGCAGGATAGTAGTTAGGTGTAGACTTACCCCCAACGTGGGTTCACCATTGCCAATAATGTTGAATCTGAGATGAGGGGGCAAAAAGTCCATTGAAGGCTGTAATTGGATGATGCAGCTGAAGGAGGGCCCCCACGAGGGTGCGGTGAAATGGATGGTTGGCTGCGCTCACATGCCTGAATCACAGGTTAACACAGAGTCCAAGACAAGTCCATAAATGCGGTCTTATTGCATAGTTCAAGGGAAAACAATGGTCATGAAAGTAAGAGTGGAACACAAGAATACAAGGAAGACTTTCAAAGGGCATGCAGGAGAGGAATGGTGGGACCCCATGTGGTCCGCCATCACCATAGTATACAATGATCTGGGTGATAAAGAAGGCATCCTCGTGAGTGAGAGTCTATTGCAGTTCAAGGTTCAGAAAGCATTACCTGCACGATGAACTCCTGAAGTGAGAGAAAATACTTTAGAACTCTGGTAGGGCCCTTGAAGACATGTCTGGGCTGGCGGGAACCCCTCATAGTCCACCAACACTGCTCCAAGTGAGCAGTAAGTGATAGAGATGGTGGGACCCCATGTAGTCCACCATTGCTATATCCGAGTAATGCAATTCCTTCCATCAAGTAGTGCATGCTAGAGATATCGGGAACCCACGTGGTCCACCATCACCATATCACAGAACAGTACAAGACTGGGAAGGCGAGACCCCACGTGGTTCGCCTTCACCATGGAAGGGGTGCAATTTAGGAATAGTCCATCTGAATTTAAAAGTGATGGTGCCTTAAGAACTGGCTTCTTCGTTGCCGATGTTGAATGATCTGAGGAGAGAAAGGGAAACACCCCGGGGCTGAGGGAGAGAGTAGAAGCAGTTGTGCTATGAGAAGGTCCCCCTGGTGGGCATGGTAGAATGGAAAGGAACCCACTAGGTCAGGCATAGATCCAAAGTCATATCCTCGTGAGTGAGAGTCTATTGCAGTTCAAGGTTCAGAAAGCATTACCTGCGTGATGAACTCCTGGAGTGAGAGAAAATACTTTAGAGCTCTGGTAGGGTCCTTGGAGGCATGTCTGTTTGGGCTGGCATGAACCCCTCAAAGTTTGCCAACACTGTTCCAAGAGAGTAGCAAGTGATAGGGATGGTGGGTCCCCCATGTAGTCCACCATTGCCATATCCGAGTAATGCGATTCTTTCATCAAGTAGTGTGTGCTAGAGATGTCGGGACCTCATGTGGTCCGCCATCGCCGTATCACAGAACAGTACAAGATTCGGAAGGTGAGACCCCATGTGGTTCGCCTTCACCTTGGAAGGGGTGCAAGATGGGAATAGTCCACCTGAATTTAAGAGTGATGGTGCCTTAAGAACTGGCTTCTTCATTGTCGATGATGAATGGTCTGAGCAGAGGAGGGGAAACATTGGGGCTGAGGGAGGGAGTAGATGTAGTTATGCTATGAGAGGGGCCCCTGGTAAGGCATGTCAGAATGGAAAGGGACCCACTAGGTCAGGCATTGCCTTAGAGCTGCTGAGTGAGGAACATGGAATAAATAGTGGAAGTCTGGAGTAAGGGGGAGAAGGCCAGGTACATACAAGGGAGAAGGACATTGATGACGGGAAGACATGGAGAGGAGCAGGAGATGAGGCACATAATTTTCAGGCCAAATGCATTGCAGGCAGAAAATGCAGAAGCATGATGGAGTTATCCCAGATAGTGAGGCAAAGCACTGGTCACCTTAATGTCCATGATGAACAGACTGCTGGCAGTAAGCTGGAACAGTGAAACAGCAGTAGGAAGTGCTCGGCAGGAATAAGCATTCGACCCCTGCTGATTCTTTCATTACAGTGTAAGAATTTATTAAGCCTGCTAAAGCTTTATAAGTATCACACAACTCCCAGGTTAACCTCTTGAGTTACATTTAGTTGAAAAGCATTAGCCACCTCATTCACCCAGTGTAGAAACTGATGATTTCATACCAATAGAGGATCAAAATACCATGTTGGAATGGCTCTGAAAGTGTCTCTGAAAGTGAGGGCCATCAAAGGAGAGGGTGGTCAGAAAGTACTATAGACCCACACTCAATGAAGTCTATAGCATGCGCTATTGAGTTAGGGGCTTATGAACCGAGAAGTTCTAGAAAATCATATGTATTGAGACAAATGGAGGAAGACTGTTTCTTGTCTGAATTACTAGAGTGCCATACATCAAGCAGGGTCAGGTCCTCGACTGAGCCATAAGAGTATGTGTATGGGAAGGTGTCCAACATGAGCCTCTGACAGCGGTAAAATTGCCACGATAAAATATGATTATGGGAATAGGGACTATATGTAGACGGACCCAGGATAGGTATCAATCCAGGAGTCACCAACAACCGAGGCATCAGAGTGGGTAGTTTGTAGGAAGAGTCTGCAGAGCCAAATACATTGCTGGAACAAAACCAAGTGGGAAGGAAGCCAGGACAAGGAAACAAAACAGAGAGCACAGTGAACCAAATGTCAGCAGACTGAAGGCGGAGAGTGGCTGAACGAGCCAAAATGAAGGACATGGGGAGACCTGAAGCGAGAAGATGAATCCAAGTGAGTAAGTGGCAGGAGAACTGTAGCGAGGCAGTATGGCAGCCGACCGGAAAGAAAAGGCCCAAAAGAAACAGAAAATGTATGAGGAACCAGGCTGGGGGAGGAACAAGGAGCGCACAACGAGGGGCAGGCACACAGGGAGGGGGGAACATGGGGCAGAACAAGCAGGAAAACAAACAGAAACAGGAAGGCAGGACAGGCAGAAGGGAGAAAGAGAAGCATGCAGCAGTAGAATACAGAGGGCAGAGGGATGAACCAAGCGAAAGCCCCCCAAAAAGTAACAGGCAAATGAGGAAACGGGAGAGGGCACATAAAGGAAAGCACAAACAACAAGAGCAAAAGCGAGCAATGGAAGAACGAATGACGAGGGAACAGATAGCACAACGAGAAGTAGGGGAGGGAAGCCCACGGCTGGCCAGCCAAGCTGGCAGCATAACAAAACACTTTCAGCGAGCAGGAGCAGCCTAGTGCTTAAGTAGGGAATGGGGATGAGCTATCCCCCATTGAACAACAGACTAAAGCCTTTCCAATGAAAGGATTCAGCTGCACTGTGATCGGTGTGGCTCAGTCCTTTTAACTACACAAAGTTGCCACCCATACCTTGCAACACAGGATCAATCACAAGTTGAGCAGTTGCAGTGTCTTTTACCTGAATGATGACACCACATAAACAAAGTGGATGTACTTACACAAATGGTTGGTAGTGTAACTTCAGTACAGACTGGCCAGCAGACATCATTGAGAATGATCCTTATCACCCTACCATTATAAAGGACAACATAATGGAGAAGAAATTGTTTGCACAATGCACATATTTCAGCCATGCTTATCAAGTTTGACATGGTCCAGCAGGAGGCCTTACAGTCCCTTTCACTCACAACTATAATTTATTATCATTGGTGTACTAATAAATATCATACAGCAGTAGTGATAAATATTCCCTGATAAATAGATGAAATGCAGTGGCCTGACACAGAATATACAGTTTATCATCAGTTGTAAGGGGGCAGGACTTTTACAACTCAGTCATGGCTCTGCCACTCCTGAGTTATGTCCTGGCCCCTCACAAATGAAAATAGATTTGAGTGACTTCAGTGCATGGGTCAGTATGAACTCTCACAGTTTGATCAAGATTTTCTCTGGGGCATAATCCCTGGGTCTCACACATGCTGTTACTTCTGCAACCCACCAACATGGCCATGCCTAGGATTTGGTATTCTCTCTGAGGCTCATGATTGGTAACCTCGAGATTTATCAGTCAGCTGGTCGAATCACTGTGCCATCATGTTCACTTTCGGGGGCCCCCTTGTGGTCCACACACTGTGGAGATGGTCCAGTGCTGCCCTTTGTGAGGACTTCAGCCTGAGGGAGTTTTGGCAGTCCTGGACACCTCAGATGTGTTGGCAACATGTACTGGAGGACTGGAAGAAGCAGTGGTGGCCTATAACAGGGTGATCACTGTGGCTTTTTATCTAGTGGCACCAGTCTGTGCACGCCCACTGGTTTCACGTCTTAGCTTACTGTGGTTTGCACAGCAAGCTGAGGGAGATGAAAGCAAAGGAGCGGAAATTGGAGCATTGTTGGAGGAAAACCAGGGACAAGGGGACAGACTGTCTTTGATGGCTCATTGTGGTGAGTATCCAAAGGCAATCACCCATAAAAAGGCAGTTTCCTGTCTAGGAGATTGCTTCTGGGAGGCACTGACCAGTGCAGCTCTTTCAGACTGTGGACAGGTTTCTCCATCCAGCCTGTCTGGAGCCTGTAAGAGCTTTCTAACCCACGAAATGCAAAAAGTTCACTCGGTTCTTTTCAGATAGGGTGCCATCTAGCTGGGCTAGGATTTCACCAAGTGGGCCATCACAGCCCAGTAGTATTGAGCCAGCCAGTCAAGGATGCATTCAGTGGCCCTTGGGAGAGTTTCCACCAGTGATGATGGAAGAGGTGATTGAGGAGCTCTGGAAGCTGAAGTTGACATTTTGTGATCTGGATCCTGGTCCAACATGTCTACTTGTGAACTGTGTAGAGCAGTTGGGTCTGGTGTTCACTGAGATTGTCTGGTGATCCCAGTCAGAAGGGGTGTTCCCAATGTCATTGAAAAGTGCACTGATGAAACTGCTTCTGAAAAAGCCATCCTTGGAGCCAGACATCCTAGCAAATTACCAACCTATCTCTAACCTACCCATTTTGGGCAAGTTTATCGAGAAGGTAGTTGCACTGCAGTTTGAGGCATGCCTCACTGTCTTTGACATCTATGAGCCTCTCCAGTCCGGCTTTAGGTCCAGGCACAGCACAGAAACCAACTAGCTGGGGTGCACAATTACCTTTTCAGGGTGAGAGCTAGAGGAGAATTGTCATTTCTTGTTCTCATTGATCTCTCTTTCTTCAGTGTTTGACACCATGGACTATGGGCTGTTATTGGACTGACTCAGGGAACATGTAGGACTCACTTGCAAAGTCACCTGCTGGTCTGAGTCCTAGTTTAGTGGCAGGATGCAGAGGGTTGTGTTGGCATGGTTTCCCTCATTCCTGATGGTTCTTCCCTGTGACATACCATAGGATTTTGTCCTTGTGTCCATGCTGATCGTGGTGTACATGCTACCCCTGGTAAGATCATTAAGCAATATGAGCTTAGGTTTCACTGCTATGCAGATGATATCCAGTGCTATATATCTTTTAAACCTGGGACACCGGGGGGGCAGTAGATGTGCTTAATAGGTGCCTGGCCAACATCCAAGACTGAATGTCATTGAGTTGGTTAACACTGAACCTGGATAAAACTGAAGTACTGGTGATGGAGCTGGGTTTTAGGAAGGGATTGGCAGCTACCGAGAGGGAGATGGGGCTTCAATTTGGCCAATCTGGGCTCTTGTCTGACACAAAAGTGAATAATCTAGGAGTCATTCTGGATGAGGGGCTGACATTTGAGGTTCAGATGTTGGCAGTAGTCTGGAGTGGCTTTTACCACCTGTTGAACATCAACTGGATTAGATGCCTTATCCCGTGACCTGGCCACACTGTTGCACTTATTTTTGACATTACAGCTTAAATACTGCAATGCTGTTTTCCCTAAGGTCACTGGAGATACACTGCAGTGTCTGCAGCTTGGCAGAATGCAGATGCTAGGTTGCTGACTGGCCATTTGAGGATGGGTCATGTCTCTCCAGTGCTGTGTGTCCTGCAGTGGCTGCCGGTCAAGTGGCATATCTCCTTTAAAGTTGGCTTGCTAACTTACAAGGCCTTACATGGGTTGGGCCCAGTTAGCCGACAGGTTGCCTTCATTCATACGTATCCTCAAACCCTCTTCGCTCCACCGAGGGGGACCTCTTTGTAGTTCCCAGGATGAGGCTAAAATCCTTGGGGGGACCAGACTTTTGAGGTGGTGACCCTGGTCCTATGGAACTCCTTTGTGAGAACTCTGAGGGAGTACCTCTCAATGGAGATCTTTAAGCAGGGTCTGAAAACCAATCTTTTGTCCAGATGTTTTGGGGGTACAGTAATTTCCCCCTTTCTGCCATCATCCCAGACTGCAAGCATTTACTGTATATATTTATTTTAGAAGTTATTGATGTTTTATGACATTTTACTGCAGTTTACCTGTGTAGTTTTATTACTATTTATTGTTTTATGACTGTTTTGTAATGGTCCTTTTGTCCTATGTTTATAATAGCACCATGAGCCTCCGGGGAAAGGGGGTCAGTTAAAAACAAAGACTACTACTACTACTGTACTTGTATAAACAGGATTTCAAATCTAGGTACAGTTTGGGAACTGCCTTGGTTGAAATACATGCTTACAAAGAAATATTCTATTTTGGCACTGCATGGACCGTTATGTAGACCTCTCCCAGGTCTAGGGATTTTAAGAAGAAATAAGTTTTTTTTCAAAGAGAGGACCCAAACAACCACTTACCTGACCACCCGAGTCTAAAGTGACCTCCCACAACTCAAACTCTCCTCAGGCTACTGCAGGGCTGCAAAGCAAAGAGTTATGAGCAACAAAGAACTCCAAACAAGAACTGAATGTCCAGAACGGTAATAAAGTCAACACAGGGAGCCCTATTTGCTCTTCCAGCTCATGATCATATGATGATCAGTAAGCATGCTTGTATTCACAGCATTCCCTTGTCCAAATCACAGAGTGACTCACAAGTTCCATTGGGGAGGTACTCGTTAAATTTCATAGACACTCTACTTTCCATATCTAAATAGTCCAGAATTGAGGCAAATCTGCAAGCAAACCCAGCAGGGCACAACTACAGTTACTCTCTCTTTCTCAGTGTTGGCACACTGCAGACTTTGCACTTGCTTTGCCCCATCCATACCTTCACCAATCTGGATATGAACTCTGTGATAGATAATAATTGCTATAGAGACCCTCCTTTAACTTCTTGCATAATCATACTGACCCCCAGAGTATGTTAACATGAGAGCACCCATTACTCATGTACTGTACACTTTGGCTCCTACTATAATCTGTCAGACTCCAGACACCGCGGGGGCATTTGCCTCCATAAAGCTGGCCGAAGAATTTCACAATCCAACCACCCCCATGCCCCGTACTTATTTGACCCACGACCTACCTAGAGTAGGACTTTGGATAGTAGTCTCCCAGCCCTTAGATCTATTAATGCTCTATAGGTAATCTAGTGTACTGTCTAAAAGTAATATTGGATTGTAAAAGCAACCAGCCATTACTTTTTACAGCTGAGGTACTTTTTCTTTTCCTGTTGGTTAATTAGAAGACTGTTTACCGATATTAGTGGGCATGATGTGCAGAACAGCTCTTAGCCTGGCAGCTGACATGTCTAGTTCTTCTGCCCTACACTACATCATCAGCATTGTGACCTCACTGACACTGACATCAGTGCTACTTAGGAACAGCAAGTGAGTGACTGCAGGTCATTCACCTGTGATGTCACTGTCAGTGAGGTCACAATGCTGATGATGCAGTGTGGAGCAGTAGAGGTAGATATGTCAGCTGCCAGGCTAAGAGCTGTTCCACACATCCAGCACAATATTATCATTTAAAAAACTTTCTGATGACCAAAAGAAAAAAGGAAAATACTTCAGAAATAAAAAGTTACAACTGAATACTATTTAAAATTGGTGCTATTTTCTTGTCTGCCTGTTTTGGCTCTATTAACTCTTTACGGCTAAATCCAGTGGGGGGAGAGCTCCACAATCTGCATGGCAGGGGGAGGTAGGTATCCCCTGGAGGTCCGAGGTCGCCACTGGTGACAAGTATTACTCTCCTTACCCTCATGGGAGGACAGTCCAAGGCCAAATTACGTACTCTTCTGGTCTTTGACCCTACTTCTGGGGATTTTTGTAGGCTACCAGCCCAGTTTAGAAGGGCAAGGAAAGGCAGACACCCCCTTGGGGTCCAAGGCTGCCACAGGTGCTTCCTCCTACCCTCTTCCAAGACCTGACCCCTCTGGGCAGAGGGACCCTGGCCAAATTAATTTACAGAGTCATGTTTTGACACTCATCTGCCTGATACAGAGAGGGGTACCACAGCTGGGTGCCTAGATTAGTCACTTGTTAGAAAAGTATAAAGCTCACCTCTCCAGTAAAGATTTAATGTCCACTACTACAGATGTTCCAAAATGTCCTTCTTCCAAGCAGCAGTCCATCACTGGCTTCTCCTTCATGGAAATGAGTGGGGGGGAGCTCCCTCCATTTGGGCTCTCATGAAGAGGCAGCCACCTTGATTCTCTGAGTTTTGTCTGGATCACACTCATAGGAAAAAAAAGTCCAGACAGGGAAGCAGGCCTTGCATGCCTAGTTAACACCTTCCCCGACTGACTCTAGCTAGCTGTTATCCTCCAGCTCCAACCAGTTGCCCCCCCCCTCCAGAAATTCTGAACAGCTTAGCTGGCCCAGGCCTCCAAGAGACCAGAAGTTAATCCTTTGAGGTCTCACAGACCTGCATAAAGAACCAGGTCTCCATATAGGGGCTACCCACACACACCCCTTTGAAGTTCAACACCATTGGCAGGCACCTAGGGCATCAAGATACAGCCCTCCCCCATATGCCTCCATGATCAAAGATGGATCCCTTTTTGCCCATCCAGCCACTGAGGGAAACATAGCTGGCACAGCAGTAATAGAGCATAGGACTAGTATAATACAGAAGTAATAGGGATCTCCCTGAGCCCTGGGGTTCTACCTCCTCGAGGCTCCTCTGATCGCCCTACCCTCCTGGTGCCTCAGGAAACTGTGCCCAAGTAACCAGGAGTGGCACATCAGCACTAATCATAGGGCAACATAACCAAAACCCTATGAATCGCCACCTGAGGGGCTCCTAACTAATAGCATCACTAATGCCTGTACCCCACTTTCAACATAGCCTACCTTCTTACCATACATTTTCCAGCATTCATCCTAGGCTGTACAACAATTGTAAAAAGTTCATGCAAGGAAAACAGAAGGAAATGTAAAACTCATAATCTGTAAGAAAATGCAAAAACAAAAATCTTTAAGGGCAACAGACTATAAGCATACCCTATTAACTGAATTACACAGTTAAAAGTGTCTTTTTAGGGCTGCAGGGGCAGAGCCTGCAGTCTTTTTATGAACAGAGAGTGAGGACTCGGCATATTTTCCTTAATTTAAAATAAAAATGGATTCTCTCTGCCCATCACAACTCCGCCCCTCTCTGGTGCTCTTGTTCTTTCAGTGTAGCTCTTGAAACCCTCCCACTACCACCCACTTTGCACTGTACTTCTCCACCCCTCTTTTCCGTCCGCCAGCCCTCCTCATTCACTCATCACAATCACAGAACTCCTCATTGATTCCTTCGATGTATGCCGCCAGCCGTACTTTGACTTTCTTTCAACAGCTTAGCAGTCTTCTTGACTGTCTACGGAGAGAAATGCAACAGTTTTCTAGTACTGCACTCACAGGATCAAAATAAATTCACTTTACAGCCAGATTCTCTCCAGACAGTTCAATTAACAACAGGGCACCCATCTTTCGCCACATCAAAACCCTACTGAGTTAAAAGAAGTGTCCCGACCGGCTGCATGATGTTTTTTTGTTTGTTTCAGTACTGCCTGTGTCACTGTGCTGCATTTATTGGACTACTATCGGGGTTCTTAGGAGTGGAGTATGGGCGGGCAGTTTGCGATATGTGGGGCAGACTGGGGAGAGAGACGCAGTTTAACTATGGCCTGCATTCTCAAGTGAGCACCAGGTATTGTGGCTTTGTGTAGTTTTGTTTTGTTGTCCTTGCAAGGTGAGTCATTAGCAGGCAGGGCTTGATCGGGGGTGGCAAGATGGCCGCAATGCTGCCTTGCTCCCTGCAGCTCAACGTTTAATGGAGTATTTGGAACTGTGTTTTTTGCAAAAAAAACATTTTCTGTTGTGAATGAAACTTCTGTTTATTTAGCACAAAGTACATGTTTATACTGTGTTTTTACTTTTTGAGTACCATAAAGAGTAGTTTAACAAGACTAGCGGCGGTCTAAGTTTTATGCGCCCGGTATGCTTGGCCAAAACATTGGTGCTTTATTCCCAAGAACTCACTGTCTGCAATTTTTTTGGGACTGCTCAGTTCATCTACTCATTCAGGAGTGTGAGTGTGTGTGAACTATCCTGGGGGCGAGTTGTGGATCCTTTATTTTGAAGGACCCCTTGAGCTGTGTTGGGATGAGCTACTCAAGGCAGGCAGCACTTTCATATGAGGAAAATGGCTGGCTGACTCCTCATTGGAAACCAGGTGAAGCACCTAGAGTGCAGAAAAGCATCATTTTCTATTTCACAGGTATGCTATCAGTTGCCTAGGGCGGGATATGAGATGTTTTACCCCCCTGTGGTATCAAACTTACTGCGCTTAGCAAAAAGTGGAGTATCCAGGTGGCGAACTTTGGAGGTAAATTTGTTGGCTTAATACCCTATACAGACTCCTGGTTGGAGCGGAATTTCACCATGGAAGTTGGAAGAGATAGGGTCTGCCCAAATAAAATAGCATTGGGGTTACCGACCTAGGAAATAATATGCCGGAAAGTAAGGGAAAGAATGCTTCACTAGGCAATTGTAACCTTTACCTTCGCCGAGGAGCTTTTGAGACTGTCTAAAATAAGGATGGAAATTGTTTTCAAATGTGGAAAAGAGTTGTGCTGAGGTGTTCTTGCTTCTGAGGTACTCCTTTACGAATATAATTATTTACTTTATAATAAATAGTACTGCAGTCCCTAATACTTTATTGCCTCCAAAAGGGGTGTCGTGTATGGGTCTATGCTGAAGTTAACTTGGGACTGCTAATGCGTAAAAGCAGGATTTAGCTCTGTTAATGGTTATTTCAGCATAACTGGAACCCTCGTTACAAGCTTTTATGCCTGCTTGGATTTTATTAGACGGCTCTCTATGTTGCGGTTATGCTGCATCTCTTGATGATATATGATTTAAAAAACTCTTGAATAGGGAGCAAAAGTATAAGAAACTTAAAATAGAATTATTTGCGAATACATAAAATTACATTAAAACTATTCTAATTGATGGACTCCTTTTAAGGAGCACTCTTAGGATAGCCGTCTGAGAGAGACTTATTAACTTTTAAAACATATATATATATATATATATATTTGTTTTCTTCTCTGTCAGAACTTAGTTTATTATGGAGCCACAAAGAACACATGGTTCACACATTCGATTTTATTTGTTTGCCTGCTTTTGCTCATTAAGACTCTATTTATGGAGCCTAAGGTTTCTGTCTGATTGAACCATTTTTATACGATCAAAATGTTGATCTATGGACTCCTTAGAAGGAGTAATATCTGATGCTCTGTTTAAGGGGCCTGAATATTAGTTGAGAAATGGCTCAAATTACTGAGGAACACTTGTTTTAGTGACGGACATGAACTTACAGCAAATTAATTTTTATTTGAACCCTAGTAATATCTTGGTTAAAATGGCACTGACCTCCTATGATGAGATAAAGTTCTCCATGGAAAGACTGGTACACATCAAAAGCAATCAGGTCGAAAAGAAGTGATCTCACAAGTTACTAAAGATTTAGCGTAAGATGCTCCTTTCTAATGAAACTGCCCAGCTCTGATCATGGAAGTTGAACATATCAGTTTGTTTTCTTCACATCAGGTAAAATAAATAAATATGGGCAGCGTTTTAGAACATTTGCTATTGCACTGCTGCTTTAAAAGTAAAAAAAAAAAACGAAAAAAAAAACTGTCTTATCTCCCTTGTAGTCTAGTGGTCCCTTCCCACTCCCGGTTCTCTCATCACTTCCCCTGATATTTCCTTGGTGTCTAGTTGCGCATCCACCCTCCAATCATGGTTCCTATGTTTTATATATTGCCCTGGTGTCTAGTGACACCCCCCCCCCACCCTCCAATTCCTGTCCGCACTGTAACTTTAAATTCCCCTGGTGTCTAGTGGCACCCACATCCTCTGATCACTGTTCCCCTTTGTTTTAATAACTTACCCTGGTGTCTAGTGGTGCCCCCCCCCCATCATTGTCCCTGTAATAATTTCTGTATTTCCTGAGGTCTAGTGGCCCCCATCCAATTGCTGAACCCCTAATACTGTTTTTAATTCCCTGGTGTCTAGTTTCCCCCATCCTGGTATTTTCCCTGTGATAGATGAATAAAAAAACAAGACCAAAATGTTTTTGTTTTTTTTAACTTTTAAAGCAGCTATGCAATAGCAAATATTCTAAAACACTGCCACTGTTTTTCTTTTGATTTGATGTGAAGAAAATGAACCGATCCGTTCACCTGCCTTGTTCAGAGCTGACCACTTTCATTAGAAAGGAACATTTTGTGCTAAATCTTTAATAACTTAAGAGATCACTTCTTTTTGGTCTGATTGTTTTTAATCTGTTCCAGTCTTTCCATGGAGAACTGTATCTCATCATAGGAGGTCAGAGCCTCTGTTATTTTGGAATAGAAATGTTTATTAATCAGATTAGAGTTGAGGAAAGTGGGCGGGCATATGTGGCAGCATCGGTCTCTATGGTGCTGTCCTGGGCTGTGTCGTTTGGTGATCATTGCAGGGAGTGCAGAAGAACAACAATAGCTTTCATGACTCTCACTTGTGGCTGCAACTGTCCTATGATGATTTAAAATAAAGCCACAATCAGCAGGGATTTAAATCTTTCCGGTTTTGGCACCTCAGCTTCCAGCCTGGATTATTCAGTATACTGGCTGGTAGGCCACTCAGAGGTGTGGCAGATTTGGTCTCTCTGTTGCTGTCCTTGGCTGTCCCAGTTGGCGATCATTGTGGGGGTGAGGGCAGAACAATAATAGCCCTCTCGACCCACATACCCTACTGAGAGAATCATGTCACTGTACCAGAATGCAATATGGTTTATGAAGGGGCTCAGTGAGTACACAAAGTAAGCAGCACGCTCTAACAGTACAGAATTCTGCAGTACTATCCAATCTGCCATGTTATGAAAGCTGGGGTGTGTTTGGTAATGTAGTTAACGTGCATAGTGAGGAACTAGTTAGCGTGCTGTGGTACTACTTCAACAGTAGCTCTGTGAAGCTACTTTTGATCTGAATGATGACTGCAAAATGAACGCTTTAAATATTCAAATAACATGTTATAAACTGTGGCACTATACAGTTTCATGGGTTGGTGTGCACAGTTATTAATTTTGTTGTGTTCACGTTCATTTGAGTCAGAGTTGTAGGGCTGTCACAAAGTGTGATAAAAAGGTTGTCAGAGTCCATATCACACAGCACAGTGTTGTAGGGCACAGGTCGGAGGTCCACCTCCCCTTAAAATACCTGGGTGGAGGGGATCGAGCACTCCGAGCCCCTTCACTACATGTGACTGTCAGTGGCACAGATTTTGGGTCCAGAGAAAGAAGCATCCTATCCAAACTGCTTAGGCTGCCTGTGGGAAGGATCTCACTGGTGATTAAGGGCCTGATCTTGCAAAGGTTTCTGCTCACTAAAAATACATGTAGCTGCTCCTAGCCCTTCTTTTACTCCCATCCTTACCCTGTCCAGCAGGATTCTAATCAGCCTACCACACTAAACTACCTGCTAAACACAGGGTATAGTAAGGAGTGTGAAGTAGGAGGGGCATAAGGGGGAAGAAGCTCACCCTCAGCACAACAAGTGTTTTGACTCATTTACTTATGTATTGGTTTCTTTTCTTTTTTTTTTAAAGAAAATTATCTGAAGATCAGTGGCAGGATTTTTAGGACAGTAAATTAATAAAAAGGGAACTAGGAGAGCTTCAGTAGCAGACAAGTAGTGGAATAGTAGTATAATTGCAGTATAATGTGGGGAGTGGTGCAATGCAGTGGCTGTGGGGCAGCCATATTCAGGCAGACCTTCTGGACACTGAGGTGCTGCCCTATCTGCATGCATCTCTCTGGACTGCGGGATGAGGTAGCCAGACTCAGAGCGGAAGTAAACTGGGTCAGGAGTACCCTCACCCCTATCCAGAGACCACCCAGTCCAATGCAACTGCCTCAAAGGATGCCAAGAACAAGGAGCACTTGGATGACAGTGGGCTCAGGGGGGGTTAGAATGGTCAGGCAGAGGCACATCCCAGATCCTATTCCACTCAAGAACTCATATGCCACACTGACAAATGGGGACAACCAAATAGAGGTACCCAGAGAAGTGGAAGGAAAGAATGTGGATGTTAGCCAAGGAGTGACCTCAGTGGGGAAAGCAGTGGACCCCAGAGGAGGAGGAAGTGAATCCTGGTGGGGGACTACATCATAAGAGGGATCCAGCTAGGAACACAGGAGGGGGAGGACAGGAAGGTGAGGTGCCTACCAGGTGCCATGGCATGGAGGGATGGAAGGAAGATCCTGGGGATCACTGGGAAGGCAAGACGGGAGGGTGAGCTGGATGTCATTATCCACCTAGGTACTAATGACTTGGCAAATGGGGAGCCAAAGGAAGTTCAGGAAGAGTTTAGGAAATTGGGAGAGGTCTCAAGCAAGTAGCTACTTCTGTCACTTTCTCAAGTACTACCTGCGAGAAGCAAGGACAACATAAAGTGCATGCACCAGGAACTTTAACTCATGGTTGAAGAACTGGTGCTGTGAGAAAGGGTTTGGATTCATTGGTGACTGGGGACCCACCTGGAGGATGGAGGTTTGTTCAAGCCTGACAGCCTGCATCCATCCTGGAGGAATCCAAGCACTCAATGATAAGTTTAAATGCAACATTGACAAGCATTTAAACTAGCGAAGGGGGGTGGCAGGCCAGCAAGGAGGGTACATACTTGCTCACCCCCACAGCTAGCAGTGGAACCAGTGAACCAGAGGAGTGGCTATCTCTACAAAGCAGTGTGCAAAAGATGGAGATTTGCGCCCAAGAGGTGGATAGGCAGAAAAGGGGCAAAATTCAGCAGAAGAGCAGACAGCAAGGAGAACCAGGGATAAAGGACAACCAAGGAAGGGGCTGGAGTAGAACAGTGAAACAGTCTAGGGAGGTCAAATCATGGAAAGCCATGTGTACAAATGCCAGGAGCCTTAGCAACAAGATGGAATATACATAGATACATAGACAGTGTCGGCAGATAAGGGCCTATGGCCCACCCAGTCTGCCCATTTGAGCTTGTAAATTCATTTTGTTTTCCTAGAAGTCTGTTTCCCCTTACCCCTGACCTCTAGAATTCCTTTATGTCTATCCCATGCATTCTTAAATCCCGTGATTGTTTCAGCCCCCACCACTTCCTCTGGCAGGGTGTTCCACTTGTCCACCACCCGTTCTGTGAAGAAATTCTTTCTCATGTTTCCTCTGAATCGTCCTCCCTCCAACTTCATCCCATGCCCTCTAGTCCTGGAACATCTTTTCACTTAAAATAGTGTTTTCCTGCACCCTGTTCCTTCCTGTAAGATACTTGTATGTCTCCATCATATCCCTCTCCTCCCTCTCCTCCAGGAGTACATGTTCAGTTCCTTCAACCTGTCTTCATAGGACTTGTGATGCAATCCATGCACCATCTTTGTTGCCCTCCTCTGAACCTTCTCTACCCTGTCTATGTCCTTACGTAGGTATGGTCTCCAGAACTGTACTGTACTCCAGGTGGGGCCTCACTAGTGTCTTGTATAGCGGAATTATGACCTCCCTTTTCCTGCTGGTGATGCCCCTGCCTATACATCCCAGCATCCTATTTGCTTTACCTGCTGCCTTGTCACACTGTTTCCCTACCTTGAGGTCATCGAGATGACAACCCCAAGATCCCTTTCCTGCTTGGTGCATGCTATATCCTCACCCCAACTGATATATTGTGCCAGGGTTTTTGTGCCCCATATGCATTATCTTGCACTTCTTTGCATTGAATTTCAACTGCCAAACCCTTGACCATTCTTCAAGTTTCTGCAGGTCCCTTCTCATTCTGTCTACACCCTCTGTGTGTCTACTCTATTACAGAGCTTTGTGTCATCAATGAACAGTGAAATTCTGCCTTCTAGATCCTGTGCAATGTCACTGATGAATGTTGAATAGGACCAGTCCCAGCACTGATCCCTGTGGTACCCACTGCTCACTCTTCCCTCTGTGGAGTGACAGCCATTTACCACCACCCTCTGTGTCCTGCCACCCAGCCAGTTACCTACCCACCACACTACTGTCCTGCCCACACCCATATTCCCCAGTTTGTGTAATAGTCTTCTATGTGGCACAGTGTCAAAGGCCTTGCTGAAGTCCAGATAGGCCATGTCCACCGCCTCCCTGATCCACCTCCCTAGTCACCCAGTCAAAAAATTCAATGAGGTTGGTCTGACATGACCTCCCCCTGGTGAAACCATGCTACCTTGGGTCCTGTAGTCCATTGACAACCAGATGTTCCACCAATCTCTCCTTCAGTAGTGCTTCCAAGATCTTTCCCACTACCGAGGTGAGGCTGACTGGTCTGTAGTTCCCTGCTTCCTCTTTGTTCCCACTTTTGCATAAGGGGACTACATCTGCTGTCCTCCAGTCTTTAGGTACCTCCCCTGTTTCCAGTGATTGGCTAAACAGGATAGCCAGAGGTTCAGCCACCACCTCTCTTAGTTCTTTAAGGACCCTGGGGTGCACCCCATCTGGCCCCATTGCTTTATCAACTCTTATTACTTCCAGTTCCTTCAGGACCCTTTCTCGTGTAAAGGGACTTGTGTCCATTTCTGCACCATTCTCACCCTTGTACTCCCTTCAGACCCATTACCCCCTCTTCCTCAGTAAAGACTGAGCAGAAATACCTGTTCAATATGTCAGCTTTACTGTTGTCATCCTCCATCGGCTCCCATCCTCCCCTTCAGTCTCACTATCCCTCCCTTTGTCTTTCTTTTTTCACTTATGTACCTGTAAAGGTTTTGTCCCTTTACCCACTGATTTTGCAATGTGTTCTTCTGTCTGAGCTTTGGCTTCCCTTACTGACTTCCCTGCCTCCTTTGTTTCTCCTGGTACTTCTCCCTATCCCTTCTGCCTGTGTCTTTTTGTATTGCCTGAATGCAATCGTTTTGGCTTTCACTTTCTTTGCTACCTCTTTGGAAAACCATAATGGTCTCTTCCTTTTCCTCTTGCTAACCTGCTTAATGCATAATTTGTTGTTCTTATAATCCCCATTTTAAATACTGCCCACTGTTCCTCAACCCCTGATTCCTGTCCCATTCCCCTTAATGCCTCTTTCAAGTATCTCCCCATTTTCCCAAAGTCTGCCCCCCTAAAATCCAGGATACGTATTTTTGTGTGGTTTGGTTCTGCTCTTTCTGTGATTTCAAACCACAATGACTGGTGATCACTGTTACCCAGGTGCTCCCCCACTGTTACCCCCATCACACTGTCCCTGTTTGTGAGCACAAGGTCCAGTATTGCCTTCTGCCGAGTTGGTTCCATGACCAGTTGCTTGAGGAAGGCACCCTGAAGGGAGTCCAGGATAAATCTGCTCCTAGTTGATGCTGCTGCTGGGATGCTCCAGTCCATGTCTGGAATATTGAAGTCTCCAACCAGTACTACCTCACCTTTGTCTGCCATCCTTTGGATGGCTAGCATCAGCTCCTATCTGTTTCTTCCTCCTGGGCTGGTGGTCTATAGACCACACCTGTTCGGATGGCTGGCCCCATTTTCCTTTCCAGCTTAACCCACAGTATCTCTCCCCATTTGTTCCTCCTGGATCTCTGTGGCCCTTATGTCATTTTTTCACATACAGTGCCACTCCTCCTCCTTCCTGCCTGCTCTGTCTCTTCTGAATATGTTGTAGCCAGGTATGGCCATCTCCCAGTCATGGTTATCATTACACCAGGTTTCAGTGATGGCCACAATGTCCAGGTCTGACTGTACCATGACAGCCTCCAGATCTTCCATCTTGTTGCTAAGGCTCCTGGCATTTGCACACATGGCTTTCCATGATTTGACCTCCCTAGACTGCTTCACTGTTCTACTCCAGCCCCTTCCTTGGTTGTCATTTATCCCTGGTTCTCCTTGCTGTCTGCTCTTCTGCTGAATTTTGCCCCTTTTCTGCTTATCCACCTTTTGGACACTAATCTCCATGTTTTGCACACTGCTTTGTAGAGATAGCCACTCCTCTGGTTCACTGGTTCCACTGCTAGCTGTGGGGGGTGAGCAAGTACGTACCCTCCTTGCTGGTCTGCCACCCCCCTTTGCTAGTTTAAATGCTTGTCAATGTAGCATTTAAACTTATCTTTGAGTGCTTGGATTCCTCCAGGATGGATGCAGGCCGTCAGGCTTGAACAAACCTCCATCCTCCAGGTGGGTCCCCAGTCACCAATGAATCCAAACCTTCCTCACAGCACCAGTTCTTCAACCATGAGTTAAAGTTCCTGGTGCATGCACTCCTATGCTCTCCCTTGCCTCTCACAGGTAGTACTTCTGAGAAAGTGACAGAAGTAGCTACTTGCTTGAGACCCCTCCCCAGTTTCCTAAACTCTTCCTGAACTTCCTTTGGCTCCCCATTTGCCAAGTCATTAGTACCTAGGTGGATAATGACATCCAGCTCACCCTCCCATCTTGCCTTCCCAGTGATCCCCAGTATCTTCCTTCCATCCCTCCATGCCGTGGCACCTGGTGAGCACCTCAGCTCCCTGTCCTCCCCTCCTGTGTTCCTAGCTGGATCCCTCTTATGATGGAGTCCCCACCAGGATTCGCTTCCTCCTCCCTCTGGGGTCCACTGCTTTCCCCACTGAGGTCACCTCCTTGGCTAACCTCCACATCCTTTCCTTCCACTTCTCTGGGTACCTCTATTTGGTTGTCCTCATTTGCCAGTGTGGCATATGAGTTCTTGAGAGGAATAGGATCTGGGATGTGCCTCTGCCTGACTCTCTAACCTCCCTGAGCCCACTGTCATCCAAGTGCTCCTCGTTCTCGGCATCCTTTGAGGCAGCTGCATTGGACTGGGTGGTCCCTGGATAGGGGTGATGGTACTCCTGACCCAGTTTACTTCCGCTCTGAGTCTGGCTACCTCATCCCACAGTCCAGAGAGATGCATGCAGATAGGGCAGCACCTCAGTGTCCAGAAGGTCTGCCTGAATATGGCTGCCCCACAGCCACTGCATTGCACCACTCCCCACATTATACTGCAATTCCACTACTTGTCTGCTACTGAAACTCTCTTAGTTCTCTTTTTATTAATTTACAGTACTAAAAATCCTGTAACTGATCCTCAGATAATTTTTTTTTTTTTAAGGAAAAAAACCAATGAATAAATAAATGAGTCAAAACACTTGTGCTGAGGGTAGGCTTCTTCCCCCTTATGCCCCTCCTACTTCACACCTCTTACTATACCCTGTGATCTGGAGGCTGTCATGGTGCAGTCAGACCTGGACATTGTGGCCATCACTGAAACCTGGTGTAATGATAACCACGACTGGGAGATGGCCATACCTGGCTACAACATATTCAGAAGAGACAGAGCAGGCAGGAAGGGAGGAGCAGTGGCACTGTATGTGAAAAATGACATAAGGGCCATAGAGATCCAGGAGGAACAAAATGGGGGAGAGATACTGTGGGTTAAGCTGGAAAGGAAAATGGGGCCAGCCATCCACACAGGTGTGGTCTATAGACCAACAGCCCAGGAGGAAGAAACAGATACGGAGCTGATGCTAGCCATCCAAAAGATGGCAGACAAGGGTGAGGTAGTACTGGTTGGAGACTTCAATATTCCAGACGTGGACTGGAGCATCCCAGCAGCAACATCAACTAGGAGCAGATTTATCCTGGACTCCCTTCAGGGTGCCTTCCTCAAGCAACTGGTCATGGAACCAACTCGGCAGAAGGCAATACTGGACCTTGTGCTCACAAACAGGGACAGTGTGATGGGGGTAACAGTGGGGAGCACCTGGGTAACAGTGACCACCAGTCATTGTGGTTTGAAATCACAGAAAGAGCAGAACCAAACCACACAAAACACGATCCTGGATTTTAGGGGGCAGACTTTGGGAAAATGGGAGATACCTGAAAAGAGGCATTAAGGGGAATGGGACAGAAATCAGGGTTGAGGAACAGTGGGCAGTATTTAAAATGGGGATTACAAGAACAACAGAATTATGCATTAACGGGTTAGCAAGAGGAAAGGAAGAGGTGACCATTATGGTTTTCCAAAGAGGTAGCAAAAGAAAGTGAAAGCCAAAAGATTGCATTCAGGCAATACAAAAAGACACAGGCAGAAGGGGATAGAGAGAAGTACCAGGAGAAGCAAAGGGAGGCAGGGAGGTCAGTAAGGGAAGCCAAAGCTCAGACAGAAGAACACATTGCAAAATTAGTGGGTAGAGAGGACAAAACCTTTTACAGGTACCTAAGTGAAAAAAGAAAGACAAAGGGAGGGATAGTGAGACTGACGGGGGAGGATGAGGGCCGCGTGGAGGATGACAACAGTAAAGCTGACATATTGAACAGGTATTTCTGCTCAGTCTTTACTGAGGAAGAGGAGGGTAATGGGTCTGAAGGGAGTACAAAGGGTGAGAATGGTGCAGAAATGGACACAAGTCCTTTACGAAAGGGTCCTGAAGGAACTGGAAGTAATAAGAGTTGATAAAGCAATGGGGCCAGATGGGGTGCACCCCAGGGTCCTTAAAGAACTAAGAGAGGTGGTGGCTGAACCTCTGGCTATCCTGTTTAGCCAATCACTGGAAACAGGAGTACCTAAAGACTGGAGGACAGCAGATGTAGTCCCCTTATACAAAAGTGGGAACAAAGAGGAAGCAGGGAACTACAGACCAGTCAGCCTCACCTCGGTAGTGGGGAAGATCATGGAAGCACTACTGAAGGAGAGATTGGTGGAACATCTGGTTGTCAATGGACTACAGGACCCAGGGCAGCATGGTTTTACCAGGTGGAGGTCATGTCAGACCAACCTCGTTGAATTTTTTGACTGGGTGACTAGGGAGGTGGATCAGGGGAAGGCGGTGGACATGGCCTATCTGGACTTCAGCAAGGCCTTTGATACTGTGCCACATAGAAGACTATTACACAAACTGGGGAATATGGGTGTGGGCAGGACAGTAGTGTGGCGGGTAGGTAACCGGCTGGGTGGCACGACACAGAGGGTGGTGGTAAATGGCTGTCACTTCACAGAGGGAAGAGTGACCAGTGGGGTACCACAGGGATCAGTGCTGGGACTGGTCCTATTCAACATCTTCATCAGTGACATTGCACAGGACCTAGAAGGCAGAATTTCACTGTTCGTTGATGACACAAAGCTCTGTAACAGAGTAGACACACCAGAGGGTGTAGACAGAATGAGAAGGGACCTGCAGAAACTTGAAGAATGGTCAGGGGTTTGGCAGTTGAAATTCAATGCAAAGAAGTGCAAGATAATGCATATGGGGCACAAAAACCCTGGCACAATATATATCAGCTGGCAGGTGAGGATATAGCATGCACCAAGCAGGAAAGGGATCTTGGGGTTATCATCTCTGATGATCTCAAGGTAGGGAAACAGTGTGACAAGGCAGCAGGTAAAGCAAATAGGATGCTGGGATGTATAGACAGGGGCATCACCAGCACTGGAGTACAGTGTACAGTTCTGGAGACCATACCTACGTAAGGACATAGACAGGGTAGAGAAGGTTCAGAGGAGGGCAACAAAGAGGGTGTATGGATTGCATCACAGGTCCTATGAAGACAGGTTGAAGGAACTGAACATGTACTCCCTTGGGGAGAGGAGGGAGAGAGGGGATATGATAGAGACATCCAACTATCTTACAGGGAGGAACAGGGTGCAGGAATACACTATTTTTAAGCGAAAAAGATGTTCCAGGACTAGAGAACATGGGATGAAGTTGGAGGGAGGACGATTCAGAGGAAACGTGAGGAAGAATTTCTTCACAGAACGGGTGGTGGACAAGTGGAACACCCTGCCAGAGGAAGTGGTGGGGGCTGAAGGGCTGAAACAATCAAGGGATTTAAGAATGCATGGGATAGACATAAAGGAATTCTGGAGGTCTGGGGTAAGGGGCAACGGACTTCTAGGAAAACATAAACTGAACTTACAAGCTGAAATGGGCAGACTGGGTGGGCCATAGGCCCTTATCTGCCGACACTGTCTATGTATCTATGTACCAATGAAGTACAACATATTGACTCTATCTTGTCACCAATCCCCCAGTGTCATGATCAGGATGCAGCTGATTTTATTTTTAAATTATAGATATCCTCCCAACACAACCTTCCCTCTCCCCCCCAGCACATGCAGCCCTTTCAGCTCTAGCCAGAATTTGTCTAAATGTGAAATGGGGAAAGGAGGCCCTAATGGTCCACATTATAAACTGGGTTCTCTTTGGTCCTTAAATGAAAAAATGTTGCCATAGAATCAGTGTTTCGTCTGAAACAAATACAACATCCCGGGGAGGACCCACCAGCCTAAGCCCATTCTTTGAGCTTTGTCTGGATCATACTCTCTGAAAAAGAGGTTTAGACAGCAGAGCAGGTCTTGTATGCCTGGTTAACACCTCCATCCAGTTAACTCCAACTAGTTCTTGCTCTCAGCTCCAGCCAGTTGCCCCCTCTCCCTGGAGTGCCGGAAAAGCCTAGCTGGTCCAGCCCTCCGAGAGACGAGAGGTTAACCCTTTGAAGTCTTGCAGACATGCATAAGGAGACTGGGCTCCTTATAAAAGCTACATTTGGATTATACAAACTAATCTTTTAAACAAAAGAGTACTGTAGCCTGCAGTACTCTTTGTCTGCAGCATATTAACCCCAAGCATTTCGGTCACAGCTGCAGCTTTTAGTTCCCTGCTAGTCATCTGATAGTTACACGGATATTTTGTGAGTTTGGACAGTGCTCTTTTAATGTGGGTTGCACTTGCAGAGACTGCACACATGAGGATGTTGCTACTGACTGGGTATTGGACACACTTTTGGTAGCAGTCAAGCCAGGTCAGGTGGATAGCTGTAACATTCTTTACTTTGAAAAACAGCCTACAGACATTGGTGCTTTCATACTGCTTTGGTGACTGGAGTGTAAGTTGGCACTTACTGTGTGTTTGCAGAACAAGAAAACAATTTCTTGTACACGTAGTCAGTCTCACACTACGGTGTCAGAACAATGTGCCTCTGGCTGCAGGGAAGGGTGTCACTGTGAGTTGAGTGTGGTGTAGATACTGCTGCTTCTCCTGGCTGGCTGGCTGACACTGTCTTGGAGCTGATGCTTCACTCCTGTCAGTCCCCTGATAATTTTTTAGGAAGAACTAAGGACACATTTCAGCTGCATCTCCATGTGCCTCATGTGCTGGTCAATCAACATGACCTTCCTTGATAAAGTAACAATTTCTGTAGGCTGTGGGGTGGGGGGCAGGATTGAAGGGTCTTGAGCTGATTCACCATCATTTTTCTCCTATCTCTAGTCATCACTTAGCCTGATCTCGTGAAAAATATGACCAGCACTACTTGGCTCCTGCACTCCCCCAAACACACACACACACTGCAGAAATTACAGTCAGACAACTCTGAAAAAATAGCAGTGATTAAGCCTCTGCATGATGGTTTCTCTGGGACAGTAACTATAAGCCCGAAGTGAAAGTATGCTGGAAAGAGCAATTGCACAGTAGTAGTATTAACAAGCATTTGTCAATGCCGAATGTTTGCTTGCTGGCATTGGCACTGGTAGTGCAGGAGTTAGAGAGATGCATAATAGGAATGGCAGTGAAGTATTGAGCTGAAGCCAACCCCACCACCACCCTGCAGAGAGTGACAGGCATAGGGGTGTGCCTTTGGGTCATCAGGCATAACGACCACGCCATTTCACCACACCCTACCCTGCAGACACTGACAAGTGTCACGGTGTGCCTTGGGGTCTTTGGCCCTTATATGCACCCCATTCCATCAGGAAATACAGTGAGATGGGTGCGGTATAGGAGAATGGGGTAACGTTTGGGCCCAAAGAGTCTGAGGCAAGCCTTGATGCCTCTCACTGGCTGCAGAGTGTGGGTTGGGGTGGAATGGTATGACCATTACAGGCAAGAATCCCAAGTCACACCCCTGATGCCTGTCATTCTCTAAGGGGTGGGACGTTATGGTCGGAAACCCTAACGCCTCAGGCATTCATTGGTATTTTCACTCCAAATTTTCAACATGTTTTTTTTGTGACCCCCACCTCATGAACAGTGGCAATATCAGTTTGTTAGCCGAAAACTGCTTTTGCACGGTGACTACGACATTTAGCACCACAGGTGCAAAAACACATTCTGAACAGGATGTGAAAATGACAGCGGTACTATTCATGGGGAGGTGTAAAAATGGCAATGTTGAAAATCTGCTGTAGAAAATCTTAAAAAACTGGTGAAGTCCTGACGTACATAGAAACTGTAGCACACCTGTGATTAACTAGTTTGCGGATTTTTACAGCAATTATTAACACAGGCATTTTGGGACCTCTGATCATGAACAGTGTCAGTGTGATTTTCTTTATCTGTCCCGAACAATGATTTCCCACAGCGACCATGCATTTCTGCGCTGAAAGTGTGAAAACACATTTCGGCCATGTTGTGGAAAATGACAGCCATACTGTTCATAAGGAGGTGTGGAAAAATGCCACTGGTGAAAATCTGGACTGAAAATATTACAAATTCATGAACTTACGAGGGTGCGTGGAAACTGTGTAATGCTCACTTGTAACACAGTCATTTTATGGAGTTTTGTCACCAAATTTTCAACATAGCCATTTTAAGACCTCTGCTCTTGACCAGTGTCACTGTGATTTTCTTAATCTGTCCCAAACATTGTTTTCGCTGCAGACTGTACCATTGTGCGCTACATGTGCGGAAACACATTTTGGGTGAGATGTGAAAAATGGTAGCTGTACTGCTCATAAGGAAGTGCGGTAAAATGGCACTGTTGAAAATCTGGTGTGCAAATATTACAAATTCGCAAACTTGCCAGCGTGCATAGGAACTGCGCAACGTGCGCTCCTAAAACAGTCATTTTTGGAATTTTTTCACCAAATTTTCAACATAGCCATTTTAACACCTCTGCTCATGACCAGTGTCACTGTGATTTTCTTAATGTGTCCCATACATTGATTCACTTTACCGACTGCGCCATAGTGCGCTTCATGAGGCAGAAACCGTTGTTGCAAGATGTGAAAAATGACAGCTGTACTGCTCATAAGGAGGTGTGGTAAAATGGCAATGTTTGAAAATCTGGAGTGAAAATATTGAAAAATTTAGAACTACGAGCGCAAGTGAGAACCTGCAACCATACTCAGAAACAGTCATTTTAGGAATTTTTGCCAAATTTTCAACATATCCATTTTAAGACCTCTGCTTATGAACAGTGTCACTGTGGTTTTCTTAATTTGTCCCATACATTGATTTCGCACACCGACTGTGCCATTGTGCGCTACATGGTCGGAAACACGTTTTGGGTGAGATGTAAAAAATGACAGCTATACTACTCATAAGATAGTGTGGTAAAATGGCAATGTTGAAAATCTGGAGTGAAAATGTTGAAAATTCGTGAACTTACGCATGTGCATAGGAACTGCGCAACGCACACACGTAAAACAGTCATTTTTTGGAATTTTTCCACCAAATTTTCAAAATAGGCTTCTTGAGAGCCCACCTTATGAACACTGGCAGTGTCGTTTCATTAATCAGTCCCAAAAGGTGATTTCATGCAGTGACCGCAAAATCACCCTTTGAGCCCGAATAACGCCATGACAGCAACAGCATTCATGAGAAGGGGTCCCAAAAACCCCATGTTGAAAATTTGGTGCAAAAATTCCAAAAAATGCCCGAGATATGCAGCAAAGTTGAAAAAACCCTATTTATTCCATTATACAGCTTACCAGCATTTCCTTAGTTCGCGGTCAGCTTTGAAGAGTGCAGACGTGTTCCCGGTCCACCGATGATCGTCACGCCAAGCTCGGAGGTAAGTATGGGGTGAGGGGTGTGTGGGGAGGCAGGGTGCACAGTGGGTGAGTGCGGGTTGTGGGGAGGGGTGGGGAGACTGCGAGACGTTTCTTCTTTACAGGTTTTTAGGCGGACGTGGGACATTTGCCACACTGGGGTGTGCTCCCAGCATGGCAGCTAGAAAGGCTGTTTGGGGGTGGAGCGATGGGTGATTGGACACCCGTCAGCCATTACATGCTTTGCCACACTGGGTGGGCTCTGGCGTGGCACATGGAAGCTTTAGGCGTGCAGCCGTACAGAACGATGGGATTGGGCACCCCGTCGGCTATGACAATTTTGTCAGGCTGGGAGCACCTGGACAGATGTTGGGGGCGGGGAGGCGTGGAGCTGACAGGGCTGAGCACCCCGTCCAGCCACACAGTGTGTGCGTGGGGAGGGAGCACACCAGCACGCAATATGCGTGCTTGCATGTGTGTGTGTTGGGGGAGCTCTGCTCACTAAAGCGGAGCTCTCCCTTTCAACTGTATGCCACTGAATTTTCAGCTGTCATAGACAGCTGGAGCAGTGATTGGCACACTGCGACCGTGCCTGCAAACACACTGACTGAATTGGAAGAGGCTGACACACCTCTGGAAAACTCGGATGATGGCACTATGTTTCTTGCACATGCGTGCAAGCAAACATAATAAATAATAGGGCTTATTTTTAATCAAGATCAAACACTTAATCCCTAGAAGGAACCTATTATTAAATACAGTACAAGCCAGATAAAATAATAACAAAATCTGCATTACACTCAAAGCTCGTATAGATCAGCTATACCTATAACAACATCACTTTTCATTATAATTGTTTAGCAAGCTTTATGGCCACAACCACAGCAGCTCCACAGACCAGCAGAGCAGATCCTTCTCTCTCGAGTACCTCATACATTTTTTTTTCATAGAAAGACTGCTTCTGTGAATTCAAAGGCATTTTCACAGAAAGAGGTGAAGTAGCCTTATACGAATCACAACTCTGGGTCAATGTATACTGTGGAATTTGGGCATGTTTCAAAAGAGACTACAAGCCATCAAGACATTTTCATGAACCCACAGGTAGATGTGCAGGGCCACTGGGAAGCAAATGGGTGCATTTCTGAAGAAACACTCACTTGCTTCTATGGAAATTGCATATAATGCTAGCTGAACTTATCCATGGAATGCCATTCCGCCGTTTCACTTAAACTTGCCTCACAAATCAATAACCACATTGCAGAATCATATTCCATGCATCTGACAAAATGTAAAATGACACATAGCCCTATAATGCACAGTAGTGTGAGAAGCAGATGCAAATCACCATAAAAGAGTTTAGACTGGTTCTGCTTTAAGCAAGAGCGTGTGGTGCCAGATGGCCTCTCACACACTCTGCAAAGGCTGAAGGCACAGACATGTGTTTCTTTCTACACAGGACTCATCAGTGTGCCATGTCTGTAACAGCCCAGAGAAGGATGAATCAGTCATAGTTTGGTCTTACTGGTTTGGGTCATGATGGAGCCCCAAATAGGAGAGTCATTTAAAAGTCAAGAACCTGAGCACAAAAGCACTGAGGCAAGGGTCAGGGGCATTGACAATAAAGGCAAGTTTGAAAGAAATGTAAAATTACACATATCCCATAATACAAAGCATTGTAGGAAGTATATGCATTTCACCATGAAAGAGTTTAGACTGGTTCTCTTTAAGAGAGAGTACATGGTGTCAAGTGGCCTCTCACACACTCCATAAAGCCTAAAAACAGAAGCTACAGACATGTGTTTCATCCTACATAGGACTGATCAGTGTGCCACGTCTGTAACAGCCCAAGGGAAGGATTAACCAGCCGTAGTTTGGTCTTCCTGGTTTGGGTCATGATGGAACACAAAACTGGAAAGTAATCTTAAGAGTCAAAGAACCTCAGAACAAAATGACAAAATGATATGTTGCATCTCAGCTGGGCTATCATGACTTTATGAGTAAATAAATTGTAACAAAAAAAAAACACTCTCAACGGTCACCTGTCTTTCCCTTTGCCCTACAGCTATGGAGGCAGAATAGTCTAGAGGTTCAAGCACTTGAAAACTGGGAGATCGCAGGCTGAAACCCTGCTACAGATAAGCATTCACTGTGTGACACTGGGGATGTCATGTAACTTTTCAGTGCTCCTGTTTATCACCTGCAGAAACGGGTAGAAGCTGGGCATCAGTGGCAGTGTAGTCTTACAGCTCAGATAGACGTCCCTGGGTAAAACCATTGTAAATACAGGTAAAAGCAGGGTTCACCCATGCCACAGCAACATACGTTTTTCCGACACCAATTATGGTTTAGTCAACATGCCACCTGGCATTACAGCACCAGGCATTTTGTCTCCCGGGAGTTACAGTGCCAAAGCGCCCTCCTGGGAAATGGTCACTTCTACAAGAGACTTTGCCCCGCCACTGCCACAAACTAAATATAACCTCCTCCAGGGCAGGCATGCCCGGAGGGGGTAGAAACTGTGTGGGCACAAAAGGTGGCAAGAGTGAGGGGTGATCTAAAATTAAGATTGCCCCTTTCACTGTCACCCTTGTTGTGGTGCCATAGTTGCCACAACCAAAATGAGTCAGCAAGTTGGCAGACTACAAAAAAGTAGGACTCCACTGGAGCAAGATGTTGCATTTCAGCAGGGCTATTCTGGGCAAATACATTGTAAAAAATGGGTAAAGGCAGGACTCCACTGGAGCAAGATGTTGCATTTCAGCTGGACTACTGTGTCTTGGGTAAATACAATGTAAAAACTGAGCAAAAGTAGGACCTCACTGGAGCAAGATGTTGCATTTCAGCAAATCTACTACTGTATATCCTGAGTAAATACACAGTAAACAAGCATTTGTCAATGCCGAATGTTGATTGCGTTGGTCTGTTGCGCCCGCTCAGTGGCCCTCTGTCACTGGCTCAGTCTGTTTGTCCCGGTGCTGCAGGCTGCTCTTTTGTAGTGGGCTGCTGCCTGCGTTGGCACCTTGTTCTGCTGAAGAAGAACTATGCAGCTGTCCCAGCAGAGCTCCATTGAGGTGGCTCACTCCCCCCTCTCTGACTCGCTCATTCTGTTTCTCCTTCCGCTGCAGGGTGCCCTTTTATACTGGGCTCCTGCCTGTGTTGGTGGCTTTTTCTACGTACAAAGAAATCCACAGCTGTCCCGACAGAGCTCCGTTGAGGTCGCTCACTCCGCCTGTCTCACTCACTCATTCTGGTTCTCCTGGCGCTGCAGGCTGCCCTTTTGTACTGGGATCCTGCCTCTTTTGGTGCCTTTTTCTGTCCACAAAGAAATGTGCAGCAGTCCCGACAAAGCTCCGTTGAGCTCGCTTACTCCCCTTCTCTCACTCGCTCATTCTGTTCTGCCGGTGCTGCAGGCTGCCCTTTTCTACTGAGCTCCTGCCTGCGTTGTTGCCTTCTTATGCCCACAAAGAAATTTGCAGGAGTTACAATACAGCTCTGTTGAGCTTACTCAGTCGCTCATTCTGGTTTTCCTGCCACTGCAGGCTGCCCTTTTGTACTGGGCCCCTGCATGAATTGCTGCCTTTTTCTGCCCACAAACAAATCTGCAGCAGTCCCAACAAAGCCCCATTGAGCTCACTGACTCCCCCTCCCTCACCCGCTCGTTCTGTGTCTCCTGGTGCTGCAGGCTGCCCTTTTGTACTGGGCTCCTGCCTGCATTGGCAGCTTTTTCTGGCCAGAAAGAAATCTGAAGCAGTCCCGACACAGCTCCACTGAGCTCTCTCACTCCCCCTCTGTCACTCTCGCATTCCATTTCTGCCAGCGCTGCAAGCTGGCCATTTGTACTGGGCTCCTGCCTGCGTTGCCGCATTTTCTGCCCACAAAGAAATCTGCAGCAGTCACAGTAGAGCTCCATTGAGCTTGCTCACTACTGCTCTGTCACTCACTCATTCTGTTTCTCTTGGCGCCGCAGACTGTGCTTTTGTATGGGGCTCCTGGCTGCATTGGCACCTTTGTCTGTGCACAAAGAAATCTGCAGTTGTCCTGACAGAGCTCTGTTGAGGTCGCGCAGTCTCCCTCTCTGATCGCTCATTCTGTTTGTCCTGGTGCTGCAAGCTGCCCTTTTGTACAGGGCCCCTGCCTGCAATGGCACCTTTTTCTGCCCACAAAGAAATCCCAGCAGTCCTGATAGAGATCCATTGAGCTGACCAAGTCCCCTTGTCTCACTCGCTCATGCTGTTTTTCCCACCACTGCAGGCTGGCCTGTTGTACTGGGCCCCTGCCTGTATTGATGCCTTTTTCTGCCCACAAAGAAGTCCGCTGCAGTCCTGACAGCACTTCGGTGAGTTTGCTCACTTCCCCTCCCTCACTCACTCTCTCTTTCTGTTTCTCCCAGTGCTGCAGGCTGCCCTTTTGTACTGGGCTCTTGTGTTGGGGCCTTTGTCTGCCCACAAAAAAATCCGCAGCAGTCCTGACAGAGCTCAGTTGAACTTGGTCACTCCCCCCTCTCACTCAGTCGATCTTAATCTGTCCCAAACACTGATTTCCCAGAGTGACCGTGCTATTGTCTGGCAGGAGTGCAAAAACATACTGTAGCCAGGATGTGAAAAATGACTGCTGTAGTGTTCATAAGGAGTTGTGGAAAAATGCCACTGTTGAAATTGTGGCGTGACAGTATTACAAATTTGCGAAGTTACAAGGGTGCGTAGAAACAGTTCAATGCACGCTGGTAACACAGTCATGTTATGGCAGTCCCGACAAAGTTCCGTTGTGCTCGCTCACTCCCCTTCTTTCACTCACTCATTCTGTTCTGCCGGTGCTGCAGGCTGCCCTTTTCTACTGGGCTCCTGCCTGTGTTGCTGCCTTCTTATGCCCACAAAGAAACTTGCAGCAGTTACAATACAGCTTCGCTGAGCTCGCTCACTTGCTCATTCTGGTTTTCCTGGTGCTGCAAGCTGCCCTTTTGCACGGTGCTCCTACCTGCATTGGCATCTTTTTCTGCCCACAAAGAAATCTGCAGCAGTCCTAATAGAGCTCCGTTGAGCTCACTAAGTCCTCCTGTCTCACTCACTCGTACCATTTCTCCCGCTGCAGGCTGGCCTTTTGTACTGGGCCCCTGCCTGCACTGACGCCTTTTTCTGCCCACAATGAAATCCGCAGCAGTCCTGACAGCACTTAGATGAGTTCACTCACTCCCCCTCCCTCAGTCGCTCTTTCATTGTGTTTCTCCCAGTGCTGCAAGCTGCCCTTTTGTACCGGGCTCTTGTGTTGGGGCCTTTGTCTGCCCACAAACAAATCCGCAGCAGTTCCGACAGAGCTCAGTTGAGCTCGGTCACTCGCCCCTCTCACTCGTAGATCTTAATCTGTCCCAAACACTGATTTCCCAGAGTGACCGTGCTATTCTCCGGCAGGAGTGCAAAAACATATTTTAGCCAGGATGTGAAAAATGACAGCTGTAATGCTCATAAGGAGGTGTGAAAAAATGCCACTGTTGAAAATGTGGCGTGACAATATTACTAATTTGCGAAGTTACAAGAGTGCGTGGAAACAGTTCAATGCACACTTGTAACACAGTCATGTTATGGAGTTTCGTCACCAAATTTTCAACATAGGGATTTTAAGACCTCTGCTCATGAACAGTGCCACTGTCATTTTCTTAATCTGTCAATGCCGGTTTACTGGTTTCCCACAGTGACCACATTATTCTGCGCCGGACCTGTGGAAACACATTTCAGTCAGGATGTGAAAAATGACAAGTGCACTGCTTATGAGGAGGTGTGAAAAAATGCCACTGTTGAAAATCTGGTGTGACGATATTACAAATCTGCAAAGTTACAAGGGGGTGTGGAAAGTGCGCAACGCACACTTGTAACACTGTCGATTGATGGGCTATCATCACTAAATTTTCAACATAGGCATTTTAGGACCTCTGTTCATGAACAGTATCATTGTCATTTTCTTAATCTGTCCCGAACAGTGATTTCCCACAGCAACCGCTCTATTGTGCACCGGAAGTGCGAAAACACATTTCGGCCAGGGTGGGAAAAATGACAGCTGTACTGTTCATAAGTAGGTCTGGGAAAATGGTAATGTTGAAAATCTGGAGTGAAAATATTATAAATTCGCGAAATTACGAGCGTGTGTGCCAACTGCGCAACGCATGCTCGTAACACAGTTATTTTATGGAGTATCATTACCAAATTTTCAACATAGGTATTTTAGGATCTCTGCTCATGAACAGTATCATTGTCATTTTATTAATCTGTCCTGAACACTGATTTCCCACAGCAACCACGCTATTCTGCACCAGAAGTGCGAAAACACATTTCGGCCAGGATGTGAACAATGACAGCTGTACAGTTCACAAGGAGGTGTGACAAAATGCCAAAGCTGAAAATCTGGCATGAAAATATTGCAAATGCACGAAGTTATGAGCGTGCATAGTAACTGCACAACGCACGCTCGTAAAACAGTCATTTTTTGGATTTTTCCCACCAAATTTGCAACATAGGCTTTTTGAGAGCCCACCTCATGAACACTGGCACTGTCGTTTCATTAATCGGCCCCAAAGGGTGATTCCATGCAGTGACCTCGAAACCACCTTTCGGGATCGATTAACGCCATGACAGTTCAAGAATTCATGAGGAGGGTTCCCAAAAACCCCATGTTGAAAATGTGGTGAAAAAATTCCCAAAATGCCCGAGATATGCACTAAAGTTGAAAAAACCCTATCCATTACATTATACAGCTTTCCGGCATTTCCTCAGTTCACAGTCGGCTTTGAAGAGTGCGGATGTGTTCCTGGTCCAGCAAAGATCGTCGCGCTGAACTCCGGAGATAAGTATGCAGTGGGGAGTGTGGGGAGGCTGGGTGCACAGTGGGTGAGTGCGGGTTGTGGGAAACTACGAGGGACCATTTCCTTTCTTTCAGGTACAGGAAACAAGAAAACGTCGCAGGACCGCTGTCAACATCGCAGGGGCACGTGGTATACTGGGGTGGGCTCCCAGCATGCCACCAGAGTCTGGGGGGACAGCTGTAACCGACAGGGGATTGAGCACCCCATCAGCAAACAACAAAAGGGGATTATTTATGCCGATGGGGATTGAGGCACCCTGTCAGCAAACAACAAAAGGGGGAATTATTTATGCCGACAGGGATTGGGCACCTGTCGGCAAACAACAAAAGGAGGGGGGGTGGAATTCCTTTCTGCCAACGAGGATTGGGCACCCCCGTCAGCAAACAACAAAAGGAGAGGCAGGAATTCCTTTCTGCCGACAGGGATTGGGCACCCCGTCGGCACACAATTAAATTGGGGGGGTGGGTGTCACATTATGCCGACGGGGAGTGGGCTCCCCCATCGGCAAATAACATGGGGGGTTAGATATTGTTTGTGAATATGGCAGCAAGCCACCGCCATGTTCACAAACAATATCAGGAATCCTACATCCCGCCCTGCAATGATGGGTCACTCCCTCATTGCATCGGATGGCTGACACTGCAATGACAAGCCGACCCCTGATTGTAGCAGCTGATTTTTTAGAAACTTGTGGCACACTGGCTCAACTAGTGGCAGCAGCAGCATGCCATGGCATTGGGGGATGGGGGACAAGCCTTTGCAGGCTGTGGGGGCATTGGGCACAACAGTGCCACGCCTCCACAACCTGCTTCTGGAGAAACCTGCCGTAACATGTTTCTTGCGCATGCACACAATCAACATAAAAATGGGTAAAAGCAGGACCCCACTGGAGCAGGATGTTGGATTTCAGCTGGACTACTGTATCCTGGGTAAATACACTGTGAAAATGGGTAAAAGCAGGGCCCCACTGGAGCACGATGTTGCATTTCAGCTTGATTATCCTGGGTAAAAACAGCGTAAAAAATTGTGATTCAGTAAATAGATATTATAGGGGCACGGTATCACCCCTATAGTTACGGTTCAGTTGACAGTTCAATGTTAAACCCATGTTTTGCACCTTAGTAACTATGCCATCATTTGATGAATCAGCACAAAAATTTGTATTCACTGTCAGGCTGTCAGAGTCTCAAGATGTGAAATTTCTTGACAGCATGTTGCACGGTTTTTGAGACGGGGAAGAGTCAAAAAAGTGATTATTTCCCTATACTTAACATTGGGTCTTTTTGCTCTCACCTACAGCCTAGACGGTATGGAATTTCTTCTTTAATTTTTCGGGGATGATGGGACCTATGCAAAGGGGGAGTCTTTGGATGGTTTGGTGAAAAAAAAATATACAGCTTTTGAATTATAACAATATTTGGGATAACATCAAAGTTCAGACTAGGGAAAAAAAACAGTTTGATCAATAAAAAATAATTTGCAAATGTTAATAGGTCATGATGTAGTGTTCATGTCCAGAGAAATATCGACCACAAAATCTAAAAAAAACACATCATGAGTGGTTATTCGCATGATTTACTTGCTGTGGGGGAAAAAACACTCGAGATAGCAGTCATTTTCTTTTTATTGTTTAAACTTTCCAACATTAGAAGTACAAGCAAATTATGTATTTTTACTAAAACAAACAGATGAACTTAAGCTAAACTGGACCTGTTTAGCTAGATTGTTTTTATTTTTTTTTTTAATTTGCCAGAAATACCATTTCTGGGCACCCAAAATCCAGAGTGCCCAACTTAGCAAGAGAAGCCATTCCCCCCTGTTTTCTGTGTGAGATCAGCAAGACTTTCTTGACTTCTGCAGGTGCAGCTTGAACTTGTGCTGCGGGCTGCAGTGAGAGCAGTGAGCAGCCATGACCAGGAAAAGGAGAAAGGAAGAGGCAAGCGAAACATTCCGGTGTGGTTCCTCTTGCTTTGTAAAGGGCACCTGTCACATTGGTTGGCTCATTCCCTTTCTTTGTGTTGGTCTCGCAATCCATGTTTTCTCTAACAGGTGGAAGGGTTTTGCATTTGTTATAGTCTGCTCCAGGAACCCTTGCAGATCTCAATGGAACGGTTTGTCATCCCTTGTAAAGAAGAACTGTGTCACAGAAGCATGGGAAAGTAAGGAGGGCTTGGGGAATGCCTAACTGGCTGCTGTTTGTTTTTTGTTTTTTTGATAGGCCAAGGAACAGATCGAGATATTGGGTTCATCCAAACTTAACACAATGTGGTATGTTCCTTGTATCAAACTCAAGTGCTGGGGTGGGGGTTGGGTTATATGCAAGTCATTGAAATTCCCTTCCAGCATCAAGGGGTGCCTGGTAAATAATCAACTGCTTATCAAGAGTGCTGGTCAGGCCAGTTGACCCTGGGAAGTAAACAGGGCCACAGTCAACGGCAGCACTCTTTTCTTTTCCCCAGCACTGCCAGGCCAAGTATTGCAGCTCGAGAGACAGAGAGAGAATCCACCCAGACACTTAAAAACACCACCAAAGGGTGCATTAATTAAAGTTCCTAGATATAATATGATGTGAAAAAGGGGTGAGCACAAGTTTGGGTGGGAAATACACACACACACACTAGTGGCAGTGATAGCGACTCTGGCTAATTTGTAATAAACTTGTGCACCTTGCAGATCCCCAAGTAATAATGAATATTGTAACTGCACTGTAGCAGAACAACTTTTCAAACTGATTTACAATATTGAAATATTTACTATATTGAGTATCAGTTGACACCTGTCATCATCCATTTACTATAATACAGTAATTCAAAATGGAGGAAAAACTGCAGTGAAAAGATAATACATATTTTTTCCAGTTAACTGTAACTTTGGTTGGCCATTCCACCAGTAACAAAAACAGATAGTTCCATAGCAGTTGTTTTATTTATACACTGACTGTATCTGTCTCAGTACAAAATGGTACTAGTCGCAAAATATAATGAATGCTACTTTCAGCCATTCATTTATTTCAAAACTGTATGCTCCAAAAGTGGTGAATGTCCTGTGACATGCTTTCAATACATTTGGTACTTCAAACTGAAAACCAAAGAAAAATAAATAAATAAAAGAAATCCCCATTGCCGTAATTTAATATGATACCAGCCACAAATTCCACAGTATTGCGCATAGAAACCTTACATCTTCCAGCCAAGGAGTTTAAGTAATTAAAAGTCCGAGTTGTTTCTGCCATTTCTGCATTCAATCCTAATTTAACCTTTTCAATTCTCTCTGTCACTATTAAGTGCCAACACACTATATGAACATCCTGTACAAAAACCTGGTAGGCGGCCATAATTAGATAGAAAATCATACAACAGTGTTTTCATTAACTACAACAACGAACAATGCAGTATGTTGACAGGCTCTGGGACTACAGCTGTCCCCTATATAATATTATATTTATCTTAAGTCTACGAAAACAATACATTCTTACATATGTTAGACCACCATCAAGCATGCATGAATTATTCTTTATTGCTCATATATGTTGGAAGTAATCATGTTGGTATTTCAAAAAATTGTCTGCATACAAAGTAACATAGACAGAAGAAGAGCAATATCGGATATGCAAGAAAAAAGTGCATTTCAAGAATGGTTGAATTTTTTTGATGTTAGTGGTTTGTAACTGTAGCTGAACAGAAATATTGGAATATTTGGGCATCCTTTTATAATGTATTCAGATGTTAGACCACATAAACAGAGTGACAACCGGAGGTGGTAGATAGGACACAGATCTCCTGGCGTTTTGAGTAAGAGACTGTATTGGGTCACAACACCCATGGCTGTCCTGGGTGCCATCCCATTACCTTGGAGGCACAATGGTGACTACCAGGACATACCCACCATACACAGAATGGGGGAGGGGGGTGACTGAGAAGTAAAAATTTACTGAAAGTCCAATATGGCTTTCATGAAATTTTAGGGCATGATAAAAAATTGACCTGTATTCTGGCAACACACCAATAACATCTAAGCATGTGTAAACCTTCAAACTACACCATAGATGAGACTGGTATGTCTCCCGCTCCTTACTACTCTGATTGAGCATCAACTTGCAAGATTCTCTCCTCACAGTTTACTTGTTCCTGACCTGGTTCCTATGCTAAGCCCCTGTGTTTAACTTTTCAGCTGCTGCCAAAGGTGAGTTGAGCTGATACCCAATCAACGTGGGTACTGATCATAAAAAACAAATCTCAGTAAATATTTAGATATGTGTAGAGGAGTTAAAAACTATGGCACTTTAATTTATGAAAAAATTAGGTGTGTATTCCAGCAGCACACAAACTTCAACGACATGACAGCAAATTGGTAACAGTGTTTGCCACCAAACTGTACTCGGCTCATACATTGTCAACTACAAAGGGCTTTAAGCACATACTATCCAAATAATTACCCACTCATGAAATACCTCAAAGCAGATGTCTACTAACTTGACAATGTTTAAAATATTGAAACAGAATGTGAAACATTGATCCACTACTACCACATTTCTGAAACTGTCTGACCGTCTGGCACATCACTTCTGATCACAGAAGTGCACAAAAACTGAAAAATGGAGATCGCACATAAAAAAAAATTACCCACACATACACGCACACTAAAGGCTTGGGGCTGGATTTTCCAACCAGTAACACTGACGCAAGGTAGCTTGCATCAGTGAACTATGACACATGGCAGCGTCAAAGTACCATGACACAAGGACCTCCTGCATCACAGCCTGCATCAAACCTGATTTCCGACACGCAGCTGTGTCAAACATATTCCGCTGTGTGTCAAGGATGCCTGTGCCACCCTTGTGCCACAAAACTGCACGTGACAAGGCACAGGCATGGCTGCATCAACCACAGTCAGCCAGAGTGAGAGAACTGCAATTTTCAAAACCCACTGGTGGAGCAGCAGATGACAAAGTCCCCACACCTGCTAGACTACCCAGAGCTGGTCTAAGCACCCCACAGCGTAAATGGCAACACACAGCAGAGGCAGTCCTCAGTCGGGTGAACAACATAGTGGTGTGCATATACTCAACTGTGGGACCTGAAATATGGGAATATGCCAGGTGCAGCCACACTACTAGTGATTATGATGGTGAGGGCCATACGGAGGCAGCATCATGGCTGATGACAGTGGGGCCCTGTAGCACAGTCACACCAAGCAGCACAACAGCAACAGACAGTAGTCCATAGGCACTACACACTACGGGTGTACCGCAGCAGGACATCATACCTGGACATCAGCGAGGAACAGTGCCTGTCCAGATACCACCTGCCAAGTGCAGCCATCACAAACCTCTGTGATGCTCTGACGCCGCAGTTGAAGCACTGAAGCCGTAGAAGCAACCCAATATTAGTGGAGGTGAAGATCAGTGTGGCATTATGGTTCCTAGCCACCAGAAACTTCCAGACACCATCTGGAGAGACACTTGTGATCTGTCAGTCCTCTGTCTCAAAATGCATCAGACAGGTGGTGGAGGCAACTGTATGCCACACCAGGGACTACATATCCTATCCACAGGATGCCCATGTACAGCATGCCCTGCAGTAGGGATTCTTCAACATACCATGGCTGCCCCATATGCTAGCTGCAACTGACTGCATGCACATCACCATCAAGGCACCAACAGTCGATGCAGAGATGTACGTCAACCACGAGGGGTACTACAGCATGAACATGCAGGTCATATGTGACAGCCGCAACAGGATACTAGATGTAGTGGTGTAGTTCCCATGATCATCCCACAATGCGTACATCCTCAGGCACTGTGGAATCGCAGAGGCATTCAAAAATTGTGACATAACAGATGTCTGGCTGATAGGTGTGTGTATAGATAACACAGCTGCACAAGCACCACAACACAACCACCACACCTGCACTGCACAGCAACAAGACACTATACCACACCAGCATGGGCAGGAAAAAGTGAAGGGCACTACATAGGGCACACAGTATGTACAATGAGGAGACATGGGTCACCAGTGTGCCACCAATGACAGCAAATGTAACCATGAACATGACAGCAATGGACAGGTAACACACTGACAAGCAGGCAGCGTACAAGGCAGCATGCAAACATCTCCACATGCCTCTGTTCCCCAGTAGACATTCAGTTGCCACAGCAACACACATGTTGCCCACCATGGGTCCACACAGCAGTGTCAAATGGCACAGCACTGTGACTGAACCACATAGCAACAAATGTGTAGCGTGCAGGATGTGTCACAGCAGGCCACGATACACAGACCGGACACACAAACACACACTGTGGCATACACCATGGTGGTGAGCACATGCATGGCACCAGACACAAGTCATGGTCAACATGTGCCACAAGCCAATCTAGACGTGAACTGTGCTACACACATCGAGACATATTACAGCCAGGTGCACAGTAGCATGATGGCCAAACATGTCCATGTCACCATGTTGTACTGCAAAACCCATGAAGGTGTTGACCCTCACCTGGCACAGTAACACAGACACACTGGTGCACCCCAGGAGGTGGACAGGTTCCCTGGGAGCATACCACAGACACACAGAGCAACACACATGTAGCACACCACAGTCATCACCACAACACACAAGCTATGCAGAGGCACACATGTCAACTGTGTGCAGTGCCACCCACAAGTTAACAGTGGATACCCACTACTGCCCTGGCTGATGACACCCTTCAGGGCACCAGACACAGAAGTTGAGAGAAGCTACAATGAGGCACATGCAACCATGCGCTCAGTGATTGAGCGTATCTTTGGACTACTGAAGATGTGGTCCCGCTGCCTAGACCACTGAGGTGGTGTGCTGCACCATAGCTCATCCATGGTGTGCAAGATCTTTATAGCATGCTGTATTCTGCACAACATAGCAATCAACCACTGCATACACTTGCCCGGATGAAGACGGTGACATGGATGGCAGTAATTCTGGGGATACACTAGACAACAATGACAAATATGCCAGTGAGGCTGACAATGTAGCTGTGCATGGCAATGCAGCAACACGTGCGGCTGCAGGATGCAGGACACGGTCAATGCTCATTCAGAACCACTTCCAATAAGCCACCAGCAGACAGTGTCATCTGCATGTAACAATTGACCAATAGGCAGTAACAACCCAAGCCTGGAAACACTGCGAGAACTATGGCCAATGATATTCCCGCTTACTGACCGCATGCACCAGAACACCAGCACACACCAAGGTGTACAACAACAGGCCACAGTGCAGCACAGAGTCATTGCAGAGGGACAAACTGACACCTGGTATGGCCATAACACTGCAACCATGTGTGCACATACCATCATGAGTGCCGTGTCACAGTTGTACCTTGGTGGTGGCACCACACAGCACAGACCGCAACAACTGGCCTCAACCTGGACTGTACAAACATACGTAATCCATGTGCACACGCAGGCATGCATGCCATGTGCCACAACCAGCGCTGGCCCATAAGAACATTTCAGCATGGATGTCCTTGGAATCCCATGCTTGCTGCCCGTAGTGAGTACCCTGGTACAGTGTCCACCATCAGCCGTCGTGGGAACACAACCCTGATGACAGTTTCCCACTCACAGGCAATACAGACAGCAATGCAGAAGGCACAATGCATACAGTATCTGGAATGTCAGGTAATCCCATGGGCCACGTATGCTATGCATTGCTGCCTTGAGGTGCTAACCCCCACACCCCGATACATGTGCAGCCATGCTTGCATCACCGGTCACATGGTGACGCAGTTGTGACACAGATGAGGCAGTGTCATCCTGACGCAAGTTAAGCAACTACCGTGTGAACACTTGCACCTAAATTGCATCAGTAACAACAACCCCTACCAGCAACTGTGTCGGGTACAGCACTGCTCGCGCAGCAGACCCGCTCACAGTCGACATGTGTTAGCCACTCAGTAGTGTCGTGTAGTCCATACAGTAGTATCGTGCAGCACAACTGACCACAGTACATCACCACTGAGAGCCACATGAATCGCAGTTCGACATCTGTGGGGGTGCTACTGATGCAGTAGCGCAACAAAGTACCTTTCCACACAATACTCCAGTGGTGCTGCCTTGGCCTGTGGGCACCACACCCTGCATGGCCACAGACACCTGCAAGATACATGCCCCAGCGGTACACTCATTAGTCTGTGTAAGGCCACACCCTTGTCACACAGTTGTCCGCCTCACAGATCATAGGGTGTGTTGTATGCTACAATGTGCTGTGTGTGTTACAGTGGACACTGGCATATCGATACAGGACACCCTCAGCAGAGGTGCAGCAACACCACGTGATGGCTGACAAACATACAAAATTCCCGAACTTCACAGATGCTGAGATGGTGCTACTGATCAGCTGTGTCCAGAAATGGGCATGGGTGACAATGCCCCCAGGTGCCTCATGGCACACACCCAATGAAAAGAAAAGGGTGTGGCGCATCATTGCCAATAGACTGAAGGTACAGTCCAGTGTAGCACACACCATACGCCAGTTAAAGCACAAGGTTAATGATATGTGTTGACGGGAGCCCAATGTCCTGCAGTGCCTTCAGAAACAGGCAAAGGAGGCGGACATCGTCATGTGTGGTGGACACCATAGGCAGTCAGGTGAGTGTTCAGCATGTGGCATGTGCGAACGTTTCCCACTGCATGTGCGGTCAGCATTTCATGTGTGTTGATGCATGTACTGACCACAGTACTAATGATGTCCACCACGGATGCCGAACCTGGAGCATCTAAAGAGGATGCAGGGGTGGACGGTGCCAGCAACAATGCCAGTGCCATTCACCAGGAGGCACAAGCAGATGTATCTTAAGGTAAATGTTTGCCTGTCACATGTATTAAGTCGACCTGCATTACAGCGCCCTGACTGCCATGGCCACATGTGTGTGACATGGTGTAGGCATGGTCCCGCATCCTGTACCACAACACAATCCATGTGAACTATGCAGGCACCCTGTGGGTGCCCGTGCCACCATATGGCAGGAATGCCCCTGTAACCCATGACACGTGTGCGCGACACATGTCCTACATAAGGCACTGTCATACAGTGCATATGTGTCTCAGGCTGTGCACAGCCTTCTCTGCATGTGAGCCCTAGCTCAGGTCATGCATGCCACCCATACATGCCCAACAGTGCACAGTATTGGGGTGGCTACACCATGCTGCAACGCTGTATAGCCAGTGATGCACTGTTCGGTTGGTGTTGTGGTTGACACGGACTGACCTGTGTCCCACCATGTCGAGTCAGGTGACGACACAGAGGAGGACACTGAGGAACCTGCAATGAGCCATGGCTGACCTGAAGCGCATGGAGGCACACCAGTATGCTGAGTGGACCCAGTTGCTGCAGCGGGAGAGAGACATAACGTCTTCCAAGGACATAGTGGCACAAGGGAGGGATAATAACACAGCTGTGGGGTGACAGTGGACAGTTGGTGGACAACAGGGGCAGTAGGCACATGCCCCTCATCACCCTGTCATGCAGACACATACATCACTGCCGAATGGTTGCGGTGAACCATCATCAGAGGTGCATGACTTGCAGTTGCAGGACCGTGAGTCAATGACCGACAATGGCCATGCATGTATGGTGCAAGAGAGGGGTGATCCGGGTGTCTCCATGGCTAGTCGTGTGGATGATGGGGACTTGAAGGATTTTGTTGGGACTTTATGTCGGCAGGTCAGGGATGTATCCATGAAAGTGTCTGCCCTACAGGATGCCATACAGGCTGTGCTGGGGACACTTGACAGGTTTAGTGCACAGTCACAGGCTGGTCCAATGTGCACGCGTGAACGGTTGTGTATCTGCGCTGCATGCTCACTATGTTATTGCCCTGTTTGGAGTGCATGCTTACATGTTCAGCTTTGCAAATTATCATTCCACATGTATAGCACTTGTATGTATCCTTGTAGTTTGTGTGTGTTCTCTGAACTATTTATGTGTATCGTTCCATTAATGTTGTTCACATGCACAATAAATGTGCTTTGTTGAAGGACAATGTATGTGTGCTGTGTGTCACCTGGGCACGGTAACATGTGCAATGTTGTCTGTGGCAAAGGGTTTCATGCTGTATAGTTAGTGGGTGGATGGGATAGGCCCATGTGCTGTGTGTCCCAGGTGCATACTGTCATCACTTTTGAGCAGGCAGGTGTGTATAATCCAATGCCCCAGGTGTGTTTGACATTGGTGTGCATAGGCAGACAACCGTGCACAGTGTATGTGGTGAGTGCCATGCAGGAGAGGGAATAACACTGTGGGTATGACATCTGGGACCCATGGCCGCTGAACAGCCTATCCTCCAGGCTCCATGTGCCATCATGGTGGAACACAAGGCTGTCATGGCACTGCTTATCTGTATGATGCTCATGACCCTCAGGGCACCATCACATGCACATGTCTATACCCATGTATGGTCATGCACAGCATGGTGGCATCCTGCTGATGCCCATGGCATCCTTGTGCTCTGTCATGATTCCACATTCACATTGCATGGCTTTGGCAATGTGTCTTGAGAACCATAATGGCCGGCACATCTGTATACGTATGGGTGCATGCCATTGATTGTGTTTGTGAGCTGTGCTGCCCACCGTGTGTGCAACTGTGCAGTATGTATGCCATAGTAGGGCTATGTATGTGTGGACAAGTGTGTGTGTGTGTGTGTGTGTGTGTGTGTGTGTGTGTGTGTGGGGTTTGATGATATCCATGTCCTGTGCCCTGTCCAACACACCTGAGGTGCTCGCAACACCAGAGCACTGGGCAAGATAGTTTCGGTTATTGTGTACCGCTGTCACACATGGTCATGAACCTCATAGGCAGCAAACCCTGGAACAGCTGATGTCTGGTGTGCATGCTGGTACCAGCTGGAGTGGTGAACAGGGTCCTAGGGGTAACATTTAGGGGTGACACATTGGTGTCTGCACAGTGTGGGGGGGGGGCAGCATGGCTACATGGGATGCCAGTGTGCATTGCCAGTGGGATCATCCCATGACCGGCTGTGGTTATCCTGTCATTGCATTGAACACTGCTGGGGTCACATTTGAGGTGTACTGTGTCCACTGCTGGTGAACATACATATGATTACATGTGTGACAACTGGTGAGAGTGCAGCATAGGCCTACATACACTGATCATGGGACTTGGGGCTCTGATGTGCGTGGTTGGGTGGTGGTGGCTCACCATGTACTCGCTGGCAGTGTAACGGGAATGAGGGTATATGATAGCATTCACTAGATACTGGCAGGCTATACCATGGTCAGGGGGGGAGTGTTCTGCTACCAGGTGGGAGCTGTATGTAGGGGGAACACTCAGCGGTTGGAATGGGCCACAGTACTGAGGTGGCTGTGGAGGCACAGCTTCACAGAGAGGGTGGTGGTGGGATGGTATGCATGGCTACATGTGTGCAGTGGACAAAGGACAGTGGAGCACTCACATTGGGGTTGGGATACAGTGTAGGGATGGGTACTGCAGACATGGACACAATGGTGGGAAGGCATGGGTGAGGGGGGTAGGTGTTGTGTGGGTAGGGTGCGGCTGACAGTAGTGCTATGTACATGACTGCTGCATGGTTTGACACACCAGACAGGCCCCTGTGACTCTGTCTGCTAGTGAAACCATGTATTCGTATGTGTGTGTTACTTGTGTACAGTGCCACATGCATCCCTTGTGACAGCCAGACATTTTGACCATTGCAAGATCACATGACTGGTAGTCACTTGCTGTTGGTCCCCAGGTTCACTGCCACAGCATCTGGCTGTGACAGTTCTCCACTTTGTTCCTCTGTGCCACTGTTTCCAGTCATTGGCACCAGCTTCCTCTACCTGTTGTGCTCCTCGCCCTGTAGGTTCTGTATTTGCAGCCACGTTTGCAGCAGTGTGTGATCTGTCCTGTGTTTCACTGTACCCAACAGATGAGGGATCACAGTCACTTGTAGACATGCTTCTGGAACCCATGGCATGGGTTGCTGTATGGACCACATTGTCCAGGGGGCCATGCTTGAACCATTGTTGCACACAGCTGTGTAATGTTCACCTGTTACTGTGTGTTCCACCACCATTACAACTGTGCAGGCTGTGTCTGATGGTCTCTGTTCACACATTGATCATTGATCCCATGGTCTTGCTGGCTACAGTGTGTCATTGCATTGTGCACTACTGTGTCCCCACAAAGCTCCCTGTTTGCCTCCTCTGGGCTTGCTGAGTGAGTCTGTCCCAGTGTGCTGCTGCAGTTCCACATTGCCAACTATTGCTGCCGTGCACTGTGTGGGATGTTGTGTCACGGCACTGTCATGCTGCATGTCTACATTGTAATCTGACATCTGTGCTATGGTCAATGATGTGTGACACACTGGCTGTACCGCTGCTGTGAATGTGTCACAGCATGTCCGCAGTTGTGCCGTGACTGTTGTCTCCGATGATATGAGGATCTTCTGGGGTGACTGTGTAGGCATTGTGTTGTCCACCATGGTTGTGTTGGCCATTATGGACATGCCCATTGCCATGTGGACTCCCATATAATCTGTGTATGGGCCATGTGTGTTGGTGCCTGGTGCATTGTCCTCCTAGATTTCCTTGGTACCCCGAGCGGCGCTTCTGACTTGAAAGGTGGTGCTTCCTCGGCTATCGCCATCAGCATCAACCTCTCCAGCTGCCCTTGTAGAACTGGGCACTGGCCCCAAGTTTAAGGTACAGCTGCTACTGAATTTCACTCTGGCGGTGATCCAATTGGCTGCAGCATCTCACTACCGGCACCTAATTGGTCCATCGGCAACATGGATCATCCAGTTGGTGCGCCTTTCTGACCACTTTTTCCAGCCCTTTTCAAACTTATTTCTACTGAATCTTTTTACTGAAGGTTTTTCTCCAGCTCCCCCACCCCCCGGCCCAGGCCTCCTTTAAGTACACTGTCACTCTTCCCTCCTCACTGAGCTTCCTCCTCATTAGCTCACCCAGACCCTGTTTCTCTAATTGTTATTGCGGACCAGGACACAAGCAAGTTCTCCTTTTGCCGCCCTGCTCTCTCCAAAGCACTCTATTCCTACTAATGGATCCTCCTTGCTTCACAGTTATTCCTCAGATACAGGTTTATCTACAGACCCCTGTGTTTAACCATTTCTCCACACCTATACACTCAGGTCTTGATACTTTCTCTCAATCCTAAATTATGAAGCCCAATACTCTCAAGCTTCCTCCTTCTCTTGGCACTCCCTGTTATTGCCCTCACTCCTCTGTCTCCTACTCCAACTCCTACTCCCCCACCTACACCACAGCGGCACTATGCCCTTCTCCACTCTGTGTTCAACCATGCTACCTTCCCTTCTCCCACCATACACTCCTGGTCTCACTCTCCCTGTTGCCCCTGCGCCTCTCTCATCCAAATGCCTATGTACTGCGCCCTATTACTCATCCTTAGTTCCTGACCCCCCTCAACTACTAGCAAGAGCACTCGCTCATGCCTGTCAAGCACCCACCCCTGGTTTAAGAGTGCCAAGCTTCACTATATCATTATCACTCTCCTGCTCTTATCAGTTGGCGACATAAATCGTAACCTAGGCACAGCCCAAACAGATATGGTTCCTCAACCCCCCCCAACTGCTAGTCCACACTCACATCTAACAGCTCTCCCTCACAGTCTAAAAATCTTACACATAAATATGCGCAGCCTCCTCCCTAAAGTAGACTTGCTCCAGCCCCTCGTGGTTACACATACCCCTGATATAATTATACTATCAGAATTTTGGCTAAATAACATTTGTGACTCCTCTCTTACAATCCCTGGATTTACAATATCGCGCCAGGACCATCTAGGCAGAGGTGGTGGGGTAGCAATCTATACCTCATTGTCCATCCAAGTCACCTCCGTCTTCTCCAGCTCAGAACCAAAAGCTTACGAGGCCCTGCTGCTGAAAATCTCTCTCACCTTCTCCAAACCTATATTTGTAGCATGTGTCTACTGCCGCCTTGGTATATAGCCCAAAATCGCTACTGACCTCTTAGCCACACTAGCTACCCACTCTTCACCGGTGAACTATATATCATGGGTGACTTCAACATAAACTGGTTGTCCTCCACACCCAACAAAGTGCATAATGCAACACACGCTTCTCAACCTAACTCAACTTATCCATGGCCTCACTCGGCATAACTACAAGATAGGATACCACTCCCTAATCAACTGGGCCCACACCTCTCATCCTCATAGGGTCATAAAATCCAGAACACTAGCGGATGCCTTCAGTGACTAATGTATGATCTTCTTGATACGTAGAGTACATAAAGTCAAAGCCCCCCATAAAACATTATAAGTCTGGTCATACAAATCCCTAAATATTGCCCCCCTCCTGCACAACTTGTCGCACACTAATTGGGCTCCCATATCTGTAGCTAGCACCCTGGATGAGGCAGCAGACTATTTCAGAGACCAATTCCTCGAAGTCTGAAAGCTACATGCCCCTATTCGACGAGTCTGAGTCAGTAGGAACCATCTCCCCTGGATCTCTCCAGAGATCATTGCCTGTCAAAAAGCCCGTGACTTAGCCTGGAAGCTCCACAAAGGAACAAAGCTTCCTAAAGACTATGAAGCATATTGGGCCCTGAGAAATAAATGCACGAAAGCCACTCACGTGGCAAAGGCTGAGTACTTAAATGATACTTTTAACTCCAACATAAATAACCCATCTAAATTCTGGAAAGTGATTCACTCACTATTCTCTCCTCAGGCTCATCCCCCCCCATCCTCAAAATAAATAATACCGTCATCTCCGAGCACCCTAGTGTGGCTGCAGCTTTCAATTAGCACTTCACCTCCTGCACATCTGCACTACTAGACTCCCTCCTAATCTCTAGCCAGCTGACATCCGACCCTACCAGCAGCCCACCTGCTCCACCGTACATTTTTTTCTTTCTCCAATATCCTGCCACAAGATATACTGACTGCCTTAGAGGCCTTAAATCTGAGCAAAGGAAGCTCCCCTGATGGTCTTGATCCTAAGCTAGTATACCTGTCCACCACAGCTATTGCCCCCCCCAACTGCCCTTCTCAACCTCTCTTTTCAAATGGCTGAAATCCCCCAAAAATGGAAACATGCAATCGTTCTCCCACTACCAAAGAGCAGCGATACTTCCCTGGGAACTACTGCCCCATCTCACTCCTCCCAACACTAGCCAAACTGCAAAAACACCTAGTCCTAGCCCAACTGTCATCATATCTCTCGATACAAACTTTTTCACCCAATATCAATCTGGGTTCCACAAACACCACTCTACTACTACTTCTCTGCTTCGGGTCACCGTCTCGAGCCTGTCTGGAATGGACTGTGGGCATATTACATCTGCCATCTTTATTGATCTTGCTAAAGCATCTGACACGGTTTCCCACGCCCCCCTACTTTGCTCCCTATCATCCACCAGTCTGGCCGCCCAAGCAATAAAATGGTTTAGTGCATACCTAAATGGACACACACAATTGGTAAAAATCTCCGATACCATCTCCCCTCCGCTCCCCATCTGTATGGGTGTCCTGCAGGGGTCAATACTGGGTCCTATCCTTTTCTCCATTTTTCTGAATGATCTACAATCCATCTGCACCTCATCGTCCATACATATGTATGCTGATGACACAATCCCTTTTTCCACAGGGCCATCTCCCTCAGATGTTGCCTCAAGGCTTCAGTTGGACTTCAATAATGTCCAGAGCTGGTTTCAATCTCATCAACTATTCCTAAACGCTAAGAAGACAGTGTCCATGACTTTCGGCACTAGACAGAGACTGGCTAGACTCCAATTCCTGCCCTCTTTCTCTACCCTCGATGGGACAATTATTGAGACCTCTACATCCTCCAGATATCTGGGTATCTGGCTGGATCAACATCTCATTTTTTTGGACCATATTAAAGCCTTACTGAAAAAACTACTCCCTAAACTTGGTGTCTTATATAGAAATCACGCCTGCCTCCCACTCTCGGCAAGGCGCTAACTGGTTTAAAAGATTATTCTCCCGGTCGTCGACTACTGTGATGTCATCTATTGCTCTGCTCCCACCACCTCCATAGCCAGACTGGATACTCTTTTCAACTCATTCTGACACTTTGCCTTGGATGCACCTCAGTTAACCTCACTGTCACCGTTACCATGCCTTGACTTTACTATCTCTAGCCAATAGGCAACTGCAGCACAGTGCAAAATTTGTCTCCACCTACTGGCTTGGTACTCTCCCTCCCTATCTTACCTCCTCCCTTTCCCCTTCACCCTCCCTCCCACCCTCTCAGATCCTATGACTGCAGAACCATGGCAGTACCCCAGAGGTCCACCTCAACTGGCCAGTCTGCTTTCTCCTACCATCTCCCAAAACTGTGGAACTCGCTTCCTACTCAAATCCATTTTTCTTCCTTGACCGGCTCATTAACTATGGCACTCCATAACTTTCTTACTGTAAATTGTGCCTGCACCTAACTCCCACACCCCATCTGGCCTTATACTCTCCGGCTGCCCTTAGACTAGGTGTTACCTACATGCAGTTCTTATTATTATTATGGACTTAAAGTTGTTCTCAGCTTTATGTTGACAAAACTGTAAATGGTGGAATGTTTGAGCTCCCTCTGCAAGCTCCTACTAGCTAACTCTGTTATTACAAATGCGGCTACTGCTTATTTCTGGAACTTATCTCCCTGTATACAATCTATATGTTACTCTGTGTAGTGTGTCCCAATATCCCACCCATGGTAGGCTGTGCACATCTACACCATGGACTGGTTTGCCACGGGCATGTGTATGCCTAGCATGCTACCATTGTCATCCCATTGCGGTGCTTGTGTGTTGCCATCAGCAGTGGGCATGGGTGACCTGCAGCCCCTGCACACCCACAGATGACACACATTCAACTGTGTGTGTGCAGTTGTTGCTTGCAATGTCATGCAGCCATGTTGCCCCTCTGTACTTTGTGCTACTATGCATGCATTTTGTTGCACTGCCGTGGCCCATAGGGCCCACCATCACCACTGCCACAGCCCATGGTGTTGTGTCTTCACAGGTTTGACTGCGATGTCACACCTGTGCACATATGTGCTGTTGTGGCAGGTTTGGCCTGTGCCATGCTCATGTCTCTGTTGATATGTTACTCCCTATGTCATTTCATGTATTCCCACCTTGCGCTGTATTTTGCAGCCCATATAGGTCCAGGTTCGTGTCCCTCTGTATTGTGCTTGGTCTCAGGTGTTCCGCCACATGCTGTTCTGGGCCACTCAGTGTCATGAGCTGGGTTGGTTCGCCGCCCATGCCACTGGTACTCCATCTGTTATGTGCCAGTTTATCTTTGCTGCCATGCTTGACATCATTATAGCACTTCTGCAGCTCACGTATACTCCAATGCACCAGACCCACAGCATTGACTCAGGTAGCTACCTCTTCCCATGTCAGTTTCTTCCTGTCCCTCAGATCCTTGTCTCCTCCCCTTGACAGCAACAACATACGTTGCGCCTCTATCTCCTCCACTAGTACCTCTATTTCAGCACTAGTGAAGTTTGGCTTCCTCCAGTGCGCAGGTGCCCAGTGGGTTCTTGCCCATTGTCCTACATCCTCTGCACTTCCCTCAGCCACTATCACTGTGTTGTCCTCATCTGTGGCACTGCTTGACTCTGCAGCCCTACTTCTGGGCCACCTTTCTCCACCGCCGTCACCTCCCCCCTGTGTGTGCCTGTCAGTTCCTCCCACTGACCTCACACGCTGCATTCCCATTCTGTCCTGTGCTGTGTGTCTGCTCCTCGTGCCCACTGCATGGGCATCTTCACATGGTCCCTCTGCAGCACTGTCAGTGCCCTCTGAGCACTGCTCTCTGCCTGTCCCCTTTCCAGTGCACTACTTCTTCTGTGCCAACCTCCCACTGATTGCATGTTACCACGGTGTCCATGACTAGTGCCATGCCCCCCTGCACCTTGTGCACTGTGGCTGGGTTGTGGCCTTTGTTCCTCCTGTCCACCTTGCCTGCTGACCTCTGTCCTGGTATTCCTTCCCTCCTCTGTCCCACTGTCTTCCCTCTCTCTCTTTCTCTTGGGCACCTCTGTGGCTCTAGCATCCTTCCCTCCCTTGTTCCTACCCTTGGACACATGACTTCCTCCTTGCTGTGACATTCTCTCCGTTCAACTTCCGGGTTGGCGCAGGCAACGGCCGTCATAGCCCCATACATCATTCTCATACCACAGGCTGCCACTGCATCTTTGCATCTGACTTTGCCGTTTTCTTGCCCATTTGTGGAAAATCTGATGCAGGCGCTTGGACGCAGTGTTCTTCGATGCAGGCGTCTCCTTTGACGCACACTAAGCCTTTCAAGGGCTCGGTTGGAAAATTCAGCTCTTGTTTTCAGTAAAAGTTTAATGTTTTCTCTCCCACGAAGTGAAGATAGGATGTTCCTCATGATACTTCAGATGTAAATTTGTGTAACACATATAAACAAATCCCTTTACAGAGTGTGTGTGTGTGTGTGTGTGTGTGTGTGTGTGTGTGTGTGTAGTTGTAAAAGAATGATATGAGTGTTACAAAACAAAGCCTTGTAATGAAAGCATGAAAACGAAATTAAATGCTTATTATTTAGGTGCTTTATGAGACAGCAGACTGCAAACTATTTTATATGTCACTTGGTACGCTTATGGATTTCTTGGCAACCAAACATTAACACGATTCTTTCAAGGTGGTGACAGATGAGTTACAGTATCTGCTGTATCTGTAAAACACATAAAGAGTAGCCATTTAATGTAATGTTCATGCATTCATGACTAGGCTGTTTTTTGTTTTTCTTTTTTTCAGTTGAAACTCTGAATCCAGGACATGCTATTGACAAAATTACCATGCAGCCCATGGGTATGAAGGGATTATCATCGCTGAGAAGTCAAGAGGCAACTTTCAAACCATACCTTCTACCAACCTCTGTCCTCAGATTAAATAGCAAATATACACTGTGTGTCTTGAAGCCTTGTATGCTGATGTTATATCTAGGCAGACGTTTGAGTTCTTATCTGTTGATTTTCTTGTTAAGGCTGTGTAGTATGTTGTACTAAAAAATACAAAAGTCACACACCCCCATTGCCCAGTGTTGTGGGCACCAGGGGACCTATTTATTTATTTTTTGTTAACCAGGTAGGTACACTAGGCAGAAGCTTCCTGTTTTCAGGTATGACCCGGGAGAGCTACAACAAGAGGTGATGCAACACCAGACAGTCCACAGTATGCAGCAATGTACAACATATTCTCTAAAGGAGAATAATAGAAAAGATGCTAACGAGTAAAGACAGGGTAGCAAGTGTGATGTAAGATGTGTATTGCCTCCAACAGGCAAAGTGCTAGATACAATAGGGAAAGAGACACATAGCAAAACAGTATAAGCAGTGTTCTAAACTGTGGGCAAGCAGTTGAATACTAATGCCTTAGTAACAACTGTCACAAGAATTGGTTGGGGCACCAATATCCAGTTCACCTCTTGGGGAAACATTTACATTTGGATATATCTAGGTGCTTGCAAAGAGATTTTTTGGAACTCCCTTAAGTGGCACAGTCCCGAATCTCAGCTGGGACATTGTTCCATAATTTAGGAGCAAAGTACTGAAATGCTGCAGACCCAAGGTTAGTTCTTAACTTGGGTACCTCAAGCAGGCCACAGTCAGAGGATCTTTGTAAATACAGACTGTAATGTGGCCGCAGCCACATTGTAAGCTGTTGTATTGTTGTTTACTTAATACATTGTAGACAGTGCTTCCTAGTGCATGGTCTCTCAACGCTTCAGGGGTAGTAAATTTAACTTCTTATATAGACTACAGTGTTGGACAAATCTGCTGTTGGAGAGCACAAAGCGACAAATTCTATTGTAAGTGACATCCCACTGCCTTAGCACAAGCTTAGATGCTGAGGGTGCATACACTACAACATTGTACATGAGCTTGGTGAGCAGTGTGCCATGTGCAATTGACAGGCAGGCATCATGGATGAGGTTGTGCCTAATCCTGAATGACAGGCCCAGTCTAGTGTTAACTGCTTTGGATGTTTTCGTTATATGTAGGTTAAAGTCAAGTGCAGGGTCCAAGGTAACCCCAAGATAGTTGAAAGAATGCACTGCCTCCAGCAAAGTCCCAGCTAGGCAAGGAATTTGGAGGGGGGTTGGCATTTCCTTATTTATGGGGAAGAGCTGAACAGCATGACTTGCATTTTAGCCACATTTACGGTCTGCCAATTTTGTTTCAGCCAGGTTTGAATTTCTTGCTAATTGTGGGACAGCATTGTGCGTATATCGCTTATATTTTTGAAGCTGACAGCACAAGATCATCTGTGTACAGTATAGGCATACAGTGTTTCAGACACTCATGTAGTCTGTTGAAATGGATTGAGAACATGAGGGGTCCCAATATAGAGTCTTGGAGGGCCCTGATTCCAGAGGACATAATCTCAGAGAAGGTAGTTCCTAGTTTCACTCACTGCTGCCTATGGAGGAGATGATTAGCAAACCAACAAAGGGAAGGGGGCGCCAATCCAAGATCCTTTAGCTTGTGTGTGAGCATGACATGGTCAACAAGATCAAACACCTTGGTTAGGTCTATGAACACAATTCCAGTATATCCCCTCTATCCGTGGCAGATGCAATGCAGTTTGCAAGTATTAGCAAGGTGGTAGCTGTAGTGTGACCACTTCTCAATCCATGCTGGTGGGGTGATAGTAGGCTGTATTTGGTCAAGTGTTCAGTTAGGTGGGTAGCTACCAATTTTTCCAAAATCTTGTTTAGCACAGGAAATGGGCCTGTAGGTTACTGAGAGTTTTAGGATCTCCTTTCTTAAAGACTGGGACAATAATAGATACTTTCCACACAGAGGGGACTACTCCGCTCATGAATGGGCGGTTGAACAGTCTTGTAATAGCAGGAGCAAGTTCACATGCAGCAAGTCGGAGCAGCTTCAGCTCAAGACCATCAGAGTTGGCTGATTTAGACACGGGAATGCTTTTTGGCAACTTAAATACTTCAGATATTTTTATTACTTTGAAGTAGAAGGGAGGGTGTATAGCCTAATTGTTTAGTGGTCAAGAGGGTGGGCTTTTGCTAGAGTTAGGTTCAGTGTACATAGACAGATCACAGAATTGAGCATTAAATGCGTTTGCTATGGTGGAGGGTTGTTACAATTTATGCCATTGACGTTCAGTTCAAGCGGGATAGGGGAGTTATTTTTGGCAAGGATCTGCTTGATTTGTTTCCAGTAGCACTGAGAGGACCCAGCAGTAGAACTGAGCAGGTTTTCATAATAGTTACTTTTGCATTGTTTTATGTACTTTTTGCACTGAGTGTGAAGATGCCTATATTTTTGCCAGGCTTTGTTTTTTTCTGTCACCTTGAAGATTCCCCATTGTTTGTCTCTAGCTTTCATTATCTTGAGCACTGGTCAGTCCATCCATTTGTTGGTGAAGTCCCTGATTCTCCTGGTTGTGACTGGAACATACTTGTCCTGTAATCCTCAAAAAGTCTCATTAAAGAATGCAAGAGCATCCTGAACATTGTCAGTGTCCCAGTTGTATGACCAATCCAAATGTGTAATATCAGACTTGAATGCCAAGTTGTCAAGATTAGTACAGTCACAAAACCTTACTAGCTTTGGAGGAGGAGACTGAATTTTAGCTGACCATGTACAGAACATAGGGGAATGGTCACTGATAGAATCAGGTAGTATACCAGAGCACAGAATTCTGACATTTTGAGGTGTAATTATCCAGCCCAGTGATGTAGCTGTGACCCCACCCTTAGTCAGCCTAGTAAGTTTCTCGATGATCTGATTGTTACTTAATTTACTAAGGTGATGTTCAGCAGAGGTCCTTTGATTGCTTAACCAATATGTGTTGAAGTCCCCTAGCATAATGAATTTGTTGTCCTTGATCTGATCAGTAACTATATCAGTCAGATGTTTTAATGCCCTGATACCACCAGCCAGGAGTATATAGACGCAGAGAAGATGAAGGTTTTTAGTCTGTCCTAGTTGGAGCTTAATGTGACAGAATTCTAGATCTATATCAGCCTTTGGTGAGTAACAAGGTGGTGCTTGATATAGAATAGGATCCCACCAACCCATTTTGACTTTTGTGTATCTTGACGTACATATTTTTATCCAGGCAGGGCACAGACATTGTCAGGTATAGCAGGCTTAAGCCAGGTCTCTGTGAGCCCCAGCATGTTTGACTGGTAGTGATGAATCCATGTAGTCATCTCAAATAGGTTGGGAAGCAAACTTCTGATGTTGATGTAACCCCTTGTTACCCGGGGTTACTAGAATCCCAGTAAGACCTAGTGGTAGGCAGGGAAGGCAGCTTGTGAAACTCCAGTGAAATGGGTTTCACACTGTCTCACTCTGTTCTCAGTCTCAGCTAAGACTGAGGGATGACTTCACCAATAGAACTTTCGTAGCTGCATAAGCCACATTGGAATCTGCAGCAGAGGGAGTTAGATAGAACGTTGGGAGTTTTCAAATGGAAGTGTTCAGTTTCCATTTTGCCTTCAATAAGAAGGAGTCAGTGTCCAGTTTGTCTTGAGCAAGTAAGGTGTGCTCAAGTGGTGGAGACCGCTGTTCGGGTCTCAGTGCCCCCTCCCTCCGGGGGTGGGATGTAAAGATCCCCATGTAGATTCCTGGGGCAATCCCCTTAATTCTGCCAAGAGGAAGAAAAGCTGCCATTTCAGTTCAGCCTTTGTTTCGGAAAGTTGGAAGATTTGTGATTCGCCTGTGGGGCACCTGCAACTAAAGGGTGAGTATCTGCTCTGACAAAAAGGGCAAATGTTTTCTTCACCCTGGGACATGTGTGGGAATCTAGGAATTGAGCTACATTTTGGGAAGCCTATAGGACTGGGCCAAACAAGTAAAGTAGTGTCAAATGCTAGAGTGCTGTGTGATTCAAGTAATATGTAGAGGAGATGCGCCAGTTCATCTACCCTTTAATTTACATTCAGAAGTTTCAGTTTTCCAGAGAAATGGCCGGGTATGGGCTGTGGGAGCTGGAGGTGGGCAAACCCCCCATCTTTAGTAACCAGGTCCACCTATACAGATTTCTGCTGTGGTTGCTACTTTGCCTATTGCACTTGGCCAGTGGTGAGGGAAGTACCCCGACGTGGGGTTGCAAAAGGGAAAATCTCTCTAGGAGTCGCAGACTCTAAGTGGTGTGGGGAGCCACGACAGGATAATTGGTTCATTCTTCCAGTGGACCGTGAATCAAGTGGCCAGCGGGGGAGCCAGGCCAGTCGGGCTGTGTACCCAAAGCGCGTGCAAGTCCGGGCTGTGTGCCTGGTGGGTCCAGAGCCTGAAAACAGTATAATTGGTTCATTCTTCCAGTGGACCGCGTTGTAGTCTCTAATCTGCATTACCAGGAAATGTAGCCCCATGGGGGTCCATCTATGCTTTGCTTTGTTCAGCTAGTTTGTGAATAAAAGCCACACTGAAGAATCCCATTCCTGGTTCTGGACATTACAGTTATTGCTTCCTGTGTTCAGATTTACTTGGGTGCCCCTGTGCAGAGTAGCCAAACCTAGGTCCCCCTGTGCTGAGTAACCTCATCCTCCCCGAACCCAGGTCCCCACCAGGTACCGCTGTCAACTACAACAGCATGCCACCTGTTGTTTTGGCAAAAAGGCAGGGGTGAGGGGTTACACTGATATACGCAGTCTTGAGCCCTTTAGTATCCGCCCAGGGAAGGGAGCAAACACTAATAGATGGACATGTGTTAGGGCCTGGACTTACTAAACTAAGCCATTTTCAAAATTCATAGATGCCTACACCAAGGGCATAGTAAGCAGTTGTCCATCCTACCTGCGGGATAAAATGGTCATTTTAAATTTCCTGAGAGATTTGCATATGGAACTTGACTCCCTTTCTGTGACAATGGATGTGTGGTCCAGATACAGGAATATCCCTCATGAGGAGGAGGAACCCCACACCCTAACAGTTTAAGGGAGCTGGGCATACAGTATATTCAAATAATCTGGTGCAATTTCTTTTGTTTCACTGAATTTCTACTTACCTGTAATTCCTTCTCCTTCATGGGAAAATATTTTCTACAAACTGAAGTATAGCCATAAACAGTGGCATTAGCTGCAAGCTACATCAACATATTTTGTGGAACTGGTAATGGGAAGTTATTTTAAACCATGGGGAAATAAATTATTCCAACATTGATTTTTGCTGCTGATATATTGACAACTTGTTTTTTTTCTTTGATGTTGGACGTAAAAGAGATACTGCTCTTCAAATTCTATCTGGAGGAAAGTAATGAACATTTGCGGTTTATGTTAAAATACCAGTCACCAAAGAAAATTTTTTTTTATGTGAAAATGTATTAAAATGGTGACTGTGGTGTTGAAACAGATATATTCTGTAAAACTACAGATCTCAACTTTTTATTGTTTGACAGTAGTTGCTGCTCAAGACATTTAATGGAAAACATACCCTTTAGTTCATTTCATTCTGTGAAACTGTAGTCTTAAAATAGATTACCAGGTTGGAGCATCAGAACTGGAGTAATTTTTTAGCATTAGAAAGCACTCGCAGGGCACTGGCTCTAAGGCTAGACTGAGAACAAAACAAAGAGGAAGACATCATGTACCCCAGATAAACTGCAATCACAAAACAGATAATAAGAGCACTTACATGTCATCACAATGAACAGTATCCAGCCAGGCAAGGTACAGAAAATCATAAAAACCAACTGCCACATCTTACAATCACTCCCTTCTTGTATAATTACTCTGCCCAACCGCTGCACGTGGTTTATAGACGTGTGCCAGATATAAGGGCTGTGTGGAGAATATTTATTATAAACTGGAGAGAGAAAATCCTGCAGTTTGCTTGTTTTTTATCTGTGCATGGTTTTTATCTGTGCATCAAATCCGTTCAATACAAACAAATACTAAAAAGCAGGACTGTATTACAAAAAAAAATGAATATCAGTGTCCCATTAGAAGGTTCACATATTGAAATGCCGACTTTTTTTCAAGCATTACAGAGTACCATCTATTTAAACTAACATAGAATCCCCCCAATAACAATAGTTGCCAAATCCTAATCGCTGATAAAACCCCAACAGAAATATTAACTTTAGAACTGAATAAAAACTCTTGTTTTTTATTATCTGATTTCTTTCTCTGCCTACCACACTCACATCTGCGTTCCTGCTTTGGCCATTGTGCTGCCGGTCCCACAGTTTAAAAAAAAGCGTTGCCTCAATTTTTTTACATCTCCCATTTCAATGTAAAACTAAACCTGAACATGTATTTACAAATTTAATGTGCAGTTTTTAACGCCAATCACACTACTGATCCCGCAGCATAACACCTCCCTTGGTGTCTCCACTGCCGATTACGCTCCTGTCTGTGCATGTATTTGCACAAGTAAAGCACGTTGATTTAATTTATTATTTTTTACATTTTCATACCCTCCTGGTAGGTCCTCATTCATATAGCAGAAGGTGGAGAACAGGCTCACTCGGTAAAGCTGATCACTCCCTCGTACAAACTATGCACGTACATACGTATGCACTGTCTCTCCCCATGCAAGTAACCTCATTCTCCCCATGCATCACAAAGTTAAATGGAAAAGGAGGCACACTGAAAAGTTTAACATGGCACTATACAGACATATCTGTGAGTGTGTGTGTGTGTGTGTGTGTTGGGGCCGGGGGAGTACAATCAGTCACAGTCTTGTACAGCAAAAAACTACAACTACAGATGGTGCAAAAGGACAAACGTCCCACAGCAAACCATGTGGAAGGACTATTTTTATAATAAATTCATAAAATTATAGCATTTATTATATATAAACATATTTCTGAAATTCTAGGAATGTATTTTTAAAAATTAAGTCCATTTTAGAAGTGCAATAAGACATTCAGGAGTGTGCACTGCACATATATTACCTCACATCCAGGGGCTGAAGGCACTCGATCTGAGGCCTCGTGTCTCACTATCCCCTGGGTATGTGGTAATATATATTCAATGCACACCCCATTGTGTCTTATTGCTTATTCAACAATCAACTAGGTCTTCCAGTTGGTTGCCCACCCCCTCAGTCCAGGTTGCCAAAAAATGTTGCAAATGGCGTTCTGCAAGGTTATTTGGAGAACCAGTTACTTCAAACATCCAGCCACAAAAGTATAAACAAATAAATAAAATTAAATAAAAACCAAATACACAAACTGTACTACAACTTCAGTTGTTTGTATGGTAACCTGCAAATTGTGGTATTGTTACATGGGCAAGACCCTGAGTAAGTTTAAAATCGGAGTGGGGGAACACCTCAGGGACCTACAGATAAGGCCAGCAGTGTGTTGCTTTGTGCAAGGTGGCTGATTGGCAGATCCAGTCACAGGGGAGGCATCAAGCAATGAAAAGAAGACAAGGACAATTCCAGATTCACTTGACTGAACATGCAGAAACATTTCATAAGGGGTGTTAGTCTGATGCTGTTTACTATAACTTATGATTTTGATGAATTTTAGTACCTGTGCTGTAAGTAAAATAAATATCACCCTTTTCGCCTTTTCCAGCCAAGTCTAACCTTCAAAATGATTCTACCTGTACACCTAGTATTTTTACTTTGCAGTGTTCAAGGGGTTTGAATATTAAAGGGAAAAATGGATAATAAGCTAAACTACTTAACCCCTGTCGGAAAAAAAAGTGACTTAGTCAGATCCTCTGAGAAAATTAAATTAATCTTGCAATACTCAGTAAAGCAGCTGGAAGATTTATGAGCCTAACTTGCAAGTCCAGACATTTATTAACCTATTTTATCCTGAGATAGGCTAAATAGGGCTGTAGTCACAGCCATCACCTGCATCAGCGTAAGAAAGATCCGGTTCATTCTGTTTAAGAGTTATCATATATGTTACAATTTACAGCTGTACAAACTGCAACTGTCTCCTTAACTCTGATCTTTCATCTTCTGATACATGCAGTTGCTGTGAACAGAGCTGTATTTAGTCTGTTATCTCAGAATAAAATAAATAACTGAAAGATAGGTACGTTTCTGGACTGGTGACTTGGGTCCATACATCTGCCAGTTGTTCTACTGAACTTTCAGTGGATCCCACTAAGTCATACTTTTTTTACTGAAAGAGGGTGTGTTGTTTTTAGTTTCTTGATTCCCTTTCCTTCAGTATTCCAGGTACCCAAAGCCCAACACTCACTAATGTGAAAAAATTTTTTTAGTCCCATGAAGTTACATTTGGTGCATGAATGATCTATTTTTGTATTCCAAAGCGCATCACTGAGATGTCTTATTTTCTTTGAAACTTTTTTACAATAAAAATTACTGGGTTCTGGCAGTCTGCCACCATGACTCAGAGTTGTACAGGACAGAAGCCAAACACCATGTTTGTTAATTATATGACCCCCCAACCCCAGCCTCATGCTCCCTCTACAAACTTGCCAAGCCCCACACCCTTTAGACTGTTTCACCGCCACCTGGCTAAATCAGTGTGTGTGTGTGTGTGTGTGTGTGTGTGTGTGTGTGTGGAGGGGGGTGGCTCATTCCAGCCCTTTACAGTTGTGTTTTCTGCTTAATTTCCACCTTGTGTTTCCCTTTAAGACTTGGCAGAAACATCTTCAAGCTGGCTCCTCCCATCCACCTGGATGGTAACTCCCTCAACTCCAACCCATGATGCCAGATCTTCCTTTCCGCTGAAAGAAGCAGGTTCCCTCCTTATAGCTCCCATATTGAGTAGGCCCTGATGCTTAAATCTACGGATTTACTTCCAAAACTTAAACTAAAACTCAAAAATTTGAGTTTCATCTTCAGCTAGATCTTTGCTCATGACCACGATGGAGGATAGATTCTCACCCTGATTTCACCAATGCCCATGTGGGCAGAAGATGCCATGTACCAATCCACATGCCACATGCGTCTACTGTCTGAGCCATGATCACGATCCACAGGCCTGCAACTTTTGTTAGTCCTTTTACCCAATGGTCCCGGAGGACTGCGCTACCTACCTGAAGTTGGGTAGTCTGGAGAAACGTTATCCACTGGTCAAATCAAAGGATACCCATTGTGTGGTCTCCACAGCTGTGGGGTTTGCTGAGCAGTTAGAGCAACTCAAGGCCTTCGAGGAAGAGGCGGTTCAGGCTGCAGCTGAATCCTCTTCTGCCTCAGCCTTTGTTCTGCTCCAGTTGGGCTCCACTTATTCAGCCTCCTTCAAGGAGCTGTGCCAGTCCCTCCTGACCAAGAGGCAGGTCCATACTGAATCGCACAGTTCCTGTTCACGCAAGAAGGAGTCCAAGAAGGATAAAGAGAAGACTCAGCGTTGACGATCCTGGGACCGGGACCATTCCTGCTCTCAGGAATCTTTGATTTTGACTTCGGTTTAAACTGCAGCCATGGCCACAGGCCTCATGGAAACCACGTCGGGTCAGTCAGTTGAGATGCTGGCCAACAATGTGGCTGAGACTTTTCTTGACCCTGTCAACCGGTTGTCATCTGAAGAGGCCGGCAAATTTCTTTTGAGGACCCCGGTCCTGCAAGTGACCACTGATGGGGTGGCCCGGCCAGCTGAGCCAGCCCCTCCAGTCACTAACCTAGACCAGGAGGAGCCACAGATCTCCCTGGCTCCCTCCGAGGCCCCCCCATCAGCACCACCGATGGTTGAGGTCAAGGTCTTCTACCTCTTCTGGGTTGAGCAGGTCCTGCTGACATTGGCGGTCTTGCTCTCAGCACCATGGGAAGTGGCGCTGCCACTATTCATCTTCGTCCCCCTCGAGAGTATCGTAGGAAGGGATCCCATTTGTTCGTCCCAAGCCAAGAGTCATACTAATGACCGTTGCCTCTCTCACAGGCTGGGGTGCCCATCTGGGGGAACACAGAGTCCATGGGCTCTGGACCTCTCAGGAATCCCGATGCCACATCAACCTGCTGGAGCTCCGAGCAGTCTGGCTGGTGTTGACTGCCTTTGCTCCATTTGTTCAGGGTCAAGTGGTCCAAGTCCAGATGGATGACACCACAACCATGTACTACCTCAACAAACAAGGGGGAATGCTCTCCCTGCCCCTGTGCAAGAAAGTGCTCCGCATTTGGACTCTCGTGCATAGCCTGGAAGTGGATCTCCTAGCCATCCATGGGGCACGAGCCTCCAATCGGCTGGCAGACACCCTCAGCTGGGTGGGTGAGGCATCCCACGAGTGGTTCCTCCACCCGGAGGTAGTTCACAGCCTATTCTCCCAGTGGGGCACCCTTCAGGTGGGCCTGTTTGCCTCCAGGGAGAACACTAAACTGAGGCTGTTTTGTGCCTGCCCCCCTCAGCAGGGAATGCTGCAGAGGGATGCCTTCTCAAGGCCTTGGATCCCAGGCTTCTTCTGTGCCTTTCTTCCACTTTCCTTGATCCACAAGTTGATACTTAAGGTCAGGAGGGACAAGACACAGGTGATCCTGGTGGCTCCGGACTGGCCCCGCCAGTGTTGGTCCCCCGATTTCCTCAGCCTTAACAACAAGCTTCCAAGGCATCTTCCCATACACCCTGGACCTGCTCTCCATCAGTCAGGGGAAGGTTCTGCACCCAGACCTTCAGTCCCTGCCCCTGACAGCCTGGTTCCTGAGCAGCTAGAGTTCCAGGCTTTGGGTCTCTCTGAAGACGTCCTCACTGTCATGGAGGCATCTAGAAAGGAATCAATAAGAAAATGCTATGACTTTAAATTGAAGAGATTCTCCATTTGGTGTCAGGGCAAGGGGTTGGACCTGTCGACTGGTTCAGTGGCTAGCATTTTTGAGTACCTGTGGTCTCTTCCCAAGAGGGACTTCAGTCGATGACCCTTAAGGTGCACCTGGCAGCCATCTCTGCTTACTGGGTGTGGGTTGGTCAGCAGCCAGTGGCACAGGAGAAGGTGGTCTGTCTGTTTTTCAAAGGCCTTGACCACACTTCCCCTCCGTTGCATGAACCACCACCACTGTGGGACTTGTTGCTGGTTTTGGCAAAGCTTATGGGCAAGCCATTCAAACTAATGCACAGGTGTGAGATGTCTCACCTGTCATGGAAGACTGCCTTCCTGGTGGCTATCACATCAGCCAGAAGGATCAGTGAACTCCTGGCACTTCAGGTGGAGTCTCCTTTCCTGGTCTTCCACAGGGACGTTGTCCTGCTCCCCAACCTGTAGTTCCTCCCGAAGGTTGTTTCAAAGTTTCACCTGAATCAGGTGATGACTCTTCTGGTGTTCTTCCTAAATCACACCTTGGAGGCCAAACACAGGCTCCATACTTTGGACGTGAGGTGAGCGCTCCCTTATTATAAAGAGCGTATGGCTGGAGTTCGGGGAGAGGTTCACCAGCTGTTTGTCACCTACGCTGAAGTCGCACCTGGCAGACCTGCAGCGAAGCAGATGACTGACAGGTGGATCACATCCTACATTGATCTCTGCTATAGGTTGGTGGGTAGGGAGCCTCCTGGAGGGCTAAGTGCTCATTCCACCTGCCATATCGCTGTGACAGTGGCTGCTTCTAGGGACGTTCCTATCTAGGAAATCTGCAGGGCTGCTATCTGGAAGTCAGCACACACCTTCATTTCCCATGATCACATTGACCTCGAGTCACACTGGTATGCTGGTCTTGGGGCCTTAGTTCTCCAATCTCTCTTCCCTAAGTAGGATGTGTGTGCCTTTCCTCCCTCCTCCTGGAGAACAGCTAGGAGTCTGCCAGAAAGTGTGGCTAGAACATCATGTCCACATCCCTAGAAACACAGGTTACTCACCTGTAACAGTTGTTCTAGGAGTGGTATATGGTATATTTTTTCTGCTGGTGATGCCTCTCCCTATACATCCCAGTATCCCCCCAGCCCTCCCTACCACCTTCTCACATTGCTTGCCAACCTTAAGGTCATCTGATATGATTACCCTCAGGTCCCTTTCCATTTTTTTTGTTGTTACTACCTCCCCCCATTGTGTAATCTTCCCCTGGGTTTTTGTTTCCCAGGTGCATTACTTTGCACTTCTTTGCATTGAATCCAAGCTGCCATACTTCTGACCATTCTCCAACATTAAGTCAAGTCCTCCTCATCCTTTCCACGCCCTTGTGTATCAACCCTGTTGCAGTTCTTGTGTCATCTGCAAAGAGGTATACTTTTTCCTTCCAGTCCCTCTGCAATGTCACTTATAAAGACATTAAAAATGACTGGACCAAGTATTGAACCTCATGTGCTCCCTACTGTAACCCCTCTTCTTCAGAGAGGGACCTATTTACAATTGCCTTCTGTGTCCTGTTGTTCAGCCAATGTTTTACTCCAGGCTACCACCCTGGGACCCACCCAAGGCTGGTTAATTTGACTGCTAATCTTTTGTGTGGACTGTGTCAAATACCTTGTTAAAGTTCAGGTAGCCACACCACAGCAACCTCCCCGTCTACTACTTTGCTCACCCAGTCAAAGAAATCCACTAGATTCATCTGACATGACCTTCCTGCTGTGAACCCATGCTGCCTGGGTCCCAGCCCACTGGCCTCTAGGTACTCAACAGTTCTTTCCTTTAGAAGTGATTCCTTCACTTTCCCTACCACAGAGGTCAAACTGACAGGTCTGTAGTTTCCTGCCTCTGTCTTGCTCCCACTTTTGTGAAAGGAAATCACATCAGCCTTCTTCCAGACCTCAGGTACCACGCCATCCTCCCATGATTTGTTAAAAAGGGTAGTCAGTGGTGTCACAAGTTCTCTGCTTAATTCTTTTAGAATTCTGGGATGAATTCCATCTGGCCCCCTTGCTTTGTCCACCTTCAGTTTTAGGAGTTCTTTCAGAACCCTTTCTTCTGTGAAAGGACTGGGATAGACCCCCCCCCCTCCAAAGTGCTTCTGTTAATTGGATTAGGCACTTCCCACTTTCTTTGTGAATACTGAACAGAAGTATTCATTCAGTCTCCTGCTTTTTTCACTGTCACCTCTGCCCACCCGCCATCCATTCTATTCAGCCTCACTATCCTCCCTTTGTCTTTCTCACTCCTGATATACCTATAAAAGGTTTTATCCCCTTCTTAACTGAGTTGGCTATCTTTTCCTCAGTTTGTGCCTTTGCTATTCTGACTACCTCTCTGCTTCCTTCTGCCTTAACTGGTACAGTTCTCTGTCCTGCTCCTTCTGTGTTTCCTTATACTTCCTAAATGCTATCTTTTTCCCTAACCTTCACCGCCACTTCTTTTTGAGAACCATAGTGGCTTTTTCTTTCATTTTGATTTGTTTATTTGCTTCACACAAAGGCTTGTTGCCTCTGTGATGGCAGTTTTGATATTTCCCCCATTGTTGCTCCACCCCTCCTTCTAGCCTGTTTGCTACTGCTTTCTAAGGCACTCTCCCATCTTGCCAAAGTTAGCTCTCCTGAAGTCCAGAAGCTTCACTTTTGTATGGCTTGGCTCTGTAACTGAGTTTATCGTGAACCACACTGTTTGGTGGTCACTTGTTCCCAAATGGCTACCCACTTCTAGATCTGAGATCCCTCACTGTTCCATTTGAGAGTATGAGGTCAAGATTGCTCCCCTCATGAGTAGGTTCCAAACTAGCCGCCTGAGGCAGCGCCACCTGAAGGGCATCAAGAATGGTCCTGCTTTTGGATGTGGCTGCAGCAGAGGTGCTCCAGTTAACATCCGGCATATTAAGGTTCCCCATCAACAGATCTCCTTCTCTGCCATCCTAAGTATGCCTCTATCATACCTTGTCCATTCCTCCCCTGACATGGGGGTCTGTATACAACCCCTGTGCGGATTGTGGTGCCATTTCCAGTCTCTAAGGTGACCCACAGTGCCTCCTCTCCTCCCTGTTTACACTTTTGTTCAGTTGCTTTTATCCCTTCCCTTACATAGAGAGCTACTCCCCACCCCCCGCCCTCCCTGTCTCTCCTGTAGGTTGTGTACCCTGGTATGTTAAATCCCAGTCATGGTTCTTGTGTACCATGTTTCTGTGACTGCTACAATATCCAGGCATCCCTCTTCCATCAAGGTCACCAGTTCAGGGAGCTTGTTGCCCAGACTATGGGCATTGGTACTCATTACCCTCCATTTCTTGATGGCCTTACCCCTTTTTGCCCCATCCCTGTGTAACCCCTAGATGGCGCTATCCCAGGGGCTACTACCCCTGCCTGATTTGCCACTAACAGGTTGAGAGGCCTGGATCCAATGGCGGGTGCCTCCACCCAGAGGTCAGGGTTTGCAATAGTTAAACTTACTTGGTCACAGCCCTCTGTCTGGGACACTGCAACCCCCCTTTCTTCCCACTAGTGGCCCACACAATATATCAGAATTACCTTCACAGTATACACTTACCCCTAGGGCTGGTTCCAGGCACTGGGACCTCCTGTAAAACAAGATACAGTGCAACAATCACAGTACAATACTTAACATAGACAAATACCTCAGGTAGTAAAACTTTGCTGAAACAAGCAGCTCGGATTTATTTAGGGGAATATAACAAGGACAGGGGAAATCAGGTTAATTAGCTTATCACTTACTCATCTACTTATGGCTCTGTGCATTAGGCCTATCCCTACCAGTTACTGTCCCTGGGTACCCAAGCCCTAGTGGCTAGTCCAACCGTGGCAGCTGGTAGGGGCCCTTCCCACAGAGAAAGAAAAATTAGTTTAAGCAGTCAGCAGTACAGTGATTCCATTTGGATTCAATGTGGCAATTCAACAGGGAGCTACCCTGAATTAGTACTCACGACCTCCAAACAAGATAGGGTCCTTCAATGTCAGCAGGGCTACTCTTGAGCTCCACGAGACCCTCACACATTTATATGGCAAACTGCAACAGGCAAAAGTCCTTAATGGCAGCAGGATTCACTTGAGCTAACCAAGCCTTTTCACCATTTATATGGTAAAACAGAAAGTACTATACCAGGCAGGCTGCTTCTCTATCCCGATCGCAATTACTGCACAATACCTGGGAGAACACACAGCAGATTCATTCCTGACAGACCGAATGCAATTCCAGCAATTTCTCCAGTCTTCTACAGGGTGAGCCTGGTTTCTCTTCTTGGGATATCCTTGATTTCTCTTCACAGGACTGCTTCAGTCCTAACAAGCAGTTACACGTTGCAGACCGGAACTTGGGTCTTACACGCGTTTCCGACTAAAACTGCACACTGAAAAGCACAGGGCTCCTTCCTTCTTCACTGCCAGAGCTCAACTGAAACTCCAACAGACAAAATCGGCACTTCCTTTGAGTTCCTCCCAGTTCTTGACTGAATTGGCTGTCACACAATAGACTGCTCCTGTTGGTCCAAAAAGGCGCCGAAGTCTAAACTACATCTCCCAGTGTCACTGCCCATACAATCCTCTTGTGGCTGGCTCAGATTATGAGTCCAAGTTCTGATTCGTCCAAGGCACCATTTTAGAGCTAGTTTACCCCACACTGATTGGTCCAGTTCAGCAGTTCAAAACCAGAATGGGGAACTAGGCAGACACAGTTCTGACTGCAAAGAAAGCAGGTTAGACAAACTGTAATTTCATTATTACTCTAAATGGTTTCTGGCAAACAGTTACTTTTTCAGATAGGTTCCTTTGCACTCCTAGTGACTGCAAAAATGGAGTGAATTGGCAGCAGCTCGAGTGGTACCAATCAAAGAAACACACAGTTCCCTACAAAATAATTATGTCTGCAAGCAGACAGCTCTTGAAGAGACAGTACCAGAGGTTCTAAAATATTCACTGATAAATGGCTTAAACGCCAAACACCATTCAGGCTTGAGCATTCAAGCAAGCTCCTGGAAGTCTTTTGGGAACCCCCATTTGCAGGGGTTACACCCTTCCTGGTTGGAAAGCTTGACGTCCAGCACAAGTACTCCATAAGTTTCAACTGCAACCATATACATTTGCATTAGGCTCGCATACGTAATCATCAGTCAATATATCATTTTACCAAGAACACATTTCGAAACATTGCAGTACGTCACTCTTACACAGTATTACATACACATTGTACCATAACTCAGTTATTGCCTCTTGACATGAAACCTGAAGAGAGGGGCCCTTCCTATCAGTTACCTTGGGGCTGGATGGGGCAAGGGCACCATACTTAGAGGGCAACACAAGTAACTTGGAGTTAGCTAACGGGACGCTCAGTTTGGGCAATGAGCCGTGGGACATACACTCCTTTATGGAGCAACATTGAGAGGCAGATCCACTGGTCGCCCAGGAATCATAACTGAGGTGCACCACAGGCTTTACAGCTCAACCAGTCTTTCTAGGGGAACTGTTACAGTCTCTGCACCTGAGCCCACTTTTCAGCATTGTCCTCACTTGTCAGGGAGTCTCCATGGGGTAGAGAGGCTAAAACTTGGGGCACTTTCAGCTCCAGGAGTTACAGTTCTGAGTCCACAACATTTGGCTCGCATGGAGAGCTTTCGGACACTGGCAGTGGACTGTCAGGGCACTCAAAATACTTTTCTTGTTCTGGTGTATCACCAGTCTGACCCAATCCATCATTTTCTCCCTGAAAGCTCAAACAGTTCAACCATGCACAATGATTCCATTTCATCTGATCTGATGCTTTGCACTCTACTCTCTGGGAGCATTGCCCAGGGACGTAGTCAGGGGCTTTGGACAGTCCAGAAGGCCCAGTCATCTCCAGTATTGACTAGGGATTGCCCCAAACAATTGACTCAGTTGTAAGAAGGATAGTATTCAAAGTCACTCTCACTTTCTTCCGATATGGACTGACAGTCATGCTCAACTGGGACTTGTGGAGGGAACACTTTAACTTGGCTTCTGTAGGTGCAGACTTTCTTGATCTTTTCTTAGCAGCAGCTCTAGTCACTGGTCCAGAGGGCATCTTCTAGGGCTCAGACTCAATTAAGATTTGTCCAATGGCAGTAAATGATTTCTATGCATTGTTTTTTACCTTTTGAATTATTCTCAGTGCCTTACTTTGTACACTGGCAGATCATCTAGTTTGCCCACTACAATGTGAGGGAGATGGTGCTATCTGTCAGCAATCTTGTGTTTGCTATGCAGTCCCAGATTTCTGTAAGCGTACCGATCTCCCTCCTGGAGTTCCTGTGCTTTCACCTTTTATCATACACCTTTCTTTGTTGGCCTGATTTCTTTTGGCAGCCATGGTTTGAGCCAGTTGGTACGCATGAGTTAGCTGGACCTTTAACTTTTGCACATACTGAATAGTTGTCAGCTTGAACCCCATTAGGAGAGACCCCAAACACACATCTACCGGTAGTCGAGCTTCTCTTCCAAACATCAGGCGGTAGGGGGAGAACCCAGTGGCATCACTTTGGTGCAGTTATAAGCATGTACCAGGGTGCTAATTTGTTGGCTCCATCTAGTTTGTCCTTTGGGTGCAGGGTGCCCTAGCATATCTAGCAAAGTGCGGTTGAAACGCTCAGGATGAGGGTCCCCTGGGGTGGTAAGGAGTGGTTCTGGACTTTCGCACTCCCCACAGAGAAAGCATCTTGATCAGACGACTCAAAGTCTCTCTCTTGATCAGAATGGATTCTTTGTTGAGTCCCATAGTGAACAAAAAGTTTTCACAAGTACTTTGGCCACAGTGGATGCTTTCTGGTCTTTGGTGGGGAAAGCTTGGGCATATCTCGTGAAATGGTCAGTGACCACCAACACATTACTGATATTTTTTGATCTGACTCAAACTCAGAAAATCAATACAGACCAGCTCCATGGGTGCACTGGTGGTGATGTTAACAAGGGGGGCAGCCCTCTGGGCAAAGCTTTCTCTGTAAGCAGCGACTCACAGTTCGAATGTGTTGCTCCAACATCAGCCCCATCTTAGGCCAATAGAATCTGGATCTCACCAAGTCAAGTGTTCTGTCTCATACCAAGGTGCCCATGTGGTTGTGCAAGGACATCAGTACTGAGTCTCGAAGGCAGTGGGCAGCACTAGTTGTTGTTTGTCTACTTGTCCCCCTGTCTACTGTTTCTCTGTATAACAGTTTATTGATCAGTTTCAACTTAGGACCTACTTTGTATAATAGTGCAGTTCTCAAATCCGTGAGCGTAATTTGGACACATCTTTTCCTGCATAGAGGGCTTCTAAAGCTGCTTTGATCATGGGATCATGGGATTGAGTCGCCGAATACTGTCATTGTCCAGCTGAGGCAGCACCAAATGTCTATTGCAGAAAAGTGGCACAAGGCAGGTATGCAATTCTCAGAGGGTCCCAAGCAATCCACCATGCAGTCCACTCGTGCGGGACATTTGTTCCTCCCTGTCAAACTTTCCGCAGAGTGCTCAATGTCAGGTTCTGCTAATCGGACCCAATCATTCTGGGGAACAGGCCTCCGGAGAGCATCAGCATCTATGTGGTTCAGACCTGCTCGGTATCTCGAGTATAAGTCATATGTAGATACATGAAAGCCACCTATGATTGTGGCATCCAACTTAGCTGAGGTCTGCACATAGGTCAAAGGATTATTGTCAGTTTACTAGTATTTTAGCCCCACAAGTACTCATGGAATTGGTCAACAATAGCCCACTTCAAAGCTAGGAACTCTCAACTTATGTACAGGATAGTTCTTTTCGGATGGGGTCAGGCTTCTGGCAAAGGCCACTTGTCAGGCCATTCTCATGCTCTGGTACAACACAGCCTCCCAACCCTTGCAAGCTAGCATCAGTGTGCAGGACGTAAGGTTTTCTTGGATCGGCATAGGCCAGCACTGGAGCATGGGTAAGTTAATATGATCTCGTGAAAAGCAGTCTCACAATCAGGAGTCCAGCGGCCCCAAATACTTCACTGGATGAAAATCACTCTTTCAGTCTTGAGGATGCTGACTTTTGGTATTTTTGTGGGTTGGGGGATACCTTGAGTAAGGTTAAGTGAAGGGCGGATCACTCTTGAATAGTCCTTGATGAAACGCTCGATAATAACCACAGAATCCCAGGAATTTTGCAGTTCTTTAGATTTTTGGCTGTGGCCAGGTGGTCAAGGCTCAACTTTACTTGGATTGTCTCCTATTCCTCGGTGGATACTATGTGTCCCACATACTTTACTGATGTTTGAAAGAATTGACACTATCAATGGACAGTTTACGTCAAAGTCCTCCAGTCGGTCCAATACCCAAATAATCTGCTTTCATGTTCCTCCAGTGAGCTGCCAAACACAATAACATCATCTAGGTATACCAGGCACCTAGTAAGTTCATGTCCCCCACTGCACGCCCATCAATCGCTGAAAAGTGGTTGGGGCACCTGAAACCTTGAGGCATCCTCATGAATTCATAGAAGCTAGTTACAGATAAAGCCGCTCTTTTTTCACGGTCCTCTCAACATCGGGATCTGGTAGTACCCACCGCGAGATCCAGCACAGAGAACCACTTGCTCCATTTAGGCAGTCCAGCATCCTGAATGCGGGCATTGTACTGATCAGGATAGTCCGCGTTTAAGGTGCGATAATCCACACACATCCTTACTGTTCCATTCTTTTTCCTCACTACCACAATGGGGGAAGCATATGGGCTTTGGATTCTTGTATTACACCAGCAGCTAACATCTCTTGCAGATGCCGCCTCACATCATCTATGTCAGCAGGTGCCAGGCGCCGAGACCTCTCACAAAATGGTCTTTCGTCATGCAGCCGGATATTGTGCTCAGCTCCTGCACGCATCCTACATCCAACCTCTTTAAAGAAAACACCTGGTCTCTCTGGGCAAGCTTCTCACTGATCCTCACTTTCCATTCAGCTGGCAGCGGGGAGTCGCCAATCAAACAAGTCAGGCTGCTACTCTGTCATTCTTCCTTGAACTCTTGTTGCTGGGTAGCACTGCAGTGTTCGCACAATGCACATTAGCCAGGATGCAACCTCTATTTACTCGAATGTCTCTTTCAGACACATTATGAACTTGGACCATTACCTTCTGGTATGCAGCATGGGCTCTAGCGGCAAAATACTAGGCTAGACCAGCAGTCCCTCTCCGACAATTTTCCATCACCTGGTGCATCCAACATTAATATTTTATTCTTAGCATCCTTCTGATACGGACCTCTCCCTGTAGGTACTGGGCATTTGGTGCCAGAATCAGAGACTCAGGATCCTTCTTCCATACAATTACGACGGTTCCTCTGGTTCTATTTTTCAGCATCTCCACATGCCTCATCATGGTCTTCTTAATTACAAGCCAGAACTCTAAAGCTCTACTAGTCTTTGACCCTGTTTTTCATACCACAACTGTGCCAGCTTTCCGAACATATGAGCATTTGTTCCAATCAACAAAGGGACACCATCCTACAGATCCAGTGGGGGACACTAAGGCTAGGGTCTCTACTTGTTCGGCCACTCCAGCCACGGAGGTGGGGAAAGACAGCCAAATTAGATATACCTGGAATAGGGGTAGGCCTTCTCACTTAACCCCATACATGCAGTCCTTTCTAATGGTTGTAAGGGCACGGCTGACAAATGCTTCTGATACCAATCCTGGAACATAATTGTCACTTGGGAGCCACTGTCTAATACAGCTCTTGTAGACACTCCATTCACCTTTACAGTGGTCTCCATGGAGGACCCACTATTCTGGACCAGTCTGGAGAGGCGGTAGGGGGGCCTGGGCAACTGACCTTGCCACAAAGGATGTGAGTTAGCATTTTGGTGCCTCACTGGGATCATTTGTGCACCTCTTAACCACTGATTTGTTCTCCAAGCTCTCCTTGTAGCCTATATGCAACTTTGTCAGTGTCTTTTGGGACACGCATTCCCTTTTCATGTGCCCATCTTTCCCACAATTATAGCAAAACATACTTTCTGGAGTTTTAGCTGGCCGAGGTGCCACACTGGGAGCCAGGCGGGTATTACTAACTGGAAACCTGGGTGCCATCTCTGTCTGCAGCGTGATAAGCATTTGGAGACATCTCGTCAGTTTCTCCACTTCCATGGTCAAGGAATTGAGTTCGAGCTGTTATCAGCAGGAGATACATGGGTGGGTACCCCCACCCCATAACGAATGCAGTCGGATATAGGTCAGGGCCCGTACTTGCAGGCGTGGCCTTCATAAAGGACTGTTTTGAATTCGCGGATCTCTCTCTCAACAGTTAGCCCCATTGTGGCATATCTTTTTCCTTGTCAGAGCACTCATTTACTGCCAACCTCTGCCCCTGAACTTCACTTGATGGGTCACCCTCAGTCACTCGGTCGAGCCGCAGCTGTTGGTGCAGGTCCTCCCAAGGTCGCCTTTTTCAACTCCTCGAATTTCTCTCATTAACTCATCATAGGAGGGTGGGGATTCAGTCAATTTGCCAGGCGTAACTGAAGCAACAGCAGTTCTGAGAAGGGGCGAGACTTAAGGATCCTTTCCAGCCTGGTTCGGTCCAGTTCAGCCGGCTAACCCAAACTACCTTTCTGAGGCATTCTTGCAACAATTTTCCAGCCGAGATACATACACAGACAACAACTCCCCTTGGTACTGTTGTGCATCTCTTACTCTCCACCATAGGTCTTCATCAGAATCTGGGCTCCCCATACACATTCTCCAGGGCCTCAAGATAGGCCTGTGCAGTCACTCCAGAGTTTACTGGCCCATTTAGCACGGATGAAGGTAGCCAGGTGTGGGACCTCGGAGGCTTTCACTAACCTCTTTCACTTTTCAGGCCCGAGCATTGCCATTCTAGCACTTGGGGGCAACATAGTTCATCCAGGTCTCCCAGTCATCCTCCCTTGGGGGTGGGAGGGTGCCAGAGAAGATCCTCAACCTCGTAAGAGTCGTGACTAATGGCAGGTGCAGAAATAGGAGTTGCGTTGGTTCAGCCACCATTCACGGGTACTGAGCGGAGAGGGTGTTGGGGTGGAACACCCCAGGTAGGGCAATAGTTTCTTCAAGTCCTCCACAGTTTTCCCTTCCCCAGCAACCATTTAGCAAATTTCTCCTCAAAAGTTTCAGATAGTGGTGGGGGCTCATTCCCCCCCGGGTCTTTACTGTCCTTAGTTATCACTCTCCAAGCAGTGAGGGCTCCCTCTGGGGTAATGGTCTGTGGCACTTTGGAGCTATCTATGGGATCCTTAAACTCTACTAGGGCCAGAAAAGTGTGGGTGAGCAGATTAGCATGCCGACCCACCACCACAGGGTTTTGTAAACCTTCCACCTTGGAAAGTACTCCTGTACAATGTCGTATTTATGCCAGGGGATGTCCAGTATAAGCATAGCATTTTGGGGTCGATCTCCTCCCCAGTACACCACTCCACCAGCCGGTGCACAGCCACTTCTGTCGAGTACCCATTTTTTTTCTTGCTGAGTGGTTTAAGTAAATATGGCCACTAGAGGACACACAATCCCAGCGGTGAGCCTCCAAGATGTAACCCTAGATGGCGCTATCCCAGGGGCTACTGCCCCTGCCTGATTTGCCACTAACAGGTTGAGGGGCCTGGATCCAATGGCGGGTGCCTCCACCCAGAGGTCAGGGTTTGCAATAGTTAAACTTACTTGGTCACAGCCCTCTGTCTGGGTACTCGCAACCCCCTTTCTTCCCACTAGTGGCCCACACAATATATCAGAATTACCTTCACAGTATACACTTACCCCAGGGCTGGTTCAGGCACTGGGACCTCCTGTAAAATAAGATACAGTGCAACAATCACAGTACAATACTTTAACATGAGACAAATACTTCAGGCAGTATAACTTTGCTGAAACAAGCAGCTCGGATTTATTTAGGGGAATATAACAGGACAGGGGAAATCAGGTTAATTAGCTTATCACTTTACTCATCTACCTATGGCTCTGTGCACAGCCTATCCCTACCAGTTACTGTCCCTGGGTACCCAAGCCCTAGTGGCTAGTCCAAACCGTGGCAGCTGGTAGGGCCTTTCCCACAGAGAAAAGAAACATTAGTTTAAACAGTCAGCAGTACAGTGATTCCATTTGGATTCAATGTGGCAATTCAACAGGAGTGACCCTGAATTAGTACTCACGACCTCCAAACAAGATAGGGTCCTTCAATGTCAACAGGGCTACTCTTGAGCTCGAGACTCCTCACACATTTATATGGCAAACTGCAACAGGCAAAGTCCTTTAATGGCAGCAGGATTCACTTGAGCTAACCAAGCCTTTTCACACATTTATATGGTAAAACAGAAAGTACTATACCAGGCAGGCTGCTTCTCTATCCCGATCGCAATTACTGCACAATACCCGGGAGAACACACGCAGATTCAGTTCCTGACAGACCGAGTGCAATTCAGCAATTTCTCCAGTCTTCTACAGGGTGAGCCTGGTTTCTACTCTTCGGATATCCTTTGATTCTCTTCACAGGATGGATTCAGTCCTAACAAGCAGTTACACAAGCTGCAGACCGGAACTCTGGGCCTTACACACATTTCCCGACTAAAACTGCACACTGAAAAAGCACAGGGCACCTTCCTTCTTCACTGCCAGAGCTCAACTGAAACTCCAACAGACAAAACCGGGCACTTCCTTTGAGTTCCTTCCAGTTCTTGACTGAATTGGCTGTCACTCACAATAGACTGCTCCTGTTGGTCCAAAAAGGCGCCGAAGTCTAAACTACATCTCCCAGAGTCACTGCCCATACAATCCTCTTGTGGCTGGCTCAGATTATGAGTCCAAGTTCTGATTCGTCCAAGGCACCATTTTAGAGCTAGTTTACCCCACTTTGATTGGTCCAGTTCAGCAGTTCAAAACCAGAATGGGGAACTAGGCAGACACAGTTCTGACTGCAAAGAAAGCAGGTTAGACAAACTGTAATTTCATTATTACTCTAAATGGTTTCTGACAAACAGTTACTTCTTTCAGATAGGTTCCCTTTGCACTCCTAGTGACTGCAAAAATGGAGTGAATTGGCAGCAGCTCGAGTGGTACTCAATCAAAGAAACACACAGTCCCCCATACAAACTAATTATGTCTGCTAGCAGACGGCTCTTAAAGAGACAGTACCAGAGGTTCTAAAAACACTCACTGATAAATGGCTTAAACGCCAAACACCATTCAGGCTTGGAGCATTCAAGCAAGCTCCTGGAAGTTTTTTGGGAACCCCCATTTGCAGGGGGGTTACACCTGTCCTTATTGTGTTTGTCACTTTCTCCATTTACCCCCACACTTCTCCCTATTGACATCTCTATGTTAGTGTCTACCTCACTTAGTACCCTGATTTTTTGGGGGGGCTAGGATTTCCCTGCTCCTTTCCAGTGCCTCCCTCTTGGCTAGTTTAAATGCTTGCCAATGAAGTATTTAAACCTATCACCTAGTATTCTGGTTCCCCTCCTGGACAGATGCAGACCATCACGCCAGTATAGGCCTGCATCCCTCCAGGTGGACCCCCAGTCTCCAATGAAGCCAAATCCCTGAGCTCTGCACCATTTTTTCAACCACTGATTGAATCCCATGGTGTGGAGCACCCTAACCTCATTCAGTGCCATAGACAGGCAGCACCTCTGAGAAGGTTACCGTGTGTGCTGTTGTCTAGGCCCCTCCCCATCTCCACAAACACTTCTTGCACTGCTCTGATCCCTTTCTTAGCCAGGTCATTTGTCCCTAGGTGGACAATGACATCCAGCTCCCTCCCTTGTGCAGCGCTGCTCCTGTGATCCTGAGTTCGCTCCCTGTCCTCCAAGCCATGGTGCCAGGCAGGCTGCCCTCCCTCTCCCCTTCCTCCCCCAGTTCTACCTTCCTAACAGTGGAGTCCCCCACCAGGAGTTGTTTCCTTTCCCTGTTGGGTCCCATGCCACTGTTCTGTGGGTCTCCTTTGTAGAGGTTCTCAGCATCCCCATTGGTCTCCATTGTGGGTGCCTCCATAGAGGAACCACACTTTTCCAGAATGGCATAGAAATTGTGGAGAGGTACAGCTGGAGGGATGCACCTCTGTTCCACCACCCTCACCCTCCCTGAGCCCACTGTGGTCCAACCACTCCTCTTTCTTGGCAACTCTGAGGCAACGGCAGTGACCCTGGTGGTCCCTGGGTGGGAAAGGAGGTCCCACAAATCCTGGCCAACTCAGCCTGGAGATGAACAACCTTCTCTCTCAGCCCAGAGAGGTGCCTGCAGATGGGACAACACTGTACCCTCCAGAAAGTCTCCCGGAAGACTGCTGCTCCACAGCCACTGCACTGTACCACTCCCATCATGTCTTTTTGCTGGCCCCCTAACTGTTGTGTGGAATACTTACTCTTTCCTCTGTTTGTTTATTTTCTTTTTTTTTCTTTCTTCCCCAACTTACTTACTGCCTCTGTGCCCTTTTAGCTCCTGATCTTCCTGTTCTGAGACAAGAAGTTCCTATATTTCTCAGTAGTCTCCTTACTTGCTCAGAGTCAGACCTCCAGCAGCTGGGGGGGGGGGCACAGAGCTACTCTTGCCCTTCAAGGATGGTGAATCTTTGGTGGCTCTGTGATCACTCACTTTCTGCTCCCAAACAGGAAGTTCCTGTTGTCAGTTAAATCCTGTGCCTATAAAAGTAGAACTGGATTAGGGTGGTGGGGTGGAGAGGAGGGAAATATAGTCCTAGTAGAGAAGTTTTAGTAATACCAGTAGCTCCTTCCTCCTGGTGTTCTGTCTGTTCTGTAGCAGAAGCTATCTAGGGTAGTGCTTAAATCTGGTTTTAACCTGGCTCCTTCTAGCTAAGCCACTCCCCCTACTTTGCAAATCTTTCTACACTTTGTTAATTTCACAGATAACAATTCCCTTCTGACACCGGTGACAAGCACCTAGATAAGTACACAGATAACACAGAAAACAGATAACAATTTACTTCAACTACCTCTGACAAACACACTAACTTTTTTTTACACTAAATTGAAGGTCCCAGTACAAGAGTTCTAGTTCTTAGTCCCAGTAGAGAAGTTTTAGTCATACCAGTAGCTTCTTCCTCCTGGTGTTCTGTCTGTTCTCTGCTTCTAACTTTGCTGGAGCATTTAAACTTGCTGCCCCAGACTTGCCACACCCCCTACCAGAAGCTGCAGCCAATCACTATGCAGGTGGACCATGCAGACCTAATTGAGACCTTCAGCTTCAATGTCCATGTTCCACTCAGCCAGCCACCCCCCCCAAATAAAGCTGAAAGAGAAAAGAAAAAAAAACACAAAGCCAAACAAAGGAATTTAAAAGCAATGGACTAGAGAGGGCAGAGCAATGCTGGCCAGCTTGTTTGCTACCCCCTGCTACTAAACTTAGTATGCCATGGTTTACTTGGTGTATCAGTAGCTACATCCTTGCTCAGTGGCACTTGATCCCCCCACACCACCATCACCACCAAATTCTGTCCTACCTGATTTCTTTTCTTCCTTGTCCCAAACACCAGCAAAACCAAACTGTCCTGCTATACATCCCAATACATCCGAGGTATTCACTGTTCCTCCCACCAACCTCTCACAAACTATTTGGTTTAATTACAATCTGCTGACTTACTGATTTAATACTATTAATGATTCCTGTTTAAATTGATTTCAAAAGCCATTGTGCTACTCTGCATTTGTCACTCTTTATATAATTAACCAAACGTTACTGGTATGGCATTATGATGAGTAGTGTGTCTTCTGTTAATGCACAGATGTGGACTCTGCCAGTTTGGACAAAATTCTTATTTGTTTAATGTTGTCCTTATAACAATATAGAGGATTGTCTATGAGGAGTCATTCACAATAAGGATATTCTCGATTGAGAGGTCTCATTGGCAATGTTAGACCTTGAGAACAAAGCTCGAGAGGTCGTCCGTTGCCAATGAGACCTCAAGATTTGAGAAGATCCTTGTTTGTGAATGACTCCCCATAGACAATCTTTTATAGTGTATGGGGAGTCTATTCAATTAAAAACAGTGAATGGATGCCGAAAGTAACTGTAAAATTTTTAAAACAAACCTTACTTGGCTTCAGCATAGTGGCTCATTCTGGTGCTACTTGCTTCCTCTCTGCCGTGGCTGCTACATTGAGCATGTGCAAATGCATTTGGTCTTGTGCTGCACCAGTGATGTACTGAGTGCAGCACAACAAGATCGTGACACACTGAGTGCAGCACAACAAGGATATTCCAAGCATGGATTTCTATGCACAATAACGCTCCCCTATACACTATAAAAACAGCCATCAGGCTCTTCCAGAAAGAGGCTTTTCTTACTTTCTTCTTCAAAGTGTTAACTTTCTTCTTCAAAGTGGCAACATATGTGTTACATAAAAGTGGCATATACAGTACTGTTTATCGCTTCATACTATGATATGATATTTTAACCCCACGTAGGCATAATGTGTTTATGATATGTTTGAGTGTATCTATGTAAAATGTCATTAGGATTTCAGTTTAAAATATGGAAATTTGATATATAGCTTGGAAGATGAACTCCAAACCTACATGCCTTTTAGGGATTGGTGAACCGGTTCAACAAAAATCCAAACCTACCCGAACAAGCTGAAATGTTCGGAAACAAACAGCTTCAGAACATTATCGACTGTTTGGATTGGTTCGGAATAGACCCCACCCCTAATTTCCCTTGTCCCTGGTGTCTAGCAGACCCACTTCCCTATCCCTGATGAATCCCCTGGAAGTAAAAAGAAAAAAAACAGTCACAAAGCTTCCTGTTAAACATGTGGACCAGGCCTCCTCTCCCTATCCCTGATCCCTTTTGATTAAATTAAATAAGTAAGTGTCCTCATATCAATTAGTATTCTTCCCTGGTGTCTAGTGGACCCCCACCTCCACTCTGGCAGGTACTGCTCCCACCCCAACCCCAAGTGGGCAACCGGCAAAGCCCTTCTTCTCCACGATGGCCAGCTGCCCACCCAGCTGAGTTGATAATAAATGGGTACATACTTCTACAAGCATGCACTCATTCATAGCCAGCTCCCGCTCATTCCCTGAGGTCCTCTTGGGTGCATCAGAGACCTAAACAGCCCTCTGCTCATCTCTGCTACACCCAAGAGGACCTCAGAGATTGACTGGAGCTGTCTGCCTGTCAATGAATGAGTGTGTGCTTGGAGATAGGGAGGGGGTCCACTAGACACCAGGGAAAAGTGGTAAACACAAAACCTAAAAGATGCATATTATTCTAAAAGGTTCGGATAAGGATGAAATAAGCAACCAAACCTTTTTTCCTCATCTGAGCCTTTTAGAACCTCTGAATCTTTTGAGGTTCACCCATCCCTAATGCCTTTGCCAATCAATATACTGTATATTGAATAATACATGGGGTGGTGTGTTTAATGAGATTTTATACACACCAAGGTGTTGAATGCCACATAAACCCCAAGAGCAAAGCTTGAGGGGTTTATTTAAGCATCCAACACTGAAGGTGTGTGTAAAATCTTGAGTTAAACACAGCACCGCATGTTTTATTTTATATAATTGCTGGGGAGCATTTTTTCACCACAGCAATTGTATAAAATAAAGCACACTCTTATGTAGCCAGTTCAGTCAGATTTCAGCGGTCAGACTGAAGCAGCTAGTAAACTTCCTTTTTCAGTTTGTTTTCTGTCCTTTTCTTTTAAACCATAATCATGATAGCTGCCATAAAGAGTGATGATTGTGGACATCAGACCGCCAAAGAGCTGAGTTAATTTAAAAAAAAAATAGATACCGCTTAGAGCGAGTGGCGGCAAAGCAGTGAGGAAGGGAAAAGCAGCCACTGGCTCATGTGTGAAACAAGGGAAACCTGGCATGTGTTTGCTGTTATAACCCACAGGTTATAACAACAAATTATAACTGGGTTTCCATATGGGAGAAAACAATTCCTGGTTATTACAACACATATTAATAATTGACAAAAGTGAGAGAACATCCCAATTGTGCAATTAATACATAAAAGCATAAAGCACACTTTGTTAGTAAAACAGGTATGAACATGTGTACTAACACTGCTACAAACAAAGAAAATGAACCCCTTAAAGTTTGCAGGTGTCTTTAAGACATAGATTCCAATACTTTTTAATTGCATATACATTTAATTAGTCTGTATATTATTCGGTTTTCAGGAAGGTTAAAAGGTATCAACCATCTTAGTGGTGTTTTGTTTTCTAGGACTTTACCTGAATATGTTGACAACTGCTGTGCTATGCTGTTATATGATTTTCAATTGTCAATTATTAAAATAGTGGCCCAGATATTCAAAAGAGTTGAGCCATGCGCAATAGGGTTGCGCCTGCGCAAGTCCGAAATTGCGTCATTCTGTGATATTCAGCAGGAGGCAGTTGCGCCCCCGAAATCATGCTGAGCAACAGCGCAATGATAATGAAGGCATGCTCAACCAAAGGGGGAGGAACCATGCATAAATGGCGCAGTGTGATATTCAAAGACTTGTGCAATGCGCAATAGTGGAGCAAACGGAAGTTGTGCCATAGCGGAAATGAGCCAAAATAAAAAGGAGCAAGGAAGAGGCGCAATAATGCTACAGGGAAGCCACATGTGTCAGAGGCAGAGGCAGACAGACAGGGCAGGAGGCACAAACAGAGCAGGCCAGGGAGAGGTCACACTGAACAGCCAGGCACAGGGAAGGTGTGGGGAGCCACACAGCACAGAGGCCAGCACAGGCAGGTATACCCGGTGCAGGGGAGGTAGCAGCCAGGACAGCGGGGGAAATACAGTAACAGCTGCCGGGGCCGGGGTGAACACAAGCCAGGGACATGGCCAGTGCCACCTTCCACATGGAGGCCGTAATGAGGGAGGTGAGAAGGCGGGCATCAGGTGGGCGTGGCCGTGGAAGGGCCCGTCGGCAGTATGCCCCCAACAGTCAGTACCGAGCCCGCACCAGCTTTGAGCTGTACATTGATACTGAGATTATGGGCCAGTACCGCCTGAACAGGGCAATTCTGAGGCAGCTCTGTGAGCTGTGCAGTGATGTGATGTAGGCACCCACACGACGGAGCCATGCCCTGTCAGTGGAGACCAAGGTAACAGCCTGCATGTGCTTGCTCACCACGGGTACCTTCCAGAGACCAACTGGGGACACCACAGGCATAACCCAGTCAGCCACGTCATGCCACCTCACCCAATTCCTCAGCACACTGCTGCCACATGCTGAGGAGTACATCCATTTCCCCAGCACAGCGGTGGAGCGCACAGCAAACATACAGGAGTTCCACAGGGTAGCATGTATGCCTGGTGTGCTAGGGGCAATAGACTGTACCCATGTGGCCATCCGCACGCCACCTGGCCCCGAGGGGGCCGCATACATAAATTGCAAGGGCTATGCCAGCATCAACTGCCAGGTGGTGTGCGATGCCAGGGGGTGCAATATCAATGTCTGTGCCACGCACCCTGGGAGAGCACATGATTCTTTCATCTGGCACCAGTCAGCACTGTGCCACAGATTCGAGAGTGGGGACATCCCCACTGGCCACCTACTGGGTGAGTATGCAAACCACATGGACAATCATAGGGCCTGGGGGGCATGGCCAGAGGTGGCATGGGTAGTAGCCTACATGGCCTGGGGCAGGGCGATGCTGATCACCAAACTAACCTCCACCCTCTACACACAGGTGACAGTGGATACCCACTCCATCCCTGGCTGCTCACACCCTACCGGCGACCCGTGACCCCATCGCAGCAACGCTACAATGAGGCACATGCCACCACACATAATGTCATCGAGCTGGTGTTCGGGATGCTGAAGGCACATTTCTGTTGCCTGGACACCTCCGGCGGTGCCCTACAGTACAGCCCCTCAAAGGCCTGCGGGATATTCCTGGCCTGTTGCATCCTGCACAACATGGCCAACGAATGTGGGATAGCCGTACAGGTCAAAGAGGGGGACAGTGATGGGGACGATGGGGATGCCGTGACGATGGTGATGAGCAGCCCTCCCTTGGCCGACGGGACCCCCGACTGCTCCGGCTGGCACAGCTGCATGGGGACACCATCAAGGAGGAGCACTTCAGCCAACCCAGGTAAGTCAAGGGGCCATGCGCAACCACCAGTGGCTAAGGCACAACCCACAAACATGCAGGGACACACACTGGGGGTGCATGCCGTCAAGGGAAGTGGCAGGGCAGAGGCACACACACAGCCAGGGATGGGTGAGGATTAACATGCCACGCTGAAGGACACACACACACACACAGTGCAACAAACGTGCACAGAGGGCAGAAGGCACACCGACCCAGAATGCACACCCTAGCAACACACAAGTCCACAGGCCACCACGCCCACTGCCTGTCCATGTGCATGTGTCAGATGCTGAGCACCATTGCACATTGGTGTACAGCGCAATGCAGGCATCATCATGCACATGCAACTGTGGACAGCAGCCGGGAGGGTGTGCAGGTGGACTGTGTGTCCGTGTGCAGGGCCAGGTACCCAACCGTGCACTGCCCACTGACACACACAATGCACACAGGGCAGCACCAGACAGTAGCCATGCTGGGAGACAGGTCAGTCCCGTGACACAGTGCCATGGCTACCATGGATGCATGGGCGGCCCCGCCGAGACCCGCCAGCACTGGCAGGCTGATCACTGGCCTCATGGGGTGGCACCAATGGTCCCCCAGGGGTTCCACTGCATGAACACGACCGTGTCCATGCAGGGGTCTGCAGCACACCGAACCTGTCTGCACCAGGAGTGCTCAGGATGCCCACAGCTGAACCCGGCGTTGACAGGGTGGGAGTCACATGACACCGGGAATGGGGGCTGGAAAGTGCACTGCATGGTGTCTGCGATGCATTGGCACCTGACTGTGTGCCCATTGTGGCCTTGACAGCAATGAATGCCTGTGCATGCCTGTCAATGGCAGCGGTCACATCCTCCCGCAAACGGTCCATCCGTGCCAGGATCTGTTCGGTGTCCCTACTGCGATGCTCCTCTGCCCGCTCCAGAGCCACACACAGTGCATCCATGGACGTTGCAAGCCACATCTGCTGCTGGACCGATGCTCGCAGTAGGCGGGTGTGCTCATTCAAGAGGTCATCAGCCTCCTCGGCATCCTGTCCCTCAGGGTGTGCAAGGGCCTGATGTTCAGCACCCCTTGAGCGTGGGTGCTGCACACCAGGACCAGGTCTGGGCATGTCCACAGGTGGTGCACAGATGCCACCACTGAACCCCCTTACCCCCAAGCCCAGTGGGCGACTGCTGATGCTGCCCCTCCGGCTGCCGCACCCCAGGGCTCAGTGGTGCCACTGCAGTGGCCGCAACAGTCCCACTGTCCTGAACAGACACCAGTGCTGCCCCACTGGTGCTGACAGGCACAGCCTGGGACTGTGCTGACATGCAGACCTCCATAGCGGCACCACCCACAGCCATGGGCGCGCATTGCCCTGCTGTGTGTCCATCCTGTGGCACAGACACGTCACTGTCCATGACGGTCATGTCATCATCACTGGTGCCGGACTCTGCCCCAGCCACAGCCACAGCGTGCTGGCATCCATGGATGCCAGCATGCTGGAACACAGGCAGGGCTTCCTCCACACCTGTCACAATGACATCAGTGTGGACAGCTAGGCAGCCCCACTGTCGCAATGATCCCCATATACCTGTGGAGGTGGATGGTCCCACCTCCGACTCCATCCGACTGTCCACAGTGGACAGGCCCACCACCGCTGACCCATGCAGATGCTCAGGATCTGTAAGGGAAAGCAAAGTCGCGTTACTGCGTGTGACCTACCCTGCCCCCCCATAGACAGACCATGACTTACCATGCAGTGATGGGCCACCACCCGTCTAGAAGCCACCACCCAGAACACCCTCAATGGCACTTCGCTGCATGCTTCCAGCAAGCCTGTCCTCCACTGGGGTAAGCTGTACCACCTCCAGCTGTCCCCCACCTGTTGCAGCACATGCTGCCCTGAAGGCAGCCACCTTCTCCTTTACCCTCCTCCTGTTCATGCCCATCTTCTTCTTACACTCCTGCACGGAGTGCTGGTGGCTGCCATGCAGGTTCATGGCACGTGCCACCTCCTCCCATGCAGCAGCACAGGCCTGAGGGGTGCCTCGCCATCCACTGAGCAGTTGCTTCTGATCCAGGTAGGCCTCGAACAGGGCCTCGGTTTCGGCCTTTGTAAAATTCGGCCTCCTTCTCCTCCTCCTCCCACCATTGTGTTCCTCCTCTCCAACAACATGCTCGGTCATTATGTAGCCTATAAGAATGGCAGTTGTTACCTGTGGCTGTGCAGTCCCATGCATGTCCCTGAATCCACAGTCCACACTCCCAAACAGCATGCAACTCACCAATAAACTGCAGTAACTGACTATGGCCACTGCAGCACATTGTCGCACCTTTATAGCGCAATCCATGCAAATGAGGCGAGGAGCAACTTTAAGTAGATGCAAATTGCAGTGCTGCACCATTGAATGCCTGATTAGATGATTTGCATATGACGGCTGAATACCACGCTGTTGTGCTTTGCGCAATTGTGTTAAACGTGCTGAGCCAATGGCGCAGTTCTGTGGCATGCGTATTACACCTCACTGCGCATGCCCGGGTTGCTGATGCAGGTGTCTGCCATGCTGATGACGTGCTGTGCATGGTAGGCAATGCAGGGCATGGCCACCATTGTGCCAGTGGTGCTATAGCAATGGTCACTACATGGCGCTGTGGCACTGGGCCATCATAGGTGCAATGGCCCAACTGCCCAGTAGTCTGCTATGGCGCTAGCACACAGGCAGCCAATCATGCTACACAGATTGTCATCCGATGGCACTATGCATGGCCTTGCGCCAGAGACCCTTGACCCTGTGCCTGACCTTTGGCCCCTTGGCGCCATTCGTCAGGCATAGGTGCACCTCTATCACACTGTTCGGTAACAGCATGATAGGGAATGGCAGCGCTGTACTGTGCAGCATCTGCACATGGAGAGCCACACTGCAGAGCACCATATTGCCTACTATAGCTGCTAGAATGGCGCGGAGATGGGCAGCACAATGGACGGCCATTGAGCTGGCCAATCTGGTGGCCATTGTTGAGCCACACCATGGGCCTCTCTTCAGGGAGGCCCCCCTGGACAGGGCCAGGACCCAGGTGTGGCAGGAGGTGGCCACTGCCCTGGAAGAGGCCACAGGACAGGGGCGTATTGTTGAGCAGTGCAGGCACCGCTATGGTGACCTGTGCAGGAGGGAGCCGGAGCTACTGGCCCGACTGCAGGCACGTGCCAGGAGGGGCACAGTGCCATGTCCAGGTAGGGGTTCTGTCAACACACTTTTATCGTCCATATGAGTCACAGTGTTGTATGTATCCAGCACATAGGGGAGGGACCGTATGGGGTTGGCCGTGGTGGTGTTCACAGGGTGTGGGGTGGGTGGGTCTGGCTGGGTGGGAGGGCACACACCTTGGGGCAGGGGGACTTTGCTTTGGGAATGTACTGATGTTCTTCTCTCCTTTTTTCCCCACAGGCCCGGACGAAATCCGCAGAGTGCGGGCAGAGCGGCGGAGGGGGGAGGACAACGCAGCCAGGTGGGCTAAGGGCTATCAACGCCCACTGACTGGCCTGATGAGGGTGAGTGCCATACATCCATGATTAGTATTGCATGCTGTGTGACAGGGTGGGCAGCGGGGCATGGCCACCATTCATCGACATCACTGCCATGCACGCCACTTGTTACAGTCAACATTGTCCAGTGGCAATGCATGTCTGGGTGTGCGTCACTGGTGGTCCATGTGTGCACCAGGTGCATGGCTGTGCCACTGCCTTTGCACCACATAGCCATGTCACCAAACAGCCACGGTGGTGCTGTGCATGACATGGCCGGGTGGTGTGTGCAGCGTTCCGCATGGCTGCATGCACCTGGGTGGGCAGGTCCAGTGGACGTGATCACTGCGGGTGGTCACACACCATCACAGTGGTATGTCCCATGGCCATATGCCATGCACAGTGAGCAGGCTGTATGGAGTTCTGCATTCACACCTATTGACTGTGCTCCCTTGTCCTAGGTACGCGCCATCTCTATGAAATTAGGGACACCTTACGGGAGCTCCTTCATCTGGCCTGCGAGTCCGTAGACATATTGAGGAGACTCGACACAACAGGGGTGCTGCAGAGGCACAGAGACAGGAGGTCCCAGAGCCAGGAACGGTGGTCAAGATGACAGTCCTTTGGTCCCTGACTTCCCCTACACCCCTGGACCCACCTTCACACCCCTCCTATCCCGTCCCATTTGTCCACCCCTTCCCCCTGCCCACCCCACCTTGTTTGTGTCCCCACCCAAGCTTGTATATAGTTTTTATTATTGTACATAGTTCATGTTTACATTTACAATAATTTGAATTTGTTATGAATACTGTGGTGGTCTCTGATTTGCAGCAGGCTATAGGTGCTCAGCTGCAGTGGTGTGCATGGCATCAGGGGTGGTGCAGTCATGGGTATGTGTGTGTGTGTCCGTGTGGAGGTGACTATGGTGTGGGGGGTAGATATCATTCAGTGTCTGTGTTGTGTGTGTTGTTCCCTGTGCACTGGATGACTGTCTGAAGTGGTCCATGGCGCGTGCTCTGTGTCCATGGTGCACCCATCGGCCCGTCCATGGCCTGTGCAGCCGACACACATGCCTGTCTGTGACCTGCATGGTTCACTGGCATGTCAGTGGTGGCATTCCCTGCAGGGCAGACACTGTACCCGTCACTTTGCTGGGTTTCCCATGTCACTGGTGTGGTGCATACCTGGCTCGGGTGGCACTGTGGGCAATACGGTCATTGTCCCACCTCCATGCTGTGGCTTGCGTGTGTTGCAGGGGATGTGCCCCACTGTCTGTGGCTTGTGCTCGGGTGACTACTGGTGGTGTACTGGTCCACGGTGCCTGCGCAGGGTGGCTGGCACTCCAGTGCCATGGTGGACTGTGGGTTGTGTGTACAAGGCTTACATGGGCCCACAATGGGGGCTTGGTTGCCCCACTACTGTGTCCCTGTGTTGTTGTGCCCTTGGGTATTGGTGGGTGTCTGTCCATACCCTGTGTGACATCCGGTGTGGTGCATGCTTCCATGCACCACTGTGTGTGTGTGTGCTGACTTTTTGTGGCCAGTGGTGGGTCGGGGTGTGTCACTGGAATACTGTGCAGGGAGCTGTACTACTGGTGGTGGTGTCAAGGACACGATCGTCCCATGTGGGGTACCTCTTGTGCCAATGCATGGTCGGTCTCTCAGCAGTACCTCGGGGGAACTGTGTGTGGTGGCACTGTGTCTGCCGTTGTTGCATTGCCGTGTGCTGCAACCCACTGATGGGTGCTCATGGTGGGGCTGGCTTGCATAGTTCTGTGGTGCACAGGGTTGCATTGACACAGTGGGGGAGGTGGCATGCATGAGGTTTCCTGCAGTGGTGGTCACTGCTCATGGGGGGGTGTCTGGGGGTCACGATGCAGGGTGTGCTGTGCACTGGGGATGGTCTGGCACAGGGTGGTTAGCCCTCCTTGTGTGCCAGTTACAGCTTGCCGGTAGGTGTGATGGGGCACCATGGCCAGGGTGTAGGTTGGTTGCTTGTCTCCATGGGCCAGTGGTTATTCCAGCCCTTCCCCAGTTGTGCTGTGCTTGGGGTGTGGGGGGACAATGTCTGTTCTGCTGTGTGTGCCTGTGCCCATTTGTGGCATGGGTGGTGGGCCCCTACCTCCCTGATTGTGCAGTTACATTGCTCTGCAGCTGGGGGGCTCCCTGGCTGTGCTATGGCACCGCTGGACTGCTCATCTGAACATCCCTTGTTGCGCTATGGCGCATCAGATCTGCTCAGCTTCCCCTCCCTAGTTGCGTTATGGCGCAGGTGGTGCTATATTCAGTCGTCGGCTGTAGGCGCAATTTGGCCTGCTCCATTTTTGAATATCACATCTCTTGCGCATGGGCACAATAGACTTGCGCCTGCTCCTGCTATTGTGCACTTTTTGGGCGCAGTTTGAATATCTGGGCCAGTATCTGTAAATGATACGTTGAAAGCCTTGCCAGTGCCATTTATTTCTGCACTGAGAATAAAATAGGTTGTTAGGCTTGAATTGCTACAACGTCACATAGAAACAGAAACATTTTACTTGGACATAATAAAAAAAATATCCCTTAAATTGACTTTTGTGTATTGCTATATATGAATTACGATACGATTCCACTATCTCAAAGAGAAAAGAAATTCACAAGACAGCACATCAGTGCGACTTCATTTGTATCATCTGGAAACAGTTGTATGTTGTTTGTCTTAACTGATGATGGCTGTCTGTGATTGCTTGTATGGTCATGTCGTTTTTCTGCTTGGGAGGTGGGGAGTTAGGGTTGGAAACCCTAATGCCACATTTCCCTATTTTTGTGGCATTAAGTTACCCTAACTGGTGCATTAACAACGTTGTTTGTAAAGAATATATATATATATATATATATATATATATATAGCCTGGAGTTGTCAGACTTTTCCAGTTGCACAAACTTAGCACATGTTTCAGCAGCAGCTAAGTCCTTCTTTATATTAATTTATCCTCTGTCATTAACTAAACATAACAATTTCCCTAATAAAACATGCAAGCAAACATGATGACATTGATTGAAGCTTTGTTTTTTTTTTAGGATCAACATCCGGGATCAGGTTTCAGGATCTGCTGTCAGAAACACGATTGACTTTTGTGTTTCAGAATTAGACTTTAGGACTGGCTTCAGAACTCCTAGAATATCTTTTAATAAATAAATCCAGGAATATTTTGTAGAAACAGCTCATGCACAGGCTTCCAAAGGACTCTGGGGAAAAAAGTTTTCACTCTCCTAGTTTTTCTTTATTTTGTTGGGGTTTGTCCCAGTTTCCTGTTCCTGGATTTTCCTCCATTTTTGGTTTTAGCTTTGCTTCGTGATATTAGTCTTCAAGTTTCATTGTTTGCCTTGGGGTTGTCGGCCGTAATGCTCACCATTCCACCCCCACCCTGCAGTCAATGACAGGCATCGGGGTGTGCCTTGGGGTCTTTGGCCCTAAAGTTCACCTCATTCTCCTATACTGCACCCATCTCAGCTTATTTCCTTATGGAATGGGGTGGGCATTAGGGCTAAAGACCCCAAGGCACACTGCAAGGCCTGCAGGGTGGGGGTGGAATGATATGAGCATTAAGGCCGACAACTCAAAGAGACACCCCCAATGCCTGTCAGTGTCTGCAGGGTGGGGGTGGAATGGCATGAGCATTACGTCCGACGACCCAAAGGAACACCCCCAATGCTTGTCAGTCTTTGCAGGGTGGGGGTGGGGCATTAGGATTTGGAAACCCTAATGCCTCATTAAAGAAGTAAATCAGGGAGGGACGGTTGACATCACCCACCTTGATTTCAGCAAAGCCTTCGACAATGTCCAACACAGAAGGCTGAATAACAAGATGGATAGTCTGACCATGGGGCACAAGCTGATAAACTGAGTTAGAAACTGGCTGATGGACAAGAGGCAGAGGGTGGTGGTAATGTGATACAATCCTGGGAGAAGGGGGTGACCAGCAGGGTACCTCAGGGATCAGTGCTGGGACCAGTTCTGTTCAGTGTCTTCATTATAGCCATTGTGGAAAGGCTAAAAGGAAAGGTCTGTCTGCCTGTTTGCAGATGACATTGACATCTGTAACAGAGTGAAGTGAATACTCCAGAATGGATGGAGAAAACGAGCAGGGACATGGAGAGCCTTGAAAAATGGTCTGAGAAGTGACAACTGAGGTTCAATGCAAAGAAGCACAAATAATGTGTCTGAGTTGAGGGAAACCTGTGAAGAGTTACAGGATTGGGGGGGTGGAGATGCTGACGATCACCAAGGAAGAAAGGGACTTAGGATTTATCAGTTCTGATGACCTAAAGGTGTCAGAGCAGAGCACAAATGTTGCAAGGATGACCAGTGACATGCTGGGATGCATAGGCAGAGGTATCACAAGCAGAAGGTGTGAGGTGGTGATGCCATTGTATAATGCACTAGTGAGGCCTCACCTACAGTACTGTGTACAATTCTGGAGGCTGCAAATGCACAAAGACATTGACAGGGTGGAGGCGGTCCACAGAAAGGCAACCAAGATGGTACATGGCTGGCAACACAGAAGGTATCAGGAGAGATTGAATGGACCTCAATATGTACTTATTGGAGGAAAGGAGGGAGGGAACATGGTAGACATGTTCAAGTACTTCAAGGGCATAAACAAGGCGCAGAGGCAGACGTCTTCCAATGCATCAAACGTTTGGCATTGACAAATGCTTGTTTTTTATCCTGAAAAAAAAAAAAGAAAACAGTCCATCATTGTTGGCTGCGTAACCCCCCAACCCCAAACAGTATACAGACACTGGGGGTGTCCAGTCCCCCAGTGTCCTCATCTGTCTGTCCTTTGTTGTCCACTGTGTAACCCCCCAAACAGTATACAGATACTGGGGGTGCCCAATCCCCCAGTGTGCTCATCTGTCCTTCCATTGTTGCCCACCATGTAACCCCTCAAACAGTACACAGACACTGGGGGTGCCCAATCCCCCAGCGTCCTCATCTGTTCAGCAGACTCCCTGAAAAAAGAAAACTGTCCATCACTGTCCATTGCACCGTTACCCAACCTCCTACCCTCCCACTCAGGACTCACCACCCCACACACACCCCACTCCACTCCATACTTACCTACCAGAGGTCCATCGCCGGAATCTTACTTGAACTGCTGACATGTATTTGCTCTGCAAAGCTCAACCACGAACTGAGATAAGCACTTCAATGTATTTCAATTGAGCTTTTGGTAGCAATGCATTTTAAGTGTATTTTAAGTTTTCAACTTTTTGGCATAACTTGGCCATTTTTAAATATTTTTGCCCCAAATTTTCAACATATGCTTTCTGGGACCCCACCTCACAAACAACTTCACTGAAGCAATTTTCACCCCCCCCCCCCACACACACACCAGTGCACACAACAAACATTCAGCATTGACAAATGCTTGTTGAGCCAATGTGACATTTCGGGTCTGAGTTTACTAAACTGGATAGAAAGGAGTGGGGAAGGAGATTTAAGGATCATAAAAAGTCACAGTAGCAACCACAGTCAGGCCTTCTCTCACCAGGTAGATGTTCCGTGACAGAGAGTTTATAAGGCCAGATACAAGGAGAAAGAGGGAACAGAGCATTCCGTTACCATGCTTCTGTTTGAAGCTTCACTTGGTTTGTGCAGTGCACAAGCTGGCCCAGCTCCAGCCAAATACTAAGGTTGAGTCTTTCCCAGGCTGCACTCACAATATAGCCTGGGTAGGCATGAATATACTGCACTACAAGTGCTAATAAATACCTGTCACAAGCAGTTTCCTCCTCTGTTCCTGTCTAGTCCACCCCTACACTGATAAACTCCACTCCAACCTTTTTGTACTCTGGCTGAGGTGCAATGAATCTCTGCAGTCCTCTAACACCCAAAGTACCAGACCACCAAAACATGGAGGAGGTGTGTGTGGGGAGGGGCAGTCACATATATCACTCTTCTCCAGGCTTCATTCCCCCCCCCCCACCAGCTGGAGTCCAACAGTACCAAAACTTTGATAATTTCAGCAGCCCAAGCAGCAATAGGCGAAACCATGGGAAAACGATATCCATTGGTAAATGTAAAATCATTGAACGAATGGGACACCACTGCAGACAGAGGGATTTCAACCCCGCAGCTCATCCCAGAAAGTAGTGATCTCAGCAAGATTACAAACATGTAGAAGGTGTGGGAATAGATGGAGGCAGACACCAGTGTAAGTACTCAAATCAGCTTTTATTCAGCAAAATAAAATAAAACAGCAGACTGTATCACGACCAAAAAAATAAAAAGGGTTAAACTAATAATTAAATCAAAGTTCAGTTGTAATTCCAGCATTCGACCACTAGAAGGCACTAGGGTCTGAGGGAGGGTCAGCCCCTCTGCTGAGCCTTAAGATCCGCTCACGGCTGGCTCTACTGAGCCCTCATCTGCCTTCCACTTCCTAGGCTCCTCTTTAAATAGAGATATGATCAGGTGGTGCTACTAAGCTCCGCCCCTTTTGAAAACATAACCTTTATTTTTATAAATACATCTTATTATTTATCCCTAAACATTCTATATACATTTATATCTGATAATCTTTCACATTTCAATACCGGAATCATGTTATAATCATTTTACAATAAAATGTTATTGTTGAGGGTGGTTTCCTGCTGTCCTGGCTCCTCCCACATGTCTTCAGCCCAATATAGGTAGCATTACAGAGGCCAGCCGGCTTTATAGAAGACTGGGACAGGAGAGGGTCAGGTAGCAGCAGAACCACTCCCCAAACTTCTTTTCCTCTTCAAGGAAATACCTAAATAAAAAAAAACAAATAACAACACAGGTATTTTATTTTAACATTTTCCTATAAACTTATAAACATCTCCTTTAAGCTATGTATCTCCCCCACCCACATTATGGTGATGTGGGGTGGGTTAGGTTGTATTGTTTGTATGAAGAGGAGGAGAGAAATTACATATTTATCTCTTTTTCAGATTCCTTAGGCACTTGTGGTACATCAAGTTGCTACATTCTCAGTGTGTATTGACATCAGTACATGGTCTTAATTCCTTGAGGTTCCTCGACTAGAGTTTTTTGTTTGACACTAATATTAAAAATTTATATTTAAATTATCATTTATACAGTATAGTCCTGAGGTTTTTGAAATTTCTTGGGCCTTATATCTAGCTTGAGAATACAGCTGGTGAAAGGTCCAGCTAGGTTTTACACATCACACAGTGTGCACTGATGTTTTTAAGACAACTTTACTGGTAAATTCTTGTCTATAATGCAAACATTGAAACTTCATGAGCCCTATAACAATCTTAGTTTGTCTTTAATCTGGGTGGGGGTTGCCTTTCAGTAATCACATCCTTATACTAACTGTGACACTCATAGCTTGATTTAGGAGTTCTCTACTTCAGCAGTGTTATCTTATGTCAATTAAATTTATATGCAGTAGGATTCTTTGTATGTGTGTTCCACCAAGCACGTCTGACCCAAGGTTCTTTCTGGCTGAAGGCAGTATGGTACTGTTAAACTTCTCTGACATCATCTTCTGTTTTTTTTTTTTTTTTAAATGAGTATTTTAAACCAATGGGGATTTTTTTCTGTTTTTCTCTGCATTATCTAGCTGTTATAAGTATTGTATTTTCTAAACAACTGCCATGAGCTTCTGAAGAAGGACTGGTTGGTCCGAAAGCTAGAGCACTTTGTTCTTGTGGTTACATCTATGTTGGTCCATTAAAAGGTATCAAATCATTTGCTTCTGGACCTTTAAACTTAGTCACTCCATTACTGCATTTTCTTCTCCAAGCATTTTAAGCTTTTGTGCAGACTTATTGTTTCCTTTTTAGTTTTAGTTTTCTGTTTTGATATACAGCAGGGGATAGAAACAGTGGCCCAGATATTCAAAAGGGTTGCGCATTCATTCATATATCTGGAATGTGTAGTACGGTATGGGCTGCACGCCCATTGGCTCATGCTGTGAACCAATAGGCGTACAGCCCTACTGGCGGTGTCGGTCGGTGGCGGCGGGGCAGCAGGCGGGTGGTGCTGCCACCGCTGGCTGACTGGGGAGGCGGGGCAGTGGGGCTCAGTGGGCGGGTGGGGGTACCACTAGACCACCAGGGATATTGGACCTATTTATTTTACAGATGCCCACGATTGGGCAGATAGCGGTCCACTGGACCACCAGGGATATTGGACCTTTTTTGGTTTACAGATGCCCGCGATTGGGCAGATAGCGGTCCACTGGACCACCAGGGATATTGGACCTTTTTATTTTACAGATGCCCGTGATCGGGCAGATAGCAGTCCACTGAACCACCAGGGAGATTGGGAATGATATTTATTCATACAAATGCCCACGATTAGGCAGATAGCAGTCCACTGGACCACCAGGGAGATTGGGAATGATTTTTTTTCATACAAATGCCCGCGATCGGGCAGTCAGCGGTCCACTGGACCACCAGGAAGATTGGACATATTTCTTTATTTTTTGACAAATGGCCACAATCAGGCTGCAGGAGGCATCGGTCCCCGATAGCTGCTGCTGCCTGGCAGGGCGCCAGGGGCAAGTCGTCGGGGATCGGCGCACCTGCATGCAAATGGGACCATAATGACATGCAAATGGCCCCATGTGCACCTTGCATACATTATGGCCCCATAATGGCACATTGCTGTCAATACTGGCAAACTAGCTGACAGGCAGGCCTATAATGCAGCTCGCAACCAGTGCACCTGGGCCATAAGAAAAGCCAAAGCCAGCCACTACCAATCCACCTTGACATCCACTTGGGGCAATGCCCGCACCTTCTGGAATAACGTGAAGGAGTTAAATGGGATGACCTGCTCCACCCCTCCCTCTCAGATGATCATAAATGGCGCTGTTAACGTGGACCCTTCCCGTATTGCCAACTGCCTTAACGAAACCTTCACTGATCTAAGCTCAGTTCTCCCAGCCCACTTCTTTGACCCCATGCCGGTATGCGACAACCCAGCTATTGCTCGCCCCCCACTTCTCTTTAGGACTATCTCCCCACAGGATGTGAAGCCAATCCTCCAAAACGCTCTTTCTTCCCGCAACCCGAGTGAGGACCCCCTCGACTCCTGGATACTTCGCCTAACATTGGATGTCATGCTAGTCCCCCTCACTGACCTCCTCAATCGATCCCTGTGTCTCGGCCAATTCCCGAAGGCATGGAAATAGGCCGAAATCATCCCTATACATAAGACTGGAGACCGTACTGTACCAAATAACTACAGACCCATCTCCATCCTCCTCCCCTCTCCAAAGCGCTCAAAAAAATAGTATCCACACAACTCGTAACTTATCTATCCAGCCACAACATTCTGTGCCCTGAACAACATGGCTTCTGCCCAGGTCACAGCACCACCACAGCTCTTCTGGAATTCTCCCACCATATACACTCTGCTCTAGATGTTGGGGAATTGGCTGGGGCAGTATTCATTGACCTGTCCAAGGCCTTTTACACTGTGAACCACCCACTATTGCTTGACACCCTCTGTAAAGTAGGGCTGTCAAATGGCCCGTTAGCCTGGTTCTCCAGCTACCTTAATGGTAGATCCCAACGCGTCAAGCTAACTGGTTGCCTGTCCTTGGCCCTGCCTGTCCTCTCGGGAGTCCCTCAAGGCTCTGTTCTGGGCCCCACATTATTCAGTCTCTTCCTGAACACCCTTCCCAGCTCGTGTTCAGGAAAGCTGCTATTATATGCAGATGATGCAGTACTGCTCTCTTCGCACCCCAATCCGGCCACTCTCCAGAACAGCCTACAAACCTCCTTCAGCCAAGCTGAAAAATGGTTCCTCAACCACCGCCTGGTCCTGAATCTCAAGAAAACAAAGTCAATGATCTTCACACACCACCAAAGTAGCTCCAAAAATGCCCCCTTCTCCATACTTCCCAACACCCTCCATCCCCTTGAGCAGGTGTCAACTTACAAATATCTGGGCATCACCTTTGATTCAGCCTTCTCCTTCCATACCCATATCAGTGCCCTATCCTCTGCCATGAACACCCAGATTGGGCTCCTCTATCGTCACAAAGACTGCCTCCCTGGCTTCGCCCTACGGTTGGCCATCACTTCCTCCATCCTGTCACTAGTTGACTATGGCCTCCCCATATACGCAGCCGCTGGCCCCACTACCCTCACCAAAGTCCAGACCTCCATCAACAAAGCCTGCAGGCTCCTGGCCGGTGCCCCAAGCAGAACCCACACATGCCAGCTCTATGCTACCACGAACATACTCAATCTGGAAGAACGTCTGCAATATCACACTGGTATACTAGCAAAAAAGACTCTTCTTGGACTGTGTCCCCCTGGTGTCACTGCTCAACTCCAGCCTGCTTCCCACTCAACCGCCACCCGTGCCGCCTGCAAGGCTGCCTTCCAGGTGCCTAGAGCCAGGACCTCCCTTGCCCAAAGGTCCTTTTATTACAGAGCACCGTCCTGGTACAACTCCCTCCCCAAGCACATTTCAAACACCCCTAAAATTGGTCAGTTCAAAGCTGCCCTACGCAATCACCTACTTGGCACTCGGAAGTGTACGTGCCTACAGTAAGGCCTGCCACTGTTCTCCAGGCTCGATAGCCTGCCCCACTCCATTTTCTTCTGGAGATTACCTGCATGACCTACCAGGTTCTAACAGTGTTGCCTGCTCTGTACTATGGTAAACTACCTATGCTTTATGCTATGTATAATTTACTTTGTAAAATACCTATGTATAATGTATGTACTGCACCTGTATTGTTCCACCCTGTCTCACCGCACTATTTGTTGTTCCCCTCCCTGTGACGAGGTGCCTTTGTAAATGAGTCTGTGACTCAAAGGTTGTAAATCCGATTTATGAATTAAATAAATAAATACATACATACATACATACATACATACATACATACATACATACATACATAAATAAATAAAATTTGCATGTCAAGTTTTGAATATTGCAGTTGCTGTACATGGCGTAATGGAACTTGTGCTAGCACATCTCCATGCTCCACTCTAGCCACTTGCACTGGTGCAGTGCCACTGCGCCATGCACACTGGGGGTGGCCAGGATGTGATATTCAATGCTGCTGAGCTATGGCACAGCTCCGTTGAATATCGCCCAGTCCACACCCCTGCGCAGCCAAGTTGAGCTGCGCCCAAGTTTGCGCCACAGCCTGGCGCAGTTTGAATATCTGGGCCAGTGTCTAAAGTGACCTATAACCTAAACTAGCTCAAACTAAACCTGTCCTTTTAAACATTTATTTCAACAGGTTTTCTGTGTTTCTGTTGGATTCTTGGCTAGCAGACAGTGAAACTTTTCTCAGTCATGCTTGAAATAGCAGCCAGTTTGAATGTACCAGGCTGTAACAAGAGACTTCATAATATGAGCAGTCCTGCCTCATCTGTGCTAATAAAACACAAAAAACCTTTATAGGTAGACAGAAAAGCTCAATTCCTGGCCTTTGTCCCAATTCTTATAAAGTTGTAACCAGCTCTAAATGAAACATAAACAGCAGCACTGTCCTTGAAAATATTCATTTTAACAAGTTCTCCACCTTTAATTCTTCTTTGGTTACTTTAAATTGAAATAGAAACAGCCGAATTTCCTGGTCACTCTGAAACAGAGCAGTCTGCAAGTGTGTGTGTTAAGCTGCAGTGAGAAATTTCCTGTTTTCAGCAAACCTGCCTAGCCTGAACCGTCTTGAACACCACAAAACACTAGTAGGTGGTCTGAACAGCCTAATTACTAGCTTTTGCCCTGATTTTTAGTCTTTTCAGCGAGTGCATCCCGCTCGTTCTAATTTGCACATTCGTGAAGGAATGTGCACAAGTTCGTACGATCGCATGATCGTGCAGCAGGTTGTGCGCATGTTCATGAAGGATTGTGAATAGCTATGGGGGAAGGGGGATTTTTCTGGAAAGACCCTGAAAGGGAAATAAAGGAAAGTTAACAGACAGCCATCTTACAGGTGGCCTGCCTGTAAGACTGGGAGAAACAAAGAGGAGAGGAAAGAAATAGCAAAAAAATAAGTGCTGTTGCAACAGACTTTTTAGATAGATAAAGGAGGGCTCTCCAGAACTATACCACCCTTCTACAAAACATTAAACAACCACCCAGTGAACATGGTGCACAAGCTCAGGGAAACCTTTGCTCCTTTAAGAGGATTGCTGTAATGGTCAGAGAAGAATTTTCCCATGGGGTTTTCCTGTTTTTTAATTTTTATCTTCCAAACTGGTTTGTGAGAGTAGATATTGGTTGTTTCTTTCTTGTCACAGCTATTGTAAGTGGTGGCTTGGAAGTCTCTCAAGGTCTCATGAAGTTTGGATGGTTCCCTACCCAGTCAGCTGGCGGTCTGGGACCAAATGACCAGGAACCCAGTTCAGGAAGGTTGTGGCATATCTCATCAGGCTTGCCTACAGGTGCAGCACACCCAGACTTGATTGGTACCTGCCACCTAGTCACGTGGCGCCTCTACTCACTGAGGTTTGTGTTCCAGCTCAGGCAGGTGCATTGATCCCTCAATCTGCAAATGGATGTGCCCCTTTCCCAGGAAGGGTTGCAGAGGCCTGATGTTGGCTTGGCAAGACTCCCAAGTGGTACACATCACTCCAATCTGTATCTTTATATGGCTGTGGCCATTTTCTCCAAGACACATGTGGTGGGTTGTTTGTCCACAGAGAGGGAATGGTAGGGGGCTATCAATATAATAATATGGGAACAGCAATGACATATACAGTACATGACACAGCAACATGTTCCTCTAGGGCCTCCACTGACACCTGACACATCTGCCTGGGTCTTGTGAGTGTTGCTGGAAGGGGGGGAAAGAGAGAGAGAGAGCGAGAGAGAGAGAGATGCAAGAAGCCATGATTTGAGAGAAGGGCTCTGCTTTTGGTGGAAGTGGCAGAGACATGCAACAAAAACTATGACTGATCAGGTGAGTAGTGAGAGCCCACCCTCCCACTCTACCCATGTGATGCAGCTGCATTGCATGTCCCAGTATATTATGGTTCACTGTAATATATGAACCAATAAGTGGCACTGTTTCTGCCTCCTTCTTCTACTAAACTACACAACTAATCTTATTTAACAATAAATGTCTTTTTCTGACCACCACCCAGTTACATCACATTGCATGACACATCCTTCTTTACAAGCATATTTATAAATTGCCATCCATTGTAACGAACAGTATATTGTACTACACGTAAAAAAATAATTTTAGGTAGTACAAGACTAACTGCGCTAGTAATAGTAAGAGGAACCAGCTAACCTATACACAATCCACACACCCGATATGGGAGATCTGCTATCAGCTATACTCTAGCTATATCATGGAATACCCTACAAAAGACCCTGAAGTTGTTTAACTGGATATCATTAGCATCCTTCAAACATCTTTATCTAAGTCTCTTCCCAGATAACTGCAACTGCTTCCACAAGTTCTAACTTATCCACATTCCTAACCTTCTCCGTCTGTCAGACACCCCTGAAAATAACTTGGCAATCCACTTCCTAGACATTATCTCACTGTTCTCCCTTTCAGGCAGCCTTCACATGATCACATTTCTGTTTCCGACTAGTTCACCTCACAGAATCATTCAACCCCTGGTTTTCTTCCTCACCCACTCATTCCTGACCCCTACTTTAGCCCTTATCACTCCTACACACTTCCTTTACTAGCCCCAGCCCCCTGTTATAGTCCCCCAACCACTCCCTACCCTATCACTCACTAGAAGCTGTAATCATCACTCCTCAGTTCACTTCAATCAATGTGTCTCCTTGTCTCCACCAGCCTACCCAGGGACCTTGGAAGCTCTGGGCACTATGTGTTGACTGTATATCATTACACCACATAGTTGATATGTACTGTATATATATTAGAATCCCTAGCCTGCTTTCATTGTTCTACCTTGTACTATCATGTTTAATCAATTTCTGCCTGTTTCTTGCTGTATATATGTGTCTTGACTTATCTGCATATGTATCAATTATTAACCTTGACCTTATCAGGTCCATCTTGTAAATGAGCTATGCTCAACGATGTTCGCCTGAATAAATAAAGATTTGATTGATTGATTGATTGATTGAGTAGTACCAAAGTTTGAACTGCAGTTGCTCTTGGCAAAGTATGCCTTGGACTCTGGACTCAGTGGTGTTATTTTTTTCTATGTTCATTGTCTCATTCATAGTAATCCTGGACGAACCTTAAGATGCTTCATTTAGTAAGTAAGGGTCCTATGAACAAAAGATTTTTACTAAAGGTACAATGGAAGAAATTGTTAAGTGAATGTAAGCCCCCTCTCATTCGAGAGAGGCTTGTGCTCCCTTTAGGGACCCATTTCTTTTCCGTTGCCCCAGACATTAGGAATTTGTTAGTGCTCTGGGGTGCAAATTCTGTTAACTGCACTTGGTGGCAGCAGAGACTAGGGTCTGGGCAGTATATAAGGGGAGGAACAGGACATTAGCAGGAGAGGGTCAGAAGAGAGAGGAGACCAACGGGTGTGGCAGGGCAATGTGGGGTGGGTACCCCACCCACCCCTGCATGTAGGCAGGCTGGTTTCTTCAGCGGCGATGCATCAAGTCCCCTGGGTGAGGACCCAAATAGTGTATGAGGCAGGTAGCTGTGTCCATATTTGTGGGGCCACGGGCACTGGGGTGTGGGAGAGAAATGGATAGGTAGACCCTACGATCTGGGTGGCCCCGTTTGGCAGGTGGTTAGTGGGCCTAGGTTGTCAGGATGGCAGCAGGTGGTGGCAGGGCCTCTGTCTCCTAATGTGGCCAGGTGGCCTAGAACCCACTGGTGAGGGGGGGCCTGGGGAGCCTCTAACCCTGTTAGGGACTGTCTGAAGGGACAGGCCTGGGGGCTGCTGGTCTTTAGCTGAGTGGGCCACAGAGTGCCCTGAGGTGTGTATCACCTGGTGCTGGTTTGCACATATTGAGCAGCAGGATGATTAAAGAAAGTTTATTCCATCTGTAGCACCCTGTTTTATTGCCCCATCCCAGGGTCTCAGAGGGAGTAAAATGTGGTCTGTGGAGACTGGGAAGACCAGGAAAGTGACCAGGTTGGAGAGTGTGGGGGTATGGTGCGGTAGGTTTGGCTGGTACTGCACCAACCGTGTCCCTGAAAGGCCATAGTAGGGAAGTCAGGGAATGGTGGGGAGTAAGCTGCATGCTGCCCTGAGTTAAAGGAATTTGTGATTACTGCCTGCCCTCCCTATTGTTGAAACCCAGTAGGAAGCTCTGCCAGGTACTTTGCAGTGCCATTTAGTGTCTATGGAGCTTCATGTTCCAGAAGGAGAGGTTATTTAGGTTCCTGGGGAAAATCAGTTCTGCTGGTTGTGAGCTGTGTAAGGATCTTGCTCTGCTTGAAAATTGTGCTGCCAATACTCTCTGTAAAAATGTTTAGCCCTATGGAGCTGTACAATGTTTTTTCAAGCTACGAATGAACCTGTGTTCATATTAAATCATTTTGGGCACAGGAGAAATAAAGTGATTGGTTTGTGAAGGGGATAATTGGAGTCAATGTCTTCTGTAAATAAGTGTCTAACGAATTTAACAACCCAAGCTTAAGTTGCTAATGAGTTTCTTTTCAGTGGGCCTTTTTATTTAGCCATCCTACATCTCTGATCTTGGGGTCAGTGGGGATCCTCATGGTGGAAAGAAATCAGAAGACATCCAGAGTCTCAAATCCTGGTTGGGAGTTGGGGTGCCCAGTTTGTTTGTGGACACATCCTCTGAATTTGTCCTAGCTGTTTTGAAGATGTCTTCAGGCAGGCCCTAATGTGATTGTCCCTGCTTTTGAACCCGGGGATTATGTCTGGAGGATTTCTGTGCACTGGGCTGCCCCCCCCCCACAGAAGATCGTGTTTCTTTTATGCCCCTAGAGGTGTGGGGAGGGGAGCGGTGGGACTACATGAATAAGGCCTGAGTATGTTTTTTGTTCTTTCAGGAATCATATCTGAAATCAGAGAAATATTGACTTTCAGAAATGCCAAATGTTCTGCATTTTCTTGCAACAAACAGGATCTTGTGTCGATAATAATGTTACAAGTTGAACTGAACTATCATTCTGAATAGGTACTAGTTGGAAGACAATATGCTTCATTGTGACTTGCACTAGAGTAGGCTACATATTTTGCTGGATCTCCAATATTTCAAAGGATCAGAATTCCAGTCAAGGATCAGAATTCCAGTCAGTGTCAGTGGCTCAGCAGGTTATACACTCACCTCTGAGGCTGGAAGGTTGTGTGCTCTAGACCAACAGCAGGAAATTGGGGTAAATCCCAGTATTGACACTGTAGTGCAGTAGGGTCGATCAAAACGTTTGCAGCCTGACACAGAAAAAAAAGCACCATGAACCTACCGTTATTTTATTTTTCAACATAGTCTCCTTTCAGTTCAATCACTTAGTCCAGCATCATTCTAGCATTGTCATCCCCTCTTGGTAGAATTATATGTCTTGGCCCCCCCAGAAAACCCCTCTGCAGCAGTTATCACCTCTTCATCTTCAACAAATCTCTTTCCACAGAGTTCAGCCTTCAGTTTTGGGAACAGGTAGAAATCTCAAGGAGCAAAATCAGGTGAGTATGGTGGGTGAGGAAGCAGTTCATGCCCACATTCTGTTACAGCAGCTACTGCAACCTGTGCTGTGTGAGTTGAAGCATTGTCTTGCAGGAGCAAAACACCTCGGCTCAATTTTTCATGGCATTTGGCTTTGATAGCTTCTCTCAGCTTGTGCAGTTGTCTAGCATAGCACTCACCAGTTATTGTCTTTCTTTTTTCAAGATACTCAATCATGATCACACCTTCAGAAGACCTAGGCCATGATTTTGTCACATGAGGTGGCCTGCTTGAACTTCTGTGGCACTGTATATACATGCTGTTTCCATTGTTTGCTTTACTGTTTAGACTCTGGATCAAAATGGTGAACTCAGGTTTCATCCACTGTTACAATACAACTGATAAAGATTGCTGGATCCCTCTTGTAATGTGCAAAAAGTTGAGCCGGGAATCGCCGGGGGTCGGTGGGGGGGAAGAGATCGAGCATCCGGAGGACCGCTCTCTCTTCCCAGGGGAAGGGATGGGATACGTTCGCTCATGGAGCGACCTCTGGCGGTGGCTGGGGTTCACCGACTGAGCAGCATGGCGCATGCCGGGGGAGGGCGGAGCTATGGCGCTACGTTGCCATGCTAGCTGAGCTCCGAGGGGGTGGGAACAAAAACAACCAAAAATGCCTCCTATGCGCTGGTGAGATGACTGTGCCCTGGTGGACCCTCCCGCATCCCAGATTTCATCCCAGACATGCCCATGAACTCCCTCCGGAGGACCCGATGACGTACAGGTAGGCCCCTCACACTTAGGAGTAGCCGCCGAGGGGGGGAGCGGAATCAGCCCTGGAGATGGTACCGGGGGTCGGGTCTGCCTGTGGTCGATCGCGGGAAGGAGTCGGGGAGATGCGGAGGGTTCAGGTTGGGAGTAGGGTGGAAATCCGTGTGGGCACTCCCGAAGGATGCCCGGGGTGTAGGAAGAATAAATAAAAAAAAAAATGTGCAAAAAGTTGGCTAGAAATGTCCCTTCTGGCTCATTTTTGATTGGGTGTCAACATTCATGGCACTCATCTTGCTGACACTTTGCTCATGCCCAGATGTTTAGTCAAGATTTATTGTACTGCCCCAAAACTGATGCCCATGGTGCTGGCTACATGCTATACAGTTACTCATCTGTCTTTCATCACAGTTTAAAAAGACTGCGTCAGTGTTCTCCTCAGTGGTCACCTCCCTTGGATGCCCTTACCTGGGATCATCTTCATCATCTAAGGCTGGCAAGAATGTGACCTGTCCTGTTTTTGTCAATAAATGACTATTTAATGTTACAAGTTTGGAGCATAGTGTATCTTCCGGACTTAGATGGTCTGTGCTCAACCTTGTATGTGTTCTAGTTCAGTTTGTTGGTTCAGCACCGCCAGTCCTGTGCAAGCTTTTGTTGGTTTTCTACTTTGCAAAGTACCAAGTATATGCCTACTGATGCCTATGCAGTCATTGTTTCTGTAAATCTAACAGCTAAAAAAGGCCAAGTTTGTGCTGCTGACACTGCTGATGTAATTCTGACGGTTGGTCCCACTGGTTGGCAAAAACTAAAGTGGGTCTGTCAAAATATTAAAGTTAAAGCAGCGGGTTCTGCGGAGCTCAGTTCAGCATGTCTGAACTAGCTGAGCAACATCACGTGACCTGCTGTTCTTCAGGTTTAATAGACTCTCTCATTACAGTGTTCCGCTTCATTATTTTAGGCCTGACCTTATTAAGCCAGTCTCCAAATGTGTCCTCGTCCATTCAAAGGCATAATTTGAAACTGGAATTATCCTCACTTGCCAGGTCTCTAATTAGTGTATGATAGTATCCCCTGGTATTCCTCCTCTGAATCCAGTGTCTAGTCCAAATGTTCTTGCTTTTCTTCTGCTCAGTCTTCTTTCTTTGGTGCAATACAGTAATCAAAATTCTGAGAGAAACATTTGCAGAGTCATCCATATCAGCTGTTTTACAAGGACTAGTATATCTGTTGCTGATTTGACACCCTACTACACAAGTATGAGTATTCATAATGGTTGAAAATAATGACAGTAGAATAAAACTAAGCTATAAGTAGAACATCACTAGGACAATTTCCAACCTATGTAGAATAAAATCAGTTGCCTGGGATTTTGTTCCATTCTGCGGTTCTAAGCGACATGTGAAATGGTGTCCCATGTGCTTTACACACATTCTCTAATAACTAGCAAGGACACATGAGTTGTGTGCCTTGAGGTATCTTTACACAGCTTCCAGTAGTATACAGTTAGTGTAGCCACACTAATCCAAAAAAACAGTCACCACCTTCTTCAGGGACTTAAAGGACCACATGCCTAGTATCACAAGTACTTTCACAAAACTCACATGATAAACAATTCCATTTTCAACCAAACTATGTTAACAAGGGCCCTACCACATGGTAGTCTCAGCCCCAGTTTGAGTGTCCATTCCCCTAAAGCCCGATCCCAAATCACTGCCTACCTTGGGTAAGATCTCTGTCATCCCACATCTGAAACCCTCATGGCCTCCCACTAGAAATGGAACCCTGGCATGGTATCCTCCTGGATCTCTGAAGAATCCTGTTTCATACAGCCCCCAGTGACCAATTCTCTAAAATGTCTAATACTTTCTTTCCTAATTATACCCCTAGGCTCCTCCCTGAGGAGCACTACAATTAACCACCTAAGGAAATAACTATGTACAATGTTCTCATGAGGATTAGTAACAACCTTCTCCCCCAGTGGGAGGAGGGCATTACATGCAGACCATCTCACCTGCTCTCTCACTCACTCTTTGAAGCTTCCTTCCAGTAGTCATTGAGTGGACCATCTCATCTGCTTTCTTGATAGCCCACACTTTGTGGTACCCTTCCTATAGTCATTCTGCAGGCCTTAGCATCCACTCCTATAGGGCTTCCTTCAGACAGCCATTCTGCAGGCCTTCTCACCTGTGCCTTCAGTTGCTCACTCTATGGGGCTGCATTCCAAGGGCCATTTTGTAGACCAACCCTGCTCTTTCAGTGACCCACTCTATAGAGCTACCTTTGACAGCCATGCTACAGATCATCTCACTTCCTCAGTGGCCCACTCTAAGGGGACACCTTCCACTGAGTATTCTGCAGGCTGTCTCTCTGCTCGGTCAGCAGGCCACTATACAGGACTGCCATCCAACAGCCAATTTGTGGGCCATCTCCAGCTCCTTCAATGACCAACTCTATGAAGTCAACTTCTGACAGCCATACTACAGGATATCTTACCTTCTCTCTGGCCCAATCTATGGGGCCTCCTTCCACCGAGTATTCTACAGGCCATCTCCCTGCTTCCACTTTGACCCACCCTACAAGGCTACCTTCCAACAGCCATCCTGCAGGCTATGTCACCTCCTCCTCTGTGGCTCACTCTATGGGCTGCATTGCACCGAATATTCTACAGGCTGTCTCCCAGTCCTCTCAATAGTCCACTCTATATGGTTACCTTCCAACAGCCATTCTGTGAGTCTTCTTCTAGCTCCTCAGCAGTCCACCCTATGGGGTTGTCTTTTAATGGCCATTTTGCATGCTGTCCCACCTGCTGTCTTGGCTGCACGCTCTATGGGACTGCCTTCCGATGGCCATTCTGCAGGCTGTTTCACTGCTCCCTCGCTGGCCCAGTCTATGTTATCACCTTCCAATGGTCATTCTGCAGGCCTCACAATCCACTGTCTGGGGCCACCTTCAGATGTCAGTTGTTCCTTAGGTATCCCACTCTATGGCATTGTCTTCCCATGGCCATCCTGCAGGTTGTCACCTTTTTTAATTTGTACTTTTTTCATCCTGGTCCTGCTCCCTATTTGCCCAGTGCAACCACCCAGCTTTGTTGCCTCCAATAGCAGTCCTCACTTTTCAACCCCCAAGGCTTATTATCATGGGAATTTTACCCTCTTTTGTTCCTCCCCTGTGGATGCCTACACAATAGGACTGCAACGTGTGTTGCCACTGGAAGCTTTCAGGCATTGCCCACTCCTCTGGCTCCACTTGCACTTCTTTAGTGGTCACCCAGGTGTCAGTGCTGCAGTGGGACCTGATTCTAATCCTTTCTGGTTCCATTTTTTTCAATGGGAAAAGCCATGTATTAAATACCGTAATACCTCAGTAGGTATTATGGCATTTACAGTTTCCTCCCATGGAAATGTGCTCGAGACAACAAACACAGCTCGAGCTTCACACTGTCCATTTTTCCTCACACAATACTTTTCAGACTAACTCACCTGCTTACTGCCGTTTGCTCCATACGAAACATTCTTTGTTACCCACGCATTACCTAAACAAAATAAAAAATTAAACGTTGAATTCTAAGTTCTTTTGATGTCCCTTAGAGCAGTTAAATATGTAAAGGGGTTGTTTCCTGCTAAGTTGCTTCCTATACAAGTAAAAAAAAAAGCCCCAGCCCATGTTACTGTGTCAGGAACTGGTTTACATGACAACGGGGGAGTTGATGAAAAGCGTCCAAGTGCGACTTACCAGTTTGGTGCAAATTTCAGGAAAAATACAGAACCCTGCAATTACATACAACAAAATATGGGGTGCAGTGTAACTTCGAATTTAACATTACTCATTGTTGGATTACTAACAGGAACTCGGCTTTGCCTCGGGGTTTATGTGCCATCCAACAACTTGGGTGTGTGTTAAATTCTTGTAACACACTGCACCCCATACTTTATCATATATATATAATGTAGAATTTTGTACCTTCTCTAAGCTGTAACCTAATCCTGATATAAGTGGAAAACATTGTAAATGAGTCCTTGACTCAATGGTTTCTCATGAATACAATTATTATTATCAGAAGAGCATCCTCTAAGGTGCTGTATCCCCTCCCAAGCACCCACCAGCTCCATGATGATCTAGGTTTAGAATGTGAATCAAGGTTGTTGGCAATATGTGCAGTATCCCTGCTACTCAATGGGTCAGACTCCTAACAGTCATCATGTGTTGTGTCCCACCTGCTCTCTAAGCTGCCCATTTTATGAAGCCACCTTTGGGCAACCATCTTACAGGTTATTACATTTGCTTCCTTGGTTGGCCACCTCCTTGGGCAATCCATTGTCTGAGGCTGGCAGGCTGCTCATGGTGCAACATTTCAATGGCTGCTCCCTGGGCCAACTCCCCTGCTTTTTTGGCATCCCCTCATGCTATGGGTTGTCTCTCCTCGGTATTCCAAACTTTGGGGCCACCTCCATTCAGCAGTCCACTCTTTGCAGTTGATCCCAATGGTTGCTCCTAGGGCCTTTTCACCTGCTCCCTCAGTGGTCCCCTCTCGGATCCCCTTTGGTTAGCCTTTCTGTGAGCCATCTCACTGCTTTCAGTGACTGCTAAATATCCCATGATTTCCCATAGTGTGCTGCTTGACTTAATTAGATTGTAATTAAATTATTCCTAACCCTGGAGGGACAGTGACCACAGCCTAGGGTCTCCAGAGGTGTCCTCCACGAAAATAATTTTTCCTCTCTTTTGAGCTATAGTTACTGTTAAAGAGGTAGTGTACTGTCTAAAACTAATATTAGTTTTTAAAAGCAGTCAACTATTACCTTTTATATCTGAAGTACTTTTTATTTTTATTTCATTTTTGGTAAATTAGAAGATATGTTACCAGATGTTAGTATGTGGGATGTGTGTAACAGCACTCTGCCTGGCAGCTGACATGCTTGGCTCTGTTCCTCACATTCAGTCTTTGACATTGTGACCTTACTGACTGTGACATCACAAGTGCTCAGGAAGGGCCACTCAGTAAGTGTCAGGTCTTTCCTCTGATGTCACAGTCAGCGAGGTCACAGTGCTGATGATGTAGTCAGAGGATTTTAACTAGGGTTCCACCATACCTCATCGACAATGAAATTGTTGAAATGCGGCATGGCGAAAGTCACAATGTCAACAGGTGAAATTTTGCCTGTCAGACATTGTCTGTATTGTATGTGGGGAGCTTCACCCACCCCCACCCCCCGATCTCTATAGATCCAACCACGAGTCACACCAGACTCGGGGGGGCGTTTCCTGGAGAAATGGTGAAATTTCACAGGTGGGTCAATTACAGTGACAATTTTGAATTTCATCGAAATTGTTGCTGTAATGACTTGCTGTAAAACTTTTGCTGTTTCAGCGTGATTCGATAACTAGATATGTCACAGCACCCTGAAAGGGTTTAGTTACCATAACAGAGGCAGAAACACTGTACTTCAAAATTGCTGTTGCACAAGCATTCGAATGTGAATTCATTCAGTAATACTGCATTATGATGCTAAAATAACTACATTGGACCAGTCATTATAATTACCTTACCTAAGCACTACTTTATATGTCACCTACAGTATGAGTGAATTGAAAAATGTTTGCCTATAGTTTGGTGGGGCAGTGTGTGACTTTCACCCTCCCACCAAGTGGTACTTAATTTATCCATGTCAAGCATCCTACCTCCCACCAAGTGGTAATTAATTTACACATGTCAAGATCCTACCCTCCCACCAAGTGGTAATTAATTTACACATGTCAAGATCCTACCCTCCTACCAAGTGGTAATTAATTTACACATGTCAAGATCCTACCCTCCTACCAAGTGGTACTTAAATTACACATGTCAAGATCCTACCCTCCCACCAAGTGGTACTTAGAGGAGATAGGAAATAATTTTTACATAGTTAACTGCCCTTTTATCTTTCTTTCCATGCCAGTTATGTACTTTGATATGCTTTGACTATTTTTTTCTTAAATAAGTAATCTAGCTTTGTGGTGCCCTCATATCTACACTAAGTTACACTCTCCTCACCAGCTACTGCTCTTGATTTTCATATTTCTAACACATTCTATGACATCAGAAACTCCCATTCCATGCTATTCATCTGAATGGAACATCAAACAAAAGGTGCTGCGATTAGGACCAGGGCAGGGCACAAGTATCAGGCAGTGGCCCAAAATTTCTCATGACCCAGAACAAGGAAATGCTTGCACTCCAGAGTTAGGAGCCTGTTGCTTCAGTGAAGTATATATACTGCTACTCCAAATATCATGCCAGAAATATTCATTTATTGCTGAAGTAAGCCAAATAGCACCAGAGTAAATACTGGCAGAGATAACCACCATAAGTTGAAGTACCCCGGTGCATTGCCGAATAAGGCTTCATGAAGGAGCCCCCAGATGAAGCGTTACTTGGTGAAGCACTGGGGCACTTCGACTAACAGTGTCAACTCTGCCTGTATTTACTTTGGTGCTATTTGGCTAACTTCAGCAATAAATGAATATTTCTGGCAGGACATTTGGAGTTGGTGCATTCATCTGATTGGCCTGGAAGGGTGTTTGTGATATAGAACGTGCAGGCAGTATGAAAAGAGACAGCAGCAACAGCTGAGAAGACAGAGATTCAGGATCCTTAAAAAGGCAACAAAATTAGATTATTAATTTAACAAACAAGATCAAAAACATATCAGAATACTGGGTAGCCAATAAAAGAACAATTAGTGGGCTTCAAGAGGTGTAAAAACTGTTTCCTATCACCTTTAAATTGCACACAAAAAGAATCCTTCCCTCCCACTAAGAGGTACTTAAATTGCACACAACAAGCATCCTACCCTCCCAACAAGTGGCACTTAAATTGTACATGTCAAACATCCAACCCACCCACCAACTAGTACTTAAATTGCACAACTCAAGACCTTACTCATGTACCAAGAGGTATTAAACTGCACATGTCAAGCATCCTTCCCTCCCACCAAATGGTACTCAAATTGCACATGTCAAGCATCCTACCCTCCCACCAAGTGGTACTTAAATTGAACATGTCAAGATTCTACCCTTCCACCAAGCCATACTTAAATTGCACGTGTCGAGCATCCTATCTTTCCACCAAGTGGTACTTCAATTGCACATGTCAAGATCAGACCCTCCCACCAAGTGGTACTTAAATTGCACACACCAACCATCCTACCCTCCCATCAAGTAGTACTTAAACTATACTTGTCAAGCATCATACCCTCCAACCAAGGGATATTTAAATTACTCACACCAAGCATTTTACCCTCCCACCAACTGCTACTTAAACAAGACACACCAAGCATCATACCCTCCCACCAAGTGGTCCTTAAGTTGCACATGTCAAGCATACTACCCTCCCACCAAGTGGTACTTAACTTGCACATGTCAGGATCCTACCCTTCCATCTAGTGGTACGTTAATTGCACATGTCAAGCACGCTACCCTCCCACCAAATTATACTTAAATTGCATATGTAAACCATCCTACCCCTCCATCCAAGTGGTACTTCAGCTACACACACCAAGCATCCTACCTTTCCATTAAGAAGTACTTAACCTACAAACACCAAACATTTGACCCTCCCAACAAGTGGTACTTAAACTGCACGCAACAAGCATCCTACCACCCCACCAAGTAGTACTTAAACTGCACACACCAAGAATCCTACCCTCCTACCAAGTGGTACTTAAATTGCATATGTCAAGCACCCTACCCTCCCTCCAAGTAGAACTAAAATTGCATATGTCAAGCATCCTACCCTTCCACCTAGTGGTACTTAAATGGCACACACCAAGCATCCTAACCTCCGACCAAGTGGTACTTAAATTGCACATGTCAAACATACTCTCCTCCAACCAAGTGGTATGTAAACTGCACACACCAAGCATCCTACCCTCCCACCAAGTGGTACTTAAACTGCACACACCAAGCATCCTACCCCTCCCATCAAGTGGTACTTAAACTACACACACCAACCATCCTATCCTCCCAACAAGTGGTACTTAAACTATACATGTCAAACATCCTACCCTCCCACCAAGTGGTACTTAAATTAAACACAACAAGCATCCTACCTTCCCACCAAGTAGTACTTAAACGACACACACCAAGCATCCTACCCCACTCACCAAGTGGTACTTAAACAAGAGACACCAAGCATCCAACCCTCCCAACAAGTGGTACTTAAATTGCATAAGCATCCTACCCTCCCACCAAGTGGTTCCTAAAACTGCACACACTAAGCATGCTACCCTCTTACCAAGTGGTACTTAAATTGAATATGTCAAGCATCCTACCCTCTCACCAAGTGGTACTTAAATTGCATATGTCAAGCATCCTACCCTCCCACCAATTGGTACTTTAACTATACACACCAGGCATCCTACCCTTCCACCAAGTAGTACTTAAGCTGCACACACTAAGCATCCAACCTTCCCACCAAGTGGTCCTTAAACTACACATACCAAGCATCCTACCCTCCCACCAAGTAGTACTTAAACTGTGCACACCAAGCATTCTAACCTCCCACCAACTGGTTCTTAAAGTGCACACATCACGCATCCTACCCTCCCACCAAGTAGTACTTAAATTGCACATGTGAAGCATCCTACCCTCCCACAATGTGGTACTTTAATTGCACATGTCAAGCATGCTACCCTTTCACCAAGTGGTAGTTAAATTGCATATGTCAAGCATCCTACCCTCCCAAAAAGTGGTACTTAAATTGAATATGTCAAGCATCCTACCTTCCCACCAACTGGTACTTCAACTACACACATCAAGCACCCTACCCTCCCATCAAGTAGTACTTAAATTGCACATGTCAAACATCCTACGCACCCACCAAGTAGTAGATGAATTGCATGTGTCAAGCATCCCACCCTCCCACCAAGTAGTAGATGAATTGCATATGTCAAGCATCCTACCCTCCCACCAAGAGGTACTTATACTGCAAACAACAAGCATCCTACCCTCCCACCAAGTAGTATTTAAATTGCACATGTCAAGCATCCTAACCTCCCACCCAGTGGTACTTAAACTGCACCCACCAAGCATCCTAACCCCCCACAAAATGGTACATAAACTGCACACACCAAGCATCCTACCCTCCAACCAAGTGGTATATTAATTACACATGTCAGGATCCTACCCTCTCACCAAGTAGTACTTAAATTGCACATATCAAAATCCTTCCCTTCAACCAAGTGGTACTTAAATTGCATATGTCAAGATCCTGCCCTCCCATCAAGTGGCACTTAAATTGCACCTGTCAGGCATCCTACCCTCCCACCAAGTGGTACTTAAATTGCACGTCAAGTATCCTACCCTTCTGCCAAGTGGAACTTAAATTGCACACACCAAGCATCCTACCCTACCACCAAGTGGTACTTTAATTGTACATGCCAAGCATGCGACCCTCCCCACAAATTGTACCTCACTTGCATGTTTCAAGCATCCTACTCTCCCACGAATTGGTACTTAAATTGCATATGTCAAGCATCCTACCCTTCAGCAAGTGGTACTTAAATAGCACACACCAAGCATCCTACCTTCCCACCAATTGGTACTTAAATTGCACATGTCAAGCATTCTACCCTCCCACCAAGTGGTTCTTAAACTACACACACCAAGCATCCTACCCATCCACCAAGCGGTACTTCAACTGCAGACACCAAGCATCCTACCCTCCCACCATGTAGTACATAAATTGCAAATGTCAAGCATCCTACCCTCCCACCAAGAGGTATTTATACTGCACACACCAAGCATCCTACCCTCCCACCAAGTGGTACTTAAATTGCACATGTCAAGCATCCAATCCTTCCAACAAGTGCTACTTAAATTGCATATGTCAAGCATTCTACCCTCCCAACAAAAGGTACTTAAATGGCATGTCAAGAATCCTACCTTCCCACTGTGTGGTACTTTAATAACACATGTCAAGCATCCTTCACTCCCATCACGTGGTGCTTAATATGCACAGGCCAAGATCCTACTCTACCACTAAGTGGTACTTAAAATGTACATGTCAAGCATCTGAACCTCCCACCAAGAGGTACTTAAACCACACACACCAAGCATCCTACCTTCCCACCAAATAGTACTTAAACTGCACACGCCATCCATCATACTCTCCCATCAAATGATACTTAAATTGCATGTGTCAAGCATCCCACTCTCCCAACAAGTGGTACTTAAACTGCACACACCAAGCATAATATTCTCCCACCCAGTGGTACTTAAACTGAACAGACCAAGCATGTTCCCACCCACCAAGTGTTACTTAAATGGAACAGGTCAAGCATCCAATTCCTTCACCAAGTCGTACTTTAATTAAACATGTCAAGCATGCTACCTCCCACCAAGTGGTACTTAAATTGCATATGTCAAGCATCCTATGATCCCACAAAGTGCCACTTAAATTACATATGTCAAGTATCCTACACTCCCACCAAGTGGTACTTCTACTACACACAGCAAGCACCCTACCATTCCACCAGAAATACTTAAGCTGCACACACCAAGCATCCTACCTTCCCACCAAGTGGTACTTTAACTACACACACACCAAGCATCATGCCCGCCCACTAAGTACTACTTAAACTGCACAAATCAAGCATCCTACACTCCCACCAAGTGGTACTTAAGCTGCACACACCAAACATCCTACCCTCCCACCAAGTGGCACTTAAATTATAAATGTCAAGCATTCTACGCTACCACCAAGTGGTACTTCAACTACATACACCAAGCATCCTACCCTTCCAGCAATTAATACTTAACTTGCACACAGCAAACATCCTACCCTCCCACCAGGTGGTAAACTACACACATCAAGCATCCTACCCTCCCACCAAGCACTACTTAAATTCACACAGCAAGCATCCTACCCTTCCACCAACTAGTACTTAAGCTGCACTCACCAAACATCCTTCCCACCCACCAAGTGGTACCTAAATTGCACTTGTCATGCACCCCAAATGGTACTTTAATTGCACATGTCAAGCATGCTACCCTCCACCAAGGGGTACTTAAATTGCAAATGTCAAGCATCCTTCCCTCCCACCAAGTGGTACTGTAATTGCATATGTCAAGCATCCTATCCTCCCATCAAGTGGTACTTAAAGTACACACACCAAGCATTTTACCCTCCCCCCAAGTACTACTTAAGCTGCACACACCAAGCATCCTACTTCCCACCATGTAGTACTTAAATTCCACATGTCAAGCATCCTACCCTCCAACCAAGTGGCACTTAAATTACATATGTCAAGCCATCCTACCCTCCCACCAAGAGGTACTTCAGCTACACACACTAGCATTGTCCCCTACCACCAATTTCTACTTAAGCTGCACACACCAAACATCCTAACTTCCCACCAAGTGGTATCTAAACTACACACATCAAGCATCCTACCCTCCCACCAAGTAGTACTTAAACTGCAGACACCAAGCAATCTACCCTCCCACCAAGTGGTATTTAAACTGCATATGTCAAGCAATGTACCCTCCCACCAAGTAGTACATGAATTGCATATGTCAAGCATCCTACCCTCCCACCAAATGGCACTTAAATTGCACATGTCAACCATCCTACCCTCCCACCAAGTAGTACATGAATTGCATATGTCAAGCATGCAACCCTCCCACCATGTGGTACTTAAATTACATATGTCAAGCATCCTACCCTCCCAACAAATGGTACTTAAACTACACACACCAAGCATCCTACTCTGCCACCAACTACTACTTAAACTATACACAGCAAGCGTCCTACCCTTTCACCAAGATGTACCTAAGCTGCACTCCCCAAAAATCCTACCCTCACACCAAGCGGTACTTAAACTACACACATCAAGCATCCAAAGCTCCCACAAAGTGGTATTTAAATTGCATATGTCAAGTATCCTTCCCTCCCACCAAGTAGTGGATAAATTACATATGACAAGCATCCTACCCTCCCACCAAGTGGTACTTAAATTGCACACACCAAGCATCCTAACCTCCCAAGTGGTACTTAAACTGAACATGTCAACCATCCTACCCTGCCACCAAGTGGTACTTAAACTGCACACACGAAGCATCCTACCCTCCCACCAAGTGATACTTAAACTGTATACACCAAGCATCCTTCCCTCCCACCAAGTAGTACTTAAATTGCATATGTCAAGCATCCTACCCTCCAACCATGTGGTACTTAAATTTCACACACCAAGCATCCTACCCTCCCATCAAGTGGTACTTAAATTACACACACCAAGCATCCTACCCTCCCACCAAGGGGTAATTAAACAAGACACACAGAGCATCCTACCCTCATACCACGTAGCACTTAAACTGCACACACCAAGCATCCTACCCACCCACCAAGTGGTACTTAAATTGCACATGTCAAGCATCGTACCCTCCCACCAAGTGGTTCTTAAACCACACACACCAAGCATCCTACCCTCCCATCAAGTAGTACTTAAATTGCACATGTCAAGCATGCTACCCTCCAACTAAGTGGTACTTAAATTGCATATATCAAGCATACTATCCTCCCATCAAGTGGTACTTAAGCTACACACACCAAGCATTATACCCTCCCAAGGGAACCTCCCCCATCCAGGGAGCACCAGAGCCACCACCACTACCTCAGAGGTTGCGAAGAAAGCACAGAAGTTGGACCACAGTGGGCTCAGGGAGGGTGAGGATGGTAGAACAGAGGCACACCCAGTCAGTTGTTCCACACCGCAATCCATACACCATTCTGGGGGAGCATAGCTCCCCTATGGATGCACCTGCAGAGGAGACTAAGGAGGCTGAGGACAACTGTCACAAGGGAGGCCCACAGGAAGGAGGCAGAGGACACCACAAGGAAGGAAGCAGCTCCTGGTGGGGACTCAATTATTAGGGGGATAGAACTGGGGGGAGCAGGGAAAACTGAAGTAAGGTGCCTGCCTGGTGCCATGGCTTGGAGAGACAGGAAGCGCATCCTCAGGATCATGAGAACAGCTGCACAGGAATCTGAGCTGGACGTCATTGTCCACCTAGGGACAAATTACTTGGCTAATCATGAGATTAGAGCAGTGCAGAAGGACTTTGTAGAATTGGGGAGGGGCCTAAGACAAATAGCACACACAATATCCTTCTCTGAGGTGCTGCCTGTCAATGGCATGAGTGAAGCGAGGGTACTTTGCACCATGCAGTTTAATGAATGGTTGAAAAAATGGTGTGGGGCACAGGGGTTTGGCTTCATTGGGGACTGCGGTTCCACCTGGAGGGACACCAGCCTATACTGGCAGGATGGTCTGCATCTGTTTAGGAAGGGAACAAGTCTTTTGAGCAATCGGTTTAAAGTCTTCATTGCCAAGCTTTTAAACTAGTCAAGGGGGGAGGCACTGATAAACAGCAGGAAAATCCCAGCCTCTCCCTACAAAACAGGGTACTAAATGAGAAAAAGACCGAAGTAGACAGGTCATTGGGGGATGCTGCAAAAGAAGGTAAAGCCATCAAAAAATGGAGAGCAATGAGTACCAATGCCTGTAGTTTGAGTAACAAGCTTCCTGAATTAGTGGCCTTGATGGAGGAGGAACATCTGGATATAGTGGCAGTCACAGAAACATGGTACACACAAAACCATGACTGGGACATAAACATACCAGGATACACTATCTACAGGAGGGACAGGGAGGGTAAAAGAGGAGGAGGAGTAGCTCTTTACATAAGGGAAGGAATCAAGGCAACAGAACAAAAGGGAAAACAGGGAGGAGAAGAAGCACTGTGGGTAAATTTGGAGACCGGCAATGGCACCACAATCCGCACAGGGGTTGTATACAGACCCCCTTCTCAGGGGGAGGAAATGGACAAGGAAATGATAGAAAGAATACTTAGAATTGCAGAAAAAGGGGAGATATTGCTGATGGGTGATCTGAATGTGCCAGATGTTAACTGGAATGCAGTTGCAGCAGCCACTTCAAAGAGTGGGGTTATTCTAGATGCCCTACAAGGGGCGTGCCTTAGACAACTAGTATTGGATCCCACTCGAGAGGGAGCAATCTTAGACCTGGTTCTCTCAAATGGAGATGAAGAGAGGATCACAGATGTAGAAGTGGGTAGCCATCTGGGAACTAGCGACCATCGAACAGTATGGTTCACAATAAACATAGCAATAGAGTCAAGCCATACAAAGACAAAAGTACTGGACTTTAGGAGGGCTGACTTTGCCAAAATGGGTGAGTGCCTAAGGAATGCACTAGCAAATGGGCAGGAAGGAGGTGGAAGAACAATGGGGAATAATAAAACTGCCATCACAGAGGTAACAAGCCTTGTGTGAAGCAAATTAACAAAAAAGCGATGTAAGAAACCACTATGTTTCTCAAAGGAAGTGGCAGTGAAGGTTCAAGAGAAAAGAAAGCATTCAGGAAGTACAAGGAATCACAGAAGGAGCAGGACAGAGAACTGTATCAGTTAAGCAAAAGGAAGCTGGGAAGGCAGTCAGAACAGCAAAGGCCCAAACCGAGGAAAAGATAGCCAACTCTGTTAAGAAGGGATAAAACCTTTATAGGTACATCAGGGAGCGAAGGAAGACAAGGGAGGCTAGTGAGGCTTAATAAAGAGGAGGGAGGGTGGGCAGAGGGTGACTGTGAAAAGGCAGAGATACTAAACAAATATTTTTGCTCAGTATTTACAAAGGAAGTGGGGGAGGTACCTAAAACAAACGGTAGAAACACTCTGGATACAGAAGTTGATACCAGCCCACTTACAGAAGAAAGGATTCTGAAAGAACTCTTAAAACTGAAGGTGGACAAAGCAATGGGGCCTGATGGGATTCATCCCAGAATTCTAAAGAACTAAGGGTAGAACTAGTGACACCACTGACTACCCTCTTTAACAAATCATGGGAGGATGGGGTGGTACCGAGGACTGGAGAAGGCAGATGTGATTCCCCTTCACAAAAGTGGGAGCAAGGCAGAAGCAGAAAACTACAGACCTGTTAGTTTAACCTCAGTGGTAGGAAAATGATGGAATCACTTCTGAAGGAAAGAATTGTTGAGTATCTAGAGGCCAGAGGGCTCAGGACCCAAGGCAGCATGGATTCACAGCGGAAGGTCATGCCAGACAAATCTGATAGATTTCTTTGACTGGGTGACCAAAGTAGTAGATCAGGAGGGGCTGTGGACATGGCCTACCTAGACTTCAACAAGGCATTGGCAGTCCCACACAAAGATTAATATACAAGTTAGCCAGCCTGGGAGTGGGTCCCAAGATGACAGCCTGGGTAAGAGAATTGGCTGGAGAATAGGACACAGAGAGTAATAGTAAATGGGTCCACTCTGAAGAAAGGGGGTTACTAGTGGGGTACCACAGGGTTCAGTATTAGGACCGGTCCTCTTCAATGTCTTTATAAGCGATATTGCAGAGGACTGGAAGAAAAAGTATCTCTTTGCAGATGACACAAAGATCTGCAACAGAGTTGATGCACAAGGTGGGGTGGAAAGGATGAGAAGGGACTTGGCAAGGTTAGAGGAAAGGTCAAATGTGTAGCTTAGATTCAATGCAAAGAAGTGCAGGTAATGCACCTGGGAAACAAAAACCCAGGGAAGAGTACACAAGGGGTGAGATACTAACAACAATAAAATGGAAAGGGACCTGGGTGTGAGTCATATCAGATGACCTAAAGGTGGAAAAGCAATGTGAGAGGGCAGCAAGGAGGGCTAGGGGGATACTGGGATGCATAGGGAGAGGCATCACCAGCAGAAAACAGGAAGTTATTATCCCTCTGTACAGACAGTTAGTGAGACCCCATCTGGAGTACTGCGTGCAGTTCTGGAGACCCAATCTCCGTAAGGATATAGACAGAATGGAGGCTGTCCAGAGGAGGGCAACTGAAATGATACAGGGCCTGCACCGGAAGACATATGAAGAGAGACTTAAGGAGCTGAATATGTATAGCCTCGAGGAAAGGAGAGAGAGGGGGGACATGATAGAAACTTTCAAGTATCTCAAGGGAATCAACAAAGTCCAAGAGGGTAGCATCTTTCAAAAAAAGAGGTGTGCAAGAACAAGGGGGCACAATGTGAAGATAGAAGCGGGGGCTCAGAGGTAATTTAAGGAAGTATTTTTTCACAGAGAGGGTTGTGGATGCATGGAATGGCATCCGGAGGAGGTTGTGGAGTCAAAAACAGTGGTGGAATTCAAGCATGCATGGGACAGTCATAAGGCAATTCTAGGGGGTTGGGGTAGGAAGAAGTAGGCTGTTGGTTAACTAGGATCTGCAGCTTATCCAATAGGTAGGGAAATGGGCAGACTGGGAGGGCCAAGCGGTGCTTATCTGCAGTCAAAATCTATTTTTCTATGTTTCTATGTTTCCCACCAAGTACTACTTAAGCTGCACACACCAAGCATCCTACCCTCCCACCATGTAGTACTTAAATTGCACATGTCAAGCATCCTGCCCTCCCACCAAGTGGCACTTAAATTACATATGTCAAGCCATCCTACCCTCCCACCAAGTGGTACTTAAGCTACACACGCCAAGCATTGTCCCCTTCCACCAATTCATACTTAAGCTGCACACACCAAGTATCCCACCCTCCCACCAATTGGTATTTAAACAGCGTATGTCAAGCAACCTACCCTCAACCCAAGTAGTACATGAATTGCATATGTCAAGCATCCTACCCTCCAACCAAATGGTACTTAAATTGCACATGTCAACCATCCTACCCTCCCACCAAGTAGTACCTAAGCTGCACACATGAAGCATCCTACCTTCCTACCAAGTGGTACTTAAACTACACATACACCAAGCATCCTACTCTCCCACCAAGTACTACTTAAACTACACAAAGAAAGGCTCCTAACCTTTCACCAAGTAGTACTTAAGCTGCACTCCCCAAACATCCTACCCTCAAACCAAGTGGTACTTAAACTACACACATAAAACATCCTAAGCTCCCACAAAGTGGTATTTAACTTGCATATGTCAAGCATCTTACCCTCCCAATAAGTGGAACTTAAATTGCATATGTCAAGCATCCTACCCTCCCCACAAGCGGTACATCAACTACACTAACCAAGCATCCTACCCTTCCACCAAGTAGTACTTAAGCTGCACACACCAAGCATCCTACCTTCCCACCAAGTGGTACTTAAACTGAACATGTCAACCATCCAACCCTCCCACCAAGTGGTACTCAATCTGAACACACCAAGCATCCTACCCTCCCACCAACTGATACTTAAACTGCACGCACCAAGCATCCTTCCTTCCCACCCGGTAGTTCATAAAATCCATATGTCAAGCATCCTACCCTCCAACCAACTGGTACTTAAACTTCACACAACAAGCATCCTACCCTCCCATCAAGTACTACTTAAACTATACATCTCAGGCATCCTACCCTCCCACCAAGTGGTACATAAATTACACACACTAAGCATCCTACCCTCCCACCAAGGGGTACTTAAACAAGACACACCAAGCATCCTACCCTCCCAACAAGTAGTACTTAAACTGCACACACCAGGCATCCTACCCACCCAAGAAAAGTAAAGAATTTCTATGTTTCCCACCAAGTACTACTTAAGCTGCACACACCAAGCATCCTACCCTCCCACCATGTAGTACTTAAATTGCACATGTCAAGCATCCTGCCCTCCCACCAAGTGGCACTTAAATTACATATGTCAAGCCATCCTACCCTCCCACCAAGTGGTACTTCAGCTACACACACCAAGCATTATCCCCTTCCACCAGTTCGTACTTAAACTACACACATCAAGCATCCTACTCTCCCACCGAGTAGTTCTTAAACTTGCACACAGCAAGCATCCTACCCTCATACCAAGTGGTATTTAAACTGCATATGTCAAGCAACCTACCCTCCCTCCAAGTAGTACATGAATTGCATATGTCAAGCATCCTACCCTTCCACCAAATGGTATGTAAGTTGTCCATGTCAACCATCCTATCCTCCCACCAAGTAGTACTTAAATTGCACACATGAAGCATCCTACCCTTCCACCATGCAGTACTTAAACTGCACATGTCAAGCATGCTACCCTCCCACAAAGAGGTACTTATTTACATATGTTAAGCATCCTACCCTCCCAATAAGTAGTACTTAAATTGCATATATCTAGCATCCTACCCTCCCATCAAGTGGTACTTCAACAACACAAACCAAGCATCCTACCCTTCCACCAAGTAGTACTTAAGCTGCACACAGCAAGCATCCTACCTTCCCACCAAGTTGAACTTAAACTACACACACCAAGCATCTAACCCTCCCATGAAGTGGTACTTAAATTGCACATGTCTAACATCCTACCCTCCCACCAAGTCACTCTTAAACTGCACACACCAAGCAGCCTACCCTCCCAACAAGTAGTACTTAATAATAATAATATTTTATTTATATTGCGCGTTTCAAGTGTCAAGGAACATTCCAGTAAAATAAGATAAAATACAGAATACAGAAACAGAGATACAGAAATAATATTATAAAAACACACAAAACGAATTAATGAACAGTAAAACCATATGCCCTTTCCCACAAGAAGGATTTAAGAGCCTGTTTAAAACTCCTCACGGTCAAACACTTCCTAGTCCGACGGGGTAGAGAATTCCAAAGGGAAGGGGCCACAAACATAAAAGCCCGGCCACCGGAAGATTTTACCATCACCCTTGGAATCTCTAGCAATCCCTCGTTGGCTGAGCGGAGCGATCCCACAGGGCGGTACATCTCAAGATCCTACACTTCCACGAAGTGGTACTTAAGTTGCACATGTCAAGCATTCTACCCTCCAACCAAGTGGTACTTAAATTGCACATCTCAAGCATCCTATCCTCCCAACAAGTGCTACTTAAATTGCACATGTCAAGATCCAACTCTTCCACCAAGTGATAATTAAATTGCACATATCAAGCATCCTACCCCCCCATCAAGTAGTACTTAAACTATACATGTCAAGCATCCCACCCTCCCACCAAGTGGTACTTAAATTACACACACTAAGCATCCTATCCTCCCACCAAGGGGTACTTAAACAAGACACACCAAGCATCCCACCCTCCCACCAAGTAGTACTTAAACTGCAAACACCAAGCATCCTACCCTCCCACCAAGTGGTTCTTAAACTGCACACACCAAGCATCCTACCCTCCCACCAAGTAGTACTTAAATTGCACATGTCAAGCATGCTACCCTCCCAACAAGAGGTAGTTAAATTGCATATGTCAAGCATCCTACCCTCCCACCAAGTAGTACTCAAACTGCACACACCAAGCATCCTACCCACTTCCAAGTGGTACTTAAATTGCACATGTCAAGCATCCTACCTCCCAGCAAGTGGTTCTTAAACTGAATACATCAAGCATCCTACCCACCCACCAAGTGGTACTTAAATTGCACACACCAAACATTCTAGCCTCCCACCAAGTGGTACTTAAACTGCACATGTCACCCATCCTACCTTCCCACCAAGGGATACTTAAAGTGCACACACCAAGCATCCTACCCTCCCACCAAGTGGCACTTAAATTACATATGTCAAGCATCCTACACTCCCACCAAGTGATAGTTCAACTACACACAGCAAGCATCCTACCCTTCCACCAAGTAGTACTTAAGCTGTACCCCAACAAGCATCCTACCTTCCCACCAAGTGCAACTTAAACTGCTCTCACAAAGCACCCTATGCTCCCACCAAATAGTATTTAAATTGGACATGTGAAGAATCTTATCCCTCCACCAAGTGGTTCTTTAATTGCACTTGTCAAGCATGCTACCCTCCTACCAAGTGGTTCTCAAATTGCATATGTCAAGCATCCTACCCTCCTACCAAGTGGTACTTCAACTACACACACCAAGCATTCTACCTTTCCACCAAGTAGTACTTAAGCTGCTCACCCAAAGCATCCTACCCTCCCACCAAGTACTACTTAAACTGCACACACCAAGCATCCTACCCTCCCACCAAGTAGTACTTAAATTGCACATGTCAAGCATCCTACCCTCCCACCAAGTGGTACTTTAATTGCACATGTCAAGCATGCTACCTCCCATCAAGTGGAACTTAAATTGCATATGTCAAGCATCCTACCCTCCCACCCAGTGGCACTAAAATTACATATTTCAAGCATAATACCCTCCCACCATGTGATACTTCAACTACACACACCAAGCATCCTACCCTCCCTGCAAGTGGTACTTAAACTGCACCCACCAAACATCCTACCCACCCACCAAGTGGTACTTAAATTGCACACACCAAGCATCCTAGCCTCCCACCAAGTGGTACTTAAACTGAACATGTCATCCATCCTACCCTCCCATCTAGGGGTACTTAAACTGCACACACCAAGCATCCTACCCTCCTACCAAGTAGTACTTAAACTGCATATGTCAAGCATCCTACCTCCAACCAAGTGGTACTCAAACTTCACACCCCAAGCATCCTATCTTCCCATCAAGTAGTACTTAAACTATGCATGTCAAGCATCCTACCCTCCCACCAAGTGGTACTTAGATTACACACACCAAGCATCCTACCTTCCCACCAAGGAGTACTTAAACAAGACACACCAAGGAAATGGAGGGTAATGAGTACCAATGCCCATAGTCTGGGCAACAAGCTCCCTGAGCTGGTGGCCTTGATGGAAGAGGGATGCCTGGATATTGTAGCAGTCACAGAAACATGGTACACAAAGAACCATGACTGGGATGTTAACATACCAAGGTACATAACCTACAGAAGAGACAGGCAGGGAGAGAAGAGGGGGAGGAGTAGCTCTCTATGTAAAGGAAGAGATAAAAGCAACTGAACAAAAGAGTAAACAGGGAGGAGAGGAGGCACTGTGGGTCAGCTTGGAGACTGGAAAGGGCACCACAATCTTCAGAGGGGTTGTGTACAGACCCCCATGTCAGGGGGAAGGAATGGACAAGGATACAATAGATGGCATTCTTAGAATGGCAGAGAAAGGGGAGATACTGTTGATGGGAAACCTGAATATGCCAGATGTTAACTGGAGCACATTTGCTGCAGCCACATCCAAGAGCAGGGCCATTCTTGATGCCCTAGAGGTGGCAAGCGTCAGACAGCTAGTTTCAGAACCCACTCGTGAGGGAGCAATCTTAGACCTCATACTCTCAAACGGGGGCAGTGAGAGGATCTCAGATCTAGAAGTGGGTTGCCATCTGGGAACAAGTGACCATCAAACAGTGTGGTTCACGTTAAACTCAGCTACAGAGTCGAACCATAAAAAAGTGAGGGTACTGAACTTTAGGAGGGCTGACTTTGGCAAGATGGGAGAGTGCCTCAGAAAAGCACTAGCAAACAGGCTAGAAGGAGGTGTGGAGCAACAATGGGAATCATCAAAACTTCCATCACAGAGCAACAAGCCTTTGTGTGAAGCAAATAAATCAAAATGAAAGAAAAAGCCACTATGGTTCTCAAAATAGGTGGCTGTGAAAGTCAGGAAGAAAAGATAGCGTTCGAGTATAAGAAACACAGAAGGAGCAGGACAGAGGCTGTACCAGTTAAGGCAGAAGGAAGCAGGAGGGAAGTCAGAATAGCAAGGCCCAAACTGAGGAAAGATAGCCAACTCAGTTAGAAGGGTGATAAAACCTTTTATTGGTACATCAGCGGCGTGAAAAGACAAAGGAGGATAGTGAGGCTGAATAGAATGAGCGATTGGGTGGGCAGAGGGGACAGTGAAAAAGCAGGGATACTGAACGAATATTTCTGCTCAGTATTCACAAGAGGAGGGGGAAGTGCCTAATCCAATTAACAGAAACACTCTTGATAGGGGGATCAATCCCAGTCCTTTCACAGAAGAAAGGGTTCTGCAAGAACTCCTAAAACTGAAGGTGGACAAAGCAATGGGTCCTGATGGAATTCACCCCAGAATTCTAAAAGAATTAAGGGAGGGACTAGTGAAACCACTGGCTACACTTTTTAATAAATCATGAGAGCATGGTGTGGTACCCGAGGACTGGAGGAAAGCAGATGTGATTTCCCTTCACAAAACTGGGACCAAGACAGAGGCAGGAAACTACAGACCTGTCAGACTGACCTCTGTGGTAGGGAAAGTGATGGAGTCACTTCTGAAGGAAAGAATAGTTGAGTACCTAGAGGCCAGTAGGGCACAGGACCCAATGCAGCATGGGTTCACAGCGGGAAGGTCATGTCAGATGAATCTAATAGATTTCTTTGTCTGGGTGACCAAAGTAGTAGACCAGGGAGCAGCTGTGGACATGGCCTACCTAGACTTTAGCAAGGCATTTGACACAGTCCCACATGAAAGATTAATGGTCAAATTAACCAGCCTGGGAGTGGGTCCCAGGGTGGTAGCCTGGGTAAAACATTGGCTGCACAACAGGACACAGAAGGTAATTGTAAATGGAGTCCACTCTGAAGAAAGAGGGGTTACTAGTGGGGTACAGCAGGGTTCAGTATTGGGTCCAGTCCTTTTTAATGTCTTCATCAGTGACATTGCAGAGGGACTGGAAGGAAAAGTATGCCTTTTTGCAGGTGACACAAAGATCTGCAACAGGGTTGATACACAAGGAGGCGTGGAAAGGATGAGAAGGGACTTGACAAGGTTGGAGAAATGGTCAGAAGTATGGCAACTAGGTTCAATGCAAAGAAGTGCAAAATAATGCACCTGAAACAAGAACCCTGGGGAAGAATACGCAATGGAGGGGAGGTAGTAACAACAACAAAAAACGAAAGGGACCTGGGGGTAATCATATCAGATGACCTTAAGGTTAGCAAGCAATGTGAGAAGGCAGTAGGGAGGACTGGGGGTATACTGGGATGCATAGGGAGAGGCATCAGCAGCAGAAAATAGGAAGTTGTTATCCCTCTGTACAGACAGTTGGGAGACCCCATCTGGAGTACTGCATCCAGTTCTAGAGACCCCATCTCTGCAAGGACATAGACAGGATAGAGGCAGTCCAGAGGAGGGCAACTAAAATGGTGCAGGGTCTGCAAGAGAAGCCGTATGAGGAGAGACTAAAGGAGCTTAATATGTATACCCTTGAGGAAAAAAGGAGAGGAGAACATGATAGAAACTTTTAAGTACCTCAGTGGAATCAACAAAGTCCAAAAGGGTAGCATCTTTCAGAAAAAGAGACATGCAAGAACAAGGGGACACAATTTAAAGATAGAAGGGGCAGTTCAGTTGCAATGTGAGGAAGTATTATTTCACAGAGAGGGTAGTGGATGCATGGAACAGCCTTCCTGGGGAGGTTGTGGGGTCTAAAACTGTGGGAGAATTCAAAAATGCATGGGAGAGACATAAGGCAATTCTTGTGGGGGGCTAGGAAGAAATAGGCTGTTGGTTAACTAGGATCTGCGGCCTATCCTGTAGGTAGGGAAATGGACAGACTAGATGGGCCAAGCGGTCCTTATCTGCTGTAAAAGTCTATTTTCTATGTTTCTACCCTCCCACCAAGTAGCACTTAAACTGCACACACCAAGCATCCTACCCTCCCACCAAGTGGTACTTTAATTGCACATGTCAAGCATGCTACCTCCCACCAAGTGGTACTTAAATTGCATTTGTCAAGCATCCTACCCTCCCACCAAATAGTACTTAGATTGTGTATGTCAAGCATCCTACTCTCCCACCATGTGGTACTTCAACTACACAAACCAAGCATCCTACCCTTCCACCAAGTAGTACTTAAGCTGCACACACCAAGCACCGTACCTTCCCACCGATTGGTACTTAAACTTCACAAACCAAGCATCCAACCCTCCCACCTAGTGCTACTTAAACGGAAAACATCAAAAGTCCTACCCTCCCACCAAGTAGTACTTAAATTGTACATGTCAAGCATACTACCATCCCACCAAGTGGTACTTTATATGCACATTTCAAGCATGCTACCCTCCACCAAGTGGTACTTAAATTGCATATGTCAAGTATCCTACACTCCCACCAAGTGGCACTTAAATTACATATGTCAAGCATCCTACCCTCCCACCAAGTGGTACTTCCACTACACACAGCAAGCATCCTACCCTTCCACCAAGTAGTACTTAAGCTGCACACACCAAGCATCCTACCTTCCCACCAGGCGGTACTTAAACTACACACACCAAGCATCCTACCCTCCCACCAAGTGGTACTTAAACCGCACACATTAACCATAATACCCTCCTGCCAAGTTGCATTTAAACTGCACAGACCAAACATCCTACACTCCCAAGTAGAACCTAAATTGCACAGGTCAAGCATCCTGCACTTTCACCAAGTCGAACTTTAATTGCACATGTCAAACATGTTACCTCCCACCAAGTGGCACGTAAATTACATATGTCAAGCATCCTAAACTCCCACCAAGTTGTACTTCAACTACACACAGCAAACATCCTACCCTTCCACCAAGTAGTACTTAAGCTGCACACACCAAGCATCCTACCTTCTCACCAGGTGGTACTTAAACTACACACACCAAGCATCCTACCCTCCCACCAAGTACTTCTTAAACTGCAAACATGAAGCATCCTACCCTCCCATCAAGTGGTACTTTAATTGCACATGTCAAGCATGCTATCTCCCACCAAGAGGTACTTGAATTGCATTTGTCAAGCATCCCACCCTCCCACAAAGTGGCACTTAAATTACATATGTCAAGCATCCAAAGCTCCCACAAAGTGGTAATTAAATTCCAAATGTCAGGCATCCTATCCTGCAACCAACTAGTACATAAATTGCATATGCAAAGCATCCTACCCTCCCGCCAAGTGGTTCTTAAATTGCACACACCAAGCATCCTAACCTTCCACCAAGTGGTACTTCAATTGCACATGTCAACCATTCTACCCTCCCACCAAGTGGTACTTAAACTGCGCAAACCAAGCAACCTACTCTCCCACCGAGTGGTATTTAAAATACACACAGCAAGCATTCTTCCCTCCTACCAAATAGGACTTAAACTGCACACACCAAACATACTACCCTCCCACCAAGTAGTACTTAAATTGCACATGGCAGCTTTCTACCCTCCCAGTAAGTGGTACTTCAATTGCACATGTCAAGCATGCTACCTCCCACCAAGTGGTACTAAAATTGCATATATCAAGCATCCTACCCTCCCACCAAGTGGTACTTAAATTACATATGTCAAGCATCCTAACCTCCCACCAAGTAGTACTTTAACTATACACAGCAAGCATCCCTCCCTTCCAACAAGTAGTACTTAAACCGTATACACCAAATATCCTACCCTCCCATCAAATGGCACTTAAACTACACACATCAAGCATCCTAAGCTCCCACAAAGTGGTATTTAAATTCTAAATGTCAAGCATCCTAACCTCCCACCAACTAGTACATAAATTGCATATGCCAAGCCTCCTACCCTCCTACCAAGTGGTTCTTAAATTGCAGACACCAACCATCCTAACCTTCCCACCAAGTAGTACTTCAGCTACTCAAACCAAGCATCCTACCCTTCCACCAAGTAGTACTTAACCTGCCACACCAAGCATGCTACCTTCCCACCAAGTGGTACTTAAAGTACACAAACCAAGCATCCTTTCCTCCAACCAAGCACTACTTAAATGGCAAACATCAACCATTCTACCCTCCCACCAAGTAGTACTTAAATTGCACATGTCAAGCATCCTACCATCCCACCAAGTGGTACTTTAATTGCACATGTCAAGCATGGTACCTCCCTCCAAGTGGTACTTAAATTGCATATGTCAAGCATCCTACACTCCCACAAAGTGGCACTTAAATTGCATATGACAAGCATCCTACATTCCCACGATGTGGTACTTCCGCTACTCACAGTAAGCATTCTACCATTTCACCAACTAGAATGTAAGCTGCACACACCAAACATGCTACCCTCCCACCAGGTGGTACTTAAATTGCACACACCAAGCATCCTACCCTCCCTCCAAGAAGTACTTAAATTACAAGTCAAGCATTCTACCCTCCAACCAAGTGGTTCTTAAACTACTCACACCAAGCATCCTACCCTCCCGTCAAGTACTTCTTAAACTATACATGTCAAGCATCCTACCCTCCCACCAAGTGGTACTCAAATTACACACACCAAGTATCCTACCCTACCACCAGGTGGTACTCATACAAGACACGTCAAGCATCCTACACTTCCCCAAGTAGTACTTCAACTGCACACAGAAAGCATCCTACCCTCCTACCAAGTGGTACTTTAATTGCACATGTCAAGCATGCTACCTCCCACCAAGAGGTACTTAAATTACATATGTCAAGCATCCTACCCTCCCACCAAGTGGCACTTAAATTACATATGTCAAGCATCCTTCCCTCCCACCAAGTGGTACTTCAACTACACACATAAAGTATCCAACCCTTCCACCAAGTAGTACTTAAGCGGCACACACCAAACATCCTACCCTCCCAAAAGGTGGAACTTAAATTACACACATCAAACATCCTACCCTCCCACCAAGTAGTACTTAAACTGCACACACCAAGCATTCTTCCCCCCCCACCAAGTGGTAGCTTAATTGCATGTTAAGCATACCACCCTCCCACAAAGTACAACTTAAGCTGCCCACACCAAGCATCCTACCCTCCCACCAAGTAGTACTTAAATTGCATGCTAAGCATCCTACACTACCACCATGTGCTAATTTAATTGCACGTCAAGCATGCGACCCTCCCACCAAGTGGTACTTAAATTGCATATGTCAAGCCTCCTACCCTCTCAATAACTGGTACTCAAATTGCATATGTCAAGCATCCTAGTCTCCCACCAAGTGGTACTTCAACTACAAAAACCAAGCATCCTACCCTTCCACCAAGTAGTACTTAAGCTGCACACACCAAGCACCCTACCTTCCCACCAAGTATTACTTAAACTACACCAACCAAGCATCCTCCCCTTCCACCAAGTACTAGCTATATGGCAAACATCAACTGTCCTACCCTCCCAGCAAGTAGAACTTTAACTGCACATGTCAAGCATGCTACCTCCCACCAAGTGGTTCTTAAATTGCATATGTCAAGCATCCTACACTCCCACCAAGTGGCACTTAAATTATATATGTCAAGCATCCCACCATCCCACAATGTGGTACTTCCACTACAGACAGCAAGCATACTACCATTTCTCCAAGTAGTTCTTAAGCTGCACACACCAAACATCCTACACTCCCACCAAGTGGTACTTTAACTGCACACACCAAGCATCCTACCCTACCACCAAGTGGTACTTAAACTGCACACACCAAGCATCCTACCCTCCCACCAAGTAGTACTTAAATTACATATGTCAAACAACCTACCCTCCAACCAAGTGGTACTTAAAGTACACACACAAAGCATCCTACCCTCCCATCAAGTACTACTTAAATTATACATGTCAAGCATCCTACCCTTCCACCAAGTGGTACTTAAACAAGACACGTCAAACATCCTACACTCCCTCCAAGTAGTTCTTAAACTGCACACACCAAGCATCCTACCCTCCCACCAAGTGGTACTTAAATTGCACATGTCAAGCATCCTATCCTCCAACCAAGTGGTTCTTAAACTGCACAAACCAAGCATCCTGCCCTGCCATCAAGTGGTACTTAAACTACATGCACCAAGCATCCTACCCTTCCACCAAGTGATATTTAAATTGCTCATGTTAAGCTTCCTACCCTCCCACTAAGTGGTACTTTCATTGCACATGTGAAGCATGCTAGATCCCACCAAGTGGTACTTAAACTGCATATGTCAAACATCCTACCCTTCCACCACGTGGTACATAAATTGCATATGTCAAGAGTCCTACCCTCCCACCAAGTGGTTATTAAACTGCACACACTAAGTATCCTATCCGCCCCACCAAGAAGTAATTAAATTGCACATGTCAAGCATGCTGCCCTCCCAACAAGTGGTACTTAATATCCATATGTCAAGCATCCTACCCTCCTACCAAGTGGTATTAAAATTGCATATGTCAAGCATCCTACGCTCCCACCAAGTGGTACATAAACTATACTAACCAGGCATGCTACCTTCCCACCATGTAGTACTTAAACTGCACACACCAAGCATCCTACCCTCCCTCCAAGTACTACTTAAAATGCACAAATTAAGCATCCTACCCTCCCGTCAAGCAGTACTTAAATTGCACATTTCAAGCATCCTTCCCTCCCACCAAGTAGTACTTTAATTGCACATGTCAAGCATGCTACCTCCCACCAAGTGGTACTTAAATTGCATTTGTTAAGCATCCCACCTTCCCACCAAGTGGCAATTAAATTAAATATGCTCAGCATCCTAAGCTCCCACAAAGTTGTATTTAAATTCCAAATGTCAAGCATCCTACCCTCCAACCAACTAGTACATGAATTGCATATGCAAAGCACTCTACCCTCCCACCAAGTGGTTCTTAAATTGCACACACCAAGCATCCTAACCTTCCACCAAGTCGTACTTCAATTGCACATGTCAACCATTCTACCCTCCCACCAAGTGGTACTTAAACTGCACACACCAAGCATCCTACCCTCCAACCAAGTGGTACTTAAATTGCACAAACCAAGCAACCAACTATCCCACCAAGTGGTACTTAAACTGCACACACCCAAGCATACTTTCCTCCTACCAAATAGTACTTAAATTGTACATGTAAGGCATCCTACCCTCCCACCAAGCGGTCCTTAAACTGCACACACCAAGCATCCTACCCTCCCACCAAGAAGTACTTAAATTACATATGTCAGCCATTCTACCCTCCAACCAAGTGGTACTTAAACTACTCACATAAAGCATCCTACCCTCCCATCAAGTACTTACTAAACTATACATGTCAGGCATCCTACCCTCCCACCAAGTGGTACTTATACAAGACACGACAACCATCCAAAACTCCCCCCTAGTAGTACTTAAACTGCACACAGAAAGCATCCTACCCTTCTATCAAGTGGTACTTCAATTGCACATGTGAAGCATCCTATCCTCCCACCAAGTGGTTCTTAAACTGCACAAATCAAGCATCTTACGCTCCCACCAAGTACTACTTAAACTGCACACCAAGTAACCTACCCTCCGACCAAGTAGTACTTAAATTGCACGTCAAGCAACCTACACCATCAACAAAGTGGTACTTTAATTGCACATGTCAAGCATGCTACCTCCCACCAAGTGGTACTGAAATTACATATGTCAAGCATCCTTCCCTCCCACGAAGTGGTACTTTAACTACACACATAAAGTATCTTACCCTTCAACAAAGTAGTACTTAAGCGGCACACACCAAACATCCTATCCTCCCACCAGGTGGAACCTAAACTACACACATCAAACATCTTCCCCTCCCACCAAGTAGTACTTAAACTGTACACACCGAGCATCCTACCCTCCCGCCAATGGGTAGTTTAATTGCATGTTAAGCAGGCCACCCTATTACAAAGCACAACTTAAACTGCACACACCAAGCATCCTACCCTCCCACCAAGTAGAACTTAACTTGCATACGTTAAGCATCCTACCCTCCAACCAAGTGGTACTTAAAGTACACACTCCAAGCATCCTACCCTCCCATCAAGTACTACTTAAACTATACATGTCAAGCATCCTACCCTTCCACCAAGTGGTACTTAAACAAGACACGTCAAGCATCCTACATTCCCCCCAAGTAGTACTTCAAATGCACACACCAAGCATCCTACCCTCCCACCAACTGGTACTTAAATTGCACATGTCAAGCATCCTATTCTCCAACCAAGTGGTTCTTAAACTGCACAAACCAAGCATCCTACCCTCCCATCAAGTGGTACTTAAACTACACGCACCAAGTATCCTACCCTTCCACCAAGTGGTATTTAAATTGCTCATGTTAAGCTTCCTACACTCCCACTAAGTGGTACTTTAATTGCACATGTCAAACATGCTACCTCCCACCAAGTGGTACTTAAACTGCATATGTCAAACATCCTACCGTACGACCAAGTGGTACATAAATTGCATATGTCAAGAATCCTACCCTCCCACCAAGTGGTTCTTAAACTGCACACAATAAGTATCCTACCCACCCACCAAGTAGTATTTAAATTGTACGTGTCAAGCATCCTACCCTCCCACCAAGTACTACGTAAACTGCACACATCAAGCATCCTACCCTCCCATCAATTAGTACTTAAATTGCACATTTCGAGCATCCTACCCTCCCACCAAGTGGTACTTTAATTGCACATGTCAAGCACGCTACCTCCCACCAAGTGGTACTTAAATTGCATTTGTCAAGCATCCCACCCGAACACCAAGTGGCACTTAAATTAAACATGTCAAGCATCCTAAGCTCCCAAAAAGTGGCATTTAAATTCCAAATGTCAAGCATCCTATCCTCCAATCACCTAGTACATAAATTGCATATGCAAAGCACTCTACCCTCCCGCCAAGTGGTTCTTAAATTGCAAACACCAAGCATCCTAATGTTCCACCAAGTGGTACTTCAATTGCACATGTCAACTATTCTACCCTCCCACCAAGTGGTACTTAAACTGCACACACCAAGCATCCTACCCTCCCACAAAGTGGTACTTAAACTGCACAGACCAAGCAACCTACTCTCCCACCAAGTGGTACTTAAACTACACACACCAAGCATTCTTCCCTCCTACCAAACAGTACTTAAACTGCACACACCAAGCATCCTACCCTCATATCAAGTAGTACTTATATTGCACGTCAAGCATCCTTCCCTCCCACCAAGTGGTACTTAAACTACTCACACCAAGCATTCTTCCATCCTACCGAATAGTACTTAAACTGCACACACCTAACATCCTACCCTTCCACCAAGTAGTACTTAAATTGCACATGTCAGCTTCCTACCCTCAAACTATGTGGCACTTTAATTGCACATGCCAAGCATGCTACCTCCCACCAAGTGGTACTAAAATTGCATATGTCAAGCATCCTACCCTCCCACCAAGTGGTACTTAAATAACATATTTCAAGCATTCTAACCTCCCACCAGGTGGTACTTTAACTATACACAGCAAGCATCCCTCCCTTCCAACTCAAACCGTACACACCAAATATCCTACCCACCCACCAAGTTGCACTTAAACTACACACATCAAGCATCCTAAGCTCCCCCAAAGTGGTATTTATTCCAAATGTCAAGCATCCTAACCTCACACCAACTAGTACATAAATTGCATATGCCAAGCATCCTACCCTCCCATCAAGTGGTTCTTAAATTGCAGACACCAAGCATCGTACCCTCCCATCAAGTGGTACATAAACTACACACACCAAGCATTCTTCCCTCCTACCAAGTACTACTTAAACTGCAAACACCAAGCAACCTACCCTCCCACCAAGTAGTACTTAAATTGCAAATGTCAAGCATGCTACCTCCCACCAAGTGGTACTTAAATTGTATATGTCAAGCATCCTAACCTCCCATCAAGTGGCACTTAAATTACATATGTCAAGCATCCTTCCCTCCCAACAAGGGTTACTTCAGCTACACACACCAAGCATCCTACCCTCCCACCAGGTGGTACCTAAACTACAAACATCAAATATCCTACAATCCCACCAAGTAGTACTTAAACTGCACAAACCAAGCATTCTACCTTCCGACCAGGTGATACCTTTAATGCACGTCAAGCATGCTACCCTCCCACCAAGCACTACTTAAACTGCACACACCAAGCATCCTACCCTCCACTAAGTAGTACTTAAATTGCTCATGTCAAGCATCCTACTCTTCCACCAGGTGCTACTGTAATTGCACGTCAAGCATGCGACCCTCCCACTAAGTGGTACTTAAAATGCATATGTCAAGCATCCTACCCTCCCAATGAGTGGTACTTAAATTGCATATGTCAAGCATTCTTCTCTTCCACCAAGTGGTACTTCAACTACACAAACCAAGCATCCTTCCCTTCCACCAAGAAGTACTTAAGCTGCACACACCAAGCACCCTACCTTCCCACCGAGTGATATTTAAACTACACAAACCAAGCATCCTACCATCACACCAAGTACTTCTTAAATGGCAAACATAAACCGTCCTACCCTCCCACCAAGTTGTACTTAAATTGCACATGTCAAGCATCCTACCCTCCCACCATGAGGTACTTTAATTGCACATGTTAAGCATGCAACCTCTCACCAAGTGGTACTTAATTTGCATATGTCATGCATCATACCCTCCAACCAAGTGGTACTTAAACTACACACACCAAGCATCCTACCCTCCCATCAAGTACTACTTAATCTCTAAGTGTCAAGCATCCTACCCTCTCACCAAGTGGTACTTAAATTACACACATCAAACTTACTACCCTCCCACCAAGTGGTACTTAAACAAGACATGTCAAGCATCTTACCCACCCACCAAGTAGTACTTCGACTGCACACACCTAGCATCCTACCCTCCCACCAAGTGGTAATTAAATTGCACATGTCAAGCATCAAACCCTCTCACCAAGTGGTTAATAAACTGCACAAACCAAACATCCTACGCTCCCATCAAGTGGTACTTAAACTACACACACCAACTATCATACCATGCCACCAAGTACAGCTTAAACTGCACACACTAAGCATCCTACCCTACCACCAAGTGGTACTCAAATTGCCCATGTCTAGCTTTCTACCCTCCCACTAAGCGGTACTTCAATTGCACATGTCAAGCATCCTACCCTCCCACCAAGCAGTACATAAATTCCATATGCCAAGCATCCTACCCTCCCACCAACTGGTACTTAAATTGCACACACCAGGCATCCTACCCTCCCACCAAGTGGTACTTAAACTGCACACATCAAGCATCCTACCCTCCCACCAAGTAGTACTTAAACTGCATATGTCAAGCATGCTACCCTCCCAAGAAGTTGTACTTAAATTCCATATGTCAAGCATCCTACCCTCCCACCAAGTGGTACATAAACTACACACATCAAGCATCCTTCCCTCTGACCAATTAGTACATAAACTGCACAAACCAAGCATTCTACTGTTCCACCAAGGGGTACTCAAACTATGCACACCAAGCACACTACCCTCCCACCCAATTGCTACTTAAACTGCACTCAGCAAACATCCTACCCACCCACCAACTAGTACTTAAATTGGACATGTCAAGCATCTTATCCACCCACCAAGTGGTACTTTAATTGCACTTGTCAAGCATGCTACCCTCCCAGCAAGCGGTACTTAAATTGCATATGTCAAGCATCCTGCCCTCCCACCAAGTGGTTCTGAAATTGCATATGACAGGAATCCTACCCCTCCTACCAAGAGGTACTTAAACTACACACACCAGGCATCCAACCCTCCTATCAAGTAGTACGTAAACTATACATGTCAAGCATACTACCATGCCACCAAGTGGTACTTAAATTGCACATGTCAAGCATGCTACCCTCCCAACAAGTGGTACTTAAATTCCATACATCAAGCATCTTTCCTCCCACCAAGTGGTACTTAAATTACATATGTCAAGAATCCTACCCTCCAAAGAAGTGGTACTTCAACTACACACACCAAGCATCCTACCGTTACACCAAGTAGTACTTAAGTTGCACACACAAAACATCCTACCCTCCCACCAAGTAGTACCTTAACTACACACATCAAGCATCCTACCCTCCCACCAAGTAATTCCTAAATTGCACGTGTCAAGCATCCTACCCTCCCATCAAGTGGTACTTTAATTGCACATGTCAAGCATGCTACCTCCCACCAAGTGTTAGTTAAATTGCATATGTGAAGCATCCTACCCTCCCACCAAGTGGCACTTAAATTACATATGTCAAGCATCCTACCCTCCCACCAATTGGTTCTTCAACTACACACACCATGCATCGTACCCTTCCATCAAGTAGTACTTAAGCTGTACACAACAAACATCCTACCCTCACACCAAGTGGTACCTAAACTACACACATCAAGCATTCTGCCCTCCCACCAAGTAGTACTTAAACTGCACACACCAAGCATCCTACACTATCATGAAGTGCTACTTTATTTGCACGTCAAGCATGCGACTGTCACACCAAGTGGTACTTACATTGCATATGTCAAGCAACCTACTGTCCCACCAAGTGGTACTTCAAATACACACACCAAGCATCCTACCTTCCCACCAAGTGTTACTTAAACTACACACACCAAATATCCCACTCTCCCACTGAGTACTACTGAAACGACACACATCAACCATTCCACCCTCCCAGCAGGTAGTATTGAAATTGCGCATGTCAAACATCCTACTGTCCAACCAAGTGGTACTTTAAATGCACATGTCAAGCATGCTACCTACCATCGAGTGGTACTTAAATTTCATATGTTAAGCATCCAACCCTCCCACCAATTGGCACTTAAATTACATATGGCAAGCAACCTACCCTCCCACCAAGTTGTACTTCCGCTACACACAGCAAGCATCATGCCCTTCCACCAAGTAGTACTTAAGCTGCACACACCAAACATCCCATCCTCCCACCAAGTGGTACTTAAACTACACACATCAAGCTTTCTAAGCTCCCACAAAGTGGTATTTAAATTGCATATGTCAGGCATCCTACCCTCCCACCAAGTAGTACTTAAATTGCACACACCAAGCATCTGAATCTCCCACCAAGTGGTACATAAATTGTACAATGTCAACCATCCTACCCACCCACCAAGTGGTACTTAAACTGCACACACCAAGCACCCTACCCTTCCACCAAGTGGTACTTAAACTGCACACACCAATCATTCTACACTCTCACCAAGTAGTACTTATATTGCAAATGTCAAGAGTCCTACCCTCCAACCAAGTGGTACTCAAACTACACATACTAAGCATCCTACCATCCCATCAAGTAGTACTAAAACTATACATGTCAAGCATCATACCCTCCCACCAACTGGTACCTAAATTACATACACTAAGTATCCTACCCTCCCACCAAGTAGCACTTAAACAAGACACACCGAGCATCCTACCCTACCACTAAATAGTACTTAAACTGTGCACACCAAGTATCCTACTCTCCCACCAAATGGTACTTTAATTTCACATCAAGCATCCTATCCTCCCACCAAGTGGTACTTTAATTGCACATGTCAAGCATCCTACCCTCCCACCAAGTGGTACTTAAGTTACATATGTCAAGCAACCTACTCTCCCACCAAGTGGTACTTAAACTACACAAACCAAGCATCCTACCCTCCCACCAAGTACTACTTCGACAGCAAAGATCAACGATCCTACCCTCCCACCAAGTGGTTCTTTAATTCCACATGTCAAGCATGCTACCTGCCACAAAGTGGTACTTAAATTGCATATATCAAACATCCTTCACTCCCACCAAGTGGCAGTTAATTTACATATGTCAAGCATCCTACCCTCCGCCCAAAGTGGTACTTCTGCTACACACACCAAGCATCCTTCCCTCCCACCAAGTGGTACTTAAACTGCACACATCAAGCATCCTAACCTCCCACTAATTAGTACTTAAATTACATATGTCAAGCATCTACCCTCGAGCCAAGTGGTACTTAAACTACACACACCAAGCTTCCTACCGTCCCATCAAGTAGTACATAAACTATACATGTCAAGCATCCTACCCTCCCACCAAGTAGTACTTAAATTGCACATGTCAAGCATCCTGCCCACCCACCAAGTGGTTAATAAAATGCACAAACCAAGCATCTCACCCTCCCATCAAGTGGCACTTAAACTACACACACCAAGCATCCTACCCTCCCACCAAGTACTTCTTAAACTGCACACAACAAGCATCCTACCCTCCTACAAAGTGGTACTTAAATTGCACATGTCAAGCTTCCTATCCTCCCACTAATTGGTACTTTAATTGCACATGTCAAGCATGATACCTCCCACCAAGTGGTACTTAAACTGCACACATCAAGCATCCTACCCTCCCAACAAGTAGTACTTCAACTGCATATGTCAAGCATCCTAAACTCCCACCAAGTGGTACATAAATTGCACATGTCAATCATAATACCCTCCCACAAAGTGGTTCTCAAACTGCACACACTAAGCATTTTACCCTCCTAAGAAGTAGTACTTAAATTGCACATGTCAAGCATCCTACCCTCCCAACAAGTGGTACATAAACTACACACACCAAGCATCCTACCCTCCCACCAAGTAGTACTTAAACTGCACAAACCAAGCATTCTAAGCTTCCACCAAGTGGTACTTAAACATACGCACACCAAGCATCCTAACCTCCCACCAATTGCTACTTAAACTGCACTCACCAAGCATCCTACCCTCCCAACAAGTAGTACCTAAATTGGACATGTCAAGCATCTTATATACCCACCAAGTGGCACTTTAATTGCACTTGTCAAGCATGCTACCCTCTCAGCAAGTGGTACTTAAATTGCATATATCAAGCATCCTGCACTTCCACCAACTGGCACTTAAATTACATTTGTTAAGCATCCTACCCTCTCACTAAGCGGTACTTAAATTGCACATGTCAAGCATCCTGCCCACCCACCAAGTGGTTAATAAAATGCACAAACCAAGCATCCTACCCTCCCATCAAGTACTTCTTAAACTGCACACAACAAGCATCCTACCCTCCTACAAAGTGGTACCTAAATTGCACATGTCAAGCTTCCTACCCTCGCACTAATTGGTACTTTAATTGCACATGTCAAGCATGCTACTTCCCACCAAGTGGTACTTAAATTGCATATGTCAAGCATCCCACCCTCCCACCAAGCAGTTCATAAATTGCATATGCCAATCATCCTATCCTCCCAAGTGGTACTTAAATTGCACACACCAAGCATCCTAACCTCCCACCAAGTGGTACTTAATTTGCAAACGTCAACCATCCCACTCTCCCATCAAGTGGTACTTAAACTGCACACACCAAGCATCCTACCCTCCCACCAAGTGGTACCTAAACTGCACACTCCAGGCATCCTACCCTCAAACCAAGTAGTACTTAAACTGCATCTGTCAAGTATCCAAGCCTTCCACCAAGTGGTACATAAATTGCACATGCCAAGAATCCTACTCTCCCACCAAGTGGTTCTTAAACTGGACACACTTAGCAACCTACCCTCCCACCAAGTAGTACTTAAATTGCACATGTCAAGCATGCTACCCTCCCAACAAGTGGTACTTAAATTCCATATGTCAAGAATCCTACTTTCCTAAGAAGTGGTGCTTCACCTACACACACCAGGCATCCTACCCTTCCACCAAGTGGTACCTAAATTACACACATCAAGCATCCTACCCTCCCACCAAGTAGTACTTAATGCGCATGTCAAGCATCCTACCCTCCCACCAAGTGGTACTTTAATTGCACATGTCAAGCATCCTAACCTCCCACCAAGTAGTATTTAAATTGCACATGTCAAGCATCCTACCCTCCCACCAAGTGGTACTTCAACAACACACACCAAGCATCCCACCCTTCCACCAAGTAGTACTTTATTTTTTATTTATTTAGTTTTTGTTGACCGGGTAAGTGCACTAGACAAATCCTGCCTATTTTGAGGCATGATCCGTCTGGGGAAGGGTGATACAGATGAATGCCAACTGACCTTGAACCAGATTAAGCTGTTGGTGGTATTTTTAGTGAATGAAGGAATTTCCAAGACACCAGATAAATTCTACTCTTCTCGAATAAGTGCCATGGGACCTTTAAATCCAATTGAACTACCACCAATCCAGGCAGATGGGACCTCGGTTTAACATCTCATCAAAAAGCGGCACCTCAGAAGTGCAGCAACTTTCTCATGCTGCTCTACAGTGTCAGTACTGGGATATTAACCCAGTTGCCAGATGTGGGAACTGAACCCACAGCCTTCTAATCTCCCGGCCTCAGAGGCTAGTGTGCTACCTGCTGAGCTACTGACACTGCACTGAGCCACTGACACTGCACTTAAGCTGCACACAACAAACATCCTACCCTCCCACCAAGTGGTATCTAAACTACACACATCAAGCATCCTGCGGTCCCACTAAGTAGTACTTAAACTGCACACACCAAGCATCCTACCCTATCACCAAGTGCTACTTTAATTGCATGTCAAGCATGCAACCCTCACACCAAGTGGTACTTAAATTGCATATGTCTAGCATCCTACCCTCCCAATAAGTGGAACTTACATTGCTTATGTCAACCATCCTACTGTCCCACCAAGTGGTACTTCAACTACACACACCAAGCATCCTACCTTCCCACCAAGTCTTACTTAAACAACACACATCAAGCATCCCACCCTCCCACCAAGTACTACCTAAACGGCACACATCAACCGGCCATACCTCCCAGCAAGAAGTATTGAAATTGCACGTCAAACATCCTACCGTCCCACCAAGTGGTACTTTAATTGCACATGTCAAGTATGCTACCTACCACCAAGTGGTACTTAGATTTCATATGTTAAGCATCCAACCCTCCCACCAATTGACACTTAAATTACATATGGCAAGCATCCTACCCTCCCACCAAGTTGTACTTCCGCTACACACAGCAAGCATCATGCCCTTCCACCAAGTAGTACTTAAGCTGCACACACCAAACATCCTACTCTCCCACCAAGTGGTACTTAAACTACACACATCAAGCTTCCTAAGCTCCCACAAAGTGGTATTTAAACTGCAAATGTCAAGCATCCTGCCCTCCCACCAAGTGGTTCTTAAATTCCAAATGACAAGAAACCTACCCCTCCTAGAAAGTGGTACTTAAACTATACACACCAACCATCCAACTCTCCCATCAAGTAGTACATAAACTATACATGTCAAGCATCCTACCCTGCCACCAAGTGGTACTTGAATTACGCACAGTAAGAATCCTTCCTTCCCTCCACCAAGTGGTACTTAAACAAGACAAATCAAGCATCCTACCCTTCCACCAAGTAGTACTTAAATTGCAAATGTCAAGCATCCTGCCCACCCACCAAGTGGTTAATAAAATGCACAAACCAAGCATCCTACCCTCCCATCAAGTGGCACTTAAACTACACACACCAAGCATTATACCCTTCCACCAAGTACTTCTTAAACTGCACACAACAAGCATCCTACCCTCCCACTAATTGGTACTTTAATTGCACATGTCAAGCATGCTACCTCCCACCAAGTGGTACTTAAACTGCACACATCAAGCATCCTACCCTCCCAACAAGTAGTACTTTAACTGCGTATGTCAAGCATCCTAAACTCCCACCAAGTGGTACATAAATTGCACATGTCAATCATAACACCCTCCCACAAAGTGGTTCTCAAACTGCACACACTAAGCATTTTACCCTCCTAAGAAGTAGTACTTAAATTGCACATGTCAAGCATGATACCCTCCCAACAAGTGGTACTTAAATACCATATGTCAAGCATCATACCCTCCCAACAAGAGGTACATAAACTACACACACCAAGCATCCTACCCTCCCACCAAGTAGTACTTAAACTGCACAAACCAAGCATTCTAAGTTTCCACCAAGTGGTACTTAAATTACGCACACCAAGCATCCTAAACTCCCACCAATTGTTACTTAAACTGCACTCAACAAGCATCTTACCTCCTAACAAGTAGTACCTAAATTAAACATGTCAAGCATCTTATCTACCCACCAAGTGGCACTGTAATTGCACTTGTCAAGCATAGCTACCCTCCCAGCAAGTGGTACTTAAATTGCATATGTCAAGCATCCTGCCTCCCCACCAAGTGATACTTTAATTCCACATGTCAAGCATGCTACCTCCCACCAAGTGGTACTTAAATTGCATATATCAAGCATCCTACACTCCCACCAAGAGACAGTTCAATTACATATGTCAAGCATCACCCTCACACAAAGTGGTACTTCCGCTACACACACCAAGCATACTTCCCTCCCACCAAGTGGTACTTAAACTGCACACACCAAGCATACTACCATCCCATCAAGTAGTACGTAAACTATACAAGTCAAGCATCTTACCCTACCACCAAGTGGTACTTAAACTACACACACCAAGCATCCTACCGTCCCATCAAGTAGTACATAAACTATACATGTCAAGCATCCTACTCTACCACAAAGAGGTACTTAAATTACACACACCAAGTATCCTTCCCTCCCACCACATGGTACTTAAACAAGACACATCAAGCATCCTACCCTCCCACCAAGTAGTACTTAAACTGCACAAACCAAGCATTCTACCCTCCCACCATGTGGTACTTAAATTGCACATGTCAGGCATCCCACCCTCCCACCAAGTGGTTAATAAACTGCATAAACCAAGCATCCTACCCTCCCATCAAGTGGTACTTAAATTACACAAACCAAGAATCCTACCCTCCCACCAAGTGCTACTTAAAATGCACACACCAAGCATCCTACCCTCCCACCAAGTGGTACTTAAATTGCACATGTCAAGTTTCCTACACTCCTACTTACCGGTACTTAAATTGCACATGTCAAGTTTGCTACCTCCCACGAAGTGGTACTTAAATTGCATATGCCAAGCATCTTACCCTCCCACCAATTGGTACTTAAATTGCACACGTCAAGCATCCTACCCTCCCACCAAGTACTACTTAAATTGCACATGTCAAGCTTCCTACACTCCTACTTACCGGTACTTAAATTGCACATGTCAAGTTTGCTACCTCCCACGAAGTGGTACTTAAATTGCATATGCCAAGCATCTTACCCTCCCACCAATTGGTACTTAAATTGCACACATCAAGCATCCTACCCTCCCACCAAGTACTACTTAAATTGCATATTTCAAGCATCCTACCCTCCCACCTAGTGGTACATAAATTACACATGTCAAGCATCCTACCCTCCCACCAAGTGGTTCTTAAACTGAACACACCAAGCATCCTTCCCTCCCGCCAAGTGGTACATAAATTGCATACACCAAGCATCCTAGCATCCCACCAAATAGCACTTAAATTGCATATGTCAAGCATCCTACCCTCCAACCAAGTGGTACTTAAACTACACACACCAAGCATCCTACCCTCCCATCAAGTAGTACTTAAACTACACATGTCAAGCATCCTACCCTGCCACCAAGTGGTACTTGAGTTAAACGCACAAGTATCCTTCCCTCCCTCCAAGTGATACTTAAACAAGACACATCAAGCATCCTACCCACCCACCAAGTAGTACTTAAACTGCACACACCATGCATCCTACTTCCCACCAAGTTGGTATTTAAATTGCACATGTCAACCATCCCACCCTCCTAAGAAGTGGTACTTAAACTGCACACACCAAGCATCCAACCTCCCAACAACTAGTGCTTAAACTGCATATGTCAAGCATCCTAAACTCCACCAAGTGGTACATAAATTGCACATGTCAATCATAATACCCTCCCACAAAGTGGTTCTCAAACTGCACACACTAAGCATTTTACCCTCCTAAGAAGTAGTACTTAATTGCACATGTCAAACATCCTACCCTCCCAACAAGTGGTACTAAATACCATATCTCAAGCATCCTACCCTCTCAACAAGTGGTACTTAAACTGAACAAACCAAGCATTCTAAGCTTCCACCAAGTGGTACTTAAACTACGCACACCAAGCATCCTAACCTCCCACCAATTGCTACTTAAACTGCACTCACCAAGCACCCTACCCTCCCAACAAGTAGAACTTAAATTGGACATGTCAAGCATCTTATCTACCCACCAAGTGGAACTTTAATTGCACTTGTCAAGCATGCTACCCTCCCAGCAAGTGGTACTTAAATTGCATATATCAAGCATCCTGCACTTCCACCAACTGGCACTTAAATTACATTTGTCATGCATCCTACCCCTCCCACCAAGTGGTACTTAAACTGCACATGTCAAGCATCCTGCCCACCCACCAAGTGGTTAATAAAATGCACAAACCAAGCATCCTACCCTCCCATCAAGTGGCACTTAAACTACACACACCAAGCATCCAACCCTCCCACTAAGTACTTCTTAAACTGCACACAACAAGCATCCTACCCTCCTACAAAGTGGTACTTAAATTGCACATGTCAAGCTTCCTACCCTCGCACTAATTGGTACTTTAATTGCACATGTCAAGCATGCTACCTCCCACCAAGTGGTACTTAAAATGCTTATGTCAAGCATCCTACCATCCCAATAAGCAGTTCATAAATTGCATATGCCCAAGCATCCTATCCTCCCACCAAGTGGTACTTAAATTGCACACACCAAGCATCCTAACCTCCCACCAAGTGGTACTTAATTTGCAAACGTCAACCATCCCACTCTCCCATCAAGTGGTACTTAAACTGCACACACCAAGCATCCTACCCTCCCACCAAGTGGTACCTAAACTGCACACTCCAGGCATCCTACCCTCAAACCAAGTAGTACTTAAACTGCATCTGTCAAGTATCCAAGCCTTCCACCAGTGGTACATAAATTGCACATGCCAAGAATCCTACTCCCACCAAGTGGTTCTTAAACTGGACACACTTAGCAACCTACCCTCCCACCAAGTAGTACTTAAATTGCACATGTCAAGCATGCTACCCTCCCAACAAGTGGTACTTAAATTCCATATGTCAAGAATCCTACCCTCCTACGAAGTGGTGCTTCACCTACACACACCAGGCATCCCACCCCTTCCACCAAGTGGTACCTAAATTACACACATCAAGCATCCTACCTCCCACCAAGTAGTACTTAATGCGCATGTCAAGCATCCTACCCTCCCACCAAGTGGTACTTTAATTGCACATGTCAAGCATCCTAACCTCCCACCAAGTAGTATTTAAATTGCACATGTCAAGCATCCTACCCTCCCACCAAGTGGTACTTCAACAACACACACCAAGCATCCCACCCTTCCACCAAGTAGTACTTTATTTTTTATTTATTTAGTTTTTGTTGACCGGGTAAGTGCACTAGACAAATCCTGCCTATTTTGAGGCATGATCCGTCTGGGGAAGGGTGATACAGATGAATGCCAACTGACCTTGAACCAGATTAAGCTGTTGGTGGTATTTTTAGTGAATGAAGGAAATTTGGCCAGGACACCAGATAAATTCCCCTACTCTTCTCGATAAGTGCCATGGGACCTTTAAAATCCAATTGAACTACCACCAATCCAGGCAGATGGGACCTCGGTTTAACATCTCATCCAAAAGACGGCACCTCAGAAGTGCAGCAACTTTCTCATGCTGCTCTACAGTGTCAGTACTGGGATATTAACCCAGTTGCCAGATGTGGGAACTGAACCCACAGCCTTCTAATCTCCCGGCCTCAGAGGCTAGTGTGCTACCTGCTGAGCTACTGACACTGCACTGAGCCACTGACACTGCACTTAAGCTGCACACAACAAACATCCTACCCTCCCACCAAGTGGTATCTAAACTACACACATCAAGCATCCTGCCGTCCCACTAAGTAGTACTAAGCTGCACACAAGCATCCTACCCTATCACCAAGTGCTACTTTAATTGCATGTCAAGCATGCAACCCTCACACAAGTGGTACTTAAATTGCATATGTCTAGCATCCTACCCTCCCAATAAGTGGAACTTACATTGCTTATGTCAACCATCCTACTGTCCCACCAAGTGGTACTTCAACTACACACACCAAGCATCCTACCTTCCCACCAAGTCTTACTTAAACAACACACATCAAGCATCCCACCCTCCCACCAAGTACTACCTAAACGGCACACATCAACCGTCATACCCTCCCAGCAAGAAGTATTGAAATTGCACGTCAAACATCCTACCTGCCCCACCAAGTGGTACTTTAATTGCACATGTCAAGTATGCTACCTACCACCAAGTGGTTACTTAGATTTCATATGTTAAGCATCCAACCCTCCCACCAATTGACACTTAAATTACATATGGCAAGCATCCCACCTCTCCACCAAGTTGTACTTCCGCACACACAGCAAGCATCATGCCCTTCCACCAAGTAGTACTTGCTGCACACACCAAACATCCTACTCTCCCACCAAGTGGTACTTAAACTACACACATCAAGCTTCCTAAGCTCCCACAAAGTGGTATTTAAACTGCAAATGTCAAGCATCCTGCCCTCCCACCAAGTGGTTCTTAAATTCCAAATGACAAGAAACCTACCCTCCTAGAAAGTGGTACTTAAACTATACACACCAACCATCCAACTCCTCCCATCAAGTAGTATATAAACTATACATGTCAAGCATCCTACCCTGCTACCACAAGTGGTACTTGAATTACTTACAGTAAGAATCATTCCTTCCTCCACCAAGTGGTACTTAAACAAGACAAATCAAGCATCCTACCCTTCCACCAAGTAGTACTTAAATTGCAAATGTCAAGCATCCTGCCCACCACCAAGTGGTTAATAAAATGCACAAACCAAGCATCCTACCCTCCCATCAAGTGGCACTTAAACTACACACACCAAGCATTATACCCTTCCACCAAGTACTTCTTAAACTGCACACAACAAGCATCCTACCCTCCCACTAATTGGTACTTTAATTGCACATGTCAAGCATGCTACCTCCCACCAAGTGGTACTTAAACTGCACACATCAAGCATCCTACCCTCCCAACAAGTAGTACTTTAACTGCGTATGTCAAGCATCCTAAACTCCCACCAAGTGGTACATAAATTGCACATGTCAATCATAACACCCTCCCACAAAGTGGTTCTCAAACTGCACACACTAAGCATTTTACCCTCCTAAGAAGTAGTACTTAAATTGCACATGTCACATGATACCTCCCAACAAGTGGTACTTAAATACCATATGTCAAGCATCATACCCTCCCAACAAGAGGTACATAAACTACACACACCAAGCATCCTACCCTCCCACCAAGTAGTACTTAAACTGCACAAACCAAGCATTCTAAGTTTCCACCAAGTGGTACTTAAATTACGCACACCAAGCATCCTAAACTCCCACCAATTGTTACTTAAACTGCACTCAACAAGCATCTTACCCTCCTAACAAGTAGTACCTAAATTAAACATGTCAAGCATCTTATCTACCCACCAAGTGGCACTGTAATTGCACTTGTCAAGCATGCTACCCTCCCAGCAAGTGGTACTTAAATTGCATATGTCAAGCATCCTGCCCTCCCACCAAGTGATACTTTAATTCCACATGTCAAGCATGCTACCTCCCACCAAGTGGTACTTAAATTGCATATATCAAGCATCCTACACTCCCACCAAGAGACAGTTCAATTACATATGTCAAGCATCCTACCCTCACACAAAGTGGTACTTCCGCTACACACACCAAGCATACTTCCCTCCCACCAAGTGGTACTTAAACTGCACACACCAAGCATACTACCATCCCATCAAGTAGTACGTAAACTATACAAGTCAAGCATCTTACCCTACCACCAAGTGGTACTTAAACTACACACACCAAGCATCCTACCGTCCCATCAAGTAGTACATAAACTATACATGTCAAGCATCCTACTCTACCACAAAGAGGTACTTAAATTCACACACACCAAGTATCCTTCCTCCCACCACATGGTACTTAAACAAGACACATCAAGCATCCTACCCTCCCACCAAGTAGTACTTAAACTGCACAAACCAAGCATTCTACCCTCCCACCATGTGGTACTTAAATTGCACATGTCAGGCATCCCACCCTCCCACCAAGTGGTTAATAAACTGCATAAACCAAGCATCCTACCCTCCCATCAAGTGGTACTTAAATTACACAAACCAAGAATCCTACCCTCCCACCAAGTGCTACTTAAAATGCACACACCAAGCATCCTACCCTCCCACCAAGTGGTACTTAAATTGCACATGTCAAGTTTCCTACACTCCACTTACTGTACTTAAATTGCACATGTCAAGTTTGCAACCTCCACTTAAGTGGTACTTAAATTGCATATGCCAAGCATCTTACTCCTCCCACCAATTGGTACTTAAATTGCACACGTCAAGCATCCTACCCTCCCACCAAGTACTACTTAAATTGCACATGTCAAGCTTCCTACACTCCTACTTACCGGTACTTAAATTGCACATGTCAAGTTTGCTACCTCCCACGAAGTGGTACTTAAATTGCATATGCCAAGCATCTTACCCTCCCACCAATTGGTACTTAAATTGCACACATCAAGCATCCTACCCTCCCACCAAGTACTACTTAAATTGCATATTTCAAGCATCCTACCCTCCCACCTAGTGGTACATAAATTACACATGTCAAGCATCCTACCCTCCCACCAAGTGGTTCTTAAACTGAACACACCAAGCATCCTTCCCTCCCGCCAAGTGGTACATAAATTGCATACACCAAGCATCCTAGCATCCCACCAAATAGCACTTAAATTGCATATGTCAAGCATCCTACCCTCCAACCAAGTGGTACTTAAACTACACACACCAAGCATCCTACCCTCCCATCAAGTAGTACTTAAACTACACATGTCAAGCATCCTACCCTGCCACCAAGTGGTACTTGAGTTAAACGCACAAGTATCCTTCCCTCCCTCCAAGTGATACTTAAACAAGACACATCAAGCATCCTACCCACCCACCAAGTAGTACTTAAACTGCACACACCATGCATCCTACTCTCCCACCAAGTGGTATTTAAATTGCACATGTCAACCATCCCACCCTCCTAAGAAGTGGTACTTAAACTGCACACACCAAGCATCCAACCCTCCCAACAACTAGTGCTTAAACTGCATATGTCAAGCATCCTAAACTCCCACCAAGTGGTACATAAATTGCACATGTCAATCATAATACCCTCCCACAAAGTGGTTCTCAAACTGCACACACTAAGCATTTTACCCTCCTAAGAAGTAGTACTTAAATTGCACATGTCAAGCATCCTACCCTCCCAACAAGTGGTACTTAAATACCATATCTCAAGCATCCTACCCTCCCAACAAGTGGTACTTAAACTGAACAAACCAAGCATTCTAAGCTTCCACCAAGTGGTACTTAAACTACGCACACCAAGCATCCTAACCTCCCACCAATTGCTACTTAAACTGCACTCACCAAGCACCCTACCCTCCCAACAAGTAGTACTTAAATTGGACATGTCAAGCATCTTATCTACCCACCAAGTGGAACTTTAATTGCACTTGTCAAGCATGCTACCCTCCCAGCAAGTGGTACTTAAATTGCATATATCAAGCATCCTGCACTTCCACCAACTGGCACTTAAATTACATTTGTCATGCATCCTACCCTCCCACCAAGTGGTACTTAAACTGCACATGTCAAGCATCCTGCCCACCCACCAAGTGGTTAATAAAATGCACAAACCAAGCATCCTACCCTCCCATCAAGTGGCACTTAAACTACACACACCAAGCATCCAACCCTCCCACTAAGTACTTCTAAACTGCACACAACAAGCATCCCACCCTCCTACAAAGTGGTACTTAAATTGCACATGTCAAGCTTCCTACCCTCGCACTAATTGGTACTTTAATTGCACATGTCAAGCATGCTACCTCCCACCAAGTGGTACTTAAAATGCTTATGTCAAGCATCCTACCATCCCAATAAGCAGTTCATAAATTGCATATGCCAAGCATCCTATCCTCCCACCAAGTGGTACTTAAATTGCACACACCAAGCATCCTAACCTCCCACCAAGTGGTACTTAATTTGCACGTCAACCATCCCACCCTCCCATCAAGTGGCACTTAAACTATACACACCAAGCATCCTACCTTCCCACTAAGTGGTACCTAAACTGCACACTCCAGGCATCCTACCCTCAAACCAAGTAGTACATAAACTGCATCTGTCAAGTATCCAACCCTTCCACCAAGTGGTACATAAATTGCACATGCCAAGAATCCTACCCTCCCACCAAGTGGTTCTTAAACTGGACACACTTAGCAACCTACCCTCCCACCAAGTAGTACTTAAATTGCACATGTCAAGCATGCTACCCTCCCAACAAGTGGTACTTAAATTCCATATGTCAAGAATCCTACCCTCCTACGAAGTGGTGCTTCACCTACACACACCAGGCATCCTACCCTTCCACCAAGTCGTACTTAAACTGCACACACTAAACATCCTACCCTTCCACCAAGTGGTACCTAAACTACACACATCAAGCATCCTACCCTCCCACCAAGGAATACTTAATGCACATGTCAAGCATCCTACCCTCTCACCAAGTGGTACTTTAATTGCACATGTCAAGCATCCTACCCTTCCATCAAGTGGTACTTCAACAACACACACCAAGCATCCTACCCTTCCACCAAGTAGTACTTTATTTTTTATTTATTTAGTTTTTGTTGACCGGGTAAGTGCACTAGACAAATCCTGCCTATTTTGAGGCATAACCTGGGGAAGGGTGATACAGATGAATGCCAACTGACCTTGAACCAGATTAAGCTGTTGGTGGTCTTTTTAGTGAATGTAGGAAATTTGGCCAGGACACTGGAGACATTCCCTACTCTTCTCGATAAGTGCCATGGGACCCTTAACATCCACCTGAACTACCACCAATCCAGGCAGATGGGACCTCGGTTTAATGTCTCATCTGAAAGATGGCACCTCAGAAGTGCAGCACCCCTCTCATGCTGCACTACAGTGTTAGTACTGGGATATTAACCCAAGTGCCAGATGTGGGAACAGAACCCACAGCCCTCTAATCTCCCAGCCGCAGAGGCTGGTGTGCTACCTGCTGAGCCACTGACACTGCACTGAGCCACTGACACTGCACTTAAGCTGCACACAACAAACATCCTACCCTCCCACCAAGTGATATCTAAACTACACACATCAAGCATCCTGTCGTCCCACTAAGTAGTACTTAAACTGCACACACCAAGTATCCTACCCTATCACAAAGTGCTACTTTAATTGCCTGTCAAGCATGCAACCCTCACACCAAGTGGTACTTAAATTGCATATGTCTAGCATCCTACCCTCCCAATAAGTGGTACTTACATTGCTTAAGTCAAGCATCCTACTGTCCCACCAAGTGGTACTTCAACTACACACACCAAGCACCCTACCTTCCCACCAAGTCTTACCTAAACTAAACACACCAAGCATCCCATCCTCCCACCAAGTACTACCTAAATGGCACACATCAACCGTCATACCCTCCCAGCAAGAAGTACTGAAATTGCACATGTCAAACATCCTACCGTCCCACCAAGTGGTACTTTAATTGCACATGTCAAGCATGCTACCTACCACCAAGTGGTACTTAGACTTCATATGTTAAGCATCCAACCCTCCCACCAATTGACACTTAAATTACATATGACAAGCATCCTACCCTCCCACCAAGTTGTACTTCCACTACACACAGCAAGCATCATGCCCTTCCACCAAGTAGTACTTAAGCTGCACAGACCAAACATCCTACTCTCCCACCAAGTGGTACTTAAACTACACACATTAAGCATCCTAAGCTCCCACAAAGTGGTATTTAAACTGCATATGTCAAGCATCCTACCCTCCCACCAAGTAGTACTTAAATTGCACACACCAAGCATCCGAATCTCCCAGCAAGTGGTACATAAAATGCACAATGTCAACCATCCAACCCACCCACCAAGTGATACTTAAACTGCACACACCAAGCATCCAACCCTCCCACCAAGTGGTATTTAAACTGCACACACCAAGCATTCTACACTCCCACCAAGTAGTACTTAAATTGCACATGTCAAGAATCCTACCCTACAACCAAGTGGTACTTAAACTGCACATACCAAGCATCCTACCAACACATCAAGTAGTACTTAAACTGCATATGTCAAGCATGCTACCCTCCCAAGAAGTGGTACTTAAATTCCATATGTCAAGCATCCTACCCTCCCACCAAGTGGTACATAAACTACACACATCAAGCATCCTTCCCTCTGACCAATTAGTACATAAACTGCACAAACCAAGCATTCTACTGTTCCACCAAGGGGTACTAAAACTATGCACACCAAGCACCCTACCCTCCCACCCACTGCTACTTAAATTACACACAAGTATCCTACCCTCCCACCAAGTGGTACTTAAACAAGACACACCGAGCATCCTACCCTCCCAATAAGTACTACTTAAACTGTACACACCAAGCATCCTACTCTCCCACCAAATGGTACTTTAATTTCACATGTCAAGCATCCTGTCCTCCCACCAAGTGGTACTTTAATTGCACATGTCAACCATGATACCTCCAAACAAGTGGTACTTAAACTGCAAATGTCAAGCATCCTACAATCCCACCAAGAGGTACTTAAATTGCATATGTCAAGCATCCTACTCTCCCATCAAGTGGTACTTCAACTACACAAACCAAGCATCCTACCCTTCCACCCAGTAGTACTTAAGCTGCACACACCAAGCACCCTACCTTCCCACCAAGTGGTACTTAAACTACACAAACCAAGCATCCTATCCTCCCACCAAGTACTACTTCAATGGCAAACATCAACCGTCCTACCCTCCCACCAAGTGATACTTTAATTCCACATGTCAAGCATGCTACCTCCCACCAAGTGGTACTTTAATTGCATATATCAAGCATCCTACACTCCCACAAAGAGGCAGTTAAATTACATATGTCAAGCATCCTACCCTCACACAAAGTAGTACTTCAGCTACACACACCAAGCATACTTCCCTCCCACCAAGTGGTACTTAAACTGCACTCACCAAGCATACTACCATCCCATCAAGTAGTACGTAAACTATACATGTCAAGCATCCTACTCTACCACAAAGAGGTACTTAAATTATACACACCAAGTATCCTTCCCTCCCACCACATGGTACTTAAACAAGACACACCAAGCATCCTACCCTCCCACCAAGTCGTACTTAAATTGCACATGTCAGGCATCCTACCCTCCCACCAAGTGGTTAATAAACTGCATAAACCAAGCATCCTACCCACCCATCAAGTGGTACTTAAACTACACACACCAAGCATCCTACCCTCCCACCAAGTACTACTTAAAATGCACACACCAAGCATCCTACCCTCCTACCAAGTGGTAATTAAATTGCAGATGCCAAGCTTCCTACACTTCTACTTAGCGGTACTTAAATTGCACATGTCAAGCTTGCTACCTCCCACAAAGTGGTACTTAAATTGCATATGCCAAACATTCAACCCTCTCACCAACTGGTACTTAAACTGCACACACCAAGCATCTTACCCTCCCACCAAGTGGTACTTAAACTGCACACATCAAGCATCCTACCCTCCCACCAAGTACTACTTAAACTGCATATTTCAAGCATCCTACCCTCCCACCTAGTGGTACATAAATTGCACATGTCAAGCATCCTACCATCCCACCAAGTGGTTCTTAAACTGCACACACTAAGCATCCTTCCCTCCCGTCAAGTGGTACGTAAATTGCACACACCAAGCATCCTACCCTCCCACCAAGTAGCACTTAAATTGCATATGTCAAGCATCCTACCCTCCAACCAAGTGGTACTTAAACTACACACACCAAGCATCCTACCCTCCCATCAAGTAGTACTTAAACTACACATGTCAAGCATCCTACCCTGCCAGCAAGTGGTACTTAAATTACACGCACCAAGTATCCTTCCCTCCCTCCAAGTGGTACTTAAACAAGACACATCAAGCATCCTACCCTCCCACCAAGTAGGACTTAAAATGCACACACCATGCATCCTACCCTCCCACCAAGTGGTATTTAAATTGCACATGTCAACCATCCTGCCCTCCCAAGAAGTGGTACTTAAACTACACACACCAAGCATCCAACCCTCCCACCAACTAGTACTTACACTGCATATGTCAAGCATCCTAAATTCCCACCAAGTGGTACATAAATTGCACATGTCAATCATCCTACCCTCCCAAAAAGTGGTTCTCAAACTGCACACAGTAAGCATTTTACCCTCCTAAGAACTAGTACTTAAATTGCATATGTCAAGCATGCTACCCTCCCAACAAGTGGTACTTAAATTCCATATGTCAAGAATCCTACCCTCCTAAGAAGTGGTGCTTCACCTACACACACCAAGCATCCTACCCTTCCACCAAGTAGTACTTAAGCTGCACACGCCAAACATCCTACCCTTCCACCAAGTGGTACCTAAACTACACACATCAAGCTTCCTACCCTCCCACCAAGTAGTACTTAATGCACATGTCAAGCATCCTACCCTGCCATCAAGTGGTACTTAAATTACAATCACCAAGTATCCTTCCCTCCCTCCAAGTGGTACTTAAACAAGACACATCAAGCATCCTACCCTCCCACCAAGTAGGACTTAAACTGCACATACCAAGCATCCTACCCTCCCGCCAAATGGTATTTAAATTGCACATGTCAACCATCCCAACCTCCCAAGAAGTGGTACTTAAACTACACACACCAAGCATCCAACCCTCCCACCAACTAGTACTTAAACTGCATATGTCAAGCATCCTAAACTGCCACCAAGTGGTACATAAATTGCACATGTCAATCATCCTACCTTCCCACAAAGTGGTTCTCAAACTGCACACACTAAGCATTTTACCCTCCTAAGAAGTAGTACTTAAATTGCACATGTCAAGCATGCTACCCTCCCAACAAGTGGCACTTAAATTCCATATGTCAAGAATCCTACCCTCCTAAGAAGTGGTGCTTCACCTACACACACCAAGCATCCTATCCTTCCACCAAGTAGTACTTAAGGTGCACATGCCAAACATCCTACCCTTCAACCAAGTGGTACCTAAACTACACACATCAAGCATCCTACCCTCCCACCAAGTAGTACTTAATGCACATGTCAAGCATCCTATCCTGCCACCAAGTGGTACTTAAATTACACTCACCAAGTATCCTTCCCTTCCTCCAAGTGGTACTTAAACAAGACACATCAAGCATCCTACCATCCCACCAAGTAGGACTTAAACTGCACACACCATGCATCCTACCCTCCCACCAAGTGGTATTTAAATTGCACATGTCAACCATCCCACCCTCCCAAGAAGTGGTACTTAAACTACACACACCAAGCATCGAACCCTCCCACCAACTAGTACTTAAATTGCATATGTCAAGCATCCAAAACTCCCACCAAGTGGTATATAAATTGCACAAGTCAATCATCCTACCTTTCCACAAAGTGGTTCTCAAACTGCACACACTAAGCATTTTACCCTCCTAAGAAGTAGTACTTAAATTGCACATGTCAAGCATGCTACCCTCCCAACAAGTGGTACTTAAATACCATATGTCAAGCATCCTACCCTCCCAACAAGTGGTACATAAACTACACACACCAAGCATCCTACCCTCCCACCAAGTAGTACTTACACTGCACAAACCAAGCATTCTAAGCTTCCACCAAGTGGTACTTAAACTACGCACACCAAGCATCCTAACCTCCCACCAATTGCTACTTAAACTACACTCACGGAGCATCCTACCCTCCCAACAAGTAGTACCTAAATTGAACATGTCAAGCATCTTATCTACCCACCAAGTGGCACTTTAATTGCACTTGTCAAGCATGCTACCCTCCCAGCAAGTGGTACTTAAATTGCATATATCAAGCATCCTACACTTCCACCAACTGGCACTTAAATTACATTTGTTAAGTATCCTTCCCTCCCTCCAAGTGGTACTTAAACGAGACACATCAAGCATCCTACCCTCCCACCAAGTGGTATTTAAATTGCACATGTCAACCATCCTACCCTCCCAAGAAGTGGTACTGAAACTGCACACACCAAGCATCCTACCCTCCCACCAAGTGGTACTTAAACTGCACACATCAAGCATCCTACCCTCCCACCAGTAGTACTTAAACTGCATATGTCAAGCATCCTACCCTCCCAGCAAGTGGTACATAAATTACACATGTCAAGCATCCTACCCTCCCATGAAGTGGGTCTTAAACTGCACACACTAAGCATTTTACCCTCCGAAGAAGTAGTACTTAAATTGCATATGTCAAGCATCCTACCCTCCCAACAAGTGGTACAAAAACTACACACACCAAGCATCCTACCCTCCCACCAAGTAGTACTTAAGTTGCACAAACCAAGCATTCTACCTTTCCACCAAGTGGTACTTAAACTACGCACACCAAGCATCCTACCCTCCCACCAATTGCTACTTTAACTGCACTCACCAAGCATCCTACCCTCCCACCAAGTAGTACTTAAATTGGACATGTCAAGCATCTTATCCACCCACCAAGTGGCACTTTAATTGCACTTGTCAAGCATGCCACCCTCCCAGCAAGTGGTGCTTATATTGCATAAATAAAGCATCCTTCACTCCCACCAAGTGGCACTTAAATTACATATGTCAAGCATCCTACCCTCCCACCAAGTGGTACTTCCGCTACACACACCAAGCATCTTTCTCTCCCACCAAGTGGTATTTAAACTGCACACACCAAGCATCCTACCCTAACACCACGTAGCACATAAATTGCATATGTTAAGCATCCTACTCTCCAACCAAGTGGTACTTAAACTACACACACCAAATATCCTTCCCCCCCCTCCAAGTGGTACTTAAGACAAATCCAGCATCCTACCCTCCCACCAAGTAGTACTTAAACTGCACACAACAAGCATCCTTCCCTCCCACCAAGTGGTTCTTAATTTGCACATGTCAAGCATCCTACTCTCCCATCAAGTGATACTTAAACTACACACACCAAGCATCCTACCCTCCCACCAAGTACTACATAAACTGTACACAACAAGCATCCTACCTTCCCACCAAGTGGTTCTTAAATTGCACATGTGAAGCTTCCTACCCTCCCTCTAAGTGGTACTTTAATTGCACATGTCAAGCATGCTACCTCCCACCAAGTGGTACTTAAATTGCATATGTCAAGCATCCTACCTTCCCATCAAGCAGTACATAAATTGCATATGCCAAGCATCCTACTCTCCCACCAAGTGTTACTTAAATTGCACACACCAAGCATCCTAACCTCCCACCAAGTGGTACTTAAACTGCACATGTCAACCAACCTACCTAAACTGCACACACCAAGCATCCTACCCTCCCACCTTGTGGTACTTAAACTGCACACATCAAGCATCCTACCCTCCCACCAAGTAGTACGTAAGCTGCATATGTCAAGCATCTTACCCTCCCACCCAGTGGTACATAAATTGCGCATGTCAATCATCCTGCCCTCCCACCAAGTGGTTCTTATACTGCACACACTAAGCATCCTACCCTCCCACCAAGTAGTAGTAAAATTGCACATTTCAAGCATGCTCCCCTCCCAACAAGTGGTACTAAAATTCCATATCAAGCATCCTACCCTCCCACCAAGTGGTACTTAAATTGCACATGCCAAGCATCCTACCCTCCCACTAAGTGGAACATAAACAACACACACCAAGCATCCTACCCTCTCAGCAAGTAGTATTTAAACTGCACAGACCAAGCATTCTACCCTTCCACCAAGTGGTACTTAACTTACGCACACCAAGCATCCTACCATCCCACCAATTGCTACTTAAACTGCACTCACCAAGCATCCTACCCTCCCACCAAGTAGTACTTAATTGGACATGTCAAGCATCTTATCCACCCACCAAGTGGTACTTCAATTGCAGTTGTCAAGCATGCTACCCTCCCAGCAAATGGTACTTAAATTGCATATGTCAAGCATCCTGCCCTCCCACCAAGTGGTTCTTTAATTGCATATGACAATAATCCTGCCATCCTACGATGTGGTACTTAAACTACACACACCAAGCATCCAACCCTCCCATCAAGTAGTACGTAAACTATACATGTCAAGCATCCTACCCTACCACAAAGAGGTGCTTAAATTACACACACCAAGTATCCTTTCTTCCCACCACGTGGTACTTAAACTAGACACACCTAGCATCCTACCCTCCCACCAAGTGGTACTTAAATTGCACATGTCAAGCATCCTACCCTCCCACCAAGTGGTTAATAAACTGCATAAACCAAGCATCCTACCCTCCCATCAAGTGGTACTTAAACTACACACACCAAGCATCCTACCCTCCCACCAAGTACTACTTAAAATGCAAACACCAAGCATCCTACCCTCCTACCAAGTGGTACGTGGTACTTAAATTGCACATGTCAAGCTTCCTACACTCCTACTAAGCAGTACATAAATTGCTCATGTCAAGCTTGCTACCTGCGACAAAGTGGTACTTAAATTGCATATGCCAAGCATTCTACCCTCCCACCAAGTGGTACTTAAATTGCACACACCAAGCATCCTAACCTCCCACCAAGTGGTACTTAAATTGCACATGTCAACAATCCTACCCTCCTACCAAGTGGTACTTAAACTGCACACATCAAGCATCCTACCCTCCCACCAAGTACTACTTAAACTGCATATGTCAAGCATCCTACCCTCCCACTAACTGGTACATAAATTGCACATGTCAAGCATCCTACCCTCCCACCAAGTGATTCTTAAACTGCACACACTAAGCATCCTTCCCTCCCGCCAAGTGGTACATAAATTGCACACACCAAGCATCCTTCCCTCCCACTGAGTAGCACTTAAATTGCATATGTCAAGCATCCTACCCTCCAACCAAGTGATACTGATTTATTTATTGAATTTTGTTGACCGGGTAAGCCCACTGGGCCCCAAAGGTCCCTTTTTCAGGGGTGACCCGGGGGGGGGTTAAAAGTAACATACAGGTAAACAGAACAGTACAAATTGAAAAATTACGTAATGTTGGACAGCTAAATATGCCATAAGGTTACAATCAGGTAGGAGGTGAGGGAACAATGCAGTCGGTGGGACATCTCAAGTTGGATATATACAAACATTTTGCTTGCACAAATCATGTAGATCATAGAAGTGCATGCGATAGTGGCTAATTTGCCTAGAGTCAGAATACCTTCCTGAGGGTTTAGATGAATGGAGGTATGGGTAACAATAAATCTCACCTTCCTAAGAATGGGTGGAGAGACATGAGGTCAGGTCCTAAAGCATTGGCAGGTACTCCTTTCTAGCAAGTGTGCTTTAAGTTTGGACCAGAAGCAGGAGCCAGATCCTGCCTCCCGTACCACAAGTGGGAGGTTATTCCAGTGGGAAGGGGCTATGGACGTGAAGAACCTGGACCCAGCTTTGGTCCTAGTTTTAGGTACCTCAAGGAGAGTTTGTCCTGAGGTGCGGAGACTTCTCTGGTTGGTTTTGACCCTGACTAGCCCTGTGAGGCTTGGGGGGGAGAGGGGCCCAGTAGCTTAAATGTCAGGCAAAGAGTCGGGTAGATGAGGCGGGCTTCCAATGATGGCCACATGAGTATAGTTAGGGCCTCACAGTGGTGGGTTCTAGGGTTGGACATAGTAGCAAACCGGGCAATTTTGTTGTATAAGGTCTTTAGCCTGCCAAGTTCCGTAGAGACCACACCTTGGAGAACTGGGGCAAAGTGGGTGAGCTTAGGGAGTAGGATGCTGGTTGAGATGGCTACCCTGGCTTCAGGGATAATCTGGTCCTTTAATCTATAGAGGATACCGAGTTTCACATGGATGGCTTTGGTTAGTTGATCAACATGATTTTTTAAAGTGAAGCATTGGTCAAGTGTTAGACCGAGGTACTTTGTAGAGGTAACCACTTCGGGTATGTCTCCCCCTCTGGACTGCAGTTGAAGGAGCATGGACCTCTCAGATCCCAGGGATCTGGGTCCAAACAGCATCGCCTTGGTTTTGCTGGTGTTTAGTACCATTTTGTTCAAAGTGAGCCAATCCTCCATCTGAAGGATGTCCTCTTGAAGGGCTTTCTCCAGTTCTATTACATTAGGGGAGGCTCGGTAAATGACCGCATCGTCCGCATATTGGATGACACTGCTGCTCCCACAGTGTAAGTGCAGATCATTTATGAACAGAGTGAAGAGAAGGGGGCCAAGTATAGACCTCTGTGGTACCCCTACTTTGAGCGGTGCAATCTGGGAGACATTGTCCTTCCCTCTGACCCTCTGGGTCCAGCCGGAGAGGTAGCTCGCAAACCAACCTAGTGCATGGGTGTCCAGGCCAAGGGAGCACATTTTATGCAAGAGGAGGCTGTGGTTTACCAAGTCAAAAGCTTTAGAGAGGTCGATGAAGACCGCGCCTGTGCTGACCCCTGAGTCATTGTTGTTCAGGACTTCAGCCGAGAATTTGGTTAGTGCCGTATCTGTCCCATGCTTAGATCTGAAGCCGTGCTGAGACCAGGAGATTACCTGGTGAGCTTCCAGGTATTCACGAAGTTGGGAGTAGACTAGCTTCTCTTGTATTTTCGCTAGTGCACACAGCAAGGAAATAGGTCTGTAGTTCCCTATAGGCTCGGTAGGGTCTCCCTTGCGAATGGGAATCACTAGGGCCTGCTTCCATGACTCAGGGACTGACACCTCCAATAAGGACCAGTTTATCAGCCAGACTATTGGCTTCGCTAGAGCTGGGGCACCCTCCTTAAGGATTCTTGGCTGGATCCCATCAGGGCCTCCCGTGCCTCTCGACTGCAGGGATGTAAGGATGAGCAGAACTTCCTTTACCTTAACCAGCCGCAGATGAAACTGTGGGCAGTCAAGTTCGTGGGGCAGATGCTCATGAGCCTTGATCCCGTTATCTAAGTACCCAACCTTGTATGCATCCAGGTTCATGAAGTAGTCATTTAGGGCCTCAGCAATGCGAGGCCCCTCGTCTAGTACTTGCCCGTTCACCTGGACAGGGCCAGAAGTTGATTTTTTATGACCTTTTAGGAGTTCGTTAATATGAGACCAGAAGAACCTGGGGTTTCCCAGGTTTGTTTTTTGGAGATTGGAGATATATTCTTTCTTAGCTTTCTTTATGGTCTGTTTGCATTGGTTTCTGAGGGCTCTGTAGCTGGCTAAGTCCACTGGAAGTTTAGTTTTCCTAAACTTTTTCCACGCTTTGTCCCAGGTAGACATCAGGGCTTTTAGGTGTGGTGAGATCCAGTTATAGCAGTTCCCCTTAACCCTGTGGGTTTTCAAGGGGGCTACCAGGTTGGTGATATCAGTTAAGGTGGCTTGGAAAAATTTAACAGCTTCCTCCAGGTTAGGTAGGTGTCTTATGGGGTTCCAGTCAATGCCATTTAGGTAGCCTATGAACTGTTCAGGATGAAAGTTGGAGAAATCCCTGGAAGTGATGGCTCGAGGCGGGACTTTTATCCTGTTATTCTTCCATATGGCAAATATTGGTGAGTGGTCGCTTAAAGCATCTGACAGGGTCCCAGACAACTTTACATTACTTGGGGATGAGGTCAGGACCCAATCTATTGTAGAGTGCCTACCTGATTTGTAGTTCATTCTGGTCAGTAGGGAGATAATTTGATCGAGGTGGGAGTCTTGTAGGACTCCGTTTATTGTGGACTTCGCCTCTTGTGCCCAGTTTAAGTTGAAGTCACCCAATAGGATAATCTCAGCTGCTGAGCCCACCACAGAGCTCTTCAGGAGCATATCCAAAGAGCCGAGGGCATTGGTTGGGGGGCTGTATACGCAGCCAATTGTGAGGTGTTTAGCCCCACCTATTGTGAGCTTTAAGAAGACTGCTTCTGAGTCCAGGGTTGAGTCCAGGGGCAGCCTGACTATTGAGGATGTAATAGAGTCCTTAGCATAAATTAGCACTCCACCCCCTCTTTTCAAGGGTCTGTCCTTTCTGAAAAAGGCATAGCCGGAGACTGCAACCTCATGATCCAGTACGTGGGGTTTTAGCCAGGTCTCAGAGACCGCTAGTAAGTCAGGTTTGTAGACAGCCATCCATGCTTGTACCTCCGGGATCTTTGGTCTCAGACTGCAGATATTCATGTGAACCAGCCTCAGACCCTTGGCTCCATCCCAGGCCCTATCCATAGGAGAGGAGATAGAAACATTAATAGTCCCTGGGCCTGGGTTGGGTTGAATGTCCCCTGCCAGTAGGAGTAGGGCAGTGAGTGTACTAAGGAGAGAGAGGGTTGGAGGAAGTAGTGCCAGCTTAACCTGACATAGGGTCAGGCTCTTAGCACAGAGAAGGACTCTGTAGAGGACCCCCTTCCTAGAGAATTCATGTGCCACTAGGAGAAGAATGTTAATCCTTGGCGAAGGGCATAAGAAGTGCCTTGCCATATCCTCTCCCATCCTGTCTCGAGTATCGTGGGGGCTATAGGCATTGCTGACTAGGGTATCGGTCCCTAGTTGAGTCAGAATGTAGATTGTGGCCAGGATATTACCCTTGTTCCAGTTACCGGGGCGCATGATGGTTCCCTGTCTGATAATGGCAAGGAATCTTAGGTAACAGCAAGGTTGCAGGAGATCCTGCAGCTACGGCATAGCTTATGGCAGCAGAATGCAGGATTAGAGCCAATAACACAGTTCAGCCTGTAGCTACGTAGCCTGCTGTGGCCTGGGTAAACAGTTAATACTCACATTTACAGAGATCTTAAGTTATATGCAGCAGTTAGACAAGCATTATAACAACCTTTGGTGAGTGTTCTGTTTAAAACGAAATGCACAGGATTATATATGATGCAGCAGGAGAAAGAAAAACAACATGAAAATCAGAGTCTACCACTTATAAGGTCCTTTGGCTAAGTGACAGTTAAAGAAAAAAGGCACAGGATTATTTATGAGGCAGCTGTAACTAATCAGACAAATGAAGCATCTGTAACTATTCAGACAAATGGCTAGCAAGTGAGCTAGGACCTAAATGGCTGTGTCAGTAGGAAAACCGAGAGAGTCAGATAGTTAGTGCAGCCATAGGATTTTAAAGAACAAGTCAGGCAATAATGTCCAGAGATGAGAAATGGAACTTCGAGGCTTGTCTATGCACAGGTTTAACGGATCGGTCCCACGGGAAAAAAGAGCGGGACTCCCTTCTACGAGCCTGGCAGCAACAGGATAGGAGAGAGACTAAGGGTTCCTCAGCAGTTTGGGGAGTAGTGGGCTGATGACGTGGCAGTTGAGCTCCTCCTTGTGTAGCGAGGACTGGATTTGATAGGGGAGAGACACTGCCTGGGCTGGGCTTCGTCCGACTGCAGCCTATTTAGTAAACCACAGCCACAGGGAGGGTGGGCGGAAATTTCAAAAGAAGAGTCAGCAGAGGAGCCAAAACCTTTCCTCCGCCTGCGGTCTTTGGCTCAGTGCAGGCAGAAAGGTCCAGGGGAGGTCTGCCCAGCTTAGTTGAGCTGCCGGCACCTCGACCCCGGGAAATCCAGCTGGTTGCTGCATGAGGGGGGGACCCGAGGAAGCCAGTCGCCCACCCACCCCAGTCCGAATCCATCGAGATAGTGGGTGTTGAAAGTGCAGTCTTTATATGCCCTCCGAGTTGCCACCGCCGATCCTGGAAGCCAATCCCTGAGCCCTCCTAAGTGCGCCAACACGAACAAAAGAAGAGTCAGCAGAGGAGCCAAAACCTTCCCTCCGCTTGAGGTCTTTGCTCAGTGCAGGCAGAAAGGTCCAGGGGAGGTCCGCCCGGCTTAGTTGAGCTGCCGGCGCCTCGACCCCGGGAAATCCAGCTGGTTGCTGCGCGAGAGGGGGACCCGAGGAAGCCAGTCGCCCACCAGCCCCAGTCCGATTTCGTTGAGATAGTGGGTGTTGAAAGTGCAGCTTTTAAGTGCCCTCTGAGTCACCACCGCCGATCCAGGAAGCCAATCCGTGAGCCCTCCTCAGCGCGCCAACACGAACAAAACTGCACACACCAAGCATCCTACCTTCCCATCAAGTAGAACTTAAACTACACATGTCAAGCATCCTACCCTGCCACCAAGTGGTACTTTAATAAAACACACCAAGTATCCTTCCCTCCCTCCAAGAGGAACTTAAACAAGACACATCAAGCATCCTACCCTCCCACCAAGTAGGACTTAAACTGCACACACGATCCATCCTTCCCTCCCACCAAGTGGTATTTAAAATGCACATGTCAACAATCCTGCCGTCCCAAGAAGTGGTACTTAAACTGCACACACCAAGCATCCTACCCTCCCACCAAGTGGTACTTAAACTGCACACATCAAGCATCCTATCCTCCCACCAAGTGGTACTTAAACTGCACACATCAAGGATCCTACCCTCCCAACAAGTAGTACTTCAACTGCATATGTCAAGCATCCTACCCTCCCACCAAGTGGTACATAAATTGCACATGTCAAGCATCCTACCCTCCCACAAAGTGGTTCTTAAACTGCACACACTAAGCATTTTACCCTCCGAAGAAGTACTACTTAAATTGCATATGTCAAGAATACTACCCTCCCAACAAGTGGTACATAAATTGCATATGTCAAGTATCCTACCCTCCTAACAAGAGGTACATAAACTACACACACCAAGCACCCTAACCTCCCACTAATTGCTACTTAAACTGCACTCACCAAGCATCCTACCCTCCCAACAAGTAGTACTTAAATTGGACATGTCAAGCATCTTATCAACCAACCAAGTGGCACTTTAATTGCAGTTGTCAAGCATGCTACCCTCCCAGCAAGTGGTACTTAAATTGCATATATCAAGAATTCTACACTCCCACCAAGTGGTACATAAATTACATATGTGAAGCATCCTACCCTTCCACCAAGTGGTACTTCTGCTACACACACCAAGCATCATTGCCTCCCACCAAGTGGTACTTAAACTGCACACACCAAGCATCATACCCTCCCACCAAGTAGCAATTAAATTGCATATGTCAAGTATCCTATCCTCCAACCAGGTGGTACTTAACCTACACACACCAAGTATCCTTCCCTCCATCCAAGTGATACTTAAACAAGAGACATCCAGCATCCAACCATCCCACCAAGTAATACTTAAACTGCACACACCAAGCATCCTACCCTCCCAGCAAGTGGTACTTAAATTGCACATGTCAAGCATCCTACCCTCCCACCAAGTGGTTAATAAACTGCACAAACCAAGCATCATCCCATCCCATCAAGTGGTACTTAAACTACACACACCAAGCATCCTACCCTTCCACCAAGTACTACTTAAACTGTACACACCAAACATCCTACCCTCCCACCAAGTGGTACTTAAATTGCACATTTCAAGCATGCTACCCTCCCACCAAGTGGTACATAAATTCCTTAAGTCAAGCATCCTACCCTCCACCAAGTAGTACTTAAATTGCATATCTCAAGCATCCTACACTCCCACCAAGTGGTACATAAACTATGCACACCAAGCATCCTAACCTCCCACCATTTGCTACTTAAACTGAACTCACCAAGCATCCTGTCCTCCCACCAAGTAGTACTTATATTGGACATGTCAAGCATCTTATCCAGCCAGCAAGTGGTACTTAAATTACACACAGCAAGTATCCTTTGTCTCTCCAAGTGGTACTTAAACAAGACACATCAAGCATCCTACCTCCCACTAAGTAAGACTTAAATTGCACTCACCAAGCATCCGAATCTCCCACCAAGTGGTACTTAAACTGCACAATGTCAACCATTCTACCCACCCACCAAGTGGTACTTAAACTGCACACACCAAGCATCCTACCCTTTCACCAAGAGCCAAATCGTACTAAAGCTGCACGCATCAAGCATCCAACCCTCCCACCAAGTAGTACTTAAACTGCATATGTCTAGCATCCTTCCCTCCCACCAAGTAGTACTTAAATTGGACATGTCAAGCATCTTATCCACCCAGCAAGTGGTACTTTAATTGCACTTGTCAAGCATGCTACCCTCCCACCAAGTGGTACTTAAATTGCATGTCAAACATCCTACCCTACCACCAAGTGGTACTTAAATTGCACTCACCAAGCATCCGAATCTCCACCAAGTGGTACTTAAACTGCACAATGTCAACCATTCTACCCACCCACCAAGTGGTACTTAAACTGCACACACCAAGCATCCTACCCTCCCACCAACTGGTACTTAAAATGCACACACCAAGCATCCTACACTCCTACCAAGGAGTACTTAAATTGCATATGTCAGGCATCCTATCCACCAACCAAGTGGTACTTAAACAGCACATACCAAGCATCCTACCATACTATACATGCCAAGCATCCTACTTATACTATACATGCCAAGCATCATACCGTTCCACAAAGTGGTACATAAATTACACACAAGTATCCTACCCTTCCACCAAATAGTAATTTATTGCCACATATCAAGCATCCTACCTCCCACCAAGTGGTACTTTAATAGCACATGTCAGGCATGCTACCTCCCACAAGAGGTACTTAAATTGCATATGTCACATCCTACCCTCCCACAAAGTGGTACATAAATTGCATATGTCAAGCACCTACTCTCCCACCAACTGGTACTTCAACTACACAAACCAAGCATCCTACCCTTCCACCAAGTAGTACTTTAGCTGCACACACCAGCAACCTACCTTCTCACCAAGTGCTACTTAAACTACACAAACCAAGCATCCTGCCCTTCCACCAAGTACTACTTAAATGGCAAACATCAACCGTCCTACCCTCCCACCAAGTAGTACTTAAATTGCACATGTCAAGCATCCTATCCTCCCACTAAGTGGTACTTTAATTGTACAAGTCAAGTATGCTACCTCCCACCAAGTGATACTTAAATTGCATATATCAAGCATGCTACGCTCCCACCAACTGGCACTTAAATTACATTTGTCAAGCATCCTACCCTCCAACCAAGCGGTACTTCCACTAAACACACTAAGCATCCTACCCTCCCACCAAGTAGTACTTTGACTCCACAAACCAAGCATTCTACCCTTCCAACAAGTGGCACTGAAACTACGCACACCAAGCATCCTAACATCCCACCAATTGCTACTTTAACTGCACTTACCAAGCATCCTACCCTCCCACCAAGTAGTACTTAAATTGGACATGTCAAGCATTTTATCCGCCCACCAAGTGGCACTTTAATTGCACTTGTCAAGCATGCTACCCTCCCATCAAGTGGAACTTAAATTGCATACATCAAGCATCCTTCATTCCCACCAAGTGGTACTTAAATTATGTATGTCAAGTATCCTACACTCCCACCAAGTGGTACTTCCACTACACTCACCAAGCATCCTTCCCTCCCACCAAGTGGTACTTAATCTGCACACACCAGCATCCTACCCTCCCACCAAGTAGTACTTAAATTGCACATGACAAGAATCCAACCCTTCCACCAAGTGGTTAATAAACTGCATAAACTAAGCATCCTACCCTCCCATCAAATGGTACTTAAACTACACAAACCAAGCATCCTTCCCTCCCACCAAGTACTACTTAAAATGCACACACCAAGCATCCTACCCTCCTACCAAGTGGAACTTAAATTGCACATGTCAAGCTTCCTACACTCCCACTAAGTGGTACTTAAATTGCACATGTCAAGCTTGCTACCTCCCACGAAGTGGTACTTAAATTGCATATGCCAAGCATTCTACCCTCCCACCAAGAGGTACTTAAATGGCACACACCTATCACCCTACCCTCCAACCAAGTGGTACTTAAACTGCACACATCAAGCATCCATCCCTCCCACCAAGTACTATTTAAACTGCATATGTCAAGCATGCTACCCTCCACCTAGTGGTACATAAATTGCACATGTCAAACATCATACCCTCCCACTAAGTGGTTCTTAAACTGCACACATTAAGCATCCTTCCCTCTCACCAAGTGGTACTTAAATTGCATATGTCATGCATCCTACCATCCAACCAAGTGGTACTTAAACTACACACACCAAGCATCCTACCCTCCCATCAAGTAGTACCTAAACTACACATGTCAAGCATCCTACCCTGCCACCAAGTGGTACTTAAATTACACACAGCAAGTATCCTTTGCTCCCTCCAAGTGGTACTTAAACAAGACACATCAAGCATCCTACCCTCCCACTAAGTAAGACTTAAACTGCACACACCATGCATCCTACCATCCCACCAAGTGGTATTTAAATTGCACATGTCAACCATCCTGCCCTCCCAAGAAGTGGTACTTAAACTGCACACACCAAGCATCCTACCCTTTCACCAAGAGCCAACTGTACTAAAGCTGCACTCAAGCATCCAACCTCCCACCAAGTAGTACTTAAACTGCATATGTCTAGCATCCTTCCTCCCACCAAGTAGTACTTAAATTGGACATGTCAAGCATCTTATCCACCCAGCAAGTGGTACTTTAATTGCACTTGTCAAGCATGCTACCCTCCCACCAAGTGGTACTTAAATTGCATGTCAAACATCCTACCCTACCACCAAGTGGTACTTAAAATGCACTCACCAAGCATCCGAATCTCCCACCAAGTGGTACTTAAACTGCACAATGTCAACCATTCTACCCACCCACCAAGTGGTACTTAAACTGCACACACCAAGCATCCTACCCTCCCACCAACTGGTACTTAAAATGCACACACCAAGCATCCTACACTCCTACCAAGGAGTACTTAAATTGCATATGTCAGGCATCCTATCCACCAACCAAGTGGTACTTAAACAGCACATACCAAGCATCCTACCATTCCATCAATAAGTACTTATACTATACATGCCAAGCATCATACCGTCCCACAAAGTGGTACATAAATTACACACAAGTATCCTACCCTTCCACCAAATAGTAATTTATTGCCACATATCAAGCATCCTACCCTCCCACCAAGTGGTACTTTAATAGCACATGTCAGGCATGCTACCTCCCCACAAGAGGTACTTAAATTGCATATGTCAAGCATCCTACCCTCCCACAAAGTGGTACATAAATTGCATATGTCAAGCACCCTACTCTCCCACCAACTGGTACTTCAACTACACAAACCAAGCATCCTACCCTTCCACCAAGTAGTACTTTAGCTGCACACACCAGCAACCTACCTTCTCACCAAGTGCTACTTAAACTACACAAACCAAGCATCCTGCCCTTCCACCAAGTACTACTTAAATGGCAAACATCAACCGTCCTACCCTCCCACCAAGTAGTACTTAAATTGCACATGTCAAGCATCCTACCTTCCCACTAAGTGGTACTTTAATTGTACAAGTCAAGTATGCTACCTCCCACCAAGTGATACTTAAATTGCATATATCAAGCATGCTACGCTCCCACCAACTGGCACTTAAATTACATTTGTCAAGCATCCTACCCTCCAACCAAGCGGTACTTCCACTAAACACACTAAGCATCCTACCCTCCCACCAAGTAGTACTTTGACTCCACAAACCAAGCATTCTACCCTTCCACCAAGTGGCACTGAAACTACGCACACCAAGCATCCTAACATCCCACCAATTGCTACTTTAACTGCACTTACCAAGCATCCTACCCTCCCACCAAGTAGTACTTAAATTGGACATGTCAAGCATTTTATCCGCCCACCAAGTGGCACTTTAATTGCACTTGTCAAGCATGCTACCCTCCCATCAAGTGGAACTTAAATTGCATACATCAAGCATCCTTCATTCCCACCAAGTGGTACTTAAATTATGTATGTCAAGTATCCTACACTCCCACCAAGTGGTACTTCTCACTCACCAAGCATCCTTCCTCCCACCAAGTGGTACTTAATCTGCACACACCAGCATCCTACCCTCCCACCAAGTAGTACTTAAATTGCACATGACAAGAATCCAACCCTTCCACCAAGTGGTTAATAAACTGCATAAACTAAGCATCCTACCCTCCCATCAAATGGTACTTAAACCACACAAACCAAGCATCCTTCCTCCCACCAAGTACTACTTAAAATGCACACACCAAGCATCCTACCCTCCTACCAAGTGGAACTTAAATTGCACATGTCAAGCTTCCTACACTCCCACTAAGTGGTCAGGCATGTCAAGCTTGCTACCTCCCACGAAGTGGTACTTAAATTGCATATGCCAAGCATTCTACCCTCCCACCAAGAGGTACTTAAATGGCACACACCTATCACCCTACCCTCCAACCAAGTGGTACTTAAACTGCACACATCAAGCATCCATCCCTCCCACCAAGTACTATTTAAACTGCATATGTCAAGCATGCTACCCTCAACCTAGTGGTACATAAATTGCACATGTCAAACATCATACCCTCCCACTAAGTGGTTCTTAAACTGCACACATTAAGCATCCTTCCCTCTCACCAAGTGGTACTTAAATTGCATATGTCATGCATCCTACCATCCAACCAAGTGGTACTTAAACTACACACACCAAGCATCCTACCCTCCCATCAAGTAGTACCTAAACTACACATGTCAAGCATCCTACCCTGCCACCAAGTGGTACTTAAATTACACACAGCAAGTATCCTTTGCTCCCTCCAAGTGGTACTTAAACAAGACACATCAAGCATCCTACCCTCCCACTAAGTAAGACTTAAACTGCACACACCATGCATCCTACCATCCCACCAAGTGGTATTTAAATTGCACATGTCAACCATCCTGCCCTCCCAAGAAGTGGTACTTAAACTGCACACACCAAGCATCCTACCCTTTCACCAAGAGCCAAATCGTACTAAAGCTGCACGCATCAAGCATCCAACCCTCCCACCAAGTAGTACTTAAACTGCATATGTCTAGCATCCTTCCCTCCCACCAAGTAGTACTTAAATTGGACATGTCAAGCATCTTATCCACCCAGCAAGTGGTACTTTAATTGAACTTGTCAAGCATGCTACCCTCCCACCAAGTGGTACTTAAATTGCATGTCAAACATCCTACCCTACCACCAAGTGGTACTTAAATTGCACTCACCAAGCATCCGAATCTCCCACCAAGTGGTACTTAAACTGCACAATGTCAACCATTCTACCCACCCACCAAGTGGTACTTAAACTGCACACACCAAGCATCCTACCCTCCCACCAACTGGTACTTAAAATGCACACACCAAGCATCCTACACTCCTACCAAGGAGTACTTAAATTGCATATGTCAGGCATCCTATCCACCAACCAAGTGGTACTTAAACAGCACATACCAAGCATCCTACCATTCCATCAATAAGTACTTATACTATACATGCCAAGCATCATACCGTCCCACAAAGTGGTACATAAATTACACACAAGTATCCTACCCTTCCACCAAATAGTAATTTATTGCCACATATCAAGCATCCTACCCTCCCACCAAGTGGTACTTTAATAGCACATGTCAGGCATGCTACCTCCCCACAAGAGGTACTTAAATTGCATATGTCAAGCATCCTACCCTCCCACAAAGTGGTACAAATTGCATATGTCAAGCACTCTCACTCTCCCACCAACTGGTACTTCAAATACACAAACCAAGCATCCTACCCTTCCACCAAGTAGTACTTTAGCTGCACACACCAGCAACCTACCTTCTCACCAAGTGCTACTTAAACTACACAAACCAAGCATCCTGCCCTTCCACCAAGTACTACTTAAATGGCAAACATCAACCGTCCTACCCTCCCACCAAGTAGTACTTAAATTGCACATGTCAAGCATCCTACCTTCCCACTAAGTGGTACTTTAATTGTACAAGTCAAGTATGCTACCTCCCACCAAGTGATACTTAAATTGCATATATCAAGCATGCTACGCTCCCACCAACTGGCACTTAAATTACATTTGTCAAGCATCCTACCCTCCAACCAAGCGGTACTTCCACTAAACACACTAAGCATCCTACCCTCCCACCAAGTAGTACTTTGACTCCACAAACCAAGCATTCTACCCTTCCACCAAGTGGCACTGAAACTACGCACACCAAGCATCCTAACATCCCACCAATTGCTACTTTAACTGCACTTACCAAGCATCCTACCCTCCCACCAAGTAGTACTTAAATTGGACATGTCAAGCATTTTATCCGCCCACCAAGTGGCACTTTAATTGCACTTGTCAAGCATGCTACCCTCCCATCAAGTGGAACTTAAATTGCATACATCAAGCATCCTTCATTCCCACCAAGTGGTACTTAAATTATGTATGTCAAGTATCCTACACTCCCACCAAGTGGTACTTCAACTACACTCACCAAGCATCCTTCCCTCCCACCAAGTGGTACTTAATCTGCACACACCAGCATCCTACCCTCCCACCAAGTAGTACTTAAATTGCACATGACAAGAATCCAACCTTCCACCAAGTGGTTAATAAACTGCATAAACTAAGCATCCTACCCTCCCATCAAATGGTACTTAAACTACACAAACCAAGCATCCTTCCTCCCACCAAGTACTACTTAAATGCACACACCAAGCATCCTACCTCCTACCAAGTGGAACTTAAATTGCACATGTCAAGCTTCCTACACTCCCACTCAAGTGGTACTTAAATTGCACATGTCAAGCTTGCTACCTCCCATTAAGTGGTACTTAAATTGCATATGCCAAGCATCTCACCCTCCCACCAAGAGGTACTTAAATGGCACACACCTATCACCCTACCCTCCAACCAAGTGGTACTTAAACTGCACACATCAAGCATCCATCCCTCCCACCAAGTACTATTTAAACTGCATATGTCAAGCATGCTACCCTCAACCTAGTGGTACATAAATTGCACATGTCAAACATCATACCCTCCCACTAAGTGGTTCTTAAACTGCACACACTAAGCATCCTTCCCTCTCACCAAGTGGTACTTAAATTGCATATGTCATGCATCCTACCATCCAACCAAGTGGTAATTAAACTACACACACCAAGCATCCTACCCTCCCATCAAGTAGTACCTAAACTACACATGTCAAGCATCCTACCCTGCCACCAAGTGGTACTTAAATTACACACAGCAAGTATCCTTTGCTCCCTCCAAGTGGTACTTAAACAACACATCAACATCCTACCCTCCCACTAAGTAAGACTTAAACTGCACACACCATGCATCCTACCATCCCACCAAGTGGTATTTAAATTGCACATGTCAACCATCCTGCCCTCCCAAGAAGTGGTTCTTAAACTGCACACACCAAGCATCCTACCCTTTCACCAAGAGCCAAATCGTACTAAAGCTGCACGCATCAAGCATCCAACCCTCCCACCAAGTAGTACTTAAACTGCATATGTCTAGCATCCTTCCCTCCCACCAAGTGGTACATAAATTGCACATGTCAAGCATCCTCCCTCCCACAAAGTGGTTCTTAAACTGCACACACAAAGCATTTTACCCTCCCAAGAAGTAGTACATAAATTGTACATGTCAAGCATGCTTCCCTCCCAACAAGTGGTACTTAAATTCCATATGTCAACCATCCGACCCTCCCACCAAGTGGTACTTAAATTGCATATGTCAAGCATTCTACCCTCGCAACAAGAGGTACATAAACTACACACACCAAGCATCCTACCCTCCCACCAAGTAGTACTTAAACCGCACAAACCAAGCATTCTACCCTTCCACCAAGTGGTACATAAACTACGCACACCAAGCATCCTAACCTCCCACCAATTGCTACTTAAACTGCACTCACCAAGCATCCTACCCTCCCAACAAGTAGTACTTAAATTGGACATGTCAAGCATCTTATCTACCCACCAAGTGGCACTTTAATTGCACTTGTCAAGCTTGCTACCCTCCCAGCAAGTGCTACTTAAATTGCATATATCAAGCATCCTACCCTCCCAACAAGTAGTACTTAAATTGGACGTGTCAAGCATCTTAACTACCCACCAAGTGGCACTTTAATTGCACTTGTCAAGCATGCTACACTCCCACCAAGTGGCACTTAAACTACTTAACCTACACACACAAAGTATCCTTCCTTCCCTCCAAGTGGTACTTAAACAAGACACATCCAGTATCCTTCCATCCCACCAAGTAGTATTTAAACTGAACACACCAAGCATCCTATCCTCCCACCAAGTGGTACTTAAACTACACACACCAAGCATCCTACCCTCCCACCAAGTACTACTTAAACTATACACACCAAGCATCCTACCCTCCCACCAAGTGGTACTTAAATTGCACATGTCAAGCATGCTAACCTCCCACCAAGTGGTACTTAAATTGCATATGTCAAGCATCCTACCCTCCCACCAAGTGGTACATAAACTACACACATCAAGCATCCTAACCTCCCACCATTTGCTACGTTAAACTGCACTCACCAAGCATCCTATCCTCCCACCAAGTAGTACTTAAATTGAACATGTCAAGCATCTTATCCACCCACCAAGTGGTACTTTAATTGCACTTGTCAAGCATGCTACCCTCCCACCAAGTGGTACATAAATTGCATATGTCAAGATTCCTACCCTCCCACCAAGTGGTTCTTAAATTGCATGTGACAAGAATGATACCCTCCTACCAAGTGGAACTTCAACTACACACACCAAGCATCCTACCCTTCCACCAAATAGTACTTAAGCTGCACACACCAAACATCCTACCCTCCTCCAAGTGGTGCTTAAACTACACACACCAACTTCCTACCCTCCCACTAAGTACTACTTAACTGGCACACATCAACCATCCCACCCTACCAGCAAGTAGTACTTAAATTGCACATGTCAAACATCCTACCGTCCCACCAAGTGGTACTTTAATTCCACATGTCGAGCATGCTACCCCCCGACCAAGTGGTACTGAAATTCCATATGTCAAGCATCCTACCCTCCCACCAAGTGGTACTTCAACTACACACACCAAGGATCCTACCATTCCACCAAGTAGTACTTAAGCTGCACACACCAAACATCCAAGCCTCCCACCAAGTGGTACCTAAACTACACTCACCAAGCATAATACCCACCACCAAATATTTACTTAAACTGCACATTCTAGGCATGCTACCCTCCCACCAAGTGCTACTTTAATTGCACGTGTCAAGCATGAGACCCTCCCACCAAGTGGTACTTAAATTGCGTATGTCAAGCATCCTACTCTCCCACCATGGGGTACTTCAACTACACAAACCAAGCATCCTAAACTTCCACCAACTAGTACTTAAGTTGCACATGCCAAGCATCCTACCTTCCCTCCAAGTGGTACTTAAACTACACACACCAAGCATCCTACCGTCCCACAAAGTACTACTTAAACGGCACACATTAACCATCCTAAACTCCCAGCAAGTGGTTCTTAAATTGCACATGTCAAACATTCTACCATCCCACGAAGTGGTACTTTCATTGCACATGTCCAGCATGCTCCCTGCCACCAAGTGGAACTTAAATTCCATAAGTCAAGCATCCTACCCTCCCACCAAATGTTACATAAAGTACACACACCAAGCATCCTACCCTCCCACCAAGTAGTACTTAAACTGCACAAACCAAGCATTCTACCCTTCCACCAAGTGGTACTTAAACTACGCACTCCAAGCATCCTATCCTCCCACCAATTGCTACTTAAACTGCACTCACCAAGCATCCTACCCTCCCAACAAGTAGTACATAAATTGGACATGTCAAGTATCTTATCTACCCACCAAGTGGCACTTTAATTGCACTTCTCAAGCATGCTACCCTCCCAGCAAGTGGTACTTAAATTGCATATATCAAGCATCCTACACTCCCACCAAAAGGCACTTAAATTACATATGTGAAGCATCCTACCCTCCCACCAAGTGGTGCTTCTGCTACACACACCAAGCATCCCTCCCTCCCACCAGGTGGTACTTAAACTGCACACCCCAGCATCCTACCCTGCCACCAAGTTGCACTTAAATTGCATATGTCAAGCATCCTACCCCCCAAAAAATTGGTACTCAAACTACACACACCAAGTATTCTTCCCTCCCTTCAAGTGGTACTTAAACAAGACACATCCAGCATCCCACCCTTCTACCAAGTAGTACTTAAACTGCACTCACCAAGCATCCTACCCTCCCACCAAGTATAACTTAAACTATACACATCAAGCATCCTACCCTCCCATCAGTTGCTACTTAAACTGCACTCACCCAGCATCCTACCCTCCCACCAAGTAGTACTTAAATTGGACATGTCAAGCATCTTTTCCACCCACCAAGTGGCACTTCAATTGCACTTGTCAGGCATACGACCCTCCCAGTAAGTGGTACTTATATTGCATATATTAAGCATCCTTCACACCCATTAAGTGGCACTTAGATTACATATGTCAAGCATCCTACCCTCCCACCAAGTGGTACTTCCGCTACACACACCAAGCATCCTTCCCTCCCAACAAGTGGTATTTAAACTGCACACACCAAGCATCCTACCCTCCCACCAAGTAGCACATAAATTGCACATGTTAAGCATCCTACCCTCCAACAAAGTGGTACTTAAACTACACACACCAAGTATCCTTCCCTTCCTCCAAGTGGTACTTAAGACACATCCAGCATCCTACTCTCCCGCCAAGTAGTACTTAAGCTGCACACACCAAGCATCCTTCCCTCCCACCTAGTGGAACTTACTTTGCCCATGTAAAGCATCCTACCCTCCCACCAAGTGGTTAATAAACTGTGAAAACCAAGCATCCTACCCTCCCATCAAGTGGTACTTAAACTACACACACCAAGCATCCAACCCTCCCACCAAGTACTACTTAAACTGTACTCAACAAGCATCCTACCTTCCCGCCAAGTAGTACTTAAATTACATATGTCAAGCATCCTACCATCCCAACAAGTGATACATAAACTACACACACCAATCATCCTACCCTCCCACCAAGTAGTACTTAAACTCCACAAACCAAGCATTCTACCTTTCCACCAAGGGGTACTTAAACTGCACACACCAAGCATTATACCCTCCCACAAATTACAACTTAAACTGCTCTCACCAAGTATCCTACCCTCCCACAAAGTAGTACTTAAATTGGACATGTCAAGCATCTTATCCACCTACCAAGTGGCACTTTAATTGCACTTGTCAAGCATGCGACCCTCCCAGCAAGTGGTACTTATATTGCATACATCAAGCATCCTTCATTCCCACCAAGTGGCACTTAAATTACATATGTCAAGCATCCTACCCTCCCACCAAGTGAAAGCTCCGCACACACACCAAGAATCCTTCCTCCCACCAAGTGGTACTTAAACTGCACACCCCAGCATCCTACCCTGCCACCAAGTTGCACTTAAATTGCATATGTCAAGCATCCTACCCTCTAACCAATTGGTACTTAAACTACACACACCAAGTATTCTTCCCTCCCTTCAAGTGGTACTTAAACAAGACACATCCAGAATCCTACCCTTCTACTAAGTAGTACTTAAACTGCACATACCAAGCATCCTACCCTCCCACCAAGTGATTAATAAACTGCACAAACCAAGCATCCTTCCCTTCCATCAAATGGTACTTAAACTATACACACCAAGCATCCTACCCTCCCACCAAGTACAACTTAAACTGTACACACCAAGCATCCTACCCTCCCAGCAGTTGCTACTAAAACTGCACTCACCAAGCATCCTACCCTCCCACCAAGTAGTACTTAAATTGGACATGTCAAGCATCTTATCCACCCACCAAGTGGCACTTTAATTGCACTTGTCAAGCATGCGACCCTCCAAGCAAGTGGTACTTATATTGCATATATCAAGCATCCTTCACTCCCATCAAGTGGCACTTAAATTACATATGTCAAGCATACTAAACTCCCACCAAGTGGTGCTTCCGCTACACACACCAAGCATCCTTCCCTTCCACCAAGTGGTATTTAAACTGCACACCCCAAGCATCCAAACCTACCACCAAGCTGCACTTAAATTGCATATGTCAAGCATCCTACCCTCCAAAAAATTGGTACTTAAACTACACACGCCAAGTATTCTTCCTTCCATTCAAGTGGTACTTAAACAAGACACATCCAGCATCCTACCCTTCTACCAAGTAGTACTTAAATAGCACACACCAAGCATCCTACCCTTCCACCAAGTGGTACTTAATTTGCACATGTCAAGCATCCTACCCTCCCACTAAGAGATTAATAAACTGCACACACCAAGCATCCTTCCCTTCCATCAAGTGGTACTTAAACTACACACACCAAGCATCCTACCATCCCACCAAGTATAAATTAAACTGTACACACCAAGCATCCTACCCTCCCACCAGTTGCTACTTAAACTGCACTCACTAAGCATCATACCCTCCTACCAAGTAGTACTTAAATTGGACATGTCAAGCATCTTATCCACCCACCAAGTGGCACTTGAATTGCACTTGTCAGGCATGCGACCCTCCCAGCAAGTGGTACTTATATTGCATATATCAAGCATCCTTCACACCCATCAAGTGGCACTTAAATTACATATGTCAAGCATCCTACCCTCCCATCAAGTGGTACTTCTGCTACACACACCAAGCATCCTTCCCTCCCACCAAGTGGTATTTAAACTGCACACACCAAGCATCCTACCCTCCCACCAAGTAGCACATGAATTGCATATGTTAAGCATCCTACCTCCAACCAAATGGTACTTAAGCTTACACACACCAAGTAATTCTTCCCTCCTCCAAGTGGTACTTAAGCCACATCCAGCATCCTACCTCCCACCAAGCAGTACTTAAACTGCACACACCAAGCATCCTTCCTCCCACCACGTGGTACTTAATTTGCACATGTCAAGCATCCTACCATCCCACCAAGTGGTTAATAAACTGTGCAAACCAAGCATCCTACCCTCCCATCAAGTGGTACTTAAACTACACACACCAAGCATCCTACCTCCCACCAGGTACTACTTAAACTGTACACAACAAGCATTCTACCTTCCCACCAAGTGGTACTTAAATTGCATATGTCAAGCATCCTGCCCTCCCACCAAGTGGTTCTTAAACTGTACACACTAAGCATCCTACCCTCCCACCAAATAGTACTTAAATTGCACATGCCAAGCATCCTACCCTCCCACTAAGTGGTACATAAACAACACACACCAAGCATCCTACCCTCCAACCAAGTAGTACTTAAATTGCACATGTCAGGCATGCTACCCTCCCAACAAGTGGAACTTAAATTCCATATGTCAAGCATCCTACCCTCCCACCAAGTGGTACTTAAATTGCACATGCCAAGCATCCTACCCTCCCACTAAGTGGTACATAAACAACACACAGAAAGCATCCTACCCTCCCACCAAGTAGTATTTAAACTGCACAAATGAAGCATTCTACCCTTCCACCAAGTAGTACTTAAATTGGACATGTCAAACATCTTATCTACCCACCAAGTGGCACTTTAATTGCACTTGTCAAGCATGCTACCATCCCAGCAAGTGGTACTTAAATTGCATATATCAAGCATCCTACTCTCCCACCAAGTGGCACTTAAATTACATATGTGAAGCATCCTACCCTCCCACCAAGTGGTGCTTCCGCTACACACACCAAGCATCCTTCCCTCCCACCAAGTGGTACTTAAACTGCACACCCCAGCATCCTACCCTGCCACCAAGTTGCACTTAAATTGCATATGTCAAGCATCCTACCCTCTAACCAATTGGTACTTAAACTACACACACCAAGTATTCCTCCCTCCCTTCAAGTGGTACTAAAACAAGACACATCCAGAATCCTACCCTTCTACTAAGTAGTACTTAAACTGCACATACCAAGCATCCTACCCTCCCACCAAGTGATTAATAAACTGCACAAACCAAGCATCCTTCCCTTCCATCAAATGGTACTTAAACTATACACACCAAGCATCCTACCCTCCCACCAAGTACAACTTAAACTGTACACACCAAGCATCCTACTCCTCCCAGCAGTTGCTACTAAAACTGCACTCACCAAGCATCCTACCCTCCCACCAAGTAGTACTTAAATTGGACATGTCAAGCATCTTATCCACCCACCAGTGGCACTTTAATTGCACTTGTCACATGCCACCTCCAAGCAAGTGGTACTTATATTGCATATATCAAGCATCCTTCACTCCCATCAAGTGGCACTTAAATTACATATGTCAAGCATACTAAACTCCCACCAAGTGATGCTACCGCTACACACACCAAGCATCCTTCCCTCCCACCAAGTGGTATTTAAACTGCACACCCCAAGCATCCAAACCTACCACCAAGCTGCACTTAAATTGCATATGTCAAGCATCCTACCCCCCAAAAAATTGGTACTTAAACTACACACACCAAGTATTCTTCCTTCCATTCAAGTGGTACTTAAACAAGACACATCCAGCATCCTACCCTTCTACCAAGTAGTACTTAAATAGTACACACAATGCATCCTACTCCTTCCACCAAGTGGTACTTAATTTGCACATGTCAAGCATCCTACCCTCCCACTAAGAGATTAATAAACTGCACACACCAAGCATCCTTCCCTTCCATCAAGTGGTACTTAAACTACACACACCAAGCATCCTACCATCCCACCAAGTATAAATTAAACTGTACACACCAAGCATCCTACCCTCCCACCAGTTGCTACTTAAACTGCACTCACTAAGCATCATACCCTCCTACCAAGTAGTACTTAAATTGGACATGTCAAGCATCTTATCCACCCACCAAGTGGCACTTGAATTGCACTTGTCAGGCATGCGACCCTCCCAGCAAGTGGTACTTATATTGCATATATCAAGCATCCTTCACACCCATCAAGTGGCACTTAAATTACATATGTCAAGCATCCTACCCTCCCATCAAGTGGTACTTCTGCTACACACACCAAGCATCCTTCCCTCCCACCAAGTGGTATTTAAACTGCACACACCAAGCATCCTACCCTCCCACCAAGTAGCACATGAATTGCATATGTTAAGCATCCTACCCTCCAACCAAATGGTACTTAAGCTACACACACCAAGTATCCTTCCCTCCCTCCAAGTGGTACTTAAGCCACATCCAGCATCCTACCCTCCCACCAAGCAGTACTTAAACTGCACACACCAAGCATCCTTCCCTCCCACCACGTGGTACTTAATTTGCACATGTCAAGCATCCTACCATCCCACCAAGTGGTTAATAAACTGTGCAAACCAAGCATCCTACCCTCCCATCAAGTGGTACTTAAACTACACACACCAAGCATCCTACCTCCCACCAGGTACTACTTAAACTGTACACAACAAGCATTCTACCTTCCCACCAAGTGGTACTTAAATTGCATATGTCAAGCATCCTGCCCTCCCACCAAGTGGTTCTTAAACTGTACACACTAGCATCCTACCCTCCCACCAAGTAGTACTTAAATTGCACATGCCAAGCATCCTACCCTCCCACTAGTGGTACATAAACAACACACACACAGCATCCTACCCCTCCAACCAAGTAGTACTTAAATTGCACATGTCAAGCATGCTACCCTCCCAACAAGTGGAATTTAAATTCCATATGTCAAGCATCCTACCCTCCCACCAAGTGGTACTTAAATTGCACATGCCAAGCATCCTACCCTCCCACTAAGTGGTACATAAACAACACACAGAAAGCATCCTACCCTCCCACCAAGTAGTATTTAAACTGCACAAACGAAGCATTCTACCCTTCCACCAAGTAGTACTTAAACTGGACATGTCAAACATCTTATCTACCCACCAAGTGGCACTTTAATTGCACTTGTCAAGCATGCTACCATCCCAGCAAGTGGTACTTAAATTGCATATATCAAGCATCCTACACTCCCACCAAGTGGCACTTAAATTACATATGTGAAGCATCCTACCCTCCCACCAAGTGGTACTTCCGCGACACACACCAAACATCCTACCCTCCCACCAAGCAGTAAATAAATTGCATATGCCTAGCACCCTACCCTCCCACCAAGTGTTACTTAAATTGCACACACCAAGCATCCTAACCTCCCACCAAGTTTTACTTAAACTGCACATGTCATCCAACTTACCCTCCGAAGAACTGGTACTTAAACTGCACACACCTAGCATCCTACCCTCCCACCAAGTAGCAATTAAATTGCATATGTCAAGCATCCTATCCTCCTACCAAGTGGTACTTAACCTACACACACCAAGTATCCTTCCCTTCCTCAAGTGGTACTTAAACAAGACACATCCAGCATCCTACCATCCCACCTAGAAGTACTTACACTGCACACACCAAGCATCCTACCCTCCCACCAAGTGGTACTTAAATTGCTCATGTCAAGCATCCTACCCTCCCACCAAGTGGTTAATAAACCGCACAGACCAAGCATCCAACCCTCCCATCAAGTGGCCCTTAAACTACACACGCCAAGTATCCTACCCTACCACCATGTACTACTTAAACTGTACACACCAAGCATCCTACCCTAACACCAAGTGGTACTTAAATTGCACATGTCAAGCATGCAACCCTCCCACCAAGTAGTACATAAATTCCTTATGTCAAGCATCCTACCCTCCCACCAAGTGGTACTTAAATTGCATATGTCAAGCATCCTACCCTCCCATGAAGTGGTACATAAACTATGCACACCAAGCATCCTTACCTCCCACCATTTGCTACTTAAACTGCACTCACCAAGCATCCTATCCTCCAACCAAGAAGTACTTAAATTAGACATGTCAAGCATCTTATCCACCCAACAAGTGGTACTTTAATTGCACTTGTCAAGCATGCTGCCCTCCAACCAAGTGGTACTTAAACTGCGCACACCAAGCATTCTACCCTTCCACCAAGTGGTAGTTAAACTGGGCACACCAGGCATTATAACCTCCCACCAATTGCTACTTAAACTGCTCTCACAAAGCATCCTACCCACCCACCAAGTAGTACTTAAATTGGACATGTCAAGCATCTTATCCACCTATCAAGTGGCACTTTAATTGCACTTGTCAAGCATGCGACCCTCCCAGCAAGTGGTACTCACATTGCATACATCAAGCATCCTTCATTCCCACCAAGTGGCACTTAAATTACATATGTCAAGCATCCTACCTTCCCACCAAGTGGTGCTTCCGCTACACACACCAAGCAACCTTCCCTCCCACCAAGTGGTACTTAAACTGCTCACCCCAGCATCCTACCCTGCCACCTAGTTGCACTTAAATTGCATATGTCAAGCATCCTACCCTCCATCCAATTGGTACTTAAACTACACACACCAAGTATTCTTCCCTCCCTTCAAGTGGTACTTAAACAAGACACATCCAGCATCCTACCCTTCTACCAAGTAGTACTTAAACTGCACACACCAAGCTTCCTACCCTCCATCCAAGTGGTACTTAAATTGCTCATGTCAAGCATCCTACCCTCCCACCAAGTGGTTAATAAACTGCACAGACCAAGCATCCAACCCTCCCATCAAGTGGCCCTTAAACTACACACGCCAAGTATCCTACCACCATGTACTACTTAAACTATACACACCAAGCATCCTACCCTCCCACCAAGTGGTACTTAAATTGCACATGTCAAGCATGCAACCCTCCCACCAAGTAGTACATAAATTCCTTATGTCAAGCATCCTACCCTCCCACCAAGTGGTACTTAAATTGCATATGTCAAGCATCCTACCCTCCCACGAAGCGGTACATAAACTACACACACCAAGCATCCTTACCTCCCACCATTTGCTACTTAAACTGCACTCACCAAGCATCCTATCCTCCCACCAAGTAGTACTTAAATTAGACATGTCAAGCATCTTATCCACCCAAGTGGTAATTTAATTGCACTTGTCAAGCATGCTGCCCTCCCACCAACTGGTACTTAAACTGCGCACACCAAGCATTCTGCCCTTCCACCAAGTGGTAGTTAAACTGCGCACACTAGGCATTATACCCTCCCACCAATTGCTACTTAAACTGCTCTCACAAAGCATCCTACCCTCCCACCAAGTAGTACTTAAATTGGACATGTCAAGCATCTTATCCACCTATCAAGTAGCACTTTAATTGCACTTGTCAAGCATGCGACCCTCCCAGCAAGTGGTACTTATATTGCATACATCAAGCATCCTTCATTCCCACCAAGTGGTACTTAAATGACATATGTCAAGCATCCTACCTTCCCACCAAGTGCTGCTTCCGCTACACACACCAAGCATCCTTCCCTCCCACCAAGTGGTACTTAAACTGCACACCCCAGCATCCTACCCTGCCACCAAGTTGCACATAAATTGTATACGTCAAGCATCCTACCTTCCAACCAATTGGTACTTAAACTACACACACCAAGCATTCTTCCCTCCCTTCAAGTGGTACCTAAACAAGACATATCCAGCATCCTACCCTTCTACCAAGTAGTACTTAAACTGCACACACCAAGCATCCTACCCTTCCACCAAGTGGTACTTAATTTGCACATGTCAAGCATCCTACCCTCCCACCAAGTGATTAATAAACTGCACAAACCAAGAATCCTTCCCTTCCAGCAAGTGGTACTTAAACTACACACACCGAGCATCCTACCTTCTTACCAAGTACAACTTAAACTGTACACACCAAGCATCCTACCCTCCCACCTGCTGCTACTTAAACTGCACTCACCAAGCATCCTACCCTCCCACCAAGTAGTACTTAAATTGGACATGTCAAGCATCTTATCCACCCACCAAGTGGCACTTTAATTGCACTTGTCAAGCATGCGACCCTCCAAGCAAGTGGTACTTATATTGCATATATCAAGCATCCTTCACTCCCATCAACTGGCACTTAAATTACATATGTCAAGCATACTACCCTCCCACCAAGTGGTACTTCCACTACACACACCAAGCATCCTTCCCTCCCACCAAGTGGTATTTAAACTGCACACACAAGCATCCCACCCTACCACCAAGTAGTACATGAATTGCATATGTTACATCCTGCCCTCCAAACCAAGTGGTACTTATACTACACACACCAAGTATCCTTCCCTCCCTCCAAGTGGTACTTAAGGCACATCCGGTATCCTACCCTCCCACCAAGAAGTAATCAAACTGCACACACCAAGCATCTTTCCCTCCCACCAAGTGGTACTTAATTTGCACATGCCAAGCATCCTACCCTCCCACCAAGTGGCTAATATACTGTGCAAACCAAGCATCCTACCCTCCCATCAAGTGGTACTTAAACTACACACACCAAGCATCCTACCTCCCACCAAGTACTACTTAAACTGTACACAACAAGCATCCCACCTTCCCACCAAGTGGTACTTAAATTGCGCATGTGAAGCTTCCTACCCTACCACTAAGTGGTACTTTAATTGCACATGTCAAGCATGCTACCTCCCACCAAGTGGTACTTAAATTGCATATGTTAAACATCCTACCCTCCCACCAAGCAGTACATAAATTGCATATGCCTAGCATCCTACCCTCCCACCAAGTGTTACTTAAATTGCACACACCAAGCATCCTAACCTCCCACCAAGTTTTACTTAAACTGCACATGTCATCCAACTTACCCTCCGAAGAACTGGTACTTAAACTGCACACACCAAGCATCTTACCCTCCCGCCAAACGGCACTTAAACTGAACACATCAAGCATCCTTCCCTCCCACCAAGTATTACTTAACCTGCATATGTCAAGCATCTTACCCTCCCACCATGTGGTACATAAATTGCACATGTCAAGCATCCTGCCCTCCCACCAAGTTGTTCTTAAACTGTACACACTAAGCATCCTACCCTCCCACCAAGTAGTACTTAAATTGCACATGTCAAACATGCTACCCTGCCAACAAGTGGTACTTAAATTCCATATGTCAAGCATCCTACCCCCCCACCAAGTGGTACTTAAATTGCATATGTCAAGCATCCTACCCTCCCACGAATCGGTACATAAACTACGCACACCAAGCATCCTTACCTCCCACCATTTGCTACTTAAACTGCACTCACCAAGCATCCTATCCTCCCACCAAGTAGTACTTAAATTAGACATGTCAAGCATCTTATCCACCCAACAAGTGGTAATTTAATTGCACTTGTCAAGCATGCTGCCCTCCCACCAACTGGTACTTAAACTGCGCACACCAAGCATTCTGCCCCTTCCACCAAGTGGTAGTTAAACTGCATACCAGGCATTATACCTCCCACCAATTGCTACTTAAACTGCTCTCACAAAGCATCCTCACCTCCCACCAAGTAGTGCTTAAATTGGACATGTCAAGCATCTTATCCACCTATCACAGTAGCACTTTAATTGCACTTGTCAAGCATGCAACCTCCCAGCAAGTGGTACTTATATTGCATACATCAAGCATCCTTCATTCCCACCAAGAGGCACTTAAATGACATATGTCAAGCATCCTACCTTCCACCAAGTGCTGCTTCCGCACACAGACCAAGCATCCTTCCTCCCACCAAGTGGTACTTAAACTGACACCCCAGCATCCTACTCCTGCCACCAAGTTGCAATTAAATTGTATACGTCAAGCATCCTACCTTCCAACCAATTGGTACTTAAACTATACACACACCAAGCATTCTTCCTCCCTTCAAGTGGTACTTAAACAAGACATATCTAGCATCCTGCCCTTCTACCAAGTAGTACTTAAACTGCACACACCAAGCATCCTACCCTTCCACCAAGTGGTACTTAATTTGCACATGTCAAGCATCCTACCCTCCCACCAAGTGATTAATAAACTGCACAAACCAAGAATCCTTCCCTTCCAGCAAGTGGTACTTAAACTACACACTCCGAGCATCCTACCCTCTCACCAAGTACAACTTAAACTGTACACACCAAGCATCCTACCCTCCCACCTGCTGCTACTTAAACTGCACTCACCAAGCATCCTACCCTCCCACCAAGTAGTACTTAAATTGGACATGTCAAGCATCTTATCCACCCACCAAGTGGCACTTTAATTGCACTTGTCAAGCATGCGACCCTCCAAGCAAGTGGTACTTATATTGCATATATCAAGCATCCTTTACTCCCATCAACTGGCACTTAAATTACATATGTCAAGCATACTACCCTCCCACCAAGTGGTACTTCCGCTACACACACCAAGCATCCTTCCCTCCCACCAAGTGGTATTTAAACTGCACACAACAAGCATCCTACCCTACCACCAAGTAGTACATGAATTGCATATGTTAAGCATCCTGCCCTCCAACCAAGTGGTACTTATACTACACACACCAAGTATCCTTCCCTCCCTCCAAGTGGTACTTAAGGCACATCCGGTATCCTACCCTCCCACCAAGAAGTAATCAAACTGCACACACCAAGCATCTTTCCCTCCCACCAAGTGGTACTTAATTTGCACATGCCAAGCATCCTACCCTCCCACCAAGTGGCTAATATACTGTGCAAACCAAGCATCCTACCCTCCCATCAAGTGGTACTTAAACTACACACACCAAGCATCCTACCCTCCCACCAAGTACTACTTAAACTGTACACAACAAGCATCCTACCTTCCCACAAAGTGGTACTTAAATTGCGCATGTGAAGCTTCCTACCCTACCACTAAGTGGTACTTTAATTGCACATGTCAAGCATGCTACCTCCCACCAAGTGGTACTTAAATTGCATATGTTAAACATCCTACCCTCCCACCAAGCAGTACATAAATTGCATATGCCTAGCATCCTACCCTCCCACCAAGTGTTACTTAAATTGCACACACCAAGCATCCTAACCTCACACCAAGTTTTACTTAAACTGCACATGTCATCCAACTTACTCCTCTCCAAGAACTGGTACTTAAACTGTACACACCACATCTTACCCTCCCACCAAACGGCACTTAAACTGAACACATCAAGCATCCTTCCCTCCCACCAAGTATTACTTAACCTGCATATGTCAAGCATCTTACCCTCCCACCATGTGGTACATAAATTGCACATGTCAAGCATCCTGCCCTCCCACCAAGTTGTTCTTAAACTGTACACACTAAGCATCCTACCCTCCCACCAAGTAGTACTTAAATTGCACATGTCAAACATGCTACCCTGCCAACAAGTGGTACTTAAATTCCATATGTCAAGCATCCTACCCTCCCACCAAGTGGTACTTAAATTGCACATGCCAAGAATCCTGCCCTCCCACTAAGTGGTACATAAACAACACACACCAAGCATCCTACCCTCCCACCAAGTAGTACTTAAACTGCACAAACCAAGCATTCTACCCTTCCACCAAGTGGTACTAAAACTACGCACTCCAAGAATCCTAACCTCCCATCAATTACTACTTAAACTGCACTCACCAAGCATCCTACCCTACCAACAAGTAGTACTTAAATTGTACATGTCAAGCATCTTATCTACCCACCAAGTGTCACTTTAATTGCACTTGTCAAGCATGCTACCCTCCCATCAAGTGGTACTTAAATTGCATATATCAAGCATCCTACACTCCCACCAAGTGACACTTAAATTGCATATGTCAAGCATCCTATCCTCCTACCAGGTGGTACTTAACCTACACACACTAAGTATCCTTCCCTCCCTCTAAGTGGTACTTAAACAAGACACATCCAGCATCCTACCATCCCACATAGTAGTACTTAAACTGCACACACTAAGCATCCTACCCTCCCACCAAGTGGTACTTAAATTGCACATGTCAAGCATCCTACACTCCCACCAAGTGTTTATTAAACTGCACAAACAAAGCATCCTACCATGCCATCAAGTGGTACTTAAACTACATACACCAAGCATCCTACCCTACCACCAAGTACTACTTAACTGTACACACCAAGCATCTTACCCTCCCACCAAGTGGTACATAAATTCTTTATGTCAAGCAACCTACCCTCCCACCAAGTGGTGCTTAAATTGCATATGTCAAGCGTCCTACCCTACCACGAAGTGGTACATAAACTACGCACACCAAGCATCTTAACCTCCCACCATTTGCTACTTAAACTGCGCTCACCAAGCATCCTATCCTCCCACCAAGTAGTACTTAAATTAGATGTCAAGCATCTTATCCACCCAACAAGTGGTACTTTAATTGCACTTGTCAAGCATGCTGCCCTCCCACAAAGTGGTACTTAAATTGCATATGTCAAGCATTCTACCCTCCCACCATTCGGTACTTCCACTACATACACCAAGCATCATTCCCTCCCACCAAGTGGTATGTAAACCGCACACACCCAGCATCCTACCCTCCCACCAAGTAGCACTTAAATTGCATATGTCAAGCATCCTACCCTCCAACCGAGTGGTACTTAAATTACACACAGCAAGTATCCTTCCCTTCCTCCAAGTGGTACCTAAACAGGACACATCAAGCATCCTACCCTCCCACCAAGTAGTCCTTAAACTGCACACTCCAAGCATCCTACACTCCCACCAGGTGGTACTTAAACTGTACACATCAAGCATCCTACCCTCCAACCAGGTAGTACTTAAACTGCATATGTCAATCATCCTACCCTCCCACCAAGTGGTACATAAATAGCACATGTCAAGCATCCTACCCTCCCACGAAGTGGGTCTTAAACTGCCCACACTAAGCATTTTACCCTTCCATGAACTAGTACTTAAATTGCACATGTCAAGCATGCTACCTTCCCAACAAATGGTACTTAAATTCCATATGTCAAGCATCCTACCCTCCCACCAAGTGGCACTTTAATTGCACTTGTCAAGCATGCAACCCTCCCAGCAAGTGGTACTTAGATTGCATATATCAAGCATGCTTCATTCCCACCAAGTGGCACTTAAATTACATATGTCAAGCATCCTACCCTCCCACCAAGTGGTGCTTCCACTACACACACCAAGCATCCTTCCCTCCCACCAGGTGGTACTTAAACTGCTCACCCCAGCATCCTACCCTACCACCAAGTTGCACTTAAATTGCATATGTCAAGCATCCTACTCTCCAACCAATTGGTACTTAAACTACATACACCAAGTATTCTTCCCTCCCTTCAAGTGGTACTTAAACAAGACACATCCAGCATCCTACCCTTCTACCAAGTAGTACTTAAACTGCACACACCAAGCATCCTACCCTTCCACCAAGTGGTACTTAATTTGCACATGTCAAGCATCCTACCCTCCCACCAAGTAGCACATGAATTGCATATGTTAAGCATCCTACCCTCCAACCAAGTGGTACTTAAACTACACACACCAAGTATCCTTCCCTTCCTCCAAGTGGTACTTAAGACACATCCAGCATCCCACCTCCCACCAAGCAGTACTTAAACTGCACACACCCAGCATCCTTCCCTCCCACCAAGCGGTACTTAATTTGCACATGTCAAGCATCCTACCCTCCCACCTAGTGGTTAATAAACTGTGCAAACCAAGCATCCTACCCTCCCATCAAGTGCTACTTAAACTACACACACCAAGCATCCTACCCTCCCACCAAGTACTACTTAAACTGTACACAACAAGCATCCTACCTTCCCACCAAGTGGTAGTTAAATTGCATATGTCAAGCATCCTACCCTCCCAACATGTGGTACATAAAATACACACACCAAGCATCCTACCCTCCCACTAAGTAGTACTTAAACTCCACAAAACAAGCATCCTACCCTACCACCAATTGCTACTTATACTGCTCTCACCAAGCATCCTACACTCCCACCAGGTGGTACTTAAACTGAACACATCAAGCAGCCTACCCTCCAACCAGGTAGTACTTAAACTGCATATGTCAATCATCCTACCCTCCCACCAAGTGGTACATAAATTGCACATGTCAAGCATCCTACCCTCCCATGAAGTGGGTCTTAAACTGCCCACACTAAGCATTTTACCCTCCCAAGAACTAGTACTTAAATTGCACATGTCAAGCATGCTACCTTCCAAACAAGTGGTTCTTAAATTCCATATGTAAAGCATCCTACCCTCCCACCAAGTGGCACTTTAATTGCACTTGTCAAGCATGCAACCCTCCCAGCAAGTGGTACTTATATTGCATATATCAAGCATCCTTCATTCCCACCAAGTGGCACTTAAATTACATATGTCAAGCATCCTACCCTCCCACCAAGTGGTGCTTCCGCTACACACACCAAGCATCCTTCCCTCCCACCAGGTGGTACTTAAACTGCTCACTCCAGCATCCGACCCTACCACCAAGTTGCACTTAAATTGCATATGTCAAGCATCCTACTCTCCAACCAATTGGTACTTAAACTACATACACCAAGAATTCTTCCTCCTTCAAGTGGTACTTAAACAAGACACATCCAGCATCCTACCTTCTACCAAATAGTACTTAAACTGCACACACCAAGCATCCTACCCTTCCACCAAGTGGTACTTAATTTGCACATGTCAAGCATCCTACCCTCCCACCAAGTAGCACATGAATTGCATATGTTAAGCATCCTATCCTCCAACCAAGTGGTACTTAAACTACACACACCAAGTATCCTTCCCTCCCTCCAAGTGGTACTTAAAACACATCCAGCATCCTACCATCCCACCAAGTAGTACTTAAACTGCACACACCCAGCATCCTTCCCTCCCACCGAGCGGTACTTAATTTGCACATGTCAAGCATCCTACCCTCCCACCCAGTGGTTAATAAACTGTGCAAACCAAGCATCCTACCCTCCCATCAAGTGCTATTTAAACTACACACACCAAGCATCCTACCCTCCCACCAAGTACTACTTAAACTGTACACAACAAGCATCCTAACTTCCCACCAAGTGGTAGTTAAATTGCATATGTCAAGCATCCTACCCTCCCAACATGTGGTACATAAACTACACACACCAAGCATCCTACCCTCCCACTAAGTAGTACTTAACCTCGACAAAATAAGCATCCTACCGTCCCATCAATTGCTACTTATACTGCTCTCACCAAGCATCCTACCCTCCCACCAAGTAGTACTTAAATTGGACATGTCAAGCATCTTATCCACCTACCAAGTGGCACTTTAATTGCACTTGTCAAGCATGTGACCCTCCCTGCAAGTGGTACTTACATTGCATACATGAAGCATCCCTCATTCCCACCAAGTGGCACTTAAATTACATATGTCAAGCATCCTACCCTCCCACCAAGTGGTGCTTCTGCTACACACACCAAGAATCCTTCCCTCCCACCAAGTGGTACTTAAACTGCACACCCCAGCATCCTACCCTGCCACAAAGTTGCACATAAATTGTATACGTCAAGCATCCTACCCTCCAACCAATTGGTACTTAAACTACACACACCAAGTATTCATCCCTCCCTTCAAGTGGTACTTAAACAAGACACATCCAGCATCCTACCCTTCTACCAAGTAGTACTTAAACTTGCACACACCAAGCATCCTACCCTTCCACCAAGTGGTACTTAATTTACATGTGTCAAGCATCCTACCCTCCCACCAAGTGATTAATAAACTGCACAAACCAAGTATCCTTCCCTTCCATCAAGTGGTACTTAAACTACACACACCAAGCATCCTACCCTCCCATGAAGTACAACTTAAACTGTACACACCAAGCATCCTACCCTCCCACCAGTTGCTACTTAAACTGCATTCACCAAGCATCCTACCCTCCCACCAAGTAGTACTTAAATTGGACATGTCAAGTATCTAATCCACCCACCAAGTGGCACTTTAATTGCACTTGTCAAGCATGTGACCCTCCCAGCAAGTGGTACTTATATTGCATATATCAAGCATCCTTCACTCCCATCAAGTGGCACATAAATTACATATGTCAATCATCCTACCCTCCAACCAAGTGGTACTTAAACTACACACACCAAGTATCCTTCACTCCGTTCAAGTGGTACTTAAGACACATCCAGCATCCTACCCTCCCACCAAGTAGTACTTAAACTGCACACAGCAAGCATCCTTCCCTCCCACCAAGTGGTACTTAATTTGCACATGTCAAGCATCCTACCCTCCCACCAAGTCATTAATAAACTGTGCAAACCAAGCATCCTACCCTCCCACCAAGTACTACTTAAACTGTACACAAGAAGCATCCTACCTGCCCACCAAGTGGTACTTAAATTGCACATGTGAAGCTTCCTACCCTCCCACTAAGTGGTACTTTAATTGCACATGTCAAGCATGCTACCTCCCACCAAGTGGTACTTAAATTGCATATGTCAAACATCCTACCCTCCCACCAAGCAGTACATAAATTGCATATGCCTAGCATCCTACCCTCCCACCAAGTGTTACTTAAATTGCACACACCAAGCATCCTAACCTCCCACCAAGTGGTACTTAAACTGCACATGTCATCCAACCTACCCTCCGACGAAGAGGTACTTAAACTACACACACCAAGCATCTTACCCTCCCAACAAGTGGTACTTAAACTGCACACATCAAGGATCCTTCCCTCCCACCAAGTAGTACTTAACCTGTATATGTCAAGCATCTTACCCTCCCACATTTGGTACATAAATTGCACATGTCAAGCATCCTGCCCTCCCACCAAGTGGTTCTTAAACTGCACACACTAAGCATCCTACCCTCCCACCAAGTAGTACTTAAATTGCACATGTCAAGTATGCTACCCTCCCAACAAGTGGAACTTAAATTCCTTATGTCAATCATCCTACCCTCCCACCAAGTGATACTTAAATTGCACGTGCCAAGCATCCTACCCTCCCACTAAGTGGTACATAAACAACACACACCAAGCATCCTACCCTCTCAGCAAGTAGTATTTAAACTGCACAGACCAAGCATTCTACCCTTCCACCAAGTGGTACTTAAACTACACACACCAAGCATCCTACCATCCCACCAATTGCTACTTAAATTGCACTCACCAAGCATCCTACCCTCCCACCAAGTAGTACTTAAATTGGACATGTCAGGCATCATATCCGACGACGAAGTGGTACTTTAATTGCAGTTGTCAAGCATGCTACCCTCCCAGCAAGTGGTACTTAAATTGCATTTGTCAAGCATCCTACTCTCCCACCAAGTGGTTCTTGAATTGCATATGACAAGAATCCTGCCCTCCTATGAAGTGGTACTTAAACTACACACACCAGGCATCCAACCCTCCCATCAAGCAGTATGTAAACTATACATGTCAAGCATCCTACTCTGCCACTAAGTGGTACTTAAATTACACACACCTAGTATTCTTACTTCCCACCCACCAAGTGGTACTTAAACAAGACACGTCAACCATCCTACCCTTCCACCAAGTGGTACTTAAATTGCATATGTCAAACATCCCACCCTCCCACCGCGTGGTTAATAAAATGCACAAACCAAGCATCCTACCCTCCCACCAAGTGGTACTTAAATTGCACATGTCAAGCATCCCACCCTCCCACGACGTGGTTAATAAAATGCACAAACCAAGCATCCTACCCTCCCATCAAGTGGCACTTAAACTACACACACCAAGCATCCTACACTCCCACCAAGTGGTACTTAAATTGCATATGTCAAGCATCCTACCCTCCCACCAAGTAGTACTTAAACTGCATATGTCAAGCATCCTACCCTCCAACCAACTGGTACTTAAACTACACATACCAAGCATCCTCCCATCCCATCAAGTAGTCCTTAAACTATATATGTCAAGCATCATACCCTCCCACCAAGTGATACTTAATTTACACATGCCAAGAATCCTACCCTTCCACCAAGTAGTACTTAAGCTGTACACACCAAACATCTTACCCTCCCACCAAGTGGTAGTTAAATTACACACCCCAAGTATCCTACCCTCCCACCAAGTGGTACCTAAACAAGACTCACCGAGCATCCTACCCTCCCACCTGGTAGTACTTAATCTGCACACACCAAGCATCCTACTCTCCCACCAAATGGTACTTTAATTACACATGTCAAGCATCCTACCCTCCCACCAATAGTACATAGATTGCATGTGCCAAGCATCCCACCCTCCCACCAAGTGGTACTTAAATTGCACAATGTCAACCATCCTTCCCACCCACCAAGTGGTATTTAAACTGCACACACCAAGCATCCTACACTCCCACCAAGTAATACTTAAATTGCATATGTCATGCATCCTACTCTCCAACCAACTGGTACTTAAACTACACATACCAAGCATCCTCCCATCCCATCAAGTAGTCCTTAAACTATATATGTCAAGCATCATACCCTCCCACCAAGTGATACTTAATTTACACATGCCAAGAATCCTACCCTTCCACCAAGTAGTACTTAAGCTGTACACATGAAACATCTTACCCTCCCACCAAGTGGTAGTTAAATTACACACCCCAAGTATCCTACCCTCCCACCAAGTGGTACCTAAACAAGACTCACCGAGCATCCTACCCTCCCACCAGGTAGTACTTAATCTGCACACACCAAGCATCCTACTCTCCCACCAAATGGTACTTTAATTACACATGTCAAGCATCCTACCCTCCCACCAATTGGTACTTTAATTGCACATGTCAAGCATGCTACCTCCCACCTAGTGATGCTTAAAATGCATATGTCAAGCATCCTACCCTCCCACCAAGTGGTACTTAAATTGCATATGTCAAGCATCCTACTCTCCTGCCAAGTGGCACTTCAGCTACCCAAACCAAGCATCCTACCTTTCCACCAAGTAGTACTTAAGCTGCACACTCCAGCACCCTACCTTCCCACCAAGTGGTATGTAAACTACATAAACCAAGCATCCTACCCTCTGACCAAGTACTACTTAAATGGAAAACATCAACCGTCCTACCCTCCCACAAATAGTACTTAAATTGCACATATCAAGTATCCTACCCTCCCACCAAGTAGTACTTTAATTGCACATGTCAAGCATTCTACCTCCCACCAAGTGGTACTTAAATGGCATAAATCAAGCATCCCACACTCCCACCAAGTGGCACTTAAATTACATGTGTCAAGGATCCTACCCTCCCACCAAGTGGTATTTCCACTGCACACACCAAGCATCCTACCCTCCCACCAATAGTACATAGATTGCATATGCCAAGCATCCTACCCTCCCACCAAGTGGTTCTTAAATTGCACAATGTCAACCATCCTTCCCACCCACCAAGTGGTACTTAAACTGCACACACCAAGCTTCCTACCCTCCAAGCAAGTTGTTCTTAAACTGCACACAGCAAGCATCCTACACTCCCACCAAGTAGTACTTAAATTGCATATGTCAAGCATCCTACCCTCCTACCAATTGGTACTTAAACTACACATACCAAGCATCCTCCCATCCCATCAAGTAGTCCTTAAACTGTATATGTCAAGCATCATACCCTCCCACCAAGTGGTACTTAAATTACACATGCCAAGAATCCTACCCTTCCACCAAGTGGTACTCAAGCTGCACACACCAAACATCTTACCCTCCCACCAAGTGGTAGTTAAATTACACACCCCAAGTATCCTACCCTCCCACCAAGTGGTACCTAAACAAGACACACCGAGCATCCTACCATCCAACCAGGTAGTACTTAATCTGCACACACCAAGCATCCTTCTCTCCCACCAAATGGTACTTTAATTACACATGTCAAACATCCTACCCTCCCACCAAGTGGTACTTTAATTGCACATGTCAAGCATGCTACCTCCCACCTAGTGATGCTTAAAATGCATATGTCATGCATCCTACCCTCCCACCAAGTGGTACTTAAATTGCATATGTCACGCATCCTACTCTCCCGCCAAGTGGTACTTCAACTACCCAAACCAAGCATCCTACCTTTCCACCAAGTAGTACTTAAGCTGCACACTCCAGCACCCTACCTTCCCACCAAGTGGTACGTAAGCTACATAAACCAAGCATCCTACCCTCCCACCAAGTACTACTTAAATGGCAAACATCAACCATCCTACCCTCCCACAAGTAGTACTTAAATTGCACATGTCAAGCATCCTACCCTCTCACCAAGTGGTACTTTAATTGCACATGTCAAGCATGCTACCTCCCACCAAGTGGTACTTATATGGCATATATCAAGCATCCCACACTCCCACCAAGTGGCACTTAAATTACATGTGTCAAGGATCCTATCCTCCCACCAAGTGGTACTTCCGCTGCACACACCAAGCATCCTTCACTCCCACCAAGTGCCACTTAAACTGCACACACCAAGCATCCTACCCTCCCACCAAGTAGCACTTAAATTGCATATGTCAAGCATCCTTCCCTCCAACCAAGTGGTACTTAAACTACACACACAAAGCATGCTACCCTTCCATCAAGTAGTACTTAAACTATCCGTGTCAAACATCCTACCCTGCCACCAAGTGGTACTTAAATTACACACACCAAGTATCTTTCCCTCCCTCCAAGTAGTACTTAAACTGCACACACCAAGCATCCTACCCTCCCACCAAGAGGTACTTAAATTGCACATGTCAAGTATCCTACCCTCCCACCAAGTGGTTAATAAACTGCTGAAACCAAGCATCTTACCCTCCCATCAAGTGGTACTTAAACTGCACACACCAAGCATCCTACCCTCCCACCAAGTACTACTTTAGCTGCACACAACAAGCATCCTAACCTCCCACCAAGTGGTACTTAAATTGCACATGTCAAGCTTCCTACTCTCCCACTAAGTGGTACTTTAATTGCACAGCTCAAGCATGCTACCTCCCACCAAGTGGTACTTAAATTGCATATGTCAAGCAGCCTACCCTCCCACCAAGCAGTACATGAATTGCATATGCCAAGCATCCTACCCTCCCAACAAGTGGTTCTTAAATTGCACATGTCCAGCTTCCTGCACTCCCACCAAGTGGTACTTTAATTGCACATGTCAAGCATGCTAACTCCCAAGTGCTAATTAAATTGCTTATGTCAAGCATCCTACCCTCCCACCATGTGGTACTTCCACTACACACAGCAAGCATCCTACCATTTCACCTGACTCACTCAGTGACCATTCCCCTATCCTATTCCACTGGGCGACCCCGCCTGACACACACAGCCCAGCCCACTCTCTGCCGGCTTTTTAGACCAGATGGGCTGAAAAACCTCAAGCATTTTCTTGCCCAGATAAACTGGTCCCCCATTCACCACGCGTCTGACATAGATACTGTCCTAGCCTTCTTCTCACAAACCTTTAAGAAATCCTGTGACCTCTTCGCACCCTTCACGGCTGCCCGAACCAAAAAACATAATGTGCCCTAGATTACTCCTGCCCTCTTACAATTGCTCAGGCTTAGGGATAAGCTATGGCACCTTGTCACAGAAACAGGACGGATGGCTGACAGACAGGCCTTCAATTCTGCGTGGAATAAGTGCGCTCCGGCCATCCGTAAAGCCAAGGTCGACCACTAGCAGGCCACTCTCACCTCCTCCTGGGGGTGTGCCCGTATGTTCTGGGATAATGTCAAACAATTAAATGGGAGTACACCCTCCCCTCCTCCATCCCAGATCACCATTGAAGGCACAACTGTAACAGACCCAGCAAACATTGCAAACTACCTTAACACATCCTTTACAGACCTTAGCTCTGTCCTCCCCTGTACTTTCTTTGACCCACCACCCTCCCTATCTGCCCCAGTCCTCCAACACCCTAACTTCTACCTATGTAGGGTAACTGTCCAGGAAGCCAGACCCCACCTGGTCAGAGCATTTAAAAGCAACAATCCCGGCGATGACTCCTTGGACCCCAGCATTCTTCGTCTGGTATTGGACAAGGTCCTTGCCCCACTCACCAGCCTTCTCAGCAAATCCCTCTGCCTGGGACAATTCCCAACTGCATGGAAAACTGCCATTGTCACTCCCATTCACAAAGGTGGTGACAGGTCCTCTGCCGGAAACTACCGTCCTATCTCCATACTACCACCCCTCTTCTAAGCCCTAGAAAAGCTGGTTGCCATGCAAATCACTGAATACCTGACCAAACACAACATCCTCTGCTCTGAACAGCATGGCTTCTGTGCAGGACACAGTACCGGCACTGCACTAGTTGAATTTTCAAATTTCCTGCACTCCTCACTGGAGTCTGGCTCCCTAGCTGGGGCAGTGTTCGACGACCTCTCAAAGGTGTTCAACACTGTCTCCTACCCCCTCCTGCTGGATGCCCTCTGCCACACTGGCTTCTCTACTGGGCCTCACACCTGGTGCACCAGCTACCTATCTTCCCACTCCCAATGTGTTAGAATTAATGGGACACTGTCCAAAACGTGCCCCATCTGCTCAGGGGTTCCTCAGGGCTCCATCCTGGGACCCCTACTCTTCTCACTCTACCTTAACACCCTGCCCAGTGCATGAACCTGGAAAATTCTGCTGTATGCAGATGACGCCGTCATCTTTGCCACCCACCGTAACCCTATCTCCCTCCAGGACTCCCTACAGTAATCCTCTAATAATGCCGAAACCTGGTTTAAAGAGCACAGACTGGTAATTAATCTCAAAAAAACCAAAACAATGCTCTTTGCTCACCCCCAAAACAAAGCCAGCAATTTCCCACTCCATATCCTCCACTGCTCCAAACAACCACTAGAGCAAGTCCACTCATACAAGTACCTTGGGTTCTCCTTTGACTCAGTCCTCACCTACCACACCCACATTGATGCTCTTGCCTCAGCCACTAATGTACGGCTAGGTATCTTATACCGCTATAAAAATTGTCTACCCCCCGGCCTCCGTCTAGTGGTTATGTCCTTTATATTATCCCTTGTTGACTATGGCCTACCAGTTTACAGTGCTGCTGACACGATCACCCTCAATAAAATTTGCCTCATCCTAAATAAGGCTTGCAGGCTAATCACTGGGGCCCCCAGGCTCATGCACTCATGCCAGCTCTATGACATGGCAATACTGCTGAATCTAGATGAATGCCTATGTTATCAAACGTGCCCAATAACAAAAAAAAAACTCTTCTCAGGCTATCCCCACCCAGGCTGACAGCCTCCCTCTGCCAAGCCCAACCCTTGGTCTGTACACGGAACTCCTGCAAGGCCACTTTTCTGGTCCCAAGATCTAGGACCTCCCATGGACAGAGGTCCTTCTGCTATAGAGCCCCAGCCTGGTATAACTAGCTCCCTGCCCATATCTTGGATGCCCCCATGATTTCCAAATTCAAAACTGCACTTCAAAGCCAATTGTTTATTACACATAGCTGCACCTGTCTATAACTGAGGCAGAGCTCCCTGTACCCTGACAATGCCCGAGGGGCAGCACCTACTCCACACCTCTTTTAAATCTTCACCCACTGCTGTTGGAACTGCTATTATCCTGCTGCTTGCCCTTTCCATCATGCAAGAATGTGCAATTGTAACCAGACTGGCTTATCGGTTTATCTGTTGTAGTCACATGTGCTTGCTAACTATGTAACCCATTTTGCTGTAACCAAAAGTCTGTTATGTATTTGTCCTCAATGTGACGAAGTACCTTTGGAAATGAGCCTCTGGCTCAAAGGTTGGAAACCAATGTACAAATAAATAAATTAAATAAATAAATAAGTAGTACTTAACCTGCACACACCAAACATCAAATCCTCCCACAAAGTGGTACTTAAATTGCACACACCAAGCATCCTAACCTCCCACCAAGTGGTACTTAAAATGCACATGTCAACCATCTTACCTTCCGACTATGAGGTACTTAAACTGCACACACCAAGCATCCTACCCTCCTACCAAGCGGTACTTAAACAAGACACATCAAGCATCCTACCCTCGAACCAAGTAGTACTCAAACTGCACACACCAAGCATCCTACCCTCCCACCAAGTGGTACTTAAATTGCACATCAAGCATCCTATGCTACCACCAAGTGGTTCTTAAACAGCACAAACCAAGCATCCTACCCTACCACCAAGTAGTACTTAAATTGCACATGTCAAGCATGCTACCTTCCCAACAAGTGGTACTTAAATTGCATATGGCAAGTATCCTACACTCCCACCAAATGGTACTTTAATTGCATATGTCAAGCATCCTATCCTCACACTAAGTGGAACTTTAATTGCACATGTCAAGCATACTACCTCCCACTAAGTGGTATTTAAATTGCACATGCCAACTATCCTACCCTCCCATCAAGTAGTACTTAAACTGCAAACACCAAGCATCCTACCCTCCACCGAGTGCTACTTTAATTGCACGTCAAGCATGCGACCCTCCAACCAAGCGGTACTTAAGCTGCATATGTCAAGCATCCTACTCGCCCACCAAGTGGTACTTCAACGACACAAACCAAGCATCCTATCCTTCCACCAAGTAGTACTTAAGCTACACACACCAAGCATCCTACCCTCCCACAAAGTACTACTTAAATGGCACACACCAAGAATCCTACCCTCCCAGCAAGTAGAACTTAAATTGCACATGTCAAACATCCTACTGTCCCACCAAGTGGTACTTTAATTGCACATGTCAAGCATGCTACCTACCACCAAGTGGTACTTAAATTGCATATGTCAAGCATCCTATCCTTCCACCAAGTGGCACTAAAATTACATATGCCAAGCATCCTTCCCTCCCACCAAGTGGTACATCTGCTACACACAGCAAGCAAGCTACCCTTCCACCAAGTAGTACTTAAGCTGCACACACCAAACATCCTACCCTCCCACCAAATGGTACTTAAACTACACACATCAAGCACCCTAAGCTCTCACAAAGTGGTATATAAATTGCATATGTCAAGCATCCTACCCTCCCACCAAGTATTACATAATTTCCATATGCCAAGCATCCTACCCTCCCACCAAGTGGCACTAAAACTACATATGCCCAGCATCCTACCCTTCCACCAAGTGGTATTTCCGCTACATACAGCAAGCATGCTATCCATGCACCAAGAAGTACTTAAGCTGCGCACGCCAAACATCCTACCCTCCCACCAAGTGGTACTTAAACTACACACATCAAGCATCCTAAGCTCTCACAAAGTGGTATATAAATTGTATATGTCAAGCATCCTACCCTCCAACCAAGTATTACATAAATTGCATATGACAAGCATCCTACCCTCCCACCAAGTGGTACTTCAACTACACAAACCAAGCATGTACCCTTCCACCAAGTAGTATTTAAGTTGCACACACCAAGCATCCTACCTTCAGACAAAGTGGTACTTAAACTACACACACCAAGCACCCTACCCACCCACCAAGTACTACTTAAATGGCACACATCAACCGTCCTACCCTCCCAGCAAGTAGTACTTAAATTGCACATGTCCAACATCCTACCGTCCCACACAGTGGTACTTTAACTGCACATGTCAAGCATGCTACCTACCACCAAGTGGTACTTAAATTGCATATATTAAGCATCCTACCCTCCCACCAAGTGGCATTTAAATTACATGTATCAAGCAACCTACCTTCCCACTAAGTGGTACTTCCGCTACCCACAGCAAGCACCCTACCCTTCCACCAAGTAGTACTTAAGCTGTACACACCAAACATCCTACCCCCCCCACCAAGTGGCACTTAAATTACACATATCAAGCATCCTAAGCTCCCACAAAGTGGTATTTAAATTACAAATATCAAGCATCCTACCCTTCCACCAAGTAGCACATAAATTGCATATGCCAAGCATCCTACCCTCCCACCAAGCGGTACTTAAATTGTACACACCAAAGCATCCGAATCTCCCACCAAGTGGTACATAAATTGCACAATGTCAACCATCCTACCCACCCAGCAGACGGTACTTAAACTGCACACACCAAGCATCCTACACTCCCACCAAGTAGTACTTAAATTTCATATGTCAAGCATCCAAACCTCCAACAAAGTGGTACTTAAACTACACATACCAAGCATCCTACCATCCCATCAAGTAGTACTTAAACTATACATGTCAAGCATCACACCCTCCCACCAAGTGGTACTTAAATTACACACACCAAGTATCCTACCCTCCCACCAAGTGGTACTTAAACAAGACAGTACAAGCATCCAACCCTTCCACCAAGTAGTACTTAAACTGCACACACCAAGCATCCTACTCTCCCACCAAATGGTACTTAAATTACACATGTCAAGCATGCTACCCTCCCACCTAGTGGTACTTAAATTTCAAATGTCAAGCATCCTACCCTGCCACGAAGAGGTACTTAAATTGCATATGTCAAGCATCCTACCCTCCCACCAAGTGGTACTTCAACTACATACACCAAGCATCCAACCCTTCCACCAAGTAGCACATAAGCTGCACACACAAATCATCCTACCCTCCCACCAAGTGGGACCTAAGCTACACACATCAAGCATCCTACCCTCTCACCAAGTAGTGTTCAAACTGCAGACACCAAGCATCTTACCCTCCCACCAAGTGCTACTTTAATTGCATGTCAAGCATCCTAGCCTCCCAATAAAGGGTACTTAAATTGCGTATGTCAAGCATCGTACTCTCCCACAAAGTGGTACTTCAACTACACAAACCAAGCATCCTACCCTTCCACCAAGTAGTATGTAAGCTGCACACACCAAGTATCTTAAATTCCCACCAAGTGATACTTAAACTACACATCCAAGCATCCTACCCTCCAACCAAGTACTACTGAAACAGCACACATCAACCATCTTACCCTCCCAGCAAGTAGTACTTAAATTGCACATGTCAAGCATCCTACCCTCCCACCAAGTGGCACTGAAGTTACATATGTCAAGCATCCTACCCTCCCACCAAGTGGTACTTCCGCTACATACAGCAAGCATCCTACTATTTCACCAAGTAGTACTTAAACTGCACACACCAAACATCCTACCCTCCCACCAAATGGTACTTAAATTGCACACACCAAGCATCCTACCCTCCCACCAAGTAGTACTTCAATTGCATATGTCAAGCATCCTACCCAGAAACCAAGTGGTACTTAAACTACATACGCCAAGCATCCTTCCCTCCCACCAAATAGTACTTAAATTGCACATGTCAAGCATCCTACCCTCCCATCAAGTGGTACTTTAATTGCACGTCAAGCATGCTACCTACCACCAAGTGGTACTCAAATTGCATATGTCAAGTAACCTACCCTCCCACCAAGTGGCAATCAAATTATATATGTCAAACATCCCACCCTCCCACCAATTGGTACTTCCGCTACACACTGCAAGCATCCAACCCTTCCACCAAGTAGTACTTAAGCTGCACACACCAAACACCCTACTTCTCCATCAAGTGGTACTTAGACTACACATATCAAACATCCTAAGCTTCCACAAAGTGGTATTTAAATAGCATATGTCAAGCATCCTACCCTCCCACCAAGTAGTACATGAATTGCAAATGCTAACCATCCTACCCTCCCACCAAGTGGTACTTGAATTGAACACACCATGCATCCGAATCTCCCACCAAGTGGTACTTAAATTGCACATTGTCAACCATCCTACCCTCCCACCAAGTGTTTCTTAAACTGCACACACTAAGCATCCTACCCTCCAACCAAGTGGTATTTAAACTGAACACACCAAGCATCCTACACTCCCACCAAGTAGTACTTAAATTGCATATGTCAAGCATCCTACCCTCCAACCAAGTGGTACTTAAACTACACATACCAAGCATCCTACCATCCCATGAAGCAGTACTTAAACTATAGATGTCAAGAATCATACCCTCCCAAAAAGTGGTACTTAAATTACACACACCAAGTATCCTACCCTCCCACCAAGTGGTACTTAAATTGAACACACCAAGCATCCGAATCTCCCACCAAGTGGTACTTAAATTGCACATTGTCAACCATCCTACCCTCCCACCAAGTGTTTCTTAAACTGCACACACCAAGCATCCAGCCATCCAACCAAGTGGTACTTAAACCGCACACACCAAGAATCCTACACTCCCACCAAGTAGTACTTAAATTGCATATGTCAAGCATCCTACCCGACAACCAAGTGGTACTTAAACTACACATACCAAGCATCCTACCATCCCATCAAGCAGTACTTAAACTATACATGTCAAGAATCATACCTTCCCTAAAAGTGGTACTTAAATTACACACACCAATTATCCTACCCTCCCACCAAGTGGTACTTAAACAAGACAGACCAAGCATCCTACCCTCCCACAAAGAAGTACTTAAACTGCACACACCAAGCATCCTACTCTCTCAAAAAATGGTACTTTAATTGCATATGTCAAGCATCCTACCCTCCTACAAGTGGTACTTCAGTTGCACATGTCAAGCATGCTACCTCCCGCCAAGTGGTACCAGAAATACACATGTCAAGCATCCTACAGTCCCACCAAATGACACTTAAATTACATATATCAAGCGTCCTACAGTCCCATGAAGAGGTACTTCAACTGCACACGGCAAGCATCCTACCCTTCCACCAAGTAGAACTTAAGCTGCACACACCAAGCATCCTGCCTTTCCACCAAGTGGTACTTAAACTACACAAACCAGGCATCCTACCCTCCCACCAAGAACTACTTAAACTGCACACATCAAGCATCCTACCCTCCCACCAACTAGTACTTAGAATGCACATGTCAAGCATCATACCCTCCCACCAAGTGGTACTTTAATTGCACATGCCAAGCATGCTACCTCCCACCAAGTAGTAGTTAAATTGCATATGTCAAGCATCCTACCATCCCACCAAGTGGTACTTCAACAGCACACAGCGTGCATCGTTCCCTTACACCAAGTAGTACTTAAGCTGTATACACCCAAAATCCTACCCTCCTACCAAGTTGTACTTAAACTACACACATCAAGCATCCTAAGCTCCCACAAGTGGTATTTAAACTGCATATGTCAAGCTCCTACCTTCCTACCATGTAGTACATAAATTGCATAAGCCATGCATACTGCGCTCCCACCAAGTGGTACCTAAAATACACATGTCAAGCATCCTACAGTCCCACCAAATGACACTTAAATTACATATATCAAGCGTCCTACACTCCCATGAAGAGGTACTTCAACTGCACACGGCAAGCATCCTACCCTTCCACCAAGTGGTACTTAAACTACACACACCAAGCATCCTACCCTCCCACTGAGTAGAACTTAAACTGCACAATCCAAGCATATTACCCTCTCACTAAGTGGTATTTAAATTGCATATGTCAAGCAGTCTACCCTGCCACCTAGTAGTACTTAAATTACATATGTCAAGAATCCTACCCTCCCAACAAGTGGTAGATAAATTGCACACAGCAAGCATCCTACCCTCCCAACAAGTACTACTTAAATGACACACACCATGCATCTTACCCTCCCACCAAGTGGTACTTAAACTGCACACACCAAGCATCCTACACTTCCACCAAGTGGTACTTAAACTGCACACACCAAGCATCTTAACCTCCCACCAAGGAGTACTTAAATTGCGCATGTCAAGCATCCTGCCCTCCCACCAAGGGGTACTAAAATAGCACATGTCAAGCATCCTACCCTCCCACCATCTGGTACTTATACTACACGCACAAAGCATGCTACCCTCCCACCAAGTAGTACTTAAACTATACATGTCAAGCATCCTACCCTCCCACCAGGTGGTACTTAATTTGCAAATGTCAAGCATCCAATTCTCCCACCAAGAGGTACATAAATTGCACATGTCAAGTATCCTACCCTCCCACCAAGTGGTAGCTAAATTGCAGAAGTCAAGCAACTTATCCTCCCACCAATTGGTACTTAAATTGCATATGCCAAGCATCCTACACTCCCACCAAGTAGTACTTAAATTCCGTATGTGAAGCCTCCTATCCTCCCACCAAGTGGTACTTACAGTAAATTCCATAGACAAAGCATCCTTTCCTCCGACCAAGTGGTACTTAAATTGCACATATCAGGAATCCTACACTAACACCAAGTGGCACTTAAATTGCACATGCCAAGCATCGTAACCTCCCACCCAGTGGTACTTTAACTGCACGCACCAAGCCTCCTACCCTCCCATCAAGTGGTACACAAACTGCACACACTAAGCATCCTACCCTCCCACAAAATGGTACATTAATTACACATGTCAGGATCCTACCCTCCCACCAAGTGGTAGTTAAGTTGCACATATCAAGATCCTGCCCTTCCACCAAGTGGTACTTAGATTGCACAAGTCAATATCCTACCCTCCCACCTAGTGGTACTTATATTGCACCTGTCAAAGCATCCTACCTTCCCACCAAGTGGTATATAAATTGCACATGTCACGCATGCTACCCTAACAACAAGGGGTACTTAAATTGCATGTGTCAAGCATCCTACCCTCCCACCAAGTAGTACTAAATTTCATATGTCAAGCAACATATCCTCCCACCAAGTGGTACTTAAATTGCACACATCAAGCATCCTACCCTCCCACCAAGTGGTACTTATACTACACACACCAAGCATCCTACCCTCCCACCAAATGGTACTTAAATTGCATATGTATAGCATCCTACCCTCCCACCAAGTGGTACATAAACTACACACACCAAACATCCTACCCTCCCATCAAATAGTACTTAAACTGCACAAACCAATCATTCTACCCTTCCACAAAGTGGTACTTAAACTACACACACCAAGCATTCTACCCTCCCACCAAGTGCTACTTAAACTGCATTCACCAAGCATCCAACCGTCCCACCAAGTAGTACTTAAATCGGTCATGTCAAGCATCTTATCCACCCACCAAGTGGTACTTTAATTGCACATGCCAAGCATGCCTCCCTCCCACAAAATGGTACTTAAATTGCAAATGTCAAGCAGCCTACCCTCCCACCAAGTGGTTCTTCAATTGCATATGTCAAGAATCCTACCCTCCTACCAAGTGATACTTCAACCACACACGCAAGCATCCTACCATTCCACCAAGTAGTACTTAAGCTGCACACACCAAGCATCCTACCCTTCCACCAAGTGGTGCTTAAAACCACACACACCAAGCATCCTACCCTCCCACTAAGTAGAACTTAAACTGCACAATCCAAGCATATTATCCTCTCACCAAGTGGTATTTAAATTGCATGTCTCAAGCAGCCTACCCTGCCACCAAGTGGAACAAAAATTGCACATGTCAAGCATCCTACCCTCCCACCATCTGGTACTTATACTACATGCACCAAGCATGCTAGCCTCCCACCAAGTAGTACTTAAACTATACATGTTAAGCATCCTACCATCCCACCAATTAGTACTTAAATTTCACATGTACAGCATCCAATTCTCAAACCAAGAGGTACACAAATTGCACATATCAAGTATCCTACCCTCCCAACAAGTGAGTCATAACTTGTAGAAATCAAGCAACTTATCCTCCCACCAATTGGTACTTAAATTGCATATGTCAAGCATCCCACCCTCCCAACAAGTCGTACTTAAATTTCATATGTGAAGCATCCCATTCTCACACCAAGTGGTTCTTAAATTGCACATGTCAAGCATCCTACCCTATCACCAAGTGGTACTTAAATTGCACACAACAAACATTCTATACTCCCACCAAGTGGTGCTTAAAATGCACATGCCAATATCCTACTATCCCACCAAGTGGTACTTAAAATGTATATGTCAAGCATACTACCCTATCACCAAGTGGTACTTAAACTACACACACCAAGCATCCTACCCTCCCACCAAATAGTACTTAAACTGCACAAACCAGGCATTCTACCCTTCCATCAAGTGGTACTTAAACTACACACACCAAGCATCCTACCTCCCACCAAGTGCTACTTAAACTGCACTACCAAGCATCCTACCGTCCCACCAAGTAGTACTTAAATTGGTCATGTCAAGCATCTTATCCACCCACCAAGTGGTACTTTAATTGCACATGCCAAGCATGCTTCCCTCCCACAAAATGGTACTTAAATTGCATATGTCAAGCAGCCTACCCTCCTACCAAGTGGTTCTTAAATTGCATATGTCAAGAATCCTACCCTCCAGCCAAGTGGTACTTCAACCACACACAGCAAGCATCCTACCCTTCCACCAAGTAGTACTTAAGCTGCACACACCAAGCATCCTACCCTTCCACCAAGTGGTACTTAAACTACACACACCAAGCATCCCTCCCTCCCACAGAGTAGTACTTAAATTGCACATATCAAGCATCCTACCTCCCACCCACTGGTACTTTAATTGCACATGTCAAGCATGTTACCTCCTCCAAATGGTACTTAAAATGCATATGTCAAGCATCCTACTCTCCCACCAAGTGGTACTTAAGGTGCACACAACAAACATCCTACCCTCCCAGCAAGAGGTACCTCAACTACACACATCAAGCATCCTACCCTCCCACCAAGTAGTACTTAAACTGCACACACCAAGCATCCTTCCCTCCACCAAGTGCTACTTTAATTGCACGTCAAGCATGCGACCTTCCAACCAAGTGGTTCTTAAATTGCATATGTCAAGCATCCTACTCTCCCGCCAAATGGTACTTCAACGACACAAACCAAGCATCCTACCCTTCCACCAAGTAGTACTTGCTGACACACACCAAGCATCCTACCTTCCCACCAAGTGGCACTTAAACTCACACACACCAAGAATTCTACCTCCCAGTAAGTAGAAATTAAATTGCACATGTCAAACACCCTACTGTCCCACCATGGTACTTTAATTCCACATGTCATGCATGCTACCTCCACCAAGTGGTACTTAAACTGCATATGTCACGCATCCTATCCTTCCACCAAGTGGCGCTTAAATTACATATGCCAAGAATCCTTCCCTCCCTACCAAGTGGTACATCCTGCTACTCACAGCAAGCATGCTACCCTTTCACCATATAGTAGTTAAGCTGCACACACCAAACATCCTACCTCCCACCAAGTGGTACTTAAACTACACATCAAGCACCATTCAGCTATCACAAAGTGGTATATAAATTGCATATGTCAAGCATCCTACCCTCCCACCAAGTATTACATAAATTGCATATGCCAAGCATCCTACCCTCCCACCAACTGGCACTAAAATTACATATGCCCAGCATCCTTCCCTTTCACCAAGTGGTACTCCGCTCACACACAGCAAGCATGCTACCCTTCCACCAAGAAGTACTTAAGCCATGCGACGCCAAACATCCTACCCTCCCACCAAGTGGTACTTAAACCATACATCAGTCACACCCTAGGCTCTCACAAAGTGGCATATCAATTACATATGTCACATCCTACCCTCCAACCAAGTATTACATAAATTGCATATGCCACATCCCACCCTCCCACCAAGTGGTACTTCAACAACACAAACCAAGCATCCTACCCTTCCGCCAAGTAGTATTTGTTGCACACACCAAGCATCCTACCTTCAGACCAAGTGGTACTTAAACTGCACACACCAAGCATCCTACCCTCCCACCAAGTACTACTTAAATGGCACACATCAACCGTCCTACCCTCCCAGCAAGTAGTACTTAAATTGCACATGACTAATATCCCACGCATCACACAGTGGTACTTTAACTGCACATGTCAAGCATGCTACCTACCACCAAGTGGTACTTAAATTGCGATATCAAGCATCCTACCTCCCACCAAGTGGCATTTAAATTACATATGCCAAGCATCCTACCTTCCCACCAAGTGGTACCTCCACACACATAGCAACCATCCTACCTTCCGACAAGTAGTACATTAAGCTAGACACACCAAACATCCTACCCTCCTAACAAGTGGTACTTAAACTACACACATCAAGCATCGTAAGATCCCACAAAGTGGTATTTAAATTGCAAATATCAAGCATCCTACCCTTCCACCAAGTAGCACATAAATAGTATATCCCAAGCATCCTACTCTCCTCCAAGTGGTACTTAAATTCTACACCCCAGCATCCGAATCTCCCACCAAGTGGTACATAAACTGCACATGTCAACCATCCTACCCACCCTTGCAGATGGTACTTAAACTGCACACACCTAGCATCCTACCTCCCACCAAGTGGTACTTAAACTGCACACACCAAGCATCCTACACTCCCCACCAAGTAGTACTTAAATTGCATATGTCAAGCATCCTAACCTCCAACAAAGTGGTACTTAAACTACACACACCAAGCAGCCTACACTCCCACTAAGTAGAACTTAAACTGCACACATCAAGAATCCTACCCTCCCAGCAAGTAGAAATTAAATTGCACATGTCAAACATCCCACTGTCTGACCAAGTGGTACTTTAATTGCACATGTCAAGCATGTTACCAACCACCAAGTGGTACTTAAATTGCATATGTCAAGCATCCTATCCTTCCACCAAGTGGCACTAAAATTACATATGCCAAGAATCCTTCCCTCCCACCAAGTGGTACATCCGCTACACACAGCAAGCATCCTACCATTTCACCAAGTAGTACTTAAGCTGCACACACCAAACATACTACCCTCCCACCAAATGGTACTTAAATTGCACACACCAAGCATCCTACCATCCCACCAAGTTGTACTTAAATTGCACATGTCAACCATCCTACTCTCCCACCAAGTGGTACTTAAACTGCACACACCTAACATCCTACCCTTCCACCAACTGGTACTTAAACTGCACACACCAAGCATCCTACCCTCCCACCAAGTAGTACTTCAATTGCATATGTCAAGCATCCTACCCAGCAACCAAGTGGTACTTAAACTGCATATGCAAAGCATCCTTCCCTCCCACCAAGGTGTACTTAAATTGCACATGTCAAGCATCCTACCCTCCCACCAAGTGGTACTTTAATTGCACATGTCAAGCATGCTCCACCACCAAGTGGTACAAAATTGCATATGTCAAGTATCCTACCCTCCCACCAAGTGGAAATTAAATTCTATATGTCAAGCATCCCACCCTCCCACCAATTGGTACTTCCGCTACACACTGCAAGCATCCTACCCTTCCACCAAGTAGTACTTAAGCTGCACACACCAAACATCCTACCCCTCCACCAAGTGGTACTTATACTACACACATCAAGCACCCTAAGCTCCCACAAAGTGGTATTTAAATTGCATATGTCAAGCATCCTACCCTCCCACCAAGTGGTACTTTAATTGCACATGTCAAGCAGGCTACCTCCCACCAAGTGGTACCTGAAATACACATGTCAAGCATCCTACCGTCCCACCAAGTGACACTTAAATTACATATATCAAGCATCCTACACTCCCACAAAATGGTACTTCAACTGCACACAGCAAGCATCCTACCCTTCCACCAAGTAGTAATTAAGCTGCACACACTAAGCATCCTGCCTTCCCACCAAGTGGTACTTAAATTACACAAACCAAGTATCCTACCCTCCCACCAAGAACGACTTAAACTGCACACATCATGCATCCTACATTCCCACTGACTAGTACTTAAATTGACATGTCAAGCATCATACCCCTCCCACCAAGTGGTACTTTAATTACACGAAGCTAATTGCTACCTCCCATCATGTAGTAGTAAATTGCATATGTCAAGCATCCTGCCTTCCCACCAAGTGGCACTTTTAATTACATATGTCAGGCATCCTAACCTCCAACCAATTGGTACTTCAACAGCACACAGCGTGCATCGCTCCTCCACCAAGTAGTACTTAAGCTGTATATACCCAAAATCCTACCTCCCACCAAGTTGTACTTAAACTCACACATCAAGCATCCTAAGCTCCCACAAGTGGTATTTAAACTGCATATGTCAAGCTCCTACCCTCCTACCAAGTAGTACATAAATTGCATATGCGAAGAAAACTACGCTCCCACCAAGAGGTACTTAAACTGCACACACCAAGCATCCTACCTTCCCACCAACTAGTCCTTCAAGTGCATATGTCAAGCATCCTACACTCCCACAAAGTGGTACTTAAATTGCCCATGTCAAGCATCCTACCCTCCCACCAAGTGGTTCTCAAACTGCACACACCAAGCATACTACCCTCCCACCAAGTAGTACTTAAATAGCACATGTCAAGCATGCTACCCTCCCAACAGGTGGTACTTAATTTGCATTTGTCAAGCATCCTACCCCTCCCACCAAGTGGTACATAAATTGCATATGTAAAGCATCCTCACCTCCCACCAAGTGGTACATAAACTACACACACCAAGCATCCTATCCTCCCACCAAATAGTACTTAAGATGCACAAACAAGATTCTACCTTTTCCACCAAGTGGTGCTTAACATACACACACCAAGCATCCTACCCTCCAACCAAGTAGTACTTAAATGGTCATGTCACATCTTATCCACACACCAACTGGTACTTTAATTGCACATGTCAAGCATGCTTCCCTTCCACCAACTGGTACTTAAATTGCATATGTCACACATCCTACCCTCCCACCAAGTGGTTCTTAAATTGCATGTGTCAAGAATCTGACCTCCTACCAAGTGGTACTTCAACCACACACAGAAAGCATCGTACCCTACCACCAAGTAGTACTTAAGCTGCACACAAAAGAATCCTGCACTCCCCAAGTGGTACTTAAACTCACACACACCAAGCATCCTACCCTCCCACTGAGTAGAACTTAAACTGTACAAAATATGCATATTACCCTCTCACCAAGTGGTATTTAAATTACATATGTCACAGCAGCCTACCCCTGCCACCAAGTAGTACTTAAATTGCACAAGTCAGGAATCCTACCCTTCCACCAAGTGGTACTTAAGTTGCATCCCAAGCATCCTAACCTCCGACGAGGTAGTACTTAAATGACACACACCAAGCATCTCTACCTTCCCACCAAGTAGTACTTAAACTGCACACACCAAGCATCTCACCCTCCCACCAAGGAGTACTTAAATTGCGCAAGTCAAGCATCCCACCCTCCCCACCAAGTGGTACAAAATTGCACATGTCAAGCATCTTACCCTCCCACCATCTGGTACTTATACTACATGCACCAAGCATGCTAGCCTCCCACCAAGTAGTACTTAAACCATACATGTCACATCCTACCTCCCACCAAGTGGTACTTTTAATTGCACTATGTCAGCATGCTACCCACCACCAAGTGGTACATAAACTGCATATGTCAAGTATCCTACCCTCCCACCAAGTGGCAATTAAATTTATATGTCACATCCCACCCTCCCCCCAATTGGTACTTCCGCCACACACTGCAAGCATCCTACCCTTCCACCAAGTAGTACTTAAGCTGCACACACCAAACATCCTACCCTCCACCAAGTGGTACTTAAACCACACACATCAAGCATCCTGAGCTCCCACAAAGTGGTATTTAAATCTGCATGTCACATCCTATCCTCCCACCAAGTGGTACTTTAATTGCACATGTCAAGCAAGCTACCTCCCACCAAGTGGTACCTGAAATACACATGTCACATCCTACCTTCCCACCAAGTGACACTTACATTACATATATCAAGCATCCTACACCCTACCTGAAGAGGTACTTCAACTGCACACATCATGCATCCTACATTCTCACTGATTAGTACTTAAATTGTACATGTCAAGCATCATACCCTCCCACCAAGTGGTACTTTAATTACATGTTGCCATGCTACCTCCCACCAAGTAGTAGTTAAATGTGTATATGTCAAGCATCCTGTCATCCCACCAAGTGGCACTTTAATTACATGTCAGGCATCCTAACTCCAACCAAGTGGTACTCAACAGCACACAGCTGCATCGCTCTCTTCCACCAAGTAGTACTTCAGCTGTATACACCCAAAATCATACCCTCCCACCAAGTTGTACTTAAACCACACACATCAAGCATCCTAAGCTCCCACAAGTGGTATTTAAACTGCATATGTCAAGCTCCTACCTCCTACCAAGTAGTACATAAATTGCATATGCGAGGCAACTACGCTCCCACCAAGTGGTACTTAAACTTGCACACACCAAGCATCCTACCCTCCCACCAAGTGGTACTTAAACTGCACATACCAAGCATCCCACCATCCCACCAACTAGTCCTTTCAAGTATGCATATGTCAAGCATCCTACCCTCCCACCAAGTGGTACTTAAACTGCACACACCAAGCATCCTACCCTCCCACTGAGTAGAATTAAACTGCACAAAATATGCATAATACCTCTCACCAAGTGGTATTTAAATTATATATGTCAAGCAGCCTACCCTGCCACCAAGTAGTACTTTAAATTGCATGTCAGGAATCCACACCTTCCACCAAGTGGTACTTGTTGCATACCCCAAGCATCCTAACCTCCCAACGAGGTAGTACTTAAATGACACACACCAAGCATCCTCACCTTCCCACCAAGAAGTACTTAAACTGCACACCAAGCATCTTACCCTCCCACCAAGGAGTACTTAAATTCGTAAGTCAAGCATCCTACCTCCCACCAAGTGGTACAAAATTGCACATGTCAAGCATCCTACCTCCCACCATCTGGCACTTATACTACATGCACCAAGCATGCTAGCCTCCCACCAAGTAGTACTTAAACTATACATGTCAAGCATCCCACCTCCCACAAAGTAGTACTTAAATTGCACATGTCAAGCATCCAATTCTCTCACCAAGAGGTACATAAATTGCATGTGTCAAGTATCCCACCTCCCAACAAGTGGTACCTAACTTGTAGAAGTCAAGTTACTTATCTTCTCACCAATTGGTACTTAAATTGCATAAGTCACATCCTACCCTCCCACCAAGTAGTACTAAATCCATATGTGAAGGATCCATCCTCACACCAAGTGGTTCTTAAATTGCACATGTCAAGCATCCTACCTCCCACCAAGTGGTACTTAAATTGCAACAGCAAGCATCTGATACTCCCACCATGGGGCTTAGTATGCACATGCCAATATCCTACTATCCCACCAAGTGGTACTTAAAATGTATATGTCAAGACCCACCTTCCCACCAAGTGGCAATTAAACCACAACACCAAGCATCCTACTCCTCCACCAAGTAGAACTTGAACTGCACAGACCAAGCATCCTACCCTCCCCACCAAGTGGTACTGAAATCTGCATGTCTCAAGATCCTACACTTCTACTAAGTGGTACTTAAGATGCACGTGTCAAGCAGTCTCACTCCCTCCAAAAATGTGGCACTTAAATTGCACATATCAAGCATCCTACTCCTGCAAAAGTGGTAATTAAATTGCACATCTCAAGATAATACACTCCCACCAAGTGGTACTTAAATTGCACATGTCATGATCTTACCTTCCACAAAGGTGTACTGAAATTGCACATGTCATGATCCTCACCTCACACAACAGTGGTACTTATATTGCACACGCCACATACTGCCCTCCCACCAAGACATACTTAAATTGCACATGTCAAGCATCCTACCCTCCCACCAAGTGGTACTTTAAATTCCCACACCAAGCATCCTTCCTCCCACCAAGTGATACTTAAATCCACACACCAAGCATCCTTTCCTCCGACCAAGTGGTACTTTAATTGCACATATCAGGCATCCCACCTCTCAAAAAGTGGCACTTAAATTGCACATGTCAAGCATCCTACCTCCCACCCAGTGGTACTTAAACTGCACACACCAAGCATCCTACCCTCCCATCAACTGGTACACAAACTGCACACACTAAGCATCCTACCCTCCCACAAAGTGGTACATTAATTACACATCTCAGGATCCTACCCTCCCACCAAGGTGGTACCAATTTGCACATATCAAGATCCCACCCCTTTAACCAAGTGGTACTTAAATGCAAATGTCAATATCCTACCCTGCCACCTAGTGGTACTTAAATTGCATGTGTCAAGCATCCCACCCTCTCACCAAGTGGTACTAAATTGCATATGTCAAGCATCCTACCCTCCCACCAAGTGGTACTTAAACTGCACACATCAAGCATCCTACCTCCCAACAAGAAGTATATCAATTGCATACATCACATCCTACTCTCCCATCAAGTGGTACCTATACTACACACCAAGCATCCTACCCCTCCCACCAAGTAGTACTTAAGCTATCATGTCAAGCATCCTACCTCCCACCAAGTGGTACTTAAATAGCATATGTATAGCAACCCTACCCTCCCACCAAGTGGTACATAAACCACACACACCAAGCATCCTTCCCTCCCACCAAATAGTACTTAAACTGCATAAACAAAGCATTTCACCCTTCCACCAAGTGATACTTAAACTAAACACACCAAGCATCCTACCCTTCCACCAGTGCTACTTAAACAGCACTCACCAAGCATCCTACAGTCCCACCAAGTAGTACTTAAATTGGTCATGTCAAGCATCTTATCCACCCACCAAGTGGTACTTTAATTGCACATCCCAAGCATGCTTCCCTCCCACAAAATGGTACTTAAATTGCATATGTCAAGCAGTCTACCCTCCCGCCAAGTGGTTCTTAAATTGCATATGTCAAGAATCCTACCCTCCTACCAAGTGGTACATCAACCACACACAGCAAGCATCCTAAAATTGCACATATCAGGAATCCTACACTAACACCAAGTGGCACTTAAATTGCACATGCCAAGCATCGTAACCTCCCACCCAGTGGTACTTTAACTGCACGCACCAAGCCTCCTACCCTCCCATCAATTGGTACACAAACTGCACACACTAAGCATCCTACCCTCCCACAAAATGGTACATTAATTACACATGTCAGGATCCTACCCTCCCACCAAGTGGTAGTTAAGTTGCACATAGCAAGATCCTGCCCTTCCACCAAGTAGTACTTAAGCTGCACAGACCGAGCATCCTACCCTCCCACTAAGTAGAACTTAAACTGCACAATTGAAGCATATTACCTCTCACCAAGTGGTATTTAAATAGCATATGTCAAGCAGCCTCCTGCCACCAAGTAGTACTTAAATTGCATATGTCAAGAATCCTACCTCCCACCAAGTGGTACTTAAATTGTCACACACCAACCATCCTACCTGCAAGAAGTAGTACTTAAATGACACATACCATGCATCCTACCTCCCACCAACTGGTACTTAAACTCATGCGACACCAAGCATACTACCTTTCCACCAAGTAGTACTTAAACAGGCACACCAAGCATCTTACACTCCCACCATGAGTACTTAAATTGCGCATGTCAAGCATCCTGCCCTTCCAACAAGTGGTACTTTATACTACACGCACAAAGCATGCTACCTCCCACCAAGTAGTACTTAAACTATACATGTCAAGCATCCTACTCTTCCACCAGGTGGTACTTAAATTGCAAATGTCACATCCAATTCTCCCAAGAGGTACATGAACTGCACATGTCAAGTATCCTACTCTCCCACCAAGAGGTACTTAAATTGCACATGTCATGATCTTACCCTTCCACCAAGGTGTACTTAAATTGCACATGTCAAGATCCTACCTCTACACCAAGTGCTACTTAAATTGCACACGCCTACATCATAACCTCCCACCAAGATTTACTTAAATTGCGTATGTCAAGCATCTACCTTCCCACCAAGTGGTACATAAATTCCACATACCAAACATCCTCACTTCTCACCAAGTGGTACTTACAGTAAATCATACACCAAGCATCCTTTCCTCTGACCAAGTAGTACTTAAATTGCACATATCAGGCATCCACCCTCCCCACCAAGTGGCAATTAAATTGCACATGTCAATCATCCTACCCTCCCACCCAGTGGTACTTAAACTGCATGCACCAAGCCTCCCACCCTAACATCAAGTGGTACACAAACTGCATACACCAAGCATCCTACCCTCAAACAAAATGGTACATTAATTACACATGTCAGGATCCTACCCTCCCACCAAGTGGTACTTTGTTGCACATATCAAGATCCTACCCTTCCACCAAGTGGTACTTCAATTGCACATATCAATATCCTACCTCCCACCTAGTGGTTCTTATATTGCACCTGTCAAGCATCCTACCTTCCTACCAAGTGGTACTTAAATTGCATGTGTCAACATCCTACTCTCCTCCAAGTGGTACTAAATTTCTTATGTCAAGCAACCCATCCTCCCACAAAGTGGTACTTAAATTGCACCGCCAAGCATCCTACCCTCCCACCAAGTGGTACTCTATACTACACACACCAGCAACCTACCCTCCCACCAAGTAGTACTTAAGCTACACATGTCAAGCATCCTTCCCTCCACCAAGTGGTACTTAAATTGCATATGCATAGCATCCTACCCTCCCAACAAGTGGTACACAAAATACACACACAAGCATCCTACCCTCCCACCAAGTGCTACTTAAACTGCACTCACCAAGCATCCCAACCGTCATATCAAGTAGTACTTAAATCGGTCATGTCAAGCATCTTATCCACCCACCAAGTGGTACTTTAATTGCACATGCCGAGCATCCTTCCCTACACAAAATGGTCATTAAATTGCATATGTCAAGCAGCTCACCCTCCCACCAAGTGGTTCTTCAATCTGTATATGTCAAGAATCCTACCTCTTCCACCAAGTGGTAGCTAAATTGCAGAAGTCAAGCAACTTATCCTCCCACCAATTGGTACTTAAATTGCATATGCTAGCATCCTACACTCCCACCAAGTAGTACTTAAATCTGTATAGGAAGCCTCCTATCCTCCCACCAAGTGGTACTTACAGTAAATTCCATAGACAAAGCATCCTTTCCTCCGACCAAGTGGAATTTAAATTGCACATATCAGGAATCCTACACTAACACCAAGTGGCACTTAAATTGCACATGCCAAGCATCGTAACCTCCCACCCAGTGGTACTTTAACTGCACGCACCAAGCCTCCTACCCTCCCATCAAGTGGTACACAAACTGCACACACTAAGCATCCTACCCTCCCACAAAATGGTACATTAATTACACATGTCAGGATCCTACCCTCCCACCAAGTGGTAGTTGTTGCACATATCAAGATCCTGCCCTTCCACCAAGTGGTACTTAGATTGCACAAGTCAATATCCTACCTCCCACCTAGTGGTACTTATATTGCACCTGTCAAGCATCCTACCTTCCCACCAAGTGGTATATAAATTGCACATGTCACGCATGCTACCCTAACAACAAGGGGTACTTAAATTGTATGTCAAGCATCCCACCCTCCCACCAAGTAGTACTAAATTTCATATGTCAAGCAACCTATCCTCCCACCAAGTGGAACTTAAATTGCACACACCAAGCATCCTACCCTCCCACCAAGTACTACTTAAATGGCACACATCAACCGTCCTACCCTCCCAGCAAGTAGTACTTAAATTGCACATGACCAACATCCTACCGCACCACACAGTGGTACTTTAACTGCACATGTCAAGCATGCTACCTACCACCAAGTGGTACTTAAATTGCGTATATCAAGCATCCTACCCTCCCACCAAGTGGCATTTAAATTACATATGCCAAGCATCCTACCTTCCCACCAAGTGGTACTTCCACACATAGCATCCATCCTACCCTTCCGACAAGTAGTACTTAAGCTAGACACACCAAACATCCTACCCTCCTAACAAGTGGTACTTAAACTACACACATCAAGCATCGTAGATCCTCACAAAGTGGTATTTAAATTGCAAATATCAAGCATCCTACCCTTCCACCAAGTAGCACATAAATTGCATATCCCAAGCATCCTACTCTCCTCCAAGTGGTACTTAAATTTACACACCAAGCATCCGAATCTCCCACCAAGTGGTACATAAATTGCACAATGTCAACCATCCTACCCAATCTCCAAGTGGTACTTAAACTGCACACACCTAGCATCCTACTCTCCCACCAAGTGGTACTTAAACTGCACACACCAAGCATCCTACACTCCCACCAAGTAGTACTTAAATTGCATATGTCAAGCATCCTAACCTCCAACAAAGTGGTACTTAAACTACACATACCAAACATCCTATCATCCCATCAAGTAGTACTTAAACTATACATGTCAAGCAATAACCTCCACCAAGTGGTACTTAAATTCCACACACTAATTATCCTACCCTCCCATCAAGTGGTACTTAAACAAGACACTATGGGCATCCATCCCTCCCACCAAGTAGTACTTAAACTGCACACACCTAGAATCCGACTCTCCCACCAAATGGTACTTAAATTGCACATGTCAAGCATCCTACCCTCCCACTATAGTGGTACTTTAATTGCACATGTCAAGCATGCTACTCCCATCTAGTGGTACTTAAATTTCAAATGTCCAGCATTCAACCCAGCCACCAAGAGGTACTTAAATTGCATATATCAAGCATCCTACCCTCCCACCAAATAGTACTTAAACTGCACAAACCAAACATTCTACCCTTTCACCAAGTGGTACTTAAACTACACACATCAATCATCCTACCTTCCCACCAAGTACTACTTAAACTGCACTCACCAAGAATTCTACCCTCCCACCAAGTAGAACTTAAATTAGTCAAGTCAAACATCTTATCCACCCACCAAGTGGTACGTTAATTACACATGTCAAGCATGCTACCCTCCCACCAAGTGGTACTTAAACTGTATATGTCTAGCACCCACCCTCCCAGCAAGTGGTTCTTCAATTGCATATATCAAGAATCCTACCCTTCTACCAAGTGGTACTTCAACCACACACAGCAAGCATCCTACCCTTCCGCCAAGCAGTACTTAAGCTGCACACACCAAGCATCCTACCCTCCCACGAAGTGGTACTTAAACTACACACACCAAGCAGCCTACACTCCCACTAAGTAGAACTTAAACTGCACACATCAAGAATCCTACCCTCCCAGCAAGTAGAAATTAAATTGCACATGTCAAACATCCCACTGTCTGACCAAGTGGTACTTTAATTGCACATGTCAAGCATGTTACCAACCACCAAGTGGTACTTAAATTGCATATGTCAAGCATCCTATCCTTCCACCAAGTGGCACTAAAATTACATATGCCAAGAATCCTTCCCTCCCACCAAGTGGTACATCCGCTACACACAGCAAGCATCCTACCATTTCACCAAGTAGTACTTAAGCTGCACACACCAAACATACTACCCTCCCACCAAATGGTACTTAAATTGCACACACCAAGCATCCTACCATCCCACCAAGTTGTACTTAAATTGCACATGTCAACCATCCTACTCTCCCACCAAGTGGTACTTAAACTGCACACACCTAACATCCTACCCTTCCACCAACTGGTACTTAAACTGCACACACCAAGCATCCTACCCTCCCACCAAGTAGTACTTCAATTGCATATGTCAAGCATCCTACCCAGCAACCAAGTGGTACTTAAACTGCATATGCAAAGCATCCTTCCCTCCCACCAAGGTGTACTTAAATTGCACATGTCAAGCATCCTACCCTCCCACCAAGTGGTACTTTAATTGCACATGTCAAGCATGCTACCTACCACCAAGTGGTACAAAAATTGCATATGTCAAGTATCCTACCCTCCCACCAAGTGGAAATTAAATTCTATATGTCAAGCATCCCACCCTCCCACCAATTGGTACTCCGCCACACACTGCAAGCATCCTCACCTTCACCAAGTAGTACTTAAGCTGCACACACCAAACATCCTACCCTCCACCAAGTGGTACTTATACTACACACATCACACCCTAAGCTCCCACAAAGTGGTATTTAAATTGCATATGTCAACATCCTACTCCCACCAAGTGGTACTTTAATTGCACATGTCAAGCAGGCTACCTCCCACCAAGTGGTACCTTGAAAATACACATGTCAAGCATCCTACCGTTCCACCAAGTGACACTTAAATTACATATATCAGCATCCTACACTCCCACAAAATGGTACTTCAACTGCACACAGCAAGCATCCTACCCTTCCACCAAGTAGTAATTAAGCTGCACACACTAAGCATCCTGCCTTCCCACCAAGTGGTACTTAAATTACACAAACCAAGTATCCTACCCTCCCACCAAGAACGACTTAAACTGCACACATCATGCATCCTACATTCCCACTGACTAGTACTTAAATTGCACATGTCAAGCATCATACCCTCCCACCAAGTGGTACTTTAATTACACAAGCCAAGCATGCTACCTCCCATCATGTAGTAGTTAAATTGCAAATGTCAAGCATCCTGCCTTCCCACCAAGTGGCACTTTAATTACATATGTCAGGCATCCTAACCTCCAACCAAGTGGTACTTCAACAGCACACAGCGCATCGCTTCCTTCCACCAAGTAGTACTTAAGCTGTATATACCCAAATCCCACCCTCCCACCAAGTTGTACTTAAACTACACACATCAACATCCTAAGCTCCCACAATGGTATTTAAACTGCATATGTCAAGCTCCTACCTCCTACCAAGTAGTACATAACTGTATATGAGAAGAAACCACGCCCCACCAAGAGGTACTTAAACTGCAACACACCAAGCATCCTACCTTCCCACCAACTAGTCCTTCAAGTGCATATGTCAAGCATCCTACACTCCCACAAAGTGGTACTTAAATCTGCCCATGTCAGCATCCTACCCTCCCACCAAGTGGTTCTCAAACTGCACACACCAGCATACTACCTCCCACCAAGTAGTACTTAAATAGCATGTCAACATGCTACCCCTCCCAACAGGTGGTACTTAATTTGCATTTGTCACATCCTATCCTCCCACCAAGTGGTACATAAATTGCATATGTAAAGCATCCTACCCTCCCACCAAGTGGTACATAAACTACACACACCAAGCATCCTATCCTCCCACCAAATAGTACTTAAGATGCACAAACCAAGCATTCTACCTTTTCTCACCAAGTGGTGCTTAAAATACACACACCAAGCATCCTACCTCCAACCAAGTAGTACTTAAATTGGTCAGTGTCAAGCATCTTATCCACACACCAACTGGTACTTTAATTCACATGTCAAGCATGCTTCCTTCCACCAACTGGTACTTAAATTGCATATGTCAAGCATTCTACCTCCCACCAAGTGGTTCTTAAATTGCATGTCAAGAATCCGTACCTCCTACCAAGTGGTACTTCAACCACACACAGAAAGCATCCTACCCTACCACCAAGTAGTACTTAAGCTGCACACAAAAGAATCCTGCACCCCCCAAGTGGTACTTTAAACTATTACTACACCAAGCATCCTACCCTCCCACTGAGTAGAACTTAAACTGTACAAATATGCATATTACCTCTCACCAAGTGGTATTTAAATTATATATGTCACAGCTCACCCTGCCACCAAGTAGTACTTAAATTGCACAAGTCAGGAATCCTACCCTTCCACCAAGTGGTACTTAAGTTGCATACCCAAGCATCCTAACCTCCGACGAGGTAGTACTTAAATGACACACACCAAGCATCCTACCTTCCCACCAAGTAGTACTTTAAACTGCACACACCAACATCTCACCCTCCCACCAAGGAGTACTTAAATTACAAGTCAAGCATCCTACCTCCCACCAAGTGGTACAAAATTGCACATGTCAAGCATCTTACCCTCCCACCATCTGGTACTCTATACTACATGCACCAAGCATGCTAGCCTCCCACCAAGTAGTACTTAAACTATACATGTCAAGCATCCTACCCTCCCACCAAGTGGTACTTTAATTGCACATGTCAAGCATGCTACCCACTACCAAGTGGTACATAAATTGCATATGTCAAGTATCCTACCTCCCACCAAGTGGCAATTAAATTTTATATGTCAAGCATCCCACCCTCCCACCAATTGGTACTTCCACACACTGCAAGCATCCTACCTTCCACCAAGTAGTACTTAAGCTGCACACACCAAACATCCTACCCTCCACCAAGTGGTACTTAAACTACACACATCAAGCATCCTGAGCTCCCACAAAGTGGTATTTAAATTGCATATGTCACATCCTATCCTCCTAACAAGTGGTACTTTAATTGACATGTCACAAGTTACCTCCCACCAAGTGGTACCTGAAATACACATGTCAAGCATCCTACCTTCCCACCAAGTGACACTTACATTACATATATCAAGAATCCTACTCCCCAATGAAGAGGTACTTCAACTGCACACATCATGCATCCTACATTCCCACTGATTAGTACTTAAATTGCACATGTCACATCATACCCCTCCCACCAAGTGGTACTTTAATTACACAAGCTAAGCATGCTACTCCCACCAAGTAGTAGTTAACTTGCATATGTCAAGCATCCTGTCATCCCACCAAGTGGCACTTTAATTACATATGTCAGGCATCCTAACCTCCAACCAAGTGGTACTTCAACAGCACACAGCGTGCATCGTCTCTTCCACCAAGTAGTACTTCAGCTGTATACACCCAAAATCATACCCCCCCACCAAGTTGTACTTAACCACACACATCAAGCATCCTAAGCTCCCACAAGTGGTATTTAAAACTGCATATGTCAAGCTCCTACCTCCTACCATAGTAGTATAAATTGCATATGGTATGAAACTATGCTCCCACCAAGTGGTACTTAACTGCACACACCAAAGCATCCTACCTCCCCACCAAGTGGTACTTAAACTCACACACCAAGCATCCTACCATCCCACCAACTAGTCCTTCAAGTGCATATGTCAAGCATCCTACCCTCCCACCAAGTGGTACTTAAACTGCACACAATGCTAATCCTACCCTCCCACTGAGTAGTAACTTAAACTGCACAAATATGCATAATACCCTCTCACCAAGTGGTATTTAAATTACATATGTCAAGCAGCCTACCCTGCCACCAAGTAGTACTTAAATTGCACATGTCAGGAACTTACCCTTCCACCAAGTGGTACTTAAGTTGCATACCCCAAGCATCCTAACCTCCGACTTTATAGTACTTTAAATGACACACACCAAGCATCCTACCTTCCCACCAAGAAGTACTTAAACTGCACACCAAGCATCTTACCCTCCCACCAAGGAGTATCTAAATTGCAAGTCAAGCATCCCACCCTCCCACCAAGTGGTACAAAAACTGCACATGTCAAGCATCCTACCCTCCCACCATCTGGCACTTATACTACATGCACCAAGCATGCTAGCCTCCCACCAAGTAGTATTTAAACCATACATGTCACATCCTACCTCCCACAGTAGTACTTAAATTGCATATGTCAAGATCCAATTCTCTCACCAAGAGGTACATAAATTGCATGTAGTCAAGTATCCTACCCTCCCAACAAGTGGTACCTAACTTGCAGAAGTCAAGCGACTTATCTTCTCACCAATTGGTACTTAAATTGTACATGTCAAGCATCCTACCTCCCACCAAGTAGTACTTAAATTCCATATGTGAAGGATCCTATCCTCACACCAAGTGGTTCTTAAATTGCACATAGTCAAGCTATCCTACCCTCCCACCAAGTGTCATTAAATTGCACAGCAGCAAGCATCTGATACCCCACCAGTGAGCTTAGTATGCACATGCCAATATCCTACTATCCCACCAAGTGGTACTTAAAATGTATATGTCAAGCATACCACCTTCCCACCAAGTGGCAATTAAACTACACACACCAAGCATCCTACCCCTCCACCAAGTAGAACTTGAACTGCACAGACCAAGCATCCTACCCTTCCCCCACCAAGTGGTACTGAAATTGCATGTCTCAAGATCCTACACTTCTACTAAGTGGTACTTAAGATGCACGTGTCAAGCAGTCTACCCTCCAAAAATGTGGCACTTAAATTGCACATATCAAGCATCCTACTCTCCCTGCAAGTGGTAATTAAATTGCACATCTAAGATAATACACTCCCACCAAGTGGTACTTAAATTGTATGTCATGATCTTGCCCTTCCACAAAGGTGTACTGAAATTGCACATGTCATGATCCTACCCCTTTACACAAAGTGGTACTTATATTGCACACGTCAAGCATACTGCCCTCCACCAAGACATACTTAAATTGCATGTCAAGCATCCTACCCCTCCCACCAAGTGGTACTTAAATTCCACACACCAAGCATCCTTCCCTCCCCACCAAGTGATACTTAAATCCACACACCAAGCATCCTTTCCTCCGACCAAGTGGTACTTAAATTGCACATATCAGGCATCCCACTCTCTCAAAAAGTGGCACTTAAATTGCACATGTCAAGCATCCTACTCCTCCCACCCAGTGGTACTTGAACTGCACACACCAAGCATCCCACCCTCCTGTCAACTGGTACACAAACTGTACACACCAAGCATCCTACCCCTCCCACAAATGTGGTACATTAATTACACATCTCAGGATCCTACCCTCCCACCATGGTACTCAATTTTGCACATATCAAGATCCCACCCTTCCACCAAGTGGTACTTAAAATGCAAATGTCATTGTCCCATCCTGCCACCTAGTGGTACTTAAATTGCATGTGTCAAGCATCCTACCCTCTCACCAAGTGGTACTTAAATTGCATATGTCAAGCATCCTACCCTCCCACCAAGTGGTACTTAAACTGCACACATCAAGCATCCTACTCTCCCAACAAGAAGTATATCAATTGCATACATCAAGCATCCTACTCTCCCATCAAGTGGTACCTATACTACACACACCAAGCATCCTACCCTCCCACCAAGTAGTACTTAAGCTATACATGTCAAGCATCCTACTCCTCCCACCAAGTGGTACTTAAATAGCATATGTATAGCACCTACCTCTCACTGCAAGTGCTATAACCATACACACCAAGCATCCTTCCCTCCCACCAAATAGTACTTAAACTGCATAAACAAAGGATTCTACCCTTCCACCAAGTGATACTTAAACTAAACACACCAAGCATCCTACCTTTCCACCAAGTGCTACTTAAACAGCACTCACCAAGCATCCTACAGTCCCACCAAGTAGTACTTAAATTGGTCATGTCAACATCTTATCCACCCACCAAGTGGTACTTTAATTGCACATCCCAAGCATGCTTCCTCCCACAAAATGGTACTTAAATTGCATAAGTCAGCAGTCTACCCTCCCGCCAAGTGGTTCTTAAATTGCATATGTCAAGAATCCTACCCTCCTACCAAGTGGTACATCAACCACACACAGCAAGCATCCTACCCTTCCACCAAGTAGTACTTAAGCTGCAGAGACCGAGCATCCTACCCTCCCACTAAGTAGAACTTAAACTGCACAATTGAAGCATATTACCCTCTCACCAAGTGGTATTTAAATTGCATATGTCAGCATCCTACCTCTCCACCAAGTGGTACTTAAACTGCACACACAAGCATCCTACCTCCCAACAAGAAGTATATCAATTGCATACATCACAGCATCCTACTCTCCCATCAAGTGGTACCTATACTACAATACACCAAGCATCCTACCCTCCTGCACCAAGTAGTACTTAAGCTATACATGTCAAGTATCCTACCCCCTCCCACCAAGTGCTACTTAAACAGCATATGTATAGCACCACCTCCCACCACAAGTGGTACATAACTACACACACCAAGCATCCTTCCCTCCCACCAAATAGTACTTAAACTGCATAAACAAAGCATTCTACCCCTTCCACCAAGTGATTTCTTAAACTAAACACACCAAGCATCCTACCCTTCCACCTGTGACTTAAACTGCACTCACCAAGCATCCTACAGTCCCACCAAGTAGTACTTAAATTGGTCATGTCAAGCATCTTATCCACCCACCAAGTGGTACTTTAATTGCACATCCCAAAGCATGCTTCCTCCCACAAATGGTACTTAAATTGCATATGTCAAGCAGTCTACCCTCCCTCAAGTGGTTCTTAAATTGCATATGTCAAGAATCCTACTCTCCTGACCAAGTGGTACATCAACCACACACAGCAAACATGCTACCCTTCCACCAAGTAGTACTTAAGCTGCACAGACTGAGCATCCTACCCTCCCACTAAGTAGAACTTAAACTGCACAATTGAAGCATATTACCCTCTCACCAAGTGGTATTTAAAGCATATGTCAAGCAGCCTTCCTGCCACCAAGTAGTTCCTAAATTGCATGTTTCAAGAATCCTACCTCCCACCAAGTGGTACTTAACTTACACACCAACCATCCCACCTGCAAGAAGTAGTACTTAAAATGACACATACCATGCATCCTACCCTCCCACCAACTGGTACTTAAACTGTGCGCACCAAGCATACTACCTTTCCACCAAGTAGTACTTTAAATGGGCACACTAAGCATCTTACACTCCCACCAAGGAGTACTTAAATTATGATGTCAAGCATCCTGCCCTTCCAACAAGTGGTACTTATACTACACGCACAAAGCATGCTACCTTCCCACCAAGTAGTACTTAAACTATACATGTCAAGCATCCTACCCTTCCACCAGGTGGTACTTTAATTGCAAATGTCAAGCATCCAATTCTCCCAAGAGGTCATGAACTGCACATGTCAAGTATCCTACTCTCCCACCAAGAGGTACTTAATTGCACATGTCATGATCTTACCCTTCCACCAAGGTGTACTTAAATTGCACATGTCAAGATCCTACCCTTTACACCAAGTGCTACTAAATTGCAATACGCTAAGCATCATAACCTCCCACCAAGATTTACTTAAATTGGTGTATATGTCAAGCATCTTACCTTCCCACCAAGTGGTACATAAATTCCACATACCAAACATCCTTACCTCTCACCAAGTGGTACTTACAGTAAATTCCATACACCAAGCATCCTTTCCTCTGACCAAGTAGTACTCAAATTGCACATATCAGGCATCCTACCTCCCACAAGTGGCACTTAAATTGTACATGTCAATCATCCTACCCTCCCACCCAGTGGTACTTTAAACTGCATGCACCAAGCCTCCTACCCTAACATCAAGTGGTACACAAACTGCATACACCAAGCATCCCACCCTCAAACAAATGGTACATTAATTACACATGTCAAGATCCTACCCTCCCACCAAGTGGTACTTATGTTGCACATATCAAGATCCTACCCTTCCACCAAGTGGTACTCAATTGCACATATCAATATCCTACCCTCCCACCCAGTAGTTCTTATATTGCACCTGTCAAGCATCCTACCTTCCTACCAAGTGGTACTTAAATTGCATGTGTCAACATCCTACTCTCCTCCAAGTGGTACTAATTTCTTATGTCACAACCTATCCTCCCACAAAGTGGTACTTAAATTGCACACGCCAGCATCCTACCCTCCCACCAAGTGGTACTTATACTACACACACCAAGCACCCTACCTCCCACCAAGTAGTACTTAAGCTACACATGTCAAGCATCCTTCCTCCCACCAAGTGGTACTTAAATTGCATATGCATAGCATCCTACCCTCCCAACAAGTGGCACAAACTACACACACTACATCCTGCCTCCCACCAGTGTGCTACTTAAACTGCACTCACCAAGCATCCAACCGTCATATCAAGTAGTACTTAAATCGGTCATGTCAAGCATCTTATCCACCCACCAAGTGGTACTTTAATTGGACATACGAGCATCTTCCCTATACATAAATGGTCATTAAATTGCATATGTCAAGCAGCCTACCCTCCCACCAAGTGGTTCTTCAATTGCATATGTCAAGAATCCTATCCTCCCACCAAGTGGTAGCTAAATTGCAGAAGTCAAGCAACTTATCCTCCCACCAATTGGTACTTAAATTGCATGTGCAAGCATCCTACACTCCACCAAGTAGTCACTTAAATTTGTGATGAAGCCTCCCATCCTCCCACCAGTGGTACTTACAGTAAATTCCATAGACAAAGCATCCTTCCTCCCACCAGTGGTACTTAAATTGCACATATCAGGAATCCTACACTAACACCAAGTGGCACTTAAATTGCACATGCCAGCATCGTAACCTCCCACCCAGTGGTACTTTAACTGCACGCACCAAGCCTCCTACCCTCCCATCAAGTGGTACACAACTGCACACACTAAGCATCCTACCCCTCCCCAAAAATGGTACATAATTACACATGTCAGGATCTCACCTCCCACCAAGTGGTAGTTGTTGCACATCAAGATCCTGCCCTTCCACCAAGTGGTACTTAGATTGCACAAGTCAATATCCTACCCTCCCACCTAGTGGTACTTTATATTGCACCTGTCAAGCATCCTACCTTCCCACCAAGTGGTATAAATTGCACATGTCACGATGCTACCCTAACAACAAGGTACTTAATTGCATGTGTCAAGCATCCTACCCTCCCACCAATTAGTACTAAATTTCATATGTCAAGCAACCTATCCTCCCACCAAGTGGAACTTAAATTGCACATCAAGCATCCTACCCTCCCACCAAGTGGTACTTGTACTCACACACACCAAGCATCCTACCCTCCACCAAATGGGTACTTAAATTGCATATGTATAGCATCCTACCCTCCCACCAAGTGGTACATAAACTACACACACCAAACATCCTACCCTCCCATCAAATAGTACTTAAACTGCACAAAACCAATCATTCTACCTTCCACAAAGTGGTACTTAAACCACACACACCAAGCAATCTACCCTCCCACCAAGTGCTACTTAAACTGCATTCACCAAGCATCCAACCGTCCCACCAAGTAGTACTTAAATCGGTCATGTCAAGCATCTTATCCACCCACCAAGTGGTACTTTAATTGCACATGCCAAGCATGCCTCCCTTCCACAAAATGGTACTTAAATTGCAAATGTCAAGCAGCCTACCCTCCCAGCGAGTGGTTCTTCAATTGCATATATCAAGAATCCTACCCTTCTACCAAGTGGTACTTCAACCACACACAGCAAGCATCCTACCCTTCCGCCAAGCAGTACTTAAGCTGCACACACCAAGCATCCTACCCTCCCACGAAGTGGTACTTAAACTACACACACAAGCATCCTACCCTTCCACCAAGTGGTAGCTTAAACTACACACCCAAGCATCCTACCCTCCCACTAAGTAGAACTTAAACTGCACAATCCAAGCATATTATCCTCTCACCAAGTGGTATTTAAATTGCGTGTCTCAAAGCAGCCTACCTCTGCCACCAAGTGGAACAAAAATTGCACATATCAAGCATCCTACCCTCCACCATCTGGTACTTATACTACATGCACCAAGCATGCTGGCTCCCCACCAAGTAGTACTTAAACTATACATGTTAAGCATCCCACGTCCCACCAATTAGTACTTAAATTTCACATGCACAGCATCCAATTCTCAAACCAAGAGGTACACAAATTGCACATATCATGTCCTACCCTCCCAACAAGTAGAGTCATAACTTGTAGAAGTCAACAACTTATCCTCCACCAATTGGTACTTAAATTGCATGTTACATCCCACCCCTCCCAACAAGTCGTACTTAAATTTCATATGTGAAGCATCCCATTCTCACACCAAGTGGTTCTTAAATTGCACATGTCAAGCATCCTACCCTATCACCAGTGGTACTTAGAATTGCACACAACAAACATTCTATACTCCCACAAGTGGGTGCTTAAATACATGCCAATATCCTACTATCCCACCAAGTGGTACTTAAATGTATATGTCACATACTACCTTCCCACCGAGTGGTACTAAACTACACACACCAAGCATCCTACCCTCCCACCAAATAGTACTTAAACTACACAAACCAGGCATTCTACCCTTCCATCAAGTGGTACTTAAACTACACACACCAAGCATCCTACCCTCCCACCATGTGCTGTTTAAACTGCACTCACCAAGCATCCTACATCCCACCAAGTAGTACCTTAAATTGGTCATGTCAAGCATCTTATCCACCACCAAGTGGTATTTTAATTGTACATGCCTACGCATGCTTCCTCTCCCACAAAATGGTACTTAAATTGCATATGTCAAGCAGCCTACCCCTCCTACCAAGGTGGTTCTTAAAATTGCATATGTCAAGAATCCTACCCTCCAGCCAAGTGGTACTTCAACCACACAGCAAAGCATCCTACCCTTCCACCAAGTAGTACTTAAGCTGCACACACCAAGCATCCTACCCTTCCACCAAGTGGTACTTAGACTATACACACACCAAGCATCCTCCTCCCACAGAGTAGTACTTAAATTGCACATATCAAGCATCCACTCTCCCACCCACTGGTACTTTAATTGCACATGTCAAGCATGTTACCTCCCTCCAAATGGTACTTAAAATGCATATGTCAAGCATCCTACTCTCCCACCAAGTGGTACTTAAGGTGCACACAACAAACATCCTACCCTCCCAGCAAGAGGTACCTCAACTACACACATCAAGCATCCTACCCTCCCACCAAGTGTAGTACTTAAATTAGCACACACCAAGCATCCTTCCTCCACCAAGTGCTTATTTTTACTGCATCAAGCATGCGACCTTCCAACCAAGTGGTTCTTAAATTGCATATGTCAAGCATCCTACTCTCCCGCCAAGTGGTACTTCAACGCCACAAACCAAGCATCCTACCCTTCCACCAAGTAGTACTTTAAGCCACACACCAAGCATCCTACCTTCCCACCAAGTGGCACTTAAACTACACACACCAAGAATTCTACCCTCCCAGTAAGTAGAAATTAAATTGCACATGTCAAACACCCTACTGTCCCACCAAGTGGTACTTTAATTCCACATGTCATGCATGCTACCTACCACTAAGTGGTACTTAAATTGCATATGTCAAGCATCCTATCCTTCCACCAAGTGGCGCTAAAATTACATATGCCAAGAATCCTTCCCTCCCTACCAAGTGGTACATCCGCTACTCACAGCAAGCATGCTACCCTTTCACCATATAGTAGTTAAGCTGCACACACCAAACATCCTACCCTCCCACCAAGTGGTACTTAAACTACACACATCAAGCACCCTAAGCTCTCACAAAGTGGTATATAAATTGCATATGTCAAGCATCCTACCCTCCCACCAAGTATTACATAAATTGCATATGCCAAGCATCCTACCCTCCCACCAACTGGCACTAAAATTACATATGCCCAGCATCCTTCCCTTTTCACCGAAGTGGTACTCCGCTACACACAGCAAGCATGCTACCCTTCCACCAAGAAGTACCTTGCTGCGCACGCCAAACATCCCACTCCTCCCACCAAGTGGTACTTAAACTATACACATCAAGCACCCTAGGCTCTCACAAAGTGGTATATCAATTACATATGTCAGCATCCTACCCTCCAACCGCATTACATAAATTGCATATGCCAAGCATCCTACCCTCCCACCAAGTGGTACTTCAACAACACAAACCAAGCACCACCCGCATCAAGTAGTATTTAAGTTGCACACACCACATCCTACCTTCAGACCAAGTGGTACTTAAACTGTACACACCAAGCATCCTACCCTCCCACCAAGTACTACTTAAATGGCACACATCAACCGTCCCCGCCTCCCGAGCAAGTAGTACTTAAATTGCACATGACCAATATCCTCACTGCAGTATCACACAGTGGTACTTTTAACTGCACATGTCACATGCTACCTACCACCAAGTGGTACTTAATTATGATATCAAGCATCCTCCCTCCCCACCAAGTGGCATTTAAATTACATATGCCAAGCATCCTACCTTCCCACCAAGTGGTACTTCCGCACATAGCATCCATCCTACCCTCCGACAAGTAGTACTTAAGCTAGACACACCAAACATCCTACCCTCCTAACAAGTGGTACTTAAACTACACACATCAAGCATCGAAGATCCCACAAAGTGGTATTTAAATTGCAAATATCAAGCATCCTACCCTTCCACCAAGTAGCACATAAATTGCATATCCCAAGCATCCTACTCTCCTCCAAGTGGTACTTAAATCTACACACCAGCATCCGAATCTCCTCACCAAGTGGTACATAAATTGCACAATGTCAACCATCCTACCCAATCCCGCAGATGGTACTTTAAACTGCACACACCTAGCATCCTACTCTCCCACCAAGTGGTACTTAAACTGCACACACCAAGCATCCTACACTCCACCAAGTAGTACTTAAAATTCATATGTCAAGCATCCCAACCTCCAACAAAGTGGTACTTTAAACTACACATACCAAACATCCTATCATCCCATCAAGTAGTACTTAAACTATACATGTCAAGCAATAACCTCCACCAAGTGGTACTTTAAATTCCACACACTAATTATCCTGACCTCCCATCAAGTGGGTACTTAAACAAGACACTATGGGCATCCATCCTCCCACCAGTAGTACTTAAACTGCACACACCTAGAATCCACTCTCCACCAAATGGTAGCAAATTGCACATGTCAAGCATCCCACCTCCCACTAAGTGGTACTTTATTGCACATGTCAACATGCTACCTCCATCTAGTGGTACTTAAATTTCAAATGTCCAGCATTCAACCCAGCCACCAAGAGGTACTTAATTGCATATATCAAGCATCCTACCCTCCCACCAAATAGTACTTAACTGCACAAACCAAACATTCTTCTTTCACCAAGTGGTACTTTAACTACACACATCAATCATCCTACCTTCCACCAAGTACTACTTAAACTGCACTCACCAAGAATTCTACCCTCCCACCAAGTAGAACTCTAAATTAGTCAAGTCAAACATCTTATCCACCCACCAAGTGGTACATGCTAATTACACATGTCAAGCATGCTACCCTCCCACCAAGTGGTACTTTAAATTGCATATGTCTAGCACTCTCACCCTCCCAGTGGTTCTTCAATTGCATATATCAAGAATCTCACCCTTCTACCAAGTGTGGTACTCTCAACCACACAGCAAGCATCCTACCCTTCCGCCAAGCAGTACTTAAGCTGCACACACCAAGCATCCTACCTCCCACGGAAGTGGTACTTAACTACACACACCAAGCAGCCTACACTCCACTCAGTAGAACTTAAACCGCACACATCAAGAATCTCTACCCTCCCAGCAAGTAGAAATTAAATTGCACATGTCAAACATCCCACTGTCTGACCAAGTGGTGCTTTAATTGCACATGTCAAGCATGTTACCAACCAACCAAGTGAGTACTTAAATTGCATATGTCAAGCATCCTATCCTTCCACCAAGTGGTACTAAAATTACATATATGCCAAGAATCCTTCCCTCCCACCAAGTGGTACATCCTCCACACACAGCAAGCATCCTACCATTTCACCAAGTAGTACTTAAGCTGCACACACCAAACATACTACCCTCCTCAAAATGGTACTTAAATTGCACACACCAAGCATCCTACTATCCCACCAAGTTGTACTTAAATTGCACATGTCAACCATCCTACTCTCCCACCAAGTGGTACTTTAAACTGCACACCTAACATCCTACTCCTTCACCAACTGGTACTTGAAACTGCACACACCAAGCATCCTACCCTCCCACCAAGTAGTACTTCAATTGCATATGTCAGCATCCTACCCAGCAACCAAGTGGTACTTAAACTGCATATGCAAAGCATCCTTCCCTCCCACCAAGGTGTACTTAAATTGCACATGTCAACATCCTACCCTCCCACCAAGTGGTACTTTAATTGCACATGTCAACATGCTACCTACCACCAAGTGGTACAAAATTGCATATGTCAAGTATCCTACCCTCCTGCACCAGTGGAAATTAAATTCTATATGTCACATCCCACCTCCCACCAATTGGTACTTCCGCTACACACTGCAAGCATCCTACCCTTCCACCAAGTAGTACTTAAGCTGCACACCAAACATCCTACCCCTCCACCAAGTGGTACTTATACTACACACATCAAGCACCCTAAGCTCCCACAAAGTGGTATTTAAATTGCATATGTCAACATCCTACCCTCCCACCAAGTGGTACTTTAATTGCACATGTCAAGCAGGCTACTCCACCAAGTGGTACCGAAATACACATGTCAAGCATCCTACCATCTCCACCAAGTGACACTTAAATTACATATATATCAAGCATCCTACACCCCACAAATGGTACTAACTGCACACAGCAAGCATCCTCCCTTCCACCAAGTAGTAATTAGCTGCACACACTAAGCATCCTGCCTTCCACCAAGTGGTACTTTAAATTACACAAACCAAGTATCCTACCCTCCCACCAAGAACGACTCAAACTGCACAATATCATGCATCCTACATTCCCACCGACTAGGTACTTAAATTGCACATGTCAAGATCATACCTCCCACCAGTGGTACTTTAATTACACTGACATGCTACCTCCCATCATGTAGTAGTTAAATTGCATATGTCAAGCATCCTGCCTTCCCACCAAGTGGCACTTTAATTACATATGTCAGGCATCCTAACCTCCAACCAAGTGGTACTTCAACAGCACACAGCGTGCATCGTTCCCTTCCACCAAGTAGTACTTAAGCTGTATATACCCAAAATCCTACCCTCCCACCAAGTTGTACTTAAACTACACACATCAAGCATCCTAAGCTCCCACAAGTGGTATAAACTGCATATGTCAAGCTCCTACCCTCCTACCAAGTAGTACATAAATTGCATATGCGAAGAAAACTACGCTCCCACCAAGAGGTACTTAAACTGACACACCAAGCATCCCACCTTCCCACCAACTAGTCCTCAAGTGCATATGTCAAGTATCCTACACTCCACAAAGTGGTACTTAAATTGCCCATGTCAAGCATCCTACCCTCCCACCAAGTGGTTCTCAAACTGCACACACCAAGCATACTACCCTCCCACCAAGTAGTACTTAAATAGCACATGTCAAGCATGCTACCCTCCCAACAGGTGGTACTTAATTTGCATTTGTCAGCATCCTACCCTCCCACCAAGTGGTACATAAATTGCATATGTAAAGCATCCTACCTCCCACCAAGTGGTACATAAACTACACACACCAAGCATCCTATCCTCCCACCAAATAGTACTTAAGATGCACAAACAAGCATTCTACCTTTCCACCAAGTGGTGCTTAAAATACACACACAAGCATCCTACCCTCCAACCAAGTAGTGTACTTAAATTGGTCATGTCAAGCATCTTATCCACACACCAACTGGTACTTTAATTGCACATGTCAAGCATGCTCCTTCCTCCACCAACTGGTACTTAAAATTGCATATGTCAAGCATTCTACCCTCCCACCAAGTGGTTCTTAAATTGCATGTGTCAAGAATACGAACCTCCTACCAAGTGGTACTTCACCACACACAGAAAGCATCCTACCCTACCACCAAGTAGTACTTAGCTGCACACAAAAAGAATCCTGCACTCCCCCATAGTGGTACTTAAACTACACACACCAAGCATCCTACCCTCCTCACTGAGTAGAACTTAAACTGTACAAAATATGCATGTACCCTCTCACCAAGTGGTATTTAAATTACATATGTCAAGCCACCCTGCCACCAAGTAGTACTTAAATTGCACAAGTCAGAATCCTACCTTCCACCAAGTGGTACTTAGTTGCATACCCCAAGCATCCTAACCTCCGACGAGGTAGTACTTAAATGACACTCACACCGCATCCCACCTTCCCACCAAGTAGTACCTTTAAACTGCACACCAAGCATCTCACCCTCCCACCCAAGGAGTACTTAAATCGCGCAAGTCAAGCATCCACCCTCCCACCAAGTGGTACAAAAATTGCACATGTCAAGCATCTTACCCTCCCACCATCTGGTACTTATACTACATGCACCAAGCATGCTAGCCTCCCACCAAGTAGTACTTAAACTATACATGTCAAGCATCCTACCCTCCCACCAAGTGGGTACTTTAATTTCACATGTCAAGCATGCTACCTACCACCAAGTGGTACATAAATTGTAGTCAAGTATCCTACCCTCCCACCAAGTGGCAATTAAATTTTATATGTCAAGCATCCCACCCTCCCACCAATTGGTACTTCCACTACACACTGCAAGCATCCTACCCTTCCACCAAGTAGTACTTCAAGCTGCACACCAAACATCCTACCCTCCACCAAGTGGTACTTAAACTACACACATCAAGCATCCTGAGCTCCCACAAAGTGGGTATTTAAATTGCCATGTCAGCATCCATCCTCCCACCAAGTGGTACTTTAATTGCACATGTCAAGCAACCTCCACCAGTGGTACCCTGAAATACACATGTCAAGCATCCTACCTTCCACCAAGTGACACCACATTACATATATCAAGCATCCTACACTTCCACAGAGGTACTTCAACTGCACACATCATGCATCCTACATTCTCACTGATTAGTACTTAAATTGCATGTCAAGCATCATACCCTCCCACCAAGTGGTACTTTAATTACACAAAAGCATGCTACCTCCCACCAAGTAGTAGTTAAATTGCATATGTCAAGCATCCTGTCATCCCGCACATTGGCACTTAATTACATATGTCAGGCATCCAACCTCCAACCAAGTGGTACTTCAACAGCACACAGCGTCATCGTTCCCTTCCACCAAGTGAGTACTTCAGTGTATACACCAAAATCATACCCTCCCACCAAGTTGTACTTAAACCACACACATCAAGCATCCTAAGCTCCCACAGTGGTGTTTAAACTGCATATGTCAAGCTCCTACCCTCCTACCAAGTAGTACATAAATTGCATATGCTAAGCAAACTACGTCCCACCAAGTGGTACTAAACTGCACACACCAAGCATCCTACCCCTCCCACCAAGTGGTACTAAACTGCACACACAAGCATCCTACCATCCCACCAACTAGTCCTTAAGTGCATATTGTCACATCCTACCCTCCCACCAAGTGGTACTGAAACTGCACACACCAAGCATCCTACCCTCCACTGAGTAGAACCTAAACTGCACCAAATATGCATAATGACCTCTCACCAAGTGGTATTTAAATTACATATGTCACAGCCTACCCTGCCACCAAGTAGTACTTAAATTGCACAAGTCAGGAATCCTACCCTTCCAACGAAGTGGTGTAGGTTGCATACCCCAAGCATCCTAACCTCCGACGGTGGTACTTAAATGACACACACCAAGCATCCTACCTTCCACCAAGAAGTGCTAAACTGCACACCAAGCATCTTACCCTCCCACCAAGGAGTACTTAACTGTGCAAGTCAAGCATCCTACCCTCCCACCAAGTGGTACAAAATTGCACTATGTCAAGCATCCTACCCTCCCACCATCTGGCACTTATACTATGCACAGGCATGCTGGCCTCCCACCAAGTAGTGCTTAAACTATACATGTCAAGCATCCTACCCTCCCACAAAGTAGTACTTAAATTGCACATGTCAAGCATCCAATTCTCTCACAGGGTACATAAATTGCATGTGTCAAGTATCCTACCCACTCCCAACAAGTGGTACCTAACTTGCAGAAGTCAAGCGACTTATCTTCTCACCAATTGGTACTTAAATTGCATATGTCAAGCATCCTACCCTCCACCAAGTAGTACTTAAATTCCATATGTGAAGGATCCTATCCTCACACAAGTGGTTCTTAATTGCACATGTCAAGCATCCTACCCTCCCACCAAGTGGTGCTTAAATTGCACACAGCAGTCTCTGATACTCCACCAGAGTGGGGCTTAGTATGCACATGCCAATATCCTACTATCCCACCAAGTGGTACTTAAAATGTATATGTCAAGCATACCACCTTCCCACCAAGTGGCAATTAAACTACACACACCAAGCATCCTACCCCTCCACCAAGTAGAACTTGAACTGCACAGACCAAGCATCCTACCCTCCCCCCAACAAGTGGTACTGAAATTGCATGTCTCAAGATCCTACACTTCTACTAAGTGGTACTTAAGTTGCACATGTCAAGCAGTCTACCCTCCAAAAATGTGGCACTTAAATTGCACATATCAAGCATCCTACTCTCCCTGCAAGTGGTAATTAAATTGCACATCTCAAGATAATACACTCCCACCAAGTGGTACTTAAATTGCACATGTCATGATCTTACCCTTCCACAAAGGTGTACTGAAATTGCACATGTCATGATCCTACCCTTACACAAAGTGGTACTTATATTGCACACGTCAAGCATACTGCCCTCCCACCAAGACATGCTTAAATTGCACATGTCAAACATCCTACCCTCCCACCAAGGGATTAAAATTCCACACACCAAGCATCCTTCCCTCCCACCAAGTGATGCTTAAATCCACACACAAGCATCCTTTCCTCCGACCAAGTGGTACTTAAATTGCACATATCAGGCATCCCACCCTCTCAAAAAGTGGCACTTAAATTGCACATGTCAGCATCCTACCTCCCACCCAGTGGTACTTAAACTGCACACACCAAGCATCCTACCCTCCCATCAACTGTACACAAACTGCACACACAAGCATCCTACCCTCCCACAAAGTGGTACATTAATTACACATCTCAGGATCCTGCCACTCCCACCAAGTGGTACTCAATTTGCACATATCAGATCCTACCCTTCCACCAAGTGGTACTTAAAATGCAATGTCAATATCCTACCCTGCCACCTAGTGGTACTTAAATTGCATGTGTCAAGCATCCTACCCTCCCACCAAGTGGTACTTAAACTGCACACATCAAGCATCCTACTCTCCCAACAAGAAGTATATCAATTGCATACATCAAGCATCCTACTCTCCCATCAAGTGGTACCTATACTACACACACCAAGCATCCTACCCTCCCACCAAGTAGTACTTAGGCTATACATGTCAAGCATCCTACCCTCCCACCAAGTGGTACTTAAATAGCATATGTATAGCACCCTACCCTTCCACCAAGTGGTACATAAACTACACACACCAAGCATCCTTCCTCCCACCAAATAGTACTTAAACTGCATAAACAAAGCATTCTACCCTTCCACCAAGTGATACTTAAACTAAACACACCAAGCATCCTACCCTTCCACCAAGTGCTACTGCAAACTGCACTCACCAAGCATCCTACAGTCCCACCAAGTAGTACTTAAATTGGTCATGTCAAGCATCTTATCCACCCACCAAGTGGTACTTTAATTGCACATCCCAAGCATGCTTCCTCCCACAAATGGTACTTAAATTGCATATGTCAAGCAGTCTACCCTCCCGCCAAGTGGTTCTTAAATTGCATATGTCAAGAATCCTACCCTCCTACCAAGTGGTACATCAACCACACACAGCAAGCATCCTACCCTTCCACCAAGTAGTACTTAAGCTGCACAGACCGGGCATCCTACCCTCCCACTAAGTAGAACTTAAACTGCACAATTGAAGCATATTACCCTCTCACCAAGTGGCATTTAAATTGCATATGTCAAGCATCCTACCCTCCCACCAAGTGGTACTTAAACTGCACACATCAAGCATCCTACTCTCCCAACAAGAAGTATATCAATTGCATACATCAAGCATCCTACTCTCCCATCAAGTGGTACCTATACTACACACACCAAGCATCCTACCCTCCCACCAAGTAGTACTTAAGCTATACATGTCAAGCATCCTACCCTCCCACCAAGTGGTACTTAAATAGCATATGTATAGCACCTCTACCTCCCACCAAGTGGTACATAAACTACACACACCAAGCATCCTTCCCTCCCACCAAATAGTACTTAAACTGCATAAACAAAGCATTCTACCCTTCCACCAAGTGATACTTAAACTAAACACACCAAGCATCCTACCCTTCCACCAAGTGCTACTTAACTGCACTCACCAAGCATCCTACAGTCCCACCAAGTAGTACTTAAATTGGTCATGTCAAGCATCTTATCCACCCACCAAGTGGTACTTTAATTGCACATCCCAAGCATGCTTCCCTCCCACAAAATGGTACTTAAATTGCATATGTCAAGCAGTCTACCCTCCCGCCAAGTGGTTCTTAAATTGCATATGTCAAGAATCCTACCCTCCTACCAAGTGGTACATCAACCACACACAGCAAGCATCCTACCCTTCCACCAAGTAGTACTTAAGCTGCACAGACCGAGCATCCTACCCTCCCACTAAGTAGAACTTAAACTGCACAATTGAAGCATATTACCCTCTCACCAAGTGGTATTTAAATAGCATATGTCAAGCAGCCTTCCCTGCCACCAAGTAGTACTTAAATTGCATATGTCAAGAATCCTACCCTCCCACCAAGTGGTACTTAAATTGCACACACCAACCATCCTACCCTCGCAAGAAGTAGTACTTAAATGACACATACCATGCATCCTACCCTCCCACCAACTGGTACTTAAACTGCGCGCACCAAGCATACTACCTTTCCACCAAGTAGTACTTAAACTGGGCACACCAAGCATCTTACACTCCACCAAGGAGTACTTAAATTAGCATGTCAAGCATCCTGCCCTTCCAACAAGTGGTACTTATACTACACGCACAAAGCATGCTACCCTCCCACCAAGTAGTACTTAAACTATACATGTCAAGCATCCTACCCTTCCACCAGGTGGTACTTAAATTGCAAATGTCAAGCATCCAATTCTCCCACCAAGAGGTACATGAACTGCACATGTCAAGTATCCTACTCTCCCACCAAGGGGTACTTAAATTGCACATGTCATGATCTTACCCTTCCACCAAGGTGTACTTAAATTGCACATGTCAAGATCCTACCCTTACACCAAGTGCTACTTAAATTGCACACGTCAAGCATCATAACCTCCCACCAAGATTTACTTAAATTGCGTATGTCAAGCATCTTACCTTCCCACCAAGTGGTACATAAATTCCACATACCAAACATCCTTACCTCTCACCAAGTGGTACTTACAGTAAATTCCATACACCAAGCATCCTTTCCTCTGACCAAGTAGTACTTAAATTGCACATATCAGGCATCCTACCCTCCCACCAAGTGGCACTTAAATTGCACATGTCAATCATCCTACCCTCCCACCCAGTGGTACTTAAACTGCATGCACCAAGCCTCCTACCCTAACATCAAGTGGTACACAAACTGCATACACCAAGCATCCTACCCTCAAACAAAATGGTACATTAATTACACATGTCAGATCCTACCCTCCCACCAAGTGGTACTTAAGTTGCACATATCAAGATCCTACCCTTCCACCAAGTGGTACTTCAATTGCACATATCAATATCCTACCCTCCCACCTAGTGGTTCTTATATTGCACCTGTCAAGCATCCTACCTTCCTACCAAGTGGTACTTAAATTGTATGTGTCAAGCATCCTACTCTCCCTCAAGTGGTACTAAATTTCTTATGTGTCAAGCAACCTATCCTCCCAGCAAAGTGGTACTTAAATGCACATGCCAAGCATCCTACCCTCCCACCAAGTGGTACTTATACTACACACACCAAGCACCCTACCCTCCCACCAAGTAGTACTTAGCTACACATGTCAAGCATCCTTCCCTCCCACCAAGTGGTACTTAAATGTGCATATGCATAGCATCCTACCCTCCCAACAAGTGGTACACAAAATACACACACCAAGCATCCTACCTCCCACCAAGTGCTACTTAAACTGCACTCACCAAGCATCCAACCGTCATATCAAGTAGTACTTAAATCGGTCATGTCAAGCATCTTATCCACCCACCAGTGGTACTTTAATTGCACATGCGAGCATCCTTCCCTTACACAAAATGGTCATTAAATTGCATATGTCAAGCAGCCTACCCTCCCACCAAGTGGTTCTTCAATTGCATATGTCAAGAATCCTACCCTCCTACCAAGAGGTACTTCAACCACACACAGCAAGCATCCTACCATTCTACCAAGTAATACTTAAGCTGCACACACCGAGCATCCTACCCTCCCACTAAGTAGAACTTAAACTGCACAATCGAAGCATATTACCCTCTCATCAAGTGCTATTTAAATTGCATATGTCAAACAGCCTACCCTGCCACCAAGTAGTACTTAAATAGCATATGTCAAGAATCCTACCCTTCCACCAAGTGGTACTTAAATTGCACACACCAAGCATCCTACCCTCCCAACAAGTAGTACTTAAATAATACACACCATGCATCCTACCCTCCCACCAAGTGGCACTTAAACTGCACACACCAAGCATCCTACCCTCTCACCAAATAACACTTGAAGTGCACGGACGAAACTTCCTCCCCTCCATGTGGTACTAAAATTGCACATCTCAAAATCCAACACTTCCACTAAGAGGAACTTAGGTTGCACATGTCAAGCATTCTACCCTCCAAGCATGTGGTTTAAATTGCACATATCAAGCATCCTACACTCCCACCAAGTGGTAATTAAATTGCACATGTCAAGATCCTACTCCCCCACCAAGAGGTACTTAAATTGCACATGTCATGATCTTACCCTTCCACCAAGGTGTACTTAAATTGCACATGTCAAGATCCTACCCTTACCCCAAGTGCTACTAAGATTGCACACGTCAAGCATCCTACCCTCCCACCAAGATTTACTTAAATTGCACATGTCAAGCATCTTACCTTCCCACCAAGTGATACTTTAACTGCACATAGAAAACATCTTACCCTCCCACCAAGTGGTTCTGAAACTGCACATGTCAAGCATCCTATCCTCCCTCCAAGTGGTACTTAAATTCCACACACCAAGCATCCTTCCCTCCCACCAAGTGGTACTTACAGTAAATTCCATACAGTAAGCATCCTTTCCTCCGACTAAGTGGAACTTAAAATGCACATATCAGGCATCCAACCCTCCCACCAAGTGGCACTTAAATTGCACATGTCAAGCATCCTACCCTCCCACCCTGTGGTACTTAAACTGCATGCACCAAGCCTCCTACCCTCCCTTCAAGTGGTATGCAAACTGCACACACCAAACATCCTACCCTCCCACAAAATGGTACATTAATTACACATGTCAGGATCCTACCCTCCCACCAAGTGGTACTTAAGTTGCACATATCAAGACCCTACCCTTCCACCAAGTGGTACTTCAATTGCATATGTCAATATCCTACCCTCCCACATAGTGGTACTTATATTGCACCTATCAAGTGTCCTACCTTCCTACCAAGTGGTACTTAAATTGCACAAGTCACGCATCCTACCCTAACAACAAGGGGTAATTAAATTTCATGTGTCAAGCAATCTATCCTCCCACCAAGTGGTACTTAAATTGCACACACCAGGCATCCTACCCTCCCACCAAGTAGTACTTAAGCTATACATGTCAAGCATCCTACCCTTCCACCAAGCGGTACTTAAATTGCATATGTTTAGCATCCTACCTTCCCAACAAGTGGTACATAAACTACACACACCAAGCATCCTACCCTCCCACCAAATAGTACTTAAACTACACAAACCAAGCATTCTACCCTTCCACCAAGTGGTACTTAAACTACACACACCAAGCATCCTACCCTCCCACCAAGTGCTACTTGAACTGCACTCACCAAGCATCCAACCGTTATACCAAGTAGTACTTAAATCGGTCATGTCAAGCATCTTATCCACCCACCAAGTGGTACTTAAATTGCACATGCCAAGCATGCTTCCCTCCCACAAAATGGTACTTAAATTGCATATGTCAAGCAGCCTACCCTCCCACCAAGTGGTTCTTAAATTGCATACTAAGAATCCTGTCCTACTACCAAGTGGTACTTTCAACCACACACAGCAAGCATCCCACTGCTCCAACAAGTAGTACTTAAGCTGCACACACCAAGCATCCTACCCTTCCACCAAGTGGTACTTGAACTATGCACACCAAGCATCCTACCCTCCCAGTAAGTAGAACTTAAACTGCACAATCCAAGCATATTATCCTCTCACCAAGTGGTATTTAAATTGCATATGTCAAGCAGCCTACCCTGCGATGAAGTAGTACTTAAATTGCATATGACAAGAATCCTACCCTCCCACCAAGTGGTACTTAAATTGCACACACCAAGCATCCTACACTCCCACCAAGTAGTACTTAAATGACACACACCAAGCATCCTACCCTCCCACCGAGTGGTACTTAAACAAGACACACCAAGCATCCTACACTCCCTCCAAGTAGTACTTAAACTGCGCACACCAAGCATATTACCCTCCCACCAAGGAGTACTTAAATTGCGCATGTCAAACATCCTCCCCTCCCACCAAGTGGTACTAAAATTGCACATGTCAAGCATCCTACCCTCCCACCAACTGGTACTCATACTACACACACAAAGCATGCTGCCCTCCCACCAAGTACTACTTAAACTATACATGTCAAGCATCCTACCCTCTTTCCAAGTTGTGCTTAAACTGCACATATCAAGCATCCAATTCTCCCACCATGAGGTACATAGATTGCACATGTCAAGTATCCTACCCTCCCACCAAGTGGTAATTAAATTGCAGAAGTCAAGCAACTTATCCTTCCATCAGTTGGTACTTAAATTGCATATGTCAAGCATCCTACCCTCCCACCAAGTAGTACTTAAATTCAGTATGTGAAGCCTCCCATCCTCACACCAAGTGGTTCTTAAATTGCACATGTCAAGCATCCTACCCTCCCACCAAGTGGTACTTAAATTGCACACAGCAAGCATCCTATACTTCCACCAAGTGGTGCTTAATATGCACATGCCAAGATCCTACTATCCCACCAAGTGGTACTTAAAATGCATCTGTCAAGCATCCTACCTTCCCACCAACTGGTACTTATACTACACACACCAAACATCCTACCCTCCCACCAACTGGTACTTAAATTACACACACCAAGCATGCTAAGCTCCCACCAAGTTGAACTTAAATTGCACATATCAGCCATCCTACCCTCCCCCCCAAGTGGTACTTTAATTGCACATGTCAAGCATGCTACCGCCCACCAAGTGGTACTTAAATTGCATATGTCAAGCATCCTTCCCTCCCACCAAGAGGTTCTTAAACTGCACACACTATGCATCCTACCCCTCCCTCCAAGTAGTACTTTAGTTGCACATCTCAGGCATGCAACCCTTCCAAGTGGCACTTAAATTCCATATGTCAAGCATCCTACCCTCCCACCAAGTGGTACTTAATTTGCATATGTCAAGCATCCTACCCTCCCACCATGTGGTACATAAACTACACACACCAAGCATCCTACCCTCCAACCTAGTAGTACGTAACTGCACAAACCAAGCATTCTACCCATCCACCAAGAGGCAGTTAAATTGCACATGTCAAGCATCTTATCCACCCACCAAGTGGTGCTGTAATTGCACTTGTCAAGCATGCTACCCTCCTACCATGTGGAAGTTAAATTGCATATGTCAAGCATCCTACCCTGCCACCAACTGGTTCTTAAATTGCTTAGGTCAGGAATCCTACCCCTACTACCAAGTCTTACTTCAACCACACATGCCCAGCATTCTAGCCTTCCACCAAGTAGTACTTAAACTGCACACTCCAAGCATCCTACCCTCCCACCAAGTACTAGTTAAACTGCACACACCAAGCATTATACCCTCCCACCAGGTAAGCGCTTAAATTGCAAATGTCAAGCATCCTACTCTCCCACCCAGTGGTACTTTAATTCCACATGTCAAGCATGCTACCTCCCACCAAGTGATGATGATGAAAACTTTATTTTTATACAGGAAATTCTAATCATTAGGATTATTCAATCCTGTTCTCAAGATAGTCCTGTTTATATTTCACTTAGTTACATCTAAACATATAACATTAATCAAATAAATACAAAATGTACACAATACACAGCATTTCAATATCAAACAATACATTAAGACACAAATACAAAACAAAAAATACAAGGTTTCACAATAAGGATTTCCCATACATAATCATATACAACTACATTCTATTTAATGAAGTATCAGAATTTCATTTTTTAGTGGTACTTAAATTACATATGTCAAGCATCCTGCCCTAAAACCAAGCAGTACATAAAGTGCATATGCCAAGCATCCTACCCTCTCACCAAGTGATACTTAAATTACACACACCAAGCATCCTACCCTCCCACCAAGTAGAACTTAAATTAGTCATGTCAAACATCTTATCCACCCACCAAGAGGGATGTTAATTGCACATGTCAAGCATGCTACCCTCCCACCAAGTGGTACGTAAATTACATAAGTGTAGCACCCTACCCTCCCACCAAGTGGTTCTTAACATGAATATGTCAAGAATCCTACCCTCCTACCAAGTGGTACTTCAACCACACACAGCAAGCATCCTACCCTTCCACCAAGCAGTACTTAAGCTGCACACACCAAGCATAGTACCTTCCCATGAAGTGGTACTTAAACTACACACACCAAGCAGCCTACCCTCCCACCAAATAGAACTTAAATGGCACAAACCAAGCATATTACCCTCTCACCAAGTGGTATTTAAATTGCATATGTCAAGCAGCCCACCCTGCCACCAAGAAGTTCTTAAATTGCATATGTCAAGCATCCTACCCTCCCACCAAGTGGTACTTAAGTTGCACACACCAAGCATCCTACCCTCCCACCAAGTAGTCCTTAAACTGCACACACCAAGCATCTTACCCTCCCAAAAAGGACTACTTAAATTGCACGTGTCAAGCATCCTACCCTCCCACCAAGTGATACTAAAATTGCACATGTCACGCATAACACTCTCCCACCAAGTGGTACTTACACTACACACACAAAGCATGTTACCCTTCCACCAAGTAGTACTTAAACTATACATGACAAGCATCCTACCCTCCCACTAAGTAGTGCTTAAATTGCACATGTCAACCATCCAATTCTCCCTCCAAGAGGAACATTAATTGCACATGTCAAGCATCCTGCCCTCCCACCAAGTGGTACCTAAATAGCACAAATCAAGCAACCTATCCTCCCTGCAATTTGTACTTACATTATGTATGTCAAGCATGCTACCCTCACACCAAGTGGTACTTAAATTGCACATAGCAAGCATCATATACTCATACCAAGCCGTGCTTAATATGCACATGCCAAGATCCTACTCTCACACCGAGTGTTACTTAAAATGTACATGTCAAGCATCCTACCCTCCCACCAGGTGGTACTTAAACTACAAACACCAAGCATCCCATCCTCCCACAACGTAGTACTTAAACTGCACACAACAAGCATCCTACCCTCCCACCAAGTGGTACTTAAATTGCATATGTCAAGCATCCTACCCTCCCAATAAGTGGTACATAAATTGCACACACCAAGCATCCTACCCTCCCAACAAGTGGTACTTAAATTGCATATGTCAAGCATCCTACCCTCCCAATAAGAGGTACTTAAATTGCATATGCCAAGCATCCTACTGTCCCACAGAGTGGTACTTCTACTACACAAACGAAGCATCCTAAAATTCCACCAAGTGGCACTTAAGCTGCACACGCCAAGAACCCTAGCTTCCCACCAAGTATTACTTAAACTACACAAACCAAGCATCCTACCCTCCCACCAAGTACTACTGAAATGGTGCACATCAACTGTCCTACCTCCCACCAAGTAGTACCTAAATTGCACATGTCAAGCATCCTACCCTCCCCCCAAGTGGTACTTTAAATGCACATGTCAAGCATGCTACCCCTACCAAGTGGTACTTAAATTGCATATGTCAAGCATCCTACCCTCCCACCAAGTGGCACTTAAATTACATATGACTATGCATCTTACCGTCCCACCAAGTGGTACATAAACTACACACATCAAGCATCATGCCCTACCACCAAATAGTTCTTAAACTGCTCAAATCAAGTATTCTACCCTTCCACAAAGTGGTATTTAAACTACACACACCAATCATTCTACCCTCCCACCAAGTGCTACTTAAACTGCACTCACCAAGCATCCTACCATCCCACCAAGTAGTACTTAAATTGGTCATGTCAAGCATCTTATCCACCCACCAAGTGGTACTTTAATTGCACATGCCAAGCATGCGTCCCTCCCACAAAATGGTACTTAAATTGCATATGTCAAGCAGCCTACCCTCCCACCAAGTGGTTCTTAAATTGCATATGTCAAGACTCCTACCCTCCAGCCAAGTGGTACTTCAACCACACAGAGCAAGCATCCTACCCTTCCACCAAGTAGTACTTAAGCTGCACACACCAAGCATCCTACCCTTCCACCAAGTGGTACTTAAACTACACACACCAAGCATCCTACCCTCCCACTAAGTAGAACTTAAACTGCACAATCCAAGCATATTACCCTCTCACCAAGTGGTATTTAAATTGCATATGTCAAGCAGCCTACCCTGCCACCTAGTAGTACTTAAATTACATATGTCAAGAATCCTACCCTCCCAACAAGTGGTACATAAATTTCACACACCAAGCATCCTACACTTCCACTAAGTGGTACTTAAACTGCGCACACCAAGCATCTTAACCTCCCACCAAGGAGTACTTAAATTGGCATGTCAAGCATCCTGCCCTCCCACCAAGTGGCACTAAAACTGCACATGTCAAGCATCCTACCCTCCCACCAACTGGTACTTATACTACGCATACAAAGCATGCTACCCTCCCACCAAGTAGTACTTAAACTATACATGTCAAGCATCCTACCCTCCCACCAGGTGGTACTTAATTTGCAAATGTCAAGCATCCAATTCTCCCACCAAGAGGTACATAAATTGCACATGCCAAGTATCCTACCCTCCCACAAAGTAGTAGCTATATTGCAGAAGTCAAGCAACTTATCCTCCAACCAATAGGTACTTAAATTGCATATGCCAAGCATCCTACCCTCCCACCAAGTAGTACTTAAATTCCGTATGTGAAGCCTCCTATCCTCACACCTAGTGGTTCTTAAATTGCACATGTCAAGCATCCTACCCTCCCACAAAGTGGAACATAAATTGCACACAGCAAGCATCCTATAATCCCACCAAGTGGTGTTTAACATGCACATGCCAAAAGCCTACTATCCCACCAAGTGGTACTTAAAATGTATTTGTCAACCATCCTACCTTCCCACCAAGTAGTACTTATACTACACACACCAAGCATCCTATCCTCCCACCAAGTGGTACTTAAACTGCACACACCAAGCATCCTACCCTCCCAAAAAGTGGTATTTAAATTGCACATGTCAAGCATCCTACCCTTCCACCAACTGGTATTTAAACTGAACACACCAACCTTCCTACTCTCCCACCAAGTAGTACTTGAACAGCACAGACCAAACATCCTTCCCACCCCATGTGGTACTGAAATTCCACATCTCAAAATCCTACACTTCCACTAAGTGATACTTAGGTTGCACATGTCAAGCATTCTACCCTCCAAGCATGTGGTTTAAATTGCACATATCAAGTATCCTACACGCCCACCAAGTGGCAATTAAATTTCACATATCAAGATCCTACACTCCCACCAAGAGGTACTTAAATTGCACATGTCAAGATCCTACCCTTACACCAAGTGGTACTTAAATTGCATGCCTCAAGCATCCTACCCGAACAGCAAGATTTACTTAAATTGCACATGTCAAGCATCTTACCATCCCACCAAGTGGTACTTTAACTGCACACAGAAAACAACTTACCCTCCCATCAAGAGGATCTTAAACTGCACATGTCAAGCATCCTACCCTCCCACCAAGTGGTACTTAAATTCCACACACCAAGCAACGTTCCCTCCCACCAAGTGGTACTTACAGTAAATTCCATACACTAAGCATCCTTTCCTCTGACCAAGTGGTACTTAAATTGCATATATCATGAACCCTACCCTCCCTCCAAGTGGCACTTAAATTGCACATGTCAAGCATCGTAACCTCCCACCCAGTGGTACTTTAACTGCATGCACCAAGCCTCCTACCCTCTCATTAAGTGGTACGCAAACTGCACACAGCGAGCATCCCACCCTGCCACGAAATGGTACATTAATTACACATGTCAGGATCCTACCCTCCCACCAAGTGGTAATTAAGTTGCACATATCAATATTCTACCCTCCCACCTAGTGGTACTTATATTGCACCTGTCAAACATCCTACCTTCCCACCAAGTGGTACGTAAATTGCACATGTCACGCATCCTAGCCTAACAACAAGGGGTACTTAAATTGCATGTGTCAAGCATCCAATCCTCCCACCAAGTGGTACTAAATTTCAAATGTCAAGCAACCTATCCCCCCACCAAGTGGTTCTTAAATTGCACACATCAAGCATCCTACCCTCCCACCAAGTGGTACTTATACTACACACACCAAACATCCTACCCTCCCACCAAGTAATACTTAAGCTATACATGTCAAGCATCCTACCCTCCCACCAAGTGGTACTTAAATTGTATTTGTATAGCATCCTACCCTCCCACCAAGTGGTACATAAACTACACACATCAAGCATCCTGCCCTACCACCAAATAGTACTTAAACTGCAGAAACCAAATATTCTACCCTTCCACAAAGTGGTATTTAAACTACACACACCAAGCATTCTACCCTCCCACCAAGTGCTACTTAAAGTGCACTCACCAAGCATCCAACCGTCCCACCAAGTAGTACTTAAATCGGTCATGTCAAGCATCTTATCCAACCACCAAGTGGTACTTCAATTGCACATGCCAAGCATGTTTCCCTCCCACAAAATGGACCTTGAATTGCATGTGTCAAGCAGCCTACCCTCCCACCAAGTGGTTCTTCAATTGCATATGTCAAGAATCCTACCCTCCTACCAAGTGGTACTTCAACCACACACAGAAAGCATCCTACCGTTCCACCAAGCAGTACTTAAGCTGCACACACCAAGAATCCTACCCTTCCACCAAGTGGTACTTAAACTACACACACCAAGCATCCTACCCTCCCACTAAGTAGAACTTAAACTGCACAATCCAAGCATATTATCCTCTCACCAAGTGGTATTTAAATTGCATATGTCAAGCCGCCTACCCTGCCACCAAGTAGTACTTAAAATGTATATGGCAAGAATCCTACCCTCCCACCAAGTGGTACTTATATTGCACATTCCAAGCATCCTATCCTCCCACCAAGTAGTACTTAAGAGACACACACCAAGCACCCCACCCTCCCACCAAGTAGTACTTAAACAAGACACACCAAGCATCCTACCCCTCCCACCAAGTAGTACTTAAACTGCGTTACACCAAACACCTTACCCTCCCACCAAAGAGTACTTAAATTGCGTAAGTCAAGCATCCTACCCTCCCACCAAGTGGTACTAAAATTGCATATGTCAAGCATCCTACTCTCCCACCAAGTAGTTCTTAAACTGCACACACAAAGCATCCTACCCTCCCACCAAGAAGTACTTAAATTGCACATGTCAACCACGCTACCCTCCCAACAAGTGGTACATAAATTCCACATGTCAAGCATGCCACCCTCCCACCAAGTGGTACTTAAATTGCATATGTCAAGCATCCTACCCTACCACCAAGTGGTAGATAAACTATACATACCAAGCATCCTACCCTCCCACCAAGCAGTAGTTAAACTGCACAATCCATGCATCCTACCCTTCCACCAAGTACTACTTAAACTACACACGCCAAGCATCCTACCCTCCCACCAATTGCTACTTAAACTGAACTCACCAAGCATCCTACCATCCCACCAAGTAGTACTTAAATTGGACATGTCAAGCATCTTATCCACCCACCAAGGGGTACTTTAATTGCACCTGTCAAGCATGCTACCCTCCCACCAATTGGTACTTAAATTGCATATGTCAAGCATCCTACCCTGCCACCAAGTGGTTCTTAAATTGCATATGTCAAGAATTCTACCCTCCTATCAAGTCGAACTTCAACTTCACACCAATCTTTCTACCCTTCCACCAAGTAGTACTTAAGCTGCACACACTAAGCATCCTACCCTCCCACCAAGTACTAATTAAACTGCACACACCAAGCATCCCACCCTCCCACAGAGTAGTACTTAAATTGCACATATCAAGCATCCTACTCTCCCACCCAGTGGTACTTTAATTGAACATGTCAAGCATGTTACCTCCCTCCAAATGGTACTTAAAATGCATATGTCAAGCATCCTACCCTCCCACCAAGTGGTACTTAAGGTGCAGACAACAAACATCCTACCCTCCCAGCAAGAGGTACCTCAACTACACACATCAAGCATCCTACGCTCCCATCATGTAGTACTTAAACTGCACACACCAAGCATCCTTCGCTCCACTCAGTGCTACTTTAATTGCACGTCAAGCATGCGACCCACCAACCGAGTGGTTCTTAAATTGCATATGTCAAGCATCCTACTCTCCCACCAAGTGGTACTTCAATGACACAAACCAAGCATCCTACCCTTCCACCAAGTAGTACTTAAGCTACACACACCAAGCATCCTACCTTCCCACCAAGTGGCCCTTAAACTACACACAACAAGCATTATACCCTCCCACAAAGTACTACTTAAATGGCACACACCAAGAATTCTACCCTCCCAGCAAGTAGAAATTAAATTGCACATGTCAAACATCCTACTGTCCCACCAAGTGGTACTTAAATTGCACACACCTAGCATCCGACTCTCCCACCAAATGGTACTTAAATTGCACATGTCAAGCATCCTACCCTCCCACCAAGTGGTACTTTAATTGCACATGTCAAGCATGCTACCTCAAATCTAGTGGTACTTAAATTTCAAATGTCAAGCATCCAACCCAGCCACCAAGAGGTACTTAAATTGCATATATCATGCATCCTACCCTCCCACCAAATAGTACTTAAACTGCACAAACCAAACATTCTACCCTTTCACCAAGTGGTACTTAAACTACACACACCAAGCATCCTACCCTCCCACCAAGTATAACTTAAATTAGTCAAGTCAGACATCTTATCCACCCACCAAATGGTACGTTAATTGCACATGTCAAGCATGCTACCCTCCCACCAAGTGGTACTTAAATTGCATATGTCTAGCACCCTACCCTCCCAGCAAGTGGTTCTTCAATTGCATATATCAAGAATCCTACCCTTCTACCAAGTGGTACTTCAACCACACACAGCAAGCATCCTACCCTTCCACAAAGCAGTACTTAAGCTGCACACACCAAGCATCCTACCCTCCCACGAAGTGGTATTTAAACTACACACACCAAGAAACCTACACTCCCACCAAGTAGAACTTAAACTGCACACATCAAGAATCCTACCCTCCCAGCAAGTAGAAATTAAATTGCACATGTCAAACATCCTACTGTCTGACCAAGTGGTACTTTAATTGCATATGTCAAGCATCCTACCCAGCAACCAAGTGGTACTTAAACTACATATGCCAAGCATCCTTCCCTCCCACCAAGGTGTACTTAAATTGCACATGTCAAGCATCCTACCCTCCCACCAAGTGGTACTTTAATTGCACATGTCAAGCATGCTACCTACCACAAAGTGGTACTTAAATTGCATATGTCAAGCATCCTATCCTTCCACCAAGTGGCACTAAAATTACATATGCCAAGAATCCTTCCCTCCCACCAAGTGGTACGTCTGCTACACACAGCAAGCATGCTACCCCTTCACCATATAGTACTTAAGCTGCACACACCAAGCATCCTACCCTCCCACCAAGTAGTCCTTAAACTGCACACACCAAGCATCTTACCCTCCCAAAAAGGACTACTTAAATTGCACGAATCAAGCATCCTACCCTCCCACCAAGTGATACTAAAATTGCACATGTCACGCATAACCCTCTCCCACCAAGTGGTACTTACACTACACACACCAAGCATGTTACCCTTCCACCAAGTAGTACTTAAACTATACATGACAAGCATCCTACCCTCCCACTAAGTAGTGCTTAAATTGCACATGTCAACCATCCAATTCTCCCTCCAAGAGGAACATTAATTGCACATGTCAAGCATCCTGCCCTCCCACCAAGTGGTACCTAAATAGCACAAATCAAGCAACCTATCCTCCCTCAAATTTGTACTTACATTACGTATGTCAAGCATGCTACCCTCACACCAAGTGGTACTTAAATTGCACATAGCAAGCATCCTACCCTCCCAATAAGTGGTACATAAATTGCACACACCAAGCATCCTACCCTCCCAACAAGTGGTTAATAAATTGAATATGTCAAGCATCCTACCCTCCCAATAAGTGGTACAAAAATTGCACACACCAAGCATCCTACCCTCCCAACAAGTGGTACTTAAATTGAATATGTCAAGCATCCTACCCTCCCAATAAGTGGTACTTAAATTGCATATGCCAAGCATCCTACTCTCCCACAGAGTGGTAATTCTACCACACAAACGAAGCATCCTAAAATTCCACCAAGTGGCACTTAAGCTGCACACTGCCAAGAACCCTAGCTTCCCAAATTACTTGGCATTACTTAAACCACGAAACCAAGCATCCCATCCCACCAAGTACTACTTAAATGGCTGACATCAACTGTCCTACCTCCCACCAAGTAGTACCTAAATTGCACATGTCAAGCATCCTACCCTCCCCCCAAATGGTACTTTAAATGCACATGTCAAGCATGCTACTCCTACCAAGTGGTACTTAAATTGCATATGTCAAGCATCCTACCCTCCCACCAAGTGGCACTTAAATTATAAATGACTATGCATCCTACCCTCCCACCAAGTGGTACATAAACTACACACATCAAGCATCATGCCCTACCACCAAATAGTACTTAAACTGCACAAATCAAGTATTCTACCCTTCCACAAAGTGGTATTTAAACTACACACACCAAGCATTCTACCCTCCCACCAAGTGCTACGTAAACTGCACTCACCAAGCATCCAACCGTCCCACCAAGTAGTACTTAAATTGGTCATGTCAAGCATCTTATCCACCCACCAAGTGGTACTTTAATTGCACATGCCAAGCATGCTTCCCTCCCACAAAATGGTACTTAAATTGCATATGTCAAGCAGCCTACCCTCCCACCAAGTGGTTCTTAAATTGCATATGTCAAGACTCCTACCCTCCAGCCAAGTGGTACTTCAACCACACAGAGCAAGCATCCTACCCTTCCACCAAGTAGTACTTAAGCTGCACACACCAAGCATCCTACCCTTCTACCAAGTGGTACTTAAACTACACACACCAAGCATCCTACCCTCCCACCAAGTGGTACTTCAACAACACAAACCAAGCATCCTACCCTTCCGCCAAGTAGTATTTAAGTTGCACACACCAAGCATCCTACCTTCAGACCAAGTGGTACTTAAACTGCACACACCAAGCATCCTACCCTCCCACCAAGTACTACTTAAATGGCACACATCAACCGTCCTACCCTCCCAGCAAGTAGTACTTAAATTGCACATGACCAACATCCTACCGTACCACACAGTGGTACTTTAACTGCACATGTCAAGCATGCTACCTACCACCAAGTGGTACTTAAATTGCGTATATCAAGCATCCTACCCTCCCACCAAGTGGCATTTAAATTACATATGCCAAGCATCCTACCTTCCCACCAAGTGGTACTTCCGCTACACATAGCAACCATCCTACCCTTCCGACAAGTAGTACTTAAGCTAGACACACCAAACATCCTACCCTCCTAACAAGTGGTACTTAAACTACACACATCAAGCATCGTAAGATCCCACAAAGTGGTATTTAAATTGCAAATATCAAGCATCCTACCCTTCCACCAAGTAGCACATAAATTGCATATCCCAAGCATCCTACTCTCCCTCCAAGTGGTACTTAAATTCTACACACCAAGCATCCGAATCTCCCACCAAGTGGTACATAAATTGCACAATGTCAACCATCCTACCCACCCCGCAGATGGTACTTAAACTGCACACACCTAGCATCCTACTCTCCCACCAAGTGGTACTTAAACTGCACACACCAAGCATCCTACACTCCCACCAAGTAGTACTTAAATTGCATATGTCAAGCATCCTAACCTCCAACAAAGTGGTACTTAAACTACACATACCAAACATCCTATCATCCCATCAAGTAGTACTTAAACTATACATGTCAAGCATCATAACCTCCACCAAGTGGTACTTAAATTCCACACACTAATTATCCTACCCGCCCATCAAGTGGTACTTAAACAAGACACTATGGGCATCCATCCCTCCCACCAAGTAGTACTTAAACTGCACACACCTAGCATCCGACTCTCCTACCAAATGGTACTTAAATTGCACATGTCAAGCATCCTACCCTCCCACCAGTGGTACTTTAATTGCACATGTCAAGCATGCTACCTCCCATCTAGTGGTACTTAAATTTCAAATGTCCAGCATTCAACCCAGCCACCAAGAGGTACTTAAATTGCATATATCAAGCATCCTACCCTCCCACCAAATAGTACTTAAACTGCACAAACCAAACATTCTACCCTTTCACCAAGTGGTACTTAAACTACACACACCAATCATCCTACCTTCCCACCAAGTACTACTTAAACTGCACTCACCAAGAATTCTACCCTCCCACCAAGTAGAACTTAAATTAGTCAAGTCAAACATCTTATCCACCCACCAAGTGGTACGTTAATTACACATGTCAAGCATGCTACCCTCCCACCAAGTGGTACTTAAATTGCATATGTCTAGCACCCTACCCTCCCAGCAAGTGGTTCTTCAATTGCATATATCAAGAATCCTACCCTTCTACCAAGTGGTACTTCAACCACACACAGCAAGCATCCTACCCTTCCGCCAAGCAGTACTTAAGCTGCACACACCAAGCATCCTACCCTCCCACGAAGTGGTACTTAAACTACACACACCAAGCATCCTACCCTTCCACCAAGTGGTGCTTAAACTACACACACCAAGCATCCTACCCTCCCACTAAGTAGAACTTAAACTGCACAATCCAAGCATATTATCCTCTCACCAAGTGGTATTTAAATTGCATGTCTCAAGCAGCCTACCCTGCCACCAAGTGGAACAAAAATTGCACATGTCAAGCATCCTACCCTCCCACCATCTGGTACTTATACTACATGCACCAAGCATGCTAGCCTCCCACCAAGTAGTACTTAAACTATACATGTTAAGCATCCTACCGTCCCACCAATTAGTACTTAAATTTCACATGTACAGCATCCAATTCTCAAACCAAGAGGTACACAAATTGCACATATCAAGTATCCTACCCTCCCAACAAGTGAGTCATAACTTGTAGAAGTCAAGCAACTTATCCTCCCACCAATTGGTACTTAAATTGCATATGTCAAGCATCCCACCCTCCCAACAAGTCGTACTTAAATTTCATATGTGAAGCATCCCATTCTCACACCAAGTGGTTCTTAAATTGCACATGTCAAGCATCCTACCCTATCACCAAGTGGTACTTAAATTGCACACAACAAACATTCTATACTCCCACAAAGTGGTGCTTAAAATGCACATGCCAATATCCTACTATCCCACCAAGTGGTACTTAAAATGTATATGTCAAGCATACTACCTTCCCACCAAGTGGCACTTAAACTACACACACCAAGCATCCTACCCCTCCCACCAAATAGTACTTAAACTGCACAAACCAGGCATTCTACCCTTCCATCAAGTGGTACTTAAACTACACACACCAAGCATCCTACCCTCCCACCAAGTGCTACTTAAACTGCACTCACCAAGCATCCTACCGTCCCACCAAGTAGTACTTAAATTGGTCATGTCAAGCATCTTATCCACCCACCAAGTGGTACTTTAATTGCACATGCCAAGCATGCTTCCCTCCCACAAAATGGTACTTAAATTGCATATGTCAAGCAGCCTACCCTCCTACCAAGTGGTTCTTAAAATTGCATATGTCAAGAATCCTACCCTCCAGCCAAGTGGTACTTCAACCACACACAGCAAGCATCCTACCCTTCCACCAAGTAGTACTTAAGCTGCACACACCAAGCATCCTACCCTTCCACCAAGTGGTACTTAAACTACACACACCAAGCATCCCTCCCTCCCACAGAGTAGTACTTAAATTGCACATATCAAGCATCCTACTCTCCCACCCACTGGTACTTTAATTGCACATGTCAAGCATGATACCTCCCTCCAAATGGTACTTAAAATGCATATGTCAAGCATCCTACTCTCCCACCAAGTGGTACTTAAGGTGCACACAACAAACATCCTACCCTCCCAGCAAGAGGTACCTCAACTACACACATCAAGCATCCTACCCTCCCACCAAGTAGTACTTAAACTGCACACACCAAGCATCCTTCCCTCCACCAAGTGCTACTTTAATTGCACGTCAAGCATGCGACCTTCCAACCAAGTGGTTCTTAAATTGCATATGTCAAGCATCCTACTCTCCCGCCAAGTGGTACTTCAACGACACAAACCAAGCATCCTACCCTTCCACCAAGTAGTACTTAAGCTACACACACCAAGCATCCTACCTTCCCACCAAGTGGCACTTAAACTACACACACCAAGAATTCTACCCTCCCAGTAAGTAGAAATTAAATTGCACATGTCAAACACCCTACTGTCCCACCAAGTGGTACTTTAATTCCACATGTCATGCATGCTACCTACCACCAAGTGGTACTTAAATTGCATATGTCAAGCATCCTATCCTTCCACCAAGTGGCGCTAAAATTACATATGCCAAGAATCCTTCCCTTCCTACCAAGTGGTACATCCGCTACTCACAGCAAGCATGCTACCCTTTCACCATATAGTAGTTAAGCTGCACACACCAAACATCCTACCCTCCCACCAAGTGGTACTTAAACTACACACATCAAGCACCCTAAGCTCTCACAAAGTGGTATATAAATTGCATATGTCAAGCATCCTACCCTCCCACCAAGTATTACATAAATTGCATATGCCAAGCATCCTACCCTCCCACCAACTGGCACTAAAATTACATATGCCCAGCATCCTTCCCTTTCACCAAGTGGTACTTCCACTACACACAGCAAGCATGCTACCCTTCCACCAAGAAGTACTTAAGCTGCGCACGCCAAACATCCTACCCTCCCACCAAGTGGTACTTAAACTATACACATCAAGCACCCTAGGCTCTCACAAAGTGGTATATCAATTACATATGTCAAGCATCCTACCCTCCAACCAAGTATTACATAAATTGCATATGCCAAGCATCCTACCCTCCCACCAAGTGGTACTTCAACAACACAAACCAAGCATCCTACCCTTCCGCCAAGTAGTATTTAAGTTGCACACACCAAGCATCCTACCTTCAGACCAAGTGGTACTTAAACTGCACACACCAAGCATCCTACCCTCCCAACAAGTACTACTTAAATGGCACACATCAACCGTCCTACCCTCCCCAGCAAGTAGTACTTAAATTGCACATGACCAACATCCCACCGCACCACACAGTGGTATTTTTAACTGCACATGTCAAGCATGCTACCTACCACCAAGTGGTACTTAAATCATGTATATCAAGCATCCTACCCTCCCACCAAGTGGCATTTAAATTACATATGCCAAGCATCCTACCTTCCCACCAAGTGGTACTCACACATAGCAACCATCCTACCCTTCCGACAAGTAGTACTTAAGCTAGACACACCAAACATCCTACCCTCCTAACAAGTGGTACTTAAACTACACACATCAGCATCGAAGATCCTGCCAAGTGGTATTTAAATTGCAAATATCAAGCATCCTTCCCTTCCACCAAGTAGCACATAAATTGCATATCCCAAGCATCCTACTCTCCTCCAAGTGGTACTTAAATTCTACACACACCAAGCATCCGAATCTCCCACCAAGTGGTACATAAATTGCACAATGTCAACCATCCTACCCACCCCGCAGATGGTACTTAAACTGCACACACCTAGCATCCTACTCTCCCACCAAGTGGTACTTAAACTGCACACACCAAGCATCCTACACTCCCACCAAGTAGTACTTAAATTGCATATGTCAAGCATCCTAACCTCCAACAAAGTGGTACTTAAACTACACATACCAAACATCCTATCATCCCATCAAGTAGTACTTAAACTATACATGTCAAGCAATAACCTCCACCAAGTGGTACTTAAATTCCACACACTAATTATCCTACCCTCCCATAAAGTGGTACTTAAACAAGACACTATGGGCATCCATCCCTCCCACCAAGTAGTACTTAAACTGCACACACCTAGAATCCGACTCTCCCACCAAATGGTACTTAAATTGCACATGTCAAGCATCCTACCCTCCCACTAAGTGGTACTTTAATTGCACATGTCAAGCATGCTACCTCCCATCTAGTGGTACTTAAATTTCAAATGTCCAGCATTCAACCCAGCCACCAAGAGGTACTTAAATTGCATATATCAAGCATCCTACCCTCCCACCAAATAGTACTTAAACTGCACAAACCAAACATTCTACCTTTCACCAAGTGGTACTTAAACTACACACATCAATCATCCTACCTTCCCACCAAGTACTACTTAAACTGCACTCACCAAGAATTCTACCCTCCCACCAAGTAGAACTTAAATTAGTCAAGTCAAACATCTTATCCACCCACCAAGTGGTACGTTAATTACACATGTCAAGCATGCTACCCTCCCACCAAGTGGTACTTAAATTGCATATGTCTAGCACCCTACCCTCCCAGCAAGTGGTTCTTCAATTGCATATATCAAGAATCCTACCCTTCTACCAAGTGGTACTTCAACCACACACAGCAAGCATCCTACCCTTCCGCCAAGCAGTACTTAAGCTGCACACACCAAGCATCCTACCCTCCCACGAAGTGGTACTTAAACTACACACACCAAGCAGCCTACACTCCCACTAAGTAGAACTTAAACTGCACACATCAAGAATCCTACCCTCCCAGCAAGTAGAAATTAAATTGCACATGTCAAACATCCCACTGTCTGACCAAGTGGTACTTTAATTGCACATGTCAAGCATGTTACCAACCACCAAGTGGTACTTAAATTGCATATGTCAAGCATCCTATCCTTCCACCAAGTGGCACTAAAATTACATATGCCAAGAATCCTTCCCTCCCACCAAGTGGTACATCCGCTACACACAGCAAGCATCCTACCATTTCACCAAGTTGTACTTAGCTGCACACACCAAACATACTACTCCTCCCACCAAATGGTACTTAACTGCACACACCAAGCATCCTACCATCCCACCAAGTTGTACTTAAATTGCACATGTCAACCATCCTACTCTCCCACCAAGTGGTACTTAAACTGCACACACCTAACATCCTACCCTTCCACCAACTGGTACTTAAACTGCACACACCAAGCATCCTACCCTCCCACCAAGTAGTACTTCAATTGCATATGTCAAGCATCCTACCCAGCAACCAAGTGGTACTTAAACTGCATATGCAAAGCATCCTTCCCTCCCACCAAGGTGTACTTAAATTGCACATGTCAAGCATCCTACCCTCCCACCAAGTGGTACTTTAATTGCACATGTCAAGCATGCTACCTACCACCAAGTGGTACAAAAATTGCATATGTCAAGTATCCTACCCTCCCACCAAGTGGAAATTAAATTCTATATGTCAAGCATCCCACCCTCCCACCAATTGGTACTTCCGCTACACACTGCAAGCATCCTACCCTTCCACCAAGTAGTACTTAAGCTGCACACCCAAACATCCTCCCTCCACCAAGTGGTACTTATACTACACATCACAGCACCTTAAGCTCTCACAAAGTGGTATTTAAATTGCATATGTCACATCCTACCCTCCCACCAAGTGGTACTTTAATTGCACATGTCAAGCAGGCTACCTCCCACCAAGTGGTACCTGAAATACACATGTCAAGCATCCTACTCGTCCAACCAAGTGACACTTAAATTACATATATCAAGCATCCCACACTCCCACAAAATGGTACTCAACTGCACACAGCAAGCATCCTACCCTTCCACCAAGTAGTAATTAAGCTGCACACAAGCATCCTGCCTTCCCACCAAGTGGTACCTAAATTACACAAACCAAGCATCCTACCCTCCCACCAAGAACGACTTAAACTGCACACATCATGCATCCTACATTCCCACTGACTAGTACTTAAATTGGCACATGTCAAGCATCATACCCTCCCACCAAGTGGTACTTTAATTACACAAGCCAAGCATGCTACCTCCCATCATGTAGTAGTTAAATTGCATATGTCAAGCATCCTGCCTTCCCACCAAGTGGCACTTTAATTACATATGTCAGGCATCCTAACCTCCAACCAAGTGGTACTTCAACAGCACACAGCGTGCATCGTTCCCTTCCACCAAGTAGTACTTAAGCTGTATATACCCAAAATCCTACCCTCCCACCAAGTTGTACTTAAACAACACACATCAAGCATCCTAAGCTCCCACAAGTGGTATTTAAACTGCATATGTCAAGCTCCTACCCTCCTACCAAGTAGTACATAAATTGCATATGCGAAGAAAACTACGCTCCCACCAAGAGGTACTTAAACTGCACACACCAAGCATCCTATCTTCCCACCAACTAGTCCTTCAAGTGCATATGTCACATCCCACACTCCCACAAAGTGGTACTTAAATTGCCCATGTCAAGCATCCTACCCTCCACCATGGTTCTCAAACTGCACACACCAAGCATACTACCCTCCCACCAAGTAGTACTTAAATAGCACATGTCAAGCATGCTACCTCCCAACGAGGTGGTACTTAATTTGCATTTGTCAAGCATCCTACCCTCCCACCAAGTGGTACAAAATTGCATATGTAAAGCATCCTACCCTCCACCAAGTGGTACATAAACTACACACACCAAGCATCCTATCCTCCCACCAAATAGTACTTAAGATGCACAAACCAAGCATTCTACCTTTCCACCAAGTGGTGCTTAAAATACACACACCAAGCATCCTACTCCTCCAACCAAGTAGTACTCTAAATTGGTCATGTCAAGCATCTTATCACACAACTAACTGGTACTTTAATTGCACATGTCAAGCATGCTTCCTTCCACCAACTGGTACTAAACTGTATATGTCAAGCATCCCACCCTCCCACCACAAGTGGTTCTTAAATTGCATGTGTCAAGAACCTGACCTCCTACCAAGTGGTACTTCAACCACACACAGAAAGCATCCTACCCTACCACCAAGTAGTACTTAGCTTGCACAAAAAGAATCCTGCACTCCTCCAAGTGGTACCTTAAACTACACACCAAGCATCCTACCTCCCACTGAGTAGAACTTAAACTGTACAAAATATGCATATTACCCTCTCACCAAGTGGTATTTAAATTACATATGTCTACAGCCTACTCCTGCCACCAAGTAGTACTTAAATTGCACAAGTCAGGAATCCTACCCTTCCACCAGTGGTACCTTAGTTGTATACCCTAAGCATCCTAACCTCCGCTACGAGGTAGTACTGTAAATGACACACACCAAGCATCCTACCTTCCCACCAAGTAGTACTTAAACTGCACACACCAACATCTCACCCTCCCACCATGGAGTACTTTAAATCATGCGAAGTCAAGCATCCTACCCTCCCACCAAGTGGTACAAAAATTGCACATGTCAAGAGCATCTTACCTCCCACCATCTGGTACTTATACTACATGCACCAAGCATGCTAGCCTCCCACCAAGTAGTACTTAAACTATAAGGTCAGCATCCTACCCTCCCACCAAGTGTACTTAATTGCACATGTCAAGCATGCTACCTACTACCAAGTGGTACATAAATTGCATATGTCAAGTATCCTACCCTCCCACCAAGTGGCAATTAAATTTTTGTGTCAAGCATCCCACTCTCCCACCAATTGGTACTTCCGCCACACACCGCAAGCATCCTACCCTTCCACCAAGTAGTACTTAAGCTGCACACACCAAACATCCTACCCCTCCACCAAGTGGTACTTAAACTACACACATCAAGTATCCTGAGCTCCCATAAGTGTATTTAAATTGTACATGTCAACATCCTATCCTCCCACCAAGTGGTACTTTAATTGCACATGTCAAGCAAGCTACCTCCCACCAAGTGGTACCTGAAATACACATGTCAAGCATCCTACCTTCCCACCAAGTGACACTTACATTACATATATCAAGCATCCTACACTCCCACGAAGAGGTACTTCAACTGCACACATCATGCATCCTACATTCTCACTGATTAGTACTTAAATTGCACATGTCAAGCATCATACCCTCCCACCAAGTGGTACTTTAATTACACAAGCCAAGCATGCTACCTCCCACCAAGTAGTAGTTAAATTGCATATGTCAAGCATCCTGTCATCCCACCAAGTGGCACTTTAATTACATATGTCAGGCATCCTAACCTCCAACCAAGTGGTATTTCAACAGCACACAGCGTGCATCGTTCCCTTCCACCAAGTAGTACTTCAGCTGTATACACCCAAAATCATACCCTCCCACCAAGTTGTACTTAAACCACACATCAGCATCCTAAGCTCCCACAAGTGGTATTTAAACTGCATATGTCAAGCTCCTACCTCCTACCAAGTAGTACATAAATTGTATATGTGCGCAACCACGCCTCCCACCAAGTGGTACTTAAACTGCACACACCAAGCATCCTACCCTCCCACCAAGTGGTACTAAACTGCACACACCAAGCATCCCACCATCCCACCAACTAGTCCTTCAAGTGCATATGTCAACATCCTACCCTCCCACCAAGTGGTACTTAAACTGCACACTCCACATCCTACCCTCCCACTGAGTAGAACTTAAACTGCACAAAATATGCATAATACTCTCCTCACCAAGTGGTATTTAAATTACATATGTCAAGCAGCCTACCCTGCCACCAAGTAGTACTTTAATTGCACAAGTCAGGAATCCTACCCTTCCACCAAGTGGTACTTAGTTGTACCCCAAGCATCCCACCTCCTGACGAGGTAGTACTAAATGAACACACCAAGCATCCTACCTTCCCACCAAGAAGTACTTAAACTGCACACCAAGCATCTTACATCTCCCACCAAGGAGTACTTAAATTGTGCAAGTCACATCCTACCCTCCCACCAAGTGGTACAAAATTGCACATGTCAGCATCCTACCCTCCCACCATCTGGCACTTATACTACATGCACCAAGCATGCTAGCCTCCCACCAAGTAGTACTTAAACTATACATGTCAAGCATCCTACCTCCCACAAAGTAGTACTTTAAATTGCATATGTCAGCATCCACTTCTTCACCAAGAGGTACATAAATTGCATGTGTCAAGTATCCTACCTCCCAACAAGTGGTACCTTAAATTCCAGAAGTCAGTGTACTTATCTTCTCACCAATTGGTACTTAAATTGCATATGTCACATCCTACCCTCCCACCAAGTAGCACTTAAATCTATATGTGAAGGATCCTATCCTCACACCAAGTGGTTCTTAAATTGCACATGTCAAGCATCCTACCCTCCCACCAAGTGGTACTTAAATTGCACAGATAAGCATCTGATACTCCCACCAAGTGGGGCTTAGTATGCACATGCCAATATCCTACTATCCCACCAAGTGGTACTTAAAATGTATATGTCAGCATATACCACCTCCCACCAAGTGGCAATTAAACTACACACACCAAGCATCCTACCCTCCACCAAGTAGAACTTGAACTGGTACAGACCACATCCTACCTCCTCCCCACCAAGTGGTACTGAAATTGCATGTCTCAAGATCCTACACTTCTACTAAGTGGTACTTAAGATGCACGTGTCAAGCAGTTCACCCTCCAAAAATGTGGCACTTAAATTGCACATATCAAGCATCCTACTCTCCTGCAGAAGTGGTAATTAAATTGCACATCTCAAGATAATACACTCCACCAAGTGGTATTTAAATTGCACATGTCATGATCTTACCCTTCCACAAAGGTGTACTGAAATTGCACATGTCATGATCCTACCCCACACAAAGTGGTACTTATATTGCACACGCTACATACTGCCCTCCCACCAAGACATACTTAAATTGCACATGTCAACATCCTACCCTCCCACCAAGTGGTACTTAAATTCCACACACCAAGCATCCTTCCTCCCACCAAGTGATACTCTAAACCACACACCAAGCATCCTTTCCTCCACCAATGGTACTTAAATTGCAATATATCAGGCATCCCACTCTTCAAAGTGGCACTTAAATTGCATGTCAAGCATCCTACTCTTCCCACCCAGTGGTACTTAAACTGCACACACCAAGCATCCTACCCCCATCAACTGGTACACAAACTGCACACACCAAGCATCCCACCCTCCCACAAAGTGGTACATTAATTACACATCTCAGGATCCTACCCTCCCACCAAGTGGTACTCAGTTTGTACATATCAAGATCCTACCTTTTAACCAAGTGGATATTAAATGCAAATGTCAATATCCCACCCTTCACACCTAGTGGTACTTAAATTGCATGTGTCAGCATCCTCACCCTCTCACCAAGTGGTACTAAATTGCATATGTCAAGCATCCTACCCTCCCACCAAGTGTGGTACTTAAACTGTACTCATCAAGCATCCTACCTCCCAACAAGAAGTATATCAATCTGCATACATCAAGCATCCTACTCCTCCCATCAAGTGGTACCTATACTACACACACCAAGCATCCTACCCTCCCACCAGCTAGTACTTGCTAAGCTATACATGTCAACATCCTACCTCCCACCAAGTGGTACTTAAATAGCTATATGTATAGCATCCTACCCTCCACCAAGGGTACATAAACTACACACACCAAGCATCCTTCCTCCCCACCAAATAGTACTTAAACTGCATAAACAAAGCATTCTACCCTTCCACCAAGTGATACTTAAACTAAACACACCAAGCATCCTACTCCTTCCACCAAGTGCTACTTAAACAGCACTCACCAAGCATCCTACAGTCCCACCAAGTAGTACTTAAATTGGTCATGTCAAGCATCTTATCCACTCACCAAGTGTGGTACTTTAATTGCACATCCCAAGCATGCTTCCTCCCACAAATGGTACTTAAATTGCATATGTCAAGCAGTCTACCCTCCCGCCAAGTGGTTCTTAAATTGCATATGTCAAGAATCCTACCCTCCTACCAAGTGGTACATCAACTACACACAAGCAAGCATCCTCAAATTGCACATATCAGGAATCCCATACTAACACCAAGTGGCACTTAAATTGCACATGCCAAGCATCGTAACCTCCCACCCAGTGGTACTCTTTAACTGCACGGACCAAGCCTCTTACCCTCCCATCAAGTGGTACTTAAACTGCACACACTAAGCATCCTCCCCTCCCACAAAATGGTACATTAATTACACATGTCAGGATCCTACCCTCCCACCAAGTGGTAGTTAAGTTGCACATATCAAGATCCTGCCCTTCCACCAAGTAGTACTTAAGCTGCACAGACCGAGCATCCTACCCTCCCACTAAGTAGAACTTAAACTGCACAATTGAAGCATATTACCCTCTCACCAAGTGGTATTTAAATAGCATATGTCAAGCAGCCTTCCCTGCCACCAAGTAGTACTTAAATTGCATATGTCAAGAATCCTACCTCCCACCAAGTGGTACTTAAATTGCACACACCAACCATCCCACCGCAAGAAGTAGTACTTAAATGACACATACCATGCATCCTACCCTCCCACCAACTGGTACTTAAACTGTTGCGCACTGCATACTACCTTTCCACCAAGTAGTACTTAAACTGGGCACACCAAGCATCTTACACTCCCACCAAGGAGTACTTTAAATTATGCATGTCAAGCATCCTCTCCTTCCAACAAGTGGTACTTATACACGCACTAAAGCATGCTACCTCCCACCAAGTAGTACTCTAACCATACATGTCAAGCATCCTACCTTCCACCAGGTGGTACTTAAACTGCAAATGTCAAGCATCCACCCTCCCAAGAGGTACATGAACTGCACATGTCAAGTATCCTACTCTCCCACCAAGAGGTACTTAAATTGCACATGTCATGATCTTACCTTCCACCAAGGTGTACTTTAATTCACATGTCAAGATCCTACCCTTACACCAAGTGCTACTTAAATTGCACATCGCCACATCATAACCTCCCACCAAGATTTACTTAAATTGTGATGTCAAGCATCTTACCTTCCCACCAAGTGGTACATAAATTCCACATACCAAAACATCCTTACTCTCCTCAAGTGGTACTTACAGTAAATTCCATACACCAAGCATCCTTTCCTCTGACCAAGTAGTACTTAAATTGCACATATCAGGCATCCCACTCCTCCCACCAAGTGGCACTTAAATTGCACATGTCAATCATCCTACCCTCCCACCCAGTGGTACTTAAACTGCATGCACCAAGCCTCCCACCCTAACATCAAGTGGTACACAAACTGCATACACCAAGCATCCTACCCTCAAACAAAATGGTACATTAATTACACATGTCAGGATCCTACCCTCCCACCAAGTGGTACTTGTTGCACATATCAAGATCCTACCTTCCACCAAGTGGTACTTAATTGCACATATCAATATCCTACCCTCCCACCTAGTGGTTCTTATATTGCACCTGTCACATCCTACCTTCCTACCAAGTGGTACTTAAATTGCATGTCAAGCATCCTACTCTCCTCCAAGTGGTACTAAATTTCTTATGTCAAGCAACTCATCCTCCCACAAAGTGGTACTTAAATTGCACACGCCAAGCATCCTACCCTCCCACCAAGTGGTACTTATACTACACACCAAGCACCCTACCCTCCCACCAAGTAGTACTTAAGCTACACATGTCAAGTATCCTTCCTCCCACCAAGTGGTACTTAAATTGCATATGCATAGCATCCTACTCCTCCCAACAAGTGGTACACAGTAATACACACACCCATCCTATCTCCTCCCACCAAGTGCTACTTAAACTGCACTCACCAAGCATCCAACCTCATTACATGGTAGTACTTAAATCGAGTCATGTCAAGCATCTTATCCACCCACCAAGTGGTACTTTTTAATTGCACATGCCGAGCATCCTTCCCTTACACAAAATGGTCATTAAATTGCATATGTCAAGCAGCCTACCCTCCCACCAAGTGGTTCTTCAATTGCATATGTCAAGAATCCTACCCTCCCACCAAGTGGTAGCTAAATTGCAGAAGTCAAGCAACTTATCCTCCCACCAATTGGTACTTAAATTGCATATGCCAAGCATCCTCACACCCCTGCACCAAGTAGTACTTAAATCTGTGATGTGAAGCCTCCTATCCTCCCACCAAGTGGTACTTACAGTAAATTCCATAGACAAAGCATCCTTTCTCCCACCAAGTGGTACTTAAATTGCACATATCAGGAATCCTACACTCAACACCAAGTGGCACTTAAATTGCACATGCCAAGCATCGTAATCCTCCCACCCAGTGGTACTTTAACTGCACGCACTCAAGCCTCCTACCCTCCCATCAAGTGGTACACAAACTGCACACACTAGCATCCTACCCTCCCACAAAATGGTACATTAATTACACATGTCAGATCCTACCCTCCCACCAAGTGGTAGTTGTTGCACATATCAAGATCCTGCCCTTCCACCAAGTGGTACTTAGATTGCACAAGTCAATATCCTACCCTCCCACCTAGTGGTACTTATATTGCACCTGTCAAGCATCCTACCTTCCCACCAAGTGGTATATAAATTGCACATGTCACGCATGCTACCCTAACAACAAGGGGTACTTAAATTGCATGTGTCAAGCATCCTACCCTCCCACCAAGTAGTACTAAATTTCATATGTCAAGCAACCTATCCTCCCACCAAGTGGAACTTAAATTGCACACACCAAGCATCCTACCCTCCCACCAAGTACTACTTAAATGGCACACATCAACCGTCCTACCCTCCCAGCAAGTAGTACTTAAATTGCACATGACCAACATCCTACCGTACCACACAGTGGTACTTTAACTGCACATGTCAACATGCTACCCACCACCAAGTGGTACTTAAATTCATGATATCAAGCATCCTACCTCCCACCAAGTGGCATTTAAATTACATATGCCAAGCATCCTACCTTCCCACCAAGTGGTACTTCCACTACATAGCATCCATCCTACCCTTCCGACAAGTAGTACCTTAAGCTAGACACACCAAACATCCTACTCTCCTAACAAGTGGTACTTAAACTACACACATCAAGCATCGAAGATCCCACAAAGTGGTATTTAAATTGCAAATATCAAGCATCCTACCCTTCCACCAAGTAGCACATAAATTGCATATCCCAAGCATCCTACTCTCCCTCCAAGTGGTACTTAAATTCTACACACCAAGCATCCGAATCTCCCACCAAGTGGTACATAAATTGCACAATGTCAACCATCCTACCCACCCCGCAGATGGTACTTAAACTGCACACACCTAGCATCCTACTCTCCCACCAAGTGGTACTTAAACTGCACACACCAAGCATCCTACACTCCACCAAGTAGTACTTAAATTGCATATGTCAAGCATCCTAACCTCCAACAAAGTGGTACTTAAACTACACATACCAAACATCCTATCATCCCATCAAGTAGTACTTAAACTATACATGTCAAGCAACAACTCCACCAAGTGGTACTTAAATTTCACACACTAATTATCCTACCTCCCATCAAGTGGTACTTAAACAAGACACTATGGGCATCCATCCCTCCCACCAAGTAGTACTTAAACTGCACACACCTAGAATCCCACTCTCCCACCAAATGGTACTTTAAATTGCACATGTCAGCATCCTACCCTCCCACTAAGTGGTACTTTAATTGCACATGTCAAGCATGCTACCTCCCATCTAGTGGTACTTTAAATTTCAAATGTCCAGTATTCAACCCAGCCACCAAGAGGTACTTAAATTGCATATATCAAGCATCCTATCCTCCCAACCAAATAGTACTTTAAACTGCACAAACCAAACATCTCTACCTTTCACCAAGTGGTACTTAAACTACACAATCAATCATCCTACCTCCCCACCAAGTACTACTTAAACTGCACTCACCAAGAATTCTACCCTCCCACCAAGTAGAACTTAAATTAGTCAAGTCAAACATCTTATCCACCCACCAAGTGGTGACGTTAATTACACATGTCAAGCATGCTACCTCCCACCAAGTGGTACTTAAATTGCATATGTCTAGCACCCTACCCTCCCAGCAAGTGGTTCTTCAATTGCATATCTCAAGAATCCCACCCTTCTACCAAGTGGTACTTCAACCACACACAGCAGCATCCTACCCCTTCCGCCAAGCAGTACTTAAGCTGCACACACCAAGCATCCTCCACCTCCCAAGTGGTACTTAAACTACACACACCAAGCAGCCTACACTCCCACCTAAGTAGAACTTAAACTGCACACATCAAGAATCCTACCCTCCCAGCAAGTAGAAATTAAATTGCACATGTCAAACATCCCACTGTCTGACCAAGTGGTACTTTAATTGCACATGTCAAGCATGTTACCAACCACCAAGTGGTACTTAAATTGCATATGTCAAGCATCCTATCCTTCCACCAAGTGGCACTAAAATTACATATGCCAAGAATCCTTCCCTCCCACCAAGTGGTACATCCGCTATACACAGCAAGCATCCTACCATTTCACCAAGTTGTACTTAAGCTGCACACACCAAACATACTACTCTCCATCACAATGGTACTTAAATTGCACACACCAAGCATCCTACCATCCCACCAAGTTGTACTTTAAATTGCACATGTCAACCATCCTACTCTCCCACCAAGTGGTACTTAAACTGCACACACCTAACATCCTACCCTTCCACCAACTGGTACTTAAACTGCACACACCAAGCATCCTACCCTCCCACCAAGTAGTACTTCAATTGCATATGTCAAGATCCTACCCAGCAACCAAGTGGTACTTAAACTGCATTGCAAAGCATCCTTCCCTCCCACCAAGGTGTACTTAAATTGCACATGTCAAGCATCCTACCCTCCCACCAAGTGGTACTTTAATTGCACATGTCAAGCATGCTACCTACCACCAAGTGGTACAAAAATTGCATATGTCAAGTATCCTACCCTCCCACCAAGTGGAAATTAAATTCTATATGTCAAGCATCCCACCCTCCCACCAATTGGTACTTCCGCTACACACTGCAAGCATCCTACCCTTCCACCAAGTAGTACTTAAGCTGCACACACCAAACATCCTACCCCTCCACCAAGTGGTACTTATACTACACACATCAAGCACCCTAAGCTCCCACAAAGTGGTATTTAAATTGCATATGTCAAGCATCCTACCCTCCCACCAAGTGGTACTTTAATTGCACATGTCAAGCAGGCTACCTCCCACCAAGTGGTACCTGAAATACACATGTCAAGCATCCTACCGTCCCACCAAGTGACACTTAAATTACATATATCAAGCATCCTACACTCCCACAAAATGGTACTTCAACTGCACACAGCAAGCATCCTACCCTTCCACCAAGTAGTAATTAGTTGCACACACTAAGCATCCTGCCTTCCCACCAAGTGGTACTTAAATTACACAAACCAAGTATCCTACCTCCCACCAAGAACGACTTAAACTGCACACATCATGCATCCTACATTCTCCACTGACTAGTACTTAAATTGCACATGTCAAGCATCATACTCCCACCAAGTGGTACTTTTAATTACATGCCTAGCATGCTACCTCCCATCATGTAGTAGTTAAATTGCATATGTCAAGCATCCTGCCTTCCACCAAGTGGCACTTTAATTACATATGTCAGGCATCCTAACCTCCAACCAAGTGGTACTTCAACAGCACACAGTGCATCGTTCCCTTCCACCAAGTAGTACTTAAGCTGTATATACCCAAAATCCTACCCTCCCACCAAGTTGTACTTAAACTACACACATCAAGCATCCTAAGCTCCCACAAGTGGTATTTAAACTGCATATGTCAAGCTCCTACCCTCCTACCAAGTAGTACATAAATTGCATATGCGAAGAAAACTACGCTCCCACCAAGAGGTACTTAAACTGCACACACCAAGCATCCTACCTTCCCACCAACTAGTCCTTCAAGTGCATATGTCAAGCATCCTACACTCCCACAAAGTGGTACTTAAATTGCCCATGTCAAGCATCCTACCCTCCCACCAAGTGGTTCTCAAACTGCACACACCAAGCATACTACCCTCCCACCAAGTAGTACTTAAATAGCACATGTCAAGCATGCTACCCTCCCAACAGGTGGTACTTAATTTGCATTTGTCAGCATCCTACCCTCCCACCCAGTGGTACTAAATTGCATATGTAAAGCATCCTACCCTCCCACCAAGTGGTACATAAACTACACACACCAAGCATCCTATCCTCCCACCAAATAGTACTTAAGATGCACAAACCAAGCATTCTACCTTTCCACCAAGTGGTGCTTAAAATACACACACCAAGCATCCTACCCTCCAACCAAGTAGTACTTAAATTGGTCATGTCAAGCATCTTATCCACACACCAACTGGTACTTAAATTGCATATGTCAAGCATCCTACCCTCCCACCAAGTGGTTCTTAAATTGCATGTGTCAAGAATCCGACCCTCCTACCAAGTGGTACTTCAACCACACACAGAAAGCATCCTACCCTACCACCAAGTAGTACTTAAGCTGCACACAAAAAGAATCCTGCACTCCCTCCAAGTGGTACTTAAACTACACACACCAAGTATCCTACCCTCCCACTGAGTAGAACTTAAACTGTACAAAATATGCATATTATTCCTCTCACCAAGTGGTATTTAAATTACATATGTCAAGCAGTCCACCCTGCCACCAAGTAGTACTTAAATTGCACAAGTCAGGAATCCTACCCTTCCACCAAGTGGTACTGTGTTGTATACCCCAAGCATCCTAACCTCCGACGAGGTAGTACTTAAATGACACACACCAAGCATCCTACCTTCCCACCAAGTAGTACTTAAACTGCACACACCAAGCATCTCACCCTCCCACCAAGGAGTACTTAAATCATGTAAGTCAAGCATCCACCTCCCACCAAGTGGTACAAAATTGCACATGTCAAGCATCTTACCCTCCCACCATCTGGTACTTATACTACATGCACCAAGCATGCTAGCCTCCCACCAAGTAGTACTTAAACCATACATGTCACATCCTACCCTCCCACCAAGTGGTACTTTAATTGCACATGTCAAGCATGCTACCTACCACCAAGTGGGATATAAATTGCATATGTCAAGTATCCCACCTCCACCAAGTGGCAATTAAATTTTTATGTCAAGCATCCCACCCTCCCACCAATTGGTACTTCCGCTACACACTGCAAGCATCCTACCCTTCCACCAAGTAGTACTTAAGCTGCACACACCAAACATCCTACCCTCCACCAATGGTACTTAAACCACACACATCAAGTATCCTGAGCTCACAAAGTGGTATTTAAATTGCATATGTCACATCCTATCCTCCACCAAGTGGTACTTTAATTGCACATGTCAAGCAGCTACTCCCACCAAGTGGTACCTGAAATACACATGTCAAGCATCCTACCTTCCCACCAAGTGACACTTACATTACATATATCAAGCATCCTACACTCCCACGAAGAGGTACTTCAACTGCACACATCATGCATCCTACATTCTCACTGATTAGTACTTAAATTGCACATGTCAAGCATCATACCCTCCCACCAAGTGGTACTTTAATTACACAAGCCAAGCATGCTACCTCCCACCAAGTAGTAGTTAAATTGCATATGTCAAGCATCCTGTCATCCCACCAAGTGGCACTTTAATTACATATAGTCAGGCATCCTAACTCCAACCAAGTGGTATTTCAACAGCATCATGCTGCATCGCTCCTTCCACCAAGTAGTACTTCAGCTGTATACACCCAAAATCATACCCTCCCACCGTTGTACTTAAACTACACACATCAAGCATCCTAAGCTCCACAAGTGGTATTTAAACTGCATATGTCAAGCTCCTACCCTCCTACCAAGTAGTACATAAATTGTATATGCAAGCAACTACGCTCCCACCAAGTGGTACTTAAACTGCACACACCAAGCATCCTACCCTCCCACCAAGTGGTACTTAAACTGCACACACCAAGCATCCTACCATCCCACCAACTAGTCCTTCAAGTGCATATGTCAAGCATCCTACCCTCCCACCAAGTGGTACTTAAACTGCACACACCAAGCATCCTACCCTCCCACTGAGTAGAACTTAAACTGCACAAAATATGCATAATACCCTCTCACCAAGTGGTATTTAAATTACATATGTCAAGCAGCCTACCCTGCCACCAAGTAGTACTTAAATTGCATGTCAGGAATCCTACCCTTCCACCAAGTGGTACTTAAGTTGCATACCCAAGCATCCTAACCTCCGACGAGGTAGTACTTAAATGACACACACCAAGCATCCTACCTTCCCACCAAGAAGTACTTAAACTGCACACCAAGCATCTTACCCTCCCACCAAGGAGTACTTAAATTGTGCAAGTCAAGCATCCTACCCTCCCACCAAGTGGTACAAAAATTGCACATGTCAAGCATCCTACCCTCCCACCATCTGGCACTTATACTACATGCACCAAGCATGCTAGCCTCCCACCAAGTAGTACTTAAACTATACATGTCAAGCATCCTACCCTCCCACAAAGTAGTACTTTAAATTGCACATGTCAAGCATCCAATCCTCTCACCAAGAGGTACATAATTGTATGTGTCAAGTATCCTACCCTCCCAACAAGTGGTATTTAACTTGCAGAAGTCAAGCGACTTATCTTCTCACCAATTGGTACTTAAATTGTATGTCAAGCATCCTACCCTCCCACCAAGTAGTACTTAAATTCCATATGTGAAGGATCCTATCCTCACACCAAGTGGTTCTTAAATTGCACATGTCAAGCATCCTACCCTCCCACCAAGTGGTACTTAAATTGCACACAGCAAGCATCTGATACTCCACCAAGTGGGGCTTAGTATGCACATGCCAATATCCTACTATCCCACCAAGTGGTACTTAAAATGTATATGTCAAGCATACCACCTTCCCACCAAGTGGCAATCTACACACACCAAGCATCCTACCCTCCACCAAGTAGAACTTGAACTGCACAGACCAAGCATCCTACCCTCCCCCCACCAAGTGGTACTGAAATTGCATGTCTCAAGATCCTACACTTCTACTAAGTGGTACTTAAGTTGCACATGTCAAGCAGTCTACCCTCCAAAAATGTGGCACTTAAATTGCACATATCAAGCATCCTACTCTCCCTGCAAGTGGTAATTAAATTGCACATCTCAAGATAATACACTCCCACCAAGTGGTACTTAAATTGCACATGTCATGATCTTACCCTTCCACAAAGGTGTACTGAAATTGCACATGTCATGATCCTACCCTTACACAAAGTGGTACTTATATTGCACACGTCAAGCATACTGCCCTCCCACCAAGACATACTTAAATTGCACATGTCAAGCATCCTACCCTCCCACCAAGTGGTACTTAAATTCCACACACCAAGCATCCTTCCCTCCCACCAAGTGATACTTAAATCCACACACCAAGCATCCTTTCCTCCGACCAAGTGGTACTTAAATTGCACATATCAGGCATCCCACCCTCTCAAAAAGTGGCACTTAAATTGCACATGTCAAGCATCCTACCCTCCCACCCAGTGGTACTTAAACTGCACACACCAAGCATCCTACCCTCCCATCAACTGGTACACAAACTGCACACACCAAGCATCCTACCCTCCCACAAAGTGGTACATTAATTACACATCTCAGGATCCTACCCTCCCACCAAGTGGTACTCAATTTGCACATATCAAGATCCTACCCTTCCACCAAGTGGTACTTAAAATGCAAATGTCAATATCCTACCCTGCCACCTAGTGGTACTTAAATTGCATGTGTCAAGCATCCTACCCTCTCACCAAGTGGTACTAAATTGCATATGTCAAGCATCCTACCCTCCCACCAAGTGGTACTTAAACTGCACACATCAAGCATCCTACTCTCCCAACAAGAAGTATATCAATTGCATACATCAAGCATCCTACTCTCCCATCAAGTGGTACCTATACTACACACACCAAGCATCCTACCCTCCCACCAAGTAGTACTTAAGCTATACATGTCAAGCATCCTACCCTCCCACCAAGTGGTACTTAAATAGCATATGTATAGCACCCTACCCTCCCACCAAGTGGTACATAAACTACACACACCAAGCATCCTTCCCTCCCACCAAATAGTACTTAAACTGCATAAACAAAGCATTCTACCCTTCCACCAAGTGATACTTAAACTAAACACACCAAGCATCCTACCCTTCCACCAAGTGCTACTTAAACTGCACTCACCAAGCATCCTACAGTCCCACCAAGTAGTACTTAAATTGGTCATGTCAAGCATCTTATCCACCCACCAAGTGGTACTTTAATTGCACATCCCAAGCATGCTTCCTCCCACAAAATGGTACTTAAATTGCATATGTCAAGCAGTCTACCCTCCCGCCAAGTGGTTCTTAAATTGCATATGTCAAGAATCTACCCTCCTACCAAGTGGTACATCAACCACACACAGCAAGCATCCTACCCTTCCACCAAGTAGTACTTAAGCTGCACAGACCGAGCATCCTACCCTCCCACTAAGTAGAACTTAAACTGCACAATTGAAGCATATTACCCTCTCACCAAGTGGTATTTAAATTGCATATGTCAAGCATCCTACCCTCCCACCAAGTGGTACTTAAACTGCACACATCAAGCATCCTACTCTCCCAACAAGAAGTATATCAATTGCATACATCAAGCATCCTACTCTCCCATCAAGTGGTACCTATACTACACACACCAAGCATCCTACCCTCCCACCAAGTAGTACTTAAGCTATACATGTCAAGCATCCTACCCTCCCACCAAGTGGTACTTAAATAGCATATGTATAGCACCCTACCCTCCCACCAAGTGGTACATAAACACACACACCAAGCATCCTTCCTCCCACCAAATAGTACTTAAACTGCATAAACAAAGCATTCTACCCTTCCACCAAGTGATACTTAAACTAAACACACCAAGCATCCTACCCTTCCACCAAGTGCTACTTAAACTGCACTCACCAAGCATCCTACAGTCCCACCAAGTAGTACTTAAATTGGTCATGTCAAGCATCTTATCCACCCACCAAGTGGTACTTTAATTGCACATCCCAAGCATGCTTCCTCCCACAAAATGGTACTTAAATTGCATATGTCAAGCAGTCTACCCTCCGCCAAGTGGTTCTTAAATTGATATGTCAAGAATCCAACCCTCCTACCAAGTGGTACATCAACCACACACAGCAAGCATCCTACCCTTCCACCAAGTAGTACTTAAGCTGCACAGACCGAGCATCCTACCTCCCACTAAGTAGAACTTAAACTGCACAATTGAAGCATATTACCCTCTCACCAAGTGGTATTTAAATAGCATATGTCAAGCAGCCTTCCCTGCCACCAAGTAGTACTTAAATTGCATATGTCAAGAATCCTACCTCCCACCAAGTGGTACTTAAATTGCACACACCAACCATCCTACCTGCAAGAAGTAGTACTTAAATGACACATACCATGCATCCTACCCTCCCACCAACTGGGTACTTAAACTGGCACCAAGCATACTACCTTTCCACCAAGTAGTACTTAAACTGGGCACACCAAGCATCTTACACTCCACCAAGGAGTACTTAAATCATGCATGTCAAGCATCCTGCCCTTCCAACAAGTGGTACTTATACTACACGCACAAAGCATGCTACCCTCCCACCAAGTAGTACTTAAACTATACATGTCAAGCATCCTACCCTTCCACCAGGTGGTACTTAAATTGCAAATGTCAAGCATCCAATTCTCCCAAGAGGTACATGAACTGCACATGTCAAGTATCCTACTCTCCCACCAAGAGGTACTTAAATTGCACATGTCATGATCTTACCCTTCCACCAAGGTGTACTTAAATTGCACATGTCAAGATCCTACCCTTACACCAAGTGCTACTTAAATTGCACACGTCAAGCATCATAACCTCCCACCAAGATTTACTTAAATTGCGTATGTCAAGCATCTTACCTTCCCACCAAGTGGTACATAAATTCCACATACCAAACATCCTTACCTCTCACCAAGTGGTACTTACAGTAAATTCCATACACCAAGCATCCTTTCCTCTGACCAAGTAGTACTTAAATTGCACATATCAGGCATCCTACCTCCCACCAAGTGGCACTTAAATTGCACATGTCAATCATCCTACCCTCCCACCCAGTGGTACTTAAACTGCATGCACCAAGCCTCCTACCCTAACATCAAGTGGTACACAAACTGCATACACCAAGCATCCTACCTCAAACAAAATGGTACATTAATTACACATGTCAGGATCCTACCCTCCCACCAAGTGGTACTTAAGTTGCACATATCAAGATCCTACCCTTCCACCAAGTGGTACTTCAATTGCACATATCAATATCCTACCTCCCACCTAGTGGTTCTTATATTGCACCTGTCAAGCATCCTACCTTCCTACCAAGTGGTACTTAAATTGCATGTGTCAAGCATCCTACCTCCTCCAAGTGGTACTAAATTTCTTATGTCAAGCAACCTATCCTCCCACAAAGTGGTACTTAAATTGCACACGCCAAGCATCCTACCCTCCCACCAAGTGGTACTTATACTACACACACCAAGCACCCTACCCTCCCACCAGTACTTGCTACACATGTCAAGCATCCTTCCTCCCACCAAGTGGTACTTAAATTGCATATGCATAGCATCCTACCCTCCCAACAAGTGGTACACAAAATACACACACCAAGCATCCTACCTCCCACCAAGTGCTACTTAAACTGCACTCACCAAGCATCCAACCTCATATCAAGTAGTACTTAAATCCGGTCATGTCACATCTTATCCACCCACCAGTGGTACTTTAATTGCACATGCCGAGCATCCTTCCCTTACACAAAATGGTCATTAAATTGCATATGTCAAGCAGCCTACCCTCCCACCAAGTGGTTCTTCAATTGCATATGTCAAGAATCCTACCTCCTACCAAGAGGTACTTCAACCACACACAGCAAGCATCCTACCATTCTACCAAGTAATACTTAAGCTGCACACACCGAGCATCCTACCCTCCCACTAAGTAGAACTTAAACTGCACAATCAAGCATATTACCTCTCATCAAGTGCTATTTAAATTGCATATGTCAAACAGCCTACCCTGCCACCAAGTAGTACTTAAATAGCATATGTCAAGAATCCTACCTTCCACCAAGTGGTACTTAAATTGCACACACCAAGCATCCTACCCTCCCAACAAGTAGTACTTAAATAATACACACCATGCATCCTACCCTCCCACCAAGTGGCACTTAAACTGCACACACCAAGCATCCTACCTCTCACCAAATAACACTTGAAGTGCACGGATCTAAACTTCCTCCCTCCATGTGGTACTAAAATTGCACATCTTAAATCCAACACTTCCACTAAGAGGAACTTAGGTTGCACATGTCAAGCATTCTACCCTCCAAGCATGTGGTTTAAATTGCACATATCAAGCATCCTACACTCCCACCAAGTGGTAATTAATTGCACATGTCAAGATCCTACTCCCCACCAAGAGGTACTTAAATTGCACATGTCATGATCTTACCCTTCCACCAAGGTGTACTTAAATTGCACATGTAAAGATCCTACCCTTACCCCAAGTGCTACTAAGATTGCACACGTCAAGCATCCTACCCTCCCACCAAGATTTACTTAAATTGCACATGTCAAGCATCTTACCTTCCCACCAAGTGGTACTTTAACTGCACATAGAAAACATCTTACCCTCCCACCAAGTGGTTCTGAAACTGCACATGTCAAGCATCCTACCCTCCCTCCAAGTGGTACTTAAATTCCACACACCAAGCATCCTTCCCTCCCACCAAGTGGTACTTACAGTAAATTCCATACAGTAAGCATCCTTTCCTCTGACTAAGTGGAACTTAAAATGCACATATCAGGCATCCAACACTCCCACCAAGTGGCACTTAAATTGCACATGTCAAGCATCATACCCTCCCACCAAGTGGTACTTTAATTACACAAGCCAAGCATGCTACCTCCCATCATGTAGTAGTTAAATTGCATATGTCAAGCATCCTGCCTTCCCACCAAGTGGCACTTTAATTACATATGTCAGGCATCCTAACCTCCAACCAAGTGGTACTTCAACAGCACACAGCGTGCATCGTTCCCTTCCACCAAGTAGTACTTAAGCTGTATATACCCAAAATCCTACCCTCCCACCAAGTTGTACTTAAACTACACACATCAAGCATCCTAAGCTCCCACAAGTGGTATTTAAACTGCATATGTCAAGCTCCTACCCTCCTACCAAGTAGTACATAAATTGCATATGCGAAGCAAACTACGCTCCCACCAAGAGGTACTTAAACTGCACATACCAAGCATCCTACCTTCCCACCAACTAGTCCTTCAAGTGCATATGTCAAGCATCCTACACTCCCACAAAGTGGTACTTAAATTGCCCATGTCAAGCATCCTACCCTCCCACCAAGTGGTTCTCAAACTGCACACACCAAGCATACTACCCTCCCACCAAGTAGTACTTAAATAGCACATGTCAAGCATGCTACCCTCCCAACAGGTGGTACTTAATTTGCATTTGTCAAGCATCCTACCCTCCCACCAAGTGGTACATAAATTGCATATGTAAAGCATCCTACCCTCCCACCAAGTGGTACATAAACTACACACACCAAGCATCCTATCCTCCCACCAAATAGTACTTAAGATGCACAAACCAAGCATTCTACCTTTCCACCAAGTGGTGCTTAAAATACACACACCAAGCATCCTACCCTCCAACCAAGTAGTACTTAAATTGGTCATGTCAAGCATCTTATCCACACACCAACTGGTACTTTAATTGCACATGTCAAGCATGCTTCCCTTCCACCAACTGGTACTTAAATTGCATATGTCAAGCATCCTACCCTCCCACCAAGTGGTTCTTAAATTGCATGTGTCAAGAATCCGACCCTCCTACCAAGTGGTACTTCAACCACACACAGAAAGCATCCTACCCTACCACCAAGTAGTACTTAAGCTGCACACAAAAAGAATCCTGCACTCCCCCCAAGTGGTACTTAAACTACACACACCAAGCATCCTACCCTCCCACTGAGTAGAACTTAAACTGTACAAAATATGCATATTACCCTCTCACCAAGTGGTATTTAAATTACATATGTCAAGCAGCCTACCCTGCCACCAAGTAGTACTTAAATTGCACAAGTCAGGAATCCTACCCTTCCACCAAGTGGTACTTAAGTTGCATACCCCAAGCATCCTAACCTCCGACGAGGTAGTACTTAAATGACACACACCAAGCATCCTACCTTCCCACCAAGTAGTACTTAAACTGCACACACCAAGCATCTCACCCTCCCACCAAGGAGTACTTAAATTGCGCAAGTCAAGCATCCTACCCTCCCACCAAGTGGTACAAAAATTGCACATGTCAAGCATCTTACCCTCCCACCATCTGGTACTTATACTACATGCACCAAGCATGCTAGCCTCCCACCAAGTAGTACTTAAACTATACATGTCAAGCATCCTACCCTCCCACCAAGTGGTACTTTAATTGCACATGTCAAGCATGCTACCTACCACCAAGTGGTACATAAATTGCATATGTCAAGTATCCTACCCTCCCACCAAGTGGCAATTAAATTTTATATGTCAAGCATCCCACCCTCCCACCAATTGGTACTTCCGCTACACACTGCAAGCATCCTACCCTTCCACCAAGTAGTACTTAAGCTGCACACACCAAACATCCTACCCCTCCACCAAGTGGTACTTAAACTACACACATCAAGCATCCTGAGCTCCCACAAAGTGGTATTTAAATTGCATATGTCAAGCATCCTATCCTCCCACCAAGTGGTACTTTAATTGCACATGTCAAGCAAGCTACCTCCCACCAAGTGGTACCTGAAATACACATGTCAAGCATCCTACCTTCCCACCAAGTGACACTTACATTACATATATACAAGCATCCTACACTCTACCTAAGAGGTACTTCAACTGCACACATCATGCATCCTACATTCTCACTGATTAGTACTTAAATTGCACATGTCAAGCATCATACCCTCCCACCAAGTGGTACTTTAATTACACAAGCCAAGCATGCTACCTCCCACCAAGTAGTAGTTAAATTGCATATGTCAAGCATCCTGTCATCCCACCAAGTGGCACTTTAATTACATATGTCAGGCATCCTAACCTCCAACCAAGTGGTACTTCAACAGCACACAGCGTGCATCGTTCCCTTCCACCAAGTAGTACTTCAGCTGTATACACCCAAAATCATACCCTCCCACCAAGTTGTACTTAAACTACACACATCAAGCATCCTAAGCTCCCACAAGTGGTATTTAAACTGCATATGTCAAGCTCCTACCCTCCTACCAAGTAGTACATAAATTGCATATGCGAAGCAAACTACGCTCCCACCAAGTGGTACTTAAACTGCACACACCAAGCATCCTACCTCCCACCAAGTGGTACTTAAACTGCACACACCAAGCATCCTACCATCCCACCAACTAGTCCTTCAAGTGCATATGTCAAGCATCCTACCCTCCCACCAAGTGGTACTTAAACTGCACACCAAGCATCCTACCCTCCCACTGAGTAGAACTTAAACTGCACAAAATATGCATAATACCCTCTCACCAAGTGGTATTTAAATTACATATGTCAAGCAGCCTACCCTGCCACCAAGTAGTACTTAAATTGCACAAGTCAGGAATCCTACCCTTCCACCAAGTGGTACTTTGTTGCATACCCAAGCATCCTAACCTCCGACTGAGGTAGTACTTAAATGACACACACCAACATCCTACCTTCCCACCAAGAAGTACTTAAACTGCACACCAAGCATCTTACCCTCCCACCAAGGAGTACTTAAATTGTGCAAGTCAAGCATCCTACCCTCCCACCAAGTGGTACAAAAATTGCACATGTCAAGCATCCTACCCTCCCACCATCTGGTACTTATACTACATGCACCAAGCATGCTAGCCTCCCACCAAGTAGTACTTAAACTATACATGTCAAGCATCCTACCCTCCCACAAAGTAGTACTTAAATTGCACATGTCAAGCATCCAATTCTCTCACCAAGAGGTACATAAATTGCATGTGTCAAGTATCCTACCCTCCCAACAAGTGGTACCTAACTTGCAGAAGTCAAGCGACTTATCTTCTCACCAATTGGTACTTAAATTGCATATGTCAAGCATCCTACCCGCCCACCAAGTAGTACTTAAATCCCATATGTGAAGGATCCTATCCTCACACCAAGTGGTTCTTAAATTGCACACAGCAAGCATCTGATACTCCCACCAAGTGGGGCTTAGTATGCACATGCCAATATCCTACTATCCCACCAAGTGGTACTTAAAATGTATATGTCAAGCATACCACCTTCCCACCAAGTAGCAATTAAACTACACACACCAAGCATCCTACCCCTCCACCAAGTAGAACTTGAACTGCACAGACCAAGCATCCTACCCTCCCCCCACCAAGTGGTACTGAAATTGCACGTCTCAAGATCCTACACTTCTACTAAGTGGTACTTAAGTTGCACATGTCAAGCAGTCTACCCTCCAAAAATGTGGCACTTAAATTGCACATATCAAGCATCCTACTCTCCCTGCAAGTGGTAATTAAATTGCACATCTCAAGATAATACTCTCCCACCAAGTGGTACTTAAATTGCACATGTCATGATCTTACCCTTCCACAAAGGTGTACTGAAATTGCACATGTCATGATCCTACCCTTACACAAAGTGGTACTTATATTGCACACGTCAAGCATACTGCCCTCCCACCAAGACATACTTAAATTGCACATGTCAAGCATCCTACCCTCCCACCAAGTGGTACTTAAATTCCACACACCAAGCATCCTTCCCTCCCACCAAGTGATACTTAAATCCACACACCAAGCATCCTTTCCTCCGACCAAGTGGTACTTAAATTGCACATATCAGGCATCCCACCCTCTCAAAAGTGGCACTTTAAATTGCACATGTCAAGCATCCTACCCTCCCACCCAGTGGTACTTAAACTGCACACACCAAGCATCCTACCCTCCCATCAACTGGTACACAAACTGCACACACCAAGCATCCTACCCTCCCACAAAGTGGTACATTAATTACACATCTCAGGATCCTACCCTCCCACCAAGTGGTACTCAATTTGCACATATCAAGATCCTACCCTTCCACCAAGTGGTACTTAAAATGCAAATGTCAATATCCTACCCTGCCACCTAGTGGTACTTAAATTGCATGTGTCAAGCATCCTACCCTCTCACCAAGTGGTACTAAATTGCATATGTCAAGCATCCTACCTCCCACCAAGTGGTACTTAAACTGCACACATCAAGCATCCTACTCTCCCAACAAGAAGTATATCAATTGCATACATCAAGCATCCTACTCTCCCATCAAGTGGTACCTATACTACACACACCAAGCATCCTACCCTCCCACCAAGTAGTACTTAAGCTATACATGTCAAGCATCCTACCCTCCCACCAAGTGGTACTTAAATAGCATATGTATAGCACCCTACCCTCCCACCAAGTGGTACATAAACTACACACACCAAGCATCCTTCCCTCCCACCAAATAGTACTTAAACTGCATAAACAAAGCATTCTACCCTTCCACCAAGTGATACTTAAACTAAACACACCAAGCATCCTACCCTTCCACCAAGTGCTACTTAAACTGCACTCACCAAGCATCCTACAGTCCCACCAAGTAGTACTTAAATTGGTCATGTCAAGCATCTTATCCACCCACCAAGTGGTACTTTAATTGCACATCCCAAGCATGCTTCCCTCCCACAAAATGGTACTTAAATTGCATATGTCAAGCAGTCTACCCTCCCGCCAAGTGGTTCTTAAATTGCATATGTCAAGAATCCTACCCTCCTACCAAGTGGTACATCAACCACACACAGCAAGCATCCTACCCTTCCACCAAGTAGTACTTAAGCTGCACAGACCGAGCATCCTACCCTCCCACTAAGTAGAACTTAAACTGCACAATTGAAGCATATTACCCTCTCACCAAGTGGTATTTAAATAGCATAGTGTCAAGCAGCCTTCCCTGCCACCAAGTAGTACTTTAAATTGCATATGTCAAGAATCCTACCTCCCACCAAGTGGTACTTAAATTGCACACACCAACCATCCTACCCTCGCAAGAAGTAGTACTTAAATGACACATACCATGCATCCTACCTCCCACCAACTGGTACTTAAACTGCGCAGCACTAGCATACTACCTTTCCACCAAGTAGTACTTAAACTGGGCACACCAAGCATCTTACACTCCCACCAAGGAGTACTTAAATGCGTATGTCAAGCATCCTGCCCTTCCAACAAGTGGTACTTATACTCACACGCACAAAGCATGCTACCTCCCACCAAGTAGTACTTAAACTATACATGTCAAGCATCCTACCCTTCCACCAGGTGGTACTTAAATTGCAAATGTCAAGCATCCAATTCTCCCACCAAGAGGTACATGAACTGCACATGTCAAGTATCCTACTCTCCCACCAAGGTACTTAAATTGCACATGTCATGATCTTACCCTTCCACCAAGGTGTACTTAAATTGCACATGTCAAGATCCTACCCTACACCAAGTGCTACTTAAATTGCACACGCCACATCATAACCTCCCACCAAGATTTACTTAAATTGGCGTATGTCAAGCATCTTACCTTCCCACCAAGTGGTATATAAATTCCACATACCAAACATCCTTACCTCTCACCAAGTGGTACCTTACAGTAAATTCCATACACCAAGCATCCTTTCCTCTGACCAGTAGTACTTAAATTGCACATATCAGGCATCCTACCCTCCCACCAAGTGGCACTTAAATTGCACATGTCAATCATCCTACCCTCCCACCCAGTGGTACTTAAACTGCATGCACCAAGCCTCCTACCCTAACATCAAGTGGTACACAAACTGCATACACCAAGCATCCTACCCTCAAACAAAATGGTACATTAATTACACATGTCAGATCCTACCTCCCACCAAGTGGTACTTGTTGCACATATCAAGATCCCACCTTCCACCAAGTGGTACTTCAATTGCACATATCAATATCCTACCCTCCCACCTAGTGGTTCTTATATTGCACCTGTCAACATCCTACCTTCCTACCAAGTGGTACTTAAATTGCATGTGTCAAGCATCCTACTCTCCTCCAAGTGGTACTAAATTTCTTATGTCAAGCAACCTATCCTCCCACAAAGTGGTACTTAAATTGCACACGCCAAGCATCCTACCCTCCCACCAAGTGGTACTTATACTACACACACCAAGCACCCTACCCTCCCACCAAGTAGTACTTAAGCTACACATGTCAAGCATCCTTCCCTCCCACCAAGTGGTACTTAAATTGCATATGCATAGCATCCTACCCTCCCAACAAGTGGTACACAAAATACACACACCAAGCATCCTACCCTCCCACCAAGTGCTACTTAAACTGCACTCACCAAGCATCCAACCGTCATATCAAGTAGTACTTAAATCGGTCATGTCAAGCATCTTATCCACCCACCAAGTGGTACTTTAATTGCACATGCCGAGCATCCTTCCCTTACACAAAATGGTCATTAAATTGCATATGTCAAGCAGCCTACCCTCCCACCAAGTGGTTCTTCAATTGCATATGTCAAGAATCCTACCCTCCCACCAAGTGGTAGCTAAATTGCAGAAGTCAAGCAACTTATCCTCCCACCAATTGGTACTTAAATTGCATATGCCAAGCATCCTACACTCCCACCAAGTAGTACTTAAATTCCGTATGTGAAGCCTCCTATCCTCCCACCAAGTGGTACTTACAGTAAATTCCATAGACAAAGCATCCTTTCCTCCCGACCAAGTGGTACTTAAATTGCACATATCAGGAATCCTACACTAACACCAAGTGGCACTTAAATCTGCACATGCCAAGCATCGTAACCTCCCACCCAGTGGTACTTTAACTGCACGCACCAAGCCTCCTACCTCCCATCAAGTGGTACAAAACTGCACACACTAAGCATCCTACCCTCCCACAAAATGGTACATTAATTACACATGTCAGGATCCTACCCTCCCACCAAGTGGTAGTTAAGTTGCACATATCAAGATCCTGCCCTTCCACCAAGTGGTACTTAGATTGCACAAGTCAATATCCTACCCTCCCACCTAGTGGTACTTATATTGCACCTGTCAAGCATCCTACCTTCCCACCAAGTGGTATATAAATTGCACATGTCACGCATTCTACCCTAACAACAAGGGGTACTTAAATTGCATGTGTCAAGCATCCTACCCTCCCACCAATTAGTACTAAATTTCATATGTCAAGCAACCTATCCTCCCACCAAGTGGAACTTAAATTGCACACATCAAGCATCCTACCCTCCCACCAAGTGGTACTTATACTACACACACCAAGCATCCTACCCTCCCACCAAATGGTACTTAAATTGCATATGTATAGCATCCTACCCTCCCACCAAGTGGTACATAAACTACACACACCAAACATCCTACCCTCCCATCAAATAGTACTTAAACTGCACAAACCAATCATTCTACCCTTCCACAAAGTGGTACTTAAACTACACACACCAAGCATTCTACCCTCCCACCAAGTGCTACTTAAACTGCATTCACTAAGCATCCAACCGTCCCACCAAGTAGTACTTAAATCGGTCATGTCAAGCATCTTATCCACCCACCAAGTGGTACTTTAATTGCACATGCCAAGCATGCCTCCCTCCCACAAAATGGTACTTAAATTGCAAATGTCAAGCAGCCTACCCTCCCACCAAGTGCTTCTTCAATTGCATATGTCAAGAATCCTACCCTCCTACCAAGTGATACTTCAACCACACACAGCAAGCATCCTACCATTCCACCAAGTAGTACTTAAGCTGCACACACCAAGCATCCTACCCTTCCACCAAGTGGTGCTTAAACTACACACACCAAGCATCCTACCCTCCCACTAAGTAGAACTTAAACTGCACAATCCAAGCATATTATCCTCTCACCAAGTGGTATTTAAATTGCATGTCTCAAGCAGCCTACCCTGCCACCAAGTGGAACAAAAATTGCACATGTCAAGCATCCTACCCTCCCACCATCTGGTACTTATACTACATGCACCAAGCATGCTAGCCTCCCACCAAGTAGTACTTAAACTATACATGTTAAGCATCCTACCGTCCCACCAATTAGTACTTAAATTTCACATGTACAGCATCCAATTCTCAAACCAAGAGGTACACAAATTGCACATATCAAGTATCCTACCTCCCAACAAGTGAGAGTCATAACTTGTAGAAGTCAAGCAACTTATCCTCCCACCAATTGGTACTTAAATTGCATATGTCAAGCATCCCACCTCCCAACAAGTCGTACTTAAATTTCATGTGAAGCATCCCATTCTCACACCAAGTGGTTCTTAAATTGCACATGTCAAGCATCCCCTTATCACCAAGTGGTACTTAAATTGCACACAACAAACATTCTATACTCCCACCAAGTGGTGCTTAATATGCACATGCCAATATCCTACTATCCCACCAAGTGGTACTTAAATGTATATGTCAAGCATACTACCTTCCCACCAAGTGGCACTTAAACTACACACACCAAGCATCCTACCCTCCCACCAAATAGTACTTAAACTGCACAAACCAGGCATTCTACCCTTCCATCAAGTGGTACTTAAACTACACACACCAAGCATCCTACCCTCCCACCAAGTGCTACTTAAACTGCACTCACCAAGCATCCTACAGTCCCACCAAGTAGTACTTAAATTGGTCATGTCAAGCATCTTATCCACCCACCAAGTGGTACTTTAATTGCACATGCCAAGCATGCTTCCCTCCCACAAAATGGTACTTAAATTGCATATGTCAAGCAGCCTACCCTCCTACCAAGTGGTTCTTAAATTGCATATGTCAAGAATCCTACCCTCCAGCCAAGTGGTACTTCAACCACACAGCAAGCATCCTACCCTTCCACCAAGTAGTACTTATGCCGCACACCAAGCATCCTACCCTTCCACCAAGTGGTACTTAAACTACACACACCAAGCATCCTCCTCCAACAGAGTAGTACTTAAATTGCACATATCAAGCATCCTACTCTCCCACCCACTGGTACTTTAATTGCACATGTCAAGCATGTTCTCCTCCAAATGGTACTAAAATGCATATGTCAAGCATCCTACTCTCCCACCAAGTGGTACTTAATGCACACAACAAACATCCTACCCTCCCAGCAAGAGGTACCTCAACCACACATCAAGCATCCTACCCTCCCACCAAGTAGTACTTAAACTGCACACACCAAGCATCCTTCCCTCCACCAAGTGCTACTTTAATTGCACGTCCAAGCATGCACCTTCCAACCAAGTGGTTCTTAAATTGCATATGTCAAGCATCCTACTCTCCCACCAAGTGGTACTTCAACCACACAAACCACATCCTACCCTTCCACCAAGTAGTACTTAAGCTACACACACCAAGCATCCTACCTTCCCACCAAGTGGCACTTAAACTACACACACCAAGAATTCTACCCTCCCAGTAAGTAGAAATTAAATTGCACATGTCAAACACCCTACTGTCCCACCAAGTGATACTTTAATTCCACATGTCATGCATGCTACCTACCACCAAGTGGTACTTAAATTGCATATGTCAAGCATCCTATCCTTCCACCAAGTGGCGCTAAAATTACATATGCCAAGAATCCTTCCCTCCCTACCAAGTGGTACATCCGCTACTCACAGCAAGCATGCTACCCTTTCACCATATAGTGAGTTAAGCTGCACACACCAAACATCCTACCCTCCCACCAAGTGGTACTTAAACTACACACATCAACACCCTAAGCTCTCACAAAGTGGTATATAAATTGCATATGTCAAGCATCCCACCCTCCCACCAAGTATTATATAAATTGCCTATGCCAAGCATCCTACCCTCCCACCAACTGGCACTAAAATTACATATGCCCAGCATCCTTCCCTTCACCAAGTGGTACTTCCGCTACACACAGCAAGCATTCTACCCTTCCACCAAGAAGTACTTAAGCTGCGATGCCAAACATCCTACCTCCCACCAAGTGGTACTTAAAGTATACACATCACACCCTAGGCTCTCAAAGTGGTATATCAATTACATATGTCAAGCATCCTACCCTCCAACCAAGTATTACATAAATTGCATATGCCAAGCATCCCACCCTCCCACCAAGTGGTACTCAACAACACAAACCAAGCATCCTACCCTTCCGCCAAGTAGTATTTAAGTTGCACACACCAAGCATCTCACCTTTCAGACCAAGTGGTACTTAAACTGCACACACCAAGCATCCTACCCTCCCACCAAGTACTACTTAAATGGCATACATCAACCGTCCTACCCTCCCAGCAAGTAGTACTTAAATTGCACATGACCAATATCCTACCGTACCACACAGTGGTACTTTAACTCGTACATGTCAAGCATGCTACCTACCACCAAGTGGTACTTAAATGCGATATCAAGCATCCTACCCTCCCACCAAGTGGCATTTAAATTACATATGCCAAGCATCCTACCTTCCCACCAAGTGGTACTTCCGCCACACATAGCAACATCCTACATTCTTCCCACAAGTAGTACTTAAGCTAGACACACCAAACATCCTACCCTCCTAACAAGTGCACTTTAACAACTACACATCAAGCATCAAGATCCCACAAAGTGGTATTTAAATTGCAAATATCAAGCATCCTACCCTTCCACCAAGTAGCATATAACAGTATATCCCAAGCATCCTACTCTCCTCCAAGTGGTACTTAAATTTACACACCAAGCATCCGAATCTCCCACCAAGTGGTACATAAATTGCACAATGTCAACCATCCTACCCACCCCGCAGATGGTACTTAAACTGCACACACCTAGCATCCTACTCTCCCACCAAGTGGTACTTAAACTGCACACACCAAGCATCCTACACTCCCACCAAGTAGTACTTAAATTGCATATGTCAAGCATCCTAACCTCCAACAAAGTGGTACTTAAACTACACATACCAAACATCCTATCATCCCATCAAGTAGTACTTAAACTATACATGTCAAGCATCATAACCTCCACCAAGTGGTATCAAATTCCACACACTAATTATCCTACCCCTCCCATCAAGTGGTACTTAAACAAGACACTATGGGCATCCATCCTCCCACCAAGTAGTACTTAAACTGCACACACCTAGCATCCGACTCTCCTACCAAATGGTACTTAAATTGCACATGTCAGCATCCTACCCTCCCACCAAGTGGTACTTTAATTGCAATGTCAAGCATGCTACCTCCATCTAGTGGTACTTAAATTTCAAATGTCCAGCATTCAACCCAGCCACCAAGAGGTACTTAAATTGCATATATCAAGCATCCTACCCTCCCACCAAATAGTACTTAAACTGCACAAACCAAACATTCTACCCTTTCACCAAGTGGTACTTAAACTACACACACCAATCATCCTACCTTCCCACCAAGTACTACTTAAACTGCACTCACCAAGAATTCTACCCTCCCACCAAGTAGAACTTAAATTAGTCAAGTCAAACATCTTATCCACCCACCAAGTGGTACGTTAATTACACATGTCAAGCATGCTACCCTCCCACCAAGTGGTACTTAAATTGCATATGTCTAGCACCCTACCCTCCCAGCAAGTGGTTCTTCAATTGCATATATCAAGAATCCTACCCTTCTACCAAGTGGTACTAACCACACACAGCAAGCATCCTACCCTTCCGCCAAGCAGTACTTAAGCTGCACACACCAAGCATCCTACCTCCCACTGAAGTGGTACTTAAACCACACACACCAAGCATCCTACCTTCCACCAAGTGGTGCTTAAACCACACACACCAAGCATCCTACCTCCCACTAAGTAGAACTTAAACTGCACAATCCAAGCATATTATCCTCTCACCAAGTGGTATTTAATTGTGCTGTCAAGAAGCCTACCCTGCCACCAAGTGGAACAAAATTGCACATGTCAAGCATCCTACCCTCCCACCATCTGGTACTTATACTACATGCACCAAGCATGCTAGCCTCCCACCAAGTAGTACTTAAACTATACATGTTAAGCATCCTACCGCCCCACCAATTAGTACTTAAATTTCACATGTACAGCATCCAATTCTCAAACCAAGAGGTACTAAAATTGCACATATCAAGTATCCTACCCTCCCCAACAAGTGAGTCATAACTTGTAGAGTCAACAACTTATCCTCCCACCAATTGGTACTTAATTGCATATGTCACATCCCACCCTCCCAACAAGTCGTACTTAAATTTCATATGTGAAGCATCCCATTCTCACACCAAGTGGTTTTTAAATTGCACATGTCAAGCATCCTACCCTATCACCAAGTGGTACTTAAATTGCACACAACAAACATTCTATACTCCCACAAAGTGGTGCTTAAAATGCACATGCCAATATCCTACTATCCCACCAAGTGGTACTTAAAATGTATATGTCAAGCATACTACCTTCCCACCAAGTGGCACTTAAACTACACACACCAAGCATCCTACCCTCCCACCAAATAGTACTTAAACTGCACAAACCAGGCATTCTACCCTTCCATCAAGTGGTACTTAAACTACACACACCAAGCATCCTACCCTCCCACCAAGTGCTACTTAAACTGCACTCACCAAGCATCCTACCGTCCCACCAAGTAGTACTTAAATTGGTCATGTCAAGCATCTTATCCACCCACCAAGTGGTACTTTAATTGCACATGCCAAGCATGCTTCCCTCCCACAATATGGTACTTTAAATTGCATATGTCACAGCCCACCTCCTACCAAGTGGTTCTTAAATGTAATGTCAAGAATCCTACCTCCAGCCAAGTGGTACTTCAACCACACACAGCAAGCATCCTACCCTTCCACCAAGTAGTACTTAAGCTGCACACACCAAGCATCCTACCCTTCCACCAAGTGGTACTTAAACTACACACACCAAGCATCCCTCCCTCCCACAGAGTAGTACTTAAATTGCACATATCAAGCATCCTACTCTCCCACCCACTGGTACTTTAATTGCACATGTCAAGCATGTTACCTCCCTCCAAATGGTACTTAAAATGCATATGTCAAGCATCCTACTCTCCCACCAAGTGGTACTTAAGGTGCACACAACAAACATCCTACCCTCCCAGCAAGAGGTACCTCAACTACACACACATCAAGCTACCCTCCCACCAAGTAGTACTTAAACTGCACACACCAAGCATCCTTCCCTCCACCAAGTGCTACTTTAATTGCACGTCAAGCATGCGACTTTCCAACCAAGTGGTTCTTAAATTGCATATGTCAAGCATCCTACTCTCCCGCCAAGTGGTACTTCAACCACACAAACCAAGCATCCTACCCTTCCACCAAGTAGTATTGCTACACACCAAGCATCCTACCTTCCCACCAAGTGGCACCTAAACCACACACACCAAGAATTCTACCCTCCCAGTAAGTAGAAATTAAATTGCACATGTCAAACACCCTACTGTCCCACCAAGTGGTACTTTAATTCCACATGTCATGCATGCTACCTACCACCAAGCAGTACTTAAACTGCATATGTCAAGATCCTATTCTTCCACCAAGTGGCGCTAAAATTACATATGCCAAGAATCCTTCCTCCCTACCAAGTGGTACATCCGCTACTCACAGCAAGCATGCTACCTTTCACCATATAGTAGTTAGCTGCACACACCAAACATCCTACCCTCCCACCAAGTGGTACTTAAACTACACACATCAAGCACTCTAAGCTCCTTAGAAGTGGTATATAAATTGCATATGTCAAGCATCCTACCCTCCCACCAAGTATTATATAAATTGCATATGCCAAGCATCCTACCCTCCCACCAACTGGCATTCAAATTACATATGCCCAGCATCCTCTTTCACCAAGTGGTACTCCGCACACACAGCAAGCATGCTACCCTTCCACCAAGAAGTACTTAAGCTGCGCATACGCTAAACATCCACTCCCTCCCACCAAGTGGTACTTAAACTATACACATCAAGCACCCTAGGCTCTCACAAAGTGGTATATCAATTACATATGTCAAGCATCCCACCTCCAACCAAGTATTACATAAATTGTATATGCCAAGCATCCTACCCTCCCACCAAGTGGTACTTCAACAACACAAACCAAGCATCCTCCCTTCCGCCAAGTAGTATTTGTTGCACACACCAAGCATCCTACCTTCAGACCAAGTGGTACTTAAACTGCACACACCAAGCATCCTACCTCCTCCCACCAAGTACTACTTAAATGGCACACATCAACCGTCCCTACCCTCCCAGCAAGTAGTACTTAAATTGCACATGACCAACATCCTACCGTATTGGCCACAGTGGTACTTTAACTGCACATGTCAAGTATGCTACCTACCACCAAGTGGTACTTAAATCGATGATATCAAGCATCCTACCCTCCCACCAAGTGGCATTTAACTACATATGCCAAGCATCCACCTTCCCACCAAGTGGTACTTCCCCCACATAGCATCCATCCTACCCTTCCGACAAGTAGTACTTAAGCTAGACACACCAAACATCCTACCCTCCTAATAAGTGGTATAAACTATACACATCACATTGTAAGATCCTACAAAGTGGTATTTTAAATTGCAAATATCAAGCATCCTACCCTTCCACCAAGTAGCACATAAATTGCATATCCCAAGCATCCTACTCTCCTCCAAGTGGTACTTAAATTCTACACCCAAGCATCCGAATCTCCCACCAAGTGGTACATAAATTGCACAATGTCAACCATCCTACCCAACCTCAGAGATGGTACTTAAACTGCACACACCTAGCATCCTACTCTCCCACCAAGTGGTACTTAAAACTGCACACACCAAGCATCCTACACTCCACCAAGTAGTACTTAAATTGCATATGTCAAGCATCCTAACCTCCAACAAAGTGGTACTTAACCACACATACCAAACATCCTATCATCCCATCAAGTAGTACTTAAACTATACATGTCAAGCAATAACCTCCACCAAGTGGTACTTAAATTCCACACACTAATTATCCTACCTCCCATCAAGTGGTACTCAACAAGACACTATGGGCATCCATCCTCCCACCAAGTAGTACTTAAACTGCACACACCTAGAATCCGACTCTCCCACCAAATGGTACTTAAATTGTACATGTCAAGCATCCTACCCTCCCACTAAGTGGTACTTTAATTGCACATGTCAAGCATGCTACCTCCCATCTAGTGGTACTTTAAATTCAAATGTCCAGCATTCAACCCAGCCACCAAGAGGTACTTAAATTGCATATATCAAGCATCCTACCTCTCCTCACCAAATAGTACTTAAAACTGCACAAACCAAACATTCTACCCTTTCACCATGGTACTTAAACTACACACATCAATCATCCTACCTTCCCACCAAGTACTACTTAAACTGCACTACCAAGAATTCTACCCTCCCACCAAGTAGAACTTAAATTAGTCAAGTCAAACATCTTATCCAACCACCAAGTACGTTAATTACACATGTCAAGCATGCTACCCTCCCACCAAGTGGTACTTAAATTGCATATGTCTAGCACCCTACACTCCCAGCAAGTGGTTCTTCAATTGCATATATCAAGAATCCTACCCTTCTACCAAGTGGTACTTCAACCACACACAGCAAGCATCCTACCCTTCCGCCAAGCAGTACTTAAGCTGCACACACCAAGCATCCTACCCTCCCACGAAGTGGTACTTAAACTACACACACCAAGCAGCCTACACTCCCACTAAGTAGAACTTTAACTACACATCAAGAATCCTACCTCCCAGCAAGTAGAAATTAAATTGCAATGTCAAACATCCCACTGTCTGACCAGTGGTACTTTAATTGCACATGTCAAGCATGTTACCAACCACCAAGTGGTACTTTAATTGCATATGTCAAGCATCCTATCCTTCCACCAAGTGGCAACTAAAATTACATATGCCAAGAATCCTTCCCTCCCACCAAGTGGTACATCCTCAACACAGCAAGCATCCTACCATTTCACCAAGTAGTACTTAAGCTGCACACCAAACATACTACCTCCCACCAAATGGTACTTAAATTGCACACACCAAGCATCCTACCATCCCACCAAGTTGTACTTAAATTGCACATGTCAACCATCCTACTCTCCCACCAAGTGGTACTTAAACTGCACACACCTAACATCCTACCCTTCCACCAACTGGTACTTAAACTGCACACACCAAGCATCCTACCCTCCCACCAAGTAGTACTTCAATTGCATATGTCAAGCATCCTACCCAGCAACCAAGTGTGTACTTAAACTGCATATGCAAAGCATCCTTCCTCCCACCAAGGTGTACTTAAATCTGCTACATGTCAAGCATCCTACCCTCCCACCAAGTGGTACTTTAATTGCACATGTCAAGCATGCTACCTACCACCAAGTGGTACAAAAATTGCATATGTCAGTATCCTACCTCCTCCAAGTGGAAATTAAATTTATATGTCAAGCATCCCACCCTCCCACCAATTGGTACTCGCACACACTGCAAGCATCCTACCCTTCCACCAAGTAGTACTTAAGCTGCACACCAAACATCCTACCCTCCACCAAGTGGTACTTATACTACACACATCAAGCACCCTAAGCTCCCACAAAGTGGTATTTAAATTGCATATGTCAAGCATCCTACCCTCCCACCAAGTGGTACTTTAATTGCACATGTCAAGCAGGCTACCTCCCACCAAGTGGTACCTGAAATACACATGTCAAGCATCCTACCGTCCCACCAAGTGACACTTAAATTACATATATCAAGCATCCTACACTCCCACAAAATGGTACTTCAACTGCACACAGCAAGCATCCTACCCTTCCACCAAGTAGTAATTAAGCTGCACACACTAAGCATCCTGCCTTCCCACCAAGTGGTACTTAAATTACACAAACCAAGTATCCTACCCTCCCACCAAGAACGACTTAAACTGCACACATCATGCATCCTACATTCCCACTGACTAGTACTTAAATTGCACATGTCAAGCATCATACCCTCCCACCAACTGGTACTTTAATTACACAAGCCAAGCATGCTACCTCCCATCATGTAGTAGTTAAATTGCATATGTCAAGCATCCTGCCTTCCCACCAAGTGGCACTTTAATTACATATGTCAGGCATCCTAACCTCCAACCAAGTGGTACTTCAACAGCACACAGCGTGCATCGCTCCCTTCCACCAAGTAGTACTTAAGCTGTATATACCCAAAATCCTACCCTCCCACCAAGTTGTACTTAAACTACACACTCAAGCATCCTAAGCTCCCACAGTGGTATTTAAACTGCATATGTCAAGTCCTCCCCTCCTACCAAGTAGTACATCAAATTGTATATGTGAAGCAAACTACGCCTCCCACCAAGAGGTACTTTAAACTGCACACACCAAGCATCCTACCTTCCCACCAACTAGTCCTTCAAGTGCATATGTCAAGCATCCTACACTCCCACAAAGTGGTACTTAAATTGCCCATGTCAAGCATCCTACCCTCCCACCAAGTGGTTCTCAAACTGCACACACCAAGCATACTACCCTCCCACCAAGTAGTACTTAAATAGCACATGTCAAGCATGCTACCCTCCCAACAGGTGGTACTTAATTTGCATTTGTCAAGCATCCTACCCTCCCACCAAGTGGTACATAAATTGCATATGTAAAGCATCCCTGCCCTCCCACCAAGTGGTACATAAACTACACACACCAAGCATCCTATCCTCCCACCAAATAGTACTTAAGATGCACAAACCAAGCATTCTACCTTTCCACCAAGTGGTGCTTAAAATACACACACCAAGCATCCTACCCTCCAACCAAGTAGTACTTAAATTGGTCATGTCACATCTTATCCACACACCAACTGGTACTTTAATTGCAACATGTCAAGTATGCTTCCTTCCACCAACTGGTACTTAAACTGCATATGTCAAGCATCCTACCCTCCCACCAAGTGGTTCTTAAATCTGCATGTGTCAAGAATCCGACCCTCCTACCAAGTGGCTTCAACCACACAGAAAGCATCCTACCCTACCACCAAGTAGTACTTAAGCTGCACACAAAAGAATCCTGCACTCCCCAAGTGGTACTTAAACTACACACACCAAGCATCCTACCCTCCCACTGAGTAGAACTAAACTGTACAAAATATGCATATTACCTCTCACCAAGTGGTGTTGAATTATATATGTCAAGCAGCCTACCCTGCCACCAAGTAGTACTTAAATTGCACGTTGTGAATCCCACCCTTCCACCAAGTGGTACTTAAGTTGTATACCCCAAGCATCCTAACCCTCCGAGGAGTAGTGTCAAATGACACACCAAGCATCCTACCTTCCCACCAAGTAGTACTAAACTGCACACACCAAGCATCTCACCCTCCCACCAAGGAGTACTTAAATCATGCAAGTCACATCCTACCCTCCCACCAATGGTACAAAATTGCACATGTCAAGCATCTTACCTCCCACCATCTGGTACTTATACTACATGCACCAAGCATGCTAGCCTCCCACCAAGTAGTACTTAAACTATACATGTCAAGCATCCTACCTCCCACCAAGTGGTACTTTAATTGCACATGTCACATGCTACCTACCACCAAGTGGTACATAAATTGCATATGTCAATATCCACCCTCCCACCAAGTGGCAATTAAATTTTATATGTCAAGCATCCCACCTCTCCACCAATTGGTACTTCCGCTACACACTGCATCCATCCCTTCCACCAAGTAGTACTTGGCTGCACACCAAACATCCTACCCTCCACCAAGTGGTACTTAAACTACACACACAAGCTATCCTGAGCTCCCACAAAGTGGTATTTAAATTGCATATGTCAGCATCCTATCCTCCCACCAAGTGGTACTTTAATTGCACATGTCAAGCAAGCTACCTCCCACCAAGTGGTACCTGAAATACACATGTCAAGCATCCTACCTTCCCACCAAGTGACACTTACATTACATATATCAAGCATCCTACACTCCCACGAAGAGGTACTTCAACTGCACACATCATGCATCCTACATTCTCACTGATTAGTACTTAAATTGCACATGTCAAGCATCATACCCTCCCACCAAGTGGTACTTTAATCATATGCCAAGCATGCTACCTCCCACCAAGTAGTAGTTAATGCATATGTCAAGCATCCTGTCATCCCACCAGTGGCACTTTAATTACATATGTCAGGCATCCTAACCTCCAACCAAGTGGTACTTCAACAGCACACAGCGCATCGTTCCCTTCCACCAAGTAGTACTTCAGCTGTATACACCAAAATCATACCCTCCCACCAAGTTGTACTTAACTACACACATCAAGCATCCTAAGCTCTCACAAGTGGTATTTAAACTGCATATGTCAAGCTCCTACCTCCTACCAAGTAGTATATAAATTGCATATGCGAGCAAACTATGCTCCCACCAAGTGGTACTTAAACTGCACACACCAAGCATCCTACCCTCCCACTAAGTGGTACTTAAACTGCACACACCAAGCATCCTATCATCCCACCAACTAGTCCTTCAAGTGCATATGTCAAGCATCCTACCCTCCCACCAAGTGGTACTTAAACTGCACACACCAAGCATCCTACCCTCCCACTGAGTAGAACTTAAACTGCACAAAATATGCATATACCCTCCTCACCAAGTGGTATTTAAATTACATATGTCAAGCAGCCTCCCTGCCACCAAGTAGTACTAAATCTGCACAAGTCAGGAATCCACCCTTCCACCAAGTGGTACTTAGTTGCATACCCCAAGCATCCTAACCTCCGGACAGGTGGTACTTAAATGACACACCAAGCATCCTACCTTCCCACCAAGAAGTACTTAAACTGCACACCAAGCATCTTACCTCCCACCAAGGAGTACTTAAATTGTGCAAGTCAAGATCCTACCCTCCCACCAAGTGGTACAAAATTGCACATGTCAAGCATCCTACCCTCCCACCATCTGGCACTTATACTACATGCACCAAGCATGCTAGCCTCCCACCAAGTAGTACTTAAACTATACATGTCAAGCATCCTACCTCCCACAAAGTAGTACTTAAATTGCACATGTCAAGCATCCATTCTCTCACCAAGAGGTACATAAATTGCATGTGTCAAGTATCCTACCCTCCCAACAAGTGGTACCTAACTTGCAGAAGTCAAGCGACTATCTTCTCACCAATTGGTACTTAAATTGCATATGTCAAGCATCCTGCCCTCCCCACCAAGTAGTACTTTGAATTCCATATGTGAAGGATCCTATCCTCACACCAAGTGGTTCTTAAATTGCACATGTCAAGCATCCTACCTCCCACCATGGTACTTAAATTGCACACAGCAAGCATCTGATACTCCCACCAAGTGGGCTTAGTATGCACATGCCAATATCCTACTATCCCACCAAGTGGTACTTAAAATGTATATGTCAAGCATACCACCTTCTTCCACCAAGTGGCAATTAAACTACAACCAAGCATCCTACCCCTCCACCAAGTAGAACTTGAACTGCACAGACCAAGCATCCTACCCTCCCCACCAAGTGGTACTTGAAATTGCATGTCTCAAGATCCTACACTTCTACTTAGTAGTACTGTTGCACATGTCAAGCAGTCTACCCTCCAAAATGTGGCACTTAAATTGCACATATCAAGCATCCTACTCTCCTGCAAGTGGTAATTAAATTGCACATCTCAAGATAATACACCTCAACTAAGTGGTACTTAAATTGCACATGTCATGATCTTACCCTTCCACAAAGGTGTACTGAAATTGCACATGTCATGATCCTACCCTACACAAAGTGGTACTTATATTGCACACGTCAACATACTGCCCTCCCACCAAGACATACTTAAATTGCACATGTCAAGCATCCTACCCTCCACCACAAGTGGTACTTAAATTCCACACACCAAGCATCCTTCCTCCCACCAAGTGATACTTAAATCCACACACCAAGCATCCTTTCCTCCGACCAAGTGGTACTTAAATTGCACATATCAGGCATCCCACCCTCTCAAAAAGTGGCACTTAAATCTGCACATGTCACGCATCCTACCCTCCCACCCAGTGGTACTTAAACTGCACACACCAAGCATCCTACCCTCCCATCAACTGGTACACAAACCGCACACACCAAGCATCCTACCCTCCCACAAAGTGGTACATTAATTACACATCTCAGGATCCTACCCTCCCACCAAGTGGTACTCAATTTGCACATATCAAGATCCTACCCTTCCACCAAGTGGTACTTAAAATGCAAATGTCAATATCTCACCTGCCACCTAGTGGTACTTAAATTGCATGTGTCAAGCATCCTACCCTCTCACCAAGTGGTATTAAATTGCATATGTCACATCCTACCCTCCCACCAAGTGGTACTTAAACTGCACACATCAAGCATCCTACTCTCCCAACAAGAAGTATATCAATTGCATACATCAAGCATCCTACTCTCCCATCAAGTGGTACCTATACTACACACCAAGCATCCTACCCTCCCACCAAGTAGTACTTAAGCTATACATGTCAAGCATCCTACCCTCCCACCAAGTGGTACTTAAATAGCATATGTATAGCACCTACCCTCCCACCAAGTGGTACATAAACTACACACACCAAGCATCCTTCCTCCCACCAAATAGTACTTAAACTGCATAAACAAAGCATTCTACCCTTCCACCAAGTGATACTTAAACTAAACACACCAAGCATCCTACCCTTCCACCAAGTGCTACTTAAACTGCACTCACCAAGCATCCTACAGTCCCACCAAGTAGTACTTAAATTGGTCATGTCAAGCATCTTATCCACCCACCAAGTGGTACTTTAATTGCACATCCCAAGCATGCTTCCTCCCACAAAATGGTACTTAAATTGCATATGTCAAGCAGTCTACCCTCCTCCGCCAAGTGGTTCTTAAATTGCATATGTCAAGAATCCTACCCTCCTACCAAGTGGTACATCAACCACACACAGCAAGCATCCTACCCTTCCACCAAGTAGTACTTAAGCTGCACAGACCGAGCATCCTACCCTCCCACTAAGTAGAACTTAAACTGCACAATTGAAGCATATTACCCTCTCACCAAGTGGTATTTAAATAGCATATGTCAAGCAGCCTTCCTGCCACCAAGTAGTACTTAAATTGCATATGTCAAGAATCCTACCTCCCACCAAGTGGTACTTAAATTGCACACACCAACCATCCTACCTGCAAGAAGTAGTACTTAAATGACACATACCATGCATCCTACCCTCCCACCAACTGGTACTTAAACTGCGCACCAAGCATACTACCTTTCCACCAAGTAGTACTTAAACTGGGCACACCAAGCATCTTACACTCCCACCAAGGAGTACTTAAATTGCGCATGTCAAGCATCCTGCCCTTCCAACAAGTGGTACTTATACTACACGCACAAAGCATGCTACCCTCCCACCAAGTAGTACTTAAACTATACATGTCAAGCATCCTACCCTTCCACCAGGTGGTACTTAAATTGCAAATGTCAAGCATCCAATTCTCCCACCAAGAGGTACATGAACTGCACATGTCAAGTATCCTACTCTCCCACCAAGAGGTACTTAAATTGCACATGTCATGATCTTACCCTTCCACCAAGGTGTACTTAAATTGCACATGTCAAGATCCTACCCTTACACCAAGTGCTACTTAAATTGCACACGTCAAGCATCATAACCTCCCACCAAGATTTACTTAAATTGCGTATGTCAAGCATCTTACCTTCCCACCAAGTGGTACATAAATTCCACATACCAAACATCCTTACCTCTCACCAAGTGGTACTTACAGTAAATTCCATACACCAAGCATCCTTTCCTCTGACCAAGTAGTACTTAAATTGCACATATCAGGCATCCTACCCTCCCACCAAGTGGCACTTAAATTGCACATGTCAATCATCCTACCCTCCCACCCAGTGGTACTTAAACTGCATGCACCAAGCCTCCTACCCTAACATCAAGTGGTACACAAACTGCATACACCAAGCATCCTACCCTCAAACAAAATGGTACATTAATTACACATGTCAGGATCCTACCCTCCCACCAAGTGGTACTTAAGTTGCACATATCAAGATCCTACCCTTCCACCAAGTGGTACTTCAATTGCACATATCAATATCCTACCCTCCCACCTAGTGGTTCTTATATTGCACCTGTCAAGCATCCTACCTTCCTACCAAGTGGTACTTAAATTGCATGTGTCAAGCATCCTACTCTCCCTCCAAGTGGTACTAAATTTCTTATGTCAAGCAACCTATCCTCCCACAAAGTGGTACTTAAATTGCACACGCCAAGCATCCTACCCTCCCACCAAGTGGTACTTATACTACACACACCAAGCACCCTACCCTCCCACCAAGTAGTACTTAAGCTACACATGTCAAGCATCCTTCCCTCCCACCAAGTGGTACTTAAATATGCATATGCATCCTACCCTCCCAACAAGTGGTACACAAAATACACACACCAAGCATCCTACCCTCCCACCAAGTGCTACTTAAACTGCACTCACCAAGCATCCAACCGTCATATCAAGTAGTACTTAAATCGGTCATGTCAAGCATCTTATCCACCCACCAAGTGGTACTTTAATTGCACATGCCGAGCATCCTTCCCTTACACAAAATGGTCATTAAATTGCATATGTCAAGCAGCCTACCCTCCCACCAAGTGGTTCTTCAATTGCATATGTCAAGAATCCTACCCTCCTACCAAGAGGTACTTCAACCACACACAGCAAGCATCCTACCATTCTACCAAGTAATACTTAAGCTGCACACACCGAGCATCCTACCCTCCCACTAAGTAGAACTTAAACTGCACAATCGAAGCATATTACCCTCTCATCAAGTGCTATTTAAATTGCATATGTCAAACAGCCTACCCTGCCACCAAGTAGTACTTAAATAGCATATGTCAAGAATCCTACCCTTCCACCAAGTGGTACTTAAATTGCACACACCAAGCATCCTACCCTCCCAACAAGTAGTACTTAAATAATACACACCATGCATCCTACCCTCCCACCAAGTGGCACTTAAACTGCACACACCAAGCATCCTACCCTCTCACCAAATAACACTTGAAGTGCACGGATCTAAACTTCCTCCCTCCATGTGGTACTAAATTGCACATCTCAAAATCCAACACTTCCACTAAGAGGAACTTAGGTTGCACATGTCAAGCATTCTACCCTCCAAGCATGTGGTTTAAATTGCACATATCAAGCATCCTACACTCCCACCAAGTGGTAATTAAATTGCACATGTCAAGATCCTACTCCCCCACCAAGAGGTACTTAAATTGCACATGTCATGATCTTACCCTTCCACCAAGGTGTACTTAAATTGCACATGTCAAGATCCTACCCTTACCCCAAGTGCTACTAAGATTGCACACGTCAAGCATCCTACCCTCCCACCAAGATTTACTTAAATTGCACATGTCAAGCATCTTACCTTCCCACCAAGTGATACTTTAACTGCACATAGAAAACATCTTACCCTCCCACCAAGTGGTTCTGAAACTGCACATGTCAAGCATCCTATCCTCCCTCCAAGTGGTACTTAAATTCCACACACCAAGCATCCTTCCCTCCCACCAAGTGGTACTTACAGTAAATTCCATACAGTAAGCATCCTTTCCTCCGACTAAGTGGAACTTAAAATGCACATATCAGGCATCCAACCCTCCCACCAAGTGGCACTTAAATTGCACATGTCAAGCATCCTACCCTCCCACCCTGTGGTACTTAAACTGCATGCACCAAGCCTCCTACCCTCCCTTCAAGTGGTATGCAAACTGCACACACCAAACATCCTACCCTCCCACAAAATGGTACATTAATTACACATGTCAGGATCCTACCCTCCCACCAAGTGGTACTTAAGTTGCACATATCAAGACCCTACCCTTCCACCAAGTGGTACTTCAATTGCATATGTCAATATCCTACCCTCCCACATAGTGGTACTTATATTGCACCTATCAAGTGTCCTACCTTCCTACCAAGTGGTACTTAAATTGCACAAGTCACGCATCCTACCCTAACAACAAGGGGTAATTAAATTTCATGTGTCAGCAATCTATCCTCCCACCAAGTGGTACTTAAATTGCACACACCAGGCATCCTACCCTCCCACCAAGTAGTCTTAAGCTATACATGTCAAGCATCCTACCCTTCCACCAAGCGGTACTTAAATTGCATATGTTTAGCATCCTACCTTCCCAACAAGTGGTACATAAACCACACACCAAGCATCCTACCTCCCACCAAATAGTACTTAAACTACACAAACCAAGCATTCTACCCTTCCACCAAGTGGTACTTAAACACACACACCAAGCATCCTACCCTCCCACCAAGTGCTACTTGAACTGCACTCACCAAGCATCCAACCGTTATACCAAGTAGTACTTAAATCGGTCATGTCAAGCATCTTATCCACCCACCAAGTGGTACTTAAATTGCACATGCCAAGCATGCTTCCCTCCCACAAAATGGTACTTAAATTGCATATGTCAAGCAGCCTACCCTCCCACAAAGTGGTTCTTAAATTGCATACGTCAAGAATCCTGTCCTACTACCAAGTGGTACTTCAACCACACACAGCAAGCATCCTACCGTTCCAACAAGTAGTACTTAAGCTGCACACACCAAGCATCCTACCCTTCCACCAAGTGGTACTTGAACTATGCACACCAAGCATCCTACCCTCCCAGTAAGTAGAACTTAAACTGCACAATCCAAGCATATTATCCTCTCACCAAGTGGTATTTAAATTGCATATGTCAAGCAGCCTACCCTGCGATGAAGTAGTACTTAAATTGCATATGACAAGAATCCTACCCTCCCACCAAGTGGTACTTAAATTGCACACACCAAGCATCCTACACTCCCACCAAGTAGTACTTAAATGACACACACCAAGCATCCTACCCTCCCACCGAGTGGTACTTAAACAAGACACACCAAGCATCCTACACCCTCCAAGTAGTACTTAAACATGACACCAAGCATATTTACCCCTCCCACCAAGGAGTACTTAAATTATGCATGTCAAACATCCTCCCTCCCACCAAGTGGTACTAAAATTGCACATGTCAAGCATCCTACCCCTCCCACCAACTGGTACTCACACACACACACAAAGCATGCTACCCTCCCACCAAGTACTACTTAAACTATACATGTCAAGCATCCTACCCTCTTCCAAGTTGTGCTTAAACTGCACATATCAAGCATCCAATTCTCCCACCATGAGAGGTACATAGATTGCACATGTCAAGTATCCTACCCTCCCACCAAGTGGTAATTAAATTGCAGAAGTCAAGCAACTTATCCTTCCATCAGTTGGTACTTAAATTGCATATGTCAAGCATCCTACCCTCCCACCAAGTAGTACTTAAATTCCTATCTTGGAAGCCTCCCATCCTCACACCAAGTGGTTCTTAAATTGCACATGTCACATCCTACCCTCCCACCAAGTGGTACTTAAATTGCACACAGCAAGCATCCTATACTTCCACCAAGTGGTGCTTAATATGCACATGCCAAGATCCTACTATCCCACCAAGTGGTACTTAAAATGCATCTGTCAAGCATCCTACCTTCCCACCAACTGGTACTTATACTACACACACCAAACATCCTACCCTCCCACCAACTGGTACTTAAATTACACACACCAAGCATGCTAAGCTCCCACCAAGTTGAACTTAAATTGCACATATCAGCCATCCTACCCTCCCCAAGTGGTACTTTAATTGCACATGTCAAGCATGCTACCGCCACCAAGTGGTACTTAAATTGCATATGTCAAGCATCCTTCCCTCCCACCAAGAGGTTCTTAAACTGCACACACTATGCACCCTCCTCCTCCAAGTAGTACTTTAGTTGCACATCTCAGGCATGCAACCCTTCCAAGTGGCACTTAAATTCCATATGTCAAGCATCCTACCCTCCCACCAAGTGGTACTTAATTTGCATATGTCAAGCATCCTACCCTCCCACCATGTGGTACATAAACTACACACACCAAGCATCCTACCCTCCAACCTAGTAGTACGTAACTGCACAAACCAAGCATTCTACCCATCCACCAAGAGGCAGTTAAATTGCACATGTCAAGCATCTTATCCACCCACCAAGTGGTGCTGTAATTGCACTTGTCAAGCATGCTACCCTCCTACCATGTGGAAGTTAAATTGCATATGTCAAGCATCCTACCCTGCCACCAACTGGTTCTTAAATTGCTTAGGTCAGGAATCCTACCCTACTACCAAGTCTTACTTCAACCACACATGCCCAGCATTCTAGCCTTCCACCAAGTAGTACTTAAACTGCACACTCCAAGCATCCTACCCTCCCACCAAGTACTAGTTAAACTGCACACACCAAGCATTATACCCTCCCACCAGGTAGCGCTTAAATTGCAAATGTCAAGCATCCTACTCTCCACCCAGTGGTTAATTCCACATGTCAAGCATGCTACCTCCCACCAAGTGATGATGATGAAAACTTTATTTTTATACAGAAATTCTAATCATTAGGATTATTCAATCCTGTTCTCAAGATAGTCCTGTTTATATTTCACTTAGTTACATCTAAACATATAACATTAATCAAATAAATACAAAATGTACACAATACAGAGCATTTCAATATCAAACAATACATTAAGACACAAATACAAAACAAAAAATACAAGGTTTCACAGTAAGGATTTCCCATACATAATCATATACAACTACATTCTATTTAATGAAGTATCAGAATTTCATTTTTTAGTGGTACTTAAATTACATATGTCAAGCATCCTGCCCTAAAACCAAGCAGTACATAAAGTGCATATGCCAAGCATCCTACCCTCTCACCAAGTGATACTTAAATTACACACACCAAGCATCCTACCCTCCCACCAAGTAGAACTTAAATTAGTCATGTCAAACATCTTATCCACCCACCAAGAGGGATGTTAATTGCACATGTCAAGCATGCTACCCTCCCACCAAGTGGTACGTAAATTACATAAGTGTAGCACCCTACCCTCCCACCAAGTGGTTCTTAACATGAATATGTCAAGAATCCTACCCTCCTACCAAGTGGTACTTCAACCACACACAGCAAGCATCCTACCCTTCCACCAAGCAGTACTTAAGCTGCACACACCAAGCATAGTACCTTCCCATGAAGTGGTACTTAAACTACACACACCAAGCAGCCTACCCTCCCACCAAATAGAACTTAAATGGCACAAACCAAGCATATTACCCTCTCACCAAGTGGTATTTAAATTGCATATGTCAAGCAGCCCACCCTGCCACCAAGAAGTTCTTAAATTGCATATGTCAAGCATCCTACCCTTCCACCAAGTAGTACTTAAGCTGCACACACCAAGCATCCTACCCTTCCACCAAGTGGTACTTAAACTACACACACCAAGCATCCTACCCTCCCACTAAGTAGAACTTAAACTGCACAATCCAAGCATATTACCCTCTCACCAAGTGGTATTTAAATTGCATATGTCAAGCAGCCTACCCTGCCACCTAGTAGTACTTAAATTACATATGTCAAGAATCCTACCCTCCCAACAAGTGGTACATAAATTGCACACACCAAGCATCCTACACTTCCACTAAGTGGTACTTAAACCATCACACCAAGCATCTTAACCTCCCACCAAGGAGTACTTAAATTGGCATGTCAAGCATCCTGCCTCCCACCAAGTGGCACTAAAACTGCACATGTCAAGCATCCTATCCTCCCACCAACTGGTACTTTATACTACGATACAAAGCATGCTACCCTCCCACCAAGTAGTACTTAAACTATACATGTCAAGCATCCTACCCTCCCACCAGGTGGTACTTAATTTGCAAATGTCAAGCATCCAATTCTCCCACCAAGAGGTACATAAATTGCACATGCCAAGTATCCTACCCTCCCACAAAGTAGTAGCTATATTGCAGAAGTCAAGCAACTTATCCTCCAACCAATTGGTACTTAAATTGCATATGGCAAGCATCCTACCCTCCCACCAAGTAGTACTTAAATTCCGTATGTGAAGCCTCCTATCCTCACACCTAGTGGTTCTTAAATTGCACATGTCAAGCATCCTACCCTCCCACAAAGTGGAACATAAATTGCACACAGCAAGCATCCTATACTCCCACCAAGTGGTGTTTAACATGCACATGCCTAGAGCCTACTATCCCACCAAGTGGTACTTAAAATGTATTTGTCAACCATCCTACCTTCCCACCAAGAAGTACTTATACTACACACACCAAGCATCCTACCCTCCCACCAAGTAGTACTTAAATTCCATATGTGAAGCCTCCTATCCTCACACCTAGTGGTTCTTAAATTGCACATGTCAAACATCCTACCCTCCCACAAAGTGGAACATAAATTGCACACAGCAAGCATCCTATAATCCCACCAAGTGGTGTTTAACATGCACATGCCAAGAGCCTACTATCCCACCAAGTGGTACTTAAAATGTATTTGTCAACCATCCTACCTTCCCACCAAGTAGTACTTATACTACACACACCAAGCATCCTATCCTCCCACCAAGTGGTACTTAAACTGCACACACCAAGCATCCTACCCTCCCAAAAAGTGGTATTTAAATTGCACATGTCAAGCATCCTAAAGTTCCACCAACTGGTATTTAAACTGAACACACCAACCTTCCTACTCTCCCACCAAGTAGTACTTGAACAGCACAGACCAAACATCCTCCCCACCCCATGTGGTACTGAAATTCCACATCTCAAAATCCTACACTTCCACTAAGTGGTACTTAGGTTGCACATGTCAAGCATTCTACCCTCCAAGCATGTGGTTTGAATTGCACATATCAAGTATCCTACACGCCCACCAAGTGGCAATTAAATTGCACATATCAAGATCCTACACTCCCACCAAGAGGTACTTAAATTGCACATGTCATGATCTTACCATTCCACCAAGGTGTACCTAAATTGCACATGTCAAGATCCTACCCTTACACCAAGTGGTACTTAAATTGCACGCCTCAAGCATCCTACCCTCCCAGCAAGATTTACTTAAATTGCACATGTCAAGCATCTTACCTTCCCACCAAGTGGTACTTTAACTGCACACAGAAAACAACTTACCCTCCCATCAAGAGGATTTTAAACTGCACATGTCAAGCATCCTACCCTCCCACCAAGTGGTACTTAAATTCCACACACCAAGCAACCTTCCTTCCCACCAAGTGGTACTTACAGTAAATTCCATACACCAAGCATAATTTCCTCCGACCAAGTGGTACTTAAATTGCACATATCAGGAACCCTACCCTCCCTCCAAGTGGCACTTAAATTGCACATGTCAAGCATCGTAACCTCCCATCCAGTGGTACTTTAACTGCATGCACCAAGCCTCCTACCCTCCCATCAAGTGGTACGCAAACTGCACACAGCAAGCATCCCACCCTCCCACGAAATGGTACATTAATTACACATGTCAGGATCCTACCCTCCCACCAAGTGGTAGTTAAGTTGCACATATCAATATCCTACCCTCCCACCTAGTGGTACTTATATTGCACCTGTCAAACATCCTACCTTCCCACCAAGTGGTACATAAATTGCACATGTCACGCATTTTAGCCTAACAACAAGGGGTACTTAAATTGCATGTGTCAAGCATCCTATCCTCCCACCAAGTGGTACTAAATTTCAAATGTCAAGCAACCTATCCCCCCACCAAGTGGTTCTTAAATTGCACACATCAAGCATCCTACCCTCCCACCAAGTGGTACTTATACTACACACACCAAGCATCCTACCCTCCCACCAAGTAATACTTAAGCTATACATGTCAAGCATCCTACCCTCCCACCAACTGGTACTTAAATTGCATTTGTATAGCATCCTACCCTCCCACCAAGTGGTACATAAACTACACACATCAAGCATCCTGCCCTACCACCAAATAGTACTTAAACTGCACAAACCAAATATTCTGCCCTTCCACAAAGTGGTATTTAAACTACACACACCAAGCATTTTACCCTCCCACCAAGTGCTACTTAAACTGCACTCGCCAAGCATCCAACCGTCCCACCAAGTAGTACTTAAATCGGTCGTGTCAAGCATCTTATCCAACCACCAAGTGGTACTTCAATTGCACATGCCAAGCATGTTTCCCTCCCACAAAATGGACCTTAAATTGCATGTGTCAAGCAGCCTACCCTCCCACCAAGTGGTTCTTCAATTGCATATGTCAAGAATCCTACCCTCCTACCAAGTGGTACTTCAACCACACACACAGCAAGCATCCTACCATTCCACCAAGCAGTACTTAAGCTGCACACACCAAGAATCCTACCCTTCCACCAAGTGGTACTTAAACTACACACACCAAGCATCCTACCCTCCCACTAAGTAGAACTTAAACTGCACAATCCAAGCATATTATCCTCTCACCAAGTGGTATTTAAATTGTATATGTCAAGCAGCCTACCCTGCCACCAAGTAGTACTTAAATTGCATATGGCAAGAATCCTACCTTCCCACCAAGTGGTACTTAAATTGCACATTGCAAGCATCCTATCCTCCTACCAAGTAGTACTTAAATGACACACACCAAGCACCCTACCCTCCCACCAAGTGGCACTTAAACAAGACACACCAAGCACCCTACCCTCCCACCAAGTAGTACTTAAACTGAGCACACCAAACACCTTACCCTCCCACCAAAGAGTACTTAAATTGCGTAAGTCAAGCATCCAACCCTCCCACCAAGTGGTACTAAAATTGCATATGTCAAGCATCCTGCTCTCCCACCAAGTAGTTCTTAAACTGCACACATGAAGCATCCTACCCTCCCACCAAGAAGTACTTTAATTCCACATGTCAAGCATCCTACCCTACCATCAAGTGGTAGATAAACTATACACACCAAGCATCCTACCCTCCCACCAAGCAGTAGTTAAACTGCACAATCCACGCATCCTACCCTTCCACCAAGTGGTACTTAAACTACACACACCAAGCATCCTACCCTCCCACCAATTGCTACTTAAACTGAACTCACCAAGCATCCTACCCTCCCAAATGTAGTACTTAAATTGGACATGTCAAGCATCTTATCCACCCACCAAGGGGTACTTTAATTGCACCTGTCAAGCATGCTAACCTCCCACCAATTGGTACTTAAATTGCATATGTCAAGCATCCTACCCTGCCACCAAGTGGTTCTTAAATTGCATATGTCAAGAATCCTACCCTCCTATCAAGTCGAACTTCAACTTCACAGCAAGCTTTCTACCCTTCCACCAAGTAGTACTTAAGCTGCACACACTAAGCATCCTACCCTCCCACCAAGTGATACTTAAACTGCACACACCAAGCATCCTACCCTCCCACTAAGTAGAACTTAAACTGCACAATCCAAGCATATTATCCTCTCACCAAGTGGTATTTAAATTGCATATGTCAAGCAGCCTACCCTGCGATGAAGTAGTACTTAAATTGCATATGGCAAGAATCCTACCCTCCCACCAAGTGGTACTTAAATTGCACACACCAAGCAGCCTACCCTCCCACCAAGTAGTACTTAAATGACACACACCAAGCATCCTACCCTCCCACCAAGTGGTACTTAAACAAGACACACCAAGCATCCTACACTCCCACCAAGTAGTACTTAAACAAGACACACCAAGGATCATACCCTCCCACCAAGGAGTACTTAAATTGTGCATGTCAAGCATCCTTCCCTCCCACCAAGTGGTACTAAAATTGGACATGTCAAGCATCCTACCCTCCCACCAACTGGTACTTATACTACACGCACAAAGCATGCTACCCTCCCACCAAGTACTATTTAAACTATACATGTCAAGCATCCTACCCTCCTTCCAAGTGGTGCTTAAACTGTAAATATCAAGCATCCAATTCTCCCACCATGAGGTACATAGATTGCACATGTCAAGCATCCTACCCTCCCACCAAGTGGTAGCTATATTGCAGAAGTCAAGCAACTTATCCTCCCACCAATTGGTACTTAAATTGCATAGGTCAAACATCCTACCCTCCCACGAAGTAGTACTTAAATTCAGCATGTGAAGCCTCCCATCCTCACACCAAGTGGTTCTTAAATTGCACGTCAAGCATCCTACCCTCCCACCAAGTGGTACTTAAATTGCACATAGCAAGCATCCTATACTTCCACCAAGTGGTGCTTAACATGCACATGCCAAGATCCTACTATCCCACCAAGTGGTACTTAAAATGCATTTGTCAAGCATCCTACCTTCCCACCAACTGGTACTTATACTACACACACCAAACATCCTACCCTCCCACCAACTGGTACTTAAATTACACACACCAAGCATGCTAAGCTCCCACCAAGTTGAACTTAAATTGCACATATCAACCATCCTACCCTCCCCCCAAGTGGTACTTTAATTGCACATGTCAAGCATGCTACCTCCCACCAAGTGGTACTTAAATTGCATATGTCAAGCATCCTTCCCTCCCACCAAGAGGTTCTTAAACCGCACACACTAAGCATCCTACCCTTCCTCCAAGTAGCACTTTAGTTGCACATCTCAGGCATGCAACCCTTCCAAGTGGCACTTAAATTCTATATCTCAAGCATCCTACCCTCCCACCAAGTGGTACTTAATTTGCATATGTCAAGCATCCAACCCTCCCACCATGTGGTACATAAACTACACACACCAAGCATCCTACCCTCCCACCTAGTAGTACGTAACTGCACAAACCAAGCATTCTACCCATCCACCAAGAGGCAGTTAAATTGCACACGTCAAGCATCTTATCCACCCACCAAGTGGAGCTGTAATTGCACTTGTGAAGCATGCCTCCCTCCTACCATGTGGAAGTTAAATTGCATATGTCAAGCATCCTACCCTGCCACCAACTGGTTCTTAAATTGCTTAGGTCAGGAATCCTACCCTACTACCAAGTCTTACTTCAACCACACATGCCCAGAATTCTAGCCTTCCACCAAGTAGTACTTAAACTGCACACTCCAAGCATCCTACCCTCCCACCAAGTACTAGTTAAACTGCACACACCAAGCATTATACCCTCCCACCAGGTAGCGCTTAAATTGCAAATGTCAAGCATCCTACCCTCCCACCCAGTGGTACTTTAATTCCACATGTCAAGCATGCTACCTCCCACCAAGTGGTACTTAAATTACATATGTCAAGCATCCTGCCCTAAAACCAAGCAGTACATAAAGTGCATATGCCAAGCATCCTACCCTCCCACCAAGTAGAACTTAAATTAGTCATGTCAAACATCTTATCCACCCAAGTGGTATGTTAATTGCACATGTCAAGCATGCTACCCTCCCACCAAGTGGTACATAAATTGCATAAGTGTAGCACCCTACCCTCAGACCAAGTGGTTCTTAACTTGCAAATGTCAAGAATCCTACCCTCCTACCAAGTGGTACTTCAACCAGACACAGCAAGCATCCTACCCTTCCACCAAGCAGTACTTAAGCTGCACACACCAAGCATAGTACCTTCCCATGAAGTGGTACTTAAACGGCATAAACCAAGCATATTACCCTCTCACCAAGTGGTATTTAAAATGAATATGTCAAGCAGCCCACCCTGCCACCAAGTAGTTCTTAAATTGCATATGTCAAGCATCCTACCCTCCTACCAAGTGGTACTTAAGTTGCACACACCAAGCATCCTTCCCTCCCACCAAGTAGTCCTTAAACGGCACACACCAAGCATCTTACCCTCCCAAAAAGGACTACTTAAATTGCATGTGTCAAGCATCCTACCCTCCCACCAAGTGATACTAAAATTGCACATGTCACGCATAACACTCTCCCACCAAGTGGTACCTACACTACACACACCAAGCATGTTACCCTTCCACCAAGTAGTACTTAAACTATACATGACAAGCATCCTAACCTCCCACTAAGTAGTGCTTAAATTGCACATGTCAACCATCCAATTCTCCCTCCAAGAGGAACATTAATTGCACATGTCAAGCATCCTGCCCTCCCACCAAGTGGTACCTAAATAGCACAAATCAAGCAACCTATCCTCTCTCCAATCTGTACTTACATTACGTGTGTCAAGCATGCTACCCTCACACCAAGTGGTACTTAAACTGCACGTAGCAAGCATCATATACTCCCACCAAGCCGTGCTTAATACGCACATGCCAAGATCCTACTCTCCCACCGAGTGTTACTTAAAATGTACATGTCAAGCATCCTACCCTCCCACCAGGTGGTACTTAAACTACAAACACCAAGCATCCCATCCTCACACAACGTAGTACTTAAACTGCACACAACAAGCATCCTACCCTCCCACCAAGTGGTACTTAAATTGCATATGTCAAGCATCCTACCCTCCCAATAAGTGGTATATAAATTGCACACACCAAGCATCCTACCCTCCCACCAAGTGGTACTTAAATTGCATATGTCAAGTATCCTACCCTCCCAATAAGTGGTACTTAAATTGCATATGCCAAGCATCCTACTCTCCCACAGAGTGGTACTTCTACTACACAAAAGAAGCATCCTAAAATTCCACCAACTGGCACTTAAGCTGCACACACCAAGAACCCTAGCTTCCCACCAAGTGGTACTTAAACTACGCAAACCAAGCAACCTACCCTCCCACCAAGTACTACTTAAATGGCGCACATCAACTGTCCTACCTCCCACCAAGTAGTACCTAAATTGCACATGTCAAGCATCCTACCCTCCCCCCAAGTGGTACTTTAAATGCACATGTCAAGCATGCTACCCCTACCAAGTGGTACTTAAATTGCAGATGTCAAGCATCCTACCCTCCCACCAAGTGGCACTTAAATTACATATGACTATGCATCCTACCCTCCCACCAAGTGGTACTTAAAATGCGCACACCAAGCATCCTACCCTTCCACCATGTAGTACTTAAACTGCGCACACCAAGCATCTTACCCTCCCACCAAGGAGTACTTAAATTGTGCAGGTCAAGCATCCTACCCTCCCAACAAGTGGTACTTATACTACATGCACAAAGCATGCTACCCTCCCACCAAGTAGTACTCAAACTATACATGTCAAGCATCCTACCCTCCCACCCAGTAGTACTTAAGCTATACATGTCAAGCATCCTACCCTCCCACCAAGTGGTACTTAAATAGCATATGTATAGCATCCTACCCTCCCAAGTGGGACATAAACTACGCACACCAAGCATCCTTCCCTCCCACCAAATAGTACTTAAACTACATAAACCAAGCATTCCACCCTTCCACCAAGTGGTACTTAAACTGCACTCACCAAGCATCCTACCGTCCCAATAACTAGTACTTAAATTGGTCATGTCAAGCATTTTATACACCCACCAAGTGGTACATTAATTGCACATGCCAAGCATGCTTCCCTCTCACAAAATGGTACTTAAATTGCATATGTCAAGCAGCCTACACTCCCACCAAGTGGTTCTTAAATTGCATATGTCAAGAATCCTACCCTCCTACCAAGTGGTACTTCAATCACACACAGCAAGCATCCTACCCTTCCACCAAGTAATACTTAAGCTGCGCACACCAAGCATCCTACCCTCCCACTAAGTAGAATGTAAACTGCACAATCCAAGCATATTACCCTCTCAACAAGTGGTATTTAAATTCCATATGTCAAGCAGCCTACCCCGCCACCAAGCAGTACTTAAATTGCATATGTCAAGAATCCTACCCTCCCACCAAGTGGTACTTAAATTGCACACACCAAGCATCCTACCCTTGCAACAAGTAGTACTTAAATGACACACATGATGCATCCTACCATCCCACCAAGTGGTACTTAAACTGCGCACACCAAGCATCCTACCTTTCCACCAAGTAGTACTTAACCTGAGCACACCAAGCATCTTACCCTCCCACCAAGGAGTACTTAAATTGCACATGTCAAGCATCCCGCCCTCCCAACAAATGGTACTTACACTACACACACAAAGCATGCTACCCTCCCACCAAGTACTACTTAAGCTATACATGTCAAGCATCCTACCCTCCCACCAGGTGGTACTTAAATTGCAAATGTCAAGCATCCAATTCTCCCACCAAGAGGTACATTAATTGCACATGTCAAGCATCCTACCCTCCTACCAAGTAGTACTTAAGTTCCGTATGAGAAGCCTCCTAACCTCACACCAAGTGGTTCTTAAATTGCACATGTCAAGCATCCTACCCTCCCACAAAGTGGAACATAAATTGCACACAGCAAGCTTCCTATACTCCCACCAAGTGGTGCTTAATATGCACATGCCAAGATCCTACTATCCCACCAAGTGGTGCTTAAAATATATTTGTCAGCCATCCTACCTTCCCACCAAGTGGTACTTATACTACACACACCAAGCATCCTATCCTCCCACCAAGTAGTACTTAAACTGCACACACTAAGCATCCTCCCCTCCCACCAAGTGGTATTTAAATCACACATGCCAAGCATCCTACCCTCCCACCGAGTGGTACTTAAACTGCACACACCAAGCATCCTACCCTCCCACCAAGTAGTACTTGAACTGCACAGGCCAAACTCCCCCCCCCATGTGGTACTGAAATTGCACATCTCAAAATCCTACACTTCCACTAAGGGGTACTTTTGTTGCACATGTCAAGCATTCTACCCTAGAAGCATGTGGTTTAAATTGCACATATCAAGCATCCTACACTCCCACCAAGTGGTAATTAAATTGCACATGTCACGATCCTACTCTCCCACCAAGAGGTACTTAAATTGCACATGTCAAGATCCTACCCTTACACCAAGTGCTACTTCAATTGCACACATCAAGCATCATACCCTTCCACCAAGGTTTACTTAAATTACACATGTCAAGCATCTTACCTTCCCACCAAGTGGTACTATAACTGCACACAGAAAACATCTTACCCTCCCACCAAGTGGTGCTTAAATTCCACACACCAAGCATTTTTCCCTCCCACCAAGTGGTACGTACAGTAAATTCCATACACCAAGCATCCTTTCCTCCAACCAAGTGGTACTTAAATTGCACATATCAGGCACCCTACCCTCCCACCAAGTGGCACTTAAATTGCACATGTCAAGCATCCTACCCTCCTACCCAGTGGAACTTAAACTGCATGCACCAAGCCTCCTACCCTCCCATCAACTGGTACACAAACTGCATACACCAAGCATACTACCCTTCCACAAAATGGTACATTAATTACACGTCAGGATCCTACCCTCCCATCAAGAGGTACTTAAGTTGCACATATCAAGATCCTACCCTTCCACCAAGTGACACTTCAATTGCAGATGTCAATATCCTACCTTCCCACCTGGTGGTACTTATATTGCACCTGCCAAGCATCCTACCTTCCCACCAAGTGGTACTTCAATTCCACATGTCACGCATCCTACCCTCCCAACAAGTGGTACTTAAATTGCATGTGTCAAGCATCCTACCCTCCCACCAAGTGGTACTACATTGCATATGTCAAGCATCCTACCCTCCCACCAAGTGGTACTTAAATTGCACACATCAAGCATCCTACTCTCCCACCAAGAAGTACATCAATTGCATACATCAAGCATCCTACCCTCCCACCAAGTAGTACGTATATTTCACACACCAAGCATCCTACCCTCCCACTAAGTAGTACTTAAGCTATACATGTCAATCATCCTACCCTTCCACCAAGTGGTACTAAAATAGCATATGAATAGCATCCTACCCTACCCTCCCCCCAAGTGGTACATAAACTACACACACCAAGCATCCTTCCCTCCCACCACATAGTATTTAAACTGCATAAACCAAGCATTCTACCCTTCCACCAAGTGGTACTTAAACTACACACACCAAGCATCCTACCCTTCCACCAAGTGCTACTTAAACTACACACACCAAGCATCCTACCCTCCCAACAAGTGCTTCTTAAACTGCACTCACCAAGCATCCAACCGTCATACCTAGTAGTACTTAAATCGGTCATGTCAAGCATCTTATCCACCCACCAAGTAGTACTTTAATTGCGCATCCCAAGTATCCTTCCCTTACATAAAATGGTCCTTAAATTGCATATGTCAAACAGCCTACCCTCCCACCAAGTGGTTCTTAAATTGCATATGTCAAGAATCCTACCCTCCTACCAAGAGGTACTTCACCCACACACAGCAAGCATCCTACCGTTCCACCAAGTAGTGCTTAAGCTGCACACACTGAGCATCCTACCCTCCCACTAAGTAGAACTTAAACTGCACAATCCAAGCATATCACCCTCTCACCAAGTGGTATTTAAATTGCATAGGTCAAGCAGCCTACCCTGCCACCAAGTAGTACTTAAATTGCATATGTCAAGAATCCTACCCTCCCACCAAGTGGTACTTAAATTGCACACACCAAGCATCCTACCCTCCCAACAAGTAGTACTTAAATGACACACACCAAACATCCTACCCTTCCACCAAGTAGTACTTAAACTGCGCACACCAAGCATCTTACAGTCCCACCAAGGAGTACTTAAATTGCACATGTCAAGCATCCTGCCCTCCCAACCAGTGGTACTAAAATTGCACATGCCAAGCATCCTACCCTCCCACCAACTGGTACTTATACTACACGCACAAAGCATGCTACCCTCCAACCAAGAAGTACTTAAACTATACATGTCAAGCATCCTACCCTCCCACCAGGTGGTACTTAAAATGCAAATGTCAAGCATCCAATTCTCCCAGCAAGAGGTACATAAATTGCACATGTCAAGTATTCTACCCTCCCACTAAGTGGTAGCTAAATTGCAGAAGTCAAGCAACTTCTCCTCCGACCAATTGGTACTTAAATTGCATATGTCAAGCATCCTACCCTCCCACCAAGTAGTACTTAAATTCCACAAGTGAAGCCTACTATCCTCACACCAAGTGGTTCTTAAATTGCACATGTCAAGCATCATACCCTCCCACAAAGTGGAACTTAAATTGCACACAGCAAGCATCCTATACTCCCATCAAGTGGTGCTTAATATGCACATGCCAAGATCCTACTATCCCACCAAGTGGTACTTAAAATGTATTTGTCAACCATCTTACCTTCCCAACAAGTGGTACTTATACTACACACACCAAGCATCCTATCCTCCCACCAAGTGGTACTTAAACTGCACACACCAATCATCCCACCCTCCCACCAAGTGGTATTTAAATTCCACATGTCAAGCATCCTACCCTCCCACCAAGTGGTACTTAAACTGCACACACCAAGCATCCTACCCTCCCACCAAGTAGTACTTGAACTGCACGGCGCAAACATCCTTCCCCACCCATGTGGTATTGAAATTGCAAATCTCAAAATCCTACACTTCCACTAAGAGGTACTTAGGTTGCACGTGTCAAGCATTCTACCCTCCAAGCATATGGTTTAAATTGCACATATCAAGCATCCTATACTCCCACCAAGTGGTAATTAAATTGCACATGTCTAGATCCTACTCTCCCAACAAGAGGTACTTAAATTGAACATGTCATGATCTTACCCTTCCATCAAGGTGTACTTATATTGCACATGTCAAGATCCTACCCTTACCCCAAGTGCAACTTAAATTGCACACGTCAAGCATCCTACCCTCCCACCAAGATTTACTTAAATTGCACATGTCAAGCATCTTACCTTCCCACCAAGTGGTACTTTAACTGCACTCAGAAAACATCTTACCCTCCCACCAAGTGGTTCTGAAGCTGCACATGTCAAGCATCCTACCCTCCCACCAAGTGGTACTAAAATTCCACACACCAAGCATCCTTCCCTCACACCAAGTGGTACTTAAATTGCACATGTCAAGCATTCTACCCTCCCACCCAGTGGTACTTAAACTGCACGCACCAAGCATTCTACCCTCCCATCAACTGATACGCAAACTGCACACACCAAGCATCCTACCCTCCCACAAAGTGGTACATTAATTACTCATGTCAGGATCCTAACCTCCCACTAAGTGGTACTTAATTTGCAAATATCAAGATCCTACCCTTCCACCAAGTGGTACTTGAAATGCACATGTCAATATCCTACCCTCCCACCTAATGGTACTTAAATTGCACACATCAAGCATCCTACCCTCCCACCAAGTGGTACTTATACTACACACACCAAGCATCCTACCCTCCCACCAAGTAGTACTTAAGCTATACTTGTCAAGCATCCTTCCCTCCCACCAAGTGGCACTTAAGTAGCATATGTATAGCACCCTACCCTCCCACCAAGTGGTACATAAACTACACACATCAAGCAACTTTCCCTCCCACCAAATAGTACTTACACTGCATAAACCAAGCATTCTACCCTTCCACCAAGTGCTACTTAAACTGCACTCACCAAGCATCCTACCGTCCCACCAAGTAGTACTTAAATTGGTCATGTCAAGCATCTCATACACCCACCAAGTGGTACTTTAATTGCACATGCCAAGCAATGCTTCCCTCCCACAAAATGGTACTTAAATTGCATATGTCAAGCAGCCTACCCTCCCACCAAGTGGTTCTTAAATTGCATATGTCAAGAATCCGACTCTCATACCAAGAGGTACTTCAACCATACACAGCAATCATCCTACCATTCCACCAAGTAGTACTTAAGCTGCACACACCGAGCATTCTACCCTCCCACTAAGTAGAACTTCAGCTGCACAATCCAATGGTATTACCCTCTCACCAAGTGGTATTTAAATTGCATATGTCAAGCAGCCTACATTCCAACCAAGTGGTACTTAAACTACAAACACCAACCATCCTACCCTCCCATCAAATAGTACTTAAACTATACATGTCAAGCATCCTACCCTCTCACCAAGTGGTACTTAAATTACACACAGCAGGTATCCTACCCTCCCACTAATTGGTACTTAAACAAGACACATCAAGCATCCTAAGCTCCCACCAAGTAGTACTTAAACTGCACAAACCAAGCATATTACCCTCTCACCAAGTGCTATTTAAATTGCATATGTCAAGCAGCCTACCCTCCCACCAAGTAGCACTTAAATTACATATGTCAAGCATCCTACACTCGCACAAAGTGGTACTTAAATTGTAAACACCAAGCATCCTACCCTCCCTCCAAGCAGTACTTAAACTGCACACACAAAGCACTTTACCCTCCCAAGAAGGAGTACTTAAATTGCACATGTCACGCACCCGACTCTCCTACCAAGTGGTACTTATACTACACAGACCAAACATCCTACCTTTCCAACAAGTAGTACTTAAACTGTACACACCAAACATAATATCCTGCCGCCAGATGGTACCTAAACTACACACATCAAGCATTTTTCCCTCCCACCAAGTAGAACTTAAACTGCACACCAAGCATCCTACCCTCCCACCAAATGGTACTTTAATTGCACAAACCAAGCATTCTACCGTTCCACCAAGTGGTACTTAAATTACAAACACCATGCATCCTACCCTCCCACCAAGAGCTACTTAAACTGCACTCACCAAGCATCCAACCATCCCACCAAGTAGTACTTAAATCGGTCATGTCAAGCATCTTATCCACCCACCAAGTGGTACTTTAATTGCACATGCCAAGCATGCTTCCCTCCCACAAAATGGTACTTAAATTGCATATGTCAAGCAGCCTACCCTCCCACCAAGTGGTTCTTAAATTGCATATGTCAAGAATCCTACCCTCCTACCAAGGGGTACTTCAAATACACACAGCAAGCATCCTACCGTTCCACCAAGTAGTGCTTAAGCTGCACACACCAAGCATCCTACCCTTCCACCAAGTGGTACTTAAACTACACACACCAAGCATCCTACCCTCCCACTAAGTAGAACTTAAACTGCACAATCCAAGCATATTATCCTCTCACCAAGTGGTACTTAAATTGCATATGTCAAGCAGCCTACCCTGCCACCAAGTAGTACTTAAATTTCATATGGCAAGAATCCTACCCTCCCACCAAGTGGTACTTAAATTGCACACACCAAGCATCCTACCCTCCCACCAAGTAGTTCTTAAATGACACACACCAAGCACCCTACCCTCCCCCCAAGTGGTACTTTAATTGCACATGTCAAGCATGCTAACTCCCTCCAAGTGGTACTTAAATTGCATAAGTCAAGCATCCTTCCCTCCCACCAAGAGATTCTTAAACTGCACACACTAAGCACCCTACCCTCCCTCCAAGTAGTACTTAAATTGCACATCTCAAGCATGCAACCCTTCCAAGTGGTACTTAAATTCCATATGTCAAGCATCCTACCCTCCCACCAAGTGGTACTTAATTTGCATATGTCAAGCATCCAACCCTCCCACCAAGTGGTACATAAACTAAACACACCAAGCATCCTACCCTCCCACCTAGTAGTACTTAACTGCACAAACCAAGCATACTACCCATCCACCAAGAGGCACTTAAATTGCACATGTCAAGCATCTTATCCACCCACCAAGTGGTACTGTAATTGCACTTGTCAAGCATGCTACCCTCCCACCATGTGGAAGTTAAATTGCATATGTCAAGCATCCTACCCTGCCACCAACTGGTTCTTAAATTGTTTAGGTCAAGAATCCTACCCTACAACCAAGTCTTACTTCAACCACACATGCCCAGCATTCTAGCCTTCCACCAAGTAGTACTTAAGCTGCGCACTCCAAGCATCCTACCCTCCCACCAATTACTAGTTAAACTGCAAATGTCAAGCATCCTATCCTCCCACCCAGAGGTACTTTAATTGCACATGTCAAGCATGCTACCTCCCACCAAGTGGTGCTTAAATTACATATGTCAAGCATCATGCCCTAACACCGAGCAGTACATAAAGTGCATATGCCAAGCATCCTACCCTCCCAGTAAGTGTTACTTAAATTACACACACCAAGCATCCTACCCTCCCAACAAGTAGAACTTAAATTAGTCATGTCAAACATCTTATCCACCCACCAAGTGGGACGTTAATTGCACATGTCAAGCATGCTACCCTCCCACCAAGTGGTACTTAAATTGCATAAGTCTAGCACCCCACCCTCCTGCCAAGTGATTCTTAAATTGCATATGTCAAGAATCCTACCCTCCTACCGAGTGGTACTTCTACCACACACACCAAGCATCCTACCCCTCCACCAAGCAGTACTTAAGCTGCACACACCAAGCATAGAACCCTCCCATGAAGTGGTACTTAAACTACACACACCAAGCAGCCTACCCTCCCACCAAGTAGAACTTAAGCTGCACAAACCAAGCATATTACCCTCTCACCAAGTGCTATTTAAATTGCATATTTCAAGCAGCCTACCCTGCCACCAAGTAGCACTTAAATTACATAAGTCAAGCATCCTACACTCGCACAAAGTGGTACTTAAATTGTAAACACCAAGCATCCTACCATCCCACCAAGCAGTACTTAAACTGCACACACCAAGCATCCTACCCGAAAACCAAGCAGTACTTAAACTGCACACACAAAGCACCTTACCCTCCCAAGAAGGAGTACTTAAATTGCACATGTCACGCACCCTACTCTCCCACCAAGTGGTACTTATACTACACACACCATACATCCTACCTTTCCACCAAGTAGAAGAAGAAGAATCAGTATTTATATAGTGCTTTTTCATACATCCAAAGCGCTTTACAAGCAATGCTAGACTGGTAGTGAAGTGACTGAATGTGTGGTGGCGGCCATATCACACATCATCACCCACACACAGCCTGGATAATTGCATGAACTGGTTTATGGGAAGGGGAATGCTGGCCAGGACACTGGGAATGTTCTCTACTCTTTGCGAAGAGTGCCCTGGGTTCTTTTACTTCCACCTGGACACCCACCAGGACAACACCAGGATGGGTAGAAGGGACCTCGGTTTAACATCTCATCCAAAGGACGGCACACCCCAGCAGTACAGCACCCCCCAATACTGCACTCGGATGCCAGCGATTTTTAGGTGCAAGTCCAATCCCGGTGTGGGACGAGAACCCACAACCTTCTGGTCCAGAGGCGGATGTGCTACCAACTGAGCCACACTGACACCTTACTTAAATTACACACACCAAGCATCCTACCCTCCCACCAAGTAGTTCTTAAATGACACACACCAAGCATCCTACCCTCCCCCCAAGTGGTACTTTAATTGCACATGTCAAGCATGCTACCTCCCTCCAAGTGGTACTTAAATTGAATAAGTCAAGCATCCTTCCCTCCCACCAAGAGGTTCTTAAACTGCACACACTAAGCATCCTACCCTCCCTCCAAGTAGTACTTAAATGACACACACCACACAACCTACCCTGCCACCAAGTGGTACGTAAACAAGACACACCAAGCATCCTAACCTCCCACCAAGTAGTACTTAAACTGCGCACAAGCATCTTACCCTCCCACCAAGGAGTACTTAAATTGCGCATGACAAGCATCCTACCCTCCCACAAAGTGGTACTAAAATTGCACACGTCAAGCATCCTACCCTCCCACCAACTGGTACTTATACTACACGCACAAAGCATCCTACCCTCCGACCAAGTAGCACTTAAATGACACACACCAAGCATCCTACCCTCCCACCAAGTGGTACTTAAACAAGACACACCAAGCATCCCACCCACCCTCCAAGTGGTACTTAAACTGCACATATCAAGCATCCAATTCTCCCATCATGAGGTACATAAATTGCATATGTCAAGTATCCTACCCCCCCACCAAGTGGTAGCTAAATTGCAGAAGTCAAGCAACTTATCCTCCCACCAATTGGTACTTAAATTGCATATGTCAAGCATCCTACCCTCTTACCAAGTAGTACTTAAATTCCATATGTGAAGCCTCCTATCCTCACACAAAGTGGTTCTTAATTTGCACATGTCAAGCATCCTTCCCTCCCACCAAGTGGTACTTAAATTACACACAGCAAGCATCCTATACTCCCACCAAGTGGTGCTTAATATGCACATGCCAAGATCCCACTATCCCACAAAGTGGTACTTAAAATGTATTTGTCAAGCATCCTACCTTCCCACCAACTGGTACTTATACTACACACACCAAGCATCCTATCTTCCCACCAAATGGTACTTAAACTGCACGCACCAAGCATCCTACCCTCCCACCAAGTGGTATTTAAATTACACATGCCAAGCATCCTACCCTCCCACGAAGTGGTACTTAAACTGCACACACCATGCATCCTACCTTCCCATCAAGTAGTTCTTGAACTGCACAGACCAAACATCCTACCCCCTCCATGTTGTACTGAAATTGCACATCTCAAAATCCTACACTTCCACTAAGTGATACTTAGGTTGCACATGTCAAGCAATCTACCCTCCAACCATGTGGTACTTAAATGGCATATATCAAGCGTCCTACACTCCCACCAAGTGGTAATTAAATTGCACATATCAAGATATCCTACACTCCCACCAAGTGGTACTTAAATTGCAAATGTCATGATCTTACCCTTCCACCAAGATGTACTTAAATTGCACATGTCAAGATCCTACCCTCCCACCAAGAGGTACTTAAATTGCACATGTCAAGCATCCTACCCTCCCAATAAGTGGTACTTAAATTGCATATGCCAAGCATCCTACTCTCCCACAGAGTGGTACTTCAACTACACAAACCAAACATCCAAAAATTCCACCAAGAGGTACTTAAGCTGCACACACCAAGAACCCTAGCTTCCCACCAAGTGGTACTTAAACTACACAAACCAAGCATTCTACTCTCCCACCAAGTACTACTTAAACAGCACAGATCAACTGTCCTACCTCCCACCAAGTAGTACTTAAATTGCACATGTCAATCATCCTACCCTCCCACCAAGTGGCACTTAAATTACATATGCCAAACACCCTACCCTCCCACCAAGTGGTACTTCCGCTACATACAGCAAGCATCCCACCATTTCAACAAGTAGTACTTGAGCTGCACACACCAAACATCCTACCCTCCTACCAACTGGTACTTAAATTATACACACCAAGCATCCTAAGCTCCCACCAAGTTGAACTTACATTGCACTTATCAACCATCCTACTCTCCCACCAAGTGGTACTTAAACTGCACACACTAAGCATCCTAACCTCCCACTAAGTAGTACTTAAATTGCATATGTCAAGCATCCTATGCTCCAACCAAGTGGTACTTAAACTACACACACCAAGCATCCTACCCTCATATCAAGTAGTACTTAAACTATACTTGTCAAGCATTTTACCCTCCCACCAAGTGGTACTTAAATTACACACACCAAGTATCCTACACTCCCACTAAGTGGTACTTAAGCAAGACACATCAAGCATCCTACCCTCCCACCAAGTAGAACTTAAACTGCTCAAACCAAGCATATTACCCTCTCACCAAGTGCTATTTAAATTGCATATGTCAAGCAGCCTACCGTGCCACCAAGTAGCACTTAAATTACATATGTCAAGCATCCTACACTCGCACAAAGTGGTACTTAAATTGTCAACACCAAGCATCCTACCCTCCCACCAAGTGGTACTTAAAAAACACACACCAAGCATCCTACCCTCACACCAAGCAGTACTTAAACTGCACACACCAAGCACTTTACCCTCCCAAGAAGGAGTACTTAAATTGAACATGTCAAGCACCCTACTCTCCCACCAAGTGGTACTTAAACTACACACACCAAACATTCTACCTTTCCACCAAGCAGTACTTAAGATGCACACACCAAACATAATACCCTCCCACCAGGTGGTATATAAACTATACACATCAAGTATTTTTCCCTCCCACCAAGTAGAACTTAAACTGCACACCAAGCATCTTAACCTCCCACCAAATGGTACTTTAATTGCACATCAAGCATGCTACCCTCCCACCAAGTGGTACTTAAATTGCATATGTCAAGCATCCTACCCTCCCAATAAGAGGTACTTAAATTGCATATGCCAAGTATCCAACTCTCCCACCAAGGGGAACTTCAACTACACAAACCAAGCATCCCACCATTCCACCAAGTAGTACTCAAGCTGCACACACCAAGTACCCTACCTTCCTACCAAGTGGATCTTAAACTACACAAACCAAGCATCCTACCCTCCCACCAAGTACTCCTTAAATGGCACACATCAACCGTCATACCCTCCCACCAAGTAGTACATAAATTGCACATATCAAGCATCCTACCCTCCCTCCAAGTGGTACTTTAATTGCACATGTCAAGCATGCTACCTCCCACCAAGTGGTACTTAAATTGCATATGTCAAGCATCCTTCCCTCCCACCAAGTGGTACATAAACTACACACACCAAGAATCCTACCCTCCCACCTAGTAGTACTTAACTGCACAAACCAAGCATTCTACCCATCCACCAAGAGGCACTTAAATTACAAATGTCAAGCATCTTATCCACCCACCCACCAAGTGGTACTGTAATTGCACTTCTCAAGCATGCTACCCTCCTACCATGTGGAAGTTAAATTGCATATGGCAAGCATTCCACCCTGCCACCAACTGGTTCTTAAATTGCTTAGGTCAAGAATCCTACCCTACTCCCAAGTCTTACTTCAACCACATATGCCAAGCATTGTAGCCTCCCCACCAAGTAGTACTTAAGCTGCACACACCAAGCATCCTACCCTACCACCAAGTACTAGTTAAACTGCACACACCAAGCATTATACCCTCCCACCAGGTTGCACTTAAATTGCAAATGTCAAGCATCCTACCCTCCCACCCAGTGGTACTTAAATTACATATGTCAAGCATCCTGCCCTAACACCATGCAGTACATACAGTGCACATGCCAAGTATCCTACCCTCCCAACAAGTGATACTTACATTACACACACCAAGCATCCTAACCTGCCACCAAGTGGTGCTTAAACTGCACTCACCAAGAATCCTACCCTTCCACCAAGTAGAACTTAAATTAGTCATGTCAAACATCTTATCCACAAACCAAGTGGTACGTTAATTGCACATGTCAAGCATGCTACCCTCCCACCAAGTAGTACTTAAATTGCATATGTCAAGCATCCTACCCTCCCACCAAGTGGCACTTAAATTACATATGACAGGCACCCTATCCTCCCACCAAGTGGTACTTCCGCTACATACAGCAAGCATCCTACCATTTCACCAAGTAGTACTTCAGCTGCACACACCAAACATCCTACCCTCCCACCAAATGGTACTTAAATTAGACACACCAAGCATACTAAGCTCCCACCAAGTTGAACTTAAATTGCACATGTCAAGCATCCAACCCTCCTACCAAGTGCTACTTAAACAGCACACACCTAGCTTCCCAATCTCCCACCAAGTGGTACTTAAACTGCACACACTCAGCATCTTATACTCCCACCAAGTAGTAGTTCAATTGCATATGTCAAGCATCCTACAATCTAACCAAGTGGTACTTAAACTACACGCAGCAAGCATCCTACCCTCATATCAAGTAGTACTTAAACTATACCTGTCAAGCATCCTAGCCTCCAACCAGCTGGTACTTAAATTACACACACCAAGTATCCTACCCTCCCACCAAATGGTACTTAAACTGCACTCACCAAGAATCCTACCATACCACCAAGTAGAACCTTAAATTAGCCATGTCAAACATCTTATCCACCAACCAAGTGGTACGTTAATTGCACATGTCAAGCATGCTACCCTCCCACCAAGTGGTACTTAAATTGCATATGTCTAGCACCCTATCCTCCCACCAAGGGGTTTTTAAATTGCATATGTCAAGAATCCTACCCTCCTACCAAGTGGTACTTCAACCACACACAGCAAGCATCCTACCCTTCCACCATGCAGTACTTAAGCTGCACACACCAAGCAGCCTACCCTCCCAAAAAGTAGAACTTAAACTGCACAAACCAAGCATATTACCCTCTCACCAAGTGGTATTTAAATTGCATATGTCAAGCAGCCTACCCTGCCACCAAGTAGTTCTTAAATTGCATATGTCAAGCATGCTACCCTCCCACCAAGTGGTACTTAAGTTGCACACACCAAGCATCCTACCCTCCCACCAAGTAGTCCTTAAACTGCACACACCAAGCATCTTACCCTCCCAAAAAGGAGTACTTAAATTGCTCATGTCAAGCATCCTACCCTCCCACCAAGTGATACTAAAATTGCACATGTCATGCATAATACTCTCCCAACAAGTGGTACTTCCACTACACACACCAAGCATGTTACCATTCCACCAAGTAGTACTTAAACTATACATGATAAGCATCCTACCCTCCTACCAAGTAGTGCTTAAATTGCACGTCAAGCATCCAATTCTCCCTCCAAGAGGTACATAAATTGCACATCAAGCATCCTGCCCTCCCATGAAGTGGTACCTAAATTGCACAAATCAAGCAACCTATCCTCCCTCCAATTTGTACTTAAATTACGTATGTCAAGCATGCTACCCTCACACCAAGTGGTATTTAAATTACACACAGCAAACATCAAATACTCCAACCAAGCCATGCTTAATATGCACATGCCAAGATCCTACTCTCCCACTGAGTGTTACTTAAAATGTACATGTCAAGCATCCCATCCTCCCACAATGTGGTATTTAAACTGCACACACCAAGCATCCTACCCTCCCACCAAGTGGTGCTTAAATTGCATATGTCAAGCATCCTACCCTCCCAATAAGTGGTACATAAATTGCACACACCAATCATCCTACCCTCCCACCAAGTGGTACTTAAATTGCATATGCCAAGCATCCTACTCTCCCACAGATTGGTACTTCAACTACACAAATGAAGCATCCTAAAATTCCACCAAGTGGTACTTAAGCTGCACACACCAAGAACCCTAGCTTCCCACCAAGTGGTATTTAAACTACGCAAACCAAGCATCCTACCCTCCCTCCAAGTACTACTTAAACGGCACACATTAACTGTCCTACCTCCCACCAAGTAGTACATAAATTGCATATGTCAAGCATCCTACCCTCCCCCCAAGAGGAACTTTAATTGCACATGTCAAGCATGCTACCCCGTACCAAGTGGTACTTAAATTGCATATGTCAAGCATCCTACCCTCCCACCAAGTGGCACTTAAATTACATATGACAAGCATCCTATCCTCCCACCAAGAGGTACTTCCGCTACATACAGCAAGCATCCTACCATTTCACCAAGCAGTACTTGAGCTGCACACACCAAACATCCTACCCTTCCACCAAGTGGTACTTAAATTACACACACCAAGCATCCTAAGCTCCCACCAAGTTGAACTTAAATTGCACATATCAGCCATCCTACCCTCCTACCAAGTGCTACTTAAACAGAACACACCTAGCTTCTTACCGTCCCACCAAGTGGTACTTAAACTACATAAACTAAGCATCCTACCATCCCACCAAGTGGTACCTTAATTGCACATGTCAAGCATGCTACCTCCCACCAAGTGGTACTTAAATTGCATATGTCAAGCATCCTTCCCTCCCACCAAGTGGTTTTTAAACTGCACACACTAAGCATCCTATCCTTCCTCCAAGTAGTACTTAAATTGCACATCTCAAGCATGCAACCCTCCCAAGTGGTACTTAAATTCCATACGTCAAGCATCCTACCCTCCCACCAAGTGGTACTTAATTTACATATGTCAAGCATCCTACACTCCCACAAAGTGGTACGTAAACTACACACACCAACCATCCTACCCTCCCACCTAGTATTACTTAACTGCACAAACCAAGCATTCTACCAATCCACCTGGGGCACTTAAATTGCACATCAAGCATCTTATCCACCCACCAGGGGGTACTGTCATTGCACTTGTCAAGCATGCTACCTTCCCACCATGTGGAAGTTAAATTGCATATGTCAAGCATCCTACCCTTCCACCAACTGGTTCTTAAATTGCTTAAATCAAGAATCCGACCCTACTACGAAGTCTTACTTCAACCACACATGCCCAGCATTCTAGCCTTCCACCAAGTAGTACTTTAGTTGCACACACCAAGCATCCTACCCTCCCACCAAGTACTAGTTAAACTGCTCACACCAAGCATCCTACCCTCCGGGTGGTACTATAATTACACATGTCAAGCATGATACCTCCCACCAAGTGGTACTTAAATTACATATGTCAAGCATCCTGCCCTAACACCAACCAGTACATAAAGTGCATATGCCAAGCATCCTACCCTCCCACCAAATGATACTAGAATTGCACACACCAAGCATCTTAACCTGCCACCAAGTGGTACTTAAATTGCACATGTCAACCATCCTACCCTCCCAAGTGGTACTTAAACTTCACACACCAAGCATCCAACCCTCCCACCAACTAGTACTTAAATTGCACATGTCAAGCATCCCACCCTCCCACAAATTGGTACTTAAATTGCACATGTCAATCATCCAACCCTCCCACCAAGTGGTTCTTAAACTGCACACACCAGGCAACCTTCCCTCCCACCAAGTAGTACTTAAATTGCACATGTCAAGCATGCTACCCACCCAACAAGTGGTACTTAAATTGCATATGTCAAGCATCCTACCCTCCCACCATGTGGTACATAAACTACACACACCAAGCATCCTACCCTCCCACCAAGTAGTACTTGAACTGCAAAAACCAAGCATTCTACCCTTCCAACAAGTGGCCCTTCAATTGCACATGTCAAGCATCTTATCCACCCACCAAGTGGTACTGTAATTGCACTTGTCAAGCATACTACCCTACCAACAAGTGGTACTTAAATTGCATATGTCAAGCATCCTACCCTCCCACCAAGTGGCATATAAACTACACATACCATGCATCCTACCCTCCCACCAAATAATACTTAAACTGCACAAACCAAGCATTCTACCCCTCCACCAAGTGGTACTTAAACTTCACACACCAGGCATCCTACCCTTCCACCAAGTGCTACTTCAACTGCACTCACCAAGCATCCTACCCTCAAACCAAGTAGTATTTAAATTGGTCATGTCAAGCATGCTACCCTCCCACCAAGTGATACTTAAATTGCATATGTCAAGAATCCTACCCTCCTACCAAGTGGAACTTCAGCCACACACAGCAAGCATCCTACCCTTCCACCAAGTAGTACCTCAGCAGCACACACTTAGCACCCTATCCTCCCACCCAGTGGTACATAAACTACACACACCTAGCATTCTACCCTCCCACCAAGTAGAACTTAAACTGCACAAACCAGGCATATTACCCTCTCACCAAGTGGTATTTAAATTGCATATGTCAAGCAGCCTACACTCCAACCAAGTGGTACTTAAACTACAAACACCAACCATCCTACCCTTCCATCAAGTAGTACTTAAACTATACACGTCAAGCATCCTACCCTCTCACCAAGTGGTACTTAAATTACACACAGCAGCTATCCTACCCTCCCACTAATTGGTACTTGAACAAGACACATCAAGCATCCTTCCCTCCCACCAAGTGGTACTTAAATTGCACATGTCAAGCATCCTACCCTCACACCAAGTGGTTCTTAAACTGCACAAACCAAGCATCTGACCCTCCCACCAAGTAGTACTTAAATTGCACATGTCAAGCATCCTACCCTCCCACCAAGAGGTTCTTAAACTGCACAAACCAAGTATCCGACCCTCCCACCAAGTAGTACTTAAATTGCACATGTCAAGATTCCTACCATCCCACTAAGTGGTACTTTAATTGCACATGTCAAGCATGCTACCTCCACCAAGTGGTTCTTAAATTGCATATGTCAAGCATCCTACCCTCCCACCAAGCAGTACATAAAGTGCATATGCCAAGCATCCTACCCTCCCACCAAGTGATAGTTAACTTACACACACCAAGCATCCTAACCTCCCACCAAGTGATACTTAAATTGCACATGTCAACCATCCTACCCTACCATCAAATGGTACTTAAACTTTACATACCAAGCATCCTACCCTCCCACCAAGTAGTACTTACACTGCATATTTCAAGCATCCTACCCTCCCACCAAGTGGTATGTAAATTGCACATGTCAAGCATCCTACCCTCCAACCAAGTGGTTCTTAAACTACACACACTAAGCATCCTACCCTCCCTCCAAGAAGTTCTTAAATTGCACATCTCAAGCATGCTACCCTCCCAACAAGTGGTACGTAAAATTCCATATGTCAAGCTTCCTACCCTCCCACCAAGAGGTACTTAAATTACACATGTAAAGCATCCTACCCTCCCACCAACTGGAACATAAACTACTCGCACCAAGCATCCTAACCTCCCACCTAGTAGTACTTAAACTATACTCAACAAGCATCCTGTCCTCCCACCAAGTAGTACGTAAATTGGACATGTGAAGCATTTTATCCACCCACCAAGTGGTACTTTTATTGCACTTGTCAAGCATGCCACCCTCCCACCAAGTGGCACTTAAATTGCATATGTCAAGCATCCTACCCTCCCACCAATTGGTACATAAACTACACTAACCAAGCATCCTACCAGCCCACAAAGTAGTACTTAAACTGCACAAACCAAGCATTCTACCAATCCACTAAGTGGCACTTAAATTGCACATGTCAAGCATCTTATCCACCCACCATGTGGTACTATAATTGCACTTGTCAAGCATCCTACCCTCCCACCATGTGGAAGTTAAATTGCATATGTCAAGCATCCTTCCCTGCCACGAAGTGGTTCTTAAATTGTCTAGGTCTAGAATCCTACCCTCCTACCAAGTCTTACTTCAACCACACATGCCAAGCATTCTACCCTTCCACCAAGTAGTACTTAAGCTGCACACATCTAGCATCCTAACCTCCCACCAAGTACTAGTTAAACTGTACACACCAAGCATCCTACCCTCCCGCCAGGCAGTACTTAAATTGTAAATGTCAAGCATCCTACCCTCCCTCCCAGTGGTACTTTAATTGCACATGTCTAACATGGTACCTCCCACCGAGTGGTACTTAAATTGCATATGTCAAGCATCCTGCCTGAAAACGAAGTGGCACTTAAATTACATATGTCATGCATCTTACCATCCCACCAAGTGGTACTTCAGCTACATACAGCAAGCGTCCTACTGTTCCACCAAATAGTATTAAAGATGCACACACCAAACACCCTACCCTCCCACCAAGTGGTACTTAAACTGCACACACCAAGCTTCCTACTCTCCCACCAATTAGTACTTTAATTGCATATGTCAAGCATCCTACCCTCCCACAAATTGGTACTTAAATTGCACATGTCAATCATCCAACCCTCCCAACAGGTGGTTCTTAAACTGCACACACCAGGCATCCTTCCCTCCCACCAAGTAGTTCTTAATTTGCACATGTCAAGCATGCTACTCTCCCAACAAGTGGTACTTAAAATTGCATATGTCAAGCATCCTACCCTGCCACAAAGTGGTTCTTAAATTGCTTATGTCAAGAATCCTACCCTCCTACCAAGTCTTACTTCAACCACACATGCCAAGCATTTTACCCTTCCACCTAGTAGTATCTATGCTGCACACATCAAGAATCCTACCCTTCCACCAAGTACTAGTTAAACTGCACACACCAAGCATCCTACCCACCCACCAGGTAGTACTTAAATTGCTAATGTCAAGCATCCTACCCTCTAACCCAGTGGTACTTTAATTGCACATGTCAAGCATGCTACCTCCCACCAAGTGATACTTAAATTGCATATGTCAAGCATCCTGCCCTAACACCAAGTGGCACTTAAATTACACATGTCAAGCATCTTACCCTCCCACCAAGTGGTGCTTCAGCTACATACAGCAAGCATCCTACTGTTCTACCAAGTAGTACTTAAGATGCACACACCAAACATCCTACCCTCCCAAGAAGTGGTACTTAAACTGCACAGAACAAGCATCCTACCCTCCCACCAAGTGGTACTTAAACTGCACACACCAAGCTTCCTACCCTCCCACCAACTAGTACTTAAATTGCATATGTCAAGCATCCTACCCTTCCACAAATTGTAATTATATTGCACATGTCAATCATTCAACCCTCCCAATAGGTGATTCTTAAACTGCACACACCAGGCATCTTTCCCTCCCACAAAGTAGTACTTAAATTGTACATGTCAAGCATGCTACCCTCATAACAAGTGGTACTCCAATTGCATATGTCAAGCATCCTATCCTCCCACCAAGTGCCACATAAACTACACACACCAAGCATCCTACCCTCCCACCAAGTACTAGTTAAATTGCACACACCAAGCATTTTACCCTCCCACCAGGTGGCGCTTAAATTGCAAATGTCAAGCATCCCACCCTCCCACCCAGTGGTACTTTAATTGCACATGTCAAGCATGCTACCTCCCACCAAGTGGTACTTAAATTACATATGTCAAGCATCCTGCCCTAACATCAAGCAGTACATAAAGTGAATATGCCAAGCATCCTACCCTCCAACCAAATGATACTTAAATTGCACACACCAAGCATCCTAACCTGCCACTAAGTGGTACTTAAATTGCACATGTCAACCATCCTACCCTCCCAACAAGTGGTACTTAAACTTCACACACCAAGCATCCTACCCTCCCACCAACTAGCACTTAAATTGCATATGTCAAACATCCCACCCTCCCACAAATTGGTTCTTAAATTGCACATGTTAATCATCCAACCCTCCCACCAAGTGGTTCTTAAACAGCACACACCAGGCATCCTTCTCTCCCACCAAGAAGTAATTAAATTGCACATGTCAAGCATGCTACCCACCCAACAAGTGGTACTTAAATTGCATATGTCAAGAATCCTACCATCCCACCATGTGGTACATAAATTACACACACCAAGCATCCTACCCTCCCACCAAGTAGTACTTAAACTGCACAAACCAAGCATTCTACCCATCCAACAAATGGCCCTTAAATTGCACATGTCAAGCATCTTATCCACCCACCAAATGGTACTGTAATTGCACTTGTCAAGTATGCTACCCTCCCAACAAGTGGTACTTAAATTGCATATATCAAGCATCCTACCCTCCAACCAAGTGGCACATAAACTACACACACAAAGCATCCTACCCTCCCACCAAATAGTACTCAAACTGCACAAACCAAGAATGCTACCCTTCCACCAAGTGGTACTTACACTTCAAACACCAGGCATCCTACCCTTCCACCAAGTGCTACTTAAACTGCACTCACCAAGTATCCTACCCTCAAACCAAGTAGTATTTAAATTGGCCATGTCAAGCATGCTACCCTACCACAAAGTGATACTTAAATTGCATACGTCAAGAATCCTACCCTCCTACGAAGTGGTACTTCAGCCACACACAGCAAACATCCTACCCTTCCACCAAGTAGTACTTCAGCAGCATACACCCAGCACCCTACCCTCCCACCAAGTGGTACTTAAACTACACACACCAAGCATCCTACCCTCCCAACAAGTAGAACTTAAACTGCTCAAACCAGGCATATTACCCTCTCACCAAGTGGTATTTAAATTGCATATGTCAAGCAGCCTACACTCCAACCCAGTGGTACTTAAACTACAAACACCAACCATCCTACCCTCCTATCAAGTAGTACTTAAACTATACATGTCAAGCATCCTACCCTCTCACCAAGTGGTACTTAAATTACACACAGCAGGTATCCTACCCGCCCACTAATTGGTACTAAACAAGACACATCAAGTATCCTACACTCCCACCAAGTAGTACTTCAACTGCACACACCAAGCATCCTTCCCCCCCACCAAGTGGTTCTTAAACTGCACAAACCAAGCATCCCACCCTCCCACCAAGTAGTACTTAAATTGCACATGTCAAGGTTCCTACCATCCCACTAAGTGGTACTTTAATTGCACATGTCAAGCATGCTACCTCCCATCAAGAGGTACTTAAATTGCATATGTCAAGCATCCTAACCTCCCAGCAAGCAGTACATAAAGTCCATATGCCAAGCATCCTACCCTCCCACAAAGTGTTACTTAACTTACACACACCAAGCATCCTAACCTCCCAAGTAGTACTTAAATTTCACATGTCAACCATTCTACCCGCCCATCAAATGGTACTTAAACTTCACACACCAAGCATCCTACCCTCCCACCAAGTAGTACTTACACTGCATATTTCAAGCTTCCCACCCTCCCACCAAGTGGTACATAAATTGCACATGTCAAGCATCCCACCCTCCCACCAAGTGGTTCTTAAACTACACAAACTAAGCATCCTACCCTCCCTCCAAGAAGTTCTTAAATTGCACGTCTCAAGCATGCTACCCTCCCAACAAGTGGTACGTAAAAATCCATATGTCAAGCTTCCTACCCTCTCACCAAGAGGTACTTAAACTGCACACACCAAGCATCTTTCCCTCCCACCAAGTGGTAATTAAATTGCACATGTCAACCATCCTACCGTCCCAACAAGTGGTACTAAAACTTCACACACCAAGCATCCTACCCTCCCACCAAGTAGTACTTACACTGCATATTTCAAGCATCCTACCATCCCACGAAGTGGTACATAAATTTGCACATGTCAAGCATCCTACCCTCCCACCAAGTGGTTCTTAAACTGCACACACTAAGCATCCTACCCTACCTCCAAGAAGTTCTTAAATTGCACATCTCAAGCATGCAACCTTTCCAAGTGGTATATAAAATTCCATATGTCTTGCTTCCTACCCTCCTACCAAGTGGTACTTAAATTACATATGTCAAGCATCCTACCCTCCCACCAAGTATTACATAAACTACACATACCGAGCATCCTACCCTTCCAAAAAGTGGTACTGAAACTACACAAACCAAGCATCCTACCCTTCCACCAAGTACTTCTTAAGCAGCACACATCAATAGTCCTACCCTCCCACCAAGCAGTACTTAAATTGCATATGTCAAGCATCCTACCCTCCTACCAAGTGGTACTTCAACCACACACAGCAAGAATCCTACCCTTCCACCAAATAATACTTCAGCTGCACACATGAAGCATCCTACCCTCCCACCAAGTAGTACTTAAACGACACACACCAAGCATGCTAGTCTCACACAAAGTAGAACTTAAACTGCACAAACCAGGCACATTACCCTCTCAACAAGTGGTATTTATATTACATATGTCAAGCAGCCTACCCTGCCACCAAGTAGTACTTAAGTTGCATAAGTCAAGCATCCTACCCTCCCACCAAGTGGTACTTAAGACACACCTAGCATCCTACCCTCCCACCAAGGAGTACTTAAATTGCACATGTCAAGCATCCTCCCCCTCCCATCAAGTGATACTTCCGCTACATACAGCAAGCATCCTACCATTTCACCAAGTAGTACTTAAGCTGCACACACCAAACATCCTACCCTCCCACCAAATGGTATTTAAATTGCACAGACCAAGCATCCTAACCTCCCAGCAAGTGGTACTTAAATTGCACACGTCAACCATCCTACCCTCCCACCAAGTGGAACTTAAACTGCAGACACCTAGCATCCTACCCTACCACCAAGTGGTACTTAAACTGCTCACACCAAGCATCCTACCCTCCCACCAAGTAGTACTTCAATTGCATATGTCAAGCATCCTACCAGGGAACCAAGTGGTACTTAAACTACACACACCAAGCATACTTCCCTCCCATCAAGTAGCACTTAAACTATACATGTCAAGCATCATACCCACCCACCAAGTGCCACTTAAATTACACACACCAAGTATCCTACCCTCCCACCAAGTGATACTTAAATTTGCACATATCAAGCATTCTACCCTCCCACCAAGTGGTTCTTAAACTGCACAAATCAAGTATCTCAACCTTCCATCAAGCAGTACTTAAATTGCTCATATCAAGCATGCTACCCTCCCAAAAAGTGGTACTAAAAATTCATATGACAAGCATCCTAACCTTCCACCAAGTGGTACTTTTATTGCATATGTCAAGTATCCTATCCTTCCATCAAGTCGTACTTAACCTACACAAACCAAGCACCCTACCTCCCAACAAAGTACTACTTAAACTGCACACACCAAGCATCCTGCCCTCCCACCAAGTGGTACTTAAATTGCACATGTAAAGCATCCTACCCTCCCACTAACTGGAACATAAACTACACACACCAAGCATCTTACCCTTCCACCAAGTAGTACTTAAACTGCACAAACCAACCATTCTACCTATCCACCAAGTGGTACTTAAACTACACTCAACAAGCATCCTACCCTCCCACCAAGTAGTACTTAAATTGGACATGTCAAGCATCTTATCCACCCACCAAATGGTACTTTAATTGCAATTGTCTAGCATGCTACCCTCCCACTAAGTGGAACTTAAATTGCATATCTCAAGCATCCTACCCTCCCAACAAGTGGTTCTTAAGTTGCATACGTCAAGAATCCTACCCTCCTACCAAGTCATACTTCAACCATACACACCAAGCATTCTATCCTTTCACCAAGTAGTACTTAAGCTGCACACACCAAGCTTCCTACTCTCCCAGCAAGTACTACTTAAACTGCACACACAAAGCATCCTACCATCCACCAAGTAGTACTTAAATTGCACATGTCAAGCATCCTAGCCTCCCACCAAGTGGTACTTTAATTGCACATGTCAAGCATGCTGCCTCTCACCAAGTGGTACTTAAATTGCACATGTCAAGCATCCTACCCTCCCACCAAGTGGCACTTAAATTACATATGTCAAGCATCCTCCTTCCCACCAAGTGGTACTTCAACTACATACACCAAGCATACAACCCTTCCACCTAGTAGTCCTTAAGCTGCACACACCAATCATCCTACCCTCCCACCAAGTGGTACCTAAACTACACGCATCAAGCATCCAACCCTCTCACCAAGAAGTATTTAAACTGCACACACCAAGAATCCTACCTTCCCACCAAGTGCTGCTTTAATTGCACTTCAAGCATCCTACCTTCCCAATAAGTGGTACTTAAATTGCGTATGTCAAGCATCGTACTCTCCCACAAAGTGGTACTTCAACTACACAAACCAGCATCCTACCCTTCTGCAAGTAGTACGTTAGCTGCACACACCAAGCATCCTACCCTCTAACCATTTACTACTTAAACGGCACACATCAACCATCTTACCCTCCCAGCATGTAGTACTTAAATTGCACCTGTCAAGCATCCTACCCTCCCACCATGTGGTACTTTAATTGCACATGTCAAGCATGCTACCTACCACTAAGTGGTACTTAAATTGCATATGTCAAGTATCCTACCCTCCCACCAAGTGGCATTTAAATGACATATGTCAAGCATCCTACCCTCCCACCAATTGGTACTTTCGCTACACTCAGCAAGCATCCTACCCTCCCACCAAGTGATACTTAAATTGCACACACCAAGCATCCTAACCTCCCACCAAGTGGTACTTAAATTGCACATGTCAGCCATCCTACCCTCCCGTCAAGTGGTACTTAAACTGCACACATCAAGCATCCTATCCTCCCACCAAGTAGAACTTAAACAACATATTTCAAGCATCCTACCATTCCACCAAGTGGTAAATAAATTGCACGTCAAGCATCCTACCCTCCCACCAATTGGTTCTTAAACTGCACACACTAAGCATCCTACCCTCCCTTCAAGTATTACATTAATTGAAAATCTCAAGCATGCTACCCTCACAATAAGTGGAACTGAAAATCCATATGTCAAGCATCCTACCATCCCACCAAGTGGTTCTTAAATTGCATGTGTCAAGCATCCTACCCTCCCGCCAAGTGGTACTGTAATTGCACTTGTCAAGCATGCTACCCTCCCAACAAGTGGTACATAATTTGCATATATCAAGCATCCTACCCTCCAACCAAGTGGCACATAAACTACACACACCAAGCATCCTACCCTCCCACCAAATAGTACTGAAACTGCACAAACCAAGCATTCTACCCTTCCACCAAGTGGTACTTAAACTTCACAAACCAGGCATCCTGCCCTTCCACCAAGTGCTACTTAAACTGCACGCACCAAGCATCCTACCCTCAAACCAAGTAGTACTTAAATTGGTCATGTCAAGCATGCTACCCTCCCACCATGTGATACTTAAATTGCATATGTCAAGAATTCTACCCTCCTACCAAGTGGTACTTCAGCCACACACAGCAAGCATCCTACCCTTCCACCAAGTAGTACTTCAGCAGCACACACCCAGCACCCTACCCTCCCACCAAGTGGTACTTAAACTACACACACCAAGCATCCTACCCTCCCACCAAGTAGAACATAAACTGCACAAACCAGGCATATTACCCTCTCACCAAGTGGTATTTAAATTTCATATGTCAAGCAGCCTACACTCCAACCCAGTGGTACTTAAACTACAAACACCAACCATCCTACCCTTCCATCAAGTAGTACTTAAACTATACATGTCAAGCATCCTACCCTCTCACCAAGTGGTACTTAAATTACACACAGCAGGTATCATACCTTCCCACTAATTGGTACTTAAACAAGACACATCAAGCATCCTACACTCCCACCAAGTAGTACTTCAACTGCACACACCAAGCATGCTTCCCTCCCACCTAGTGGTTCTTAAATTGCACATGTCAAGCATCCTACCCTCCCACCAAGTGGTTCTTAAACTGCACAAACCAAGCATCCCACTCTCCCACCAAGTAGTACTTAAATTGCACATGTCAAGGTTCCAACCATCCCACTAAGTGGTACTTTAATTGCACATGTCAAGCATGCTACCTCCCACCAAGTGGTACTTAAATCTGCATATGTCAAGCATCCTACCTCCCACCAAGCAGTATATAAAGTCCATATGCCAAGCACCCTACCCTCCCACCAAGTGGTTCTTAAACTACACAAACTAAGCATCCTGCCCTCCCTCCAAGAAGTTCTTAAATTGCACATCTCAAGCATGCTACCCTCCCAACAAGTGGTATGTAAAATTCCATATGTCAAGCTTCCTACCCTCTCACCAAGAGGTACTTAAACTGCACACACCAAGCATCCTTACCTCCCACCAAGTGGTACTTAAATTGCACATGTCACCCATCCTACCGTCCCAACAAGTGGTACTAAAACTTCACACACCAAGCATCCTACCCTCTCACCAAGTAGTACTTACACTGCATATTTCAAGCATCCTACCATCCCACGAAGTGGTACATAAATTGCACATGTCAAGCATCCTACGCTCCCACCAAGTGGTTCTTAAACTGCACACACTAAGCATCCTACCCTACCTCCAAGAAGTTCTTAAATTGCACATCTCAAGCATGCAACCCTCCCAACAAGTGGTACATAAAATTCCATATGTCAAGCTTCCTACCCTCCTACCAAGTAGTACTTAAATTACATATGTCAAGCATCCTACCCTCCCACCAAGTATTACATAAACTACACATACCGAGCATCCTACCCTTCCAAAAAGTGGTACTGAAACTACACAAACCAAGCATCCTACTCTTCACCAAGTACTTTTAAGCAGCACACATCAACCATCCTACCCTCCCACCAAGTAGTACTTAAATTCATGTATGTCAAACATCCTACCCTCCTACCAAGTGGTACTTCAACCACACACAGCAAGAATCCTACCCTTCCACCAAGTAGTACTTCAGCTGCACACACGAAGCATTCTACCCTCCCACCAAGTGGTACTTAAATGACACACACCAAGCATCCTAGTCTCACACCAAGAAGAACTTAAACTGCATAAACCAGGCACATTACCTCTCACCAAGTGGTATTTATATTACATATGTCAAGCAGCCTATCCTGCCACCGAGTAGTACTTGTTGCATAAGTGAAGCATCCTACCCTCCCACCAAGTGGTACTTAAATTGCACACTACATACATCCTACCCTCCCACCAAGTGGTACATAAGACACACATAGCATCCTACCCTCCCTACAAGTAGTACTTAAATTGCACATGTCAAGCATCCTTCCCTCCCACCAAGTGGTACTTCCGCTACATACAGCAAGCATCCTACCATTTCACCAAGCAGTACTTAAGCTGCACACACCAAACATCCTACCCTCCCACCAAATGGTATTTAATTTGCACAGACCAAGCATCCTAACCTCCCAGCAAGTGGTACTTAAATTGCACATGTCAAGCATCCTAACCTCCCACCAAGTGGTACTTCCACTACATACAGCAAGCATCCTACCATTTCACCAAGCAGTACTTAAGCTGCACACACCTAGCATCCTACCCTACCACCAAGTGGTACTTAAACTACACACACCAAGCATCCTACCCTCCCATCAAGTAGTACTTCAATTGCATATGTCAAGTATCCTACCAGTGAACCAAGTGGTACTTAAACTACATACACCAAGCATACTTCCCTCCCATCAAGTATTACTTAAACTATACATGTCAAGCATCATACCCTCCCAAGTGCCACTTAAATTACACACACCAAGTATCCTACTATCTCACCAAGCGATACTTAAATTTGCACATATCAAGCATTCTACCCTCCCAACAAGTGGTTCTTAAACTGCACAAACCAAGCATCCCAACCTTCCACCAAGCAGTACTTAAATTTCACATATCAAGCATGCTACCCTCCCAAAAAGTGGTACTTAAAATTCATGTGACAAGCATCCTAACCTTCCACCAAGTGGAACTTTTATTGCATATGTCAAGCATCCTATCCTCCCATCAAGTCGTACTTAACCCACACACACCAAGCACCCTACCTCCCACCAAAGTACTACTTAAACTGCACACACCAAGCATCCTGCCCTCCCACCAAGTGATACTTAAATTGCTTATGTCAAGCATCCTTCCCCACCAAGCAGTACATAAAGTGCATATGCCAAGCATCCTACCTCCCACCAAGTGATACGTGAATTGCACACACCAAGCACCCTAACCTCCCACCAAGTGGTACTTAAATTGCACATGTCAACTATCCTACCTCCCAAGAAGTGGTACTTAAACTGCACACATCAAGCATCCTACCCTCCCACCAAGTAGTACTTAAACTGCATATTTCAAGGATACTACACTCCCACCAAGTGGTACATAAATTGTACATGTCAAGCTTCCTACCTCCCAAGTGGTTCTTAAACTGTACACACTAAGCATCCACCTCCCTTCAAGTAGTACTTAAACTGCACATCTCTTCATGCTACCCTCCCAACAAGTGGTACTTAAATCTGTATGTCAAGATCCTACCCCCCACCAAGTGGTACTTAAATTGCACATGTAAAGCATCCTACCCTCCCACTAACTGGAACATAAACTACACATACCAAGCATCCTACCCTTCCACCAAGCAGTACTTAAACTGCACAAACCAACCATTCTACCCATCCACCAAGTGGTACATAAACTACACTCAACAAGCATCCTACCCTCCCACCAAGTAGTACTTAAATTGGACATATCAAGCATCTTATCCACCCACCAAATGGTACTTTAATTGCAATTGTCTAGCATGCTACCCTCCCAACAAGTGGAACTTAAATTGCATATCTCAAGCATCCTACCCTCCCAACAAGTGATTCTTAAATTGCATACGTCAAGAATCCTACCCTCCTACCAAGTCATACTTCAACCATACATACCAAGCATTCTATCCTTCCACCAAGTAGTACTTAAGCTGCACACACCAAGCATCCTACCCTCCCAGCAAGTATTACTTAAACTGCACACACCAAGCATCCTACCCTCCACCAAGTAGTACTTAAATTGCACATGTCAAGCATCCTACCCTCCCACCAAGTAGTACTTACACTGCATATTTCAAGCATCCTACCCTCCCACCAAGTGGTACATAAATTGCACATGTCAAGCATCCCACCCTCCCACCAAGTGGTTCTTAAACCACACACACATCCCACCTCCCTCCAAGAAGTTCTTAAATTGCACGTCTCAAGCATACTACCCTCCCAACAAGTGGTATGTAAAATTCCATATGTCAAGCTTCCTACCCTCTCACCAAGAGGTACTTAAACTGCACACACCAAGCATCCTTACCTCCCACCAAGTGGTACTTAAATTGCACATGTCAACCATCCTACTGTCCCAACAAGTGGTACTAAAACTTCACACACCAAACATCCTACCCTCCCACCAAGTAGTACTTACACTGCATATTTCAAGCATCCTACCATCCCACGAAGTGGTACATAAATTGCACATGTCAAGCATCCTACCCTCCCACCAAGTGGTTCTTAAACTGCACACACTAAGCATCCTACCCTACCTCCAAGAAGTTCTTAAATTGCACATCTCAAGCATGCAACCCTCCCAAGTGGTACATAAAATTCCTTATGTCAAGCTTCCTACCCTCCTACCAAGCGGTACTTAAATTACATATGTCAAGCATCCCCTTCCACCAAGTATTACATAAACTACACATACTGAGCATCCTACCCTTCCAAAAAGTGGTACTGAAACTACACAAACCAAGCACCCTATCCTTCCACCAAGTACTTCTAAAGCAGCACACATCAACCATCCTACCCTCCCACCAAGTAGTACTTAAATTGCGTAAGTCAAGCATCCAACACTCCCAACAAGTGGTTCTTAAATTGCATACATCAAGAATCCTACCCTCCTACCAAGTCATACTTCAACCATATGTACCAAGCATTCCATCCTTCAACCAAGTAGTACTTAAGCTGCACACACCAAGCATCCTACCCTCCCAGCAAGTACTACTAAAACTGCACACACCAAGCATCCTACCATCCACCAAGTAGTACTTAAATTTCACATGTCAAGCATCCTATCCTCCCACCAAGTGGTACTTTAATTGCACATGTCAAGCATGCTGCCTCTCACCAAGTGGTACTTAAATTGCACATGTCAAGCATCCTACCCTCCCACCAAGTGGCACTTAAATTACATATGTCAAGCATCCTCCTTTCCCACCAAGTGGTACTTCAACTACATACACCAAGCATACAACCCTTCCACCTAGTAGTCCTTAAGCTGCACACACCAATCATCCTACCCTCCCACCAAGTGGTACCTAAACAACACACATCAAGCATCCTACCCTCTCACCAAGAAGTATTTAAACTGCACACACCAAGAATCCTACCTTCCCACCAAGTGCTGCTTTAATTGCACTTCAAGCATCCTACCTTCCCAATAAGTGGTACTTAAATTGCGTATGTCAAGCATCGTACTCTCCCACAAAGTGGTACTTCAACTACACAAACCAGCATCCTACCCTTCTGCAAGTAGTACGTTAGCTGCACACACCAAGCATCCTACCCTCTAACCATTTACTACTTAAACGGCACACATCAACCATCTTACCCTCCCAGCATGTAGTACTTAAATTGCACCTGTCAAGCATCCTACCCTCCCACCATGTGGTACTTTAATTGCACATGTCACATGCTACCTCACCACTAAGTGGTACTTAAATTGCATATGTCAAGTATCCTACCCTCCCACCAAGTGGCATTTAAATGACATATGTCAAGCATCCTACCCTCCCACCAATTGGTACTTTCGCTACACTCAGCAAGCATCCTACCCTCCCACCAAATGATACTTAAATTGCACACACCAAGCATCCTAACCTCCCACCAAGTGGTACTTAAATTGCACATGTCAGCCATCCTACCCTCCCGTCAAGTGGTACTTAAACTGCACACATCAAGCATCCTATCCTCCCACCAAGTAGAACTTAAACAACATATTTCAAGCATCCTACCATTCCACCAAGTGGTAAATAAATTGCACATGTCAAGCATCCTACCCTCCCACCAATTGGTTCTTAAACTGCACACACTAAGCATCCTACCCTCCCTTCAAGTATTACATTAATTGAAAATCTCAAGCATGCTACCCTCACAATAAGTGGAACTGAAAATCCATATGTCAAGCATCCTACCATCCCACCAAGTGGTTCTTAAATTGCATGTGTCAAGCATCCTACCCTCCCGCCAAGTGGTACTGTAATTGCACTTGTCAAGCATGCTACCCTCCCAACAAGTGGTACATAATTTGCATATATCAAGCATCCTCACCTCCAACCAAGTGGCACATAAACTACACACACCAAGCATCCTACCCTCCCACCAAATAGTACTGAAACTGCACAAACCAAGCATTCTACCCTTCCACCAAGTGGTACTTAAACTTCACAAACCAGGCATCCTGCCCTTCCACCAAGTGCTACTTAAACTGCACGCACCAAGCATCCTACCCTCAAACCAAGTAGTACTTAAATTGGTCATGTCAAGCATGCTACCCTCCCACCATGTGATACTTAAATTGCATATGTCAAGAATTCTACCCTCCTACCAAGTGGTACTTCAGCCACACACAGCAAGCATCCTACCCTTCCACCAAGTAGTACTCAGCAGCACACACCCAGCACCCTACCCTCCCACCAAGTGGTACTTAAACTACACACACCAAGCATCCTACCCTCCCACCAAGTAGAACATAAACTGCACAAACCAGGCATATTACCCTCTCACCAAGTGGTATTTAAATTTCATATGTCAAGCAGCCTACACTCCAACCCAGTGGTACTTAAACTACAAACACCAACCATCCTACCCTTCCATCAAGTAGTACTTAAACTATACATGTCAAGCATCCTACCCTCTCACCAAGTGGTACTTAAATTACACACAGCAGGTATCATACCTTCCCACTAATTGGTACTTAAACAAGACACATCAAGCATCCTACACTCCCACCAAGTAGTACTTCAACTGCACACACCAAGCATGCTTCCCTCCCACCTAGTGGTTCTTAAATTGCACATGTCAAGCATCCTACCCTCCCACCAAGTGGTTCTTAAACTGCACAAACCAAGCATCCCACCCTCCCACCAAGTAGTACTTAAATTGCACATGTCAAGGTTCCAACCATCCCACTAAGTGGTACTTTAATTGCACATGTCAAGCATGCTACCTCCCACCAAGTGGTACTTAAATTGCATATGTCAAGCATCCTACCCTCCCACCAAGCAGTATATAAAGTCCATATGCCAAGCACCTACCCTCCCACCAAGTGGTTCTTAAACTACACAAACTAAGCATCCTGCCTCCCTCCAAGAAGTTCTTAAATTGCACATCTCAAGCATGCTACCCTCCAACAAGTGGTATGTAAAATTCCATATGTCAAGCTTCCTACCTCTCACCAAGAGGTACTTAAACTGCACACACCAAGCATCCTTACCTCCCACCAAGTGGTACTTAAATTGCACATGTCACCCATCCCACCGTCCCAACAAGTGGTACTAAAACTTCACACACCAAGCATCCTACCCTCTCACCAAGTAGTACTTACACTGCATATTTCAAGCATCCCCATCCCACGTAAGTGGTACATAAATTGCACATGTCAAGCATCCCACGCCTCCCACCAAGTGGTTCTTAAACTGCACACACTAAGCATCCCACCCTACCTCCAAGAAGTTCTTAAATTGCACATCTCAAGCATGCAACCCTCCCAACAAGTGGTACATAAAATTCCATATGTCAAGCTTCCTACCCTCCTACCAAGTAGTACTTAAATTACATATGTCAAGCATCCTACCCTCCCACCAAGTATTACATAAACTACACATACCGAGCATTCTACCCTTCCAAAAAGTGGTACTCAAACTACACAAACCAAGCATCCTACCCTTTCACCAAGTACTTCTTAAGCAGCACACATCAACCATCCTACCCTCCCACCAAGTAGTACTTAAATTGCGTATGTCAAACATCCTACCCTCCTACCAAGTGGTACTTCAACCACACACAGCAAGAATCCTACCCTTCCACCAAGTAGTACTTCAGCTGCACACACGAAGCATTCTACCCTCCCACCAAGTGGTACTTAAATGACACACACCAAGCATCCTAGTCTCACACCAAGAAGAACTTAAACTGCATAAACCAGGCACATTACCCTCTCACCAAGTGGTATTTATATTACATATGTCAAGCAGCCTATCCTGCCACCGAGTAGTACTTAAGTTGCATAAGTGAAGCATCCTACCCTCCCACCAAGTGGTACTTAAATTGCACACTACATACATCCTACCCTCCCACCAAGTGGTACATAAGACACACATAGCATCCTACCCTCCCTACAAGTAGTACTTAAATTGCACATGTCAAGCATCCTTCCCTCCCACCAAGTGGTACTTCCGCTACATACAGCAAGCATCCTACCATTTCACCAAGCAGTACTTAAGCTGCACACACCAAACATCCTACCCTCCCACCAAATGGTATTTAATTTGCACAGACCAAGCATCCTAACCTCCCAGCAAGTGGTACTTAAATTGCACATGTCAAGCATCCTAACCTCCCACCAAGTGGTACTCTCCACACATACAGCAAGCATCCAACCATTTCACCAAGCAGTACTTGCTGCACACACCTAGCATCCTACCCTACCACCAAGTGGTACTTAAACCATACACACCAAGCATCCTACCTCCCATCAAGTAGTACTCAATTGCATATGTCAAGTATCCTACCAGTGAACCAAGTGGTACTTAAACTACATACACCAAGCATACTTCCTCCCATCAAGTATTACTTAAACTATACATGTCAAGCATCATACCTCTCCCAAGTGCCATTTAAATTACACACACCAAGTATCCTACCATCCCACCAAGCGATACTTAAATTTGCACATATCAAGCATTCCCACCTCCCAACAAGTGGTTCTTAAACTGCACAAACCAAGCATCCCAACCTTCCACCAAGCAGTACTTAAATTGCACATATCAAGCATGCTACCCTCCCAAAAAGTGGTACTAAAATTCATGTGACAAGCATCCTAACCTTCCACCAAGTGGAACTTTATTGCATATGTCAAGCATCCTATCCTCCCATCAAGTCGTACTTAACCTACACACACCAAGCACCCTACCTCCCACCAAAGTACTACTTAAACTGCACACACCAAGCATCCTGCCCTCCCACCAAGTGATACTTAAATTGCTTATGTCAAGCATCCTTCCCCCCCACCAAGCAGTACATAAAGTGCATATGCCAAGCATCCTACCTCCCACCAAGTGATACGTAAATTGCACACACCAAGCACCCTAACCTCCCACCAAGTGGTACTTAAATTGCACATGTCAACTATCCTACCTCCCAAGAAGTGGTACTTAAACTGCACACATCAAGCATCCTACCCTCCCACCAAGTAGTACTTAAACTGCATATTTCAAGGATACTACACTCCCACCAAGTGGTACATAAATTGTACATGTCAAGCTTCCTACCCTCCCAAGTGGTTCTTAAACTGTACACACTAAGCATCCGACCCTCCCTTCAAGTAGTACTTAAACTGCACATCTCCTTCATGCTACCCTCCCAACAAGTGGTACTTAAATTCCGTATGTCAAGCATCCTACCCCCCACCAAGTGGTACTTAAATTGCACATGTAAAGCATACTACCCTCCCACTAACTGGAACATAAACTACACATACCAAGCATCCTACCCTTCCACCAAGCAGTACTTAAACTGCACAAACCAACCATTCTACCCATCCACCAAGTGGTACATAAACTACACTCAACAAGCATCCTACCCTCCCACCAAGTAGTACTTAAATTGGACATGTCAAGCATCTTATCCACCCACCAAATGGTACTTTAATTGCAATTGTCTAGCATGCTACCCTCCCAACAAGTGGAACTTAAATTGCATATCTCAAGCATCCTACCCCTCCCAACAAGTGATTCTTAAATTGCATACGTCAAGAATCCTACCCTCCTACCAAGTCATACTTCAACCATACATACCAAGCATTCTATCCTTCCACCAAGTAGTACTTAAGCTGCACACACCAAGCATCCTACCCTCCCAGCAAGTATTACTTAAACTGCACACACCAAGCATCCTACCCTCCACCAAGTAGTACTTAAATTGCACATGTCAAGCATCCTACCCTCCCACCAAGTAGTACTTACACTGCATATTTCAAGCATCCTACCCTCCCACCAAGTGGTACATAAATTGCACATGTCAAGCATCCCACCCTCCCACCAAGTGGTTCTTAAACTACACACACTAAGCATCCCTCCTCCTCCAAGAAGTTCTTAAATTGCACGCTCAAGCATACTACCCTCCCAACAAGTGGTATGTAAAATCCATATGTCAAGCTTCCTACCCTCCTCACCAAGAGGTACTTAAACTGCACACACCAAGCATCCTTACCTCCCACCAAGTGGTACTTAAATTGCACATGTCAACCATCCTACTGTCCCAACAAGTGGTACCAAACTTCACACACCAAACATCCTACCCTCCCACCAAGTAGTACTTACACTGCATATTTCAAGCATCCTACCATCCCACTTAGTGGTACATAAATTGCACATGTCAAGCATCCTACCCTCCCACCAAGTGGTTCTTAAACTGCACACACTAAGCATCCTACCCTACCTCCAAGAAGTTCTTAAATTGCACATCTCAAGCATGCAACCCTCCCAAGTGGTACATAAAATTCCTTATGTCAAGCTTCCTACCCTCCTACCAAGCGGTACTTAAATTACATATGTCAAGCATCCCCTTCCACCAAGTATTACATAAACTACACATACCGAGCATCCTACCCTTCCAAAAAGTGGTACTGAAACTACACAAACCAAGCACCCTATCCTTCCACCAAGTACTTCTAAAGCAGCACACATCAACCATCCTACCCTCCCACCAAGTAGTACTTAAATTGCGTTAGTCAAGCATCCAACACTCCCAAGTGGTTCTTAAATTGCATACATCAAGAATCCTACCCTCCTACCAAGTCATACTTCAACCATATGTACCAAGCATTCCATCCTTCAACCAAGTAGTACTTAAGCTGCACACACCAAGCATCCTACCCTCCCAGCAAGTACTACTAAAACTGCACACACCAAGCATCCTACCATCCACCAAGTAGTACTTAAATTTCACATGTCAAGCATCCTATCCTCCCACCAAGTGGTACTTTAATTGCACATGTCAAGCATGCTGCCTCTCACCAAGTGGTACTTAAATTGCACATGTCAAGCATCCTACCCTCCCACCAAGTGGCACTTAAATTACATATGTCAAGCATCCTCCTTCCCACCAAGTGGTACTCAACCACATACACCAAGCATACAACCCTTCCACCTAGTAGTCCTTGCTGCACACACCAATCATCCTACCCTCCCACCAAGTGGTACCTAAACTACACACATCAAGCATCCTACCCTCTCACCAAGAAGTATTTAAACTGCACACACCAAGAATCCTACCTTCCCACCAAGTGCTGCTTTAATTGCACTTCAAGCATCCTACCTTCCCAATAAGTGGTACTTAAATTATGATGTCAAGCATCTGACTTCTCCCACAAAGTGGTACTTCAACTCACAAACCAGCATCCTACCTTCTGCAAGTAGTACGCTAGTTGCTGCACACCAAGCATCCTACCCTCTAACCATTTACTACTTAAACGGCACACATCAACCATCTTACCCTCCCAGCATGTAGTACTTAAATTGCACCTGTCAAGCATCCTACCCTCCCACCATGGGGTACTTTAATTGCACATGTCAAGCATGCTACCTACCACTAAGTGGTACTTAAATTGCATATGTCAAGTATCCTACCCTCCCACCAAGTGGCATTTAAATGACATATGTCAAGCATCCTACCCTCCCACCAATTGGTACTTTCACACACCAGCAAGCATCCTACCTCCCACCAAATGATACTTAAATTCACACACCAAGCATCCTAACCTCCCACCAAGTGGTACTTAAATTGCACATGTCAGCCATCCTACCCTCCCGTCAAGTGGTACTTAAACTGCACACATCAAGCATCCTATCCTCCCACCAAGTAGAACTTAAACAACATATTTCAAGCATCCTACCATTCCACCAAGTGGTAAATAAATTGCACATGTCAAGCATCCTACCCTCCCACCAATTGGTTCTTAAACTGCACACACTAAGCATCCTACCTCCTTCAAGTATTACATTAATTGAAAATCTCAAGCATGCTACCCTCACAATAAGTGGAACTGAAAATCCATATGTCAAGCATCCTACCATCCCACCAAGTGGTTCTTAAATTGCATGTGTCAAGCATCCTACCTCTCCGCCAAGTGGTACTGTAATTGCACTTGTCAAGCATGCTACTCTCCCAACAAGTGGTACATAATTTGCATATATCAAGCATCCTACCCTCCAACCAAGGGCACATAAACTACACACACCAAGCATCCTACCCTCCCACCAAATAGTACTGAAACTGCACAAACCAAGCATTCTACCCTTCCACCAAGTGGTACTTAAATTCACAAACCAGGCATCCTGCCTTCCACCAAGTGCTACTTAAACTGCACGCACCAAGCATCCTACCCTCAAACCAAGTAGTACTTAAATTGGTCATGTCAAGCATGCTACCCTCCCACCATGTGATACTTAAATTGCATATGTCAAGAATTCCACCCTCCTACCAAGTGGTACTTCAGCCACACACAGCAAGCATCCTACTCCTTCCACCAAGTAGTACTCAGCAGCACACACCCAGCACCCTACCTCCCACCAAGTGGTACTTAAACTACACACACCAGCATCCTACCCTCCCACCAAGTAGAACATAAACTGCACAAACCAGGCATATTACCCTCTCACCAAGTGGTATTTAAATTTCATATGTCAAGCAGCCTACACTCCAACCCAGTGGTACTTAAACTACAAACACCAACCATCCTACCCTTCCATCAAGTAGTACTTAAACTATACATGTCAAGCATCCTACCTCTCACCAAGTGGTACTTAAATTACACACAGCAGGTATCATACCTTCCCACTAATTGGTACTTAAACAAGACACATCAAGCATCCTACACTCCCACCAAGTAGTACTTCAACTGCACACACCAAGCATGCTTCCTCCCACCTAGTGGTTCTTAAACTGCACATGTCACATCCTACCCTCCCACCAAGTGGTTCTTAAACTGCACAAACCAAGCATCCCACCCTCCCACCAAGTAGTACTTAAATTGCACATGTCAAGGTTCCAACCATCCCACTAAGTGGTACTTTAATTGCACATGTCAAGCATGCTACCTCCCACCAAGTGGTACTTAAATTGCATATGTCAAGCATCCTACCCTCCCACCAAGCAGTATATAAAGTCCATATGCCAAGCACCCTACCCTCCCACCAAGTGGTTCTTAAACTACACAAACTAAGCATCCTGCCCTCCCTCCAAGAAGTTCTTAAATTGCACATCTCAAGCATGCTACCCTCCCAACAAGTGGTATGTAAAATTCCATATGTCAAGCTTCCTACCCTCTCACCAAGAGGTACTTAAACTGCACACACCAAGCATCCTTACCTCCCACCAAGTGGTACTTAAATTGCACATGTCACCCATCCCACCGTCCCAACAAGTGGTACTAAACTCACACACCAAGCATCCTACCCTCTCACCAAGTAGTACTTACACTGCATATTTCAAGCATCCTACCATCCCACGAAGTGGTACATAAATTGCACATGTCAAGCATCCTACGCTCCCACCAAGTGGTTCTTAAACTGCACACACTAAGCATCCTACCCTACCTCCAAGAAGTTCTTAAATTGCACATCTCAAGCATGCAACCCTCCCAACAAGTGGTACATAAAATTCCATATGTCAAGCTTCCTACCCTCCTACCAAGTAGTACTTAAATTACATATGTCAAGCATCCTACCCTCCCACCAAGTATTACATAAACTACACATACCGAGCATTCTACCCTTCCAAAAAGTGGTACTCAAACTACACAAACCAAGCATCCTACCCTTTCACCAAGTACTTCTTAAGCAGCACACATCAACCATCCTACCTCCCACCAAGTAGTACTTAAATCCATGTATGTCAAACATCCTACCCTCCTACCAAGTGGTACTTCAACCACACACAGCAAGAATCCCACCTTCCACCAAGTAGTACTTCAGCTGCACACACGAAGCATTCTACCCTCCCACCAAGTGGTACTTAAATGACACACACCAAGCATCCTAGTCTCACACCAAGAAGAACTTAAACTGCATAAACCAGGCACATTACCCTCTCACCAAGTGGTATTTATATTACATATGTCAAGCAGCCTATCCTGCCACCGAGTAGTACTTTGTTGCATAAGTGAAGATCCTACCTCCCACCAAGTGGTACTTAAATTGCACACTACATACATCCTACCCTCCCACCAAGTGGTACATAAGACACACATAGCATCCTACCCTCCCTACAAGTAGTACTTAAATTGCACATGTCAAGCATCCTTCCCTCCCACCAAGTGGTACTTCCGCTACATACAGCAAGCATCCTACCATTTCACCAAGCAGTACTTAAGCTGCACACACCAAACATCCTACCCTCCCACCAAATGGTATTTAATTTGCACAGACCAAGCATCCTAACCTCCCAGCAAGTGGTACTTAAATTGCACATGTCAAGCATCCTAACCTCCCACCAAGTGGTACTTCCACTACATACAGCAAGCATCCAACCATTTCACCAAGCAGTACTTAAGCTGCACACACCTAGCATCCTACCCTACCACCAAGTGGTACTTAAACTACACACACCAAGCATCCTACCCTCCCATCAAGTAGTACTTCAATTGCATATGTCAAGTATCCTACCAGTGAACCAAGTGGTACTTAAACTACATACACCAAGCATACTTCCCTCCCATCAAGTATTACTTAAACTATACATGTCAAGCACCATACCCTCCCAAGTGCCACTTAAATTACACACACCAAGTATCCTACCATCCCACCAAGCGATACTTAAATTTGCACATATCAAGCATTCTACCCTCCCAACAAGTGGTTCTTAAACTGCACAAACCAAGCATCCCAACCTTCCACCAAGCAGTACTTAAATTGCACATATCAAGCATGCTACCCTCCCAAAAAGTGGTACTAAAAATTCATGTGACAAGCATCCTAACCTTCCACCAAGTGGAACTTTTATTGCATATGTCAAGCATCCTATCCTCCCATCAAGTCGTACTTAACCTACACACACCAAGCACCCTACCTCCCACCAAAGTACTACTTAAACTGCACACACCAAGCATCCTGCCCTCCCACCAAGTGATACTTAAATTGCTTATGTCAAGCATCCTTCCCCCCCACCAAGCAGTACATAAAGTGCATATGCCAAGCATCCTACCCTCCCACCAAGTGATACGTAAATTGCACACACCAAGCACCCTAACCTCCCACCAAGTGGTACTTAAATTGCACATGTCAACTATCCTACCCTCCCAAGAAGTGGTACTTAAACTGCACACATCAAGCATCCTACCCTCCCACCAAGTAGTACTTAAACTGCATATTTCAAGGATACTACACTCCCACCAAGTGGTACATAAATTGTACATGTCAAGCTTCCTACCCTCCCAAGTGGTTCTTAAACTGTACACACTAAGCATCCTACCCTCCCTTCAAGTAGTACTTAAACTGCACATCTCCTTCATGCTACCCTCCCAACAAGTGGTACTTAAATTCCGTATGTCAAGCATCCTACCCCCCACCAAGTGGTACTTAAATTGCACATGTAAAGCATCCTACCCTCCCACTAACTGGAACATAAACTACACATACCAAGCATCCTACCCTTCCACCAAGCAGTACTTAAACTGCACAAACCAACCATTCTACCCATCCACCAAGTGGTACATAAACTACACTCAACAAGCATCCTACCCTCCTACCAAGTAGTACTTAAATTGGACATATCAAGCATCTTATCCACCCACCAAATGGTACTTTAATTGCAATTGTCTCAGCATGCTACCCTCCCAACAAGTGGAACTTAAATTGCATATCTCAAGCATCCTACCTCCCAACAAGTGATTCTTAAATTGCATACGTCAAGAATCCTACCCTCCTACCAAGTCATACTTCAACCATACATACCAAGCATTCTATCCTTCCACCAAGTAGTACTTAAGCTGCACACACCAAGCATCCTACCCTCCCAGCAAGTATTACTTAAACTGCACACACCAAGCATCCTACCCTCCACCAAGTAGTACTTAAATTGCACATGTCAAGCATCCTACCCTCCCACCAAGTAGTACTTACACTGCATATTTCAAGCATCCTACCCTCCCACCAAGTGGTACATAAATTGCACATGTCAAGCATCCCACCCTCCCACCAAGTGGTTCTTAAACTACACACACTAAGCATCCTACCCTCCCTCCAAGAAGTTCTTAAATTGCACGTCTCAAGCATACTACCCTCCCAACAAGTGGTATGTAAAATTCCATATGTCAAGCTTCCTACCCTCTCACCAAGAGGTACTTAAACTGCACACACCAAGCATCCTTACCTCCCACCAAGTGGTACTTAAATTGCACATGTCAACCATCCTACTGTCCCAACAAGTGGTACTAAAACTTCACACACCAAACATCCTACCCTCCCACCAAGTAGTACTTACACTGCATATTTCAAGCATCCTACCATCCCACGAAGTGGTACATAAATTGCACATGTCAAGCATCCTACCCTCCCACCAAGTGGTTCTTAAACTGCACACACTAAGCATCCTACCCTACCTCCAAGAAGTTCTTAAATTGCACATCTCAAGCATGCAACCCTCCCAAGTGGTACATAAAATTCTCTATGTCAAGCTTCCTACCCTCCTACCAAGCGGTACTTAAATTACATATGTCAAGCATCCCTTCCACCAAGTATTACATAAACTACACATACTGAGCATCCTACCCTTCCAAAAGTACTGAAACTACACAAACCAAGCACCCTATCCTTCCACCAAGTACTTCTAAAGCAGCACATCAACCATCCTACCCTCCCACCAAGTAGTACTTAAATCATGTAAGTCAAGCATCCAACACTCCAACAAGTGGTTCTTAAATTGCATACATCAAGAATCCTACCTCCTACCAAGTCATACTTCAACCATATGTACCAAGCATTCCATCCTTCAACCAAGTAGTACTTAAGCTGCACACACCAAGCATCCTACCCTCCCAGCAAGTACTACTAAACTGCACACACCAAGCATCCTACCATCCACCAAGTAGTACTTAAATTTCACATGTCACATCCTATCCTCCCACCAAGTGGTACTTTAATTGCACATGTCAAGCATGCTGCCTTCACCAAGTGGTACTTAAATTGCACATGTCACATCCTACCCTCCCACCAAGTGGCACTTAAATTACATATGTCAAGCATCCTCCTTTCCCACCAAGTGGTACTTCAACTACATACACCAAGCATACAACCCTTCCACCTAGTAGTCCTTAAGCTGCACACACCAATCATCCTACCCTCCCACCAAGTGGTACCTAAACTACACACATCAAGCATCCTACCCTCTCACCAAGAAGTATTTAAACTGCACACACCAAGAATCCTACCTTCCCACCAAGTGCTGCTTTAATTGCACTTCAAGCATCCTACCTTCCCAATAAGTGGTACTTAAATTGCGTATGTCAAGCATCGTACTCTCCCACAAAGTGGTACTTCAACTACACAAACCAGCATCCTACCCTTCTGCAAGTAGTACGTTAGCTGCACACACCAAGCATCCTACCTTCCCACCAAGTGATACTTAAACTACACACACCAAGCATCCTACCCTCCAACCATTTACTACTTAAACGGCACACATCAACCATCTTACCCTCCCAGCATGTAGTACTTAAATTGCACCTGTCAAGCATCCTACCCTCCCACCATGTGGTACTTTAATTGCACATGTCAAGCATCCTACCCTCCCACCAATTGGTTCATAAACTGCACACACTAAGCTTTCTACCCTTCCTTCAAGTATTACATTAATTGAAAATCTCAAGCATGCTACCATCACAATAAGTGGTACTGAAATTCCATATGTCAAGCATCCTACCGTCCCACCAAGTGGTTCTTAAATTGCATCTGTCAAGCATCCTACCCTCTCACCAAGTGGTACATATACTACACACACCTGGCATCCTACCATCCCACCAAGTAGTACTTAAACTGCACAAACCAACCATTCTACCCATCCACCAAGTGGGAATTAAACTACACTCAACAAGCATCCTACCCTCCCAACAAGTAGTACTTAAAATGAACATGTCAAGCATCTTATCCACCCACCAAGTAGTACTTTAAATGCACTTGTCAATCTTGCTACCCTCCCACCAAGCGGAACTTAAATTGCATATGTCAAGCATCCTACCCTCCCACCAAGTGGTTCTTAAATTGCTTATGTCAAGAATCCTACCCTCCTACCTAGTCGTTCTTCAACCACACATACCAAGCATTCTACCCTTCCACCAAGTAGTACCTAAGCTACACACACCAAGCATCCTACCCTCCCACCAAGTACTACTTAAACTGCACACACCAAGTGTCCTACATTCCACGAAGTAGTATTTAAATTGCACATGTCAAGCATCCTACCCTCCCACCAAGTGGTACTTTAATTGCACATATCAAGCATGCTACCTCCCACCAAGTGGCACTTAAATTACATATGTCAAGCATCCTGCCCTCCCAACAAGTGGTACTTCAACTACATACACCAAGCATCCAACCCTTCCACCAAGTATTACATAAGCTGCACACAAAAATCATCCTACCCTCCCACCAAGTGGTACCTAAACTACACACATCAAGCATCCTACCCTCTCACCAAGTAGTATTTAAACTGCACAGACCAAGCATCCTACCCTCCCACCAAGTGCTACTTTAATTGCATGTCAAGCATCCTACCCTCCCAATAAGTGGTACTTAAATTGCGTATGTCAAGCATCGTACTCTCCCACAAAGTGGTACTTCAACTACACAAACCAAGCATCCTACCCTTTCACCAAGTAGTATGTAAGCTCCACACACCAAGCATCTTAAATTCCCGCCAAGTGATACTTAAACTGCACACACCAAGCATCCTACCCTCCAACCAAGTGCTACTAAAACAGCACACATCAACTGTCCTACCCTCCCAGCAAGTAGTACTTAAATTGCACATGTCAAGCATCCTACCCTCCCACCAAGTGGCACTTAAGTTACATATGTCAAGCATCCTACTCTCCCACCAAGTGGTACTTCCGCTACATACAGCAAGCATCCTACCATTTCACCAAGTAGTACCTAAGCTGCACACACCAAACATCCTACCCTCCCACCAAATGGTACTTAAATTGCACAAACCAAGCATCATAACATCCCACCAAGTGGTACTGCAATTGCACGTCACCCATCCTACTCTCCCACCAAGTGGTACTTCAACTACATACACCAAGCATCCAACCCTTCCACCAAGTAGTACATAAGCTGCACACACCAATCATCCAACCCTCCCACCAAGTGGTACCTAAACTACACACATCAAGCATCCTACCCTCTCACCAAGTAGTATTTAAACTGCACACACCAAGCATCCTACCCTCCCACCAAGTGCTACTTTAATTGCACGTCAAGCATCCTACCCTCCCAATAAGTCGTACTTAAATTGCGTATGTCAAGCATCATACTGTCCCACAAAGTGGTACTGCAACTACACAAACCAAGCATCCTACCCTTCCATCAAGTAGTATGTAAGCTGCACACACCAAGCATCTTAAATTCCCACCAAATGATACTTAAACTACACACACCAAGCATCCTACCCTCCAACCAAGTGCTACTAAAACAGCACACATCAACTGTCCTACCCTCCCAACAAGTAATACTTAAATTGAACATGTCAAGAATCCTACCCTCCCAACAAGTGGTACTTAAGTTACATATGTCAAGCATCCTACCCTCCCACCAAGTGGTACTTCCGCTACATACAGCAAGCATCCTACCATTTCACCAAGTAGTACTTAAGATGCACACACCAAACATCCTACCGTCCCACCAAAGGGTACTTAAATTGCACAAACCAAGCATAACATCCCACCAAGTGGTACTTCAATTGCACATGTCAACCATCCTACTCTCCCACCAATTGGTACTTAAACTGCACACACCTAGCATCCCACCCTTCCACCAAGTGCTACTTAAACTGCACACACCAAGCATCCTACCCTCCCACCAAGTAGTACTTCAATTGCATATGTCAAGCATACTACCCAGCAATCAAGTGGTACTTAAACTACATACGCCAAGCATCCTTCCCTCCCACCAAGTAGTACTTAAATTGCACATGTCAAGCATCCTATCCTTCCACCAAGTGGTACTTTAATTGCACATGTCAAGCATGCTGCCTACAACCAAGTGGTACTTAAATTGCATATGTCAAGTATTCTACCCTCCCACCAAGTGGCAATTAAATTACATATGTCAAGCATTCTACCCTCCCACCAATTGGTACTTCCGCTACACACTGCAAGCATCCTACCCTTCCGCCAAGTAGTACTTAAGCTGCACACACCAAACATCCTACCCTTCCACCACGTGGTACTAAAGCTACACATATCAAGCACCCTAAGCTCCCACAAAGTGGTATTTAAATTACATATGTCAAGCATCCTACCCTCCCACCAAGTAGTACATGAATTGCAAATGCCAAGCATCCTACCCTCCCACCAAGTGGTACTTAAATTGCACACACCAAGCATCTGAATCTCCCACCAAGTGGTACTTAAATTGCACATGTCAACCATCCTACCCCCCTACCAAGTGTTTCTTAAACTGCACCCACCAAGCATCCTACACTTCCAAGTAGTACTTAAATTGCATATGTCAAGCATCCTACCCTCCAACCAAGTGGTAATTAAACTACACATACCAAGCATCCTACCAACCCATCAAGCAGTACTTAAACTATACATGTCAAGCATCATACCCTCCCACCAAATGGTACTTAAATTACACACACCAAGTATCCTACCCGCCCATCAAGTGGTACTTAAACAAGACAGACCAATCATCCTACCCTCCCACCAAGAAGTACTTAAACTGCAGACACCAAGCATCCTACTCTCCCAAAAAATGGTACTTTAATTGCATATGTCAAGCATCATACCCTACCACCAAGTGGTACTTTAATTGCACATGGCAAGCATGCTACCTCCCACCAAGTGGTACCTAAAATACATATGTCAAGCATCCTACTGTCCCACCAAGTGACACTTAAATTACATATATCATGCATCCTACTCTCCCACCAAGTAGTACTCAAGCTGCACACACCAAGCATCCTGCCTTCCCACCAAGTGGTACTTAAACTACACAAACCAGGCAACCTACCCTCCCACTAAGTACTACTTAAACTGCTCACATCAAGCATCCTACCCTCCCACCTATTAGTACTTAAATTGCACATGTCAAGCATCATACCCTCCCACCAAGTGGTACTTTAATTGCACATGCCAAGCATGCTACCTACCACCAAGTAGTAGTTAAATTGCATATGTCAAGCATCCAACCATCCCACCAAGCGGCACTTAAATTACATATGTCAAGCATCTCAACCTCCCACCAAGTGGTACTTCAACAGCACACAGCATGCATCGTTCCCTACCAAGTAGTACTTAAGCTGTACACACCCAAAATCCTACCCTCCCACCAAGTTGTACTTAAACTACACAAATCAAGCATCCTAAGCTCCCACAACTGATATTTAAACAGCATATGTCAAGCTCCTACCCTCCTACCAAGTAGTACATAAATTGCATATGCCAAGCATACTACGCTCCCACCAAGTGGTACTTAAACTGCACACACCAAGCATCCTACCCTCCCACCAAGTGGTTCTCAAACTGCACACACCAAGCATCCTATCCTCCCACCAAGTAGTACTTAAATTGCATATGTCAGGCATCCTACCCTCCCACCAAGTGGTACATAAACTACACACAGCAAGCATCCTACCCTCCCACCAAGTGGTACTTAAATTGCACATGTCAAGCATGCTACCCTCCCAACAGGTGGTACTTAATTTGCATATGTCAAGCATCCTACCCTCCCACCAAGTGGTACTTAAATTGCATATGTCAAGCATCCTACCCTCCCACCAAGTGCTACATAAACTACACACAGCAAGTATCCTACCCTCCCACCAAATAGTACATAAGCAGCACAAACCAAGCATTCTACCCTTCCACCAAGTGGTGCTTAAACTACACACGCCAAGCATCCTACCCTCCCACCAAGTAGTACTTAAACTGGTTATGTCAAGCATCTTATCCACACACCAAGTGGTACTTTAATTGCACATGTCAAGCATGCTTCCCTCCCACCAAGTGGTACTTAAATTGCATATGTCAAGCATCCTACCCTCCCACCAAGTGGTTCTAAAAAGGCATATGTCAAGAATCTGACCCATCTACCAAGTGGTACTTCAAACACACACAGAAAGCATCTTACACTACCACCAAGTAGTACTTAAGCTGCACGCACTAAGAATCCTACCCTCCCACCAAGTGGTACTTAAACTACACTCACAAAGCATCCTACCCTCTCACTGAGTAGAACTTAAACTCACAAACCAAACATATTACCCTCTCACCAAGTGGTATTTAAATTGCATATGTCAAGCAGCCTACCCTGCCATCAAGTAATACTTAAATTGCATATGTCAAGAATCCTACCCTTCCACCAAGCGATACTTAAATTGCATACACCAAGCATCCTAACCTCCCACCAGGTAGTACTTAGATGACACACACCAAGCATCCTACCCTCCCACCAAGTAGAACTTAAACAAGACACACCAAGCATCCTACCCTCCCACCAAATAGTACTTAAACTGCGCACACTAAGCATCTTACCCTCCCACCAAGAAGTACTTAAATTGCGCATGTCAAGCATCCTACCCTCCCACCAAGCGGTACAAAAATTGCACATGTCAAGCATCCTACCCTCCCACCATCTGGTACTTATACTACACGCACCAAGCATGCTAGCCTCCCACCAAGTAGCACTTAAACTATACATGTTAAGCATCCTACCCTCCCACCAAGTGGTACTTAAATTGCACATGTCAAGCATCCAATTCTCCCACCAAGAGGTACATAAATTGCACATGTCAGGTATCCTACCCTCCCAACAAGTGGTACCTAACTTGCAGAAGTCAAGCAACTTATCCTCCCACCAATTGGTACTTAAATTGTATATGTCAAGCATCCTTCCCTCCCACCAAGTAGTACTTAAATTCCATATGTGAAGCATCCTATCCTCACACCGAGTGGTTTTTAAATTGCACATGTCAAGCATCCTACCCTCCCACCAAGTGGCACTTAAATTGCACACAGCAAGCTTCCTATACTCCCACCAAGTGGTGCTTAATATGCACATGCCAAGATCCTACTATCCCACCAAGTGGTAATTAAAATGTATATGTCAAGCGTCCTACCTTCCCACCAATTGGCACTTAAACTACACACACCAAGCATCCTATCCTCGCACCAAGTGGTACTTAAACTGCACACACCAAGCATCCTACCCTCCCACCAAGGGGTACTTAAACTGCACACATCAAGCATTCTACCCTCCCACCAAGTAGTACTTAAACTGCATATTTCAAGGATCCTACTCTACCACCAAGTGGTACACGAATTGTACATGTCAAGCTTCCTACCCTCCCACCAAGTGGTTCATAAACTGCACACACTAAGCTTCCTACCCTCCCTTCAAGTAGTACTTAAACTGCACATCTCCTTCATGCTACCCTCCCAACAAGTGGTACTTAAATTCTGTATGTCAAGCATCCTACCCTCCCACCAAGTGGTACTTAAATTGCACATGTAAAGCATCCTACCCTCCCACTAACTGGAACATAAACTACACACACCAAGCATCCTACCCTTCCACCAAGTAGTACTTAAACTGCCCAAACCAACCATTCTACCCATCCACCAAGTGGTACTTAAACTACACTCAACAAGCATCCTACCCTCCCACCAAGTAGTACTTAAATTGGACATGTCAAGCATCTTATCCACCCACCAAATGGTACTTTAATTGCAATTGTCTAGCATGCTACCCTCCCACCAAGTGGAACTTAAATTGCATATCTCAAGCATCCTACCCTCTCAACGAGTGGTTCTTAAATTGCATACGTCAAGAATCCTACCCTCCTATCAAGTCATACTTCAACCATACATACTAAGCATTCTTTCCTTCCACCAAGTAGTACTTAAGCTGCACACACCAAGCATCCTACCCTCCCAGCAAGTACTACTTAAACTGCACACACCAAGCATCCTACCCTCCACCAAGCAGTACTTAAATTGCACATGACAAGCATCCTACTCTCTCACCAAGTGGTACTTTAATTGCACATGTCAAGCATGCTAACTCTCACCAAGTGGTACTTAAATTGCACATGTCAAGCATCCTACCCTCCCACCAAGTGGCACTTAAATTACATATGTCAAGCATCCTCCTCTCCCACCAAGTGGTACTTCAACTACATACACCAAGCATACAACCCTTCCACCTAGTAGTCCTTAAGCTGCACACATCAATCATCCTACCCTCCCACCAAGTGGTACCTAAACTACACACATCAAGCATCCTGCCCTCTCACCAAGTAGTATTTAAATTGCACACACCAAGAATCCTACCTTCCCACCAAGTGCAACTTTAATTGCACTTCAAGCATCCTACCCTCCCAATAAGTGGTACTTAAATTGCGTATGTCAAGCATCGTACTCTCCCACAAAGTGGTACTTCAACTACACAAACCAGCATCCTACCCTTCTCCAAGTAGTATGTTAGCTGCACACACCAAGCATCCTACCTTCCCACAAAGTGATACTTTAACTACACACACCAAGCATCCTACCCTCCAACCATTTATTACTTAAACAGCACACATCAACCATCTTACCCTCCCAGCATGTAGTACTTAAATTGCACCTGTCAAGCATCCTACCCTCCCACCATGTGGTACTTTAATTGCACATGTCAAGCATGCTACCTACCACTAAGTGGTACTTAAATTGCATATGTCAGTATCCTATCCTCCCACCAAGTGGCATTTAAATGACATATGTCAAGCATCCTACCTCCCACCAATTGGTACTCTCACACACTCAGCAAGCATCCTACCCTCCCACCAAGTGATACTTAAATTGCACACACCAAGCATCCTAACCTCCCACCAAGTGGTACTTAAATTGCACATGTCAGCCATCCTACCCTCCCGTCAAGTGGTACTTAAACTGCACACATCAAGCATCCCATCCTCCCACCAAGTAGTACTTAAACTACATATTTCAAGCATCCTACCATTCCACCAAGTGGTAAATAAATTGCACATGGTAAGCATCCTACCCTCCCACCAATTGGTTCTTAAACTGCACACACTAAGCATCCTACTCTCCCTTCAAGTATTACATTAATTGAAAATCTCAAGCATGCTAACCTCACAATAAGTGGTACTGAAATTCCATATGTCACGCATCCTACCGTCTCACCAAGTGGTTCTTAAATTGCATGTGTCAAGCATCCTACCCTCCCGCCAAGTGGTACATATACTAACATGGAAACACAGAAACATAGACTTTGACGGCAGATAAGGACCGCTAGGCCCATCTAGTCTGCCCATTTCCCTACCTACAGGATAGGCCAGAGATCCTAGTTAACCAACAGCCTATTTCTTCCTACCCCCCACAAGAATTCCCTATGTCTGTCCCATGCATTCTTGAAATCTCCCACAGTAGACCCTAATAACCTCCTCAGGAAGGCTGTTCCATGCATCCACTCACCTCTCTGTGAAATAATACTTCCTCACATTGCCCCTGCACCCCCTCCTTCTATCTTTAAATTGTGTCCCTTGTTCTTGTAAGTCTCTTTTCTGAAAGATGCTACCCTCTTGGACTTTGTTGATTCCACCGAGGTACTTAAAGTTTCTATCATGTCCCCCTCTCCTTCTTTCCTCAAGGGTATACATATTAAGCTCCTTTAGTCTCTCCTCATACGGCTTCTCTTGCAGACCCTGCACCATTTTAGTTGCCCTCCTCTGACTACCTCTATCCTGTCTATGTCCTGTGGAGATGAGGTCTCCAGAACTGTACACAGTACTCCAGATGGGGTCTCACCAACTGTCTGTACAGAGGGATAACAACTTCCTGTTTTCTGCTGCTGATGCCTCTCCGTATACATCCCAGTATACCCCCAGCCCTCCCTACTGCCTTCTCACATTGATTGCTAACCTTAAGGTCATCTGATATGATTACCCCCAGGTCCCTTTCCTTTTTTGTTGTTGTTACTACCCCCACCCATTGTGTATTCTTCCCCTGGGTTCTTGTTTCCCAGGTGCATTATTTTGCACTTCTTTGCATTGAATCCTAGCTGCCATACTTCTGACCATTCCTCCAACCTTGCCAAGTCCCTTTTCATCCTTTCCACGCCTCCTGTGTATCAACCCTGTTGCAGATCTTTGTGTCATCTGCAAAAGGCATACTTTTCCTTCCAGTCCTCTGCAATGTCACTGATGAAGACATTAAAAGGACTGGACCTAATACTGAACTCCTCATGGACCCCACTAGTAATCCTCTTCTTCAGAGTGGACTTATTTACAATTACCTTCTGTGTCCTGTTGTGCAGCCAATGTTTTACCCAGGCTACCACCCTGGGACCCACTCCCAGGCTGGTTAATTTGACTAATAATCTTTTGTGTGGCATGTGTCAAATGCCTTGCTAAAGTCTAGGTAGGCCATGTCCACAGCCCCTCCCTGGTCTACTACTTTGGTCACCCAGTCAAAGAAATCTATTAGATTCATCTGACATGACCTTCCCGCTGTGAACCCATGCTGCCTTGGGTCCTGTGCTCCACTGGCCTCTAGGTACTCAACTATTCTTTCCTTCAGAAGTGACTCCATCACTTTCCCTGCCACAGAGGTCAGACTGACAAGTCTGTGTTTCCTGCCTCTGTCTTGGTCCCACTTTATGAAGGGAATCACATCCACCTTCCTCCAGTCCTCGGGTACCACACCATCCTCCCATGATTTATTAAAAGAGTAGCCAGTGGTTTCACTAGTTCCTCCCTTAATTCTTTTAGAATTCTGGGTGAATTCCATCAGGACCCATTGCTTTCTCCACCTTCAGTTTTAGGAGTTCTTGCAGAACCCTTTCTTCTGTGAAAGGACTGGGATCGACCCCCCTATCAAGAGTGCTTCTGTTAATTGGATTAGGCACTTCCCCCTCCTCTTTTGTGAATACTGAGCAGAAATATTCGTTCAGTATCCCTGCTTTTTCACTGTCCCCCTCTGCCCACCCACTGTTCATTCTATTCAGCCTCACTATCCCTCCTTTGTCTTTCTGCGCCGCTGGATGTACCTATAAAAGGTTTTATCCCCTTCTTAACTGAGAATGGCATGATCTTTTCCTCAGTTTGGGCCTTTGCTATTCTGACTTCCTCCCTGCTTTCTTCTGCCTTAACTGGTACAGCTCTCTGTCCTGCTCCTTCTGTGTTTCCTTATTTCCGGAATGCTATCTTTTTCTTCCTGACTTTCACAGCCTCCTCTTTTGAGAACCATAGTGGCTTTTTCTTTCATTTTGATTTGTTTATTTGCTTCACACAAAGGCTTGTTGCCTCTGTGCTGGCAGTTTTGATAATTCCCCATTGTTGCTCCACACCTCCTTCTAGCCTGTTTGCTAGTGCTTTTCTGAGGCACTCTCCTATCTTGCCAAAGTCATCCCTCCTAAAGTCCAGTACCCTCACTTTTGTTTGGCTTGACTCTGTAGCTGAGTTTAATGTGAACCACACTGTTTGATGGTCACTTGTCCCCAGATGGCAACCCACTTCTAGATCAGAGATCCTCTCATTGCCCCCGTTTGAGAGTACGAGGTCTAAGATTGCTCCCTCACGAGTGGGTTCTGAAACTAGCTGTCTAATGCCTGCCACCTGTAGGTCATCAAGAATGGTCCTGTTTTGGATGGCTGCAGAATGTGCTCCAGTTAACATCTGGCATATTCAGGTCTCCCATCAACAGTATCTCCTTTCTCTGCCATTCTAAGAATGCCTTCTATCATATCCTTGTCCATTCCCTCCCCCTGACATGTGGGTCTGTACACAACCCCTGTGCGGATTGTGGTGCCCTTTCCAGTCTCCAAGGTGACCCACAGTGCCTCCTCTCCTCCCTGTTTACTCTTTTGTTCAGTTGCTTTTATCCCTTCCTTTACATAAAGAGCTACTCCTCCCCCTCTTCTCCCCTGCCTACTACACAAACCAAGCATCCTACCATCCCACCAAGTAGTACTTAAACTGTACAAACCAACCATTCTACCCATCCACCAAGTGGGACTTAAACTACACTCAACAAACATCCTACCCTCCCAACAAGTAGTACTTAAAATGAACATGTCAAGCATCTTATCCACCCACCAAGTAATGCTTTAATTGCACTTGTCAATCTAGCTACCCTCCCATCAAGCGGAACTTAAATTGCATATGTCAATCAGCCTACCCTCCCACCAAGTGGTTCTTAAATTGCTTATGTCAAGAATCCTACCCTCCTACCTAGTCGTACTTCAACCATACATACCAAGCATTCTACCCTTCCACCAAGTAGTACCTAAGCTACACACACCAAGCATCCTACCCTCCCAGCAAGTACTACATAAACTGCACACACCAAGCATCCTACATTCCACCAAGTAGTATTTAAATTGCACATGTCAAGCATCCTACCCTCCCACCAAGTAGTACTTTAATGGCACATATCAAGCATGCTACCTCCCACCAAGTGGTACTTAAATTGTATATGTCAAGAATCCTACCCTCCCACTAAGTGGCACTTATATTACATATGTCAAGCATCCTGCCCTCCCACCAAGTGATACTTCAACTACATACACCAAGCATCCAACCCTTCCACCAAGTAGTACATAAGCTGCACACACCAATCATCCTACCCTCCCACCAAGTGGTACCTAAACTACACACATCAAGCATCCTACCCTCTCACCAAGTAGTATTTAAACTGCACACACCAAGCATCCTACCCTCCCACCAAATGCTACTTTAATTGCATGTCAAGCATCCTACCCTCCCAATAAGTGGTACTTAAATTGCGTATGTCAAGCATCGCACTCTCCCACAAAGCGGTACTTCAACTACACAAACCAAGCATCCTACCCTTCCACCAAGTAGTATGTAAGCTGCGCACACCAAGCATCTTAAATTCCCGCCAAGTGATACTTAAACTACACACACCAAGCATCTTACCCTCCAAGTGCTACTAAAACAGCACACATCAACTGTCCTACCCTCCCAGCAAGTAGTACTTAAATTGCACATGTCAAGCATCCTTCCCTCCCACCAAGTAGTACTTAACCCTTACACTGCCAAGGTTTTTCTGAAAATTGCATATCCCTGCTGCCAGAGGTTTTTTCACTGGGTTTGTACACTTATCGGTTATGACGTTATTACATAATTTTTCGTAATTCTCTGGTAAACTTTTTTTGTCAGGGTAGTAAGAAACTAACACAACTATAATTCAAAGTGAAAATATAACGTTTCAACAAAGACATTTGAGATATATATGTTTATTTAGTGAAATTTTGATCTGTTTTTATGTAATTTGTATTCGCAAAAATATTGAAGTTTGTAAAACGCTAAGATCGGTTGCATCACTGATAAAAATTGTTGTCTAAAATGTAACTAATTTTCACTTTTAGGCTACAAATTCTTTATATAAACACAAATTTCACATTGGTTTCTTACCTACAGATTATGAGAGTGACCAGAACGGACCACTTATGGTAGCCATGCTGGCCTATGAGGGGGTACTATTGGATTATGGGGTACACGCACAAAATCCATTAAGAAAAAGTAAGAAGTAGCCTGTTTCACATGATAGGGAAGTGAATGAGAAAATCAAGGGCCAGATTACACCTATAGCTACCTACCCAGGGTCACATGACTAAAACAAGATGGCTGACACCATCCAGCCATTTTCTGTGTCAAAATGCTTGTGACTCATTTATTGAGATTACTAGATCATAAAAGTGGTAAATGTCAATGGATTACACTCTTTCTTATGGCAGCAGTTGGATGAAATTTCTGATCCCTAATTTCACATTACAGACCCACTTGCAGATAGCCGGGGTGCCATACCCAACCACCCCTGGTATGTCCATGCTGGCCAATGAGGTGACCACCTATTACATTATGGGGTGCATGCCAATAAATTCAAAAAGGAATAGTAAAAAGTAGCCTGTTTTACATGACAGAGAAGTGATTGAGTAAATCAGCGCCCAGACTGTACCCATAGCTAAATCCGCGTGGTCACATGACCAAAAACAAGATGGCAGCTACCATTCAATCATTTTCTGTATCAAACTGCTTCTCTTACATTTATTGTGATAACTACATTATAAAAGTGGTAAATGTCAATGGATTACACCTTTTCTTACATCTGCTGGGGCTTGGATGAAATTTATGATCACTAATTTTACTTTATAGACCCACCAGCATATAGCTGGGGTGCCATACCCAACCACCCCTGGTATACCCATGTTGACCAATGGGGTGTCCACCTATTGCATTATGGGTTACATTCCAATAAATTGAGAAAGGAAAAGTAAGATGTAGCTTGTTTTACATGACGGGAAGTGAATGAGTAAATCAAGGCACAGACTGTACCCATAGCTACATCCCCTGGGTCACATGACCAAAAACAAGATGGCCGACACCATTCAAACATTTTCTGTATTAAACTGCTTCTGTTGCACATTTGTAGGGATAACAACATCATAAAAGTGGTGAATGTCAATGGATAACATACATTTTCTTACTTCTGCAGGGGCTTGGATGAATTTTCTGATCCCTAATTTCACATTACAGACCCACTTGCAGATAGTCAGCGTGCATAACCAACCTCCCTGGTATGCCCATGCTGGCCAATGGGGTATCCACCTATTGCATTGTGGGGTGCATGCCAATAAATTCAAAAAGTAAAATTAAAAAGTAGCCTGTTTTACATGACAGAGAAGTGAATGAGTATATCAAGGCCCAGACTGTACCCATATCTACATCCCCTAGGTCACATGACCAAAAACAAGATGGCAGCTACCATTTGATAATTTTCTGTATCAAACTGCTTCTGTTACATGTTTGTAGGGAGAACTACATTATAAAACTGGTAAATCTCAATGGATTACAACTTTTCTTACATCTGCAGGGCTTGGATGAAATTTCTGATCCCTAATTTCACATTACAGACCCACCTGCAGACAGCTGGGTGCTATATCTAACCACCCTAGTTATGTCCATGCTGGCCAAGGGGTGTCCACCTATTGCATTATGGGTTACATACCAATAAACTGAGAAAGGAAAAGTAAGATGTATCCTGTTTTACATGAAGGGGAAGTTAATGAGTAAATCAAAGATCAGATTGTACCCATAGCTACATCCCCTTGGTCACATGACCAAAAACAAGATGGCTGATACCATTCAAACATTTTCTGTATCAAACTGCTTCTGTTACACGCTTGTAGGGATAACAACATTATAAAAGTGGTAAATGTCAATGGATTACACATTTTCTACATCTGCAGGGGCTTGATGAATTTTCTGATCCCTAATTTCACATTACAGACCCATTTGCAATAGCCAGGGTGCTATACCCAACCACCCCTGGTATGTCCATGCTGGCCACTGGGGTGTCCACCTATTGCATTATGTGGTATGCCAATAAATTCAAAAGTAAAGTAAAAGTAGCCTGTTTTACATGACAGGGAATGAATGAGTAAGTCAAGGCTCAGACTGTACCCATAGCTGCATGCCCTGGGTCACATGACCAAAAACAAGATGGTGGCTACCGTTCAATCATTTTCTGTATCAAACTGCTTCTGTTACACAATTGTAGGGATAACTACATTATAAAAGTGATAAATGTCAATGGATTACACCTTTTCTTACATCTGTTGGGGCTTGGATGAATCTTCTGATCCCTAATTTCACATTACTGACCAACCTGCAGATAGCCGGGTTGCCATACCCAACCACCCATGGTATGCCCATGCAGGCCAATGGGGTGTCCACCTATTGCATTATGGGGTGCATGCCAATAAATTCAAAAAATAAAAGTAAAAAGTAGCCCGTTTTACATGACAGAGAAGTGAATGAGTAAATCGAGGCCCGGACTGTACCCATAGCTACATCCCCTGGGTCACATGACCAAAAACAAGATGGCGGCTACCATTCAATCATTTTCTGTATCAAACTGCTTCTGTTACACATTTATTGTGATAACTACATCATAAAAGTCGTAAATGTCAATGGATTACACCTTTTCTTACATCTGCCGAGGCTTGGATGAAATTTATGATCACTAATTTTACTTTATAGACCCACCAGCATATAGCTGGGGTGCCATACCCAACCACCCCTGGTATACCCATGTTGACCAATGGGGTGTCCACCTATTGCATTATGGGTTACATTCCAATAAATTGAGAAAGGAAAAGTAAGATGTAGCCTGTTTTACAAGACGGTAAGTGAATGAGTAAATTAAGGCACAGACTGTACCTATAGCTACATCCCTGGGTCACATGACTAAAAAAGATGGCTGACACCATTCAAACATTTTCTGTATCAAACTGTTTCTGTTACATGTTTGTAGGATAACAACATTATAAAAGTGGTAAATGTCAATGGATTACTCATTTTCATACAACTGCAGGGGCTTGGATGAATTTTCTGCTCCCTAATTTCACATTACTGACCCACTTGCAGATAGCCGGGGTGCCATAACCAACCACCCTTGGTATGCCCATGCTGGCCAATGGGTGTCCACCTATTGCATTATTGGGTGCATCCTAATAAATTCAAAAAGTAAAAGTAAAAAGTAGTCCATTTTACATGACAGGAAGGGAATGAGTAAATCAAAGCTCAGATTGTACCCATAGCTACATCCGCTGGGTCACATGACCAAAACAAGATGGCAGCTACTGCTGCATCATTTTCTGTATCAAACTGCTTCTGTTACACATTTGTAGGATAACTACATTATAAAAGTGATAAATGTCAATGGATTACACCTTTTCTTACATCTGTTGGGGCTTGGATGAATTTCGGATCCCTAATTTCACATTACAGACCCACCTGCAGATAGCCAGGTTGCCATACCCAACCACCCATGGTATGCCCATGCAGGCCAATGGGGTGCCCACCTACTGCATTATGGGGTCATGCCAATAAATTCAAAAGTAAAAGTAAAAGTAGTCCGTTTTACATGACAGGAAGGAATGAGTAAATCAAAGCCCAGATTGTACCCATAGCTATATCCCCTGAGTCACATGACCAAAAACAAGATGGCAGCTACCGTTTCATCATTTTCTGTATCAAACTGCCTATCTTACACATTTATTGTGATAACTACATTATAAAAGTGGTAAATGTCAATGGATTGCACCTTTTCTTACATCTGCCGGGGCTTGGATGAAATTTATGATCACTAATTTTACATTATAGACCCACCAGCATATAGCTGGGGTGCCATACCCAACCACCCCTGGTATACCCATGCTGACCAATGGGGTGTCCACCTATTGCATAATGGGTTGCATACCAATAAATTGAGAAAGGAAAAGTAAGATGTAGCCTGTTTTTATATGACGGGTAGTGAATGAGTAAATCAAGGCCCAGACTGTACCCATAGCTACATCCCCTGGGTCACACGACCAAAAACAAGATGTCGGCTACTGTTCAATCATTTTCTGTATCAAACTGCTTCTGTTGCACATTTATTGTGATAACTACATTATAAAAGTGGTAAATGTCAATGGATTACACCTTTTCTTACATCTGCCGGGGCTTGATGAAATTTATAATCACTAATTTTACTTTATAGACCCACCAGCATATAGCTGGGTGCCATACCCAACCACCCTCATATACCCATGTTGACCAATGGGGTGTCCACCTATTGCATTATGGATTATATTCCAATAAATTGAGAAAGGAAAAGTAAGATGTAGCCTGTTTTACATGACGGGGAAGTGAATGAGTAAATCAGAGGCACAGACTGTACCTATAGCTACATCCCTGGGTCACATGACCAAAAACAAGATGGCTGACACTGCTCAAACATTTTCTGTATCAAACTGCTTCTGTTACATTTGTAGGATAATAACATTATAAAATTGGTAAATGTCAATGGATTACACATTTTCATACATCTGTAGGGCTTGGATGAATTTTCTGATCCCTAATTTCACATTACAGACCCACTTGCAGATAGCTGGTGTTATAACCAACCACTTCTGGTATGCCCATGCTGGCCAATGGGTGTCACTTATTGCATTATGGGGTGCATGCCAATAAATTCAAAAGTAAAAGTAAAAAGTAGTCCATTTTACATGACAGGGAAGGGAATGAGTAAATCAAAGCCCAGATTGTACCTGCTGTTACATCCCCTGGGTCACATGACCTAAAACAAGATGGCGGCCACTGCTTTCATCATTTTCTGTATCAAACTGCCTATCTTACACATTTATTTTGATAACTACATTATAAAAGTGATAAATGTCAATGGATTACACCTTTTCTTACATCTGCAGGGGCCTGGTTGAATTTTCTGATTCCTTATTTCACATTACAGACCCATTTGCAATAGCCAGTGTTATACCCAACCACCCCTGGTATGTCCATGCTGGCCAATGGGTGTCCACCTATTGCATTATGGGGTGCATGCCAATAAATTCAAAAAGTAAAGTAAAAGTAGCCTGTTTTACATGACAGGGAAGTGAATGAGTAAGTCAAGGCTCAGACTGTACCCATAGCTACATCCTGGGTCACATGACCAAAAACAAGATGACTGACACGATTCAAACATTTTCTGTATCAAACTGCTTCTGTTACACGCTTAGGATAACAACATTATAAAAGTGGTAAATGTCAATGGATTACAAATTTTCTTACATCTGCAGGGGCTTGGATGATTTTTCTGATCCTTAATTTTTCATTACAGACCCACATGCAGATAGCCGGGATGCTATACCCAACCTCCCATGGTATGTCCATGTTGGCCAACGGGGTGTCCACCTATTGCATTATGGGGTGGATGCCAATAAATTCAAAAAATAAAAGTAAAAAGTAGCCTGTTTTACATGACAGGAAAGTGAATGAGTAAATCAATGCCCAGAATGTACCCAAAGCTACATCCCCTGGGTCACATGACCAAAAACAAGATGGTGGCTACCGTTCAATCATTTTCTGTATCAAACTGCTTCTGTTACACGTTTGTAGGGAAAGCTACATTATAAAAGTGGTAAATGTCAATAGATTACACCTCTTCTTACATCTGTTGGGGCATGGGTGAATTTTCTGATCCCTAATCTCACATTACAGACCCACTTGCAGATAGTTGGGGTGCCATACCCAACCACCCATGGTATGCCCATGCTGGCCAATGGGGTGTCCACCTATTGCATTATGGGGTGCATGCCAATAAATTCAAAAAGTAAAAGTAAAAAGTAGCTCGTTTTACATGACAGGGAAGAGAATGAGTAAATTAAGGCCCAGACTGTACCCATAGCTACATCCCCTGTGTCACATGACCAAAAACAAGATGGCGGCTACCATTTGATCATTTTCTGTACCAAACTGCTTCTGTTGTACATTTATTGTGATAACTACATTATAAAAGTGGTAAATGTCAATGGATTACACATTTTTTTTTACATCTGCAGGGGCTTGGATGAAATTTATGATCACTAATTTCACATTATAGACCCACCACCATATAGCTGGGGAGCCATACCCAACCACCTAAGGAAGGCCATGCTGGCACATGAGGGTCACACCTATTGCATTATGGGTTGCATACAAATAAATTCAGAAAGTAAAAGCAAGTTGTAGCCTGTTTTACATGATGAGGAAGCGAATGAGTAAATCAAGGCCCAGACTGTACCCATATCTACACCCCCTTGATCACATGACCAAAACTAAGATGGTAGCTACTGTTCAATCATTTTCTGTCAAACTGCTTCTGTTACACATTTGTAGGGATAACTATATTATAAAAGGGGTAAATGTCAAGGCATTACGCCTTTTCTTACATCTGCAGGTGCTTGGATGAAATTTCTGATCCCTAATTTCTCATTAAAGACCCAACTGCAGAAAGAAGTGGTGCCATATCCAACCACCCATGGTATGCCCAATCATGTCAATGGGGTGTCCACCTATTGCATCATGAGGTACAAGCCAATAAATTCAAAGGAAAAGGAAAAGCAGCTTGTTTTATATGTTAGGGAAGTGAATGAGTAATGAAGGCCCAGACTGTACCATATCTACATCCCCTGGGTCACATGACCAAAATAAGATGGTGGCTACCGCTCAATCATATTCTGTATCAAACTACTTCTATTCTAAAATCTGTGGAGAAAAACCTACCCTTTTCCTATTCAAAATACCTGTGGAGAAAACCCTATCCTTTCCTATTCTAAAACCTGTGGAGAAAACCCCACCCTTTCCCTGTTCTAAAATCTGTGGACAAAAGCCTATCCTTTCCTATTTTATAACACATCATGAAGTCCACTATCCTTGACAGGACGGTGTCTAAAGTCTGTAGGGAAACGCCCGCCGAGTCTCTCTGAGACATTGACAGTCTGCAAGATAGCTGATCAGGGAAGGAGACATAGGAATCTGTAGTTGCAGGAGCCTAGTTTCCAGATCTGAAACCAGTTCTGACTCTGGCCCTGCCACCAAGAGTGAATCAGGGTCTTGAAATCTGAAGTAGCCAGGGGTTTGGGAGGTGGATCCTGTTGAGACTGGGGGAGGAGGAGGAGGGGTGTCCAGTGGAGGATATTACCCTTGAAACCCCATGTAGTTGGAGTAAGGGCAAAATCCAGGGTAGAACTGCCCCAAATGACTCCATTCTGGAGTGGAGCACCCTAGGTAGGGATCCCTTGGATACCCAAAAGGGTAATATGGGACAGTTCAGGGTTGATTATAAGCCCCCCAATGTCAGACCTGGCATCAGATGAATCCACGTTGGACCCGCTGTTGTGTAGATGGGGAGGGTCCGGCACCAAGACAGCCCACTGCAGGGTCACTAACATTGTAACTGCACAACCTAACCTGGCACTGGAAGGGGTTCTGTTGGTCAAGTGACATTGGGTGGGTGGTCCCTTCAGGTATTGCTAGAAAAGTCTCGTCATGCCCAATGCCAGGTGGTGCAAGTCCTATATGTGATGACCTACTGATGGAACCCTCTCAAAGTAAGATCTGTCTTTTCCTATATCTATCTCCAGCCCTCCAGCCTTTATGCATGTGAACAGTGCAAAAACATATCTAGTATTACCTTTTACTATTATGTTTTAGTTCACTGTATAGCCCTTGGAAAATTAACACATTTTTTTTATGTCATCCTATCCTACTATGCCTTAGTCTCATGTTTTGTGATATTTTTCCCATACATTATATAAAATAGTTGGTGGTCAATACACAGCAATGATACACCTTCACCCTATGGTTCTCAGATGAAATACAAGATATACGTGTCACCCATGAGTTTTATATAATTAATAGAAAATGGACCTAGTTTCTTCAGTATCTCACGGTTACAGTGAGAACAGCAAATTAAGTAAGGTGTTAACAAAAGTAGTGTGTATTTAGGCCACCATACAGTATCATATATATGTACTATACAGTAGGAAAGAAACCAAAATAGTTTACTATTTTTATTACCATTAGCATTTACCATCAGTTGTCCACATTTCACCGTATGACTTTTTCAAGTGTATAGATTATCATACACAAAGAGCATTCCATCAGACATGGTAATGCCAGAAACGGCAAAAACCCTCCATTCCCTATTCTAAAACTGTGGAGAAAACCTTATTCTTTTCCTATTCTGAAAACCGTGGAGAAAACCCTATCCTTTCCCTATTCAAAAAGTGTGGAGAACAACCCTATCCTTTCCCTGTACTAAAACCTGTGGAGAAAAATCCAATCCTTTCCTTTTCAAAAACCTTTGGAGAAAACTCCTATCATTTCCTCTTATTCTAAAACCTGTGGAGAAAAACCCTACTCTTTCTCTATTCTAAACCTGTGTAGAAAAAGTCCTATCCTTTCCCCCTTTCAAAACACCTGTGGAGAAAACCCTATCCTCTCCCTATTCTAAAACCTGTGGAGAAAAAAACCCTAACCTTTCCTTGTTCAAAAACCTGTGGCTAAAACCCTATCCTTTCCTATTCTAAAACCTGTGGAGAAAAACCCTACCCTTTCCTATTCAAAACCTGTGGAGAAAAACCCTATCCTTTCCCTATTCTAAAACCTGTGGAGAAAACCGGCACAACTTCAACCTGGCACTGGAAGGGTCTGTTGGTCACGTGATCGCTATGTGGTGGTCTCCTTCAGGTATTGCTCAGAAAAGTCTGCCGTAGGCCTGATGCCAGGTGGTGTAAGTCCAATATGTGATGACCTCCTGATGGAACCCTCTCAAGTAAGCTCTGTCTTTTCCTATATCTATCTCCAGCATTTATGCATGTGAACAGTGGAAAACCTATCTAGTATTACCTTATACTATTATGTTTTAGATCACTGTATTGCCTTTATATAATTAACACATTTTTCTTATGTTACCTCTATCCTACTATGCCTTAGTCCCATGTTTTGTGATATTTTTTTCCATACATTATATAAAATAGGTTGGTGGTTGTCAATACATAGCAATGAATTCACTCTTCACCCTCAAGGTTCAAAGATGAAATACAAGATATACGCCACCCATGAGTTTTATAAAATTAATAGAAATGGACCTAGTTTCTTCAGTATCTCACGGTTACAGTGAGGACAGCAAATTAAGTAAGGTGTTAACGAAAGTGGTGTGTATTTAGACCACCATACAGTATCTTATATAGTGTACTACAGTATGAAAGAAACCAAAATAGTTTACTATTTTTTATTACCATTAGCATTTACCATCAGTGTTCCACATTTCACTGATGCGAAACTTTTTCAAGTGTATGGATCGACATACACAAAGAGCATTCCATCAGACATGGTAATGCCAGAAACGTGGCAAAAAACCCTCTCCGTTCCCTATTCTAAAACCTGTGGAGAAAATTCCTATTCTTTCCCTATTCAAAAATGTGTGGAGAACAACCCTATCCTTTCCCTGTACTAAAACCTGTGGAGAAAAATCCAGTCCTTTCCCTTTTCAAAACCTTTGAGAAAACTCCTATCCTTTCCCTATTCTAAAACCTGTGGAGAAAACCCTACCCTTTCTATTCTAAAACCTGTGTAGAAAAGTCCTATCCTTTCCTCTCAAAACCTGTGGAGAAAACCCCATCCTCCTATTCAAAACCTGTGGAGAAAACCCTAACCTTCCTCTTATTCAAAAACCTGGAGAAAAACCCTATCCTTTCCCTATTCTAAAACCTGTGGAGAAAACCCTACCCTTTCCCTATTCAAAAACCTGTGGAGAAACCCTATCCTTTCCCTATTCTAAAACCTGTGGAGAAACCGCACAACCTAACCCAAGTACTGGAAGGGTCTCTGTTGGTCACGTGACGCTACGGTGGTCCCCTTCAGGTATTGCTAGAAAAAGTCTGCCGTAGGCCTGATGCCAGGTGGTGGGTATCACATATGTGATGACCTCCTGATGGAACCTCTCAAGTAAGCTCTGTCTTTCTTATATCTATCTCCAGCATTTATATGTGAAACAGTGGAAAACCTATCTAGTATTACCTTATACTATTATGTTTTAGATCATTGTATTGCCCTTATATAATTAACACATTTTCTTATGTTACCCTATCCTACTTCATGCCTTTAGTCCTATGTTTCTGTACAGGCTCAGTTTTTCCACTGGCTTGTATGGACTCCAGTTGGCTGCTGCCTCTTCCACCCCCAACATCCATTTAGATGGATAGTACAGCTGTGATGGTGCCTTCATTAGTTGTGTCCGCTTTACTCTGTCTTTTGGCCCAGATCTCTCTTCTACTTCCACCATCCCCATTGCCCTTCCTCTAGCCCCTATATACTGCCCCATCAATATGACTGCTTTCCTCCTGATAAGTCTCCACTGCAATTTCCCTTCTCCACCTTCCTAACCTGTTCCTACTGTTTACTTTAATGCTGTGGAGTCCTTTAACCTCCTTCTCAGCTATGTGATTGTGATTGTCCTCAAACTATGCTACATGCTTTTTCCTAATTTAAAAGCTTTCTTAGGTGTCATACATACCTATGCCACAGCACCATGGTCCCCTTTCATTAGGTGCAGACCATCCCTTCTGAGCAGCCTCCATGTCACCGAGTGTGAATACAGTCTCAGAAATGAAAACTCCACCTTATCTGTATACTGATCCCACAGCTTAAACTCTTTACAGCTAACACATCGATGCCAACTTGGGGAGGCTGGAGTGAGTTCAGAGGATGGCAACAAAAGATGGTGAAGGGCTCAGCCACCTGTCCTAGTGAGCAAAACTTGGGAGAACTGGATACTACTCCCTGGAACAGAGGAGGAGAGGGGACTTGATTGAGACCTCAAGAACCTTAAGGGTATAATCCTGGTGCCACTGTAAAACATCTTTCTGCTAAAAAGAGAATCCAGAGGATGAGGGGCATGGGTCACAGATTGAGGGGACAGTTCAAAGGGTAACATTAGGAAGTACTATTTCACATAGAGGGTGGTGGATAAGTGGAAATAGGCTCAGATGAGTCTGGTTGCAGAAGCAACAGTGAAGGTTCAAAAATACATGGAACAGACACAGGAGAGTGTTGGGGGTGGGGAGGCATGTCTTAGCAGATAGCTATACAAATGGGCAGACTAGGTTGGGCTTGTCGGTCCTTTTCTCTGCCAACAGACTTCTATGTTTCTATGTTAATATCGCGAGAAAGGCTGAGGATGGCCGAGAGAAAACTGACACAGGCAAAAGCAGATGGAAGCTAAGATGTGTAGAGAGGGTCAAGAGGCTGACAAGGCATTCTTTAGTACACAAGACCAGACAGTGCAAAACTAGTGACAGGGTGGTTGTGGCTCAGGGGAGGAAGTGTGAGAAGCAGAAGGCAGCTTTTACTAAATGAATATTTCTGTTCGTATTCTCAGTGTAAGACAAAAGCATGCTGCTACAATGCAGAATTAAAGTCAATATGTTGACATTTGGCTTCTACTATGCTGTATTACTCCAAGAGGGACCCAATCTTGGATCGAGTTCTTTCTTGGGTCATAGAAAAATGTGTGTGATGGTAGTAGAATCCATCAACCATTTTTCTGGTCCAAGACTGCAACTCTTCCTTTCATGTGACCTCCAAATTTGTTTAAAAATGCACCCTTTTTCCTACCTTACTGCTGGCAAACAGCCTTTGTTTGTTGGTCACAGATATGGCCTGCCGTGACAAATCAGTTCTTGTGGGCCCTGGGAAGGAAAAAAAAAAGAAAAAAAAAAGATAAATACAAATTACCACAAGAAAGATAAAACTAGTTTTGAAGTGAAAATGCTTCCTTGTCCTGCTCCTAGATCATTCAGTGTTCCTCCTCTGCCCCATCTGTACCTGGTCTGCTGAGCAGGGCTGGTTCCTCCGGTTTGACCCTGGGGACTCCCTGCAAAACAAGGTTAGGCAGAGCAAATAGAAACAGTACAGTATTTTGAGCACAAACAGGCACCACAATCAGGCTGAATGCAGAAAAAAGATAGATCTGATTTATTCTGGGGGTTTGAACATGGGATGGGCATAATCTTAGTTAATTAGCTTAAATACTCTTATCAATCACCCAGCTGTGTATGCATTTCAGAATCCCTAACACAGTCACACCTCTGTACCCAAGTGGAGGATAGTGGGCTAGCTCGTGATCATCGCCTGGGTAGGGCTGTTAGTTGTAGCTGGTCAGGGCCCTGTGATGGAAAACCAATTTGCACAACACAACAGTGTGTAGTCATGGACCTCCTCCCAACCAGACAATCCCTTGCCCTATATTTCAAACTAGCCAAACTACAACCCCACCCCCTACAACCAACTTACTCCGGTTGGGGTTAACCGCACTGCCATCTGTCTCACGCCACATGATTAACCTCTCAGCAGCCCATGCGAGACAACCATCACCCCCGGAGCCCCCCCACAAACAGTAAGAAACCACGTATAAGCCTAAGTAATTAATACCAGCCAGTGATATAGAACAGTAAATAGCTATGCTGCATACCTAACCCCAAATCCCTGGTGTGCCCAATGTCCATTCAAAAAGGCTTCAGATCTGTGAAGCCATCTATACCCAAACAGAGAGAAAAAAAAAAAAGGTAGAAAGATCCTGTATTTAGTCCACCATCAGGCCAGTTCAGCGCGCACTGGTAAGAGAGTCAGTCCGTTGGATCTTGCCAGGAACACTCCAGGTCTTCAAACCAGCTTCCTTTGAAGACGAGGTAGAGTCACAGCATTTTACTCATACAGATTCACTGTACAGCCTCCCAAGGTGTGAGTCATGGACAGCCAGGAGAACCACAGCCTTCCCCAAAGCAGCACCGCTGACTTCACTGTGCCAACTCACTTTGCAGCAGTTCCCTGAGGGTGCGTCATCAGGGCCAGGAGAAACATGGCCCTCCCAGCAGCGCCACCATCTGCCCACTTCGGATTCAGTGTGCAGCTCCCGAAGGTGTTGGTCATGAGGGCCAGGAGAACCAGGGCTGTCCCCCAAAGCAGCACGGGTGACTCCACCACCTGGACTCACTGTGGAGCAGCTCCCTGAGGTGCTGGTCATGAGGGCCAGGAGAACCACATACTTTCCCCAAAGCAGCACCACTGACTTCCTTGCCCGGAGTCACTGTGCAGCAGCCCAATGAGGTGTAGGTCATGACGGCCAGGAGAACCATGGCTCTGCCCCAAAAGCAGCACAGCTGATTTCCTCACCCGCCTCACTGTACAGCAGCTCACCGAGGTGTTGGTCATGAGGAAAGGACAATCTGGGCCCTTCCCTGTGCCAGCGCCCGAATGCCATGCACAGACTCACTGTGCAGCAGTTCCTGAAGTGTTCTTTGTGAGGGCCAGGAGAACCAGAAGCAATGATCTCAGCCCGAAGCAGGTGCCGCCAACCTCTCCACCCTGACTCACTGTGCAGCATGCTCTCCAATGTGTTGGACATGAGGACCAGGGAGAATCATGCCCTCCCCAAAGCAGAGCTGCCAACTCTCCTGCCAGGACTCACCATGCAGCTGCGAGCTTGTGTGAGGCTAGGAGAACTATGGCCCTTCCCCAAATCAGTTCTGCTGATTCCCCACCTGAGACTCACTGTGCAGCAGCTCCCGAGGTGTTGGTCCTGACAGACTGGAGAACCACGTGCCCTCCCTCAAAGCAGCACGCCGACTTCAGGCCCATACTACACAGTGCAGTAGCACCACAAGGGGTTGGGCGTGATGGCTAAGAGAACCATGGACGCCCCAAAGCTGCGTGGCACACTTCCCTGGCCTGACTTTGGCTGTGCAACAGCTCTGTCAGGTGTTGGTCGTTAGGCCAGGAGAACCATGTCCTCTCAGAAGTAGTGCAGCCTCCCCTGCCTGGATTCACTGTGCAGGAGCTCCCACGGTGTGAGTCATGAGGGCCAGGAGAACCACGACCCTCCCTCAAAGCAGCACTGCTGACTCCCCCACCTCGGCTCACAGGCAGCAGCTACAAAGATGTTGATTATGAGGCCAAGAACCACTGACCCTTCACCAAAGCAGCATCATTGGACTCCACTGCCCAGACTCACTGTGCAGTAGCTCCACGAGGTGTTGGTTGTGAGGGCAAGGGAACCAGCCTCCTCAGCAAGCAGCCCCCTTCTCCTCTGCACAGGCTCACTGTGAAGCAGCTCCCTGAGGTGTTGGTAATGAGTTAAAGAGAACCACAGCCCTTCCCAAAGCACCACCCATGAAACCCATGCCCACACTGACTGTGCATCAGCTAACAAAGTGTTGGTTGTGAGGGCCAGGAGAACCATAACGCTACCCTGAAGCGTCGCCGTCAACTCCCCACCCAGACTCACTCGTGCAGCAGCTTCTCAATGTGCTGGTCATGAGGGTCAGGACAACCACGCCCTTCCCAGAGGCAGCTGCTGCACTCTCCCACCCAGACTCACTGTGCAGCAGATCCTTTGTGTAGGTCATGAGGTCCAGAAGAACCACTGCCCTCCCCAGAGCACTGCCAACTCCTTGCCCAGTTTCACTGTGCAGCAGCTCCTAGATGTTGGTCATGAGGACCAGGTGAACCCAGCTCTTCCCCAAAGCAGCGCCCCAAGACTCCAATGCCAGACTCATGGTACAGCAGCTCCCCAGGTCTTGGTCGAGAAGGCAGAGAGTCACAGCCCTCCCTGAAGCATCACCACTGGACTCCCTTACCCAGACCCACTGCAGGAGCTCCTACTGTCTTGGTCATGAGTTAAAGGAGAGGCATGGCCTCACCCCCAAAGAGCACCCCTGTGATCCCATGCCCATACTGACTGTTCAGCAGCTCCCTTAGTAGTTGTGAGGAGGCCAGGAGGAACCAGGCCTTATCCTGAGCACTGCTGCCAGCTCCCCACTCCAGACTCACTGTGCAGCAGCTCCTTGAGGTGTTGGTGAGATGGCCAGAGAACCTCATCCTCTCCACGAAGCAGTGCTGCCAATTTCCCCAACTGGACTCACTCTGCAGAAGCTCTGGGAGGTGTTGGACTGTGAGGACAAGCAGCAGCAAGGCCCTCATCTGAATTAGCACCACTGACTCCCCTTCCGGGACTCACTGTGCAACAACTCGCTGTGGTGTTGGTCCTGAGGGCCAGGAGAACCAAGGCTCCCTCAAGCTAGCTCTGCAAACTCACCCACCTGGCTCACTGTGCAGCAGCTACCTGAGGTGTTGGTCATGAGAGCCAGGAGAACAATGGCTCTTCCCAAGCAGTGGTGTCCGATTCCCACCTGGACTCATGTGCTGAAACTCCCAGAGGTGTTGTTCCTGATGGCCTGGAGAACAGCTTGGCCTCCCCTGAAGCAGGGCGACTTTTAAGACTGGGCTCACTGTGCAGCTATTATGTTCCAAATATGTAATTCAGTAAATAAAGAATCCATAGTCAACCAGAGTGATGTTAAAATTTATTTCTGAAGGGTTCAAATCTGAATTGAGAGTATCGATGTATGTGTACGATTATTGTGTGCGGGTATTACGAGGTGTAAATGATGACTTTATGACGTTTGTTAAATTCTTATTGTCTTTGTATTGTGTTGTCGTACTGAAATTGAACAGTAGCATCTATAATATAGGACTTGTCCCTAAACATGTTTTATTCCAGCTTATCCTGTACAAAAATAAAGATTTTTACTGCTACTACTACTACTACTACTACATGTTGGTCATGAGGGCCAAGAGGAACCACAGTCCTCCCCTTTTAAGCAGTGCAGCTGGACTTCCCTGCCCAGATTCACTGTGCAGCACCTCCCAAGGTGTTGGTCATTAGGCCGGTAGGACAACCATGTGGCAGCTCCCCCATGTGTTGTGATCATGAGGGCCAGGAAAGCTGCAGCCCTTCCTGGAGGCAGCGCCACGGGCCCTCACCTGGACTCACTGTGTAGCAGTCTCCCGAGGTGTTGTTTGTCAGGGCCAGGAGCAGTGCCGTGAACTCCCCTGCCCAGACTCACTGTGCAGAAGCTCCCCAAAGCTGTTGGTAGTGAGGGGCCAGAAGAACCACAGACCTCCCCCAAACCAGCAACGCCGACTCCACCCAGAATCAAAGTGCAGCATCTCGAGATGTTGGTCATGAGGGCCTGGAGAAACATGGCCCTCCAGAAGTAGCTCCACATTCTCCCACACCCGGATTCATGAGGGCCAGGAGAACCACAGCCCTTCCCCAAAGCAGTGTGGCTGACTCTCACTCCTGGACTCACTGCGTAGCAGCTCCCCGAGGTGTTGGTTGCCAAGGCTAGGAGAACCATGGTCTGCCCCCGAAGCAGCAGCCTCGTCTCCCCTGCCCGGGCTCACTGTGCAACAGCTCCCACAGGTGTTGGCCTTCAGCACCAGGAGAACTACGACCCTTCCCCAAAGCAGCAATGCTGACTCCCATGCCTGGACTCTGTGCAGCAGCTCCCTGATGTGTTGGTCATGAGGGCCAGGAGAACCACGGCCCTCCCCTGACCAGTGCCACGAACTCTGCCACTGGACTCACTGTGCAGAGTTCCCCACGGTGTTGATTTTGAGGCGAGGAGAACCATGGCCCTCTCCTGAGGCAGGTACCACCCACTCCACACCCCAATTCACTGTGCAGCAGCTCCTAGAGGTGTTGATAGTGAGGGCCAGGAAGAACCAGGGCTATCCCCATAGAACTCTGGTGGCTCCCAACTGGACTCCTTGCTGCAGCAGCTCCTGAGGTGTTGGTCATAAGGGCCTGGAGAAGCACTGCCCTCCCCAAGCAGCACCACCAACATCCCAGCCCAGACTCACTGTGCAGCAGCTCCACGAGGTCTTGGCCATGAGGGGCCAGGAGAACCACTGCCCTCCCCAAAGCAGCACCACTGAATCCCCTGTAGCAACTCCTCCATGTGTTGATCATGGGACAAGGAAAGCTGCGGCCATTCCTGGAGAGCAGTGCCACCGAGTTCCCCACCTGGACTCACTGTGTAGCAGCTCCTGAGGTATTGTTTGTCAGGCCAGGATCAGCCTGAAAACTCCCGCCCAGACTCACTGTTCAGCAGCTCCCAAGGTGTTGGTCATGTGGGGCCAGGGAACCACTGCCTTCCTCGAAGCAGTGCAGCCGACTCCGCCACCTGAAGTCACTGTGCAGCAGCTCCCTGATGTGTTGGTTGTGAGGCAGAAGAACCACAGCCCTCCCACAAACCACAGCGACGCAACTCCTCACCCAGAATAAAAGTGCAGCAGCACCCCAGGTATTGGTCATGAGGACCTGGAGAACCACGGCCTCCCCGGAGCAGCGCATATTCTCCCCACCTGAATTCACTGTGCAGCAGCTCCCAAGGTGTGGGTCATGAGGGCCAGGAGAACCACAGCTGTTCCCCGAAGCAGTGTGGTGGACTCCCACTCCCGGACTCACTGTGCAGAAACTCCCGGTGTTGGTCACCAAGGCCAGGAGAACTCGGTCTGCCCCAAAGCAGCAGCTCATCTCCATGCCTTCAGACTCACTGTGCAGCAGCTCCGGAGATGTTGGTCGTCAACACCAGGAGAAGCACGACCTTTCCCCAAACGCAGCACCGCACTTCCATGCCGGATTCACTGTGCAGCAGCTCCCTGATGTGTTGGTCATGAGGGCTAGGAGAACTCAGGCCCACCCGACCATTGCCACGAACTCTGCCACTGGACTTACTGTGAAGAAGCTCCCAAGTTGTTGGTTAATAGGGGCTGAGAGAACCACAGCCCTCTCCTGAAGCAGCCCTGCCTTCCACACCTCAATTCACTGTGCTGCAGCTCCTGAGGTGTTGATCGAGGTACAGGAGAACCACAGCCCTCCCCAAAGAAGGGCCGCCATGTACCCTGCCTGGAATCACTGTGCAACAGCTCCCAAGGTGGTAGGTCGTGAGGACCAGGAGAACCACAGCCATCCCCAAAGCAGCACCCCTGACTCTAGCACCTGGACTTACTGTGCAGCAGCTCCCTGATGTGTTGGTTGTGAGGCCAGAAGAACCACAGCCTCCGCCAAGCAGCAGTGCTGACTCCCCACCCAGATTCACTGTGCAGTAGCTCCCCAAGGTGTGGGTCATGAGGGCCAGGAGAACCACAGCCCTTCCCAAAGCAGGCTCGAGACTCCAATGGCCAGACTCATGGTGCAGCAGCTCTCTGAGGTCTAGGTCGAGAAGGTCAGGAGAGCCACAGCCCTCTCCTGAAGCATCACCACTGACTCTCACCTGGACCCACTGTGCAGGAGCTCCCCAAGGTCTTAGTCATGAGTTAAAGAGCAGCACGGCCCTACCCCAAAGAGCGCCTCAAATCCCATGCCCATACTGACAGAGCAGCAGCTCCCTTAGTGTTAGTTGTGAGGGCCAGGAGAACCAGGCCCTATCCTGAGGCTTACCGCCGTAACTCCCCACCCAGACTCACTGTGCAGCAGCTCCCCAATGTGCTGGTCATGAGGGCAGGAGAATAGTGGCCCTCCCGGAGGAAGGGCCAACTTTCCTGCCTGGACTCACTGTGCAGCAGATCTCTGAGAGATGTAGTCGTGAGGGGCCAGGAGAACCTCAGCCCTTCCCTGAAGCAAAGCCACCTACTCCCACAGCTGGACTCACTGTGCAGCAGCTCCTGAGTGTTGGTCATTAGGCCCTGGAGAATCATGGCTCTCCCCAAAGCAGCGCCCCGGATCCCATGCCCAGACTCACTGTGCAGCAGCTCCTGAAGTGTTCAACCTGAGGACCAGGAGAAGCACGACCTCCCCAAGCAGCACTGCCAGCTCCCCACCAGTGCTCACTGTACAGCACTTCCCTGAGGTGTTGGTCAAGGGGCCTGGAGAACTAGGGCTCTTCCCCACAGCAGTTGTGCTGATTCCCGACACAGACTCACTGTGCATCAGCTCCTGAAGTGTTGTTCCTGACAGCCAAGAGAACCACGGCCCTCCCCAAAGAAGCACCGAGCTTCCAAGCCAGGACTCACTGAGCAGCAACTCCCGAGGTGTTGGTCGTTAGGCCAGAGAGAACCCGACCTCGCCAGAAGCAGCACTCGCTATCTCCCCACCCATATTCACTATGTGAGCTCCCCCAAAGTGTGAGTCATGAGGGCCAGGAGAACCACAGCCTTCCACCAAAGCAACACTGTGGACTCCACTGTGCCAACTCACTTTGTAGCAGTTCCCTGAGGTGTAGGTCATCAGGGCCAGGAGAAACATGGCCCCCCTGAGAGCAGTGCTTACCATCTTCCCCACTGGGATTTACTGCAGCAGCTCCTAAGGTGTTGGTCATGAGGGCCAGGAGAACCAGGGCTGTCCCCAAAGCAGCATGGGCAACTCACCCACCTGGACTCACTGTGCAGACTGAAATAAAGGAGCTAGGTGTAGTCCAGACACTCAAGAAGCCCTGGGAGAAATAACAAAACTGGCAGAGAACCTTTCTGCTGAGGAAAGAGATCAGGAAAATTATAGGTAAACCTGTCAACACCTCCTTCGCTGACTCAAACTGCTTGGTACCACTCTCAGTGGTAAGCAATAATTTAGCTGGATAAAGGAGGCAATAACGAATGCCAGCTGCCGTGAGTTTAGAGAAAATGCCCCGATATTCCTCATGGAGTTGCCAAACATGAAGAGTGTAAATCATTGAAGATATAGAACTAACTTGAGTTCCTGTACAGTTCCCCCTTCTCCCAAGCCTTCTGCTGAATGTAAACTTTGTCTCTGTAGTTTAACATTTTTAGAATTATGTTTCGTGGCCACTCAGGGGGACTGGGGAAGGGTCCTAAGGCATGGTGGGCTCTTTCCGTGATATTCCATTGTCTGCTGGATGACCAAGCTTAACTGGCCAGAATCCATCAATCAGGTGTGATTGTTACTGGTTTTCTGCTTAGACTAGCTGTGCACAAGGTAAAAGCCCCTGATTATCTCCAGCCCACCTCACACTCTGCACAGCATCCACACTTGCCTTCTCAATTCATAGGGATGCAGAGTGAATTCTGTAAAGGCCTTTACATTTATAGCACCAGACACCTAGAGCAAACTCCTTGCCATCTAGGAATGCTTCCAGTTTGCAGGTGTTTCCAAATCCAGCCTTTTCAGCCACTTTAGAACCCCCTGTATTTGTTTTGATACAGAATCTCAAACAGATCATGCTGAATGACAATGCTCATGCTCTTTGTCTGTTGTGGCCCAACTTCGTTTGCTTGCTTAGATCACTGTTTACTTGTACTTAACCGTTACAGTTTATTTTAGCCCATATGTGATTATTCCTGCTGAAAAGTTTTGAAATGAAAGGCTGTATCTCATATGGTTATCCTGGCTAGAGTAATTTTAAATGAATAAATAAATATCAACATGTGTAGACACATGGAAACAGTATTGTAAGATGTATGTATGTCAATCTGACTCAAGATTTCATTTGAAAAGAAGTATGTTCAGGCTTTACAAGTTACAGTTTAACCCTTTCAAAACATAATTTTTAAAATGGACTACGTTTTAAACCAATATAGCTATAAATCTTATTTTGTATTATCTTACAATGAAAACAAAGTGTCGATGGAGATTTTTGAGGGAAAGTAAAATGATCGTTATGCAATTACGGGTAGAAGGTGATGGTATAGAAGACTAAAAATCACACAGATCATCACTTAATGGGTTAAATATAGCCTTGATTGACAATAATTTCTAAATGAGTTGCTACATAAAAGTATAATATGTGTTCAGAATATGCTAGTAGTTGTTTCACTGGGGACAACCACCCTTTTCTAGTTTGTGTACTGCTTTGAAGAAACAGTCCTGTCGGGTCATAACCAGAGAAGAGAAATCGATAGATTTCAAAATAAATTAATTTACTTGTTTACATTACCTACAACCAGGCCAGGGCAGGGCAGGCATGCACAGAAGCACACTCCAGTCCTGTACGAACAATGTTTTTTTTTTTTTTTAAAAGAACGCCAGCTAGTTTCAATGTATGGGTGTACCGCCAGAGTCGGAAGACTCACCCACCCACCTGCAAACTCAAGTGACTAAAAATAATTTAAACATTTGCAGATGTCAATGGACTGTCGTTCACGGCTCGACTGTTACCTTGCACCAGCCCACCTCCTCAACTAACAACTAGTGTAGGGCCCACACATCCTCTGTCTGTCCAGGAGCACTGCAGCTGTGTAGTGAACACAAACACTGGACCTCCTCTCTCCGTCTCCGTTCAAGAAATGGTGCATGGCACCAATCAAAATAACATCTTCTTGCCCTCTCCACAGCCAGACAGAGAACATCCGGATCCGGGCACGGGACAGTAAGCAGCACGTAATAGAGGCAAGCAAATAATTTAATCATCTTGGTGCCACGAAAAAAAAAAGGCAAGGCAGCACACAGTGTCAGGCCACATGCTGACAGGCCAGGATGCAATTAGCATCCCAGGCACCCCTGGCCAGTCCGCCCCTGCACTCAGGGGCTAAAATGTGCAAAATAAAACCAAAGTAAACCTATTGCCACGCCATGCAGCAGGCTTCCTGAGTTTATACAATATTCCATTTCTTTTTGTCTCTGAGTTTTAAAAGCAATTAGGCAAATGAAGTAGCTTGAAGTGGTTCTGAGTTCGGGATAATAAACGTGCGAATGGACTGCAAAAAAAAAAGGCGCGAGGACTGACATGAACGAGCAGCATTCTAATAGCGTTCCACAAACACTTACTATTCCATTATCGAGGTTACCAAAAAATAAAATATGAAAGTAAAATGTAAAATGGGACAATTTAGCACAAATTGGTACACAATACAGTAAATGATGCGCTATATTGATTCCTGGTCATTTTCAGATAGCATACTAGAGGGAGGCACAGCAAACAGAGACATTCATTCGAATCCCGCCCATTTCCTTCAAATTTCTTACTAACCCCCAAAAAAAGCTTATGACACAACAAAGTGGTATTTCATTCAACTGCAATATAAAAGGCTACTGATCAACAAATTAAAAAAAATATATACGTGCCCAGCACTGACTGACGAATGCGCCGAAGATCTACTTTTTTTTTCCAAAATCCATGCTGAAACAATATTTCTATCGTACCCAGGACAAAATATAATACAAAAAAAAAGTGATTTACTGTATCGTGGTAAACTCTGTCCCATAGATTAGGAAAAACGACATCCTCGGCTCGCTCACTAATTTGAAGTGAAAAACATTTGTAAATGGTGTGTGGTACTCACGGCTGCATGAATTGCTGACACAAAAACAAGTTTGTGGTGGGTACCCCATAGTCTGCACCATTGCCTCCTAATTTACAAATTGTTGAAAAGACAGTGAAAAGACTTGCCCCCTTTCAAATACCTCACATCTTTCATCGTTTGCCAGGAAAGTACAGTTACTAGTGCCCATTTTTTCAAAACTACAGAACAAATGACTGACCTCACAACAGAGCTGCTTATGTTGACACAAAGCAGTAGATCTCAGACAACTGATTCGAATACTGCTTTCAGACAATCGGTCACACTCGGGAGAGTTTCCAGCTCAGCTTGCAGTCCACAAGGGGAAATGCAAGTGTGTCAAATCTCAGTCAACGAGTACAAAAAAGAGCTACCGTTATGTGGTGAGCTGTGATTGGTTAATAGTGATACCAATAACAGAAAGTCAGAGGTCCCTGCTTTGCATATCACTAGGCAGATTTCTACTAATTCAAACTATCTATGTGCTCTGTAGCTCTGAAAAATGTTTGGAAGCGAGTTATGCCGTCGGCGGCAGCAGGGGCTTAATTAATGTAGGACGAGTTAACTCGGTGGCAGGATGGGGGTTAAATTGCACATGTCAAGCATGCAGTCCTCCCACCAAGTGGTACTTTAATTGTACATGTCAAGCATGCTGCCTACCACCAAGTGGTACTTAAATTGCATATGTCAAGTATTCTACCCTCCCACCAAGTGGCAATTAAATTACATATGTCAAGCATTCTACCCTCCCACCAATTGGTACTTCTGCTACACACTGCAAGCATCCTATCCTTCCACGAAGCAGTACTTAAGATGCACACACCAAACATCCTACCCTTCCACCACGTGGTACTTAAGCTACACATATCAAGCACCCTAAGCTCCCACAAAGTGGTATTTAAATTACATATGTCTAGCGTCCTACCCTCCCACCAAGTAGTACATGAATTGCAAATGCCAAACATCCTACCCTCCCACCAAGTGGTACTTAGATTGCACACACCGAGCATCCGAATCTCCCACCAAGTGGTACTTAAATTGTACATTGTCAACCATCCTACCTACCCACCCACCAAGTGTTTCTTAAACTGCACACACCAAGCATCATACCCTCCAGCCAAGTGGTACTTAAACTGCACCCACCAAGCATCCTACACTCCCACCAAGTAGTACTTAAATTGCATATGTCAAGCATCCCACCTTCCAACCAAGTGGTAATTAAACTACACATACCAAGCATCCTACCAACCCATCAAGCAGTACTTAAATTATACATGTCAAGCATCATACCCTCCCACCATTTAGTACTTAAATTACACACACCAAGTATCCTACCCTCCCACCAAGTGGTAATTAAACAAGACAGACCAATCATCTTACCCTCCCACCAAGAAGTACTTAAACTGCACAGACCAAGCATCCTACTCTCCCAAAAAATGGTACTTTAATTGCATATGTCAAGCATCCTACCCTCCCACCAAGTGGTACTTTAATTGCAGATGTCAAGCATGCTACCTCCCACCAAGTGGTACCTAAAATACATATGTCAAGCATCCTACCGTCCCACCAAGTGACACTTAAATTACATATATCAAGCATCCTACTCTCCCACCAAGTGGTACTTCAACTGCACATAGCAAGCATCCTCCCCTTCCACCAAGTAGTACTCAAGCAGCACACACCAAGCATCCTGCCTTCCCACCAAGTGGTACTTAAACTACATAAACCAGGCATCCTATCCTCCCACCAAGTACTACTTAAACTGCTCACATCAAGCATCCTATCCTCCCACCAATTAGTACTTAAATTGCACATGTCAAGCATCATACCCTCCCACCAAGTGGTACTTTAATTGCACATGCCAAGCATGCTACCTCCCACCAAGTAGTAGTTAAATTGCATATGTCAAGCATCCAACCATCCCACCAAGTGGCACTTAAATTACATATGTCACGCATCCCAACCTCCCACCAAGTGGTACTTCAACAGCACACAGCATGCATCATTCCCTTCCACCAAGTAGTACTTAAGCTGTACACACCCAAAATCCTACCCTCCCACCAAGTGGTACCTAAACTGCACACACCAAGCATCCTACCCTCCCACCAACTAGTACTTCAACTGCATATGTCAAGCATCCTACCCTCCCACAAAGTGGTACTTAAATTGCACATGTCAAGCATCCTACCCCCCCACCAAGTGGTTCTCAAACTGCACACACCAAGCATCCTACCCTCCCACCAAGTAGTACTTAAATTACATATGGCAATCATCCTACCCTCCCACCAAGTGGTACATAAACTACACACAGCAAGCATCCTACCCTCCCACCAAGTGGTAATTAAATTGCACATGTCAAGCATGCTACCCTACCAACAGGTGGAACTTAATTTGCATATGTCAAGCATCCTACCCTGTCACCAAGTGGTACTTAAATTGCATATGTCAAGCATCCTACCCTCCCACCAAGTGGTACATAAACTACACACAGCAAGCATCCTACCCTCCCACCAAGTGGTAATTAAATTTCACATGTCAAGCATGCTACCCTACCAACAGGTGGAACTTAATTTGCATATGTCAAGCATCCTACCCTGTCACCAAGTGGTACTTAAATTGCATATGTCAAGCATCCTACCCTCCCACCAAGTGGTACATAAACTACACACAGCAAGCATCCTACCCTCCCACCAAATAGTACTTAAGCTGCACAAACCAAGCATTCTACCCTTCCACCAAGTGGTGCTTAAACTACACACGCCAAGCATCCTACCCTCCCACCAAGTAGTACTTAAACTGGTCATGTCAAGCATCTTATCCACACACCTAGTGGTACTTTAATTGCACATGTCAAGCATCCTACCCTTCCACCAAGTGGTTCTTAAATTGCATATGTCAAGAATCCGACCCTCCTACCTAGTGGTACTTCAACTACACACAGAAAGCATCTTACCCAACCACCAAGTAGTACTTAAGTGGCACACACCAAGAATCCTACCCTCCCTCCAAGTGGTACTTAAACTACACTCACCAAGCATCCTACCCACTCACTGAGTAGAACTTAAACTGCATAAACCAAACATATTACCCTCTCACCAAGTGGTATTTAAATTGCATATGTCAAGCAGCCTACCCTGCTACCAAGTAGTACTTAAATTGCATATGTCAAGAATCCTACCCTTCCACCAAGTGGTACTTAAATTGCATACACCAAGCATCCTAACCTCCCACCAGGTAGTACTTAAATGACACACACCAAGCATCCTACCCTCCCACCAAATGGTACTTAAACAAGACACACAAAGCATCCTACCCTCCCACCAAGTAGAACTCAAACTGCGCACACCAAGCATCTTACTCTCCCACCAAGGAGTACTTAAATTGTGCATGTCAAGCATCCTACCCTCCCACCAAGGTACAAAAATTGCACATGTCAAGCATCCTGCCCCTCCCACCATCTGGTACCTTATACTACACGCACTCAGCATGCTAGCCTCCCACCAAGTAGTACTTAAACCATACAAGTCAAGCATCCCACCCTCCCACCAAGTGGTACTTAAATTGCACATCTCAAGCATCCAATTCTCCCACCAAGAGGTACATAAATTGCACATGTCAAGTATCCTACCCTCCCAACAAGTGGTACCTAACTTGCAGAAGTCAAGCAACCTATCCTCCCACCAATTGGTACTTAAATTGTATATGTCAAGCATCCTTCCCTCCCACCAAGTTATTGTATATGTCAAGCATCCTTCCCTCCCACCAAGTAGTACTTAAATTCCATATGTGAAGCATCCTATCCTCACACCAAGTGGTTCTTAAATTGCACATGTCAAGCATCCTACCCTCCCACCAAGTGGTACTTAAATTGCACACAGCAAGCAGCCTATACTTCCACCAAGTGCTGCTTAATATGCACATGCCAAGATCCTACTATCCCAATAAGTGGTAATTAAAATGTATATGTCAAGCATCCTACCTTCCCACCAATTGGCACTTAAACTGCACACATCAAGCATCCTATCCTCCCACCAAGTGGTACTTAAATTGCACATGTCAAGCATCCTACCCTCCCATCAAGTGGTACTTAAACTGCACACACCAAACATCCTACCCTTCCACCAAGTAGTACTTGAACTGCACAGACCAAGCATCCTACCCCAACCCCCCACCATGTGGTACTGAGATTGCACATCTCAAGATCCTACACTTCTACTAAGTGGTACTTAAGTTGCACATGTCAAGCATTCTGCCGTACAGCCATGCGGTACTTAAATTGCACATATCAAGCATCCTACCCTCCCAGCAGGTGGTAATTAAACTGCACATGTCAAGATCCTACACTCCCACCGAGTGGTACTTAAATTGCACATGTCATGATCTTACCCTTCCACAAAGGTGTACTTAAATTGCACATGTCAAGATCCTACCCTTATACCAAGTGGTACTTAAATTGCACACGTCAAGCATCGTACCCTCCCACCAAGATTTACTTAAATTGCACATGTCAAGCATCTTACCCTCCCACCAAGTGGTTCTTAAACTGCACATGTCAAGCATCCTACCCTCCCACCAACTGGTACTTAAATCCACACACCAAGCATCCTTTCCTCCAACCAAGTGGTACTTAAATTGCACATATCAGGCATCCTACCCTCCCAAAAAGTGGCACTTAAGTTGCACATGTCAAGCATCCTACCCTCCCACCCAGTGGTACTTAAAATGCATGCACCAAGCATCCTACCCTCCCATCAAGTGATACGCAAACTGCACACACCAAGCATCCTACCCTCCCACAAAGTGGTACATTAATTACACATGTCAGGATCCTACCGTCCCACCAAGTGGTACTTAAATTGCACATGTAAAGATCCTACCCTCCCACCTAGTGGTCCTTATATTGCACCTGTCAAGCATCCTACCCTCCCACCAAGTGGTACTTAAATTGCACATGTCTCACATCCTACCCTCCCAACAAGTGGTACTTAAATTGCATGTTTCAAGCATCCTACCCTCCCACCAAGTGGTACTAAATTGCATATGTCAAGGATCCTACCCTCCCACCAAGTGGTACTTAAATTGCACACATCAAGCATCCTACTTTCTCACCAAGTAGTACATCAATTGCATACATCAAGCATCCTACCCTCCCACTAAGTGGTACTTATACTACACACACCAGGCATCCTACTCTCCCACCAAGTAGTACTTAAGCTATACATGTCAAGCATCCCTGCCTTCCCACCTAGTGGTACATAAATTGCATATGTATAGCATCCTACCTCTCCCACCAAGTGGTACATAAACTACACACACCAAGCATCCTACCCTCCCACCAAGTGCTACTTAAACTGCACTCACCAAGCATCCTACCCTCCCACTAAGTGGTACTTATACTACACACACCAGGCATCCTACTCTCCCACCAAGTAGTACTTAAGCTATACATGTCAAGCATCCTACCCTTCCGCCAAGTGGTACTTAAATTGCATATGTATAGCATCCTACCCTCCCACCAAGTGGTACATAAACTACACACACCAAGCATCCTACCCTCCCACCAAGTGCTACTTAAACTGCACTCACCAAGCATCCTACCGTCCCACCAAGTAGTACTTAAATTGGTCATGTCAAGCATCTTATCCACCCACCAAGTGGTAGAAACATAGAAACATAGAAACATAGACTTTGATGGCAGATAAGGACTGCTAGGCCCATCTAGTCTGCCCATTCCCCTACCTACAGGATAGGCCGCAGATCCTAGTTAACCAACAGCCTATATCTTCCTGCCCCCCACAAGAATTGCCTTATGTCTGTCCCATGCATTCTTGAATTCTCCCACAGTTTAGACCCTACAACTTCCTCAGGAGCGCTGTTCCATGCATCCACTACCCTCTCTGTGAAATAATACTTCCTCACATTGCCCCTGAACCGCCCTCCTTCTATCTTTAAATTGTGTCCCTTGTTCTTGCAAGTCTCTTTTCTGAAAGATGCTACCCTCTTGGACTTTGTTGATTCCTTGAGGTACTTGAAGTTTTCTATCATGCCCCCTCTCCCTTCTTTCCTCAAGGGTATACATATTAAGCTCTTTTAGTCTCTCTCCTCATACAGCTTCTCTTGCAGACCCTGCACCATTTTAGTTGCCCTCCTCTGGACTGCCTCTATCCTGTCTATGTCCTTGCGGAGATGGGGTCTCAGAACTGGACACAGTATTCCAGATGGGGTCTCACCAACTGTCTGTACAGAGGATAACAACTTCCTGTTTTCTGCTGCTGATGCCTCTCCGTATACATCCCAGTATACCCCCAGCCCTCCCTACTGCCTTCTCCACATTGCTTGCTAACCTAAGGTCATCTGATATGATTACCCCAGTCCCTTTCCTGTTTTGTTGTTGTTACTACCTCCCCACCCATTGTGTATTCTTCCCCTGGGTTCTTGTTTCCAGGTGCATTATTTGCACTTTTTGCATTGAATCCTAGCTGCCATAGGTCTGACCATTCCTCCAACCTTGCCAAGTCCTTTTCATCCTTTCCACACCTCCTTGTGTATCAACCCTGTTGCAGATCTTGTGTCATCTGCAAAAGGCATACTTTTCCTTCCAGTCCCTCTGCAATGTCACTGATGAAGACATTAAAAGGACTGGACCCAATACTGAACCCTCGCGTGTGCCCCACTGTTAACAGCCCTTTCTTCAAGTGGACTCCATTTACAATGACCTTCTGTGTCCTGTTGTCCAGCCAATGTTTTACCCAGGCTACCACCCTGGGACCCACTCCCAGGCTGGTTAATTTGACTAATAATCTTTTGTGTGGGACTGTGTCAAATGCCTTGCTAAAGTCTAGGTAGGCCATGTCCACAGCCCCTCCTGGTCTACTACTTTGGTCACCCAGTCAAAGAAATATATTAGATTCATCTGACATGACCTTCCCGCTGTGAGCCCATGCTGCCTTGGATTCTGTGCTCCACTGACCTCTAGGTACTCAATTATTCTTTCCTTCAGAAGTGACTCCATCACTTTCCCTACCACAGAGGTCAGACTGACAGGTCTGTAGTTTCCTGCCTCTGTCTTGGTCCCACTTTTGTGAAGGGAATCACATCCTTTCCTCCAGTCCTCGGTACCACACCATCCTCCATGATTTATTAAAAGAGTAGCCAGTGGTTTCACTAGTTCCTTCCTTAATTCTTTTTAGAATTCTGGGGTGAATTCCATCAGGACCCATTGCTTTGTCCACCTTCAGTTTTAGGGTTCTTGCAGAACCCTTTCTTCTGTGAAAGGACTGGGATCGACCCCCCTATCAAGAGTGCTTCTCTTAATTGGATTAGGCACTTCCCCCTCCTCTTTTGTGAATACTGAGCAGAAATATTCGTTCAGTATTCCTGGTTTTTCACTGTCCCCCTCTGCCCACCCACCGTTCATTCTTTTCAGCCTCACTATCCCTCCCTTTGTCTTTCTACGCTCACTGATGTGCCTATAAAAGGTTTTATCCCCCTTCTTAACTGAGTTGGCTATCTTTTCCTCAGTTTGGGCCTTTGCTATTCTGACTTCCCTCCCTGCTTCTTTCTGCCTTAACTGGTACAGCTCTCTGTCCTGCTCCTTCTGTGTTTCCTTATACTTCCGGAATGCTATCTTTTTCTTCCTGACTTTCACAGCCACCTCTTTTGAGAACCATAGTGGCTTTTCTTTCATTTTGATTTGTTTATTTGCTTCACACAAGGCTTGTTGCCTCTGTGATGGCAGTTTTGATAATTCCCCATTATTGCTCACACCTCCTTCTAGCCTGTTTGCTAGTGCTTTTCTGAGGCACTCTCCCATCTTGCAAAGTCAGCCCTCCTAAAGTCCAGTACCCTCACTTTTGTATGGCTTGACTCTGTAGCTGAGTTAACGTGAACCACACTGTTTGATGGTCACTTGTCCCCAGATGGCAACCCACTTCTAGATCTGAGATCCTCTCACTGCCCCCGTTTGAGAGTACGAGGTCTAAGATTGCTCCCTCACGAGTGGGTTCCAAAACTAGCTGTCTAATGCCTGCCACCTCTAGGGCATCAAGAATGGCCCTGCTCTTGGATGTGGCTGCAGCAAATGTGCTCCAGTTAACATCTGGCATATTCAGGTCTCCCATCAACAGTATCTCCCCTTTCTCTGCCATTCTAGAATGCCTTCCATCATATCCTTGTCCATTTCTTCCTGACATGGGGTCTGTACACAACCCTGTGCAGATTGTGGTGCCTTTCCAGTCTCCAAGGTGACCCACAGTGCCTCCTCTCCTCTCCTCCCTGTTTACTCTTTTGTTCAGTTGCTTTTATCCCTTCCTTTACATAGAGAGCTACTCCTCCCCTCTTCTCCCCTGCCTGTCTCTCCTGTAAGTTATGTACCTGGTATGTTAACATCCCAGTCATGGTTCTCTGTGTACCATGTTTCTGTGACTGCTACAATATCCAGGCATCCCTCTTCCATTAAGGCCACCAGCTCAGGGCTTGTTGCTCAGACTACGGGCATTGGTACTCATTACCCTCCATTTCTGATGGCCTACCCTCTTTTGCCCCATCCCTGTCCTTCTTGCCTTTGTCACTTTCTCCATTTACCCCTGCCCTTCTCCTCGATACCTCCATGTTGGTGTTTGCCACACTTACTACCGTGATTGTTTGGGGGCAAGGATTTCCTGCTCCTTTCCAGTGCCTCCCTCTTGGCTAGTTTAAAGCTTGCCAATGAAGCATTTAAACCTATCACCTAGGATCCTGGTTCCCCTCCCGGACAGATGCAGCACATCATGCCAGTATAGGCTTGCATCACTCCAGGTGGACCCCAGTCCCCAATGAAGCCAAATCCCTGAGCTCCACCAGTTTTCAACCACTGATTGAATCCCATGGTACAGAACACCCTAGCCTCTCCTATGCCATAGATGGGTAGCACCTCGAAAAGGTTACCGTGCGTGCTACTTGACTAGACCCCTCCCAATTCCACAAACTCTTCCTGCACTTCTCTAATCCTTTCTAGCCAGGTCATTTGTCCCTAGGTGGACAATGACATCCAGCTTCCTCCCTGTGCAGCTGCTCTGGCAATCCTGAGGATTCGCTCCTGTCCTCAAGCCATGGTGCCAGGCAGGCACCCACCTCCCTCTCCCTTCCTTGCCCAGTTCTACCTTCCTGACAATGGAGTCCCCACCAGGAGTTGTTTCCTTCCCTGCAGGGTCCCCTGCCACCCTCCTGTGGGTCTCCTTTGTGGAGGTTCCCAGCATCCTCCTTGGTCTCCACTGTAGGTGCCTCATAGAGGAACCACACTTTGCCAGAATGGCATAGGGTGTGGAGAGGTACAACTGGAGGATGTGCCTCTGTTCCACCACTCTCACCTCTGAGCCCACTGTGGTCCAACCGCTCCTCTTTCTTGGCAACCTCTGAGGCAGCGGCAGTGGCATGGTGGTCCCTGGATGGAAGAGGAGGTCCCACAAATCCTGGCCAACTCAGCCTGGAGATGAGCAACCTCCTCCCTCAGCCCAGAGAGGTGCCTGCAGATGGGACAACACCGCATCCTCCAGAACATCTCCCGGAAGACTGCTGCTCCACAGCCACTGCACTGCACCACTCCAATCATGTCTTATTTCTGGCCCCTTAACTGTTTGCAATCCTTACTCTTTCCTCTGTTTTTTTTTCATCTCATTCCTTACTTTCTGCCTGTGTGCCCTTTAAGCTCCTGATTGTCCTGTTCTGAGACAAGAATATCTATATTTCTCAGTAGACCACTTACTTGTTCAGAGGCAGACCTCCAGCAGCTAGAGGGGCGGAGGCTACTCTTGCCCTTCTAGGATGGTGGGTCCTTGGGTGGTTCTGTGCTCACTCACTTCCTGCCCCTAAACAGGAAGTTCCTGTTGTCAGTCAAATCCTGTGCCTATAAAAATAGAACTAGCTTTGGGTGGAGGGAGGGAAGGGCGCAATATAGTCCCAGCAGAAGTTCAGTCACACAGCAGTCCTTTCTCCTGTTGTCTTCTGCCAAGCTATTAGCAGAATCTTTCTAAGGCAGTCTTTAAATGTAGCTTCCTTCTAGCTAAACCACTCCCCCTACTTACCAGATCTTTCTACAAGTAATTTAAAACTCACAGCAGTTAAGTCCTTTCAGTCACCTGAGATTTACACCTAGATGACTTTTCAGTTACCCATTCAGTTCAGTTAACCCAAACACACACTTTTTTTTTTGTTTTGTATGTTAGTTTTTTTACCCTAAATTAAAGGTCCAAATACAAAAGTTCTTCACTTTAGTCCCAGCAGAAGTTCAGTCACACAGCAGTCCTTTCTCCTGTTGTCTTCTGCCAAACTGTGATTAGAATCTTTCTAAGGCAGTCTTTAAATGTAGCTTCCTTCTAGCTAAGCCACTCCCCCTACTTACCAGATCTTTCTACAAGTAATTTAAAACTCACAGCAGTTAAGTCCTTTCAGTCACCTGAGATTTACACCTAGATGACTTTTCAGTTACCCATTCAGTTCAGTTAACCCAAACACACACTTTTTTTTTGTTTTTGTATGTTAGTTTTTTTACCCTAAATTAAAGGTCCAAATACAAAAGTTCTTCTACTTTAGTCCCAGCAGAGAAGTTCAGTTGCACAGCAGTCCTTTCTCCTGTTGTCTTCTGCCAAGCTATTAGCAAGGTACTTTAATTGCACATGCCAAGCATGCTTCCCTCCCACAAAATGGTACTTAAATTGCATATGTCAAGCAGCCTACCCTCCCACCAAGTGTTTCTTAAACTGCATGTGTCAAGAATCCTACCCTCCTACCAAGTGGTACTTCAACCACACACAGCAAGCATCCTACCATTCCACAAAGTAGTACTTGAGCTGCACACACCAAGCATCCTACCCTTCCACCAAGTGGTACTTAAATTACACACACCAAGCATCCTACCCTCCCAACAAGTAGTACTTAAATTGCATATGTCAAGAATCCTACCCTCCAACCGAGTGGTACTTAAATTGCACACACCAAGTATCCTACCCTCCCAACAAGTAGTACTTAAATGACACACACACCATGCATCCTACCCTCCCACCAAGTGGTACTTAAACTGCACACACCAAGCATCCTACCCTTCCACCAAGTAGTATTTAAACTGCGCACACCAAGCATCTTACCCTCCCACCAAGGAGTACTTAAATTGTGCATGTCAAGCATCCTGCCCTCCCACCAAGTTGTACTAAAATTGCACATGTCAAGCATCCTACCCTCCCACCAACTGGTACTTATACTACACGCACCAAGCATGCTACCCTCCCACCAAGTAGTACTTAAACTATACATGTCACGCATCCTACCCTCCCTTCAAGATTTACTTAAATTGCACATGTCAAGCATCTTATCTTCCCACCAAGTGGTACTTTAACTGCACACAGAAAACATCTTACCCTCCCACCAAGTGGTTCTTAAACTGCACATGTCAAGCATCCTACCCTCCCACCAAGTGGTACTTAAATTCCACACACCAAGCATCCTTCCCTCCCACCGAGTGGTACTTACAGTATATTCCATACATCAAGCATCCTTTCCTCTGACCAAGAGGTACTTAAATTGCACATATCCGGCATCCTACCCTCCCACCAAGTGGCACTTAAATTGCACATGTCAAGCATCCTACCCTGCCCCCAGTGGTACTTAAACTGCACGCACCAAGCATCCTACCCTGCCATCAAGTGGTACGCAAACTGCACACACCAAGCATCCTACCCTCCCACAAAATGGTACATTAATTACACATGTCAGGATCCTACCCTCCAACCAAGTGGTACTTAAGTTGCACATATCAAGATCCTACTCTTCCACCAAGTGGTACTCAAATTGCACAAGTCAATATCCTACCCTCCCAACTAGTGGTACTTATATTGCACCTGTCAAGCATCCTACCTTCCCACCACATGGTACTTAAATTGCACATGTCACGCATCCTACCCTCCCAACAAGTGGTACTTAAATTGCATGTGTCAAGCATCCTACCTTCCCAACAAGTGGTACTAAATTGCATATGTCAAGCAACCTATCCTCCCACTAAGTGGTACTTAAATTGCACACACCAAGCATCCTACCCTCCCACCAAGTAGTACTTAAGCTATACATGTCAAGCATCCTACCCTCCCACCAAGTGGTATTTAAATTGCATATGTATAGCATCCTACCCTCCCACCAAGTGGTACATAAACTATACACACCAAGAATCCTACCCTCCCACCAAATAGTACTTAAACTTCACAAACCAAGCATTCTACCCTTCCACCAAGTGGTACTTAAACTACACACACCAAGCATCCTACCCTCCCACCAAGTGCTACTTAAACTGCACTCACCAAGCATCCTACCATCCCTCCAAGTAGTACTCAAATCGGTCATGTCAAGCATCTTATCCACCCACCAAGTGGTACTTTAATTGCACATGCCAAGCATGCTTCCCTCCCACAAATTGGTACTTAAATTGCATATGTCAAGCAGCCTACCCTCCCACCAAGTGGTTCTTAAATTGCATAAGTCAAGAATCCTACCCTCCTACCAAGTAGTACTTCAACCACACACAGCAAGCATCCTACTGTTCCACCAAGTAGTACTTAAGCTGCACACACCAAGCATCCTACCTATCCACCAAGTGGTACTTAAACTACACACACCAAGCATCCTACCCTCCCACTAAGTAGAACTTAAACTGCACAATCCAAGCATATTATCCTCTCACCAAGTGGTATTTAAATTGCATATGTCAAGCAGCCAACCCTGCCACCAAGTAGTACTTAAATTGCATATGGCAAGAATCCTACCCTCTCACCAAGTGGTACTTAAATTGCACACACCAAGCATCCTACCCTCCCACCAAGGAGTACTTACATGGCACACACCAAGCATCCTACCCTCCCACCAAGTGGTACTTAAACAAGACTAACCAAGCATCCTACCCTCCCACCAAGTAGTACTTAAACTGCGCACATCAAGCATCTTACCCTCCCACTAAGGAGTACTTAAATTGCGCATGTCAAGCATCCTACCCTCCCACCAAGTCATACTAAAATTGCACATGTCAAGCATCCTACTCTCCCACCGACTGGTACTTAATACTACACGCACCAAGCATGCTACCCTCCCACCAAGTAGTACTTAAACTATGCATGTCAAGCATCCTACCCTCCCAACAAGTGTTACTTAGACTGCACATATCAAGCATCCAATTCTCCCACCATGAGGTACATGAATTGCTCATGTCAAGTATCCTACGCTCCCACCAAGTGGTAGCTAAATTGCAGAAGTCAAGCAACTTATCCTCCCACCAATTGGTACTTAAATTACATATGTCAAGCATCCTACCCTCCCACCAAGTAGTACTTAAATTCCATTTGTGAAGCCTCCTATCCTCACACCAAGTGGTTCTTAAATTGCACATGTCAAGCATCCTACCCTCCCACCAAGTGATACTTAAATTGCACACAGCAAGCATCCTATACTCCCACCAAGTGGTGCTTAATATGCACATGCCAAGATCCTACTATCCCACCAAGTGGTACTTAAAATGTATTTGTCAAGCATCCTATCTTCCCACCAACTGGTACTTATACTACACACACCAAGAATCCTATCCTCCCACCAAGTGGTACTTAAACTGCACACACCAAGCATCCTACCCTCCCAGCAAGTGGTATTTAATTTGCACATGCCAAGCATCCTACCCTCCCACCAAGTGGTACTTAAACTGCACTCACCAAGCATCCTACCCTCCCTCCAAGTAGTACTTGAACTGCACAGACCAAACATCCTACCCCCCCTCCATGTTGTACTGAAATTGCACATCTCAAAATCCTACACTTCCGCTAAGTGGTATATAGGTTGCACATGTCAAGCATTCTACCCTCCAACCATGTGGTACTTAAATTGCACATATCAAGCATCCTGTACTCCCACCAAGTGGTAATTAAATTGTACATGTCAAGATCCTACACTCCCACCAAGTGGTACCTAAATTGCACATGTCATGATCTTACCCTTCCACCAAGGTGTACTTAAATTGCACATGTCAAGATCCTACCCTCCCACCAAGTGGTACTTAAATTGCACACGTCAAGCATCCTTCCCTCCCACCAAGTGGTACTTAAACTGCACATGTCAAGCATCCTACCCTCCCACCAAGTGGTACTTAAATTCCACACACCAAGCATCCTTCTCTCCCACCCAGTGGTACTTAAATTCCATACGCCAAGCATCCTTTCCTGTGACCAAGTGGTACTTAAATTGCACATATCAGGTATCCTACCCTCCCACCAAGTGGCACTTAAATTGCACATGTCAAGCATCCTACCCTCCCACCCAGTGGTACTTAAACTGCACGCACCAAGCATCCTACCCTCCCATCAAGTGGTACGCAAACTGCATACACCAAGCATCCTACCCACCCAAAAAGTGGTACATTAATTACACATGTCAGGATCCTACCCTCCCACCAAGTGGTACTTAAATTGCACATGTCAAGATCCTACCCTCCCACCAAGTGGTACTTATATTGCACCTGTCAAGCAACCTACCTTCCCACCAAGTGGTACTTAAATTGCACATGTCAAGCATCCTACGCTTCCATCAAGTGGTAATTATATTACACACACCAAGCATGCTACCCTCCCAACATGTGGTACTTGCATTGCACATGTCAAGCATCCCACCCTCCCATCAAGTGGTACTTAAACTGCACACAGCAAGCATCCTACACTCCCACCAAGTGGTACTAAATTGCATAGTTCAAACATCCTACCGTCCCACCAAGTGGTACTTAAATTGCACACACCAAGCATCCTACCATCCCACCAAGTAGTACATCAATTGCGTATGTCAAGCATCCTACCCTCCCACCAAGTGGTACTTATACTACACACACCAAGCATCCTGCCCTCCCACCAAGTAGTATTTAAGCTATTCTTGTCAAACATCCTGCCCTCCCACCAAGTGGTACTTAAATTGCACAAGTCAAGCATCCTATCCTCCCACCAATTGGTACTTAGATTTCATATTTCAAGCATCCTACCCTCCCACCAAGTAGTACTTAAATTGCACACACCAAGAATCCTACCCTCCCGCCAAGTGGTACTTACATTGCACATGTCAGGCATCCCACCTTTCCATCAAGTGGTACTTAAACTGCACACAGCAAGCATCCTACACTCCCACCAAGTGGTACTAAATTGCATAGTTCAAACATCCTACCGTCCCACCAAGTGGTACTTAAATTGCACACACCAAGCATCCTACCCTCCCACCAAGTAGTACATCAATTGCGTATGTCAAGCATCCTACCCTCTCACCAAGTGGTACTTATACTACACACACCAAGCATCCTGCCCTCCCACCAAGTAGTATTTAAGCTATTCTTGTCAAACATCCTGCCCTCCCACCAAGTGGTACTTAAATTGCACAAGTCAAGCATCCTATCCTCCCACCAACTGGTACTTAGATTTCATATTTCAAGCATCCTACCCTCCCACCAAGTAGTACTTAAATTGCACACACCAAGAATCCTACCCTCCCACCAAGTGGTACTTACATTGCACATGTCAAGCATCCCACCCTCCCATCAAGTGGTACTTAAACTGCACACAGCAAGCATCCTACACTCCCACCAAGTGGTGCTTTATATGCACATGCCAAGATCCTACTCTCCCACTAAGTGGTACTTAAAATGTACATGTCAAGCATCCTGACCTCTCACCAAGTGGTACTTAAACTACACACACCAAGCATCCTACCCTCCCACCAAGTAGTTCCTAAACTTCACACACCAAGCATCATACCCTCCTACTGAATAGTACTTAAACTACACACACCAAGCATCCTACCCTCCCATGAAGTAGTACTTAAATTGCACATGTCAAGCATCCTACCCTCCCACCAAGTGGTACTTAAACTGCACACACCAAGCATCCTACCCTCCCACCAAGTAGTACTTAAATTGCATGTGTCAAGCATCCTACCCTCCTACCAAGTGGTATTTAAACTACACACCACAAGCATCCTACCCTCCCATCAAGTAGTACTTAAACTATACATGTCAAGCATCCTACCCTCCCACCAGGTGGTACTTAAATTACACACACCAAGCATCCTACCGTCCCTCCAAGTGATACTTAAACAAAACACACCAAGCATCCTACCCTCCCACCAAGTAGTACTTAAACTGCATGCACCAAGCATCCTACCCTCCCACCAAGTGGTACTTAAACTGCACATGTCAATCATCCTACCCTCCCACCAAGTGGTTCTTAAACTGCACACACCTACCATCCTACCCTCCCTACCAAGTAGTACTTAAACTGCACATGTCATGCATGCTACCCTTCCAACAAGTGGTACTTAAATTGCATATGTCAAGCATCCTACCCTCCCACCAAGTAGTCCTTAAATTGCACATGTCAAGATCCTACCCTCCCATCATGTGGTACTTAAATTGCACATGTCAAGCATGCTATCCTCCCACCATGTGGTACTTAAATTACATATGTCAAGCATCCTACCTTCCCACCAAGTGGTACTTGAACTACACATGTCAAGAGCCTACCCTTCCTCCAACTTGTACTTAAATTGGACATGTCACGATCCTACCCTCCCACCAAGTGGTACTTAAATTGCACATGTCAAGATCCTACCCTCCCACCAAGTATTACTTAAAATTACACATGTCAAGATCCTTCGGATTCTCAGTTTGCTGCTCTCCCAACTTTCCCACCTAATCCGGTGTGTTTTCTCTCTTTCCTTAGGGGAGTCTCAGACCTGATTCTTTAAGGTAACATTGGCTTAAGGTGAATTCATTCCCTGTTGCACCTCTCTGGGTGGAACTGGACTCAAGATCGTTCCCGTGTCTTCATAAGCAGCCCAAAAGTGTTGCAGTCTACTTAGCACAGACAGAGTGTGCACGGCAAAACCTATAGTGCACATACATTAAACCACGTATTCACTCCGTAGCTATTGCACTACGATCCTTACACTACTAATCTGCAGCAATCATTTCAATTACATTATCTAAGCATTCCTAAATATATCACCTGTTCTACCAGTAAACCTTGTCTAACAGCCATATTGGGAGTGAAAAGGCCCCAGTGCAAGATAACTGATGTTCCCTACACAATATCTTTTGTAGTATTGTAATCCATTTTGTCTGTCGTTGCCCTGTCTAGGCAGGATGTCACATAGCAGCTATCCCTTTGGATTTCTGCTAGGTCAGGTGACTAGTAGGGGATACTGTGCAACTTTTCTCAGAGAAACTCAGTATGGGTAGGCTAATTGTTCCCAAGCCCTTGCTGTGAGCAGCGAGAAACTGAAGTGGCCATGGCCCATGTACCTGCCTCATGTTTCACTACAGACTTCTAGTCTGTTCCAGTCATCTGAGGAAAGTGGGAAGGCATACTAAGGAGGATTATTTACAAAAAGACATGAATTTGAATGCATATGTGACTTGACTTGAAAATAAAGATGCCTTGTGGTAAACTCCATCTTTCCTACTCTGGCAATAAAAAACAACACTCTGTGAGTGAAAAACGGGGTGTTTTACCTATGTGATCCAGGTTAGGATCCAGTTAAATCATAACTGACCTTTGTGCTATGCACAGATAAAAGGTGAGCAATAGAGTAGGTTTAACTACCAAAATGCACTCTCCTCAGAAAATCTTTTTTAAATTTCACAGCTTTGTTGCAAGATTGCAAATAGAAAACAAGCCCCCTGAGGAAGCCTTGTGGCAAAGTGCTGGGGTTAGTGTGGTTGGCTGGTGGACTGAGGTAGGTGTGTTCATGTTTGGTATCTATTTGCCATCTTGCAATAAAGCTGTGACATTTTTTTTTAAATTTCCGAGGAGAGAGTCTTTTGGTGGTCAAGCCTACCCTGTTGCTCACCTTCTATTTGTGCAGAGCACAAAGGTCAGTTATGGTAAACTCCATCTAACTGTGTGGGCATTCTGACCTCTGTGTGAGCCAGTGTTCCAACTTCTGCTTCCTCTCTCTTCGAGTATCTCTTTCCCAAATTGCACCAATTAGTGAATCTTAATTAGTACAGGAACCTTTGACGGCCCCTTCCAACTAATTGGAAGGCCCTGAGTAATCCAAAGTCCTTCAGAGGTGAATCCGAATATGCAGGGGTGCGCGAGGCCTTCCCAACTATGCAGCTGACCCCTAAAATAGAGTATTAAGTGGCTTTCTGCCATGGAACAGGGCGAGCCAGGATTTTTATAGGTCTCAGTGGGATCACGGCACAAATAACATGTTAATGCAACGTTAAATTGACTGGAACACTATTTTATCGAATTCATTGTCCACACTAAAGATCATCAATCAAGCAGAAAGGGTTCATTTGATCTTCATGATGCACATTCATTCTCACTTTTCTCTTTACACACTACACTTCCATCCTGAGAAGCAGCACTTTCTCGTTTGGGGCTTCTGATTATACTCCTCCCCCCCAGTTACTTTTCTGTCTCATAGGCTTGGTACAGGTTATGTTCTTGAACTGATCCTGTACGTTAATGCTCCACACTCAGTCAATTGCTCCCTGGGCAGATGAATTTAAAGGGAACTCCCTAGGCAACACAAGACAATCTGAGAACACAAACGCAGTGTGCTCAGTGGTATATGGTGTCACTGAAACTACTGGCTGAGCGTGAACAAAAAACAAAACAGTCAGCATACACGAAGCTGCAAAATAACTTCATATCTAATTTATTGAATCACATCCACAGACCGGTGTGACTGCCTGGACCCCAGAGCTTCAAGGCACGCTGCCCCTTCAGGTATCACCACTACTTTCCAAAACTTAGAATTCCGACATTCAGGATCCCAAGCTCAGCTGCCTGAAACACACCCACCTGACAGATGGAAGCTGGTGCCAATAGGGGTATGGTAGTGGATGTAACGAACTGCTACCCTACCCCTAGTCAGCACCACAAGGGAGGGGAAAAGTCAGAGATTGGCTGAGCTGCTCCCATGGCGTGGAGGGCTGAGCCACTAGCAGCTTGTCCAGCATCACTCTACAGATCTGGGTTCTGTTCCGGGCAAGGACATTTTTGTGCGGTGCTGTTTTTTCCCCCGTAATTTTTTTAACCTACTCCGATGTCCGCTCCCCCCTGGAGTTGTTTATTTTAGTTACTGGGGATGCGGGGGTAGAGCCCCCCATGTGGGGTTGCGGGGACAGTAAGACCTTATTGGTCTTTTGACAGTTGGTCTCCAAAAATTGGGCATATGGAGTTCAGGAGACCAACTGTCGGGATATCACAGTAGACCTGCCTCTTCATCAGGAGGGAGTGGCTAAGTCAAAAAAGTAAAATGTAATAGTATTTAAAGGACACATGTAATAAATATTCATATATTCAAATTATGCAAGTGTATTTCATTGGATCACCCAATTACCTAGTGATCCCAAGCAATATGAACAATGTCCTTAAATTGTTATAAAGTGCTAACCTCCACCTAACCCCTGAAGAAAATGTATTGCGCCCTGAAACGCTGAACTGTTATGGTATGTGGACCTAGATTTGTATCTTTACATTGTGTCTTTGTAACTTAAGCACTGGATTATCTTTCAAACTAAAAAAATATTGTAATACCATAGCCTATAGTGCCGGTTTTTCATTTCTTGCTAGTTACTATTTTTCCAGCACCTGATCTAAGCCATGAGTGATGCCTTGTTTGCTTCAGTAACCTCCACCTAATATCTGCCTCATGGGCAGCAGCACTTTCTCATTTGAGGCTTCTGATTACACTCCCCCCGACGCCCAGTTACTTCTCTCTCTTGAACTGATCCTATACATTAATGCTCCACTCTTAGTCACTTGCTCCCTGGGCAGATTAACTCATCGGGAACTCCCTGAGCAACACAAGACAGTCTCATTGGTGCACAGTGTCAGCACATATGTGTGACCCCTGCTGGATCAGTGGTATGACAGAGGAGTTATCCTGTGCTCATCCTCCTCCTCATGCCTGTACTGCTTTTATAAAACATCCACTCCATCCACCTAGGAATGCATCTTGGCATTTATCCTTTTGCTACTTATATTTCTACCCAATATGGGAGGATCCCTGTGAGGTACTCATAATGAATTCCTGTCTTTCACTCACTTTCCCTCTGCCTCATCAGTATAGTTGGTTGCTGTGCTAGCCCCATTTTAGCTCTTTAGTGGACACATTCTTTACTGGTCCCTTGGCAAGGGTGCCTATCTGCTGGATCTGTGTCTCACTTCATAGGGAGTCTTTTTCTCTAACGTGTTGCTTCTTCAGGGGGTGGGGCCAGTGCACAGTTGACTGTGTTAAAAATACATATGGTTTAATGGATAGGTATGGCAATCAATAGCAAATGGTCTGAAGAAAAAAACAGCAGCTAAATAAATCAAGAGTCACCACAAACTGAACAAAGTGAGAAGAGTGTTAAATAAAACAGTGTATAAGCAACCAAACAAAATAAAAGCAGCTTGCAACACTGAAGAGAACAACAATGTATAATCAGGAGATAGCAGAGACAGATCATGAAACAGAGATATGACAGTGCAAATAATTAGGTATTTACTTAGAAGTAAATAATGGCAGGTGCCAGACTTTCTACTTTACTTTTTTGTTGTTAGGAAATGCAGTACCTTTGAGAAACATGTGCTCCTTTTCAGTGGTTCCACGTCTGGACTGATTAAGTTCAGAGCAATTAAAATAAGACCATACATAATACATACTGCAGAAAAAAACAAAGTAAAGGTCAATTATCTACAATTACAGCAGGCTTGTTGGAGAAGTAATGCATGGAATGAGCTTTTAAATTGGTTCATGTTAGACACAACAAAAAACGTTTCTTCAAGTATTTCATTCAACCAATTGACTGCCCTTACAGAAAAGAAGTAGTGAGCCTGACTTGTTCTGCAACAGTGTGTCACTAGCCTATTTTTGGGCATACTCCTAAAGTGGCATTGATTGTCGACAAAACTGAGGCCGCTGTTTAAGCTGGAGGAGGTAAGACCTAGCAGGGCTTTTTTCCCTGCAATGCAAGTCTGAAACTTGATTCTGCTGGTTAGAAATAACCAGTTGATTTGTGTATATAGGTCACAGCTGTAGGCAAAGTTGTCTACATCTAGTGCAAGTCTGCAGACTTTGTTACACCTTACCTTGGCCCTGTACAGTACTGAATCACATGCAGCAGAGTAGATGACAAGGCTATCATCGATAAGTACTAAATGGAACTTAAGACAATTAGTCACCTGGGGCCCAATTCCAAGACAGGCTACGCCAGTGTAAGGCAGGATATGCCAATCCCCATGGCATATCCCATGATTTATGCCATGCAATATGCCCATTGCTATTCCAGGAGGGCACCTGTGCCATTGCTTCTGCGGGCTGTGACAATCGCAAGATACGACCACACATACACCATAGCCTGCAACGCCTGGCACAACTGTGGGTTGCGATAGAAACTTAGCCCAATTCCAGAAGGCCAGCTGTCGCAACCCACAATTGTGATTCCAGGACACGCAGTGGCGTAGCTAACTTCCAACAGTTTGGAGCTGTCATAACTGGCATTCAACAGCTGGCACTGTTGGAAGCATCCTTGCACTGCCGCGGCAATGGTACCATGCTGTCCCCCAGCCCCCACTAGCACACCCATGCCCCCAAACCCCTGATCATGAGGGACCCCCGGGGTTCTCTGTCAGTAGCACCCCCCGGATGCCTGTGCCATCGGTCCTTGCCCCCCATGCCCCCTGATGTGTTCTGCGATGGTCCGGGGCAGGGGGTGTTCCAGGGGGGCCATCTGTCGCTCACTGCAAGATGCGACTTGTGGCATTGATATGCCCTGGGTGGGCTACCACCACATGCATGGTGTATCTTGCAAGTTGCAATTGCCGGGACCCTGCTATTTCTGGAATGCGGCGTAGGGTCTCTGGCGTAGAGGCAACCAGTGTAACTCACAACTGCATGCGAGTTACACCGGCCATCTTGGAATTGGGTCCCTTGTCTCTAGGGTGAAGTTATTATGGTTGTAGAACAGTGCATCCAACCTACAGCTAACTGTCTTGACCAAGTTTTCTATATGGGGGAAAAACAAGAGCATATCCTTCTGGTAGAGCCCTACATATTTAATGACTGCTACTTGCTCCAATTTTGAACCCATGGTACTGTGGATATCCAACTACTAATAAGCATACTTATGGTGTTCTTGTAGTTATGTACCAGGCTATTATTGGAGAACCATTTTTCCGCAGATTCAAAGTTATAATGTAAGGCTTGAGACAGACTGCCTTTCCTGGAGAGTCCTGCAAAATATACTGCATCCTCTGCATAAAAAAGAACTTTGGTAGACTTGCAGGCTTCATGCAATTTATTTATAAACAGGTCAAGTAATAATGGACCCAAAATGGAGCCTTGAGGCACCCAATAGTGACAGTTCTATCCACAGAGGTCAGACCCTCGATTTTTTTCCCTCTGGGTTTGCTTGATTAGGTAACTTCCAAACCAGGAGTCAGTGTCCACAGACAGACCCAGGCTCAGTAGTTTTTAAAGTAGCTGTTTACAGTTAAGAAGATCAAATACCTTCATCAGGTCAATGTAGAGTGCCCCAACTATATATCTGCTGTTCAAAGCCTCATAAAGAAAGTTAGTGTATTCAATCAAATCCATAGGGTACTATGTAATTTCCTGAATCCCTGCTGTTGGATACATTGAATGTCACTTATATCTAGATAGGAAATAAGTGGGTCATTTACAATCCTTTTGAGCACTTGGAAAGTGGGGAGAGGGTTGAGATTGGCCTGCAGTTTCCTATATTTGTTCTGTCACCATGCTTGCAGACAGACACTACTGGTACTGATTTCCATTTTTCTGGGAACTTGGAGTACTGCAGGGAGAAGTTAGAAATGTTTGTGATCAGGTATGTTTGTTCACATATACCATTACATGGGCACTGCAATTAGGGTGCTGCAACCAGTTTGCCTGTCATGCAGGTGAACTGGATTTTGCAGCACCTGGTAGATACGGCACCATCTGGGTGCTGTGCCCGATGCCCTATATGCCTCCGACTTGGAGGTGATTATACTAAGGTATGGGGAATAGCCCCCCACAGTGGGGGGTGCAGGGGGGACAGTCCTTCACAAACAAGCAGAACATGCCCCTGAGCATTGGGCGCATTGAGGGTCGGTTGGCAAAATTGTTGGGCATGATGTTCGCTGTCAGCATTGTGCTTGTGCCCTGATGATGGTTGTGGTTTTTCCTGTCCGCACAACATGGGTGAACCGTTTGTTCATACAAGGCCATGGATAACAATTTCATGCCAATGGTATCATCCCTCATTCATGTTCTTTCCAGTACTTTTTTGATATATTTAAAGTCTAATTTTTGGAAATGATACTAAGATAACATTTTGGGTGGGCAAGATCAGATTCTCCCTACAGGTTCAGATCAGACTCCAAATCATCTTGATTTAGAGATGATAAGCCAGAGGGGATGAAAGAGCTTAGGTTTTTAAAAGTTTCATTAAATGTTTGCAATTTCAGTTGAGTCTAGAATCTCTTTCTCATTAATAATTAGCATAATCGAAGATTTCTTGTCCACTCTACACAAAAGACTGTTGACATTTTCCTAGAATTTTTTTTCCCACTGTTCAGGTTAAAGGTTTCTTGGGTCTTACAGAATCCGGACTTATTAGTTTTTACTTTCTGTCTGCATTTGTTTCTTAGGTCATAATACTTCTGTATGTGTAGCAAAGATTCCAATTTTCCTGCCATTACCACTGCATATCCTTCCCCTTCATTAAAGCCAACAATTCTAGGGAGAGCCAGGCATTTGAAGCATCCTTAATCTTACATTTTTTTTATCTGAGACAAACTGGTCACATACATTGTTCAGTTCAGTAATTAGCTACTTTGGGGCAAACACAACATCCAGGATAAGGTCAAAATAGTTTCAGAAATTGAAACTGAGAGGGCACCCATGAGGAACGTTAGACGTCGGATTGCTGTTGACATCATAAGCTCCAAGTTGGCCAGGCGAAATAGATGCTGAACACACTGAGGAGGCCGAACGCCAATGAATATCTTCTACATGCTGGCCTATGGCCAAAGAGTGAAAGCATTTTTTCTTCATAAGGAATTTGGTAAGATGTGGTGGTAAGAAATTAAATCCAGGCAGTCACTGGGATTAGAGAGCTTTGAAAAGGTAAAAGTTACTATGTCTCATATTTCCTATTAGTGAAGAGGATTTGTTACTTTTGCTAATCATCCTGGCACCGCATCACACGATATTGAAACTGTATATTTTTCACTCTTGGAACTGGTTGTCTTTATTGATTTCTCTCTTTGATGTGTGGGTCGAATTCAAAGGAGAAGTGGTAGTAGAGGGATCCCCCCTCGCCCCCCCCAGTATGTCCAAAATGACTAGATGCAACAAAGAACTTATTGAAGGCAGGGCAAAACAAACTTCTAAAACTCGCTCAGTAAGGAAAAAAATAAAAGAAAACAATACTTTGTCCCCAGATCAGCGGCATCAAGTTAAGGAGCTCCTGCAAGCCCTGTCTCCAATAGTAAGCCCTGTTAAGGATAGAAAAACACAGGGCAATTTGTTTTCTATTTTTGCTAAACACATGAATCCTTCTTTAATACAGGGTCAGGAATGCACTGAGACACAAAATGTGATATCCATAATGGAGGAGGGGTCAGAGAATAGTTTAGCAGGAACAATACAAACCTCCTCATGAGACCACAAACCATCAAATTTTCATATACCTCATGGGCAATTCGAACAAGAACAAAGAAAAGACCCCAACTGTTCTTCAGATTCGAGAGAACAAGGACACACTAGTAACTTTGGGAATCAAGAAGCTCATTGGGGGGGGTGTCAAGAGATTGGCGGTAAAGATAATCCTACTTTGGATGGGAATGAGCTGAAATCCAGAGACAAACTATTTAAAACAGAAATGTTGGAAGCAGTTTTTACAATGAAACAAGAGATGTTAGAAACACTTGGAGACATTAAAGGGTCATTACAAACAGTCACCATGGCTATTTCAGAGACGACTACAAAATTTCAAGCGCTGACCACCAGAACTGACCAATTAGAGGAGAGGGTGTCCTCCATGGAAGATGCCACACGTTTAGTCCCCCAACAAATCATACAACTAGAGAATCAATTACTAGCCCTCAGAATGAAAATAACAGAACAAGAAGACATTGCCCGAAGAGCAAATATAAGATTATGAAAACTTCCCAAAGGGTTGGAGGATACAAAAAAATCCTTTGTGTTTTTTTAAAGATTTTAACATTAGCATTGAACAGAAAGTTGCCTGAAGATAAAGTAGTGTTGAACTGAGTTCATAGAGTGGGTACTCGGGCTAGCAATTCAGATTACCCTCGAATTGTTTTTGTTAAAACTTTAAATTTTCAGGATCAAGAGGCTATATTACAAAAGGTCAGAGTATCTATAGGTTTGAGATTCAAAAATCTGCACTTTAATGCATATCCAGACCTATCTATGGAGACGGTTGAACAACGAAAAAAGCTCAATCCTTTAAAGCAACATCTTTATCAAAAAGGGATTAGTTTTACAATCATGTATCCTGCTAAAATACGCTTCGTCCTGAATGGGCATTTACAAACATTTGATAATGTGCAGTAAGCTACAGAAGCATTTAATTTAGCTCATACTTAGGTCAGGTTGCTCAGTCAGAGCGGGGGTGATGAACAAGAAGGTATTAATGACAACTAGAGAAGAGTTTGAAGGAATATTTTATTTATCTGTTTTTTTTTTCTTTTTTTGTCTTTTTTTTTTAAAGGCATGGGCATAACCTAAATTTAATGCAGCCACACTGTTCCTCAGTAGTTACTTTGGCATAGTAAGATGATCAATTTTTCATCTCGCAGCGAGGGGTGGAGGGTGGGATCAGTATTGGTAGGGATGAGTTTAGTGTACTATATACAACACACAGGGCATTTATTTATTGGAGTGGGAAATTATAAAGACACATGATTTGTTACGCTAAAGAAAAATTGGATTAAAGAGGAGGGGAGATCCAAAAGTTTTTTTTTGTTTTTTTTTTGGTAGAATATGTGGGGGATAGTTTTAATATTACAACCTGGAATGTTAAGGGGCTCCAAAATCACAAGAAAACAGTGAAGATAATTATACAAATGGAACAAAAAAATATAAATATGTTGCTGTTTCAAGAAACTCACTTAACACAGAATGATTTGAGCTGGTTTGAACATCGGTGGGGAAAGCTGTTTGCTTCATCCTTTACCACAAATGCCAGAGGGGTCCTCATGGCATTTAATCAGAAGGGGGTAATGCCAGAGATTCTGAGAGTGGAGACAGCTCAACAAGGAAAATATGTGATAATTACTATGCAAATGTATAGCCTGAGATTTACAACTGCAGTACTGTCTGCAACAAACCACAACTCTCCCAGTTATTTCTCAGATTCTTTTTTTACATCTGTCCACATTTGATGCTCCGTACCTGGTGGAGGATGATTTTAATTTGGTGTTACAAAAACAGGATGAAACCTCATGCTTAGATAAAACGTGGACTTCCTCAAGAATGACAGTTAAAAATTTCATGTATGACCTGGGACTGGTGGATCCATGGTGGGAATTTAATAAAGAGGGGTGAGTTTATTCTTGTTTTTCTCCAGTCCACTGATCCTATTCACGTATTGGCTTTTTTTAATCTCAAGGTCATTACTCTCTAGTGTCCAGTTGGTACAATATTTCCCCATTATTATATCTGATCATGCATCGTGCCTCCTTTCATTAAAAATCTGTCAAAATAAGTCTTTCATTAGATTTTGAAAAATGAGATAGTCAATGGCACAAAATAATTTTTTCAGTTCAACTTAAATCAAAATTTTACAATAAATAATGTATGGGAAGCTTATAAGGTATATTTTCGGGGTGACAACCCATAATAGGAAAAAAAACAGAAATTCAGAGACTTTCAAGGATCTATAGTATCACGTTAGATCCTCAAATATATAATCAAATATTACAAAAAAGAGATTACTTGAATTTATTATTGAACAAACAAGCAGAAAAACAGATAGTGCCAGCAAGATCAAATGACTTTTTCAATACAGATAAACCAGTAAGATTAATGGCTTGGCAAGCTAGACAAACTTCAATCAGAAACACAGTTAATAACATTAAAGATCACATGGGGATCATTAAAAACCAACCACTCAAAATAAGTAAAGTATTTGAAGGATTCTATAGAGATTTATATAGACCTGAATATGGGGGAGATAAGGACCAGATTTTGACTTTTTTTCATTTGGTGAACATCCCTAGAATCCTGGAACAGATTAACAAATTTGGGGATTTACCTATTTCAAAACATGAAATTACAATTGCAATCGAGGGACTACCAATTAATAAATCCCCCAGACTGGATGGCCTGGGAACAGAATTTTATAGACTTAATAAAGAAGTCTTGATTGACCCTTTAGAACAATTATTAAACTCATTTGTTACAACCCAGTCTATACCTGATTCCTTTCGAGAAACCATTATGCAGCTTTTTTTTTAGAAAAGAGAAAGATCTGCTGAGCTGTGTATCCTACAGGCCCATCTCTCTATTAAACACTTATTTCAAAATCTTTACTAAAATAATAGCATAACGACTGGAAAATATAATACCGCTATTAGTACATCAGGATCAATCCATATTTATTAAAAACAGAAGGTTATCTGAGAACATTAGGAGAGCTTTAAATATTATAGATTTGAATCAACATCCCGATGCTGTTTTGCTGGCTATTGATGCCAAAAAGGCTTTTGATAGAATTGAATGGCCTTACATTTTTGAAGTGCTGGAGAGGATGGGCCTGGGTGCATAGCTCAGCAGATGGACAAAACTGATTTATAACAAACCAACAGCGGTTATCAGGCTAAACAATGTAACATCAGCTAAAATAGAAATGGGGAGAGGTACAAGTCAAGGATGTCCTCTCTCTCCTTTGATTTTCCCATTGATAATTGAGGCGTTAGCTATTAAAATTAGAGCAACAGAGCAAATAGCAGGCATTACCATTAATACAGCAGAAGAGAAAATTAGTTTATATGCCGACAATATATTAATGTATATAACAAATCCACAGGAATCAATCCCTAGGTTAATACAAATTACAGAAATGTTTGGTTATTTCTCAGGTTATAAAATTAATTGGTCCAAAACCTCAGTTATGAAATTAAGAAAGGAATATGTTATTCCGGGGGGACTGGGATGCCAATTGAATGATGCAGGAAATCACTTTAAATATTTGGGGGTCAAGGTTAGTGCACAGTTAGAGGAACTATAGTCATTAAATTTTGAAAATCTATTACAACAGATTGAGGTTGATCTTAAAAGATGACATTCTCTATATTTGACTCTGATTGGTAAGATTAACCTTATTAAAATGCAGATTTTGCCAAGGATTCTTTTTTTGTATCAAGCACTTGCTATTTTGATTCCATTGCATTCTTTCTCAAAATTGAAGGCTATGATTATGAAATATCTATGGAAAAATATTAGTGCAAGGATCTCTTGGAAAACATTAATTCTCCCTAAAACTAAAGGGGGTCAGGCACTACCAGATTTTTTTATGTACTACATAGCTGCTCAACTGGCACAGGTTTGGAATTGGATTCCTAGAGATGATACATTATTATCATCAACTCAGATAGAAGTAGGGCCTCAGCCTTATGTTTCACTCCTGAATTTATTGTATTCTAACATACCTCTGAAAAAATTGAAAGCTCCCATGATGACCATAGCAACATATCAATGCTGGATACTGGCTCAGAAAACACTTAAAAGTTCAAGGGAAATCTCAGAATTTACACCAATTTATAAAAACGATAACTTCCTACCATCAATAGGATCTCATTTTTCTACGGTATGGAAGAAGGGTGGTATCATCCAAGTGGGGGACATTTGTCAGGACAATACATTGCAGACCTCTCAATTTATAGCAAGGAAATATGGATTGGTGTCCAATCAGATTTTCTTCTATAACCAACTAAAGTCTTATTTGAATCAAAATAAAGGGAATATGAGACTTATAGAATCATCTAGTCTGTTGGGTAATTTAATTCAAAACAAGACAGGGAAAAAAATATTTCTCAGATATATAAACTATTAATAGAGGGTGTGGACAAATTGATGACTAGGTGGGAGCAGGATTTGGGGATAAATAAAACTGCAGATACGTAGCAAGATATAATTAAGGCATACATAGAAAACTTATCATCAGTGAGATTACAGCAAATACAGATGAATACAACACACCGTGTTTACTTTACACCTAAAAAGTTACATTTAATGAATTCTGATTTATCGGACACATGTCTTAGTTGTGCAAAAACAACAAGAACTCTTATACATCTGATTGGGTCTTGCCCTGCACTCTCAAATTTCTGTCATGATAGTGAATCTTTTACTCATAGAGTAATAGGAAAAAAAATATTTTTACATCTATGCTGAAACGTTTGTCTTATACTTTGGAAAAATCATTGCTAGAGTCACAACAAATTAACTTGCTGGCAATATTTACTATTGTAGCTAAAAATGTATATTATTGAAATGGAGGGATCCTGATCCACCGGTGTTCAAACAGTGGCTTAATATGATGGCAGATATATCTAGACTAGAATAAATATGTTATATTAAGCAAGGCAGGAAATATCATTTTCAGGAAATGTGGAGCCCCTTCCAGGATGAATTAATTAAATAGGGTGCAATAGTAACTCAGGATTTAGTAAAAGGATCTCCCCCCCCCTTGATTTACAATGAGAAAGTGAAAGGAACGGACCCTATCTGACTGCTCCATGTGAGGATAAGATATAAGGGGGACCTTACACTTATCTGACGGGGGGGGGAGAAAAAAAAAGATATTTCCAGGAGTTTGGTGCCACTATGTTCTTAAACTCAGGTACCCTATCCTTTTATTGGACATGACTAAGAATAACCGGGGGGAGGTCTTCAATTGTTCAACCATCTATTAACGTTGCACAGGTGAATGATCACTTATGCATTCAGGGAAGACCTTATCACCTTTTACTCTGTCAAAGTGGATTACAAATATCCAGTCGGTAAGTGTCTGAGTACCAGTTTTATTATAATTAGTCCTGGTACAATCAGAAACATTTTGGTTAAGAACATATTTGTCTTCCTACCCCATGGCCATTACTAGTATTTGAGTTCCAGCTGACATTAAAGTCACCAAGAACTATTTTTTCCCAGTTCTGATTTATGTGTTTAAAGTATCTTTTAAAGGATTTCATGTCCGTAACTGGTTTTCTAGGTGGGATGTAGGTGGTCATAAGGACAAGCTTCTTGTGGCCATTACCTAAAGTCAGTTTAGTAGGCAAACATTCACATCACTCAACTTGAATTTTGTATCAATTTTTGAGAGACCTTAAAGTCATCCCTAAAGTAAATTATGCACCCCCCACTTTGTTTCCCTATTTTATTCTCTCTTAGTAGATTGAAACCAGGAAGGGAAATACTGACATCTGAAAATTGTGGGATTATCCAGGATTCTGACAGTGATATTATGCCAAGTTGCACTGACTCTGCTCAGGCTTCAAACTGGTGAAGTTTAGCAGTTAAGCTTCCAATGATTAACAAGATTATATTTAAATTCCCCTGATTCTGTTTGGCTGGAGTCTACTCTATCAGTCGGTCCAGGGTCCAGGTGTACATTTTCAAGATGAGGGGCAATTGCGAGATGAGGGGCTAGCTGCACACTTGAGTAGACTCGATAGACCATGAGGCCTGTTTCTGCTGGCAATTTTGTGTGTTTGTATGTAAGTAAAAGAATAAGAACACCCCTCCCAGTTCACCTTACTGATTTAGAGAGCTTGAAAATCTTTAAAGCACAACCGTCACAGCACCTCACCTTCTTATCCAATTGCAACTGCTTCATGTAATACCTACCACATAATGCAGTTCCATTCCATCATGCACAAGCATCACTTACCCCCTCACCTCAAATACCCCTATCAAAGAAACAACCTCACCCTAAGCACTTGTATTAGGAGATTCCATTCCCACACCCCTCTTCCCTTCTTGTATTGAACACCCACCCTGCAGTCATGGCAAGGGCCTCACTACATATACCTGTTAGGATGCTCCCCCCTGTATTTCTTCCCTCCAAATCAGCCCCCCATTTCTTTCAATTTCCCCCTCCTAATCACTACTTTGACTCCCACCCCCCTTCCCACCAAGCTGTAATCCTAATACGTTTTTTGACAAAGCCTACTTCTGGCTGCACAGGGCTCTCTTTACATCCCAGTATTCCTCTCAACTCCTTCTCATTCTGCTGAGTTAAGCTCTAATCGTAGTCTAACCTCTTACCCTCTTATTGTCTCTTGCTATATCTGTTCATACACATAAAACAATTTTACTTCCTGTAACGGTGTGGAACTATTGTATACAATGTAACCTTGTTAATGTGACCTTCCCAATTGATTTATTGATTTATTTGTGTCTTAACTGAATGTTGTATTGTATGATCTACCATGACGTGGAGCCTTTATAAACGAGCTTCCAGCTCAAAGGTTGTTTCCTAATCAATAAACTTAAACTTGTTTCCAGATCAGAAAAGTAGTAGTGTATGATATGGTATTCCACATTGGGGTGTAGCTGTACCACGTTTCATTTTAGCATGTTACAGTATTAGTGTGTTATCAGAAGCAGTGTTTGTCTCCCTTGGAGTATAACAGTTATTTGGGAGAAGAATGTCAAGTTATTTACAGTGAAAACAAATGGGAGGGATAGTTGCACAAACCTGGATGACTTTTTAGTTGATTTTGGTATTCTCATTCAAGCATCTGTGGAAGCATTTATTTTGCCAGTTTTTTTTGTTTGTTTTCTCTCAATAACAGTACCTGTGTAGCTTGATGTGTGTTATCCTTTCAAAATTACAGGTCCAGCTTTGCAAAATCACAGTTTCTTCATGACCTGTTCAAATGTATATTGGTAGCTTAATTCCAGTACACTTCCTTGTGTGGCCTCTGCAGACTAGGTCAGTTCCCTTGCCTCACTGCAGCAAGCACTAAGTGCATGTAGAACATAGTAAGTATTTGAGATGCCCTGTGCTCGAGCTGTTGAGTTGATCCATTTATATTGTGTTGTTCTGATAAGCTTACCACTGAGAGGTAACATTTAGGCATGGATTTTGGAGTTGCAATTATAACTGCAAGCTTACAGTATTAGTGCTATTTTAAATAAATAGATAAACCCACTTATTCCTATTAACAGACCAGACAGCAGGAAGAGAGGTGTAGAGCACCAGAAACAGCACTGTGGTGCTCAATATGGAACTTCAAGAAGCAGGCAAACATGTAGTGATAACCCACAGAAACAGTAAGCACCAGGACTCCAATTACATGAATAAAGTCCTTTTTATTGTCATGAATTGCATCTTCCACTCACACCAAGTGAGAACAACTTGACTAGCGGACTAGCTGCTCTGGGACTGATGTTTCTCTTGGCCACTGCCAGACATCATCAGAGTGAATCAGATGAAGATGATGATGATGATGAGGGCTTTGTGCTCCCCATCTCAACTTGAGTTTAATTGTCTTATTCTGGTTTTAGATTACAGGATAAAGGGTCTTTCACATTATGTAATGTGAAATACCTAGCTTGCAAAATATATTTAACCCCATGCTTACCGTTCTGTTTTTCCCAGATCAGCTGTGTGTTCCAGCAGATTGAACAAATCATTGTCTGCATAATGGCTGACATACTGCTCCTCATATTCTACAGGGAGACAGTTTTCCTGGGAGGCACAGGATGTATCCATCCCCTCAATGTGGTCTTTTTCCTGTGGTGAGCAGGTGTTTGAGGAAGCAGTGGATGAATTACAAGGCTTGTAGTGAAGCTTTTCTTTAGGCTGTGTGAGAGTCCTCTCTCTCTAAACTTGTAAGGGGAGAGGCCGTCTGTACCTTTGACCCTCCCTCCCTCTAGGTGGCTATCTTCCTTTCCTGATCAGTTTCTTATTAGAGGGTGAGTGCTCCCTTGCTTTCTTAGAATCTGGTTGCCTGTTTTGGGGGGAGATTCCTCTTTTAATGCTTGGTCATGTTTCCTCCTTTCAAACTGTTTATCACTTGCAGCACCTGTTATTTATTTATTTATTTATTAAATCTTGGAATTAAGACCTTTGAGCCAGGGGCTCTTTTACAAAGGCTCCACGTCAATAAGGAATTATACAGAGAAGGGAGTAACAGGCATGAGTATGTTGGGTACAAATAAGCAGGCTGTGTGAGGTACGATAACCCCATGAGACATCTGAAAATAAACCTAGTGCATACAATACATAATAATACTGATGTTAAGCGCTAGGGTTAAAAATACATAATAAAACTGATATTAAGTGCTAGGGTTAAAAAGATAACCAGAAGTTGGTGGAGGGCTGGTGTACAGGCAGAGAAAGTCAGTTAGAAGCAAACTAGAATAGTGATGAGTTATGAGGCATAACAGGTCAATAGGTGGAGCAAGAAAAGAAGAAGAAAGATCAGTCAAGGAGGTTGACTTTAGACAGGGGATAATACTGTTGTGATGATTTTCCAGGTTATAGCATGGGAAACATTGCAGATAACCGTAGACTCAGTGGTGACACAGAACAGCAGCCCAAGAGGGCATTGTCATTAAAATGGCAGGATAGGTATAAGCAGAGGGCCACCAGGGTTAAGTGGAGCAGTCACAGCTGCTGTGGCTGGCTAGGTGCTGTCAAAGACAGTTTTTGTAAAGACCAATTTTGGAAGTAGATTGAAGGTTTGCAGGGAGGTTATTAAACAAGCAAGGTGCTCTGTACATAAATGCTCTTTGTCCTTGAGATGTGTGGCATAAAGGTACCTAAAATGTTTAGGTTGGGTACGCTTCTCATGCAGTGCGTGTTAGAGTGGGCCCTGTTGAGGAACTGCTGGCTAGACAGGGGGCTAACACTAAAGAGATCTTTTTGGCAGTGAGACAGGTGTGATAGGAGATTCTGCTCTAGAGGTTGAGCCAATTGGACTGCACGTATAGGTCACAGGTATGTGTGTCCCTACTAGCACCAGTAACTAACCTGTAGGCTTTGTTAAGAGTAACCCAAACCTTCTGAGGGCAGTGGTGGTGGCAGCACCATAAAATACAATGCCATAATCAATGATAGACAGTGTGGCACTAGTCACTGTGAGGCATAGTGCCTCTTGGGTCATACAGTGCCGATGTCTACAAAGGAGGCCTAGCCTGACATTAGCAGTTTTGGAGATGTTATTAAGGCATTCTTGCTAGGAGAGAGTACTGTCTAGTGTGATACCCAGGTACTTAAAACTAGTTACCTGCTCAAGCTGTGTACCAATATTGTTGGAGATGGGTAGTTGGGCTCTTAAACTTATTATGAGTCCCAGCAAAGATATCACTTTGGTCTTTTTATAGTTCATAATTAATCTATGCTCAACAAACCATTCTTCAATGGAGGTAAAGCTACATTGTAAGTCACTGGTAAGGGGTGTAGGATCAGGCTGACTGATGTAAATCACAGCATCATCTGCATACAGGAGAAGGTTACAAGGGCAAGCTAGGGGAAGTGTATTGATGCAGAGGCTAAATAGTAGGGGACCAAGGATTGATCCCTGTGGAACACCAGACTGCATGGGGCGGCTACTTGAGAGTGAGTCTAAGATTTTTATGCGTTGGGTTCTGCCGCCTAGATAACTTCTGAACCAGGAGGTAATGTCACTGAAGAGTCCTAGGAAGGGGAGGGTCTGGAGCAGTAAGGAGTGATTGACCATATCAATGCCTTTGTAAGATCAATATATAGAGACCCTATAAGATGACCACGGCCGAGCCCTTTATGGATATAGTTTGTGTAGATGAGGAGGGCAGTGGCAGTGCTATGATCTTTCCTAAACCCATGTTGCTGAGGGCATTGAATGCCATGGGCAGATATTCAGTTAGCTGTTCAGCCACTAAGTGTTCAAAGGTTTTCGAGAGGGGTGGTAAAATTGAAATGGGACAGTAGTTGGCATGGTTTGCTTTGTGACCACTCTTGTGGATTGGTGTCACAACTGCAGCTTTCCAGACAGAGGGAAATTGACCAAAGCATAGGGACAGATTTAGGATCCAGGGGAGTGGGGCTAGGACTGCATCCAATGGAGAGGAGAAGCAGTTTAAGGTCAAGGGTGTCAGAGCTGTGCCTTGACTTATCAAGTACCTTCACAAGGTGTTTCCTGGCAGCAGAAGGGGAGACTGACATGAAGTAGAACTGGGGAGTGTTTGGAGGGGAGGTACTATAACAGGCAATATCCTCAGCAGATGACTCATCAAAGAAATTGGGAGGGAGAACTCCACTCAGGTCAGTGAATAAAGTATTGAAAATGTTAGCAATTTCACTCAGGTCTTGAATGGTGACCCCATTAGAGTTGAGTAAGGTAGGAGGGGACTTATTGGACTGACCCATAAGGTTTTTAATATTGTCCCAAAAGTTTTAACAATTATACCAGGAGATAGCAAATATGCCTTGGTAGTATGTGGCCTTTGCCCACCGGATGGCCCAGGTGCAATTATTTCTGGCAGCCTTTTAGCATTGCCAGTCTCTAGGTTTGCCAGTGGCTTGTGCCACTTGCCAAAGGTGGTCATGAGTGAGCATAAGGTGCAGAAGAGAGGGTGTAATCCATGGGTTAGAGAAGCCTTTAACCTTCCATTTCCTGAAAGGGGAAAATAAGTCACAGGTCATGTTGAATAGGGTGATGAAAAGGTTTAGTTCCTCATCAGCACTTTCAGCGAGGAAGACTGGGGACCAATCACAGTTGATGAGATATTCTTGGAACTGTTCCTGATTCCCTTTTTTGAGAAACCGCTGGTAAGATGTTTTGCATGGACATTTAGGGGCCTTATTGGTCCAGTGACATATGATTGCGGAGTGGTCACTCAGGGCATCAGGTAACAGTATGGTATCTGTGATCCTCTCAGGGCAGTTAGAAAATATAAGGCAAGGCAACTTTATTTATAAGGTGCCCAATCCCGGAGGCTCTGGGCACTGAACATAAATAAGGACATACAGCAGTGAATTAAACCATAATAAAACCTCATAGAAACCATAAAAAAATTAAAATTCAGCAAGATAAAAGTTTCAAGGGCAATCAGTGTGCTAGTACCAGTCCTATAGTTTATTCTAGTAGGAGTGGAGACCAACTGGGAGAGGTCGATGGCTGTGGCTGAATCCTTGCAAGGATTGGGTTCCAGTAAGATTGGATTGATGACTTTGATGGAGGGTAGCTACTGCTTCTTACAACAGGTACAGGCCAATTATTTTGAATAAATCTAGTGCTTTTAAGGGTTCTTCAAAAGCTATGTCTACTCTATTTTTAGAGAATAGTAGGGTTTCTGGGTATTTGATCCTGTATCTAATTCTCAGCTATTGAAGCAGTTAGACAGAGGTAAATTATTTTCTTTTGCCTGCTACTTCATTAGAATAGTCTTACCATATTCTTTAACCATGGGAAAAACAAGATCATTGCCATTCAGGATTTCAGAACGTGTGACACCTGTTTTATCATTTATGTGGCAAAGTGTACCTGTGGGATGTATTAAGTGGGCAAGACAAAAAGAAAATTTAAGGAGAGGATTGGGGACCACATGAGGGCAATTGCCTCAGACAGCATGGAGCATGTCTTGCTGTCCTTGTGAACATCTCGGGAACATTAATGACCACCAAGTTAGATTGACTGGAATATAAAAATGTGTATGGAAAATGTGAAACTGGGCCCGGGGAGGAGATGATAGGGACATTCTGCTTGCCAAAAAGTAGAACATTTAGATGTTCAAAACGGGAGTAATGAGATGATCAGATTTAAATGACCATGGAGAATTAGTTCCCTTCTTGTTGTAAAATAGATTTTCCATCAGCACGTTTCCACTATATGGCACTGTCTTTGAATAATATTACTTTACTGGGGGTACTTTGCTGCCAAAAAGAAGAAATAAATATGTAAAAACATTCGCCCCCGGTGGAAAAATAAGGGGGGTGACCTTTTCTAGCTTTCCATTACCTGGAATAAGTGTTACATTTATTGTTGCATTTATATAGTTATTGAAGCTTAAAACGTACATGTGATAAATATCTTTTTCACTTACCTTGCTTTTAGGTTTGGATCAGAAATTTGAATTCTACTGCCATACTACGTCCAGTAGGAAGCAACTTATACACAAGGGCCAATCGTTTTTCCATCTGTGATGGGGTACTACTATAAGTCCCTGCCTTCCCAGAAGAGGGTAAGAGTGGGGACTCATTGAGTATTTAGTGCTTTTGGTCTATAACAATGTATATCCAGTCCTTGTTTGATGCTACTAGGGAATGCGTAATTTATGTATTCTACAATTTGTGCACTTAACCCTTGGTTTCAGGCATTGACCTGTTGCTGCCATATGTGCTGATGGACCTTATATGTATACAGCACCACCATCTGTGCTGTTAATAGGGATTATGCAGTGTATGTAATTTTACAGTTTGTACAAGTACTGAAATGTTTAGGGAATTAACTGTTTTGCTGATATACGTATTTGACTATTGGTGTCAAGATCTACAAAACCCTTTTCAACTTTTTCACAATAAGTGTTTGATATTTGTAGTATGCATGATCTTGTTCCTATTGCTAGCTATCACTTTAAATAATTATGCACCTTGCACGTCATGGGGTATATAAGGAAGGCAACAGCAGGGGTGGCCAATCCCTTCAGAAAGCTTGTAAAAGCAAAACATTGGGGCCCAGATATTCAAAAGGGGAAAGTGCACTGCACAAATCCCAATGCGCCCGAGTGCATCAGTAATATGCAGGCAGCGGGTGAAGTGCCCATGCATACTCTGCACAGCCCGATATTCAGCCGGGATGTGCGGAGCCATGCATCTTGTAACCCCTACCCTGCGCCAGCACAAAATTCGCCCCCAAAAAGAGCAGGGCTGGCCACCCCACAGGTGAGCTGCCATATTGCAGAGCGCAACATGGCAGCTGCCATCTGTGGGTGGCCACCCGAGCTCCAGCTGCATCTCCGTGGTGGCGCCCACCCCCCCATGCCCGATCGTGGGCTTAAGTTGATTAAAAATGAAGTCCTATATCCCTGGTCATCCAGTGGACCTGTCAGCCCACCCAGTCGCAGGCTAAGTAAAAATAAAAATAATCTAACCTCTATCCCTGGTGGTCCAGTGGACCTGTCCGTCGCCCAATCGTGGGCTAAGTAAATAAGGAATAAGCTAACCTCTATCCCTGCTGGTCCAGTGGACCCCCCTTCCCCCGCCCACTGGTCCCCACCTCCCGCTCCCCCTGGTCAGTGGCGGGTGGCAGAACCTCCCACCGCCCCTGCACCCTCACCAGCTGACACTGTCAGTGGGGGCTGTCGCCCATTGGTCACAGTGTGAGCCAATGGGCGATACAGCCCATGCTACTACACATTCCAGATGTGTGAATCATTCACCTTATCTGGAATGTCAACAATGCTGTGCTGTCAAACTGCACCGATGGCTCACGCTGTGGACCAGCGGGCGTGCAGCCTGACCGGTGTCAGTCAGTGAGCGCTGGGGCAGCGCAGGGTGGTGCTACCACCCGCCGCTGACTGGGGGAGCAGGCGGTGGGGATCAGTGGGCGAGTGGGGAGGGGGGTCCACTGGACCACCAAGGATAAAGGTTAGCATATCCTTATTTTTACTTAGCCCGCGATCAGGCGGGCTGACAGGTCCACTGGACCACCAGGGATAGAGGTTAGATTATTCTTATTTTTACTTAGCCCATGATCGGGCGGGCTGACAGGTCCACTGGACCACCAGGGATAGAGGTTAGCTTATTCTTATTTTTACTTAGCCCACGATCAGGCAGGCTGACAGGTCCACTGGACCACCAGGGATAGAGGTTGGATTATTCTTTATTTACTTAGCCCGCGATTGGGCGGGCAGCGGTCCACTGGACCTCCAGGGATATAGGATTATTCTTTTTGTACTTAGCCCATGATCGGGCAGGGAGTGGTCCAGTAGACCACCAGGGATTTGTGATTATTCTTTTTCTACTGCAGCCCGCAATCGGGCTGTGGGGCACATTGCCGCGCTGCAAGGATCGTCGGTCCCCATTGGCTGCTGCCTGGCAGGGCGCCAAGTGCAAGTTGTCAGGGATCAGCGCACCAGCATGCAAATGGGGCCATAATGACATGCAAATGGCCCCATGTGCGCCTTGCATACATTATAGCCCCATTTGCATGTCAACTTTTGAATATCACGGTTGCTGCGCCTTGTGTAGTGGAACTTGTGCTAGCGCATCCACATGCTCCACTCTGGCCACTGGCAGTGGCGCAGTGCCACTGTGCCATACGCACTGCAGGTGGCCAGGGTGCAACATTCAATGATGCTGAGCCATGGCGCAGTTCCTCTGAATATCGCCCAGTCCACGCCCCTGTGCAGCCAAAATGAGCTGTGCCTGGGCTTGTGCCATAGCCTGGCGCAGTTTGAATAGCTGGGCCCCGGGTGTTTATTGCATCACTGTTGCTGTATTTTGTCAAAGAGTATTCTTTAATAAATCTCTCACTGCACCTTGAAGAGGTTTGGACAGTAAATTATGTGGGGTGAGTGTAATGCACTTTTATGTGCTGAAACTGAGTTGAATAAGGCACTTGGGGATGCCATCATCAGAATGACAAGTAAGGGGGATATACTGCTGGTTGGTGACTTCAATCAGCCAGACCTTGAGTGGAGCCTTCCAACTGCAGCTCTGGCAAGGAGCAGTGCCATCCTTGACTCCCTACAGGGGCCTTTTCTCAGGCAGCTAGTCAAGGAACCCACTAGGGACAGGGCAGTGCTGGACCTGGTGCTTACTAACAGGGAGCATTGCAGACATATCACTGGGCAGCCCCTGGGTACTATTGATCACTGCACAGTGTGGGTTAACATAAAGACAGGAACAGAGGCAAACCACATGAGGACAAGGATCCTGGACTTTAAGAGGGCAGATTTTAAAGAACTGGGAGACTGCTTCAGAAACTATCTCAAAGGGATGATTGCCAAGGAGGGGTAGAGGCACAGTGGGGAAAATAGGGGAGGACATAATTAAAGCAGCCAACCTTTGCATGAAGGAAGTGAGTAAATGCAGAAGGAAAAGAGACCATTATGGCTCTCGAAGGAAGTGGCCAAGTTGCTGAAGGAAAAAAGGGTGGCATTCAGGATATATAAGGAAGCATGGGGGGTACAGGGAAGTATACCAAGTAAACAAACTGGAATAAACTTACTCTGAATGTGTCCTGAACTGTAAGCGCTTGAAGTTTTGCATACCGATTGCTATGCTGCTGGTTCTGTTATTGCTGTTTTCTTCCTCAGCTTGTGACACGTTAGGCCTAAGCAAACTGAATGTAGTCCATATCTGACATTTCAGAAATAAAACAACTTGTGAAATTCCTGTGACAGTGTAAGATGTACTTCTATACATGAATTGTAGAGATAGTTTTCCTTAACTGCGCTCTGCACTAAGTATCTGTTTTTACGGGGCTCCCTTCAGCGTTTGCACTGATCTCACTGCACTTTATTTTTGACAGGGTGATAAAGAGGAATCAGCATGAATCTTACTCCATTCATGCTGACAAATTTGTAGCATTACTGTGAACTGTGGATCATTACCGAATCCCACTTCTCAGGTAGTCCATAAACTGAAAACCAAGTTGCGACGCACATCACATGCCTTCACATCCACTTCTAGGCATTTGGAAGGACTGTCAGACACCTCTAAAAAGTGTTGCCTGTCCTTGACAATAAAATCTAAGCGACTCCACTGCCAAATGCAAGTTGGCCTTTTCCAGAAATGCACTGGGGCAGTGGTTGGCAGATTCGTTATCGTCATACAGACTGTACAGTCCTGCGTCAAGCATTTAATTCCCTTGTCCAGGCAGGGCTAGCAAAAAAATACTTTAGCTTCAGTCTGGTGCTTTCTTGTGGTAAATTCCAGGGTGTTCACTGCATATGTCATTCAGCAAACTCTCATAGTATGATAGAGGTATAATAAGTTATAACCCACACAGGTCACATATAGCACATCCTTGTTTTATAGTTAGTTGGTCTTTTACTACACAATAAGGTTTCAGTGATTTCTCAGCCACATAATGAGGCCAACCATGTTTAGTCCCACACCCTGTATAGTAATGGATCTTTCCTGGTTTCTTCAGCCAGGTCTTTAGCTGATACAGGCAATACCCTCCCATGACTTTGCTGGTGGGATCTGTGTTGTTTCTGAAGTCTGTCTTAAAAAAAAGCATGTTTACTCTGATTTTATTCTCAGTCTCTTTTCCCAGTGTTTGTTTCAGAGATGTGCAGATTCCACAATTTCTACCCATACTACATCAACTTGCTGATCTTCCCCTGCTATTGTATGAGGCCTTATATTTTATTCCTGACTAAAACCTTTCTTCAAAATCTCTTCTATCCCTGCCAAAGTGCTTCTTTTGCTTTCTTCAATTTTATTTTCATACCTATTAATTCTATTATTCAAATCATGATCTAATTCCTTCAGTTCTTCTAATAACCAAATGTGATGGCACACCCTTTGCACTAGACTGATATCAGTCTTTGTTTTTTCATATTGTAATTTCTCTTGTCCCATCATGACTAGTCCATTGGAGTATTTGAAAAGAGCTTCCTCCCTTCCAATGTTCTTTTAAATTAGTCTCCAAATTACCTGCTATGGTTGTTTTGTATGCCCTCAGACCTCAAGAAATCCATTCTTTTTCTGCATAGTGTTGGAAGGTAAGAAATAATTACCATAGTAATGGTAGTTTACTCATGTGGTAAAGGTAATTGTGGGAGAATATCTCTGAGGCACTCCATACCTTACAGACTGGGTTTCAAGTCACCTGATAGGCTCTTGATGCACATGTGGCTTCCAAAGAAGATCAGCCCCTGTGATACCCCTCCTCTATCCAGCTGTGGTCAGTTTGATTTCTTCCATAACTGTATCTGTATACTCGGTATAATGAATGTTAGTCATTATGGCTACCCCAAACAATAAAGAAACTATTATTAGCTGCTCAGACAACTTCCATTTAATACCTACAATCTACAGTCTAAACAAAACCAGCCTGTACGGCATGCCGGTAACCACTGGTTTCTCCTCCTGTGTCAGAAAAAACAATGCCACCAGAGTCATGAGCTGCCTCCCATCCGGATGGGATGTGGAGTGCCTCAGAGATATTCTCCAACAATCACCTTTACCAGGTGAGTAAACTACTATTGTGTGGAGAATTCTATGACGCACTCCAGACCTTATAGACTGGGTCATTAAAAAGCAGTGCCAAGTCCCAGTTAGGGAGGGGGAGACTGCTCGTGACTATGCTGCTGTCCCAGTGCTGCCTTTAGCACCACTGTACTGAACAATGTTCATGTGGAGGAAATCATGTCCAGTCTATAATGTCTTATAAAGGTGTGTGTGATTGCCCATGCTGGAGTGGCACAGATCTCATTGGCTGCTGCTAAATTGTGTTCTGCCCATGAGGTGGCTACCACCCTGTTTGAATGGGTTTTATATCCCTAGGCAGGATAGTGTTCATGGTCTTGTAGGAGTGCATGCTGGCAGTCTTAAGCCATGCCATTATAGTTGATTTTGAAGCCGATTACCCTTTTGTTTGTCTGTGCCAGAGGATAAAGAGTCGGTCACTTCATTGAAGCTCTGTTGTTCTGTCTATGTAGGCTGTTACCAGTCTTTTCATGCCTAGCGCACAAAGTTTAGGTTGGATCGCTATGTCCACTTCCAGCAGAGTAGTTGGTAATTTGATAGTTTGAGCCCTGAGAAATCCCAAATTGACCTTTGCTGTGAAAGAAGGAAGTGTTCTTAGAGTTATTCTGTCCTGTTGGAAAATGACGAATGGTTTGTTACAGGCTAGGGTCTGCAGTTCACATGTCATCTCGCCGAGCATATGGCCACCAGAAATACTGTTTTTAGAGTCAACCATTTTAGATCTATGGCATGTACTGGCCCAAAGGGTGGGGAGGTCAATGCCTGGAGAACCAAACTGAGATCCCATTTGGCAACAATAGTTCTCACTCTAGGTCTTAGATTTCTTGCCACCTTGATGAACCTTATGACATCCAGGTGTGCACCAGATGCCGTGCTGCCTATTTGCCCTTTAGCTGCTCCAATAACTGCGATCTGGAGCCTCATAGATGAGGGGGAGAGACCTTTATCTAGTCCCTCCTGGATTAAGAGGAGCAGTTCTGAAATTGAAGCTTCGATGGAGCAATTGCCTTCTGAGAACATCACTTTGAGAATATTCCCCATTGCCTGTTACATGTACTTGTTGCTGAATTTCATCTTGACATCATCAGTGTTTCGACCATATTGTCTGGATAACCTGCCTTTAGCAATCTCCCTTTCAGGAGCCAGGCAGTTAGCTGCAGGCTCTGAGGGCAGGGTTGTAGGACTGGGCCCTGCTGAATGATGTCTTGTATCACTGGTAGTCTCCAGGGTTGCTCTAGTGCCATGGGCACTGCTGTTGCAAACCATGCCCATCTTGGCCAGTATGGTGTTATTAGTATCACTTTTGCCCTTGACCGATGTATTTTGTTGAGTTCCTGGGGAATGAGTGGAATGGAGGAAATAAGTACACCATCATGAACTTCCAGTCCATAGACAGGGCATTCATTCTCACTGACCGAATCTCTTTGAATCTGGAGTAAAACCTCCTCACTTGTGTATTGCCTACCATTGCTATGAGATCAGTTTCTATTGGACCCCAATGCCTGTTGATTCTGTGGAAGATCTGTTGGTTTAACTACATTCTCCTGGGTGAATTCATTGCAAGAGGCTGGCAGTATAGCCTAGATGTTACAACAACGAGCTGTGAATGAACTTGATACATCCAGCAGACCTGTGTTTGATTCCCACAACCATGACTTGCATACTGTGTGACTCTAAGATAGTCACTTAATCTCCCCAGTGCTCCCAGGTCACCCCTGAGAACAGGCACTTTTGCCTAGTGAGCCATACCCAGTTACCAAAGACTAAAATAAAATAAATGACTCCACTAGTCTGCTGTACAACTGAGTGTTTCTACAAAGTGGATTGCCGCGAGGTGCTGCAAGTTGGCCTGTGCCCAGTTGAGTACCTTGGTGGCCTCCTTTTGCATTGTACCACTCTTGGTAACCCCTTGCTTTGCTAGGTACACCACTGTGGCTGTATTGTCTGAGCATACAGGAACGCTTTCATGCTGCACTAACTTTTGGAATGCTATCAGGGCGTTGTATATTGCCTTTATCTCTAGAACATTTCTTGGGAGCCACATCTCTGACATGGTCCATCTGCCCTGTGCTGTTTGCTTGCTCAGTGAGGCTCCCCAGCCAGTTAGGCTGGCATTGGTTTCTATGATGATGTCCATCTTGGGGTCCAGTGGTGTCCCTCTAGTCAGACTGCTGGCCTTGTTCCACCATGTCAGTGAGTCTCAACTTTAGAATGTTAGAATTCAAACTGTGCAGTGTAGTCATACTCCCCCTAACCTTTTAACCAGTGGATTTATGGTTTAAGAGCAGAAAGAAAGCAGTGACCACTCAGCTAACCACGCCATGTAATAAGAAATGATGATAAATTGTAAAAATTGTAAAAACCTGCGAAGTCTGAAATTATAAAACACTCAAGCAAGAAAATTTTAAACATTTGATTTGACTTGACCAGAAGATCACTGTTATTTAGGTTCTAACAAAGCAGGAAACTAGGACATGTATGACTCACAAATACAACCCTTAGAAGAAATATCATTATTATTATGGTGATTATTTTCTTCTTTTAACAATGAGAGTATCTGAGATGTTGTAAGAATATCAGACTCCAACTAGTACCTTGGGAGGCAGGTTCTAGAACCTATTTAGGAAAAAGGTTCTGAACTACAGAAGTACCAGATCTGGCATCCCATCTAGTTTGGATGTCTAGATGGTGGTGAGAAGTAAAAACAGGTACTATAGACCATGGGGAACATTGTGATATTCAAACAGAATGCCCAATGGGAACAGAATGCACATTCTGTTTGAATATCGGACCGTGGATGCATGGCACATAGCAAGCAGTTGCCATGTATGGCGAGGCACATCCAAGGTGCAGGGACAAACACCACCCATAGGAGAATGTGTGGCACATACCTGGATGTGCAGTGTCCTCCATGGGCAAACTTTAGCCCAAACATGCAAATGAGCTCATTGGGCATGCATGGCACAATGGGGCCTCATGCTTGCTAATTAAGGGCTCATTTGCATGGCTGAGCTGGGCTGACTGAACCAGTGTGGCCCTCAAGCTGCAATTACCTGAAATACATTGTCATTCCCCCTCTCCAGCCCTAATCCCTGTTGAACTGAAACAAGGTGCTCCGATTCTCCTTTTTCTATAGTGTAGTGTTCCCCCCTAAGCCCGACCACTGTAATAATGAAAACATTGCCCAGATCACATTTTTCATAGTGCAGGGACCACCCACCCACCCTGCCCTGAACCTATGAGAAATGCAAAATAGCTTAATCACCTTTTCTGTAGTGTAGGAGCCCCTCCCGACTTCATCCCTGTAATTGACAAAACAAATCATTACTCGTTTCCGTAATGTAATGCCCCACCCCTCCACAATAGGCAGTAACCCACCATCCCACACCCCCCATCCTGACCTGTGCCAGTGACTGACACAGCCCTCCTCACCCTGCCATGGCCAGCCGCTGGCTAATCGGTACCCGAGCATGTCCAGTATATAATACGTGCTTATTGGTTGCTACAGATGGTACCAAACACCAGATCACAGAACAGTTTACATTTCAGCATTGTAAGTGATGCCTTCCTCAGAACATGTGATACTGCTGACATACACCCCTAATAAAGTGCAAACTTTAAAGAGACAGTGCAGAATGAAAGTGCAGATAGATAAAGGGTGCTAGAATGCGAATATAAAGTGCTGAAAGTGCTTAAGTACACAGACAAACATATATCATGCATATAAATGAATAAATAATGAATGGAGATTCTGACAAGGCACAGCTATAAATAGTAAATAAATATAGGCAAACTGCAGTATTAAATAGCACAGAATTATAAGTTAATTTTAAACTGTGTAGAGAGACAAAATCATTCAGTCCATGAGGTTTTACTGTATCAAGTGTGACAATCTAAAATGCCTCTCTATTTAGCAGCTGATCTTGGAGGGTGCCACCTCTCTGATCCAAAGATACTTTTTAAATCCCAGAAAATTGTAAATGGATGGTGATGTATGGCGAGCTTCTTTAAAATGTCTCGCTACAGCACAGCTTTCATTATTTGTATGAATCACCATTTTAATTTTTTTATTCAGAAAATTTTACAAAATTTTCACAATAACACTAGTTACAGTGTGACCAGAACCTAGACACATATATAGTCACCCAACTCCCCCCTCCCTCCCATCCCCACCCTTCCACCCACTGTTGGAGCGATCCCTTAATTTCTAAAAACTAGACCCACTGTTCTAAATATATCCCATCAGAGACATAACCAGTAGATTAAACTGGAGAGCACGAGCCTTGGATGCCAAGTAATGCAAATATAGTTTACCCCACTTTTTGTCAAACCCCCCTGGATTATTGCACAAACTCACAATCATCTTCTCTGTCCTGAGACAAAAGGATATCTCAGGTAACCACTCTGTGTATGAAATAGTGGTTTGATCCCACCAGTGCTTAAGAACTAATTTTTTGACCGTCATTGATATGAGGGTAATATGAAACTTCCTTTCCCTGACCATAATAGAGGATAAATCCCCCAATATGCATATCTTCGGGGTAAAACATTGCCCTAATCCTAGCGAGGGATTCATTTGGGATTGAATTTTTGTCCATAATGGTGCAACTTTCTCACATGTCCAGAAAATATGCAAAATTGTCCCTTCGCTTTGGCTAACACAAGTGAAGGATTGCCCTTGTCCCATTTTAGCTAACTTGCATGGCGTAAAGTACATATTATTTAATACTTGCAATTGAGTAACCTTAAGCCTATCTTGTGTAACATACTTATGCAAATCCCTCCAAACCTCCGACCAGATAACTCCATGATTAGGGATAAGCAAATCCCAAACAGCAGATGCTGATAGCACATCCGGATGGAGCGTATCTAGGAGGCAACTATATATCAATGAGATGCCATGCAGTCGGTTAGCCAGCACGACAATCTGCTCCGTTAAGTCAGTTAATCTAGTAGGGACACACGCCTCCCCAAATCTCTGTTGGAGTAGATGACGTAGTTGGAAAACTTTGAAATTACACTTAGCCTGAGCATGACGCTTATCTATAATCACCGTATGTGACAGTAGGCCACCGTCTAGATAAAAATCCGCTACTCGCAGGCCCTGCAGCTGGGGCATCCAATTCTTCATGATCATAGAGTCCCCAACCCTGAGGTTGGGATTATCTATAATTGCCTGTGCTACATCTTTGTTCAGGGAGATATTTAAGCAGGCACAAACCTGGGCAAAGATTTTAATGGATGCACCAATTGTTGACTATTTAATCACATCTGGTAGTGCCTTATGAGGCACAAATAATGCAGCCAATGGGGATATCCTAGCACCAGCAAATATTTCCCTCTCAATTTGTATCCAGATGGGATTGTACATGTTTCCTATATTATTAGAAGTTGAGGACATCCATCTTCCTATTTTATATAGGCTGTGTCAATAATAATATAGCAAATTAGGTAACTTAAGTCCCCCCCCCTTAGGTAAAGTAAGCTTATTATATGCCCTTCTAGGACTCTTATTTAACCATAGGAACTCTGATATAATAGCATGCACCTTTTGGAAAAAGGAGACAGGCAGCCAAATGTTACTCATATTTAATAGAAATAATAACCTGGGAAGCACGTTCATTTTAATGATATTAATCCTCCCCCATAAAGAGATGGGCAAGGATTTCCACCTGAGAAAATCATGTTGAAGGTTCTCAATCAGATCCTCTATATTCAACCTGTGGTAATGCATCAGATCTGAAGTCAGATAAATCCCCAGGTATTTCAGTGATATAGGAGACCATTTCATACCGAATTTATGGAACTCTTGCCGAAATGTATGGGAATTAAGAGGAAGAATTTCAGTTTTACTACAATTCAGACTATAATTAGAAAATTTACTAAACTCCTTTACAATTTCTAACACCGCCTCCAAGGAAACTACTGGGTTGGCCAAATGCAGGAGGATATCATTGGCATATACCGAAACTTTGAGATTATTTGTGCCCGCATATACCCCTTGTACCTTGCTTGAGGTCTTAATTCTCCTTATCAGAGGCTCTAAATACAAATTGAAAAGTAATGGGGAGAGGGGACAGCTCTACCTAGTACCCAAGTACAGGGGGAAACCATTCGAAAATACTTTATTGCAAAAAACTTTGGCGGTGGGATTGGAGTAAATCCTCTGAACCCACGTAATAAATTCTGCAGGAATATTCATATATTTCAGTGTTGACCACAAAAAGCACCAATCCACCCTGTCAAAAGCTTTTTCAGCATCTTAGGATATTAATGCAATGGGATTTAGGGTGGATTGAGCCACCTGAAATATATGATTTAATTTACGAAAGTGGTCAGATGCCGACCTTCCCGGAACAAACCCCACCTGTTCAGGACTAAGTATAGAATACCACACTTTCTGTACCCAATTAGCCAGAATTTTAGTAAGAATTTTTAAGTCGGAATTCAGTAAGGAGATCGACCAATAGCTAGAGGGACATTCTGGAGGTTTACCAGGTTTCAGCAGCAAAACAATCATTGTTTCTAGAATAGATGGGTCCAGAACCTCATTAGAGAGGATGTATTGATAAAAGTCGAGTAGAAAAGGGGCTAACTCTTTCTCAAAGACTTTGAAAAAATTAGAAAGAAAGCCGTCCGGCACAGGGGATTTGTCTGGAGTTAAAGCTCTGATAGCCTGCGTTATCTCTGCCAAGGTAATAGGGGTAATTAACACTTCCTGATCCCCCTCCTGCAACTGGGGAAGCCCGGATCCTGCCAAATATGCCTCTGTATCCTTTCTCATTGGATGATCAGACTGGCGACCGTATAAATTTGCATAAAAGCTTCCAAACACCACAACTATTTCCTTTGGAAGATTCTTCAAAACACCATCTGCACCTTGTACTGCTTGAAGAATCACCATTTTATGTTCAGCTATCCTTAACCATAGAGCTCGCTTCATTTAGCCAATGTAATAAATTCCACACAGGCATGTAAGTGCATAAATGACAGATTCAGTATTGCAGATGATGACATGATTAATTTGAAACATTTCCCTGTAGGCAGATGTGCAAAAGAGTTCATATTTAGTTAATATTTCTTGTGTTATTATAATGTGTACAATGGCTACATTTAAAATTTCCAGAAGGAGGTTTAGGGAGCCGTGTACTGGTTTCACTTTTGAATAAATGTAACTGCAATCAATTGAGGTGTGCTGACCGTCTCTTACAAGTTACCGAAGTGTGCTGTACTATTGGACTGTCCTGGTAAGGTGCACCCTCTTTCATGAAGCAAAAACAGAACTCCCGGCTGCAACTCCAAGATAGCAAGACACGCTGTAAGCTAGCGTATGATAAAAAATATGTTTTATTTAAAAAAAGCAGGGCCGGCCTAAGCATTGAGGCACTGAATGCCACACATCACACCACACCAGCGACCCAGGTTCAGGAACGGACTCAGGTAACTGGGGGGTCAGCGGGGGAAGGAGGATCGAGCATCCCAATGAATGCTCTCCCCCTTTGGGGTGGGTTACCAGGAGTGCTTCATGCTCCCAACGTCTCTGAGGGTCAGTGGGAGTACCAACTTTCAGGGCTTTGGCAGCTCCCATGGCGCTGGAGTCAGGAAGGGAAGGACACTGTTAGGTACTTGGCAGGTGTCATGCATCAGCATGTTGCCTACCCAAGCCAGCGTCCTCAGGGGGCAGAAGGAGACCACAGAAAAACAGAAAAAAAAACTCATCGGTCCTAGATGATGAACAATCCATGCCTCCCAGCCACCAATCCATGGGCAGACCCCATTGCGCAGGCTCTCCTCTGAAGGTTGAGGAAGGGGGTCCTTCCTCGCCCCACTCGGAGGGGTTATCTGGGAATCCAAGAAAACACAATGCAGAAGCCTGGCACTCTAGGAGCAGACTCCATGACTGTGGTCTGAGGGGTTGACCGGTCCAAAGGAGTGGACAGAGAGGGCAGACAGGTGGAATAAAAAAGAAGTAAACAAAGCAGTAGGACCCACCTCACACTAAGCATCTACATTTTGTGTTGCACTTGACACTTTATCAAGCTTGATAAAGCATCAAGTGTGATTCGAAATGTAGACACTTGGTGTGAGGGGGTGCTACTGTTTTCTTTAAATAAAACATTTTATATCGCACGCTAGCTTACAGCGTGTCTTGCAATCATGGGGTTGCTGCTGGGAGTTCTGTTTTTGCTTCAGTCCATTGTTTGCATCTCATCTCCTCCGCACTGTCCTGAGCCATGTTCAGTTTTTCTTGTGCACCCTCTTTCATGCTGGTTTGATATGTACAAAGCACTGAAAAACACTAAAACTGTTAAGTGAGCAGTGCTTGTTCTGTGTTTTTGATTTACTGTGCTAAGTATTCTTACAAAATGTAAATGCAATAAAGAATTAAAATCATATGTGAAAATTACAAAACTTCAATTTGAAACTGCAAAATGCTCAAGCAATAAAAAAAATGGATTTTATTTGGACAAACCCATTTACACTAAGGTTCTAGAAGAGGAGGCAGGGAGGATTTGTAAGACGCACTAATACACCCTCTAGAAGAAACATCAAAACTACATTGAGCATTTTTTTATTCTAGCAACAATAGTGCATTAGTGATGTCACATAAACTGCAGACTCCAAGCAATACAGTACCTTGAGAAGCAGGGTGTAGATCCTATTTAGGCAAAAGGTTCTGAAGCAGAGAAGTACCAAATCTGCCATCCCTTCTAGTTTCGATGTCCAGACAGTAGTAAGAAGTAAAGGTGTGCACTGTGGACCAGGTAGCTGCTAGTAGGGTGTATAACCATTAATGGTGTCACAGTGATAAGTGTAGCTCTAGTGCAGAGGAGTGTGTCCAGGGCCCTTTAGGTGGCTCCTTGCTAGCCTGCTCATTGCAGAACTGTATGTGTAACCCCTAGGTAGCACTATCCCAAGGACTACTACCCCTGCCTGAGTGGCTTTTGACAGGTTAAGGGGCCTAGGTCCAATGGCAGGTGCCTCCACCCAGAGGACAGGGTTAGTAGTGGTTAAACTAACTCGGGTACAGCCCTCTGGGACACTGTGAACCCTCTTTGTTCCCACTAGTGACCCACGTAGCACGTTGGAGTTACCTCCCCAATACCCCACATATGCACACTTCTTACACGTACAGTAACCACTTACCCTCAGGACTGGTTCTTGCAACACGTCTCTGAGGACCCCCTGTGAAACAAGGTTAGATAATGCACACAACCACAATGCAATGCTTATTTCCATATACTGACACCACAAACTGAATATAGTTCAATAACAACAAATCTGATTTATTAAAGGAGCAGTAACGAGGAGGGAGAAATCAGGCTGGTTTGGTTTGGAGATATTTGATTCACAGTACTGTGCAGGCATATAGGGTCCAAATTGTCACACTCTGGGTACCCAGGATGGGGGGGGCTAGCCAGGTCCGTTGCACAGGGTTAGCCAGCTGGTGCAGCTGGATGGGGCCCTGTGAGAGGAAAATATATGCACAACACACAATTGTAATCCGGAGCTGGATGACTCAGTCCAAAGAAAGAAAAAACACACAGAAATCAGTTGACATACTTGGATTAAATGAAAGGTGCAGGGAGTTTCCCTGATTTTGTACTCACAATACCCTACACAGAGAACCTGAAGGAAATGGTTGTTTTGGATTGCCAGAAAGCAGGGCATGGAAATGAGACCCTCATGACAGAGCTCACTGCTTTGGATAACAGGTGGATTCAGTCTGATTAAATTGAGTTCAGCTTCTATCCTCAGTTCACAACTCACAGCAACGGGGAAATGGAATCACGATTCCCCACCAGGACTAGACACATTCATATGTAAAGGAAATTATTATTCCAGGCAGCTGCTTCTCGATCCCGATCACAAACACTGCAAGTTACCTGGGAGCACACACAGCATCAGCAGTCCCCGGCAGGCCAATCGCTCTTCAGCAAACCTTCGATCTTCTACGGGCAAGTCTGGTTCTGCACACTTCTGCCTTCTCTTCTGACTTCGGGTTCAGCCCGACTCACTCACTCTAATGGCTGCAGGCCAACTACAGGGCCTCCCACGTGCTTCTCACATGAACTATACTCCGCAGCAAACAAAGCTCCATCTCGCTACACAGTCAACTCGCATCTGACTCTCCCAGCGATAGTTCAGGGCAATTCCTTTGGATTCCAACCAGTTCTGTTGGTGGATTCGGCTGTCAATCACAGCAGAGCTCCCTCTGTTGGTGTAAAAAAGGCACCAAGGTCCAAACTACATTTCCCAGAGGCACCTGCCATTTATTCCCCTTTGGTAGCAGGCTCCAGGTGAGAGTCCAAGTTCTGGTTGGCTCCAAGCAGTCTCCATTTTAGGGCTCTCCTAACCCAATTGGCCCAGCTCAACAGATTAGGTCCAAAATGGATGGGCAGAACACACAAAGTCCCAGCTGCAAGAAAGGCAGGTTAGACAAACTGCATTTTCATTAATACTCTAACCAATGTCTGGCAAACAATTACATCTTGCTATTAGGCTCCCTCTGCGCTCTTAGCGACTGCAGAAAAGGAGTGATTAGACCACAGCTCGGGTGGGAGACGAGCATTAAACATACAGTCCCCCATTCAAACTAAATTAGCCTGCGAGCAGGTAGCTCTTAAAGAGACAGTACCAGAGGCTCTAAAAGCACTCACAGTTAAACGGCTTAAATGCAGAACACCATTCAGTCGGGGAGCACTTAGCCAGCTCCTAGATGACTTTTGGGAACCCCCATTTGCAGGGGGGGTTACATATGCAAGAGAAATTCCTACAAGAAACAGTTTATTTCCTTTACCTATCTCACCATATGTAACAAACAGCTGTGTGCTGTCAACTATGGGCATTTCTGTTCATTGCAAATAAAACCTCAAAGCCCTTTTCCTATCCAGGTTGTGCCATTTCTCTTTACCTACGTTGGAGTGAAGGTTTGAGAAAAAAAACACATGGGGAAACACAGATGGCATGAAAATTAGCTGGGGGGGAAGACCAGCACTGAGGTCAGCCATCAACACCAGAGTCAACAGCAACATCAGCACCGGTATCAGCAGGATGTCGGCACTGAGGCTACCACAGCACTGACAGTGACCCCAGATTTGACACCAGCACTGACAGTGACCCCAAATCTGACACCAGCACTGACAGCACTACCGATGCCAGTACTGAGGATGCCACCACTAACAGTAGCATCAGCACCAAAAGCGACATCAGTACCAAGACCAGCAGCAACTCCAACACTGATGCTGACACTGCAGCCAGCACCTACACCAGCACTAGCAGCAATGCCAGCACCAAAATTGGTAGACAGTACAGATGGAGCCAATCAGGAACAGACTGCAGAGTCTCTGTCTCCCAGAAAAACTGCCATAGACAGATTGCCTAGGGATGAAAACTAGACAGTGGATGCCTGGAAGAACCTAATGTGATAGACCAAGGTCCACAGCTCAAAGTGCTCGTCTAAGACATCCCTATAGGCATTGGGATTTCACAGACTGAGATATCAGCACTGCAAATATAAACGAACAAGATGGAAGATGTACAAAAATGTGCAATAACAGAAACCTGGTGACAGACAGGTAGTTGGGGGAAGACAATTGAAGGCTACAACATTTTCCACAAAGATAGGACTGATGAAAGGGGAGGAGGTGTTGTAATATATATATCCAAAATAATACTGAAGCCTCAGAAATAGAAATAACAGCTGGCCCAGTGTGCAGAGGGTTGAGGCACTGGACACCACACCTCACACCACGCTGCGACCCGGGTTCAGGAGCGAGTTCAGGCCACCAAGGGTTGTCCAGAGTGGGAGGGCAAGGAGTCGAGATTGAGCAGCTGCATGGCAACGTTTCTCTCTGTGGAGGGACATGGGGGTTCCCCAGCTCTTGCCTGCCACCCGGTGGAAGCTAGGTGGCAGTGCCAGGCCAGGGGGAACCTAGGCACTAGGCCAGGATGGAAGATGGGGCCATCACTGGAGCCACAGGGTGAATGCGCACCTGTACACCCATGCACAACTACGTACCGGGGTTCCGGGAATAAGGGGGGAGAAAATAGAAATACCATGTCTCACCCATTGCCAGCAAGCAGGAGGGACAACAGGGGAGTACCAGGCTTAGTAAAAAAAAAAAAAGAAACAGAAATAACAAAGATGGTGTAAATACTGAGCAAGTCAGTTAACATTATACTGTCAAAGAAGAAAAAAATAATAATATGGGCCTGTTATAGATCCCCTTCACAACCAGAAGCACAAAATAAACAATTCATGGCTAACATCAGGAACATAGAAACATAGAATTTAATGGCAGATAAGGACCGCTTGGCCCACCTAGTCTGCCCATTTTCCTACCTAACAGATAAGCTGCAGATCCTAGTTAACCAACAGCTTACTTCCTCCTACCCCCCCCACTAGAACTGCCTTATATCTGTTCCATGCATTCTTGAATTCCCCCACTGTACTTGACTCCACAACCTCCTCAGGGAGGCTTTTCTATGCATCCACAACCCTCTCTGTGAAAAAATACTTCCTGACATTACCTCTGAGCCGTCCCCCCCTCTATCTTCAAATTGTGCCCCCTTGTTCTTGCACATCTCTTTTTCTGAAAGATGCTACCCTCTTGGACTTTATTAATTCCCTTTAGGTACTTGAAAGTTTCTATCATGTCCCTCTCTCCCTTCTTTCCTCAAGGGTATACATATTAAGCTCCTTTAGTCTTTCTTCATATGTCTTCTGGTGCAGGCCCTGCACCATTTTGGTTGCCCTCCTCTGGACAGCCTCCACTCTATGTTTTTGCAGAGATGGGGTCTCCAGAACTGCACACAGTACTCCAGATGGGGTCTCACCAACTGTCTGTACAGAGGGATAACAACTTCCTGTTTTCTATTATTGATGCCTCTCCCTATGCATCCCAGTATCCCCCAGCCTTCCTTACTGCCTTCTCACATTGCTTGCCCACCTTTGAGTCATCTGATATAATTACCCCCAGGTCCTTTCCAATTTTACTGTTGTCAGTATCTCACCCCCCACTGTGTACTCTTCCCTGGGTTTTTGTTTCCCAGGTGCATTAACTTGTTTGCATTAAATCTAAGCTGCCATACATTTGACCATTCCTCCAACCTTGCCAAGCCCCTTCTCATCCTTTCCACTCCATCTTGTGTATCAACGTTGTTGCAGATCTTTGTGTCATCTGCAAAGAGACATACTTTTCCTTCTAGTTCCTCTGCAATGTCACGTATAAAGACATTGAAAAGGACCAGTCCCAGTACTGAACCCTGCGGTACCCCACTAGTAACCCTCCTTTCTTCACTGTGGACTCCGCTTACTACTACCCTTTGTGTCCTGTTGTCTAGCCAATTTTTTATCCAGGCTACCACCCTGGGACCCACTCCAAGGGTGGCTAACTTGTGTATTAATCTTTGTGTGGGACTGTATCAAATGCCTTGCTAAAATCTAGGTAGGCCATGTCCACAGCCCTTTCTGGTCTACTACTTTGGTCACCCAGTCAAAGAATCTATTAGATTTGTCTGACATGACCTTCCCATCGTGAATCCATGCTGCCTTGGTTCCTGTGCCCACTGGCCTCTAGGTACTTAACAATTCTTTCCTTCAGAAGTGATTCCATCATTTTCCCTACCACTGAGGTCAAACTAACTGGTCTGTAGTTTCCTGCCTCTGTCCTGCTCCCACTTTTGTGAAGAGGAATCACATCCACCCTCCTCCAGTCCTCAGGTACCACCCCATCCTCCCATGCTTTGTTAAAGAGAGTAGTCAGCGGTTCCACTAGTTCTACCCTTAGTTCTTTTAGAATTCTTGGGTGAATCCCATCAGGCCCCATTGCTTTGTCCACCTTCAATTTTATTAGTTCTTTCAGAACCCTTTCTTCTATAAATGGACTGGTATCATTCCCCGTCTTCAGAGTGTTTCTCTTGTTTGGTTTAAATACCTCCCCCTCCTCTTCCATTGTGAATACTGAGCAGAAATATTCATTCAGTATCCCTGCTTTTTCACTGCCACCCTCTGCCCACATTCCCTCCCCTTTATTAAGCCTCAGTATCCCTTCTTTGGTCTTTCTTCGCTCCCTAATGTACCTATAAAAGGTCTTATCCCCCTTCTTAACAGAACTGGCTATCCTTTCCTTGGTTTGGGCCTTTGCTATTCTGACTGCCTTCCCTGCCTCTTTCTGCTTTAACTGATACAGTTCTCTGTCTCTGTCCTGCTCCTTCTGTGTTTCCTTATATTTCCTGAATGCTATCCTTCTCTCCTTAACCTTCCCTGCCACCTCTTTTGAGAACCATAGTGGTTTTTTCCTTCATTGTGTTTTGTTGATTTGCTTTACACAAAGGCTTGTTGCCTCTGTGATGGCTGTTTTGATTACTCCCCATTGTTCCTCCACCCCTCCTTCTTGCCTGTTTGCTAGTGCTTTTCTGAGGCACTCTCTCATCTTCCCAAAGTCAGCCCTCCTAAAGTCCAATACTCTTGCTTTGGTATGGCTTGATTGCATGGCTGTGTTTATTGTGAACCACACTGTTTGGTGGTCGCTTGTTCCCAGATGGCTACCCACTGCTAAATCTAAGATTCTTTCTCCATCCCCATTGAGAGTACCAGGTCTAACAGTGCTCCCTTCCGAGTGGGTTCCAATACTAGCTGTCTGAGGCATGCCCCTTGTAGGGCATCAAGAATGACCCTGCTCTTGGATGTGCCTGCAGCAAAGGTGCTCCAGTTAACATCTGGCATATTCAGGTCCCCCATCAACAATATCTCCCCTTTTTCTGCCATTCTAAGGATGCTTTCTATCATTTCCTTGTCCATTCCCTCCACCTGAGATGGGGGTCTGTATACAACCCCCATGCGGATTGTGATGCCATTTCCTGTCTACAGAGTGACCCAGAGTGACTCATCTGCTCCCTGTTTACTCTTTAGTTCTGTTGCTTTGATCCCTTCCTTTACATAGACATCTCCTCCTCCTCCTCCTCCTCTTTTACCCTCTCTGTCCCTCCAGTAGATTGTTTATCCTGGTATGTTGACATCCCAGTCATGGTTCTCTGTGTACCATGTTTCTGTGACTGCCACAATATCCAGGCAACCCTCTTCCATCAATGCCACTAGTTCGGGGAGCTTGTTACACAGACTATGGGCATTGGTACTCATCACCCTCCACTTTTTGATGGCCTTACCCATTTTAGCCTAATCCCTGTCCTTACTGCCTTGCCTTTTTTTACATTTACCTCTGTCCTGCTCCCTAATGACTTCTCTACCTTGGTGTTTACCTCACTAATTACCATGTTTTGTCGGGGGAGGTTGGGATTTCCCTGCTCCTTTTCAGTGCCTCCCCCTTGGCTAGTTTAAATGCTTGCCAATGAAGCATTTAAACCTCTCACCTAGGATCCTGGTCCCCCCCCCAGACAGATGCAGACCATCACACCAGTATAGGTCTGCATCCCTCCAGGTGGCTCCCCAGTCCCCAGTGAAGCCAAAACCCTGAGCTCCACACCAGTTTTTCAACCATTCATTGAATTCCCTCGTGAGGAGTACCCTAGCATCACACTTGCCATAGACAGGCAGCACCTCCGAGAAGGTTACCGTATGCGCTACTTGTCTAAGGCCCCTCCCCAACTCTAAAAACTCCTCTTGCACTGCTCTGATCCCATTCCTAGCCAGGTCATTTGTCCCTAGGTGGACAATGACATCCAGCTCCCTCCCTCATGCAGCTGCTCCCATGATCCTGAGGATTCACTTCCTGTCCCTCCAAGCTGTGGTGCCAGGCAGGCACCTTACCTCCCTCTCCCCTTCCTCCCCCACTTCTACCCCATAATGATTGAGTACCCCACTAGGAGTTGTTTCCTTTCCCTGTGGGGTCCCATGCCACCCTCCTGTGGGTCTCCTTTGTGAAGGTTCCCAGTATCCTCCTTGGTCTCCACTGCAGGTGCCTCCATAGAGGAACCACTATCCACCAGCAGAGTGTATGAATTGTGGAGAGTTACAGCTGGAGGGATACAACTCTGTTCCACCACCCTCTCCCTCCCAGAGCCCACCCTGGTCCACCCTCTCCTTTTTCTTGACAACCTCTGAGGTAATGGCATTGGCCCTGGTGGTCCCTGGGTGGGGGAGGAGGTTTCATGAATCCTAGCCAGGTCAGCCTGTAGAAGGGTAACCTCCTCCCTCAGACCAGAGAGGTGCCTGCAAATAGGGCAGCATCGCAGCCTCCAGAATGTCTCCCGGAACACTGCCACCCCACAGCCATTGCACTGCACCACTCCTATCATGTCTTATTTTGTGTCCCCTCTCTGTATGCTTACTCTCTCCTCTCCTCTCCTTACAACTGTCACCCTTCCTGTTCTGGGACAGCAACTTCCTATATTCTTCAGTAGCCCCCTTCTTCCTTGCTCAATGTCAGACCACCAGCAGCTGGGGGGAAACCAAGCTACTTTTTCCTTTAGGGTTGACAAAAATAATGTTTCTCTATGATCCTTCCCTTCCTACTGCCGAATGGGAAGTTCCTGTTGTCAGTCAAATCCAGTGGCTATAAAAGTAGAACTAGCTTAGGATGGGTGGGTGGAGGGGTGGGATGGAGGGCAATTAGTAAGAAAAAAGGCTAGCAACAGGAAGTTGTAATTGGAGTCACCTGCTTTTATATTGTCTAAGCCACACCCCCAATTAAGCTCTCTCTCTCTCTCTCTCTCTCTCTCTCTCTTCCTACTGATTTAGCAAAGTAAGTTGATACAGTACCCTTCACACACTGACTTTCTTTATTTTTTTAACCCTAAATAAGACCCCTTCTACTTCTAATAAAGTATCTGTCTGCTTAATCTCAACAGACACTGATTTCTGCTGAGATAGAAGTGTTAAATTAGTAAGAAAATTGTACCTTCTTTTAGTTAGCTGCTTTCTGCTTTACAGGCTGAACCTAAAGCTTGGAAATAAAATTATACTACTAGGAGTTTTCAACTTGCCCAGTGTAAACTGGCAGCAGGGTAATGGAGACACATAACTGGAAATGAATGTATTGATATTGTTGAGGCACTCAACTTGAAACAACATGTGGGAGATAGCACAAGAGGAGAACGTACTCTTGATATTCAGCAATAAGGAAGAAGAAATAAGAAACAGTAGAAAGACAGCCTCTTACTGGAAGTGACCATGAGATGGTACAGTTTGAAACTGTGAACTGTAGGGTAGAGGAGACAGGTATAACTAAAGTGGAATATTACAGACAAGCAAACTATGCTGCAATGAAGGAACAGATAAAGCAATGAGATTGGAAGAAGGATTTAGACAGGTTAAATCTGGATGAAGTGTGGGGTAACTTGAACTATGAAATGGGTAGAAAGAATGCTGACTCCTGATTGGCCAAGAGGTACTTTCAGCTTGGCCGTTATCCCAGCACAATGACCCAGCTGAAAGTAGCTCAACTAAAATATGTTTAAAAAACACACATGATTTACTAAAAAGGATCCATTTCATAATCACAATGAGGCACTCCAGGGAGTGCATTATGGTGGGCTAATGGCCCTTCTTGGGTGGTGGAAGCACTTAGCTTCGCCTTGCGCTTCAACCCTCCCGAGGTGGGCTGCTATCCCACCATAATGCACCCCCTGCCATGTCTCATTGCTTAAGTGAAAGCCTCAAGAATGTGAGTCAAAATAATGAAAAGGAAAAAATATAGCCTCATGGGGAAAATCCCAACCTGGTATATTAGAAAGATCAAAAAATGAATCAAACAGAAGAAAAGAGCACATAAAACAGCTAAACATATTAACACCTTCAAAAAATGAGAAGTGTACAAGGATAAAGCTAAGAGTTGTAAGTGGCGTATTAAAATGGCTAAAGGTGAGATGATAATTGTATTGACAACACAAATAAAGAATAATAAAAAACAATTTTACAACTACCTAAACAGTCTTAAAAAGAAAAGTCAGCAGAGAGGGACCACAGTAAAGGATGATGTACAGCTAACAGGTGATTTGGATGTGGCAGAGGTTATTGAATAATTTTTTTGCAGTATGTAGTGTGCAGGTAGTTAAAGGGTATCTAGCCAGAATCTAAACTAATATGGACACTAACCAGAGGTGGGAGGTCATAAACCGGGGGATTGAGGAGGCAACCAAAACCTGCATCAGGGTCCAGAGTAAGAAAGCTAGGGCCAAGAAACCCAGCTCATTGAGCAAGGGGGTCATGGAGAAAGTAAGAAATAAAAGCATCACCTTTAGGAGGTTCAAAAAAACAGGGTGAGGGGAGGACAGAGAGGATTACCTGAAGGAATCGAAGGAGGTGACGAAGGCGGTAAGGGCAGCCAAGGCATCTAAGGAGCTCAGGCTGGCTCAAGGCATCAAGAAGGGAGAGAAGAAATTCTTCAGGTACATCAGGGAGAGAAGCAGTTGTAGGGACAAAATAGTAAGGATTAAGAGGGATGGGGTGGGTAATAACAGGGGCAGAGCAGGCAGAAGCACTTAATGAATACTTCTGCTCAGTGTTTACTAAGGAGGGGTGCTACCAAGGGGGGTGGGAGGTCAGGCTCAGGGGGGAGTAGGTGACAGATGTGGGAATCACAGAGGGCAGGGTACTGGAGGGTCTGAGGGCACTGAGGGTGGACAAGGCACCAGGGCCTGATGGCATTCACCCCATAGTACTTAGTGAGCTTACAGAAATCCTGGTGGGGCCATTGGCAGACCTATTCAATGCCTCCCTGGTCTCAGGAAGTGTACTTCAGGACTGGAGGATGGCTCACATTGTACCCTCCATAACAGTGGTCCCAAAGACGAAACAGGAAATTATAGGCTGGTAAGTCTCACATCCATCATGGGAAAACTGATGGAGACAATCATGAAAGAGAGGCTGGCATCCCTTCTGGAGACCAATAGGCTGCAGGATGTTAGGCAGCATGGGTTTGTTATGGGCAGGACTCAGTGCCACATGGGAGGCTGGGTGGTAAGATGGCAGGTACAGTGTAGGGGTGAAAATGGTGGGGTGGGATGGGTAGTAAACTGGCTACAGGAAAGGCAGCAGAGGGTGGTGGCAGAAGGGGAACTCTTATCTCTGAGGGCAGTGAGAAGTGGAGTACCTCAGGTCTCGGTGCTGGGACAGGTGTTGTTTGGGTTGTTAATATCAGACATCTCAATGAGCATCAAGAGCAAGATCAGTTTGTTTGCAGATGACACCAAGATGGGAGCAGTAGTGGATGACCTAGGAGGGTGGCATGGGTTGCAGGATGATCTGTCAAAATTAGAGACCTAGTAAGACACCTAGCAGTTGGGGTTCAATGCCAAAAAGTACAAGGTGCTACATTTCAGGGCAAAAAAAATAAGAAGGAGATACCAGATTGGGAGGGGGTCAGCTAGCCATGGCAGAGGAGGAGAAGGATCTGGGGGTGATTATAACTGGCTCAATGAACAACTCAGCACAATGCAGGAAGGCAGCCACAAAGGCAAATAAAATGCTGGGTTGTATTGCCAGGGGTATATCTTCAAGGAGAGGGGAGGTGATTCTTGTATAGGTCACTGGTTAGGCCACACCTGGAGTACTGCATGCAGTACTGGTGCCCATACCTGAAGAGGGACATTAAGTTACTGGAGGGGGTGCAACGCAGGGCAACAAAGATGATCCAGGGACTAGGGGACATACCCTACGTGAGCAGGCTGAGGGAGTTGAACATGTACTCACTGGAGGAGAGGAGAGATGGTGGGATATGATTGAAACCTTCAAGTACATGAAGGGAATAAACAAGACAGGCATGGAGGGACTATTCAAGTAAAGGGGGGGCAGGAACACTTGAGGTCAGGATCTCAGATTGGGGGGAAGGTTCAGGAGGGAAACGAGAAGACACTTTTACAGAGAGAGTGGTGTTGGGGTGGACAGCGTTGACTGTGGAAGCAGTATCCTGTAGAACAGTGGACTGCTTCAAAGGAGATGGGATCAGGTAAGAGGGAGGGAGGGAGGGAGGGAGGGGCAGCTGCTGTATAAGGGTTGCTAGCTGCACAATCGAGCAGACTCAATAGACCATAAGGCCTTTATCTGCTGTCAAATTCGTATGTTTGTATCAGGAAAGGGGGCAAATTAATAAACTAGCAGGAATAAATAAATCCAATAACACAATGAAAATTAAGGATAAGGCGGATGAAAAGAAAGTGAAAGAGTTAAACCAAAATAAACCCAAGGGCCTGATGGTCTGTTCCCGAGACCACTAGAAGAAATAGAGGAGGTAATAGCAGGTCCCATAACAAAAATGTTTCAAAAATCACTGGACAAAAGGGTGATAGTGTCAGCTTGGAGGAAGGCAGCTGTAATACCCATTTTCAAAAAAGGCACCAGATCTGATTATAAGAACTACAGACTAGCAAGCCTCATGTCAGAGATTGACAAAATCCTTGAGCAGATTATTAAAGAAGAAATTGAAGGGCATATAACATGTAGAGGGCTGAAAGACCATTCACAACATAAGTTCAAAGGGGAACGATCATGTCAGACTAATTTACTCTATTTTTTTGAACCAATTAGTAGGGCTCTAAACTGTGGCCTACTAGTGGATGTGGCCTACCTTGACTACTCCAGGGCATTTGATAGTGTACCTCACCCAGAACTAATAAAGAGACTGATAGAATGGGATATAAATATGAACATTGTAGGCTGGGTGGCTTCCTGGTTGAGCGAAAGGAAGCAACATATGAACATTAGGGGATCAATGTCTGAATGGGGTAGAGTGAACAGTGATGTGTTACAGGGTTTGGTGCTGGGGTCAATGCTGCTTAATATCTATGTATCATCTATGCAGTGCAGTGGAAACACCTGGCTATGCAAATTTGCAGATGATACTAAAATCGGAGTGAGAGTGGAAAATGAGAAGGCCATTATGGAATTCCAGCAGGAACTGGCAAAATTGCAAATTTGGTCCAACAACAGCAAATTGATATTCAATGCCGAAAAATGCAGGGTAATGCATTTTAAAAGGGCAAATTGTTACTTGTTGGGAAAGGAAATACAGAAAACTGAAGTACATAAAGATCTGAGAGTCCTAACCAGTAATGATATGACCTTTGACAATCAAAATAAAATGACAAAAAGATGCAATAAAATCTTGGGCTGAATAGGACATAACATGTCAAGTAGGTTTAGAAAAATGATCGTACCCCAGTATGCTGCCTTGGTCAGGCCTCACCAGGAAAACTGTCGGCAGTTTTGAACTCCTTATAAAAAAGGGAAGCATTAAAAGGTTAGTGGGTGTACAGAGAAAAAGGACCAGGCTAGTCTAAGGAATGACGGAATTAACGTATGATAAAAGAAGGGAGGATGGGAAAGACTTAACATCTATTCCCTAGAATATAGGAGATTAAAGGGTAATGTATGCCTAATACACAAAGCATATAGATAACGATCTATGAGAATGTATTGGCTTAGAAACTAAGGAAACACCAAGGGACAGTATTCCCACAAAAAAATGACTAAAAGGAGAATTATATAAGACTCAGAAGACGGGCACATGGGTAAATTGGAGGTAGTATCAGTATAGAATGGACTCCCAGCAAATGTGGTTCCATGCAAGACAGTTCATGCTTTTAAAGAAAATCTAGACTAAGTATCTGAAATTAAAACAACAGATTGGAAAATACAGGCCCACTCACCCAGTGTATATTAAAAATGTCATTTTTATTTTCATGTAACCAGAGAATAACCAGTGTATTGGTCAAATTGAATCCTGACCTTATATCAACATTTTGGATTTCTCCATCTTCAATGATGCACTGGTAACATATTATTTTTACTTAATCAGTGTCACTGTTATACCCATTTTCTAGATGACACTTTTTGTCTTCACTGGTTTTCAGCCTGCACCTCTTAAATTAGCATACTGCATCAGTTCTCTGTTTATACTTTTCTTCCTTTTTACAAAACTTTAAGGATGGTACAGAGCTGAGCCCAGCCCTCAGCTCTGTCTTGTGTAAGGCTACTCCCCTAATTACTTTTTTGTTTATCCCGAGGCTGGCTGGCTGGGCTGGACTTTCCATAGTATTAAGTATCTGAAACAAAAGAGTAGACTAGGAAATACCCATTGAGAAGCGATGAGTCTCAAAGGGCACTGACTTGTAGACGTCCTGTGATTCCTATGATAGGGAAAGGCACCCAGCCCCCCTAGGGGAAGGGAACTCACAACACACAGTACCAAGCCAGCAGCCTTGGGCAGAGTGGCAAGGACAGGACCAGGACCTACATCCTCACATATAAGCACAAAGATGAGGTTAGGGTTGTGTGATCCCAGAAGTCAGATATCAAGTGTAACCAAGGCTGGGATCAAACATTTTACGACTCCAGTAAGACTGCCTATCTTACCCAAGTGTGAGACTGTCTGATACCAGGACACTCACTCAGAGAGGAGTGGCAGTCCAAAATCAGATTTGTTGCTGGAGCCACTGGTCTTTTTCAGGCAATCTGCCTGACCTAACAGTTGCTGAATAACTAGTTAAACGAGGCATGGTCGAGAGAAACTTGAAGATCCGAAGCTGATGTAGAACACCAAATAAATCACATGCTCATTAAAGAAAAACAGACTATAAAGAAATAAACATAACTAAAAACTTAAAGCTATAAAGGCAGAGAACTCCGCACTAAAGCAATAATTCAGGGGTTACCCAGAAAGGGACTGGCAACAAAGCCAGGTTTCAAAGAAATACAAAATCACCCATACCCCATAATGTAAAGCATTATGGGACATATATGGAAATTACCATGAAAATTTGGACTGGTTCTACATTAAGCCGGAATACATGATACAAAAAGGACCTCTCACACAGTCTGCAAAGGCTGAGAACAGTGCAGAATACGTACAAAACGGAAAACTCACCATCTGGTAGAAATTCACAGACTCGTGGACTTGTGTGCTTTGCCCTTTATCAAGTGTGGCAACATACCGAGTTAAAACAGCACTACTGGATAATAGACTTGCCTGACACATTTCACATTTCAAATGCTTTCTCAAAGGCATGGCACCTTAGTGATGATGACATAAATATGCTCACCCTTAAAGAGGCAGGTTAATTAAATCAGATGTCTGGAAAGGTGCCTTAGTGACTGTGCAAAATACAGTACATTAGTGCATACAGTAAGTTAATAATAAAGTGCTAAGAAACTGCACGAGTGTTGTTCAAAACTCCATTATTTAGTAAAAAAATTAAAAAGCAAAACACTAATATTAAACTCTGAACACTCTAAACACCCTCTATTAAATATTTGATAACGTAGTTTCACTAATACTAATGCAGGGAGAAAAGGAATGTAGCTCAAAGACAGTCAGAGAATGAAGGAGAATTTGCTCTGCTGTGGTAGTATAATAGGGGTTCATCATATGTCCAAAAGTCATCCTTTCTTGAAAATTTGGCAAAACTGAACCTCACCCAATTGAAGACAAAAGGATAGCTGAGGAGAGAGAAACCAAAAAACATGTAATTAGTCACTGTTACAAACATATTAATCAATGCTTTAAGAAAGGTGCCAGGTCAAATCCCAAATTCAGACCAGGCCATTCACTTTCTCCTGGCTGAAAGATCCAGAATGCCTCCGTTTGGAGAACTTTCTGATCAAAATCACCCAACCCCTTGGATTTGGATACACTTTCTCTATGCCCTTAAAGACAAATGTGTGTGTTGTTGGGCTACCTGTGGTGTAGACATGCTGAGCAGTGGCATATGTCCCACCACCACACACAGTTTTCTCAAATTCTTACCTATATAGTATAAATCATTGGTGAGACCTCATTTAGGGTACTGTGCCCAGTTCTGAAGACCACATCTCTGGAAGGACATTGACAGGGTACAGGCAGCCCAGAGGAGGGCAAATAAAAGATATCCAGTTATATGGGCAAGTCAAATTGAGGGACTCAATATGAGCGATTCAATTTGATTGCCTGTCACATGAGCGAATGGAACAGTATAGCATGACGTGGTATGAGCTACTGTGGAAGGGACAGAACGGTGACTGAGAATGACAGTGAACGGTAGAGGGAGCTTTATGGAAGGTGTTGGGGGTGCGGGGGGCACAGCCCCCCACATAAAAATGTTATGTACATATGGCTTTGCAGTGTGTTCGCTTATTTTTTGGTCGCTGTGGTGCACAAGCGCTGTTTCTGTTTTCAGCGTTGTGCACTTGCTGATATCGTATGGCACCTTTATATCTTCGCCATTATAAGGTGAAATCCAAATAAAATGATGCAGGGTCTGCACCATAGACCCTGGGAAGAGAGACTAAAGGACCTCAATATGGATGCCCTGGAAGAAAGAAGGGAAAGAGGAGATATGATAGAGACCTTCAAATACCTCACGGGAATAAATAACGTACAGGAGAAGAACATTTTTCAGAACAAAGATGCTCAAAAACCAGGGGACATGCTATGAAGCTGGAGGGGGAAGACTCAGGGGAAATGTGAGGAAGTACTTCTTCACAGAAAGAGTAGTAGATGCCTGGAGTAGCCTCCCAACAGAGGTGTTGGGGGCAAACATTTTAACAGAATTCAAGAAAGCATGGAATAGGCAAAAGAGAACCTTAATGGTTAGGGAAGGGAAGGCTATGCCGGAGATCAAGTAGGGTCTGCGATAGTACAGTAGGTAGTGAAAATAGGCAGACTAGGTGGTCCAAGCAGTCCTTATCTGCCGTCAATTTCTACATTTCTATGTTTCTATAAGTGGCAGTGCAGTCACACATCGCTAAGTAAATGGCCCCACTGGTGTCACACGTTATCAGATCTTTATTTTCTAGGATTTTTCCATTGTTAGGATTTACAAAATCTGTGCCTTGGGAGATAACATGACAATATGAACACCTTCTGCAAGGGAAACATCCTTTGCTGCAGTGGGATATCCATGTTTGAGTCCCCCTTCCACTATTTGCATGCCATGCACCAGTTTATCTTTAATTGTCTTTGCCCCCTTCCATATGCCATTCTTGGTGGGAGAGACATGCACTGTTCAATGGTTTCCTCACCACTCAGAACTTCCCAATGTTTTTTTAATGATCTCCTCAACATGTTTAGTGTGTGTGGAACAGAATAGGTTGAAACAAAATTGCATCTTTCCTCGAAAGTCTCTTCTGAGTTACAAATTCTGTACAAATGCAGGTACTGATCTTTAGGGATGTTGGTGCCCAAGTGGCATGGATGACAGCTGGAGGATAGACGTAGAGTGTTTCCTAGGGGGATAGCAGGGTTTACAGGATGATCTGGCAAAGCTGGAAACCTGGTCAGACACCTGGCAACTGATGTTTAATGCCAAAAAGTGCAAGGTGCTGGATTTTGGGGTGAAAAACCCAAAGAGGAGTTACCAGCTGGGGGAGTGCCGCTAGACAAGACAGAGGAGGAGGAGGAGAAGGATCTGTGAGTGCTCATTACAGGGTCAATGAACAACTCTGCACAATGTAGGAAGGCAGCTGCAAAGGCCAACAAAATGCTGGGTTGTATTGCAAGGGGTATATCCTCGAGGAGGGAGGAGGTGATTCTGCCACTGTATAGGTCATTAGTTAGACCGCACCTGGAGTACTGCATGCAGTACTGCTGCCCGTATCTGAAGAGGGACATTAAGTTACTGGAGGGGGTGCAGCGCAGGGTGACAAAAATGATCAAGGGGCTGGGGGACTTACAATATGAGAGGAGGCTGAGTGAGTTGAACATGTACTTGCTGGAGAAGAGGAGGGACAGGGGGACATGATTGAAACCTTTAAGTACATGAAAGGAATAAACAAGACAGGTACCGAGGGGCTGTTCAGAGTAAGGGAGAGGAGGGACACCCAGGGCCATGATATGAGACTGGAGGGCGGAAGGTTCAGGAGGGAGATGAGGAGACACTTTTTTACGGAGAGGGTGGTAGCTGGGTGGAATGCATTACTGGCAGAAGTGGTTTCCAGTAGAACAGTGGACTGCTTCAAAAGGAGCTGGGATAGGGCAAGAGGGAGGGTCAATGGAGGGGAAGAGTGGGAGGGAGGGGCAGCTGCAGAATAAGGGGTGCAAGCTGCACATTCAAGCAGACTTGATAGACCACTAGGCCTTTATCTGCTGGCAAATTTCATATGTTTATATGTTCATTTCTATCCATTTGTTTCTGGAAGATATCAGTATTAACTCCACTCTCTTTACCTTTAGAGTGTTTCAAGTCCAAAACACTGATTTTGTTTTTGTCAGAATTGTAAGCGAATTTTAAATTTGGGTTGTTTGAATTAATACACCTCACAAATTCCTGTCATTCCTCCTGTGTTCCATGCCACACTGCCACCACATCATCAATAAAGCTTTCCACAGATGTAACTTATCAAAAAATTGATTTTTTTAGGGCCATTAATGCGTTCCAACTCCCATAGGCCAATTTATAAGTTGGCAGCACTAAGGGCAAATGTTACCCCCGTTGTGGTACCCTTTACTTGTAAATAATTAATACCTAGGAAGAAAGCATGCAAAGAGGTCACAGCTCCAATGCTGGTTGGCCATCCTCGAGGGAATAGTGGCCTTGGGTTGGTGACTGTCCTAGATGTACTAAGATTTTTTTTCATCTGTTGTTAAATACACAAGACTGTGTAAATCACAAAACATCTCTCTTAAGGTACATAACGTTCCTGAACAGTGATAACAAAATCATCACACTTAGTGTAATTAACCTGCTGTGGACTACTGGGTTACTAATTTGTACAATACAGTTCCTGAAAACTGAGAAACAAGTAAGCAGAGTTAAAAGGGTACCCTGTACATTATGAGCAAAACTAGTCTAGCCCTCATGACTAGCTAGACTAGATATTGTACTGGTCTGTAAGTTCATCCCAAATTGTTCATTTGTATATTGTATATGTGTTCCATGGTAATCAGAGTTCCATAAATACTGTATCTCTCCCTCCTTAGGATGATGTCTGCTATTACACACTCCATCGAATGAATTTCAAGGACCATCTACTTCAACATGTCCGAGGAGAGGGTATCAACAGAAAGCTACCTAAGTGTAATGCACTTAGCCACTGATATCAGCAACATTTGACCCTGTGGGAGGAAGGCCAGGGCAGGAAACCCCAAACCAAATTAAAGAAGGTGTGTGTGTGTGTGTTGGGGGGGGGGTTATACTTTGCCCATGATCCCTTGGACTGCAGCATTTACCTCTTGCTAGTAAACCTGAAGTTTGGAGCAATCTCAAAAGTTGTAGTAATGGGAGCCCAACCCACCACAGTTTCCAGCAGGAGTCAAAAACAGTAGAGCCAGTATGCTTTGGTAATTTTAGGAGTCCAAAAGAAGTGGGAAAGAATTTTCCATTTAGGAAGTGATGTGGAGCAGCCTACAGGGTAGACACACTTCTGTTGCTCTCCAGATTTTCTTTTTTTTTTTTTTTTACATTATTTGTTTATTCTCCTTGGCTGGGGTGGTTGTACCTATGGTTCCCCTCCATCCAGCTGTCTCCTCTGCCCCACCACAGCCAGAGCTCTGACCCCTATGTCCTGTCCCCCGTAGACACATCATGATGGGTACTTACCCGCACACCATGGAAAGTTAGGAGGCAGACACCAGGGAAGCTGACTTAAGTACGTCTGATGCAACGACACCACATCAGCCTTCACTGTGCACACGGCAGCTTTTCTGTACATGATCCCCCCCATGACATGGGTAAGCAGTGATACCAGGGATGCTGCCATGTGCACATCTGCACGCGGCACATCCGATGTCAGCCCATGCCAACACACAGCTACCTTTGGCATGCATCACCCCCCAGTCACCGCCAGGGGCCAGTGCATCCATGGTAGTCCCTTCCCACCCTCACCAGAGGAGGAGAGTAGTTCCTGTGATGCTCGATCCTCCTCCCCATCCAGCTGACCCTCCTGCACTCGATGTTTCTCCCAACCCTAGGTCGCTGCTCTTGCACAAGGTGTGGCATCTGGTGCCTCAACCCTCAGTGCCATCGGGCCGGCTGCACTTGCTCTCCAGACTTTCGATATTTTAAAGCTATAAATATCTTTTCAAAACATGTTAATTGTTCTGGTTTTTGCTGTTGTATTGCTTGGACTCCATCCAAGTATTGAAATGGGACCTAAAAGAGACCAGAAGCAAATGGCACAAGGAATAGAGACGTACTTCACAGCAGTGACTGGCTCAAAGGGTCCTAGGGCTACACAGCATGGAGGTATGGTCAACAAACTCCTCACAGCCCAAATAATGGTGATACTACAAAAATACAAGCAATGGGAGAGGAAACAAATAAGTGTCCTGCTGTAGTTGATGTTACAAACACACTCCACAAGTCAGGCCCTCTGTTCCCACAGTGCCAAACTCAGAGTGCAATAGTGTGAACAGGTAACAGACAGGGTAATCCTCCTGTCTGCTTTGGGTCCAAATCACCTTTAGCCTCGAGTTCTGGGGAGATTTAAACTGTGAACCTTATGCTAGCATACTCAATGTACAGGCTCAGATATGTACCCTCTTCAGGACTGCAGTGCAATCTTTTACCAGGGGCACCCAGCCAGGCTTCCAAAATCAACCCTTTTAAAATTCTATATGAGACCCAGGTATTCTTACCTTTTTTCCAGCTTAATAACACTATGCAAGCCCTAACAGCTGTCAGACTTAATATTGGTTCAGCAGTCACATGCAAAAATGACTGAGGAGACACAGGCAGTATCTTAAAGAAAATGTTTACTAAAAATACGATAATATAAGTAAAATAAAACACAGAACAAACAGCATGAGCTCACAGTCACAAAAGAAAATGGTAACATTACAGAACAAAACTCCTACCACAGTACTTAAGATCTTTGCTATCCAAGTATTACCTTTTTAAGTGCGTTTAAGTTAGAGAGAACTTTCTGTCTCAGGGCCCAAGATGATATGTCCCATTCCCCAGATACAATGTTTCATTTCAGGAGGCATCTCCCTCCTCTTCTGTGACGTCAGTTAGACCCTCCCTTGGAGTTAATTCATAACAAAATTATCTACAAGGATGTATTTTAAATAATGTGAACATCAGCAAAAAAACATTTCCCACATATGACATCCTTTGATCAAGATTTCTCTTTGATATCCCTCTGCTGATTTCCTGTTGCTAGTGTGATCTCAGGTTTTATGACCTATGACAAAGTTCTGTGACCAAACAAACCTTTACCTTCAGGAACCATAAAAGTTTATGAGGCTTATATCCTGGCAGTTGGTCTGACAGTTCTAATTAAGACAAAAACAGGAAACCTTTAATCAGGTTTCTCTGGTCTGTTTAATGACACCTCACTGACACTTTGAAAGTTAAAGGCCAAGTCTCACACACTGCTGACTGGGGAGGGGGAGAGACAATTTCATACACAGATCATTTATTTATTTTACAGATATCATACAGTAATCATAAGCAAGGGGACAGAGCATCACACTCCTCCCCAGCTAAACTGAATTTGGGGGCTGTATCCTCTGCATGGGATGAGCTCCACAGGTCAGTTCATTCCTTATATAGACATGACAAGTCATCTGCATTCTGATTAGTTGCTCCAGCCCTATGTGAGATTGTCATGTCATACCCTTGCAAGGCAAGACTCCATCCTAATGGTCTACCATTCATTTTTCCCATTTGTGTCAGCCAAACCAGGGGACTGCGGTCAGTTTGTACCTCAAAATGCTGCCCATATAAGTATGGCTCTAACTTCTTTAAGGCCCCCCACACCATGGCAGACACTCTTTTTCCACAGTAGAGTAAGCCTGCTCCCTGGGAAGTAACTTTCTACTCAGGTACACTATGGGATGATCTTTCCCTTGGTTGGATATCTGACTCAGCACTGCCCCAATACCCACATCTGAGGCATCAGTCTAAACTACAAAGGGTCTGCTGTAGTCTGGACTTGTCAATAACAGGAGCACTACACAGTGCCTCCTTCAGTCTTGTAAAGGCTTTTTCATAGACTGGTTCCCAGGTAATTTTCTTATGCATCCTTTTCTTTACCAGGTCAGATAGGGGAGCAGCCAGGGCACTGCAATTGGGTACAGATTTCCTATAGTGCCCTGCTGTCCCTAGAAAACTCCTGACCTGCTTCTGCATTTCTGGTCTGGGCCATGCCTTGAACACCTCTATTTTCGCTTGGTTAGGACGGAGCTGTCCCTGGCCTACAACATGCCCGAAGTATGCCACTTCAGGCATGGCAACCTGGCACTTCCCAGCTTTGACAGTGAGCCTGGCCCTCTGTATCCTGCCCAGCACTTCCATAAGGTGGGACAGGTGTGTTCCTCCCAGTTGGAACTAAAGATGACAATGTCATCCAGGTATGCCACAGCATACTCCTCAGCACCATTTACCACCTGGTTCACCAACCTTTGGAAGGTGACCGGGGTGTTCTTCATTCCAAAAGGCATTACTTTAAATTCAAATAACCCTATCAGAGTGATGAAGGCCGACCTCTCCCTAGCTCTGGCAGTTAACTCTACCTGCCAGTACTCCTTTGTCAGGTCAGTAGTCGTAAGGTAGGTCGCCCCTCTCAACTTGTCCAGGAGTTTGTCCATCCATGGCATCGAGTGGGCATCTTACTTCATGACTGCATTCAGTCTACGATAGTCCACACAAAAACAAGTAGAGCCATCTGGCTTGGGAACAAGAACTACGGGTGAGGCCCAGGGGCTGTGGAATTTCTGGATTACCTCTAAATCCAGCATTTCCTCCACCTCCCTCCTAATGTCCTTTTGGACAGCCTCGGACACAGAATATGCTGTTCGCTGCATAGGCACCTGCGTCCCTGTCTCCACATCGTGTGTCGCTAAGGGGGTTAGTCCATGCTTGGCACTAAAGAGTGGGGAACAGTCTGCTAAAACCTCCCTTACTTCCTGGATCTGGTCCGGGGCCAACTTGGGTGACAATTTAATTGCCTCCACAGAGGACTCCCACTTGCTTTCTTCCAGCAAGTTCAGAAGGGGGTCTCCTTCATCCGTCCCCTCCCCAGGACTACATACTACAAACACCATGTAGTAGTAGTAAATAATTTTTTATTCATAAGAATAAAGGATACATTCAACTGACCAAAGCTCATTTCCAACGAAGTTTCATATCATAATACAAAAGCAAGGTTACACATTAATACATTAATACAACACATAAGCACATATTACACAACACATAAAAAAATAAACAAATCGAAAACAAAAATCAATAATTAAAGTGCTAGCAGTTATTACAAGTTGTAATATTATTTAGTCCAGATGTGCACCATTTTATTACTTCTGAATTATTACTTTTAGTTCTATGGCTTCTCAATTCTGAGGGAGATTTGTTCCATAAATTAATTCCCCTAAAGGGAACAGATGTTCTTCCTATATTCAGGTTACAATTAATCAAGACAAATTGGGTTCCAGCAGAAGTCCTCAGACTTTCCTTTACTTTCCTAACTTTAAAAAGATCAATAATATAATCAGGGACCTCCTTATTCCATACTTTAATCATAAACTGTAATAGATGTAGATTTCTTCTTGCCATGTCATCCCTATTAGCATATGGCTTCATCATGTTGACATGGCACATCCTTTGTGTCTGTCGCCTGTCAGGTAACTCTATAGTATAGTTCACATCATTTACCTTTCTGACTACTTTGTACGGTCCTGCTCACTCAGCCTGTAGCTTGTCTTTCCGGACCGGAATTAGGACCATGACTTCCTGACCCACCGTGTATGAGCGAGCTCTGGCTCTGCGGTCGTATCACACTTTTTGTTTTTGTTGGGCAGCTGCCAGGTTGCTCTGGGCTGTCCCCATAAACTCTTTCAGCCTTTCCCTAAACCTAAGGACATAATCCACTATGGGAGTTCCCTGGGTGGCATGCTTGCCTTTCCAGTCCTCCCAGATCAAGTCTAGGGGTCCACGTACCCGGTGTCCATATAAGAGATCGAAGGAGGAGAACCCTGTCGACTCTTGGGGCACCTCCCTGTATGCGGACAACAGGTGGGGAAGGTACTTCTTCCAGTTCCTCCCATGCTGTTCAGCAAATGCTTGGAGCATTGCCTTAAGGGTACCGTTAAATCTTTCCACAAGCCCATTGGCTTGTGGGTGATAAGGTGTTGTGCGTCTCTCTGCATCACCCCACACTTCTCCCACAAACATTTCTTCAGGTCCGACAGGAAGGAATTCCCCTAATCAGTGATAACCTCCTGCAGAAACCCAGCATGGGAGAAAATCCCAAATAAGGCATCTGCCACTTTGTCTGTCCTCAATGAAGATAGGGTGACTACCTCTGGATACCGGGTGGCATAATCCACCACAGTCAGGATGAACATATTCCCAAAGGAGCTGGGGGTATTTAAAGGTCCCACACTATGCATTCCCACCCTCTGGAATGGCTCCTCCACTATGGGCAATGGAATTAGGGGAGCTTGAGTTTTCTTACCTGCCTTCCCTATTTCTTGGCACCGGTGACAAGACCTGCAATACTCCTTCATCTGCTGGGTGAAGTTGAACAAAAAGAAATTCTGGGCCAACTGCTGCATAGTGTGCACAATTCCCAGATGACCAGACAAGAGAATATTGTGTGCAATCTTGAGCAATTGCTCATGGTACCCCTGGGGAATGACAAGCTGCATGCCTATCATCCCTCCCTCTGTCTTAGCATCCTGAGTAACATCAGCCCATCATCCCAATAAACGTTGTGTTTCCCATCACCTCCTTGTGCTCCATCAGAGTCTGCCCAAGCCCTCAGCTTTTCTAGACTAGGGTCACATTTCTGAGCAGCTGCAAACTCCTTACACAGTCCCAAGGCATGGGACTGGTCCCCTTCGGTGTCTAAACTAGGGTCCCTAGCTCTAGCATCAGGGCACTCAGGATCACTGCCATCTCAAACCCTCTGACAATGGGTCACCCTCCCTTCCTTGGAGTAATCCTCTGTAGCTGTTTAGTTAACTGTTACTGGGGGAATTTCTACCCCCCTTCATTAGTCTCCATATCAGGAGACACAGACTGGGGAACCAGCCTCCCAGTGGTTTCTACAGTGGCTTCTATGGGGTCTGGGGCATCACAATTTTCCTTTGCTGCTTGGCTGTGGATAACTGCACACACTATCCCATTTGAGATTGTTGCCAATGATTACATCAACAGCTAAAGTTTCAGCTAAGGCAACTTTAGTACAGTCTCACCCGAGTCTAGGAGGACACTAGCAAGTGGCAAGGTTTTCTCCTCCCCAGTGAATCCTCATACAATTACAAATTGATTGGGTATAAGCTGACTAGGCTCTACCAGATCCCCTTTTACCAACATCAGGGATGTCCCTGTGTCTCTTAACCCTTGTATCTGTACACCATTCACAGTGACTGGGTGGATGCGTTCCCTCACATTTACAGGCATGCTTTCAGGGACACACAAACAACCTATTTCTTTCCTAGCACCACTTTGCATATTGCTTATCCTTTCGGGACACTGTCTGGCAATATGTCCAGTTTCTTTGCAAACCCAACATTCGTTTCTTTTCTCAGATAAATCTTTTCTTTGAAACCTAGGGCTAACTGGTTTAGGTGGAGGCAATAAGGGTTTTAGCTACCCTGAAGGTGCGCTTTTCCCTTTCTGCACTGCCACCCCTGCCCCATTTGCTCTCAGAGCAGGTCTGCTCTTGGTATAGCAGTCCAAGAGTTCAGCAGTGCCTTGCACTGTTTTTGGATCTCGGTCCTCCAGCCAGGTTTTCAGCTCTGCTGGGCATGCCCCCAAAAAACTGTTCTAACAATACAGCATTTTCAATTTTATCTACAGAGTTTGCTTCAATTCCTTCCCACCAATGTTTTAAAAACTGACATTGTTTCATGGCTAGCTCCTCATAGCTCATGTCAGGGCTTCTCCTGAGCTTATGGAATTTAGCTCTGTACGCTTCTGCAATCAGATCGTATTTTTTTTTAAATGGCAGCTTTAAGTTTGTTGTAATCATTACTGTCCTCATTGTCCATTTGACCCAATGCATCCTGAGCTTTCCTGGTAAGTAGCGGGGATAGTTGGAAACTCCAAGACCCTCTAGGAATATTTGCCTGAATACACACTTTTTCAAAGAAATTTAAAAAGACATCCATATCCTCCCCCTCTTTAAATTCAGCTATCAATTTGGGATTTAATTTGTAACCTAGTCCTGTAGTTCCAGTTAATCCCAAGCCACTTACCTGCTCTGGTGCTGGGGGTTGGAGTCGAAACTTCTCCAGTTCATGTTGCCTCTGGTGCTCACGCTCTTCACAGTCCACTTCTCGCAGTTCTCACTTCCTCTTCTCCTCTACGGATTGCTGCTCTCACCTCTCTTCTCTCTGGAACTCCAGCTCCATCCTCCATAACTCCATCTGTAGCCTAATTGCTTCTGGCTCCAGAATGCTGGTGACCTTCCCCTGCTGCTGTGGCCCTTGGCTTGCACTGTCTCTGCTGCCCTCCTCACTGGATCCGGACACTGCACTGGACTCTGACCCCTCCACATCCAAGGTACAGTCCTTTTCAGTCACAGACTGAAACTTGAGGCTCTGGGCATCTGCTGCCATCAAAGGGAAGTGTCAAGGATGGATGCAGATATGTGAGGATGGACCAAGCAATTGCTTAGGCAGATTTATTTTTAAAGCCAGCAAACTTAGGTAAAGCAAATAAACAGGCAAACTGAATATGATAAAAATAAACAGAAGCAACAAAACAATAAACATCCATTTACATTCTCTAGAAATAGCTATAGCATGACAGCAGGTCAGTGTACTACCAACCTCACTGTCCAACCACCTATCTATCTAGCTGATGAAAAGCTATCCTTTTATATCTGTGGAGGTCAGGTGGTTACCTGAAACTCCACCCCTTTTGTTTCAAACACCCTTATTTTAACATTTAACCATTATTTTCACATTTTAAACACAGGATAAGCTTTAATCCAGCATAAGACTATGTAGTATAGCTTTTAATATCCATAAATATGCTTTGTTTCTTTTATTGTCATGCTGTTCCTGGTAGCAGACTCCTCCTCTTGAACTGACCAGTGTATATAGGACTGAGAAACAGGGCCGGCCAGCTCCTAGAGACAATGGAAAGGCCAAGGAGGAGGTTCTACAGCCAGGTTAGGTAACGTCTGTATTGTATTCATTATCTTTTATTATCTTCGTACTGCACTTTGTTTAGTTTATTCACTTCAGTAAAAAGCAACACAGTGATACACCAGACTTGTTTTGTTTATACACATGCAAAATGAGACATATAAAGCAGCATACATAAAGACAGGGCTTTTGCTGTTATACCTTAAACATGTCTGGTATGTCTGCACAGCACCACAGAACTCTGTCTAGCTGCAAGTTAATTGCTGTCTAAAAATAGGAAAATATAGAGAAGCAGTACTTCTTGTTTAGGGAATTAAAAGACAGTTTCCAAAATGGTTTGCATATGTGACTGTATGTGAAGCGTTCCATTTCTCAATACTTCTCTGAGCTATGCCTGCATTCAGCATTTAGTTTTCAGCACTGCAAACCTTTACACAGCAGAACCAGATACTTAAACATAAAAACAAATACAGTACCTCAGTGTTATTTAGCTCTTCAGCCTGTCTGTTCCCCTTCTCTCCGACGGCCGACACCCGAATAACCTGTCCTGAGGTTGGATGTTGGTCGCTATGCTAGAACTTTTGAGCCCACAGTAAAAACAAATGAAAAGATGCTACCAAGCGCCTGTGCACACTGCTGTGTGGTAGCTTGTGGTGCGAATGTATGCACATTCGAGGGGTAATTGCAAAGTGAGAGTCAGCTATACGGGCAAAATGTCTCTCATTATTCCCTCACAACTAGGGCCATTATCTTTCTAAATAAGGACAAGATGACATTTTGCATTGCTACTGCCAGCTACATACATTTTCGTCCTGTACAGCGCTAACTGACACTTAGGCAGTTCACTATTATGGTTTGGACTTGGCGGGGAGGTACGAAGGCATTTTCCTGTCTAGAGTGAGATAGAAACACAGGGATAGTGTAGAGAGCTTTCCCAGGTGGCCTGATGAAGGGGAAACACAGCAAAGGCATAGAAAAAAGAATAGTTAGAATGGGCTCTGCTGCAGCAGACTAGAAGCAGGAGGGAGAAAAATAAAGGTTCCAGAAATAAAAATACGTCACCCTGTGACAAGCATCCATGAGGCTCTGCTTGTTGGCTTTCCCTTCATACTTGACTCCTCTGTCCTGGCAGAAATGCCTCAGGTAGTCTGCAGTGTACCCACTGTAGTTGGAAGCCATCTTCTTCCCTAACTACAGCTACTCTAACTTGCACTTTAGGAAAAATAAATAAAACAGGTAGGAACTTTGACTGTAAGCAAAATTATATAGTTCTGTTTCTTTTTTTTTAAATCACTGTCTTATTTTGCACGTGAGCTGTACAGTATTAATCTGACACACTGACCTGTTAAAGCGTGTGTTACCAATACTTTAAATCGCACTGCTGCCAACCAAATCTGTCACAAATGCACTCCACAGGTCAGGCCCTCTGCTCCCACAGCGCCAACCTCAGAGTGCAATAGTGTGAACAGGTAACAGACAGGGTAATCCTCCTGTCTGCTTTGGGTCCAAATCACCTTTAGCCTTGAGTTCTGGGGAGATTCAAACTGTGAACCTTATGCTAGCATACTAAATGTACAGGCTCAAATATGTACCCTCTTCAGGACTGCAATACAATCTTTCACCAGGGGCACCCAGCCAGGCTTCCAAAATCAACCCTTTTAAAACTCTATATGAGACCCAGGTAATCTTACCATTTTACAGCTTAGTAACACCATGCAAGCCCTTACAGCTGTCAGACTTAATATCGATTCAGCAATGACATGCAAAAATGACTGAGGAGACACAGGCAGTATCTTAAAGAAAATGTTGCTTACTAAAATATGATAACATAAGTAAAATAAAATACAGAACAAAACAGCATGAGCTCACAGTCACTAAAGAAAATGGGAATATTACAGAACAAAACTCCTACCACAGTACTTAAGATCTTTGCTATCTAAGTATTACCTTTTTAAGTGCGTTTAAGTTAGAGAGAACTTTCTGTCTCAGAGCCCAAGATGATATGTCCCGTTCCCCAGATACAGTGTTTCATTTCAGGGGGATCGAGCATCATCTCTTTGATGTATCTCTGCTGATTTCCTGTTGCTAGTGTGATTTCAGGTTTTATGACTTATGACAAAGTTCTGTGACCAAACTGGCCTTTTCCTGCAGGAACCATAAACGTTTATGAGGCTTATATCCTGACAGCTGGTCTGAAAGTTCTAATTAAGACAAAAACAGGAAACCTTTAATCAGGTTTCCCTGGTCTGTTTATTGATATCCTCACTGACACTTTGAAAGTTAAAGGCCAAGTCTCACTGCTGACTGGTGTGAGGGGGGCCATTTCATACACAGATCATTTATTTATTTTACAGATATCATATAGTAATCATAAGGAAGGGGGCAGAGTGTCACAGTTGAAACTAAATTTGGACACTTTGAAGCTAGAATCACTGCAAACAAAGCCTCGGTTACTGATCCTACAAACAGAGCCAAAGTACAGCTTCGCTGTCTGCACTCTCCAAATGTATATTTTATGTATCTAACCTGTCTGTCATCCCTGTCCTAACCCCACTCTATTTGTCGTCTCCCCCACCTTTCTTGACGAGGTACCTTTGTAAACGAGTCTTTGACTCAAAGGTTGTAAAACTGATCTTTACAATAAATAAATAAATAAAAAATAAACCCCACACTGATAAAGGACCCACATTTCCTAGGAGCCAGGGTAGAAATTCCTAAAAATGGTCACAGGCAATCTAACATCACCCCATTTTGCAGGCTGAGCAGACCTGCTTTTAGCACTTAAGAGACTGATATTCACTGACCTGGTTCTGCTGCCTCATGTAGCCAGAGTGGGGGTCATTAAGGCTTTTGCACTCACTATGAGATCACAGTTGCATGGTGAGGATTTGCAGAGGCCCTTGGCAATCAACCCTCTCCAGCCCTGAAGCTGTATTCCTCTTCTACAAGCATCTTGGACTCATAGCGATATAGTCTGAGAGGACAGTAAAATCACCATTTTTCCAGAGATCTACTCCCAGACTAAAGCTTGTGAAAAAAAAAAAAGACTACAAGCAGTCAAGGAATCCCTGCTGGACCATGGAGCAGGGGTGCAGTTGTACCCAGCCAGGTTGCAGGTATGGTACAAAATACAACACCATCTTTACAGACCCTGAGTCTGCCACTGTGTTTGCAGCAAAGATTGAAAATAAAGACAGTGTTGGGGAACCGGAGATCAATGATGATAATGATTGACATTTAAACTTTGGGGTTTAAATTCCTACCCTGTTATTATGTAGTCTACAAGGACATAATTTTAGAGTGGATCTTTTGTTAGCGGTCAGTTAGTTAAGGCATTTAAAGTTTATTGTTTACCCTTTGAGCTATGATTCAATATATTTGTTAAGCCTCCTTAGTGGTTGGTGTGTTGATCTGCACATCTCCATTTGTGAACTTTATCAAATTTACTTTAGGCCAATTGTCCCTTCCAAGACTGCTTTGTGTGCGCCTATGTAGGCAGGGTGCTGCACAACTTAAATGAGCCAAGGACATCTGTGTTCTCGATGGACTAGCTTTCTAGGATTTTATAGACTACCAACAATTCCTGTTAATCCTGCAAGGACCGGGGAAATCCGACAAAAATACTATAAGGGCACATCTTAAATGAGAGTGACAAATTCTACGGCTTTATCATGCTTGACTTGACCCTCTACATAATAACTGTAGTCCTCAATACATGACTGAGTACTCAGTACTGTAAAATACTTTTCAGAATAGTTGCATCAAGGGGTCGTGTCCCTTAACATTTTATGTGTGATATGTTTTTTGTATCATATTATCCATAAATAAAATTAGAAAAATTAAAAAATAGTTTTCCAATAAAACTTTCCATGTTGGGGAAACCTTGACCTTCACCCCTGCTCCAATCTCCTCTCCCAGTTGCTCTGCCAACTCAAACTTCCACACGCCCCCCATAACCCCCACCCACCTCACACAGACCTGATCAATGGTCTGGTTCTGCACTTTACCAATGATGTTTTACATTTCTGATACATGGCGAAATGTTTACTTCACAATAACCATCATGTAAAGAAAATGTGCCAAATCTGTTTGCAGCTTTGTAACTTTACTTAAATGAGCTCCTGTAAAAATATAGTGTCTGACTCACAAATATCGAAATAGCTCTTCATTTCTGAAATCATATTTATCCTTTAGCAAAGTAAAAGAATCACAAAGGTTATTTACTGTGTGTTGTGCAAAGCTAGTCAAGCCATTTAGCTCCCACGGCACATATTCCTGATCAGGAGTGGGTGGCAAAAATGCCTCATTATAGCTCATTAATGCAAAAAGGCTGACTTCATTAGGAGTATCTCTTAGCCTTCCAAGTTAACTTAGACTTCTCAATGTGTGCCTAGACCACTGGTTACACATTTCTGCCAGACCCACTCATCAGTAATTGTTGTTAATTGGAGGCTAAAAATAGGAACAGGGAGGATCACATTTTTTTTCATGGAGTATATACCAACCTGCCTCCAAAACGTTGTCTGACCCAAGTAATAAGGAAGGAGGTCTGGGCTGCTGGGTAATATTTTTTCAAAACTGGAAACCTGAGTCCGCCCAATTTCTTGGTCAATACCAGGACTTAGAAGTATATATCCAGGCTGATCTCTCAGCCCAGATGGACGCCTGTATTATCCTGTTCTAAACGTGCACTGAGATTGGGATGGGTAATGACTGGAACAAAAAGAGTAGGTGGGTAAGGTATTCATTTTTATCGTGCTGAAGGGCCCTATAAATGACAACAGTAGCAAAGGCTAACTTGCCCCATCTACCTTTATATTAATATAGAACTTCTCATTGTTTTGCATAAACAGTCAGGATCTAGCCACTTGGATCTATATACACAGATATTGAAGCATTTTTTTGTCCACTTAAGATGGCAACTATATTTAAAGGACACAGGTAGAGAGCCCCTCAAAATTATGATCTCCGACTTCAAATTGTTTATTTCATAACCTGCTATCTCACCAAAGGCTTGCAGACTCTGCAGTAATTATAGGTTGGAATTGTGAGGGTTACTAAGAAAGTAATTGGAGTCATCCACATACAGTATAATGACAGCTTATGTTCAACCCCTCCTGCAGTAATACACTTAAAGAGGACAGGAAATAATTTCTAATTGGCAGCTGTTTATAATGTTCCCATTTACACTAATGATATCCATGAACCTAAATGCTCCATATGCAACTGTACCTGAATAAAAGGTGATAAGAAAAACAGTATTTTTTGCATTGTTTTGCTTTTATGAGCAGCATTCTGTTACAGTTCTCTTTATGGAACCAATGATGGAGTTTTAACTACTGTATGTCGCAGCTTTGTGTATAGAACTCTAAGCATGGGTCTCATAGGTCAGCAGCTCATGCTTAGCATTCTGTACAGAAACCGTGACATAATAGTAAAAAAAAAGATTACTGGTTCCATGAAGAGAACTTTGCAGCATGTTGTCCATCAAAAGAAAACAATAAACAACACAGGGAAAAAAACAGAATTTTTCATATCAGTGTTTATTCTGATACAGTTAAATATGTCTCAGTTGGAAGTAAGTCACTTCTGTTACTAGGAACATTACTAACTGCTGCCAATTAGTATAAATTTCCTGCCCCCTTTAATTTGAACACTGTGATGAATCCAAATTACAAGGACTCCATACAAACCAAATAAAGGAGATGTGGAAGGGGACAGCCCTACTTTGTGCCCCTCAGTAATAGAAATCTGTGTGTCAGTATACCATTACCTCAAATGGAGGCCTCCAAAGCCTCACACAAAGCTGAAATGTTATCAGTAAATGTAGGCCCCAAGTTGAAGGACTCCAGGGCATATTGAAGAAAAGCCCTATCAACCTATTGAATGCCTTCTCAGAGTCCATTGCTATGGCCAGCTGGAAGACTTTATACTTCTTTTGGGGGTGAAATAATATTCAGCAGTCTACAAATACTGTCTTGCAAGACTCAGTCCTTGATGATCCCCATCCAATTGGGATTAATGATGGATGCAATACATGCTTGTAATCTACCTGTTGAAATATAAGTAAAATGTTCATGTCAGTGTTCAATAATGAAACAAGGGCTTCACGGGCCACACTTCGTGGGTCTTTACTCCTTTCTGCTTAAACCGAAATCTGAGTCTGATGCCAAACAGGTGAAACTTGTCCCTCCGAAACCTCATTAAACACTTTGTCTAGAAGAGTGGTCATCTCCACGGTACAGATATATGTGTAATATTCTGATATGAGCCCATCTTATCTGGGAGATTTACAGTTTTTAAGCTTGAATACTTTGTTCAAAATATCTTGCTGTGTTACAGATTTGTCCCGATTTCCCTGATCATCTTGATTTAATAAGAGGGGAACCAACCCATGAAAATATGAGGTAATTTCTTCCACAAGCCTCTCCTCCCCATACAATATTGCATATAAATTGATGAAACAACTCTGGCTTTCATCAGGGAGATTAGTACACATTCCCCCCTCCGAACTAGGTTTTTAAGTTTAAGTACTGCTCTATTAACTTCCTGCTTTCTAAGTTGGCCTGCCAGCAAATGTTCCACCCTGTTACCCTTTTCATAAAAATACTTCTTAAGCGCCCTTTCAATTTTTGATCCTAACAATTTTGTGACATCTCTGCCCTCATTTTATCTAACTGTTCCTTCATGATTTAATTTACAACTATCTTGTGCCTGGCTACCAAGTCAAATAGCACAACACACCAAATCAACCTGCTGTCAAATCCCTTTCCAAAGAGTGATAACAGTTCGGAATTCACTCCCGCATGATGTAGTGGAGAGCCACAGCATGAATGAGTTCAAAACAAAGCTAGACAAGTATTATAAAAAGAATACCCTCCAGGGACACCACTTTAAAAATATTAGTGGACAGTCATGGGTTCACGCCTTACTTTGGTTGCATAGTACCTATGATTTTACCCTAGAAGCAAATTTAATAATTTCTTCCATAAGGGAGGACTTTAAACTGTCCCTGTTTATGGCTTCTGAGGTATCCTCAGAATTATTATTGTCTGAAAAGGGGGTGATATATGCCATAACCATTACCTTAAAGATCTATGCATTAGTATAGTATAGGAGGCAGTATAGCACAGTGATTTAAGGCTCTGAGCTGCAAATCTGGAGACCTGGTTTTGAATCCCACAGCCTCCACTTGCATACTGTGTGACCCTGAGCAAGTCACTGAACTTCCTTGTGCTCCCAGGTCGCACCTGTAAACAAGCTTCAGCTTAGTGTGTCTCTCCTGGTTAAAAAAAACAAACTCACATTTAGCCTCCAAGATGAGCTCCTATGCAGGGGAGCTATGTTCACGTGAAGTGCAACAGGGATGTGATCTGTTGCCATTATGCGTTGTATATTACATTTAATGGCTGCATGTGCCCACGTAGCTGATACAGTATCAGGAAAAAAATCAATCCTGAAATAGGACTATGTCTCCATGAGAAAAAAGTAGAATCTTGGTCCCCCATGGTGCAAGAAAATGAGAAATGTCCACCGGACCCAGCTCCTCGGCCATTCTGGTAATTAATTTCTTGGGCCTAGTGTCTCTATACAACCCCTTTAATCTGAGCTATTCACCGTGGGATTCAAAACTGTACTGAAATCCACCCAATATTAAGAATGACTATTTTTGGCATTGAATGTAAATGTATGGGCACAGTAATTGATTTAATATTGGTCCCCCCAAAAATCTTCTTTTCATCATTAGGGTCATAGAGCAGGGATAATGTCATATTTCTTCTGCTTTGTTGAGAACCATACTATGTATTAGCTGAGGGTTTTCCTTAAAGTGTATTCTCAGTTAGAAGACTGAAAGTTTTTGCAAGCTGGTATCTCTCATGCAAACAGGAGTAGGATTCAGATTTTTAAAAAGAATTTTGAAACAAGTGTCAGACTAATGATATTTTGTATTATATAAATATTAGGATTGTTTTGTTTTTTTTCTATAATCGATCACAATGTGGACACTCTGGGATGAACTGATGGTGTAATTGTGATGTCATCAGGTCTGCCAGATAAAAAGCTATCCGTCCACTTTTCAAGCCATGCCTCCTGATGAAGGTGAAGACTGAAGCACTGGGGTGAACTGTAAGAGTGGGTCAGAGGCAGAGGCCTGTTTAATATGAATAGCATATAACTGCATTAACAAAAGCACTTAAAACAAGATGACTTTAAATAAATTGTAAAGTCACCAAGCATCTGTGTGCAGATTGTTATTTCTGATGCCCTCTGCCTGGTACAAGGGTGTTTTCTTTTTTTTTTCTTCGTGGTTTGTAACCTGGAAGTGCACCACAGCTTGAATTCACAAGTGTGAGCATCGCAAGACTTGGAGAACTGTGTCTCTGAGCTCTTTTTTTTCAACCATGCTTTTTCTCATCCTGGCCTCCTATCCCCATCACCAGCCTTCTCAGGGAATTACCACTTACCCACCACTTACCCAGGACCACAGCATGGAAGGTGGCCAGCCATGTCAGTCATGTGAGAGACTGTGGGGGTGCTGACCTCGGATAGCCTGGCTTATTCCTTCACCTCCATTTTTCTCCCCCTGGGGTGGGGGCATGCAGTGACACAATTATGCATACACGCATTCATTGGCATGCCCTCATCCCAGACATCCAGCAGTGACCCCTGCCCCTTCTGAAGCTCCCATCTGTGCTACCAACTTGTCTCCACCAGTCGGCAATTAGGCAGCTGGGGCAGTGTCCCCAACCCCCAAGAAAGGAGAGGAGAGCAGTCACAGGGATGCTCAATCCTTCCTCCCCTGGCTGGACCGCACTGATCTGCACTTGTTCCCGAATGCAGTTTGCCAGCATAGCAAGCAGAACATTCAGCACTTTTTAGTAAAGACTTGGTTCTCAACTTCTGTATTTCAGGCATATACAGCAGTGTCAATAAAGTACATGGCTGACCTCTATATAGACGGTGCACCCTAACATATCTCCCATCTCTATCAGCCAAAAGGACTTGCATGGGAGTATTCTTCATTCCTGTGTGGATGCTCCTCCCAAGTTGAGGCAAATATCCCACCAACCCAGGATCTTTGAAGCCTGGCATGCTCATGATGTGTTAAGTGAGTTTCCTGAAGAAAAGATACCACTCTTCTACATCTGTTACGCTCCTAAAAAAATTCTAGTTCTTTTACTAGAACTGTTGATGCCTTTAACATTATATGCAGTGATTATAAGATCTGGGACCAGATAGTCAAATATGTGCAAAGCAGAGCGCAACAATTTGTGCTGCACCCTGCGACTGCCCTGGTGCCTGAAGATGCTATATTCAGTCAAATAGTGCACCTGTCCTATTCGACAGAATATAGGGCCATGTCAGCCCAGTGCCCCAACAGGGCTCCTGCAATATGCTGCCAGAATGGATAGCACCGGTGCGCTATTTGCAATATTCAAAGGGACCCATGCAAATGAGCCCATTGGGCATGCAAGCAATAAGGGGCCATTTGCATGCCCATTATGGGCTCATTTGCATGAGTAACAAGGCAGGTTAGTGTGATGCCACCCCCCTCAATTGCTGGTCTCAGATGTGTACATTTCCCTGGTGCTAGTGGTCCCCTTCCCGATCACTGGCCCATGCTGTAACATAACACAGTATGATCCCTGGTGCTAGTGGTCCCCTTCCAATCACCATCCCTGGTGTGAATAAAATGATCCCTGATGCTAGTAGCCCCCCCTCCAATTGCCATCCCTGGCATAAATAAAATGATCCTTGGTGCTAGTGGTCTCTCAATTATCACCATCCCCAGCGTGAATTACATGTTCCCAGGTGCTAGTGCTCCCCCCTACCGATTGACATCCTCAGCATAAATAGAATGATCTCTGGTGCTAGTGCCACCCCCCCCACCCGCCATGATCACCATCCCGAAAGTGCAAAAAAAACTCTTTGGCATCTATGGTCCCCTCAGTCCTGTGGTAGCAGGCATAACCCCCCCCCCGCACACACTCGCCACTCACCTTTGCATTATCTGCAGTGCTGCGGGAGCATACGGTGACTGGCACAGCCCTCCTCAAACCTCCTCGTCTGGCCACTGTATCTACAGGCAGGGAGCACACCTCTTATTTACAGGACAGTGTACATCACTCTGTCCTATAAATAAGAAGTGCACTGGCCGAGGGGGGCTGTATTGAGCACCGTATACTCCCACAGCACAGTGGATAATGCTAAGGTGAGTGGGGAATATGCCCGGTGCCCCATGGGGGGGGCCACTGGATGCCAATTTCTTTGTTGTTGTACTGCCAGGCTGGCAATCGGGGGGCCACTAGCACCAGATATCATTTATTTTATGCTGGGGATGGCGATCAGAGTGGGACAAACCTCCAGCACCAGGGATCATTCTATGTACACTGGGGATGGCAATCTGCAGGGCGGACCACTAGCACTAAGGATCATATTATGTTACAGCACAGGCTGACAATCAGCAGGGGGAAGTGGGACCATTACCACTAAGGACATAGTAATATACAGAATGGGCCAGTGATTGGTGGGGGAGAACCACTAGCACCAGGATTCATATTATTTTACAGCACTGGCCGGCGATCGGAGGAGGGGGGGGAGCACTAGCACCGGGGATCATTTTATTCATGTCGGGGATGGTGATCAGAGGAGACCACTAGCACCGGGGATTATTTTATTCATGCCGGGGATGGTGATCAGAGGAGGAAACTACTAGCACCAGGGATCATACTATGTTACAGCACAGGCAGCAATCAGCAGGGGATCATGGACCACTACTGCAGGCATAAATTAATATACAGAATGGGCTGGCAGTCAGAGGGGGGGGACCACTAGCACCAGGGATCATATTGTTTTACAGCATGGGCTGGCAATCGTCGGGGGGGGAGGCGGGAACCACTACCGCCAAGGATACATTAATACACAGAATGGGTCAGCGATCAGTGTGGGGGTGTGGGTGTGTGTCAGGGATGATAGGGGGTGGTTGTGCTCCTCCAGTAGCCAATCGGCTAGGAGGCTGCATTACCTCCAGCAGCCACTAGGGTTGCCCAGAGTTAAGTCAGGGTTTTGTTAGGCAATATTTATTTATTTATTTTATTTATTTTTTATTTATTTGTATTTCGGATGACACCTTTGAGCCAAGGGCTCTTTTACAAAGGTTCCACATCAAGGCAATAAGGACAATAAGGTACAAAACATAACATGATCATTACAATGGAACTAACAAAAAAAAGAGACAAATAAGGTTACAATAATAGCAGCCAAAGGCATTGTCAAGGAATTGTGTTGCAAATTAATTATACAGTACAAGTCATAGGCAGCTTAGTGAAGCTTTGTTAGAAGTGGGTTAGTGAGAAAAGAGAAAGAAGACTGGTGGTGAGGGGGTGGTATGGGAGAGAGAGAGAGAGAGAGAGAGAGAGAGAGAGAGAGGAATGGGAGAAATGGGGAGGGCATTGCGTTGGGTATGTGGTAGATGGGAAAAAGCAAGGGAGGAGGAAAGGGGGATGAAAAGGAGATAGATTCATCCTGTACCCAGTAATGGGGGGTAGGACAGGAGGAGGAGGAGGAGGAGGAGCTGAGGCAGTGAGGAGGGATGCTTGAGGGTAGTCTGCCTGGAGGGGATTATAAGAAGCAATCACAGAAGGCACTAGCCACGAGGTGTTGACGCCGTTTACACTTAAAAGCACCAATCGTGGCAATGTTGGAGATTTCTGTAGGTAGCAAGTTGAACCAGGTGGAGGCTCTGACAAGGTAAGAACACTGAGCTTGAGAGGTCCAACAGCGAGGTACTATAAAGGTTAGACTGTCCAATCTTCTAGTTAGGCGGCAGACACTCTGTGGGGTCAATATTGATTGGACTCCAGGGGGCATAAGGCCCAGTGATATCTTCTCAGCTAGGATCCAGGTCTGATACTTTAGCCTGCCGGATAGCTGGAGCCAGTTAGCCTGCTCATAAATGTCACACGTGTGAGAAAGGCGGGCAGCTGAAATAAGGAGTCTACATGCCTTATTAAGGGCTACAACTATGCGCCGGAGTGCAGTATCAGTAGCGGATCCATAGATAACAAGCCCATAGTCAATAGTTGAGATAACAGAGCTCTGGATAGAGAGGTTCAAGGCTTCAGCCATTAGGCAATGTTTATGCTTGTGTAGTAGCCCTATACGGGAGTTCACAGTTTTAGCGATATTGTCAATGTGTTTGGTATACAAGAGGGAGCAGTCAAGGATCAGGCCCAGATATTTAAACATATCCACCTGCTCAAGAGTGACACCTTCGTGGTTGTTAATTATGAGCTCATGGTCCTTGTACTTGTTGTGGGTTCCATGGAACAACATTGTTTTAGTTTTTTTGTGGTTAAGGATGAGTTTATGTGAGCAAAACCAGTGTTCTACTTCTGTGAAACTTTTCTGTAGTTGAGACTTAAGGGAGGTGGGGTCGGTGTGGCAAGTGAAGATTACTGCATCATCTGCATACAGTAACATTCTGTCATGGCAGTAGGCAGGGAGATTGTTGAGGAATATGCTGAATAACAAGGGACCCAGGATAGAACCTTGGGGTACTCCAGAGTGGTTTGGTAGAGATAACGAGAGGAATTCACCAATCCTGACCTGTTGGGTCCGGTTACTGAGGTAGCTTTGAAACCAGAGGGTAGTTTCACTTGAAAGACCAAGGAGGGATACTTGTTGGAGGAGAATGCAGTGATTGACAGTGTCAAATGCCTTAGTCAGGTCAATAAAAGAAGCGCCGACCAACTGGCCCTGATATTTGTGCTGAACAAAAGCAACGAGCTAAACCCTTTTGCGCAGCGCAAGGCCACTGAATATGGGATAGTGTGCATATTCTTGGCTACGCCCATCCCCTTACCTGCACACATACATTATGTTTTGTGTAGCCACTAACCTCTTTGCCTGCACAGCAGCCCTTTTTGAATATGGAGATGCAGCACAAACTCTGGTTTGCACAGGCAAAGACCCATTAGCGCCCACACAAACTTTTGAATATCGGACCCCTGATGTATTCAAAGGTCCATATTAGATACAGAGTTACCTGAGTGTTGGTCATGGTCACAGAGGGAAATTAAAATAGTCACTGAAACTCTCAGCAATATAGAAACCAGGCAATTCCTCCAAAGTAACATCATGAACAATAGTGACACCTGACACCAGATAATCCAGAGTTTTCAACAACTAGTGCTGGCCTGTGATGCTTCTAGCTGTTGGTACTGATCTATTGCCTGTGCTGGGGTCTTCAGAGTCGTCTTCACAACTATCTTCTCCCACATCTCTGCTGACCTCACATAAATAGTTTAATCAAAAATGTGGGGAAAAACTTGGGAGTCCTGTATAGGGTTAGACACTGTATGAGCCCTGAGGTAAGAGGGAGGGTTGTTAATTCAATGATAATGCCCATGTTGAACTATGGGGATTTTATCTATGCTAGTGGTAAAAAAGGCGATTTGGAGAGACTGGAGGTGTGCCATGGTAGGCTGGATAGATTCATCTTGAATGTCCCTTGTATCACTCACAAGTGTTTTTTGTTTAATCAATTGGAATGGTTGAGACTTTCAGAATATAGAGAAGAACACCTACTCGCATTTATGTATAAGCGCTGGTTGGGTGACTTACCCCCTTGCATAGTCGCAGGGGTGACAAAATGGGATAAACTGAGCTCACTAAGAACAGCAAATGCCTGAGATTTTGAAATTCCAAAATGTAAATTAGAAATTGGTCGGCAATCTGTTTTTTATAGGGGTTCTCTTTAGTGGAATAAATTACCGGCAAACATTAAGAGTAACAAAGGTAGAAATCTTGGATAGGGATTAAGTCCTAGTTTAGGAAGTCTGTTATCAGCTCCAGACTATGTTGCTCTCCGTGAAACTCTAGGACATTTCTATGCCCCTATTATGTTACTATATGCCTGAAACCCTGATTGAGTGATTTTACTTAATTTGTACTTGTAATATGTTGAAAGTGTATATGTATCTATTTATTGTATTATGTTTTTTGTATAGTGTCTGACTGTTCTTACAGTCTCTAGGACCTCATTGTAAATGAGCAATAGTTCAATCGAGATAATCCTAATTCATATCATTTGTACAAGTAAAATATGAAATGAATGAATGAATGAAATATACTATCCTCGTACTTAGTTCTTCCACCTTGTATGTAATTTGTTGTTCTCCTGATCCCTCCATTGTAAAGACAGGAGACTGTCCCTGATCACTGTGTCGTGCTGGGATAAAAGAGGCCATTTGTCTTAACAAGCATCAAATACCATGACCTCTGTGTCCATAACCCCTTCACTTTGGCCGGGACTTCCATGCACAAATTTCAGCCACCTCTGCCTGCCGTCCCACTGCACTGCTAACACTTGCCTCATCTCTACAGCATGGCTGGGGCAAAATCATGATCAAAGTAGAGGTAAGCATCCCCAAAAACACTTTCTTCTGAGCTCATGTTGCATTCAGAATCTCAGATTTTTCTCTGTAGTCCAGAAAAATCATAATAAGAAACCTTGCCTTGATTTTGAGTCTTCTGCTGGGACTTTCAGGACACAATGAGCCTGAATTATGCTGAGTTTCCACTTGGGGTCCTGTCCCAAAACGTCTTCAAAGCAGTAATATTTATTATTTGGCAAAAAAAAAATCTTTATATACAAATGTATTTCTGACATGCTTAGATTCATCATCCGTGGATCTGAAATTTTCTCAGATATTTTTAAAACAGCTTTTCTAGCTAATTTTGCAAGTAATGACACATCATTAAAGATGGATAACACTTGCCCTTTTTAAAAAATATCTTCTGCTGAGGTTCATTTTGAAAGAACATATTACATTTTTATGTTGGATGCAGTAGGACGGTGCTGTCACATGCTTCTGATAGTAAACAGCACAATATTGTAACAAGATAGTTAATGTTTTCATGGTGAGCATGGCAAAGGGGAGGGGGGGACTTTTGAAAATGTCAAAATCCAGTATCTTCATTCATGAGTAAAGAAAAAAACAGAAGAAAATGGGTGCATTGATATTTTTTTACCAGGAAAACATTATTGCTGATAAAAACAACCTGGTGACTAACAAAAGCTGCTGCTTTAAGGAGGTCATAGAAACATAGACTTTGACGGCAGATAAGGACCACTTGGCCCACCCAGTCTGCCCATTTTCCTACCTATTGGATAAGCTGCAGATTCTAGTTAACCAACAGCCTACTTCCTGCAACCCACTACTATAATTGCTTTATGTCTGTTCCATGCATGTTTGAATTCCCCCACTGTTTTAGATCCCACAACCTCTCCAGGAAGGCGGTTCCATGCGTCCACCACTCTCTCCATGAAAAAGAATTTCCTCACATTACCCCTGAGCCGTCCCCCCTCTAATTTTAAATTGTGCCCCCTTGTTCTTACACATCTCTTTTTCTGAAAGATGCTACCCTCCTGGACTTTGTTGATTCCCTTGAGGTACTTAAAAGTTTCTATCATGTCCCCCCGTCCCTCCTTTCATCAAGGGTATACATATTAAGCTCTCTCAGTCTCTCTTCATATGGTTTCTGATGTAGACCCTGCACCATTTTAGTTGCACTCCTCTGGACTGCTTCCATCCTGTCTGTGTCCTAGCATAGATGAGGTCTCCAAAACTGCACGCAGTACTCCAGATGGGGTCTCACCAACTGTCTGTATAGAGGGATAACCACTTCCCTTTTTCTACTTGTGATGCCCCTCCCTATGCATCCCAGTATCCCCCTGGCTCTCCTTACTGACTTCTCACATTGCTTACCCACCTTTAGGTTATCTAATATGACTACACCCAGATCCCTTTCCATTACTGTTGTCATTAGTACCTCCCCTGCTATTGTGTACTCTTCTCCTGGATTTTTATTTCCCAGGTGCATTACTTTGCACTTCTTTGCATTGAATCTAAGTTGCCATATGTCTGAACATTCCTCCAACCTTGCCAAGTCCCTTCTCATCCTTTCTACCCCCCTTGTGTATCAACTCTGTTACAGATCTTTGTGTCATCTGCAAAGAGGCATACCTTTCCTTCCAGACCCTCTGCAATGTCACCTATAAAGACGTTAAAGAGGACTGGACCCAGTACTGAGCCCTGAGGTACTCCACTAATAACCCGCCTTTCTTCAGAATGTGTTCCATTCACTATTACCTTCTGTGTCCTGTTGTGCAGCCAGTTTGCTATCCAGGCTACCACCCTGGGACCCACTCCCAAGCTGGCTAACTTGATTATTAATCTTTTGTGCGGGACTGTGTCAAATGCCTTGCTAAAGTCTAGGTAGGCCATATCCACAGCCCCTCCCTGGTCTATTACTTTGGTCACCCAGTCAAAGAAATTGATTAGATTCATCTGACATGATCTTCCTGCTGTGAATCCATGCTGCTTTGGGTCCTGTGCCCTGCTGGCCTCTAGGTACTGAACAATTCATTCTTTCAGAAGTGATTTCATCGTTTTCCCCACCACTGAGGTCAAACTAACAGGTCTGTAGTTTCCTGCTTCTGCCTTGCTTCCACTTTTATGAAGGGGAATCACATCTGCCCTCCTCCAGTCCTCAGATACCACCCCATCTTCCCATGATTTGTTAAAAAGTGTGGTTAGTGTGATCACTAGCTTCTCCCTTAGCTCTTTTAGGATTCTAGGATGAATTCTGTCAGGCCCCATTGCTTTGTCCACCTTGAGTTTTAAGAGTTCTTTCAGGACTCTTTCTTCTGTAAACGGACTGGCGTCAACCCCACTACCCAGAGTGCTCCTACTGTTTGGTTTAGGTAACTCCTCCTCTTCTTCTTTTGTGAATACTGAGCAAAAGTATTCATTCAGTATCTCTGCCTTTTCACTGTCTCCCTCTGCCCACCTCCCCTCTCCTTTATTAATCTTCACTATCCCTCCCTTAACCTTTCAATGCTCCCTAATGTACCTATAAAAGGTTTTATACCCCTTCTTAACTGAGTTGGCTATCTTTTCCTCAGTTTGGGCCTTTGCTTTTCTGACTGCCTTCCTCACTTCTTTCTGCTTTAACTGATACAGTTCCCTGTCGTGCTCCTTCTGTGATTCCTTATACTTTTGAATGCAGCCTTTTTCTCCTTAACCTTCCATGACACCTCTTTTGAGAACCATAGTGTTTTTTTATTCCGCTCTGTTTTCTTTATTTGTTTCACACAAAGGCTTGTTGCCTCCATGATGGCAGTTTTGATTTTTCTCCATTGTTCTTCCACCCCTCCTTTTTGGCCATTTGCTAATGCATTCCTCAGGTAATCACCCATTGTGCCAAAGTCAGCCCTTCTGAAGTCCAGTATCCTTGTCTTTGTATGACTTGTCTCCATGGTTGTGTTTATTGTGAAGCACACTGTGCAGTGGTCGCTTGTTCCCAGATGTCTACTGACTTCTAAATTTGTGATCCTCTCTCTATTTGAAGTACCAGGTCTAATATTGCTCCCTCCCGAGTGGGTTCCACCACTAGCTGTCTAAGGCATGCCCCCTGTAGGGCATCGAGGATTGGATGTGGCTGCAGTCCACGTCGCCCAGTTAACATCTGGCATATTCAGGTCCCCCTTCAACAGTATCTCCCCTTTTTCAGCCATTTTGAGAATGTCCTCTATCATTTTCTTGTCCATTTCCTCCCCTTGAGATGAGGGTCTGTATACAACCCCTGTGTGGATTGTGATGCCATTCCCTGTCTCCAATGTGACCCAGAGTTCCTCTTGTCCTCCCCCTTTACTTCTAAGTTCTGTAGCTTTGATCCCTTCCCTTATGTAGAGAGCTGCTCCATCTCCTCTTTTACCCTCCCTGTCCTCCGACAATAGGGTTACCACCTTTTAAGAAGCCCAAAGTGGGACATTTCTTACTAAAACATGATTTTTCGCAGGACAGTATGTAACTTTGACTAGTGCAACAGACTTGTTTTCTCTATATAATCAGAATTAAGGCTATGCATTGTAGTTTCTTGGTTGCTTCTAAGGTTTCATATCATTTTAATGTATTTTAGTTAAGGTACTATAGTTTTCTTCAAGATTTAGTGGAAAGTTAGAAAATATTTTTTCTACTAAAAAGTCAGGACATGTAGTATTTTTCATGTTTTTTTGCAGGACACAGCTGCCCAAATCAGGACTCTCCTGTGAAACTCAGGACAGGTGGTAACCCTATCAACTATTTAACTGTGTCAACAGATTCTGTTTTCTCTGGGAGACCATGAATTCTGATGTCAGTCCTTCTTTTCCTGTTGTCTAGGTCCTCAGCTCTTTGTGTCAGGTCTAATTCCCCATGATATAAAGAAATAAGGGCTTCATTTTGTACATTCGTAAATCCTGGGTATTCTGTTAAATGTGCCTCGATGTCTGCAGTCTTTTGTTTCACCAAACACATGCCCCTTCTGCCATCCGCTACAGTACCTTTAAACCTGGAAAGTGCTTCACTGATATTTTTTAGTTCAACACAGAGTTTTTTTTAGAAGTTATAGTAAACTACTCTTCTTTTGAATCGCTGGGATGTGGTAGTATGAGGAGGCCAGGAGGAGGAGGAACGGCTATGGCTTCAGTCCCAATCTTCTGGTTTACTGCAAGGTGGCTCTGGACTTGCTGTAGCTGAACAATTGTTGGGGTGTTATCTTGTGGCCTTCATCAGGCCTGCTGGTTGTTATTTTTTTAGCTCAGGTTAGTACTTACATAAGGAGGATGTCATTGGATTAAAGTTGGTCTTGCAGAGCACCAAGGTTTACACCATAGGTAGATGATTTCAGCAGAAGTCAGTTGTTTTTTTTAAACAAAGAAAAACAAAATACACAAATCCCAAAGCAAGGGGCATGGAAGACATTGTTATGGGGTTCCTAAAAAGTTTCTGTTTATCTCCCAAGTGGACTATGTTGAGGTGTCTTCCTGCATCGGGAGCCCACTGTGCCAGCAGCAATGGCTAATGTGTCCCCTCTACTAAAGGGGACCCAGAACAAAACTCATGGTGCCAGGGGTGAGGGAGGAGTTGTGGCAAGGCCCACCAGGTAGGCATGAGAAGTAAGATGTTAAACCAAGGTCCCATCTGCCCCTCTCTGGTGCTGTCCTGATGGGTGTCAAGTTGGAAGTAAATGAACTAAAGACACTTTTTGCAAGAGTAGGACTTCTTCCCTGTGCCCTGGCCAACATTCCCTTTTCCATAAAACTGGTTCAGGCAATTGTCCAAGGCTATGTGTGAGTTTTGAGGTGTGAAATGGCTATCACTGTATGTTTCCAGTCACATCATTAACAGTTTCTCATTGCTTTTAAAGTGCTTTGGGATACGATAGGCATGAAAAGTGCAGTAAAGGCAAATTCTTCTTCTAAACTGTTCCCCTCTCAGCCCCTTGATGCAGCAGCTGTTCAAGATACTGGTGATCTGACTTCTGAAATGAGCTCAGTTTGTGGGGGGCCAGTTTGGGGAGGGGACTCAGCACCCTAGAGGATGCTGTCCTCCTCCTCCTCTGAGTAGGGAGGGCAGCCAAGCTCTGGCCCAAAATTGCCACCTGGGTGATCACAGGTGGCAGTGCACTCTGACTGGCTTACAGAAGTGAGGGGATGCCGACAGTGACATGCTCCACACACTTGCATGCATTGAGCTGGCACACATCCCACAGTCAGCATTCCAAGGGGGGAAAATCCAAAGTGAAAATGCAAGATAGTGCAAGATTATGGGTTCCACTCCTCACAGGTTTTACACTGGCCACAGGGCCCTCTCCCTGCACAACCGGATCTGTGGCAGGCTGTAGGGGGGTCCTGTTGGCCCTGCCACAGGGTGCAATCCATGGAGGAAGCAGCAAGGACAAAAGTAAGTCCCTGGGAAGCATGGAGATGGGGCTTGGGCAGGACAGATAGGTGGCCTGCACCAGAGGGAGATAAAAAACCAACTATAAAAGAAGTATGCCCCTCTACTAAAGAATACATTTTATCATCACAACATACACTCCAGAGTTTGGGCATTGTGGGATTTACCAACGTGTTGAATAATTTAAAGAGCTACAGTAATTGCACCAAAAGTATCAGACAGAACATGATATGCATTTTTAAAAGTAGTCAGTTGTTACTTTTATTTCTAAAGTATTTTTGATATTTTTCATTTTTCTTTGACTCATTAGGTTTTCTACCTGACAGTAGATTAAACTACTGTGATTCCAAAAAGCCTGCTGACTATGCCAAGCAGCCTTAAAGGGGACAGTGCATGGAGTGTAAAGCAAGTCATAGATTTGTGGTGCTGACTAATGTGGATTACCAGTGAAAGCAGGTCACTGCACTGACAGCGACCTATTTTTGTTGCCACTTCCCATTGGTTGGCATTGTGCATTTGCATCTTCTTTTGCATCCTATACACAGCCATCTATCATTGTCAGGTAGCCAATCTTATAATTAGTAACATGAATAAGAACAAGTAAATCAGATAAAAAAGGAACAGTTGGCTACTTTTAACAGTAAATTTTACATTTCAGGCAGTGTACTAGTTCGCAGTCCATTTTTAAAACTGTTTTTAAAAATGGTTTTAAACTCACCATGGAAGTACATCCACACTTCTTTGCATTTCTTCAGAATGGTGTTTAAACATGGTTGCACTGCATCTGCTCTGTAGCCATTTAACTGTTTATGAAGCCCAGTGCTAGCATGGTCTCCAGCACAGATCAGTGCTGCTTCAGGAGAAACATGGATCGACCTACTGTGCATACTACCAGGTAAGCCCTGCTAGATTTGAAACTGTGTTTAAGAGTTTAAGACTAGGTCCCTTGCAGTTTTGTTTTTTTAAGTTACTTTATTTTGAAAACAAGGATGGAAATGAGAAAGGAAAATGTGGGCGCACCGGAATTTGAACTCCGTACCTCTGGTATGCCGTTCCAGCGCTCTAACCATTAAGCTACAGGCCCACTGGTTACAGTGTCCGAAGAACTTCCTATTTCACAGTCACACATTCCTTTCTCTCTAGTGTTGCTTAATCTGCAACCAGAAACCGATTTAGAAATTCCACTACTTCTCAGTGCAGTTTAACCCCTGCAAGGTATATAGTTTTTAAACCAGGATGGAAATGAGAAGGAAAATGTGGGCGCACGGGGAATGTGTGACTGTGAAATAGGAAGTTCTTCGATGCTATTGTAACAGTGGGCCTAGTAGCTAATGGTTAGAGTGCTGGAACGGCATACCAGAGGTACTGGAGTTCAAACCTGTGTGTGCCTACATTTTTCCTTTCTCATTTCCATCCTTGGTTTAAAAAACTATATACCTTGCAGGGGTTAAACTGCACTGAGAAGTAGTGGAATTTCTAAATTGGTTTCTGGTTGCAGATTAAGCAAAACTAGAGAGAAAAGAATGTGTGACTGTGAAATAAGAAGTTCTTCGGATGGTGTAACCAGTGGGCCTGTAGCTTAATGGTTAGAGCGCTGGAACGGCATACCAGAGGTCCAGAGTTCAAATCCCAGTGCGCCCACATTTTCCTTTCTCATTTCCATCCTTGGTTTAAAAAACTATATACCTTGCAGGGGTTAAACTGCACTGAGAAGTAGTGGAATTTCTAAATTTATTTTGAAAAGACATTATTACATTTCAATATTCATTATGTCACAGAATTGTCAATTTCCAAACAATACAGTTTGACTTTCAGTTATGGTACATTTCTTAGTTTTCTCTTGCTGTCATGTACATTTATTTTCCTGTTTGACATGTTCTGTTGTTATTTGCACAACAATTCTAAACTATAAATCTTTCTGACTATCCTACACTATGCAGAGTTCTAGGCGGTGACATTTTCTTTTTCCCTGTCTATCCTTTTATTCTCTAGTTTCATAGGGGGACCTAGGCGAGTCAGTTAGGATTTTTTCCTATTCTTTGTTCTTATTTCCTCTGGTTCCTATATTACTCTTTTCAAATGGTTTTGTCTACCCCTTGTAATCTCTTCCCTTCTCCCTCCCATTGTGCCCCCATAAGCAGGTTTGCTTTTCCCCTTTTAATCCATCTCGTCCAGCGTTCCACAAATTTCTCTGATCTATCCTGTATCTGATAGGATAGTCTTTCCATCTCTTGTACCTCTTCTACTACCTTCCTCCATTCTGCAAGGGTGGGGGGGTCAGGACTTAACCATCTTTTAGTAATGGTTTTCCCTACTGCCGCTATGCAAAAAAAATCATCCACAGATACTATTGGGGTCTCTAACTTCGAGGGGTGGCAGGCCCCAAATGCAGTGCTGTATGTGTACTGTAACTATCCCTGTATTTGAAAAATCTCTCTCAGCCTGTCTTTTATTTCTCTAAGGACCTCCTGTGTTTTGGGACAAAGGTAGAAGATGTGTTCATGTGCTGCTCTCATTTCCCCACATTTTCTCCAGCACGTGCCTTCCCCCAACACACACACCCTGTCTTCATGTGGGGTGTGATGAAATATCTAGTGTTTACTTTCCACTGAAATTCCTTCCACTTGGGTGATGAAGACACCCTAAAGCCTCCCTCCCATATCTTTATCCAATCTAATTCTGAAAGGTGTGTCCCTGTCCCCTCTTCCCATTTTCTTACTATGTGTATGGTTTTGGATCCCTTGTGGGCTAAGAGAAATTGATATATCAAATCGATTGCTCCTCTAGAATCCTGTTTGTTTAGTGCTTGCTCGAGTGTTACTCCTCTGTCTAGTGTTTTATGCTGTGTTCTCACCTTTTTTAGTTGTGTGTGTTGTATGTATCCTGCCATCTGATAATATCTGAATTTATTTGATGTCTTCCATCCATATTGTGTTCTGCATTCCTCAAAAGATGTGATTTCCTCTCCCCTCATAATATTTGCAGGACACCTACAGCCTTTGTGTTTTTGTTGTTCGTACCATTTGTCTGGTTGCTCTGGTTTGTAATCTTTATTTCATGCCCACCAGATGTATCACCACCTGTTTCTTTTGACCCCTTCATACAGTTGTCATTTCTGTATTGCTACCTCTGCTACTTTCATTATTATATTTCCATCTTTCCCCCAGCCCGCCATTGGATACATGCCGAATATCCTTTGTTCTGGCCATTGTCCCTCTTCTCCCTTCCCTGTGATATCCTCAAACTCTCTCCACTGAGCATCCAGTCCCTGTCTTCTCCACTGTAGGATCCATTTCAGTTGCATAGCTAGCCAGTATTTCTGGATGTCTGGTAGCCCCAACCTTCCACATTTCTTCTTTGTTGTAAAAACTCTACTTCTTACCCTAGGTTTTTTCCCTGTCAGTATAACTTTATATATCATCTGTTGTATGTCTTGTAGTGTTATTGCTTTCATATCCAGAGGGACACATTGGAAGATATATAGCAATCTTGGTAACATATTCATTTTTATTGTCTAAATCCTATTACACATTGGTATTGGTAGTGCACCCCACCTTTTAATATCCTCCTTTAGTTGTTTTATCAGGGGATCCAAATTACCTGGCATATGGTCTCTAAGTATTATTGCCAAATATTTCAGTTTTACTAAGGACCATTTCATTGGGTATCTGTTCCTCAAATGTGTTGAGGCATCATAATGGAACCTTAACAGCTCAGTTTTATTTGCGTTCAGAGTGTATCCTAATATTCTTGCGAATTCATGTTCATTACTCTGGTTATGGAGGCCAGGGGCATAGCCAGAATTTTGTTTGGGGGGGTGTTTAAATATGTCATTTTTAAAAAGAGACCAAGAAAAGCCAGGGGTCTGGGGTGGTATACACGTTCTGTGGTGAGTTTGGGGGGGGGGGTTCTGAAAGAAAACACACACTTTTATTACATGTTCTCCACCCCAATTTCATGGGAATCATTTTTTTTCCCACGTGGAATCAGGGTTGTGGGAGACTCTGGCTGTCATAACAGTCTACAGAACCTCCAGTGGTTGTGGACAACTGGTTATCTAACAGTGTAATCAACCACCTACGTGGTTCTACTTGCTGTGTTACTAATGCCGCCTGGTAACAAGGCATTGCACCACTATGTACATGGATTACGGCGGAATGTTATGCCACCAGCACCAGGTCACCATCCATAACTCACCCACTTTTTCTGCCATGGTGTCCTAGTTGCCCCCTCCCCCCATGTTACTAATGTGCAAGCGTGTGCCCCTTTTGTACACTTGTATGTGCTCCCAGGTTCTGAGAGTGAGCTGTTAGACTTATGCAGTTTTTGTAATATACTGTGATGTTTGAAAGATTTCTATTGAAAGGCTGTTGCTGGGTGTGGCCCCCAAAAGCTCTGGGGGTTTTTTACATGCTCTGTGGTGAGTTTTAGGGCTTTTTTTGAAGTAAAAGCACAGTTTTGTTACATGTTCCCCACCGCTAATTTCATTGGAATTTTGTTATTCCCATAGAATCCAGGGTGTGGGAGACTCTTGTTGGCATTACAGTCAGCAGAACCTCCAATGGTTGTGGACAACTGGCTGTCCAACAGTGTCATCAACCACTCACCCCATATGGCTTACAATATGCAGCTGGGCCTGCAAGGCTGCACGTAACTGTGGTAGTCAACTGACTGACCAACAATGCCATGATCAACCACACCACCAACACCAACCCTTACAGCCTGTGATAGACATTTGGGGTAAAGTTACTGTCTGTAAAAAAAAAAAATTGTAAAACATGTTGATGGGTGGAAACAACCATACTTCACAATCCCATTTCCAGTAGTGGACATTTGATCTGTGTTCCCAGTGTGAATTGACATGGGGCACAGAAGTCAAATCTAGCAGCATAAGCCTAGCAGCTCGCTCTCAGAACTCAGAATACATGTAGCTGCTCATTTTTGTCATTCAGATATACAAAAGGGGCACACACCTGCACGTTAGTAACATGGGGGGGGCAACTGTTGTTTCAGGGGACTTCCTGAGGATACCTGATCAGGGCAAGATGGCGGCGGTGCTGTGCCATGATCTCTGAGCGTGTTTACGCTGCCCCGCGAAATCTGATATAATTTTGTTTTATTTTATGCTTTGTAGTTATTTTTTGGGTTTTGGTTATCTTTTGCTTATTTTTTGTTTTCTTAGTTGAAGTAGTTGTTTCTTCGGTTCCCCCCCCACACTTTTCGTCAGTGCCGGCAGCCATTTGTAAAATCGTTGGTTTTCCTGTGGAGATTTGTGGAAATTCAGCCGTCTGGTCTAAGGGATTGGTTTTTCGGGCAGCGGAGCGAAGCGGAGGATGGGAGCCATGGATCTGGACTGTTCTGACTGGCAATTGGATTAGAGGTGATCGCTGTGTCCCTGAGGCTTATGGAGCTGTGAGAAGGGTCTTCCGAGTGATTTGTGGATCCATTTTTGCCTTTGTCATCTGGAGGAAAAACAGAGAGTTTGGGGGTCTAGTTTCTGGCCTTCTCATAGGCTTTCTGCCAGAGTTTGTGGGCTGCCTTGTTGGACACCTGTCCCCTAGAAGGTGGTGGGCTGGGAGGCTGCGGCTACTTGGTGGCAGGCCTCTTGGCTCTTCTGACCCACTCCAGATCGGCTGGAGAGCTGACCTGGAAGCGGTAAGGTCCATTAGCGGGCGGTGTTCACAGGGTGAGTCCTTGAATCTGACAGTGGCCTCTTCGAGTCCCTCTCTCTATGGTTTGAATCTGGAAAGCCTTGGAAAGCCTTTTATTTGCCCTGCTGCCATTAAATCGCTCCAGAGGAGGAGGAGGTGTTTCTGTGAGGCTCCTACAGAAGGAGACAGTCTGATCTATAATTTCATCGTGGTAGTGAGAGCCCATGTGGGATTGTGAATTTTATTGTACTCCTTTTGATTAATCTCTCCGGGACTTGCTGACTTTATTACATTATTCTGGAAACTTCTCTGCCTGCTCTGTCCCCCCTGGGTGGTGAGAGCGCCATGTAGGGTTTGAATCGGGGGTGGGGTCCTTTTTCTGTATTTTTGGATTTTTATTTTTTATTTTATTGGAAGCATGGAGTGAGAGTTCATGCCTCTATATTTGGACATTTCTGCAGTGGAAGGTGGGAGCTCCACTGTTTCAAAAACTGACTTTTTAAATATTTAATTGAACTGATTGTTGTTGTTAAGTATTTATTATTCTATTGTATGTTTATTAGGATATTTGGATTGTTTAGTTTATTTATCTTAAGTTGACGTGTTTTTAAGTTTAGTATTTTATTTTTATTTTATTGGGATTTCTCAGGAGTTTTGAGATCTTTGTTTTGGCCTGCTGTTTATGGATGACGTTAGTTATTCTTGTCTTACCCCCCCCCCGTCATGCACTATTCATCCGCCACTCTTCATGCCCTCCGCCCTTTCTTTCCCCCCCTTTGCCTTTCCCTGTTTACCAACGCTGTAGGGCTTTGGAAATTGCGCATGACGGGGTTCGGAGGGGGGGTGTGAACAGCGGGGGATGGAGGAGGAGGGTGTTCGCGTTCGGGTGGTTAAGTCCAGAAGACACCCTGGGGTGAAATGGAGTGATGAACGGGGTCCTTCCTGGTTGGTTCCCATACCCAAGGGCACCACCACTTCTGTAAATGGTGGGCAGGTGGTCAGGGCTTCCCAGGAGTCCTATCCAACTCGGGCGGTGTTGTGCAATGCCAGGTCCGTTGTGAACAAGACTGCCATTGTTGCGGACTTGGTAGGTATGGCGGACCTGACCTGCATTACCAAAACTTGGCTGGATAGTAATGCAGGCCCAGTTTTTGAGGCAGCAATTCCGGCCGGGTATTTGGTGATTCACCACCCGAGATTGGATCGCAGGGGTGTGGGGGTTGCGGTCTGTTTCAAGACCGAATTGGACCTCACTAGTGTTCCAGTGGAGGAGACCAGATCCTTTGAGAGTGTCGTGGTGGCAGGTGGGGGCTATAGAATAGTTCTCGTCTATCGTCCACCCGGTGACAACAAACTATTCTTAAAGGAAGTGGCGGACTTCGTCGTCGACCTGGTACTGGAATCGCCCAGGTTGATGGTGCTGGGTGATTTTAATGCCTGGATTGACGATGAACTCTCGCTCTTTGGTCAGCACTTCCTCCAATTGATGTGTTCATTGGGCCTCTCACAGGTGGTTTCCTCTGCCACTCATAAACATGGCCACTCACTCGATCTGGTCTTCCTGCTGGGGTTGGAGGCCTCCGAGGTGGGGGTGGAACCAGTCAGTTGGTCCAACCACCACATTGTGAGGTTCAATTTTTGCACACCCCCCCTGGGTAGACCTACCCCAGTGGAGATGGTCAAGTACCGCCCTTTACAGGATGTTACTCCCACCGGTCTAACTGCGGTTCTTGACCTATCAGAATTTCCTAGGTTGAGCTTAAATCCGGAAGTAATGGTGCAAGCCTATAATAAGGCTGTCACCTCCGCTTTGGATTTAATTGCTCCCACCCATGTGCAGCCTCTCTCTCTTTGCCCCCGATCCCCCTGGTTTGATCAGGATCTGAGGGAGATGCGGAGACTTGGTCGCAGGTTGCAGAGATGTTGGCAGAAGTCCAGCTTAGATGTCAACCATCTTAGACTCCTAGAGCATTATGAACTCTATCAGTCAGCAATTACTCATAAGAAGGCAGTGTTCCTGTCCGGAGAAATTGCTGCTGCTCAGAATCGACCAGCCCAGCTCTTCCGAACAGTAGACAGGCTGTGCAACCCAGCCTGTCTGCAGGTTCGTCGAGCCTTTTCACAGTTACAGTTTGTGGAGCTTACTCGATTCTTTGCCGATAAGGTAGCCGACATCAGGGCCGAGATTTGCACCGCCCCCTCCATGGGAGTTGTGGTGGTCCAGCCCTATGGTTGCAAGCACACTGTTCACCTGGAATTCCTTCATAAGGCCGGAAATCAAGGATATTATGAGGATTGTCCAAGGTATGCGCACCACAAGCTGTAGTTTAGACCCGGGTCCCACAGGCCTGATTATGGGCTGTGGGGAGGTCATCTTCCCGGTTCTTGCCAGGATAGTCGAGTGTTCCTTGGACACTGGTGAATACCCTCACTCCCTGAAGGAAACAGTGGTGACACCAGTGTTGAAAAAGGCATCTTTAGACCCTGACTCCCTGGCAAACTACAGACCTATCTCGAACCTCCCCTTTGTTGGGAAGGTAATCGAAAAAGTGGTGGCAGCCCAGTTGGACAACCATCTTACCATCCATAACATCTACAATCCTCTTCAATCAGGTTTTCGTAAGAGACACAGCACTGAGACTGCACTGGTTCGGGTCCTCAATGATCTCCTGATGGCGAGAGACCAGAAAAAATGGTCCATTTTGGTCCTTCTGGATTTGTCAGCAGCATTTGACACCGTAGACCATGGGGTGCTGCTTGAGCACCTGAGATGCATCTGTGGGCTATCGGGCTTGGTGCACAGATGGTTTACCCCCTTCCTCACAGGTAGAACTCGGAGGGTGGTATCGGGAATTTTTTCCTCCGATCCTACTGCTCTGACCTGTGGGGTGCCTCAGGGCTCTGTGCTATCCCCCATGTTGTTTGCGGTGTACATGCTTCCCCTCGGAGACATTGTAAGATGATATGGGCTGGAGTTTCATTGTTATGCCGATGATACCCAGCTCCATCTGTCTTTTGCACCTGACCAGAATAGAGCACTCTCAGTGTTTAACAACTGTCTCAGGGAGATCCAGGATTGGATGAGGTCCAGCTGGTTGAAGTTGAACTCCGGGAAGATTGAGGTGTTGATTGTGGATCCTGGCCACCAGATTGAGGGGTCCGGGGCACTTCAAACCTCTGGTTTATTCCTGGGTGATGTGGAGCTCCCGATTTCTGAATGGGTGCGAGACCTGTGGGTGATCCTTGACGATCAGCTGACATTGCGTGCGCAAGTGTCGGCGGTCATTAAGACATCCTTTTACCATCTTAGGAACATTGCCAGGATCAAGCACCTTGTTCCATCCGGCGGCCTACCCACGCTGATCCACACCTTTGTGACCTTGTGTCTGGACTACTGCAACTCCCTTTACTTTGGGCTGCCTGGGGTTGATATCCGTCACTTGCAGCTAGTGCAGAACTCGGCAGCCTGGTTGTTAATGGGGACCTCTCATTCCTCTCATATTACACCGGTGCTCCGAGACCTGCACTGGCTGCCGATTCAGTGGCAGATCACCTTTAAAGTCGGACTTCTGACTTATAAAGCCCTACACGGGTTGGGCCCAGATTACCTGAAAGAGCTGCTGGTGCCTTTCCAACCAACGTGACCACTCCGCTCAACCAATGAGGGGTTGCTAGAGATCCAGAGGGTCATTTTAAAATCTTCTGGCGCCCGAGCTTTTATGTTCGTGGCGCCGACCCTCTGGAATTCTCTACCACGTTGGATTCGAGAGTGCATGACGGTGGAGGGTTTTAAAAAGGGCCTAAAGTCTTTTTTATGGAATAAGGCATTTTTAGATAATTTTGATGCCTATTAATTGCCCTGCTGTTAATTCAGTTATATGATGTTTTAGTATGTTTTTATTCTGTATTTTATTGTAATGCGCCTTGGTTTTAAGAAAGGCGTAGATAAATAAAGTTTATTATTATTATTACTAACTAGGACACCATGACAGAAAACATGGGTGAGTTATGGAGGGTGACCTGGTGTTGGTGGCATGTCCATGTACATTACATAGTGGTACAATGCCTTGTTACCAGGTGGCATTACTAACACAGCAGGTAGAAGAGGAGGCTAACCACTTGTAAGGGGGGTTGATCCTTTATACATAGAGACACTACTGCGAAATGAATAGGACATGGTTGATGCCATTGCCAGTAGCTATAAATCCGTAATTACTCTGAGGAGGATAAGAACAGAGTTTTAAGTTGGCAGAATAGGACTGAAGGATCAGGCCCATTCCCCTGACCTGAACCCCCTTTCTTATACACCATCACCCACCACTCATTAAGGATTTATAGACTGAAATCACCCACATCCTGGGCTCTTAGACTCTTCTCAACTTGATTTCTTATGTCTGTATCTAGTTTGCTGCTTTGAAATGAGAGAAGTAGGGTTGGGGACCCCACGCTAGTCCTACCTCTCTTTCCAGTGCTGAAAAGTAGATAAGGACATGGGGTTACGTGTAACGGGATACAATCCAGAATCATACTGTTCCGTGAGCCCTGCATAGCAGCTTGTTACTACCTACCTCAGGAGGAACAGAATACATATTGCTCAAACAACTAGGAACATGTCACATTGTTTGTGAAGACAGTGACACTGAACTGATTTTCTTGAACAGAGGGAAAGTGGAGTGCTTTTACCTGTGCCCATTCAAACTGACCCATGCACACAACTTGCCCTCTATTCAAAAAAATATGTACAGTCACTGTCTTCACAAACAATGTGACATACTCAGCAAAAACAGACATACATTTCCTTGCCTGCTTATCCTGGGTGTGGCCAGAACTTTTTGGTTTCCCATTAAAGTCTGCATTTTAAGTTGGCCCACTGGCACAGTGATTGGGTTTTCACTTGCGACATCAATGACTTGGGTTTGGGAATGGACTCATAGAGCCGGAGGGCCGGCCGGGGGAGACGGGTTGAGCATCCCATGGACTGCTTTCCTTCTCCCAGGGGGAAGGAAGGATAGTGTGCCCAGTGCTTGATGAACTCCTAGAGGAGGCTAGGGGAACCACAAGTGACCGGCGCCTTGAAATAGGAGGGGCGGGTGGATGCTGGAAGTCACTGCACACCCCCACCCCTGGGGCAGCTCGAAAAATCTCATTGGCCACCTAGATGAAGCACGCCAGATGCCTGGCCTTAATCGCTCCCCGCCTCTCCTCCAACCAAACACCGCTCTGCTCCATCGACCAGCCCTGAACCCCACCCTGGGGGGGGGGTCCAGGGAGGTAACACTGGTAGCTATCGACACCTTCTCCCATAGCAGACAGGCTGGATCGGAGCAGTGGCCCCACCCTGAGGGTCATGTCTGGGGTATCGGTGGAGGTATGGCGATAGGGAGAAAGGCAAGTGGTGGGTAACAAGCAGCAGGAGAAGTGACAGGTGGCAAAAAAGTACAATAAATTAAAAAATAAAAAAGGTGCACATTGTAGTGGTCTTTTCAAGGCACAGTTTTGCCTATCTGGTTTCCCTTTCCAGAATAACTGTTCTCCCAAACATATCTGGTACAAATATTAGAATGTATCTGTTTTGTACTGAATTCCTTTGGTGTTTGTCAGGAAAGCTGTGCAGTCTGCTACTGTTGGTACAGCTTTCCAGACATTTACTCAAGGAATGTGGGGCAAAATACTCAAATTCAGCAGTTAGATTACCCCTATCTAACAAACATGACCATATATGCTGGGTGTGTGGGACATTTTTATGTTTGCTTGCACGCATGTGCAAGAAACATAGTGCCATCATCGGAGATTTCGGAGGTGTCTCACCTCCTCCTCCAATTCAGGCAGCGAGCTGGCAGGCGCGGCCCCTGTAAGCCAATGCATTTTGGAGCTGTCTATGACACGCTTCCAAAATGCAGTGGCATACAGTTGAAAGGGGAGCTACGCTTGAGTGAGCAGTGATAAGAAGCTGCTCACGCATTGGCTCCCCAGCCGAGATCGCGCCCGCTTCAAGACGCAGCGAGCCGACTGGGTGCCCAATCCCCGTCCGGCTGCGCCTGCATCGCCTCCTCCCCACTTCCCAGTATTTGGTGCCACGCTGGGAGCCCACCCCAGCGTGGCAATCAACATGATTTTGCCGACAGGGGTGCCCAATCCCCCATCGTTGAATGCCCCCTAGTCCTTGTGCCACGCTGGGGCCACCCAGCATGAAGCGTGTAATAGGGTTTTTTTGCCACACGGGTGCCCAATCTGCCGCGGCTGGAAGCCTCAAAGTCATTGTGCCACGCTGGGAGCCCACCCCAGCGTGGGCAAGCGGTCCCGCGATGTCTTTTTTTTTTTTCCTGTGAAACAAAAATCAATCCCACGGAGCGCCTCCCGAGCCCCCTCCCACATCCCGCACCCACCCACCGCGCACTCCAGCCTCCCAACACCCTCACCCCATACTTACTCGCGACTCCGCGCGACGATCGTGGACCGGGAACACGCCTGCACTCTTCAAAGGCGACCGCGAACTGAGGAAAGGCCAGTAAGCTGTATAATGGGCTAGATAGGAGGGTTGACTTTGATTATATCTCAGGCATTTTGAGAATTTTGCACCAAATTTCAACATGGGTTTTGGACCCCTTCTCATGAATGATGTCACTGTCGTTTGTTCGGCTCGGCGGTGATTTCGGCGCAGTGACTGCACAGTGACTGCGTAAATCACTTTCGGGACGGAATACTGCCATGACAGTGATATCATTCATGAGAAGGGGCCTAAACCCCCATGTTGAAAAATTTGATGCCAAAATTCCAAAAATGACTGTTTGATGAGCGCATATGCGCAGTTCCTACGCAGGCTCCTGTGAAGTTCGCGAAATTTCAATATTTTCACTCAGATTTTCAACATTGCCATTTTCACCACACTGTCTTATGAGTAGTACAGCTGTCATTTTTCATCTCATCCAAATGTGTTTGCCCTTAGTGGCGCAGAATGGCGCAGTCGGTTAATGTGAAATCAATGTACGGGACAAATTAAGAAAATCACAGTGACACTGTTCATGAGCAGAGGTCTTGAAATGGCTCTATTGAAATTTGGTAGAAAAATCCTAAAATGACTGTTTTCCGAAGCGTGCGTTGCGCAGTTCCTCGCACACTCATAGGTTTTCAATTTTCAATATTTCCACTCCAGATTTCCAACATTGCCATTTTTCACACCTCTTTATGAGCAGTACAGCTGTCATTTTCACATCCTGCCCAAAACGTGTTTCGCATGAGCAGTACAATGGGCGCAGTCAGTGTGCAAGCTCAATGTATGGGACACATTAACAAAACCACAGTGACACTGTTCATGAGCAGAGGTCTTAAATGGCTATGTTGGAAACTTGGTGGAAAAATGCCTAGAAATGACTTTTTACGAGCGTGCATTGCACAGTTCCTATGCATGCTCAGTAAGTTTGCAAATTTAATATTTTCATCTAGATTTTCAACATGTCCATTTTATTAAACTTCCTTATGAACAGTACAGCTGCAATTTTTCATATGTCACCCAAATGTGTTATCGCACATGTAGCAGCACAATGGTGCTGTTGGTGCAAAGCAATGTTTAGGACAGATTAAGAAAATCACAGTTACACTGTTCATGAGCAGAGGTCTTAAAATGGCTATGTTGAAAATTGGTGACAAAAGTCCATAAAATGACTGTATTACTGCCGTGAGCATTGTGCAGTTTCCACGCATCCTCGTTAGTTCATGACTTTGTAATATTTTCAGTCAGATTTTCACTAGTGGCATTTTCAACACTTCCTTATGAACAGTACAGCTGCCATTTTTCACAACATATGGCGAAGTGTGTTTCACACTTTCAATTGCAGAGAATCACGTGGTGGCTGTCGAAATCATTGTTCGGCACAGATAAAGAAAATCACAGTGACACTGTTCGTGATCGGAGGCACCAAAATGCCTGAGTTGACAATCTGCTGAAAATATCCCCAACCTACTTATATAAGCGTGTGTTGCACAGTTTCTATGTACGCCGTGACTTCACCATTTTTTAAATATTTTTACTACACATTTGCAACATAGCCATTTTACACCTCCCATGACAGAGTACAGCTGTCATTTTTACAGCCTGTTACGAATATTTTTGCACCTGTGGTGCTAAATCCCGTAGTCACTGTGCATAAGCAGCTTTCGCTACTAAACTGATATTCGCCCTGTTCAATGAGTGGGGTCACAAAACAAACATGTTGGAAAATTTGAGTTAAAATACCAACGAATGCCTGAGGTATTAGGCTTTTCAACTAAATCGCCCAACCCTATAGAGAATGACAGGAATCAGGGGTGTGACTTGGGATTCTTGCCTGTGATGCTCATACCATTCACACCCTGCAGTCACTGAGAGGCATCGAGGTATGCCTTGGACTCTTCAGCCCCAAACTTCACCCCATTCTCCTATATTGCACCATCTCACCGTATTTCCTAATGAAATGGGAGTGCGCATAAAGGGCCAAAGACCCCAAGGAACACGTGACACTTGTCAGTCTCTGCAGAGTGGGGTGTGTGAAATGGAGTGGCTTATGCCTGACGACCCAAATGCACACCCCAATGCCTGTCACTCTCTGCAGGGTGGTGGTGGGGTTGGCTTCAGTTCAGTACTTCACTGCCATTCCTATTACGCAGCTCTGTAACTTCTACACTACCACTGCCAATGCCAGTAAGCAAACATTCGGCATTGACAAATGCTTGTTATCTTGCTAGCCTAGTGGCCTCAGAGCTTAGATCTAACATAAGAAAGATTGTGTTGGTGTTTGGCCAGTTTTGCCTAGCTGACTGACATGACCTCCCGGTCCCATCTAACCAGGTTCCAACATTGGAGGTCAAGGGTTCAAATTACACACAGGGACATGGACTTACACCTACTGCTGATACTCCAGCTCAGAAATAATGGTGAAGAACAAAAACATTGCAGTACACACCAACAGACAATAATAGCATGTCTCTATACACCGTATAAAATGCTGGTTGGGCTACTTTGTCAAACCAGCCAGTGCTGCCACCTCGGGATTCTGATTCCGTAAGACCTCTTGAGCTTTGTAATCGCTATCGAGGTCAAACATAAAAAGAACCCCTCGGTAGTAGCATGGACTGTTTGCGCAGTTGCACAGTGGCCCAGACAGTATTCTCTATATTTATTCATTTAACAGAGTTTCCCTGACTGCATACCATTCACTTTGGACAACATTCTGTCTGCAAAAGGAAAAAAAGCCATTTAGTCACAATTAGTATTATATAATATGGACATTATTCTGGAAGCAATCAAGTCACACTCTTAAAGAATCTTATCAGTGTCAGCATTTGCACCTGCCTGAACGGTGGGGGTAATTTCATGAAGCATGTAACTTAAAACCTGTATGAGTATTTTTGGTAATAGCAGCAGCTGGATCATTTCAGAGGGGTAAAGCACCGATCAGGCAGGTTCAAATCCAAAGTTAGTTTACCTGATAGATCTCTTTAATGGTGATAAGGCTACACTACACTGACTGCAGCGCCAAGTACCTCACTCACAATCTTGTAAAGCACTTTGGGATACATGAAAACAAGAAGATTCTATAATTATTCAATTCTATTCTATTACAGATAATGCAAAATTACACCATCTCACACCTTGGCTAAGTTAGCAAGTTAGGCTAACTTAACTTCTACTGTCACCGTAGTAGTTAAGTTGGCCCAGCTTGCCAACTTAGCCAACGTGTGAGACTTCTGGCTCTGTTCAACAGTGTTCAGACATCCACCTGGTAAGCAGTCTCATGGGGGGGGGTCCAAGAGGCCCGAGGAGGGTACAACAGGGTCAGGCAGAGACAGGCTGGTAGATCAGGCAGCTGGCTCACTGGATGCTCCCTCCTCTGCAGCAAGCCTGGCTCTGACCACCGGGTCTCTCTTACTTTCCGTATTTTTAGCCATCCACACTCTGCCCCTACAATCAGCAAAATTATGACATGGTGCCAGGGATAGCATGGGACATAGTATATTGGTCTTGTTAGACAACCAGTGCCCACGTTTCATCACAAGCTGCTCATCACACAATATAGAAAACTACCCGAAAGGTACCCCAACCCCCACCCCCCATATAGACTAAAATGGAGCTCGTCTACGCACTCTCCCTGGCGTCACATCATAACTTTACTGAGCAGCACTACGTACCTCGCTGATACTCACAATCTTGTAAAGCACTTGGGATACATGAAAACCAGAAGAGTCTATAATTATTCAGTTCTGTTCTATTCAAGATAATGCAAAACTACACAATCTCACACCCTGGCTAAGTTGGCACGTTGGGCTAACTTAACTACTACTGTCACATCCACCTGGTAAGCAATGGCAGTGAAACCCAGTCTGCCCAGCCACCCCCCCCACACCCTCTTCTCCTCAGAGTTACAAATTCCTTTCCTCCAGTCCAGCTCCATGCTCCTGTCTGAGACCAGACTCTGTGAAAACTTCAGAATGATAACAAGTCTGTGGATGGAGCAGGGGGGATGACCATCTGAGGCCAGAGGGGAGACCGACAGGATCAGGCAGTGGCAGGCCAGGTGGCTCAATCAGGGATGCTCTCTCTCTCTCTCTCTCTCTCTCTCCTGGCTGCTGCAGCCTAGACCTGGCTCCTACTCATGATTGCATCACTTTGGCTATGACTATGACCGCTACTCCCTACAGGGATAAACGGATTACAGAGAGGCAAGGCTCAGACTAGAGCTAGGCTACAGAGCAATACACTGGTCATGTAGTCTGTAAAATGGGCAGCAGGCAGACAGTCAGCTCCATAGCACAGTCAACTACTTTCCAGCAGCAATGATGAGTGGATCCTCCCTTCCTCGTACATCTCCTGGTCCTGCTGTTTCTCTCTTTGCTTCGATGACTCTGCTCCTTCTCGTATCCTCTGTCAGGCTCAAGAAAAAGATGTACTGCATGGCATGCCATGAAGTGCCAAGCCACCAAATGCATGTCGCACAGCTTGATTGGTTGAGAGGAGGAGCCGAGCAGGAGCACAAGGATGAATCTACCCAAAAGGCAGCAGCCAAACAGTGCAAGAGCTCTAAGCCCGCTGTCTTCCCCACACATGCTGCAGCAGCAACAGCCAGCAGGCTACTCAGAGATTGACACCTTAGCAGCACCGGCAGATGACTTAAGCAGAATTTAAAGGGCCAGTGCACTCTTTCAAATACATTTTGTTTATGTTTTGGAGGTCATTTCAGGGGTATTTGAACACCCTAAACACCTCCCTGCCTATGCCCCAGATGGAGGTTACTGGGTTTGTTATATACAGCAGTATATCATCTGCATATAGGGCTTCTTTATGTTCTGTTTTCACCTACCTGCACCCCCCCTTATCCCCAGGTCTTGTCTTATCCACTGTGCCAAAGGCTCCAGATACAGAGCAAACAGGAGTGGAGACAGCAGGCATCCCTGCTTCATTCCTTGTCCTAGTGTGAATCCATCTGACAAGTGCCTATTAGTTCTGATGTAGGCCTGTGGGCTTTTATACAGTCTCTGTACCACTCCTGTTATTGAGCTCTTGAATCCAAAATGAGTTAGTACTTCAAAACAGAGGATTGTGTATGAGCAAGCATACACAACAAGGCAGTTGTGATCGAGAGGTTTCCGTGGTAACCAGGGACCTCGAGAGAGCAGCTCGAGAGGTCCATTACCACGGAAACCTCAAGATCTCACAACTGCCTTGTTTGTGTATGGTTGCTCATACACAATCTTTTATAGTATATGGGCAACCATAAGCAGTACTCCGAGAACCCCAGAACAAGTCTATGGCCAAAAAAAAGGCTAATTTCGGTGTCTGCCGCCGCATGCTTGCTTTCGTGCTGCCGTGGGCCGCTTAATTGCGCATGTGCAAATGCATTCAATCTTGTTGTGCTGCACCAGTGATGTACTCAGTGCAGCACAACAAGATCATGACGCACCTAGTGCAGCACAACAACGCTGTTCCAGGCATGGATTTCCATGCGGAACAGCATTCCACCATACCCTATAAGGTACTTCCAATCCACTTTATCGAAAGCCTTTTCAGCATCCAAACTCATTATTACTGCTGTTTTTTTAATTTTGTTAAAGTGTTCAATTATATGTATAATCCTTCTTATATTATCTGCTGTCTGCCTCGCTGAGACAAAACCTGTTTGATCACTGTGCACCAATACTGGAACCAGTTCCTCCATCCTTTTGGCCAGAATTCCCATGAAGTACTTATAGTCTATATTTAGGATGGAGATTGGGTGATATGATACACAGTTGGGCAAGTCTTTCCCTGGTTTGGAAATCACTGAGATTTCTGCTAATGACTAGGATGTTGGAGTCCACCCTTCCTTTTTCGTGACATCTTGATATGTATCCCTTAGTACTGGCAAGAGCTTATCAGCAAATTTTTTATAAAATTCCACTGGTAGGCCCTCCATCCCTGGACATTTCCCTGTTTTGCTTTTCCCAATCATTTGTTGAATTTCAGCTTCCCCATAGGTCTGCACGGTAGCCCATGACATGGGCAACCAGAATTTAGTGCAAACAAAAATGGCGACTCGATCACGGCACATGTCATAGGGGCTATGGACGAGGTAGGGTGACTGGATGGGGGTGGGCTCACACATATAATGACAGGACGTTGCTACATGTAGCCGTACGTGGGGGAGTGAGCATGCTCAGCGAGGGGCGGGAGGGATTTTGAGGGGTGGTGCCGCAGTGAGCTGCCAAGCTGGCTCTATGTTGTGGTGGATGGGTTCAGGGCTTGAGTGGACAGTGTGCTGGGTTCGGGTCCTGGCGCAGGTATGTTTTTGTTGTGCCCGGACCAACTTTTTTTTTATTTGCACCCCCAACACACCCCGGAGTTGAGAATCTTAAGTAGGGGCTGTGGGGCTAAGGCACCCCACATAAATTTAGAATTTAAGTCCCCGTGCCTTTGTGCACTGGAGTCACATAGCCGAAACTGAATTTCGGCGATGTGACCTCGCCCTAATGGCGATCACCTTTAGCGGGTACCATTATGGAACTGGTCTGCACAGAATATCATTTTGGTCTGTGTCTAACTTGGGCAACTTCAGTTGTTCTAAAAAGGTGATAATTTCTTCTCTTTGGGTGTCCGATTTGGTATAATATTTTTTGAAGGCCTGCATTACCTTTTCAACTGTCTGAAGTCGTTCCCCTGTCTCTGCTTGTTTTATATTTGTTATTCGGGCTCTACTACCATTTGTTCTGAGGTGGCCTGCCAACAGTTTCATAGCCCTCAGACCACCCTCATAATATTTTTGTCTGAGAAAGGCCAATTTTTGTTCTATTTTGTGCTTGAGCAGCCTGTTGAGATCTTTTTTGAGTTTCAGTATCTCTTTCCCCCTTTTGCCACTGATTTTAGTTTACTGTTGTTCCCCTAATGTTTTAATTTGATCCTTTATTGCCCTCTGTTTCCTCACCCTCTCCTTTTTCCTTGCTCCCCGTATAGTTATTAATTTCCCTCTGATCATTGCTTTTAAAGTGTCCCAGAGCACTGCAGGGCTGGTCTCCATATCCCTATGATTTGCTAATGTCTGATCTATAAGCTGGGGTATTTACTCTAACACCTCCCTGTCTCTCAGTAAAGAGATGTTCAGTCTCCAAAAATTATTTCTAGGAGTGTCCTGTGGGTGAAGTTCTATTATCAAGGGAGCATGGTCTGAGACACCCATCGTACCTACTTTCACCCGATGTAATCTGGGGAGAGCCTCCTTCGGGAGTAGGAAGAGGTCTAACCCCGAATACATACTGTGCACCTGTGAGTAGTAAGTATAGCCCCATTGTTTCCCTCCAGGAAGCACCATGCATTCTGTAATCCTAGTTGAGCGAGCAAGATCTTAACCTGCTTTGCCACCTTGTGTGTTACCCTAGGGATTCCCGATATACTGTCCATTTTCAGTTCCAGTGTCAAATTCCAATCCCAACCACAGATCAGTGTGCTTTCCATTTTTTCTATTCCTTTCAGTAGCAAACCTTTGTAAAAGGTGCAGTTCGAACCTGGGGGTGTATACTGCCACTAGCATGACTAATTGTCCGTGCAGCTTTCCTGTCAATATCACATATCTCCCTTCCTTGTCCACCTCTTTCTGTGTGCACTCAAAGGGTGTATTTTTGGGTATGAGTATTGCAACTCCCCTTCTCCTGCCTGATTTAATGGAGGAAGAGTACACTTCCCCATACCCAAATTGCTTCAATTTCTGATGTTCCTTTTCTGTAAGGTGTGTCTCCTGTAAGAAGATCACTTCTGCTTTCATTTGTCTCACTATTGTCATGATTTTCTTTCGTTTAATAGGGTTTGACAGGCCATTCACATTATATGTTACTATTCTAGTGTCTGTATTACTACTCTTTGAACCTGTTGGGAGTCTTCAGACCATCCTATTCTCCTGGGCGGTCCTATATATCATCTCCTTCCTCCACCCAGTGTCCATCTTCTCTATTCCCTACCAACTCTGCAAGACTATAACAACTATTTTCTACAACACTTCTAACTTTGCCATAGTGGCTAACATCTGCACGTACTTGTGCAATCCAACTCTGTGTACTTCCAAGGTTGGAGAAAGTACCATTACTTTCCCTATCTCCAGACATGTCTTCTCCTCACTTCTCCCTTACGTCTAGAATGACAGTGGTGCCACGTCTCCTATGCATAGGAGCCACTGTGATGGTCAACGAGTCTATCTTTGCTCTTGACCAGATGTGAGTTGTATTGTGGGTCATAATCAGGTTAACACCTCAGTACCTTTTCTCTGCCCTTCTCCTCCCAACTGGGTACCAAACATTCATTTCATGGTATGTCACCTTGAGCTCATTCTGAAGCATTAGACAGCCCACCTCGATTCACAAGCTTCTCTGTTTACTTTCTGCACATTACCTTTTATAGGGGTGTCTTTATTTCCCCCCATTAATTGGACCTGCAGTTGTCCCCTGTTAACTTTTCTCCCCCCGCCTTTCTTTTTTCAGTTCTACCCTCCTCCTCCCCTTCCCTGTTACCTTGGCATAGGTGTTGACAAGGCTACTGCACCTCTGTGTCAGATGGCTCCATTCCTTCCACATCTCCCTAGCGCCGCTTGTCCTTGCATCTACGTACTGGTTCGATCTTCGAGGAATCATTGGTCCTCCTTCTTAGTTCTTGGACTCCTGTAATGAGAAGAGAAGAGAAGAGAAGAAGAAGAGAAGAGAAGAGAAGAGAAGAGAAGAGAAGAGAAGAGAAGAGAAGAGAATCGAGGCCATCTAGATTTATTTTCAGTGGATTCCCCTCCCCGTTTCCCATCCCTCTCCCTTCATCAAAGGCCTTCCTCTCCCCTCCCACCATGCAGTCTTGGGTGTTGCCCCTTGACCCCAGCATATCACTACTATTTCAGAGGAGTACATTCTGCCTTTTTATACCTCCTATCAGAATGACATTTCCTTTTACATTTCTTTTCTTTTTGTAACTGCACTGTCCATCTGTACTCCCCCAATGGTCACCATGGTTGTTATTTTCCATTCTTCCCCTTTATTTATAGTTGTCCCCCCTTTTTTATACCCCCCTTTTCCCGGGCTAGTCCAATTTCCAATCAGCATTCTCCAGGGTATTCCTTAAGCCCAGCCTTTTGTCTTAAAGGTTACCAGTTTCTCCATTTTCATTAGTTCGAGTCCCCCACCCCACTCCCTCCAGTGTATGTCACCCTCCTTAACTATCCCTTTTTGTGTTAATAACCTCTCGACCACCTCTCTTCCCATTATCTGCCCCGTTATGTATAATATGGATCTCTTTATTCCCCCTTTCTAAATAGGCCCTCAGGGTTAGGCCATTTGAGTCTAATTATTGTTGCCCTTTATTGATACCTTGCCCCGTTGTTCATCTGACCCCTGAAGTGCCTCACCCCCTCCCTCTTTTCTCCTTTAATTCTGATTTTCCAACCTTTTCTACTCCAATACTTTCAAATATATGCTTTCTCATTATTTTGAGCACTCCTCCTCCCTTCCCCCTCCATCTACTCATCCCAATACTTTCAAAAAATAAGCACTCATCTGACTGCTTTCCAGTTCATTGTTTCATTCAGCAATCATATCACCTCTATACGCTGCAAAGTTCAGTCCAATCTCTCCTTCAACTGGTTCTGGGCGTGATGTTTTCATCTTCTCTGGGGCTCCTGGTGTAAGTGCATAGCAGGGTCCTAATTTCCTCCATGGTGCATCCAACTGATCCTCTTCCATTCGCCCAGAAGTTCCCCCTCAATGCGCCACCTGGTTTTTGTGTTCCACCTCTCTGTAACACTTCGTGGTCTGGGCCTCTGCTATAAGGGAGCACCATGCTCTTTCAGGACTCTTGTAGCTCCCTCTGGGGATTGGTATACCTTAATGCCCTCCTTCCAGTGCATTTTCAATTTTACAGGATAGGGCATTTGACAACATATTCCCTGCGCCTTTAGTGCTTTCACTAAGTCCAGATAACACATTCTCTGTCTTTGGATTTTCAAGTGGTAGTCCTGGTCAAATAATAAACGTACCACCTTGTATGTAATGATGCCCTTCTGCCATGCTCTTTTTAAAATATCTTCCTTAATCCTGTAACTTTGGAATTTTAGAAGTGTTGCTCTAGGTCTGGTGTTAGGGTTAATCGGTTTGGGAAACAGTGCCCTGTGTGCCTGCCAGGAGCCCCAAGACCTTAGTCAGTAGTTGCTGCATAAATGTACACATATCTTGATTTTCACTGCCCTTTGGGATTCCTGTAATATGGAGATTATCCCTTCTGGACTGGGCCTTGCAGTCTAGACATTTTTCCTGCAGTGCTTATGTATAACCCAACAAGGCCACCATTGCAGTTCCCAGTTGTTTGGTTTCAGCGTGCACTTTCTCCACCGGTGTCTCCGTCGTCACTTACCTTTTTTCAAAACCAGATATTTTTTTCTGTGAGCTTAGAGAACTCCAATTTTGATTCTGCTCTGGACTTTTGTATTTCAGCTGATATTGTGTCAAAACATTGGCGGGATAATCATTCTTCCTCCTGATCTGTGTCATAGTCCCAGCCTTGCTCGCTGGCCGGTGATGCGCTCCTGCTGCGGTCATTTTCTAAGACCTGATATCTCAAGCCATCCTCCACTAAATTGGATGGTATGGAGCTCGATCTGGTGTTCTTATATTTGTCTTTCTCCTTTGCTGCCATTTGTTGCTCGATTTGTCGATTTTCTGGTTGTAAGGAGATATTGAATGTCCCTGTGGGAGGGGAGCTGATCTCTTAAGGTGTCTTCCTGTCTGTGACATCACTGGAAGTCTAAAAATGTTGTTTAATATGGTTTCAAACACAGATCTCCAGGTAGAAGGTCACCTGGGGGCCAGTGACCATCACATGGTATGGTTCCGTTTAGCCACTAGAACTAAATCATCCCATTCCAAGGCAAAAATATGGGACTTCAGAGGATCTGACTTTAATAAGATGGCCAACAGGGTTAAGCTAGCCCTGGCAAAAAGAAATACAGGTGAGGGGGTACAGGCAAAGTGGGCAAGCATTAAAGATGCAATACTAGAAGCAACATTCCATTGTGCTAGAGAGAAAATTAAGTGCAAAAGAAGAAGGACACCACTTTGGTTCTCATAAACAGTAGTAGAAAAGGTCAGAGCCAAAAGGCTGGCCTTCAGGAAATATAAGGGAACACAGTGGGATGAAGATAGGGAGGCATACCAAACTTTCCTAAGGGAAGCAGGGCAGGCAGTTAGGCAGGCAAAGGCCCAAACCAAGGAAACACTAGCGCAAACAGTAAAAGAAGGTGACAAGACTTTCTATAGATACATTAGTGAAAGGAGAAAGTCCAGAGGGGGTATTGCTAAGATCAAAGCAGATAAGGGGGCATGTGAGGAGGAGGACCATGTAAAAGCAGCTATCCTAAATAGATACTTCTGCTCAGTTATTTACTGAAGAGAAGGTAGGGCAGGGCCCACAGCTCAGCGCCATGGACACAGGGGGGAGGGAGGTGTGCACTAGTCACTTCACAAAAGAAAGGGCCCTATAAGAGCTCGATAAGCTCAGGGTGGACAAGGCAATGGGACCTGATGGCATACATCCCATGGTACTAAAGGAGCTAAGGATGGAACTAGCAGAGCCATTATCAGAACTGTTTAGTGAATCTCTGAGCACAGGAGAGGTCCCAGAAGATTGGGGAAGGGCTCATATGATCCCACTCCACAAGAGTGGTAGCAAGGAGGAAGTAGGGAACTACAGACCTGTCAGTCTTACCTCAGTATTGGGCAAGATTATGGAGACACTCCTTAAGGAAAAGATAGTGCAACACCTGGAATCCATAGGAGCACAGGATCCAAGACAGCATGGGTTTACAAAAGGAAGGTCCTGTCAATCTAATCTCATAGATTTCTTTGACTGGGTAACCAGAGTGGTGGACCAAGGGGGATCAGTTGATGTCGCCTACCTAGAATTCAGCAAAGCTTTCAATACTGTTCCACATAGAAGATTGATTAATAAGCTGGGTAGGCTCAGGGTGGGTCAGAAGTTGGTCAACTGGGTGGCAAACTGGTTGACAGGCAGAAAACAGAGAGTGGTGATAAATGGTATACAGTCAGAAGAGATTCAAGTCAAAAGTGGGGTACTTCGGGGATCAGTCCTGGGGCCAGTCCTCTTCCATATCTTCATCAGTGACATTGTAGATGGACTGGTGGGTAAGGTTTGTCTGTTTGCAGGTGACACCAAGATCTGCAACAGAGTAGATGATCCAGATGGGGTGGGAAGGATGAGAAGAGATCTGGATAAACTAGCAAAATGGTCGGAAGAGTGGCAACTGGAGTTTAACGCAAAGAAGTGCAAGATCATGCACATAGGGAAGAGAAACCCAAAAGCCACCTATAGACTGGGAGGGGGAGTTTATAGCAGTCACAAGGGAAGAAAGAGACTTGGGCGTTATCATCACCGATGACCTGAAATCATCCAAGCAGACCACTAAAGCAGTAGGTAAGGCTAGAGAGATGTTGGGGTGTATTAGTAGGGGTATCACAAGTTGGAAGGGGGAGGTAGTAATCCCTCTTTACAAGACGTTGGTTAGGCCCCATCTGGAGTACTGCGTGCAGTACTGGAGGCCACACCTTCACAAGGACATTAACCAATTGAGGCAGTCCAGAGAAGGGCAACCAAAATGGAGCAGGGACTACATCAGAAAACATATTAGGACAGATTAACGGAGCTCAATATGTATACCCTACAGCAAAGGAGGGAGAGACGTGATATGATCAAAACATTCAAACACCTTAAGGGCATTAACAAGGTGAAAGAGTCTAACATTTCATTATAAGAAAAATAGCAGGACAAGAGGACACAGCATGAGATTAGAGGGAGGCCAATTAAGGGGTAATGTGAGGAAGTTCTTTTTCACAGAAAGGGTGGTGGGTGCATGGAATGGCCTACCTCAGGTAGTGGTGGATATGAATACAGTGCAGGGTTTCCAACAGGCATGGGATAGGCATACAGGAGCAATACAGATGAGTCTGAATAGATAGATCATTGACAGAGCAAAGCCCAATGGCACATTCATAAGGCAGAAAAAATGGTCAGACTGGATGGGCCTTACTGTCCTTATTTGCCATCAACTTCTGTGTTTCTATGTGTTCAGTGTGGACACGAACAATGTTTGGATTTGTTTAAACATTTTAAGGGACTTAAAACATTTTAGCTCTGTCCACATTGCTATCTATTTAAAAAAATGTTTTGATTTCCATGCTTTAGCATGGCTGTTGGAGTGTTCACACTGCACTCTGACACCATGCTTGCCCACTCGAGCTCCTGGGCATGATGGTGGCAGTACCACAAAACATTACAGATGTAGCAATACATGCTGGGATATTTGCGACTGGGCACAGTAATGGATCTGGCAGAAAATCACACTTTGTTCAGGAGCTCATTGCGAACTTGAGGACATGATTAATTCCTCTCCCTTTCATTGTGGCAACATTAAAAAGCCACAAGAAGTATGACAGAGGTTGCCTTAAATCATGTTACAGCACAGTTTGCGTCCACACTACTGTTAACACAGTTTAAGGCACCCGTGCTCATCTAAAACTATGCTAGAAACCTGTTCCAATCAGGGTTCTAGCATGTTTTTTAAACACAGTTTGTAGCATGGTTTTACTGTGCTACAGTGTGGACACAAGAGTTTTAAACTATTTTAACAGTGTTAAAATGGTTTAAAACTCAATAAAAAGGGTTTACTAGGTTTACTAGGTTTGTTTAGACATAAGGAGGCAGAGGCCCTCATAGAAAGTCTCCCACAATTGTGGTGGGCATATTAGTTGTGTGTAGGGTCCCAATTAAGGTGTTTGTCTAATCTATTTTTGAATCTCTCAAAGCTCTGCGAATCTACAATGTATTGTGGGATCTTGTTCCAAGCTTCAGCTGCTTTTATTGAGAAGAAATTGTCTCTTTTGTTAGTATTAACTTGGGGAATTACTAATTGTTTGTCATGACTCCGTAATGTGATGCAGCGGTGGGAAAAGTGTAGATTACACTGATTAGCTAAATCAGGATCTTGAAGGATTTTGTATAATTGTAAGAGGTTGCCCCTCCTTCTCCTTTCCTCAAGGGATATTAAACCTGTTATGTGCAACCTTTCATCATAGGAGTTATTTCACAGTTTTGGTATCAAGTTTGGTTACCCTGTGCTGTGCCTGTTCTATTAGGTTAATGTCTTGTTTTAGATGAGAGTTTCAAAAGGGGGAACAGAAGTCTAGGTGTGGTTTCATGTATGTTCTTTATAAAGGGATTATGCAGTAAGAACTTTTGTTTTCGAAAGAGCGTTTAATGCGGTTGATTAACATGTTTGCTGTTTGGGCTACCTTTTGGAAGTGTTCTGCTGATGTTTGTGAGTTGTTTATGATGACTCCTAGGGTCCTTAGTAACTGTTCTAAGCTGTAATTGTTTATGGTATAATTATAATGTGGGTTATTATGCCCAAAATGGAGGACCACACATTTGTCAATGTTGATTGACATTTTATTAACTATAGTCCATTGCATAATGTTGTTAAGGTCATTAATGAGTGATATGTGTTCATCTAATGTGTTGACCTCAACTCCTATCTTTGTGTTGTTGGCGTATTTCCCAAGCCGTTTTTTTTATGCTATTGTTCATATCACTAATAAAGATGTTAAACAGCATAGGTCCCAGGACTGAGCCCTGTGGCACACCACTACTCACCTCCCCAACAGGGTTAATGTGGACAGTGTCATTAAGAAGCCCAGGATGTACCGGGCCTGAAACTCTTGGTGTTACTGCTCATAAATTGGATCCTGGAATATGCAGTGATATGAGTTATGTGCTTGGCTAACAAGATTCCAGAAGGAGTATTATAATCTCTTATGATGGCACTCTCCCCTCATTTGCATATCTGTGTAATCACTATCCAATGGCAAGGCAGCTTTAACAATGACTGACAACATCACAATCCAGCCTGGTGCACTCAAAATAAGACAAACTCAAGTTGAAACAGTTGAACAAACAGTATAAACTATTTCTCAACAGCAATTAATTGAGCTTTTTCCTGAGTTCCTTACTTAACTACAAAATACACATATCTATTTTTAAGTGGAGTAAAACACTCCAGGATGTGCTATTATTGATATATGCACATCTTGGGTGCTGATGGGAATTGGCCTTTGGCCTCATGCCAGATTAGCCAAGGTATGCCTACTGTATATCTCAATATGTCTGCACACTCTTTTGTGTCTTATCCTTTAGGTGTAATACTGTACATGTGAAAGCACTGGATAAGGACACAGTGCCCATCTTGCTGTGCCTTACTGCTTATTTTTACATCACAGATGAAAGATTAAAATGAGGGGTGGGTGCAGGATGCTCAGGGAGATTACTGATGGAATCATCACACTGTTAGGCAGAATGCCAGAGCAGTGAGGAATATCAAGATCCAGGTACAGAGACACTTGACTGTGTTGCCATTTTAAGGAGCAAAAAGCTACCATTGCGTTCCCACCGAAAAATGTCATAAAAAGTGAAAATGTAGTTGCCAATGGGCAGTCTGTCTTGTAACTAAGTCTTAATGTAAATAATTATCACCATATGTTACTAATCAGAAATGTGTTTTTTTTTTCAACTGCTAACAAAAAAAAAACAACTGAACGCACTATGCCATGTATGGGGCCCAAGGAACTAGGGCACTGTGATAAACATCTCCACCACCAAGGCCTATAACTTTGGCCCTGCTTCTGTGTTGGTATTTTAATTTTCACTGACTCATGCAGCACTTTCTGCCATTTGCCAATGACTTTCTCTATAACCCCAGCCCACTGTTTATCCAGTGGATCCATTTGCCCTAGCCCTACTCCCCTGTAGCACTATCCTCATTATCAGGTCCTATGCCATTCTCCCTCCCTTCCTCCCTGGCTTGAGCATTAATACAAAGGCACATGACTGTGTCACTCTCAGGAGCTACCTACAACAAATCTCAGGATTGTTTGCACTGTGGCATGAGACTTGGATATGCGGAGACTAGCAAGCATCTGTACATAGTGTCAGGGGTATTATGCAAACAAAATTTTTGAGAGAGTACAAAATCACAACCTTACTGGGAGAGGTCATGGGTCATGTCACTGGTAAAATTTAGAACAATTGAAGCCATATAGTGCATTTTGGTGGCTTTTAGCAGGCCATGAAGCTGTTTCACAGCATGGTAAATCTCATCAGAATGATAAGACAATCTTGCATTTTTGGATGTTTTTATTCGGTCTGTGGGATTGTTGGATGGTGACCCTGTTATTTTCTAGGAAAAGTTTTGAAAACACAGTACAAATAATGGTGTTATGCTGGGTTTTATCAGGTAGTGAATCAGCTTCACTATCTCCTAATAGCCAACATAATGATGATTCTTTCATGACACAGTATTATTTAATTTTTTTATTATTCTTTTTCTCCCCCTGGGTCCAGTCTGCCTTACCTTGTCACGGCTACCCCAGAATTCCAGCCACCGTCTCGAGGATCCCCAGCTTGGCCTCGCGGCATACCCCTGCGGCGGGGAGGTGGTGAGTCCCCAACACTAATCCGCCCAGTCCGGATCCAGTGCCACGTTCTGACCCGAGCAATCCCCAATGAAGATAGCCATCATGCCACCGCGACTGGAACCCAATTTTCCATGTTCTCCCCTTGTGCGTGGTGTGCAATGATGCCCATGGACAGAGGCGCGTGCGCTACCGCACGCACTCCTCCCCAGTGTCGGCCACAGCAGGTCTCTCAATTGTCTGCCAGTGCCCTGCAGTGCCCCCAGCCACTGCTAGAGGCCACCAAGGCACCGAGGCAGGATACCCTCCTCCCCAGAGATGGACAGCAGTCCAATGGACACTCACTCTGTCTCCTCCCCTGCCAACCCCCGACGACCCTGGCTCACTCCTGAACCCGGAACACCGGCATGGAGTGAGGTATGGCGTCCAGCGCCTCAACTCTCAGCACCACCGGGCCGGCCTTCATGATACAGTATTAAGTAATACGGTTTGTACATTAACAGCTGCACTGTTGTGCCCTGTCATAACATCATGACGTCTTCTACTGCAGTTTAGCAGGCTGTAGACAGCAGTCACTGAACATGCAAAATTGCAGTAGAATATGACATAGTACGGCACTCTAATCCTTAAATAATGAGAATGGCAATGTGTTTGATCACTGGTCAGTGTCTACAACCAAGGAGACACTGCTGACAATACAAAATAAAAAGTTGTGATGTCATGTTACTATTCCTAAATCCTGCTTCACATATGCTGTGTGTGATGCAGGAATTAGGAACAGTGATGATGACATATAGCAAAGTAAATGTTATGGAAGAGCAAAATAATGGCACAAGGCATTTGTTTGTGCTGATATTTTGCTTATTATCTGAAAGGCTATGCCTGCAGTTCAATGGGTGAGCAACCAGGCACACCTACTTTCTGAGCTCTATAAGCAGTTCCTCCCAGCCTCTCTGTTTGCCAGCCAGAGGCCCTGCTGGTCTCCCTCTTCTTATTCTGGGCCTGCTGTGGCTTACTACCTCCCCCCGGTTCATTTGTGCTCTGGACTCTGCTTGATTTCTGCTGGTTGTGTTCCTGTGTCTCTCCTGCTTTGGTTAATACTTGTTTTGCTTCTGGCTGCTGCGTGCTTCCTTGCATGCTTGTTTTTCTGTTTTCATGCATTTCTGATTTTGGTTTGTGTTTCTTTTGGGGTTTTCTTCTTGTCCTAGCATCTTGTAGCCCTTTGTTTGCACTGTGTTTATCTTGTGCCTGTGCTCCTGGCTCATACTGAACCACAGATTTCCTGCAATTGTTATTGTATGTTTCAGCTCACACTGCAGTTTGCTGCCTCCTGTTCTTCCATCTTAATTATTTATTTTCACCAGGGGCGTCACCAGAGCTGTAAAGTTGGGGGGGCTAATGCCCCACTGTTAAAATCCGAACCAAGCTAGGGGGGTCCGGGGGCATGCTCCCCCTTAAAATTTTGAAATGTTTCCTTTCAAATGGTGGCTTTTCCTGCATTTTAATGGTGAAAAACGTGTTTGAAGATCCTGTTTAACATCAGCTGTATTTCGTACATGTGGAAAGATTTTGTTACTACTGGACCACCAAGGATAATGGACAGAGAGACACCATTTCCCTGCCAATCTGCTTGAAAAGTCAGACACTATTATCCCAGCAGATCTGCTGGGAAGATTACAGGAGGACCCTAGAGTAAAACAGACAGCAGGGCTGGCAACTATGCGAAGTACTGAGTGTGGTATAAGAAAAACACTTTTTTAACAAAAAGTAAATGAAACTGATCTGTGCCTTTAAAAATATTGTGGAAAAAATGAAATAAAGTGCAATAGTGCTTGCAAATATGTTCTGTTATGAGAACACATAAAGTGCTTATTGTGTGATTAAGGGCTGCAGTACTAAAAGAAATAATCAAGTAATATGCAGCATAATAAATAAAAATATGAGGGGTTTTAAAAACGAGTGGCTGAGCTGCTGAAAATGTATTGTAGGGTTTGTAAGTTCAGCCACTATTTAAAGGAGCGAAATGGAGTGGCAAGTATATGTTTTAATAGTATTTCGGTTAGCCACCGCTCTGTTGTGTTCCAGAGTTTAAATTAATCCTGCATCAAAACAGGATTCAGAAGTAAACCGGGTGGCATTTCTTTTCATTCAGCTGCCGCTTGGTATATTATAGAAACCCCTCCTTACTTCTGAAATATTTATTCATGGCTGCCAGCTGCTGGCAAGGTAAAAACTTAATTGTTTAAACCAGCCAGTCATGGAGGAGCTAAAGAAATGAACAGCCGATTGGGCTGTTATAGAATCGGGGCAGAAATCCCGATTCAAAGTGGGATTCACGCACAGAGTATCAGTCAGCTCTTTTGAATTTCATATCAGCTGCTCCTTGCTCCCTGAAGGTTTCCCTGGTGTCCAGATTACCAGAAAAGACCCTGAGGGGTCTAGGTAGAGAGAGCAAGAAAGAAGTAAATGAGGAGCCTACTTACTCCTCGACTCTCTCTCTCTCTCTCTCTCTCTAAATTAAAACTGCTATGTCGCAGTTACAGCAGGGCAACTTTTACTTTCCCTTTTCGCCACCCCACCCCGCTTAAAAAAATAAACTGTGCTCCATAAAGCAAGCGCTTTGGAAGAGAAGGGACTATGCAGTCCCTAGGCATAAGTAGCTACAGCCCTGAAATTAAATAAGTTAAAAAGGGGCATACAGAGAGGTAGTTAACTGCAGAGCGGCTTAGAATTGTCTGCCTTTTCTAACCTGCTGCCACATTATCTTTTCTTCTGAATCTCCACCCGGCACCCAACAAGTTCTGAGCTCTCGTGGTCCCCTCCCATGGTGTTGTGTGGAGTCATACGTCCCTTCGACTCCTGATCTCAGTCTCCTCTAGCCAACAAACTCCATCAGCATCACATCAGCCACCCCGTGCGTTTACAAGACACAGACCGCTCCAACAGAAAAAACGAAAGTGCGCTCCATGCGGTGGTGTTATGAAGTGCTGCATCAGTGCACCTTAATGAAAAATCACAGCTTCTTTTATTTGTTTTCAGCAGTGAAGCCGTGATTCCATTTCTTTGGTGAGGGAAATGATTGGGGGGGCTCTGGATTATATTGGGGGGGCAATAGCCCCCAACAAAACAGCCTGATGACGCCACTGATTTTCACCAGGTCCAGGCTTCACCCTGCCACTCCCTGTGTGCTCTGTGTTCATCAGCTCTCCTGTTTTCTCCCTCAGTGCTAGCTGACTTCATTCAGTATTGGAGTTCTGAGTACTCTGCTCAATTCTCTCAGTGTTTGCACAGTCGGGTCCAACTGCTGCATTGCTCTACAGAAACTTTCAGCAATTATGATCGCTGCCTGGTCTCAGCTCCAGCTGCAGGCTTTGACAGTATGTTTCTGAAGTTACCTATTTTGACCCTTTCAGTCATTAATTTTGCTTCACCTGTTCCTATTTCTCTGGCAGTGGTCTCGTGGTGCTCAGCTTGCATACAGCCCTTTTGGGGATTTAAACCTGCTCAACATGTTTACTTGCACTCGGTGGAACTCAAAACCTGAGTCTACTGCAGTATCCATGCTTACATATTCCTATGCTTGTTCAATTGCTCAGCTCACTGCAATTCTGTATTACTTTCTCCATGTGATACAAGCCAGCTTAAATGCAATAGTACCAAGCAATTGCCACTATTGTTTTTCTGTGCTTATTGTCTGTGCCTACAATGTCTGTGCTTGTTAAATTGTTCAGCTCAGCTACTATTGGAAGCTATAACTAATTACTGCCCAGTTGACTGCTTCTTTCTGGTATTTTGATTACCCCAGTTTTGAATACTTTTCTGGTATTGAACATACCCTAGTTTTGACTACTTATTTCTGGTATTGAAAATACCCATTTTGTTTACTTCATTCTGGTGTTGTGAATACCCTTGTTTTGTTTACTTCCTTCTGGTGTTGAGGATACCCCTGTTTTGAATACTTCCTTCTGATACTGAAAATACCCCAGTTTTGAATACTTATTTCCGGTATTGAATATATCCCTGTTCGGCATACTTATTTCTGGTATTGTGACTACCCCAGTTTTGCATACTTCCTTCTGGTACAGAAAATACCCCAGTTTTGAATACTTATTTCTGGTACTGAAACTACTCCAGTTTTGCCTACTTATTTCCGGTATTGAAAATGCCCCCTGTTTTGCATTCTTATTTCTGATATTGTGAATACCCTGGTTTTGAATGCTTCATTCTGGTGCTTCTAATACCCCAGTTTTTGACTGCTTCTTTCTGGCACTTAAAATACCCCAGTTCTGAATATTTTTTCTGGCACCGAAACTACCCCAGTTTTGCCTACTTATTTCCAGTATTGAAAATACCCCCTGTTTTGTATACTTATTTCTGGTATTGTGAATACCCTGGTGTTGAATACTTCCTCCTGGTACTTCTAATGTCCCAATTTTGAATACTTCCTTCTGGTACTTCTAATGCCCCAGTTTTGAATACTTCCTTCTGGTGCTTAACATAGTCCATTTTTGAATACTTCCTTCTGGTACTTTAATTATACCAGTTTTAAATACTTCCTGCTAGTACTGAAAATACCCCCATTTTGAATAATTCCTTCTGGTGTTTAACATACTCCAGTTTTGAATACTTCCTTCTGGTACTTTAATTACCCCAGTTTTGAATACATCCTTCTGGTACTTTAATTACCCCAGTTTTAAATACTTCCTTCTGGTACTGAAAATACCCCAGTTTTGAATACTTATTTCTGTACCGAACATACCCCAGTTTGGCATTCCTTTTCTGGTATTGAACACTTCCTGCATTCTGCCTACTGCTCAGTCACTCCTGTTACTGCTGATTCTTGTTTCCTAATGCTGCCTTAATTTTTTTGGGGGGGTAGGAGGGTTTCTACCCTATCAATGATATATGGGTGATTTAGAACAGAGGAAATCATTGGATGCCACTGTTAATTCAGCAGGCATTAAATTTAAAGAATTCATAACTGAGAATAATGTACTATTCCTTAATGGTAGGGGACCAGGAGATCTAGAGGGAGCATACACATACTTTTCTTCAGTTGGAAACAGTCTAATAGATTATGCATCAATCTCTCCTGAATCTTCTGATTTTGTACAGAATTTTCAAATAAATCTTAGAGCAGAAAGTGATCATGCTGCACTCACTTGCCGCATGATCACTTTTAATCATAAAAAAAGGCCTCCTTTGAAAGATATTTATCCTGTTTCATTGGTCTCCATGGGGAAAGCTAAACTATCCTTAAAAATAACAAAATGAAGAATATTGAACATATCATTTTTTCTACACCAATCTATTCTGAAGATATTTTAAAAAATGAAAAGTTAACCCAAGTTACTATCAGAAACTTTGAGAATCTTTTATCTAGAATTACTAGTGAAATATATGTATACAATGATCAAACATCATCCCCTACAACATGGTTTGATTCCCAGTGCCAGTATCAAAAGAAGAATTTAGGTAAAATAATTAGGAACATCTTAAAATCCATCAAACCATACTAAAGTAAAATTAAATTATGCCCGAAAGCATACAAAAATTCTTAAAGATAAAAAACATGAATTTACACAAAAAGATGGGAATTTATCCATCAAACAATATTGAACAATGATAGTAGGGCCTTTTGGAGTATGGTTGCAAGAGGGGTTAAATTATATCAATCTACACTACCATCTTATATCCCCAGAGAAGCATGGGTTACCTATTATACAGCTTTATTAAACAAAAACATTTTACAAAGAGATCAAATAAATTCCTTACAATGGATATCTCTGCTTCCTTACTCACCTATAATTTCACTTCTGATGATGTTCAAATGGCAATCTTAAAATTAACAAACAATAAAGCTCCAGGCCCAGATAAAATCCCAGCCTAGATTTATAAAGAAAATCTCAATTTTTGGATTCCTTTTTCACTCAACTTATTCAATATTTGTTTAAAAGAATGTACAATACCATCGTCATGGCAAAAAAACATAATAATACCTATTCATAAAAAAGGTTCGTTATACAAACCAAGTAATTACCGCCCAATAAGTTTACTAGACATTGCAGGGAAAATATTCTCTCATATATTGTTAAATAAACTACAAATCTGGATAGATACTAATAGCCCTCTTTCAAAATTTCAAGTTGGATTTCGTCATGGATTTTCCACAACAGATAATGTTTTCGTATTATTCCATCTCCTAGAGAAATACATATTATTTAGGAAAATGAGACTTTATGTTTTATTTGTTGATTTCTCCGCTGCATTCGATTCATTAATAAGACAGACTTTATGGGAAATTCTTTGGATTCGAGGCCTCCCTTCATCTTTACTCCTCCCTATGGTTTTACTTTATACTAATACTTACACGGCAGTGAGATTTGATCAAAGAGGAAATATCACAGAATATTTCCCAACCTCTAAAGGTATCAAACAGGGATGTTTACTAGCTCCCCTATTATTCAATATCTAGATACCTTATTAGATTATGACTTAAATGATCAGTGGGACTCTCCAAAAATAAAAGATCAATACATACACAACCTAGCATATGCAGATGATCTAATTCTACTATCACTGACCCCTAAAGGACTAGAATAAAAATTTAAATATCTTGTGAATAAATGTAAAGAATTGGAATTGAGAATAAACCTAGACAAAACAAAAATAATGATCTTTGGAAATCGGTCATCAAAACCAAGGATTTTCTACAATGATGCCCCTATTGAAATAGTGACATCTTATAAATACCTTGGTATAACATTACACTCTAGAAACTTCTCGGCACATCATATTAAGGAACAGATTAATAAGGCAAAGTATGCAGCAAAAGCACTGCAAAGATTTAACCTTAAATATGGAGGTTTTACGGTAATACCTGCTATTAAAGCAGGGGAGGCAAAATTACCCCACTACTATTATGTGGAGCAGAAATCTGGGGATATAATCATTATCCACAACTGGAAACCCCTCTTTTATATTATTATAAATATATCTTACAAGTTCCCACTTCAATGGCTGGATCAATAGTTAGAACAGAACTAGGTAGATTACCTTTGATTTCCCTTATTAACCTAAGGATAGTCACATATTGGTTGAGATCAATAAATAATATAAATAATGTTATGCCATTTAACTGTATAATGGAAAAGGAATCCTGGCATAAATAAGGTTTTACCTCTCTATGGCTAAAATCCCTTTTTCAAATATTACACAGTATAGAGTCAACTCACCTATGGAGTGATTTGCAAGCGGAAATAAAAATACACGAAAGCTATAAGGTTAATTTAAAAAAACTTTTACAAAAGCACACATATTCAGATGAATCAAGTAAGGAGCCAAAGACAAGCCCTGTGGTTTGCTCAAAACAAAATTGATTCCAACATGGAAGAATACTTCCGACTTCCTTTATCACCATATTAAAGCAATAACCTGGTGAGATTTGAACTTATTACATCAAAATACATTTACTTTAATAAATTAAAATTAAATGAATCAACTCAGGATAAATGTCCTTGCAATAGAGGATTCACTGAATCGTTAAAGCATGTATTAATTCAATGCCCTTTATTTAATTATATTCGTTTTAAATATTTGGGAAATTTTAGTAAATATGCAAATTTAACATATGATGTGATATTCATATTGATGCACCCAATGACTGTTCAAGATGCAATACTGGTAGGAATTTTATAATGTCTGTAATAAGTGTTAAGAAAAAGCATACCGAAGTGGCTCAGAGATAAATGAATTGTTTTTTATACAATTTGAAGAATTTTAACCAGCATACTTTCTTATGAGAGTTATTCTAATGAGATAAGGAGTCTGTTTAATCATATTTTTAATTTATTTCACATTTTGTATTTTTAAATTTAAAAATTGTAATGTCCAGAAATTTTTCTAATTTATTGGAAGAACAATAAACTTGACTTGACTTGACTACCCTATCAATGTTAGATTTGCTGTTTGGTCCCACATGCTCAGCTGTGGCTTCCCTGTTATTCCCAAAGTAGGAGACTGGGTTGTTTCATTGAGGCAGTGTGGTTTCAAGCAGCAGGAGCATTCTTTTACGTAAACGTTGATTTAGCTTGCTCCTCTGCCTCCACAGTTTTCAATCTTCGTGGTCTAAATCCTTTAACCTCACAGCCTACATGGCTTCAGGATATCCTTTGCATTCCATTACAGCATTGCAAATGCTCTTTACTGGACTAAGCTAACTCCACCTTAATGACAATTAAAGTATTCATGCTAATCATCTTAATTCACTCGCCATATTGACACTATACCAATCAGCTGCTTGTGTAAACTATATAATTTGCTCTTTTATCCCATCAAGAGTTTCAGTACACTACATGCCTTGACCAGCAAGAGGCCTTTATTTCAATCGCTTGTGCTACCTGGCTAATAAAGAACTACCTAAATTGCTATGTTGGCATTCTGTAACTTACAGTACCTTCTCCTTCAGAGTAAGGAGGTGTTCCCTTTTCCTACAGTGAGTAGGCTTTTCCATTCTCAAGTTGTCAGTAAATAAACTAGCCCAGCCTGGAGGAAAGGTGATCCTGACCTTGAATCCCCAGAGATTTCCTCCTAAAAGTTTTTTTTTCTCTCTCCTCCATGCCACAGATCACAATACTTAGTTTAGTAATTATTCTTAGCTTACTTAGGTTGGTTCTGCTGTTGGATGGAGACAGATGGTGGCCCTACTAACCATTCCCTCTCTCCTTAGGAAGCCCCTTGCTGTCATTAGTACAAGCTTCATTATTGGAGCTATCCTAATAACTTGTGTATCTCACTTATGTTTCATTAAGCTGCCTGTTCTTGTCAGACTGATCTGTACCTCCTAGTCATCGATCGCTGCTACAATTCTTTTGGGGTTCCTTCCTAAGGTACTTTTAGTCAAGGAACCCTCCCTGTGGCACCTCTAGGAGTGGAACCCTCTTACAAGGTTCCGTGCCTTCAGTACCCCTACAGGGTGGTAATTCCTAATGGAATAGAGCGTGAACGGCCATAACGTTGTAATACAGTTGCACAAACATAACATTATTGTGGTTGTGTAGGTCACTGAATTGAAAGGTTTTGTCTGCAGTTCAACTGGTGAGCAACCAGCCATGCCTACTTCCTGAGCTATATAAACAGTTCCTCCCAGCCTCTTTATGAAGCATTTTCTCTTTATCCCACCATCTCTTCCAGCTGCTTCAGCCCTGATTGGGCCAGTGGATCTAGCTGGAACTTAGCCGGTCACTCCCAACTTCCAGCCTGCCAGCCCGGCTCTGCAAGCTGCTCCAGCCATGTCCCAGCCCTGAACAGGCCAGTGGACCTGGCTTGGAACTCAGCCGGCCACTCCCAACTTCCAGCCCACCAGCCCGGTTCTGCAAGGTATGCTTTAAGCTTCACAGAAGCTACAGCTTGAATGCCACTTTATTGATTGGTACCTTCTTCCTGTTGCTGATTCACCATCGGCCTCCTCCTATCCTCTGGCCACCTGCTATTAGACTTCTGTTTCTGCCTTGCTCTGTACACTGTTTCAGCTTTGCTCTGAATGCTCCAGCGCTGCAGCCACTGCGCTCATTCTGAACCAATACATAGGATAGGATATATATATATATATATATATATATATATATATATATATATATATACACACACAGAGCTAATGGACATACGTCCTAAATGCTTGCTAGGTAGAGACCTAGAACCTGATTTGGCTTTTATGAGTATCCCACCTAGTTTTAAATACCAAAGTGGATGGGCTTGCCACAACCTCCAATGGAAGCTTGTTTCAATCATGGGCCACTCATTGGATAAATCACCAAGTGCTTTGTACTAATTTTTTTCCTTGGTGCAGTTAGCTGCAATGGCTGGGACCTAGTATTGTATATGTTGGTATTCGTATCTAGTCCAGTTATGCCCCAACGATCCTCATTATTCCACGCTCTATGTACTAAGCACATATTCCCCCTCTTCCTTCTCGCCTCCAAGGAGTACAAGTTTAATTCTGATAGGCGGGTTTTGTATTCCTTGCCAGCCATATCCTTTATTGCCCTTGTAGCTCATTTTTGTACTCTTTCCAGGAGTGCTATATCCCCTTGTTTGTATGGTGCCCATACCTGGGCACCATACTCCATTATCGGCCTAACTAAGGATGTATCTAGTGGCGCTATAACTTCCTTACTGCGTATTGTTATGTGCCTTAGTGTGCAGTTAAGAATTTTATTTCCTTTCTGGGCTATCTTCTGACAGTGGGGTGAGTAGGACATATCACTAGACACTATGATTCCTAGATCTCTTTCCTCCTCAGTTGTTTTCAAGGCTACCTTTTCTAGGTTATAAGATATTCTGTGGTTTCTTTTTCCCAGATGCATGATGTAATATTTGTCTTGGTTTAGTGTCAGTTTAGATTCTTTTGTCCATTTGACTATGTTGTCAATGGTCTTTTGCAAATTTGATGTATTTAGACAACTGTCGATTTCTGCTTCTATCCTGCAGTCATCTGCAAATGTATGCAGCCATACTCCGTTATGGTTAATTTGCAGAGAAGACACATATAGATTAAAAAGACAGGGACCCAACACCGATCCCTGGGGAACCCCGCTTGCCACCTCTGATCATTCGGAAAATTCCCCCTCTGATACACACTCACTGTTTCCTGTTATCTAGCCATTTCTGCACCCAGTTTGTTATAGATGGATGGATTCCTAATTTGCCCATTTATTGTATTAGTTCAGAATGGGGGAGCCTGTCAAAAGCCTTAGAAAAGTCCAAAAATAGGACATCCATTGGGGTTCCTAGATCCAGACTTTCTATCACCCTGCTATAAAATACCAACATATTTGTCTGGCATGACCTTCCCTTAACAAACCCATGCTGCGAGGGGTCTGTTTGATGATTTTTATGTAGGTGTTGTATAATCTCATCCTTAAGTATTCCTTCCAGAATTGTTGATGGAATAGCAGTAAGGCTTATGTGTCAGTAATTTGCAGGGTCTGAGTTATTCCCGTTTTTGAAAATTGGAACAACAGTTGCTGTTTTCCAGCAATCGACTACTCCCCCCCCCCATCCAGTGACTTCTGGAATATGTAGGTTGGAGTGGAGCTAGTATACTTCCCATTTCTTTGAGGATTCTTGGGTGTAATCCATCTGGGCCTGGAGATTTATTTGGGTTTAATTTGTTTAACCTCACTTCGACATCGGAAACTTTTAATATTATCCTATCTGATGTTGTGTATCCTGGAGTGGCTGATGTCTGGTTATTTTTATTTCTGTTATATACTGATGAGAAATAAGAGTTTTTAGGTCCACCATTTCTTTATTGTCAGAGGTCAAATCCCTACCTGCATTTTTGAGTGGGCCTATACTGTTTGAGTTGCCTTTTTTGTTGTTAATATAGGAGTAGAAAGCTTTGTAGTTCCCATGCACTCTTTTGGCTAAGTTTATTTCATGTTCAGCTTTGGTCCTTTTGGCTGGTTTCTTTATTTAGTTAGACAACTTACTGTACTAAATTCTAATTTTCTCAGTTTTGTTTGTTTTCCATTTCTTAAATAATCTATGCTTCCTATTAATTAGCTTTTTAATAGATGGTGTCCACCACTGTTTCTTATTATTCTTAGGTGAGTATTTTTGTTTCAAAGGAATATTGTCTGTTATTTCCTTTTTTGTTTGTTTTTTTGAGAAAGTGTCTCATGCCTCATTTAGTGATTTATTGCTGAAATCCTTCTCACACTGCCAAGTTCCAAGGTTAGTCCTGATATTAGCAAAGTTTGCTTTGTTAAAGTTAGAGATGACTGCATGTATGTATAATGGTTCAGATAGTTTAACTTTGATTTTCAAGTGGTCACTTGTTCCCAATGGTGCAGTTGTCATGCATTCATTTATAGTACTCCACATATTCGTTAGGACAACTCGGTCCAGTGTGTTTTGTTCCCTAGTTGGATCCTCTACCCTCTGAATGAGACCTATCTAGTCACATGCATCCAGGAAATCCTTCTCTAAATAAATTTCTCCAGATGATGCTCTCCAGTTTATACCTGATAGGTTCAAGTCTCCTAAAATGAATATTCTTTCTTTGGGGTTTAATGATAGGAGTTTGTTTATTAAAATCCTGTTAGCTTGTTGGGCTGATGCCGGGGGTCTATAAATAATACCCATTATTATTTTTGGTTTATTTAAGGGTGTTATTTTTATCCAGAGTTGGTCTGGTGTACCTACAGCCATATATATCTCCTCAGATTTAATATTATCAGATATATATAGAGCCACCCCACCCAACTTCCTGTAATCCCTTGAGTTTTTTGTAAAGGGTGTACCCAGCTATGTCCTGGTCCCAATCATCATTTACATCCCACCATATCTCTGTAACAACTCCTATATGTATATTTTTTGAAGTCAGAATGTTCTTGAATTCATCCATTTTGTTGTTTAAACTTCTGGCATCTAGAAACATGCAATTCCAGCTCTCAAGTTTTCTGTGTTCCTGAATGTTGTTCCTGTGTTTGTTCTTTGGTCTGGCATGCCCCCCCACCGGCCCCCTGTTATTTAGTTTAAATATAACTTGGTTTCTTCCATATACCTCTTAGCTAGGTATCTTGTGCCTGCCCTTTCCAAGTGGAGTCCATCCTGTTTAAACAGTTGGGGGTCCCTAAATGCCTCTGTATTATCCAGGAACTGAGCCCCCACCTTCCTGCATAGATCTCTAAGCCAACAATTTATCATATTTATTCTTTGATTTTTAGCTGAGTGGTAACCAAATACTGGTAAGATACTTGATACTATAGTATTTCTCCCTTTTTGTTTTAGGGCAACTAGAGTTTCCTGAAAATCTGTAAAAATAACCTGCAATTTCCTATCCTGTATGTCGTTTGTCCCTACATGCAGTAGTACCACAAGGTTTGTACTGTTCTCCATTAGTCCTCCCAAACATAGGCATAGTATTTTGTATTTTTGACCCTGGTAGCATGCTCACCATAGTATGTTCATTTCTCCCTCTACATAGGATAGTATCCATACCTCAATGCTGAACGTGAACATCTTTTGCTATACGTGATGCTTGGTGGATGTTACAAATTGAAAATATGCATAGTTTACAATCCCCCACAATCAGCTTTAAAAGGACTGAATGACTTGCTGGAATTTTTTAGTTCAGAATGTAGACCTGGGAATTTATTAGTCCTTGGTGACTTTAATATTAAATGGGTTCCTAGTGTTAATACAGAACTGGAATCACTTGTATCCTATGCAGGACTTGTACAATTGATTACTACCTATACTAGAATGAATCTGGCCAGTAAAAATCATACTACATTAAACTGGATAGTTACCAATAATTCTTTAAGAGTGGTAAGTGAAGCTACACTTCCTGATGTGGTGAGTGGTCCCCACGCAGTGTTCTGTACTTGGAGGTGTAATATTCCAAAGCCCCCTCCAAGGTTCATATCTTTTAGGAAATTTCCATCATCTATTCTTTATGATCTTGAGCAGGAACTAAATATGATAGATTGGTCGTATTTGCATGCAATCCCAGAAGTTGATTGTGCAGTGGATTATTTCACTAAAATCTTGGCTGATATACAGAATAAGTTTTTTTCTGAAAAAACTTGTAGGGTCAGAGGTACAGTGAACTGTTGGATCATTCCAGCTTTATTTCAGCTTATGAAAGAGTGGGATTCTGCTTTGAATTCTTATAAAAAGACTAACATGGAGTCTGACCTTAATAATTATTGCCGGTTGCACAACTTATGTAAGGCTCAGTTGAGACTGAGTAAATCTGACTATCATCTGTCTAAACAACAAGCTAATTTAAACAATCTTAGGAAATTCTGGTCAGCAATCAAGGACCTAACGGCCCCTAATGATAGAAATGTTTCCAACTTTATGACCATGGATGGTAATCCTATATCTGACTTGACCAAAATTACTGAGGCTTTCTTGAAAAAATTTACAAATTTAACTGCCTGTACTAAGGATTTCTCTCCTACAGGTAAGCAGGATCTCCCATGTTCTAACAGAATTGAGAAAAAATATTTCTTTTATTTTCATTTAATAAAACCTAGAGAAGTTCTAAAACTGTTAAAACAACTCTCTCCTAATGAATGTTCCAGGGGAAATTGAAATAAGGTTTCTAAAACTTGTTGCTGACTTTATTTATGTTCATTTAACAAAAATCTTTAATTCATCACCCATTACAGGAGAATTTCCTACTCAGTTGAAAAACACAGTCATTAAATCCATTTTCAAAGGTGATATAGCAACACAGTTGGATAGGTATCATCCCATCTCTTTGCTTCCCGCCCTGGGTAAAATGCTTGGAAAAGCTGTTAATCAACAAATAGTTGAGTTCCTTGACTTCACTGACCTCGGATATCCTGAGCAGCATGATTTCCGTAAATATCATGGAACTGTGACAGCCTTGGTCAGGCTCACGGATCACATCAGTAAAGCAATGGATGGTGGTAGGCTCAACGGAGCTGTATTTGTGGACCTGTCCAAGGCCTTCGATCTTGTTGATCACCACCTGCTGCTTGAGGGATTGGAGACCACTGGAGTCAGTAATCCTCCATTAAGTTGGCTTCATAGTTACCTTGCTGATAGACCACTGTGGATTTGCTACCAGGGAGTTTTGTCTGACAGTAAGATGTTGGAAACTGGAGTACCACAGGGGTCAGTTTTTGGGCCCCTCCTATTTTCCTTGTTTATAGATAAACTGCCATCTTACATGACTCATACAGATGTACTGATGTACGCTTATGACATTATGCTCTTTAGTAGCTTACCTCAGAGAATGAAATAAAGTTAAATTTAACTGCTGATTTTCAGGCCCTTGACTATTGGCTAAATAAACATTGTCTTCTCTTGAATGTTAAAAAAAAACAAGAGTATGCTTTTTGGCTCTAAAAATAGATTAAACAGATGTAAAACTCTTGAAAGTGTGAGTCAGAGGGTCTTTTATTGGAGAAAGTCTTCCAATTTAGATATTTAGGATTGTTCTGGAGCCCTGTTTATCATATACGTTGCATGTAAGAACAATCTGTATAAGTGTTAATCAGAGATTGGGTGCACTATTTAAACTGCAGAATTTGTTGGTCAAGGATGCCAGATTCGCTACAGCCAGAAGTGTGTTGTTGCCTATATTAAATTACAACTCATTTCTGTTTTCAAATCTGACAAAGTCTGAGATTACTCTGCTTACAATTGGAAAAACTATTCCTGGAGTTCAATGGCCAAGCAGCCAGCCATTCCCACTTCCTGAGCTATAAAAGCAGTTCCTCTCAGCCACAATGTGAAGCACTTTTTCTTTGCAGTTGAAGGCTCTGTCCATCTGTCCTCTAGGCTGGTTGGGGCCTGCAGGTCTGGCTGAACCCTTCCCCTTGCTGCTTCTTGTCTTTGCTGGATTTCTATATTAATTGTCCTGCTTCTGGTTTGTATTTTGCCTTCAACTGCATGTGTGCTTCTTTTTTCTTTGTTTCCTGTTTTCTGTGTTTGTGTGTCTTTGGTTTTGTTTTTTGGGGGAGGCTTTGTTTCTAAACTCCTAGCATATTGTTCCAGAGCTCCTACTGCTTGCTTTCAGTTACTCACAACTCTCAAACTACTGCAATGCAACTGCAAGCATTATTTGTGTGTTTCAGCTCAACCATAGCTGCTCCATGTTGCATACTTAATTGATTTCACCTGACAGGCTTACACTGAACCTAGCTATGCTGCTCCATCATGCTCTCTCATTCTACTTGCATCATTATAGCAGCTTCATTGCACTGCCTGGCTACACCTGCTTACACTGAACCTAGCTATGCTGCTCCATCATGCTCTCTCATTCTACTTGCATCATTATAGCAGCTTCATTGCACTGCCTGGCTACACCTGCTTTCAGAGCATTGTGTCTCCTTATTTATGTTTATTGCAGTTACTACTCAGTGTACTCCATACAGATGTTGCTTTTATGTTTATTCACCCTGTTCTACTCTGAGGTCAGCCAAACAGCTCCTGCTGAGGCTGTTAACCTAGCTTTAATAACTGCATGTGGTTCTCTGCCCTTCCATCACTTTCTTGTTTGTCCTATGGCGGGGACTGGGAAGTGTTTGGGAAGTCATGGCACCATGCTGCTAATTATTTCTGTTCTAAATCCTGCCTTCGCCGCTGAAAATCCTCAGAGTGTTTGTCACCTTGATTTAGCTTTTAAATGTCTGGCTGGCTTGCCCCACTATTCAGTGCTGTTTCATTGCTATTAAGTTATGCAGACCTACATGCAGGTCCACTTATTACTACTCTGTTTACTGACCTATGTACAGGTCCATGCTTGCTTATGTAATTGATTGCTCATGCCTACTGCATCCTCTCAACTTCAGCCTCTGGGATGTCTGCTGCACTTTTTTATTTATTTTTTATTTATCAAGTCTAGGATTACAAATACCTTTGAACCTTGGCTCTTTTACAAAGGTTCCAAGTCAGAGAAATACAAATTATGGGGAACATCAAGACAAACATTACAACAATGTGGTCATTGCAAACAGAGTACAGATTAATACAATTCAGGGGTAGCATTGTAACAAGGCAGCCAGCGGCATTTGTCAGAGAAAATAGACAACAGATAAGAAGTGCCAGAGTCATAGGGAGAAGGAATGTAGGAAGGGTGGGGAGAGGGTGAAAAGTGCAGTATTGCACTTAATCTGCTTTTGATCTTGCAAGGGTCTCAACACTCACTGCTCATTTTGGTCAGCACACCAGAGCTCAATCAGCTTGACAGCTTCTCAGCTCTCAATCTAATTCTGGGGCAGGCCAGCCACTCTATTCTGGTGCAGGGTTCCTGCAGCTGATGGTCTTACTCAGCATTTAGTCTGCATCTTGGGCGTGTCCAACTTGGGGCGGGATCCTTCTCACCTGGCCCATAGCTGGAAATGTCCTCACCCTGGGCTTGGCTTTAGCTGCCTGCTATGTGACAGCAGCTCCTGGTGTAGAATTTAAGACTAGCAGTGAAGGGTGGTTGCAACAATCTCCTTTGGCTCTAGAGTTCCACTATAATGGTTGTCCATTGGCTTTAGTGGTTTCTCTAGCAAGGCACCTTCACCACATTCTCCCTACGACTGCCTCTGTTTCACCTGGTTTGAGTTTAGGTTGGGTAGGCCAGGAGAGTGCCTCAGCAGTCATTGCTCTCCTCCTCCTCCACCTTGGTTGCATGTATTTTTGCAGAGTTTTCTCATAACCTTCCATGGTGTTCCTGCTAGAGGGTTTGAGTGATAGCCTTCCTCCAAATTGGAATATTTTCCACCTACCTTTAATTGGGTTTTCTAAAATTGCAGCTGCAGAGCCATCACTAAATAAACTATCCCAAGCCTGGAGAGAAGGCAACTTAGGCCTTGAATCCCCAGAGATTTCCTCCTCATAGGGTTTTTTTCTCTCCTCCGTTGCCTTAGGTCATAACTGTTAGTTAGCATAGTAGTGTCCTACAGTTTCTTTAGGTAGGTTCCGCTGTTGGATGGAGGTGGAGGATGTCCTGCCATTCCCTCTCTGCTTAGAGGATCCCCGCATTCTCAATGCAAACCACCAGTATCATGTTATGCAAACCTGGGCATTTCATCACATTATCAAATGGAGCATCTCATTACGTTATCAAACTGTCTATGCTTCTCTACTACTATGTTACAGTTACTGCTCCTACGTCACAGTTACTACTTGCTCATAAGCTTCATGTCACCTCATTCTTTGGGATATGATTGTACTACATTTCTTTTGGGGATTACTAAGGTTCCTTTAGCCACGGGAATCATCCTATGGTACCTCTAGGGGTGGAACCCTCTCAGAGGGTTCCTTGCCTTTTGTACCCCTACAGGGTGGTAATTCCTCTGGAATAGACAGTGTGAAGTCTAAAAGAATCCAGATTCTAAAAATCCAAAATTCTAAAAGAACTAAGGGTAGAACTAGTGACACCACTGACTACCCTCTTTAACAAATCATGGGAGAATGGGGTGGTACCCGAGGACTGGAGGAGGGCAGATGTGAGTCCCCTTCACAAAAGTGGGAGCAAGGCAGAAGCAGGAAACTATAGACCTGTTAGTTTAACCTCAGTGATAGGGAAAATGATGGAATCACTTCTAAAGGAAAGAATTGTCGCGTATCTAGAGGCCAGAAGGGCACAGGACCCTAGGCAGCATGGATTCACAGCAGGAAGGTCATGCCAGACAAATCTGATAGATTTCTTTGACTGGGTGACCAAAGTAGTAGATCAGGAGGGCTATGGACATGGCCTACCTAGACTTTAGCAAGGCATTTGACACAGTCCCACACAAAAGATTAATATATAAGTTAGCCAGCCTGGGAGTGGTCCCAAGATGACAGCCTGGTAAAGAATTGGCTGGAGAATAGGACACAGAGAGTAATAGTAAATGGAGTCCACTCAGAAGAAAGGAGGGTTACTAGCGGGTACCGCAGGGTTCAGTATTAGGACCAGTCCTCTTCAATGTCTTTATAGCGTACATTGCAGAAGGACTGGAAGGAAAAGTATGTCTCTTTGCAGATGACACTAAGATCTGTAACAGAGTTGATGCACAGAGTGGGGTGGAAAGGATGAGAAGGACTTGGCAAGGTTAGAGGAATGGTCAAATGTATGGCAGCTTAGATTCAATGCTAAGAAGTGCAGTAATGCACCTTGGAAACAAAAACCCAGGGAAGAGTACAATGGGGTGAGATACTAACAACAACAAAATGGAAAGGGACCTGGGGTAGTCATATCAGATGACCTAAAGGTGGGCAAGCAATGTGAGAAGGCAGCAAGGAGGGTTGGGGGATACTGGGATGCATAGGGAGAGGCATCACCAGTAGAAAACAGGAAGTTATCCTCTGTACAGACAGCTGGTGAGACCCCATCTGGAGTACTGTGTGCAGTTCTGAGACCCAGTCTCCGAGACATAGACAGGATGGAAGCTGTCCAGAGGAGGGCACTAAAATGGTGCAGGGTCTGCACCGGAGGACATATGAAGAGAGACTTAAAGAGCTTAATATGTATAGCCTCGAGGAAAGGAGGGAGAGGGGGGACATGATAGAAACTTTCAAGTACCTCAAGGGAATCAACAAAGTCCAAGAGGGTAGCATCTTTCAAAAAAGAGGTGTGCAAGAACAAGAGGGCACAATTTGAAGATAGAGGGGGGGCTCAGAGGTAACTTAAGGAAGTATTTTTTCACAGAGAGGGTTGTGGATGCATGGAATGGCCTTCCGAGGAGGTTGTGAGTCAAAATCAGTGGTGGAATTCAAGCATGCATGGGATAGTCATAAGGCAATTCTGGGGGGTGGGGGTAGGAAGAAGTAGGCTGCTGGTTAACTAGGATCTGCAGCTTATCCAGTAGGTAGGGAAATGGGCAGACTGGGTGGGCCAAGCGGTCCTTATCTGCCGTCAAATTCTATGTTTCTATGTTTCTATGAATGGCCAAAACCAAACTAACACTACACTGGCTGCACAGGACATTGAATTACTTTACACGCAATCTGTAGGTTTGCTTTGAAAGTCCCATTTCAGACTCATCACTGTAACCTTTATTCTCTGACAGCCTGGCTTCCTCCTTGTTTACATTCACAATATAGTTCAATTTGTTTAATCCATAATACCCTGGCCTTGGGCCCAGTTTCTCCTTTCTCCTTTATTTGCCTTAATGGCTATAAAGACTTCTGATAGGGATCTGCGTTCAGCAAAATCTGTACAGTTAGTTACTCCCAAGATTAAATTAAAATTGGGAATGCATGCCCTTTCCAACTATGGTCCAGTATATTGGAATACATTACCTTCTTCCTTTCAGCAAATTGTCAATCAGGATGTTTTTAAATTATCTGTAAGACAGTATGTTTGAAATATGTTGAAATATGATTGTTATTAATTCACTACATTATCTGTGATATTTATATATGTTTGTATTGTATTTGCACTGTATTTATTTATTTATTTATTTTATTTATTTATTGAGTACAATTGGAATTACAATCCTTGGAGTCACAGACTCTTTTGCAAAGGCTCCACGTCAGGTTACAGGGGGTGGAGGGTAGACAAAATACAAATAATGACAGACAGAACAGGTAATTATTTACAGATTTCAGTACAGTAACAACTTGACTGTATTTTTATTATGGTCCTGGGTTGCATTTGAAAATGGGCCTTGGCTCATATTGCTTACCTCGTAAACAAAAGTTAAAATAAAAATAAGATAAATTAATGTCTGTATTTTTCAAAACTTAAATTATATGCTTAAGTTACACTGTATTGCGGCATTTGACTCTATTGCTGCACCATAACTTAAATCAATTGCTGCCTTGTTACTTACAGCAATCTACTGATTATTTTATGCAAGATTAGAGTAATCCACTGTGTTTTAAAATGTTGTATTGTTGCTCACTTCTGCCCTAATCTCTCTGCAACTTCTCCTGTTTTCTTTATGCCCTAACCTCCAGCTCCTAAACTTTTACCTTCTTTGTTCTCCTTGGTGCCACTGGCACCAGACCCTGACCCTTCCCCCCATTTCTCTCCTTTACCTCTCCTCCCATGCCCACTCTTCACACTCACTCCCCCTGCTTTTGTTTCTTTTCTTCCTGACCCTCCTATCAATTTGTGCTGTGGGGTGGACTCTGGCCTATATCCCCGTCTGATCTCTCCCTTCTCCACCTCTCTTCCAACTGCTGCAGCCCTGCGCCAACTCTGAACAGTCCGGTGGACCCAGCTAGGAACTCAGCTAGCTATTTCCAACTTCCAGCCCACCACCCAGCTCTGGAAAGTATGCTCTAAGCTTCAAGGAAGCCATGGTTTGAATGGCGCTTAATTGATTGTTTCCTTCTTCCTGTTGCTGGCTCACCATTGGCCTCCACCTATCCTCTGGCTGCCTGCTATTGTACTTCTGTTTCTGCCTTGCTCTGTATACTGTTTCAGCTTTGCTCTGAACACACCAGCGCTGCAGCTGCAGTGCTTATTCTGAACCACTAATTTTGTCCCACCCACCGCCCCTCAGCCTCTATTAAACACTCTTCCTCCCCACAGCTTTTCCGACCCTCTTTCTTCCTCTCTCCCTGACTGGTGCTTACCCTGGCAGGCCTTCCCATGAAGGGGGCTGTCACTTTCTTTGAACTCTGCATCTCCCTATTGACTTCTCTTCCTCTCCTTCTCCCTTGAACCTGTTCCTGTGAACAGTTCAGTACTTCTTTAGTTCACTGAGTTCCATTTTGTTCTGCTGTGTTTTCCTAGTAATCATCACTGCACTCATACTTCACCTTGGCACTGCAAACAACCACTTTTCCCACCCTCCTCATGACAATGACTCCTATGGTTAACATGCTATATATAGGCTTAGTGTTTCTTGCACTGCCAACCCTCTCCGACATATGGTCTAGCTAAAGATTGGTCACAAATACCCGCCCGGCCCACATGGGATAGCGATCTCCTATGTGCCTACTGCACCATTACCTCAATTTTTGGCATTGACTCTACAGTACCTAACGCTCATGGGGAGATGCCTCTCCCCTTCTGGGTCTTGCTAGAAAGCTGCCCCACCTGGCAACCCCCTGCCCACCTACCCTTCTTAGATTTGTTCATCCAGCAGGATGAACATAAGGTGCGGTGTACCTTGAGAAGATGGCACAAAATGAGTTACAAGCATTTTAAGGAAAATCCTCATAGACTGGCCCTGCTCTTACTGCTGCTCTCAGGCAACATTCACCCCAACCCTGGCCCTCCCTTAAGGCAAGACGCTTGTCTAAAGAAATCTGGCACACTCACTCTTGCATCATCTGCAGCTTCCTTGCTAAACTAGACAACTTGCAAGCCTGGATTTCCCAGCACAACCCTAACATTCTATCCATAGTTGAAACCTGGTTGTCACCCAAAATATCTAATGCTTCCATTCTCATTCCTGGCTACATGGTTTTCAGACAGGGTAGGCTATCAAACAGAGGTGGAGGCTATGCAATCTATCTGAGGGACAATATACAGGGTTTCATTCTGCCACTGCCCAGCACTGGGGAAAACATGCAGGAAATTGCCATTAAGGTGCTCCTTGGGGTGCACAACAAATCCATTACTGTCCTATCAGTTTACATCAGGGGATCAGGCAAGCTGTCCCTGGTTTTGACTCTCTGTTGGGCTGCTTAGGCAACCTGAGTCTTAACTCTGAAGTCATACTGCATGGTGACTTCAGTGTCAACTGGCTCTCCCCTGAAGCAAGCCCCTTTAAGGATGCAATCTTAGCAGCTCACTTCACCCAGCTTATTGAGACTCCTACAAGACAGAACTGCACAAGTATCTCATGGATTGGGTACTCTCAAACCACCCCAAGCACATATCAGACAGTACCGTTCTACCAGATGCTATTAGTGACTACTCCCCTGTCTTGTTCTGCTGGTCAAATAAATTCTCCAAACCACCTGTCATAACAATAAATAATAGGGTCCTTTTCTGTGGTCATCTCAAGTCACTGAAAGCAGATCTTTGTAACACTGACTGGTCAGTAGTTCTCACGTCCTGTGATATCGACTTTGCACTTGATCTTTTCATAAGGTCAACTTAACCCCTGGCTATCTCCTGACATTATTGAGCTCTTGAAATCTAGGGACCATCTCTGGCATGTGACTAGGGTCTCAGATAAATAATTCAACATCCAGAACTATGAAACACCCAGAAATGACTGTACCAGGACTATTCACATCACTAAAAGCCAATATTATAAAGAAACTTTCTCTCACACCTGGAATGACAGCAGATAGTTCTGGAGTAATCTTAAAGAAGTTACTGGTAAGGAGCCAAATATGCCCCCCCCCCATGCTTAATATTGATGGTTCCCCTACCCTCAACCCTACTTTAGAATCATCAAGATAAAGGAAGCCAGGAAATATCTCTGTAAGGTGCAAGGGAAATTGAGATTCAGTGGTGATACCTTCGATCTCAAATTTGTCGCCCTCTCCTAGGAAGAAATCCTGGTTCCCCTAACCCATATTATTAACCTATCCCTTGGGCACTCTTAATTCCCCTAAAGCTGGAAATCTGTGGTAGTGACACCTGTTCACAAGAGTGGGAATTGTGCCCTACACGGGAACTACACACCTATTTCCATTCTCCCTCCACTCTCAAAAGCTTTGGAGAGAATAGTTGATGACCAGCTAGAGGAATATTTGGAAAAATTCCAGTTACAATGCCCCAACAACATGGGTTTCAGATTGGACATTGTACCACAACAGCCTTACTCAAATTCATGGGCTTTATCCATAAATCCTTAGACCAAGGTCCTCTTCTGGGGGTGGCATTCATTAATTTAACAAAAGCTTTTGACATGATCAATCATGTCCTCCTGACTGACCAGCTTACTGCCATTGGTCTCTCCATCAAAACTGTTGACTGGTTTTGAAGTTACCTTCACAACCACTCACAGCAGGTGGAACTGTCCTCTCTGACAGTAGACCTGTCTGCTCAGGAGTCCCACAAGGGTCAATACTGGGTCCCTTCCTTTTCAATATTTTCCTGAATAATCTATCTCTCGCCTACCAAGGATGCATCTTTCCTTATGCAGATGATGCAGTTCTCTTTACCAGTGACCCTGACCCTATGGTCCTGGAGAACCAGCTTCAACAGGACTTTGCTAGCATTGAAAGATGGTTCAGTGACCAAAAATGAATTATGAATTACAAAAAGACAAAAACTATGTTGTTCTCCAGTCCCCAGAGCAAACATAGAGACTACCTTCTCTCAATCTGTAATGACCTGGGCTCCCCCCTGGAGCTAGTTCAGCATTTTAAATGCCTGGGGGTCAGGTTGACAGCACCCTATCATATGCCCTTCATATTAATAATAATAATAACTTTATTTTTTGGGCGCCTTTAAAAAATAATCAAGGTGCTTAACAGACTTAAAAGAGCACATGAAACATCCAGATTGTTAAAATAATGTAAACAGAAATGTAAACAGAAACCAGTAGTAAAATTATCTATTCACCAAAAGCTTGAGCCCACAGATGTGTTTTCAAGGCTTGCTTAAATCCCTCCACGGTCGTGCACTCCCATATCTGCAAATTGATAACATTGCAAAAGCTGTCAATATGCGCATTAGTTTGCTTCATAAGCACAAATGTAGTCTGACCTCAGAAGCTCTTAGTTTAGCTATACACAGTTTATTGGTCTCACTAGTTGACTACGGGTTAGTTATCTATGGATCGGCTACGGACACGTCCATTCGGCGCATTAAAATGGTGCTAAGCAAAGCCTGTCAGCTCCTCACAGGAGCTGCACACCTGACTCACACCTACGACTTGTACAACCAGGCAAATTGGCTCCAGTTCAGTGGCAGACTTAAATACCAAACCTGTCTGTTGGCAAAAAAAGTTAGCTTAGGTCTGATGTCCCCTGGGGTTCAGAAGCTTCTCATCCCCTGTGTTAACCCCTACCATACCTGAAGCTCTGATAGCCAGATCTTCAAGATTCCCTGTTGTCACACCTCCCAAGGCCAAAGGTTCTTCACCTACCAAGCCCCACTCTGGTTCAATTCCCTTCATGACAATATATCTTCTGCATCCCCTTTGGGCTTATTTAAACAGAAGCTCAGGCAACAATTAGTGTCTAATTCCAGCTGTGACTGCTTCCTCTAACATGTCCTTCATTTCTGTAATTTATTTATTTATTTAAGTCTTTGGTAACTGGGCAAGAGCACTGATCCAGGGGACTGTTCTCAGGCACGACCCAGGCCACACAGGCAGCAGTTACCGAGGTAGTGACATAGGAAAGTAAAATTAATGAGAGGCTGAAAAAAACAATCAGTACATCATGATAAGCAACAATTATTATACAATTAGAAAATGGCCAAAATGGATTCTAGATCCTGATTGGCTGAAAGTACCATCAACCTGGGCATCTATTTTTTCAACAGATGCCCAGTAAAAAATAAGTGCCAGTCCAAGTGGCACCTTACTGTGTAGCATTCCATAGTGGTGCCCAGCCTGCTTTTTAATTGGTTGTAGGCACCAAAGAAAATTTGAAGTTGCCGCCATCTTTTCCTCTTGCTTAGTGAGAGGTAGTTGTCTCCCCCACCGAAAGCAAACCCAAATAATATTTACTCCCAGCTGCTCCATATTTAGAAAAACAAAACACTTCTTATGTTGCTGTTCTACTTGCTCTCAGAGCTGGCAAAAGTTTTTAAAAATAGTCAGATATTTATTAGTTTGCTGTCAGACAGCGAGACCCTTCATCATTTCTCCCAACCACGGTCACTAGCACCTCAGCGAGGTGAAAAAACAACAACTGTCAGTTCCCAGTTTCAACCCGGCTACATTCAAATTGTCCCCAACAACAGTACTGTTACTTCTGCTGCACAAAATGAAAGAGCCTACTTGTTTCCCCACTGCTCAAACATGAGTCGGCTTCCCAAACAACTTCCCTGTTCCCTGCATGATCACGAATAAGAAACCATGACACTATTGCTCTACCGTTAAGCTACTCGCAATTGTTGTTTGCCCTAAAATAGCCATCTCCCACAAACAATCGTCGCTCCCACAGTGCACTTCCTGTTTTGCAAGTCATACATTATAGTAACACCTATCCACCAAAGCCACTGATCGACCGCTCATACATCTCCGTTAGAAAGAGAGAAAGAGAGAGCGAGAGAGAGAGAGCTGTCCCCCTCCCACCTCCAGAGAGCACAACTCACCTGACCATTCTGTGACTAAAACAGCAACCGGTCTCAAACTGCTTCTTTTACCTGTAGTGGGCTGGAGAGGTAAAAATAAAAAAAAAAACATAACGAAAGTCAGGTAAACAGGCAGCATTCTCATCATGCCCCCCCCCACTCTGTTTGTGACAGCCATGCAGTCAGCAGAGGGATCGTCCCAGGATCAAGATATTTGAAGGTACTGAATATTTTTACAACATTGCCATTGTCGTCCCTGGATCAAGATATTTGAAGGTACTGAATATTTTTAAAACATTGCCATTGTCCAATTCAGAATGAATTAATTTTTTTTAATGTTTTATTAGGTATACAAATTCATCAGGGACTGTCACAATAAAAAACAACACTGTAATTCAGGAGGAGGAACTATTTTATTACAAAATGAGAGTTTTTACATGTAAACTATTTTTTAAAACATACTGTACAAAATACAGTGGCCCATTTCTAAGCACAATAATACCCTTCAGGGAGGGCAGTATTAGGCTATATCGGACCTTCCAGTAGCTATAAGGCCTTCCGCCTGCGGCGTCGGGCCTCATTACGCCCCTGGGCGGTCCGGTATAGCCCAATACCACCCACCCTGTTGGATATTATTGCTTATTTACAAAGGATAAGTGGCCAGTGCAAATTGATGCACGATATAAAAAAAAATTATTTTCCCTCTGCCCTTGCCTCTCTCCTGGTGCCTCTATGAACCTCCTTTTCCCTCCCATTGTAATCCTATACAATTCCTCCAATTTTTCTTCCTTACCCTCCCCCACATTACCTTTCCCCCTCTATTGACCTGACCCTCTGGGCTGTTCCCTAACTATGTCCTACCAAAGTTGTTTCTGTCTAGTAGTTACCGTCCCCTATGTCTACCCTTCCGATTAGGCCCTTAGGCCGTTTCTCTATTCTATTCACTCTGTGACTCTGACACCATCTGTCTCCTGTCTCTGCTTCAGCACTTAGTAACATGGCATACATTGTACAATGCCAAATACACCTGCACTTCTTAGTTCCTTATATTAACTTTTATTTACCTTGTGCTTAAACTTTGTACTTACTTTATGGTTGTGTTAATCAGTGTTTGATTTTATGTAATTTTCTGACGTGGAACCTATGTAACAAGCTTTCAGCTCAAAGGTTTTAATCCGAGAGAATAATAAATAAATAAATCCTCCCTTCCTCCTCCAGTGGCTCGCTCCTCTACTCCTAGGGGGTTCCTTCCTAAGGTACCTTTGGCCAAGGGACCCTTCCCATGGCAGCTCTAGGGGTGGAACCCTTTTACAGGGTTCCTTGCCTTCATGGCCCCTACAGGGTGGTAATTCCTATTGGAATAGAGAATGTGAATGGCCACAACATTGTGATACAGTTGCACAAGCATAACATTATTCCGGTTGCATAGGCCATTGAAATTCTGTTTTTGTGTATTGCTTTGCTTCTTACTGTCTTCATATAGTAAGTAATTTCATCAGTAGATGTCAGGCATTGTAATACAATATACATGGTTGCAGCAACTTGTAGAATCAGGCACATTGTTCATAGTCATGCAGTACATTTTATTACACCACAGAGATCTCAAGTCCCTGGCCAGGTCAGAACACTCAGTACCCTGCCTTATGGCTGTGGAACGTGTTTCAATTACTGTTGTGAAGTAAGTTGTTTTCTATGTAACACATCTTTGTACCCTGCTGAGATGTACTGCAGCTGGACATCTGGTATTATACCCCAAAAAACAGGGCCGGATATTCAAAGCAAGTGCACATGGCGCAACTGAATTGCACCGGCACAAGAGCAGAATTGTGCCAGGAGCCATATTCAGCGGGAGCCATTGCACAGCACAAATACCATTGTGCCAATGCGCAACCATAATGAATGCAGAAGCGCGAAGGGGCATGACCATGAATATCCAGCGCTTGGTCACGATATTCAACTTGAAGTGGAACCATGGCACATGTGTGGAGCAAAACCAAGACGCGCCAAGCAGACTTGAGCCTATAAATACAAGGTGCAAGCACACATACCGCACTTGCACCAGGTGAGAGAGAGGAAGGGGGACAGAGAGAGAGAGAGAACCCAAAACAAAGAAAGAAAGAAAGAAAGAAAGAAAGAAAGAGGCAGCCACAGAGGGAGAGTGACAGAAGTGGCAATGGAAAGGGAGAAAGGGGCAGAGAGAGTGAGAGGGACAGGCAGGCACAGAGCCAGGCAGTGCACCAGGGTGCCACACATCCCACAGCAGCCACCCACCCGGGGGAGATGAGACATCAGGGTCCATAGATAGTGCGCCATTCATGATGGAGGCTGTAATGAGGGGTGTGAGGGGCAGGCAGAACAGCGACATGGCAGTGGAAGGGACCATCGGCGGTATGCCTGAAACAGGTGGTACCATGCCTGCACCACCTATGAGAACTTCTCCAACATGGAGATAGTGGATCAGTACCACCTGAACAGGGCTATTCTGAGGCAGCTCTGTGAGCTGTGCAGAGAGGAGTTGCAGGCACCCACAAGATGGAGCCATGCAATGTCTGTGGAGATGAAAGTCGCAGCAGTCATGTGCCTGCTCACCACGGACACCTTCCAGAGACCAACAGGGGACACCACAGGCATAACCCAGTCAGCCACGTCATGCCTCTTCACACAGTTCCTCAATGCCCTGCTGCCACATGCTTTGGAATACATCCCTTTCCCCAGCACACAGGTGGAGTACAGGAGTACATAGAAACATAGAATTTGACGGCAGATAAGAACCGCTTGGCCCACCCAGTCTGCCCATTTCCCTACCTACTGGACAAGCTGCAGATCCTAGTTAACCAGCAGCCTACTTCTTCTTACCCCCACCTCCCAGAATTGCCTTATGACTGTCCCATGCATGCTTGAATTCCACCACTGATTTTGACTCCACAACCTCCTCCGGAAGGCCGCTCCATGCATCCACAACCCTCTCTGTGAAAAATACTTCCTTAAATTACCTCTGAGCCGCCCCCTCTATCTTCAAATTGTGCCCTCTTGTTCTTGCACCTCTTTTTTTAAAGATGCTACCTCTTGACTTTGTTGATTCCTTTGAGGTACTTGAAAGTTTCTATCATGTCCCCCCTCCCTCCTTTCCTCGAGGCTATACATATTATGCTCCTTAAGTCTCTCTTCATATGTCTTCTGGTGCAGACCTGCACCATTTAGTTGCCCTCCTCTGGACAGCTTCCATCCTGTCTATGCCTTTATGGAGATTGGGTCTCCAGAACTGCACACAGTACTCAGATGGAGTCTCACCAGCTGTCTGTACAGAGGGATAATAACTTCCTGTTTTCTACTGGTGATGTCTCTCCTATGCATCCCAGTATCCCCCAACCCTCCTTGCTGCCCTCTCACATTGCTTGCCCACCTTTAGGTCATCTGATATGACTACCCCCAGGTCACTTTCCATTTTGTTGTTGTTAGTATCTCACCCCCATTGTGTACTCTTCCCTGGGTTTTGTTTCCCAGGTGCATTACATGCACTTCTTAGCATTGAATCTAAGCTGCCATACATTTGACCATTCCTCTAACCTTGCCAACTCCTTCTCAGCCTTTCCACCCCACCCTGTGCATCAACTCTGTTGCAGATCTTAGTGTCATCTGCAAAGAGACATACTTTTCCTTCCAGTACTTCTGCAATGTAGCTATAAAGACATTGAAGAGGACTGGTCCTAATACTGAACCTCGCGGTACCCAACTAGTAACCCTCCTTTCTTCTGAGTGGACTCCATTTACTATTACTCTCTGTGTCCTATTCTCCAGCCAATTCTTTACCCAGGCTGTCATCTTGGGACCCACTCCCAGGCTGGCTAACTAGTATATTAATCTTTTGTGTGGGACTGTGTCAAATGCCTTGCTAAAGTCTAGGTAGGCCATGTCCACAGCCCCTCCCTGATCTACTACTTTGGTCACCCAGTCAAAGAAATCTATCAGATTTGTCTGGCATGACCTTCCACTGTGAATCCATGCTGCCTAGGGTCCTGTGCCCCTCTGGCCTCTAGATACCGACAATTCTTTCCTTCAGAAGTGATTCCATCATTTCCCTATCACTGAGGTTAAACTAACAGGTCTGTAGTTTCCTGCTTCTGCCTTGCTCCCACTTTTGTGAAAGGGAATCACATCTGCCCTCCTCCAGTCCTCGGGTACCACCCCATCCTCCCATGATTTGTTAAAAGGGTAGTCAGTGGTGTCACTAGTTCTACCCTTAGCTCTTTTAGAATTCTGGGATGAATCCCATCAGGCCCCATTGCTTTGTCCACCTTCAGTTTTAAGAGTTCTTTCAGAACCCTTTCTTCTGTAAATGGGCTGGTATCAACTTCTGTATCCAGAGTGTTACTACTGTTTGTTTTATGCCTCCCCCTCTTCACTTGTAAATACTGAGCAAAAATATTTGTTTAGTATCTCTGCCTTTTCACAGTCACCCTCTGCCCACCCTCCTCCCCTTTATTAAGCCTCACTATCCCTCCCTTGGTCTTCCTTTGCTCCCTGATGTACCTATAAAAGGTTTTATCCCCCTTCTTAACTGAGTTGGCTATCTTTTCCTCGGTTTGGGCCTTTGCTGTTCTGACTGCCTTCCCAGCCTCCTTTTGCTTTAACTGATACAGTTCTCTGTCCTGCTCCTTCTGCAATTCCTTGTACTTCCTGAATGCTTTCTTTTCTCTTGAACCTTCATGCACTTCCTTTGAGAACCATAGTGGTTTCTTACATCGTCTTGTTTTGTTTATTTGCTTCACACAAAGGCTCGTTACCTCTGTGATGGCAGTTTTTATTATTCCCCATTGTTCTTCCACCCCTCCTTCCTGCCCATTTGCTAGTGCATTCCTTAGGCACTCACCCATTTTGGCAAAGTCAGCCCTCCTAAAGTCCAGTACTTTTGTCTTTGTATGGCTTGACTCTATTGCTGTGTTTATTGTGAACCATACTGTTCGATGGTCGCTAGTTCCTAGGAGTACAGCAGCCATGCAGGACTTCCACAGGGTAGCACATATGCCTGGCATGCTTGGGGCCATTGACTGCACCCACATGGGCATCCGCATGCCACCTGGCCTCGATGGGCTAGCATACATCAATAGGAAGGGGAGCCTGAGCATCAGCTGCCAGGTGGTGTGCAATGCCATGGGGCGCATCACCAATGTCTATGCCACACTTCCTCGGAGTGCACATGATGCATTCATCTGGCATAGCTCCATGCTGTGCCACATATTTGAACACGGGGACATCTCCACAGGCCACCTAGTGGGTGAGTATAAGATGGGCAAGGTGTGACGGGCAGAGCAGGCCATGGAAAGGGGAAGGGCAGAGTGGCAAGCAGGTGAGGGCTCCAGGGCAGGCAAGAGACACAGCAAGGGAAGGCAGAGAGCTTACCATGTCATTATTGACACAGGTGACAGTGCCTATCCACTGAGACCCTGGCTGCTCACCCCTTAAATCAAATCAAATCATCTTTATTTTTATAGCACCTTTCAAAACCAAGGTGCTGTACATAAAAACCATATACATAAAGATAAAATTTTAAAACGATCATTAAAACAAATCATCCGTAGCTAGGAAAAGCTAAACTAAATAAATATGTCTTTAACTCCATTTTAAATCTATCGACAGTTGGGCATTCTCTCAACCAACAAGGTAGAGAATTCCTCAGGGTTGGCACTGAAAAAGCGAAAGCACGAGATCCTGATGTCTTTAATCAAAGCCTGGGAATCTCCAGCAATCCCTCATTAGCGGAACGGAGAGGACGGACGGGGCAGTAGGGTATCAGGAGATCTTTCAGGTAACTGGGTGCCTTATCATGTAGGGCTTTAAAGGTTAGTAAACCAACCTTAAAGGTGATCCGCCACCAAACAGGCAGCCAGTGCAGTTTGCAGAGCACAGGTGTAATATGACTGGTTCTAGAAGTCCCAGTCAAAAGCCTGGCTGCCACATTCTACACCAGCTGCAGGCAGCGGATGTCAACCCCAGGTAGCCCTAGGTAGAGGGAATTGCAGTAATCAAGACAGGTAGTGACAAAGGCATGGACCAATGTTGGAAGATCACCCGGAGGAACCAGGTGTTTCACCCAGGTGATATTCCTCAGATGGTAAAAAGAGGATTTGATGACAGCTGACACCTGAGATTTTAGGGTCAAACCATCATCAAAAATAACGCCCAGGTTATGCACTTGATTGGAGGTAGAGAGCAACATACCACCAAGTAATAAGCCCGATGGTTGTCCAGCTCCCAAACCCACCCCCGGATGACCTGGGTCCACTACCAGCACCTCAGTCTTATCCAGATTCAGTCTCAGCCAGCTGGAACTCATCCAAAGTCTGATCTCAGCAAGGCAGTTATTTAGCATGGAGAGTGCATCATCTTGTCCGGGCAGAAAGGACAAATACAGCTGAGTATCATCTGCATAGCAGTGAAAACCCAGACTGTATCACCTGGTGATATCTCCCAATGGCAGCATATGCACTGCAAACAATATGGGGCTAGAATGGAACCATGTGGTACCCCACAAGGAAGGAAGTGAGCACCAGAGGAATAAATTCCAGTGGCAACTCTCTGAGACCTGTCTGTGAGGTAAGAATGGAACCATTTGAGGACTGTACCAGACAGCCCACAAAAAAACACAGGCGCTCCAATAGCACACCATGGTCTACAGTGTCAAATGCAGCAGAGAGATCGAGAAGGACCAGAATGGTATGTGTCTTTCGATCTCTAGCCATTAGGATGTCATTCAATACCTGGACCAGGGCAGTCTCCATGCTATGTTTCTTCCTAAAACCAGATTGGAGAGTATCATAGACATTGTGAGTTGTAAGTTGATTATCCAATTGCAACACAACCGCCTTTTCAATAACCTTACCAACCAAGCAGGTTAGAGATAGGCCAGTAGTTGGCTAGACAATCTGGACCTAAGGAGGGTTTTTTAAGGAGTGGTCGAACGACCGCCTCCTTGAGGGGGTCAGGAAAGATCCCCCTCTCCAAAGACTTCCAGACAATATCAGCAAGGATCGGGCAGATAACTTCTACACATCCTACTAAAAGAGGTGTAGGACCCAGATCCAAACTACAACTGGTTGGTCGCGATGTTTGGATGATCTTCACAATGTCAGTGAACTCCAGCCGGTGAAAATCTGACCAGAAAGACCGAGTGCATGCCACTTCCTGTCAACCACTGCAATCCCTCATAGGGGAGGTCGGACCGATGCCAGACCTGATGCTGGCAACCTTATTGCCAAAAAACTGAGTGAACTCCTCGCATCTCAGCTGAGAAAAAGCCTCTCTGGGCTGGAGACAGATTGGATTGCACAATCTGTCAACAGTCTGGAAAAGCTGAGCCGGTCGATTCTGTGCAGCAGAAATCTCCCTGGACAGGAATTCTGCCTTCTTATGGGTGACTTCTGATTGATAACCATCATAATGCGCCATCAACCTAAGCCTGTCAGCTTCATGGCCGGACCTCTGCTGGGATCTCTCCAACCTTTGGCCAACTCGCCTTAACTCCTTCAAGGAGCCATCAAACCAAGGGCTCCTTGAACGAAGGATGAGAGGCTGAACATGAACAGGAGCAATCTTGTCCAGAACATCTCCCACAGCCTTGTTATAGGCTAGTATGAGATCATCTGGACTCATGCATTCACCCAACAAGCCCGATAGATCCAGTACCATCATTAGGTCACTGGGGTTAATGCCCCTTAAAGGGCAGTACTGAACCATCTCTGTAGGGGCAGACCTATTACGGGGAACACTGAAACTGAACCTTATGGTCTGATGGTCAGACCAGCTGACTGGTTCCACCCCCAAATCAGCAATCTCCATACCCAGAAGAAAGATCAGGTCCAGTGAATGACCCCCTACATGGCTCGAGGAGGTAACCACATGTATTAGGCCCAGAGTCATCATCAGCTGGAGGAGATTTTGACCAAAATGCGAGAGTTCATCGTCGACCCAGGCATTGAAGTCCCCCAGAACTATCAATCTGGGGGACCTCAACATCATGTCGATGATGAAGTCTGCTATCTCCTGCAGGAATTCTCCACCATCACCTGGTGGATGGTAGACGAGGAGAATCCCGCAGCCTACACCCTCTCCCAGGATATATTCGAAGGATCTGGTACTTCCCAATGGCACATCCACAAGGCCCAGCTCAGACTTAAACATAATGGCCACACCCCAGCCCCTACGATCCAACCTTGGTCGGTGTATCACCGAGAACCTGGCTGGAGTTGCCGAGGCCAATATTGGGCCTGGATTTTCATCCAGCCAGGTCTCAGTGATGCAAGCCAGATCAGTTGATCCAACAAGATCAGATATAATAGCTGTCTTGTCTTTAATAGATCTGGCATTGCATAACACCGCCAAGGTAGGATGAGCTGTCGGGGAAGACCTCAGCACCTGCCCACTAAGATCAGAGCCCTTGGGTATGGGGACAAGACAAGAATAACCTCTATCCTGACCTACCGGCGCTCATCATCCCCAGCAGAACGCTAGAACGAGACCCACGCCAGCATTCGCAACATCATTGCGCGTGTGTTTGGAATGCTGAAGGCATGCTTCCGATGCCTAGACAGGTCCGGTGGTGCTCTACAATACAGCCCCTCGAAAGCCTGTGGCCTATTTCTGGCCTGCTTCATACTGCACAGCATGGCCATTGACTGTGGGATAGCTGTCGAGGCTGATGAGGGTGACAGTAGTGGAGATGATGGAGGCAATGTGCTGGAGGGGGGTGGACAGCCCCCCCTGGGCAGAGGGATCCATGGCTGATGAGGCAGGCCCAACAGCACCGCGACACCATCACACAGGAGCACTATGGTGCATGCAGGTAGGTGGCGCTAAACCTATGCATGAGCCACACACACAGGTACAGCACACATGCAGGGGTGTGCATGGCAATGGGCATGCACACACAGAGGCGTGGTGCAGGTTCAGGGGAGTTGGTGGCACACAACCACGCACAACTGCACAGAGAAGCACACAGCAATGCATGCACACATACCCACACACACACGCACCCACACACCCAGGCGTTGGCATGTGGTGAGGATCAGATGCATTGCACTGGTGCACAGGCACAGCCAGTGCAGAACTGGCCTCATCACGCCCATGCCACATGGTCCAGAAGCTGGGCAAGCACACACACAGGCAGCATGCAGCATGACACACAGGTGCCACATCAGTGTTCTGCACATGCACACACCACCCATGAATGTACAGGGCAGCAGCTGCAGGCTATGGTCATGATGGGCCGCACATCAGGGCCGCCGCATGGATTCTTGGCCACCACAGCCACGGGGGCAGCCGCGCCAGGGCCAATCGGTAGCCACAGGCTGCTCATTGGCCATAGGGGGTGTCTGAAACAGCCCCCCAGGGGTTGACCCACAGGACCATGACCAGGTCCACACGGGGGGGTGTAGGAGCCCAAACAGGCCCACACCAGGCATGCCTAGGATGCCAACATCAGAGCCCGGTATCAACAGTGTGGGTGTCGCCCGACACTGGGATCATGGGGTGGACAATGCACTGCATGGGGTCTGCAGTGGCTGGCCATGCCCTGTGGCAGCCAGCAGCATGAAGCCATCCATGACTACCTGTGCAATGCGATCCATGGATGCAGTCGTGGCCTCCTGCAAGTGGTGTGCAATGCAATCCATGGAGCAGTTGTGGCCTCCTGCATGCACTGCATCCCCGCCAGGAGTTGCACAATGCCCCTCTCACACTGCTCAGCAGCTGGCTTACCTCCATGTGCAGTGCACGCAGCCCAGTGGCAACCTGCACCTGTTGCTCACTGGAGACCCAGAGCAAACAGTGTGCTCTGCTGTTGGGTCGGCATCCTGGGGATTCTGGGCGGGATGCCGACCCTCCTCTGGTGACTGGCCATGCTGCACAGCCTTCCCTCTCAGGTGGACACTTCACAGTGGGGTCCTCATGGGGTATGTCCCTAGCTGGCTCCCTGGTGGCAGACCCTGCGTCCAGCTGCCCTGTGGCTCCAGCAGCCTGCTGCCATTGCCCCTCGGGCCACTGAATACTGCCCAGTGCCTGTGCGGCCGCACCACCACCATCACACAGCACAGCTGTGGCACTGCACACAGCTGCACCCGCAGTGGCAGAAGGCACCTCTTCCCCCACTGTCAGGTCACTGGACACACTGCCTGTGTCTGGTATGGGCGTCTCCCCCACAATACTGCCCATGCTGTCCAAGATTATGGTGAGGTTGTCATCGATGTCAGACCCTGCCCCGATCTGTGTCTCCATACAGAGGATGCTGAGACTGGCCTCTTGTAGAAACACATCCAGGGCCTCATCTGACCCATACCCAGGACATCCAGCTGGACAGTGGTGGTGTGCTGCTGCCTCCCAGGCCCACGGATGCCCATGGAGGTGAATGGCTGGTCTTTCGGGGCTGGTCCTGCCTCCACGTCTGCTACCAGTGCCCGATCCTCTGCATGCAGACGTGATGGTGCTCGTAGATAAAACAGTTGTGTCAGTGAAGCAATGGCCACAAGTGACCCCCCGCTCCCCACCCCCACCCCCACAATGCCACAGCATGGTGCTTTGCTGCCATAACGTACCATGCAGGGATGAGCTGCCACCTGTCTGGAATCCTCCACCAGGCACACCTCCACGGTGCTGCAGCGCAAGGTGGCTGTCACCAGTTCCTCCTGTGCCATGAGCTGTAGCACATCAGCAGGCCCCCCCCCGGTGGCATTCCGGGCTGCACGGATGGCCGCCACCTTCTCCTTGATCCACTTCTTGTCAGTGCCCACCTTCTTGTGGCACTCCTGCACTGACCGCTGTTGGCTGCTCTGCTGGTTCACATATTCCGCCACCTCCACCCAGGCCCCAACCCTGGCCTGTGGTGTGCCCGTGGCACCGCTCAAGAGCAGCTCCCTGTCAAGGTAGGTCTCGACCACGGCCTCTGACTCTGCCTTTGTGAAGTTGGGCCTGCGCTTGTGAGCAAGCCCATGCTCCTCAATCTCCACAGGTGCTGACATGTTGCTTCCTGTGGAAATGGACAGCACAGTGCGTCAGTGGCAGCAACACCCATTGCCATCTCCCCTGCTGTGCCGTCTGTGCTCAGTGTGCTCCAGCAGCATGCTCAACTTACCTCACAAGGATGCAATACCGGCATATGGCCTGTGCCGATCTGTGGTGCTTTTATGGTGCATCGCATGCAAATGAGCTTTGGCACAACGGTAATGATATGCTAATGCTCCCATTGCACCACACATTGGCTGATGAGCTCATTAGCATGTGGCGGCTGAATACCGCATACTTGCACCGTGCACAATGAGAGTGCTCCGGAGCAAGTCAAATGGCACAATGCGGAGGCATGCATAATGCGAATTGACACTGTGCGCAGGCACCATTCAGTGAACCGCCATCTATTGCACATTGTGCACCAACTGCGCAACTGCTGCCATGGCACACCGTGCACCATGGCTGCTGCTGCTGCACAGTTGGCACACAGTGCGCGGCCATGCACTGACCTCTGCAGTGACCTCTGACCCTGGATGACCCTGCACATGTGGTCCCACCCAGCCACGCCCATGCCACGCATCTCAGCTGTTGTGTGATAGACAAACACAGCACATATCCCCTTGGCCTGCACATCTGGCGCATGCTGTGCCCACGTATGACTATGGCCACCATTTTGCTCCATGACTCTCAGCAGAGACATGTCGCAGCACAGCTCTCAATGGGAAAGTAACTGGATGCAGGTGGAGCTGGTCAGCCTCATGGCCTGCATCCAGCCCCATGCACCCCAGCTGTTCGGCCAGGTGCCACTACAGCAGCCCCTGTGGCTGTGTGGAAGGCTATTTTTGCCACACTAGTGCAGCGAACTGGACTAGCCAGGACTGGAAAGCAGTATTGGTGCCATTATGGGGACTTGATGCGGGGGGACCAGGTTGCCTCCGATGGCTGGAGGTGCATGTCAGGCATTGGCATGTGCCACAGACAGATGAGTAGGCCCAGCATGCATGTGTGCCCTGATGCTGTACTGTGGTTTTGGCTGGGCTGCCTGGTGTGTCCTGGAGGGTGGTGTACTTTCAATGTGAGCATCGCAGGGTTGCATCACCCACCACTGCTTGCATTGACATGCCGCTGTGTGGACCATGCCAGGTCGGGGCTCACACTGTGCGGGGGGGGGGAGCAGCTGCTGTGGTTGTGTACTGATGTGTTCCTGTCTATGTTCCATTCCCAGGGCCTGAGACTCATCAGAGGGTGGTGGCGGTGGCCACAGTGGGACAGCAGGCCTCAGCAGGACCCAGGAGTGGCCCCAGCACCAGCGGGGCCATGGAGAGCAGGTAGGCACTGTCATGGTCCTTCACACATGTATTAGGGGTTTGCGAGGACATGGGTGCGGGCATTGCTGCCTGTGCCATGTGGCATGGCAGCTGTGTGTGTTGCACTGTGCATGGTGCCCGCCACTGTGGCGCATCCATTGTACTCATGTGCCAGCTGTTGATGGGGTGGGTGTGTGCCTGGCTGCCACTGTCGATGCTGTGATGCTGCATGGCCACTGTGCCATGTGACTAGCATGGCACAGTAGGGTGGCTATTGTGAGTCAGGGACCACCACTGTGCACTGTTGTGGTGTGCCGCATTGCTGGCAGTCGTTGGCCCATCCCCCTGTGGGTAGCCTGTTCAGGCCCTCCGAGGGTGTGTGATCCCACTGCCCAATGAGTGCAGTGGATGGGCATGGTTCCTTGGGACACTGCACTGATCGCCTGTCCTGTCCCTTGTCCTAGGTGTCAGGGGGCAGCGGAGGATGCCCCTCTACTGCAGGTTCTTGAGGCAGCTGATCCTGATAACATCCACCACTATGGAGGTGGTGCTCCAGATCCACAGGTGGGTGATGGGAGGTGGATGCCGTGGTCATTGAGGTACAGCACAGCATGGCCACTACTAGTGTGCACCCTACTTCCCCTGTTTCCCCTGCTGTACCTCCCCCTACAGTCCCCCTTCCCACTGTACAGTCCCTGTTCCCTGTCCCAATCCCTCACATTCCTACCCTTTCCCACCCCCTTTGTTCTGTACATAGTTTGCTGTTCATATTTCTATATTACAATATTTTGACTTACCTGCCTGTGTCAGTGTCTGCTTTGCAGGTGGCATGCAGAGCCTTGCTGCAGTGGCCCAGTGCCTGTCCATGTGGTGTGCATGTGTCAGGGTGCATGTTGTGCTTCTGTGGTTCCCTGCTGTGTGCCGTGGTGTGTCCCACTGTGGTGGTGTCCCGTTGGTCAGTGGGAGTGTCATGGAGGTGCCCATGGGAGGGCTGTCAGGGGAGTGTTGTGGGGGGGCTGCTGGGCTATGTGGTCCTGGGTGTGACCTGCTCTGGTCTGGCTGTGTTGGGTGGGGCATGGCATGTGGCTTGCGGGGGTCCCGGTGGCCCTCTGTTGGCAATGGCACCTCCTGTTGCCTACCTTCAGTGCCACTGTTGTATTCTGGGGTGGGGGTGGGTACCTGTTCGCACCCTGCTGTGCCCAGCTGGTGGTGGCCTCCTGTGGCCTGTCACTGTGCCTGTCACTGTGCCTCCCTGGTTCTGTCCCTGGGTCACTTCTCTGTGCCATGCCCCCCCATCACTCTGCTGATGTGGCGCAACTGTGTGTGTGTGTGTGTGTGTGTGTGGCAGCATGACGCACCTCTAGTTGCGCCATGGGGCATTCACAGTTGCGCCATAGTGCAACTGTGCCATATTCAGCCAGGTCGTGCTGGCACACTATGGCATGCGCAGTCACTGAATATCCCTCCTGTTGTGCCAGTGCACATCGGATTTGCGCTGCACCAGACTTGCGCTGGCCTTTGGCGCATTTCTGAATATCCAGCCCATACCGTTCAAGTAGGTGAGCCAGCCCATTTCTCATAGTTAAACTATGTTTTTTGTAGTGGTAGGTAAACTACCCATTTTCCTTAATGAAACTAAACAGGATGTGTGTGTGTGTGTGTGTGTGTGTGTGTGTGTCTTGTAAAAGCATCTATTAGGCTTTCAGTACAACTCACCCAAGTAATAAGGATGAGACGTTAAACCGAGGTCCCATCTGCCTGGATTGGCGGTAGTTCAGGTGGATGTTAAAGATCCCATGGCACTTATCGAAAAGAGTAGGGGAATTTCCCCGGTGTCCTGGCCAAATTTCCCTCATTCACTAAAAAAATACCACCAACAGCTTAATCTGGTTCAAGGTCAGTTGGCATTCATCTGTATCCCCCTCCCCCCGGGTCGTGCCTGAAAATAGGCAGGATTTGTCTAGTGCACTTACCCGGTCAACAAATGCTAAATAAATAATAAGATGTGATACATGAGCACTGGGCAACACTGTGCCTATCGACAGTAATTGAATGAGTTTTTACAATAGGGCTTACAAAGATACACGCACCCCATATAGAGGACCTAAACTGCTCAGTACAGTTGTGCTGCAGCCTGATAGCAGGTGTTACATTCTGGAAAACGCTGTTCAAGCTGGTGAAGTGCTTCATGTTCTCTAGTCAAACAGTAATTTTTTGTGTGTTCTATAATTGCCGCTATCAGGCTGCAGCACCTAAGTCACCAAGTAGTTTATGTGCTACGTATGGATCAGCAATGGTTTTCTACTTTTTGGAAGCAGTTGTTTAAGTGCTGTTGAGAATAAGTGAGATGCAGCTGTAGCAGATCTGATTGCTCCATTACATTGTGTTTCAACCAACCCGATTGGCCTTGCTGATAGTAACCACCAAAACATACTATTTAAGTATGTGATCCAGCCCAGTTTCTGTGTACTACATTAGCTATCAGGCTGCAAGCCAAACTGTTTGAGCAGCAGCAAGCATGCAGATACAGGTTTTCTGCGCTCTAGCTGCCAATTAGGGTGCTAGTATGCAACTGAGATAATTTAAGGTCAAGGAAGTACTGTAGTTGTAGCAGGCTGTAATTTTTCTACACAATATATTACAGAACAGTACAAGAAGTCTGAATACAATGTTTGTGTGTGTTTTTAAAAGAAATGTTTTTATTGAAAATTAAAAAAAAGCATTAACAACATAGAACAGTATCAGCAGGTCTCTACCAATGATTGATATCACTTGTTATGCATTTTAACATAGAATTAGATACAAACAGTTACATGAATATTGAGCCCCAGTATACAGTGCTGATACAACGAACAAACAACTCAACTTACAGACAAAATAGTACAAACAAATGGACAATATACAATAATACATGGACATGTTACAGATAATGATAGCACCATATAGTTACAATTCATTTCAATATACATCAGTGCTGGGCCAAATTAGTACCCAGTGAGAGATGCTATGTCCTCACTAATGGAAACGGGAGATCTACCCAAGGATAAGGTCCCCCTGTTAACTATCTGAGTGAGGCAGATCTCCATCCTTAAACCAGCTGAAGTATTGCTTGTTCTGAGTGGAAACAGAGGCAATATACAGGGTCCATTGCCACTCAAACTGTCTGTCCAACCCTTAAGAGCATATCTCAGGTATTCCAGATGTAGCATGCTAAAAAGCAAATCCTTGCACATCTGGATCATAGGACAAGCGTGCGAAACCCAGGTATTTTTTATAGACCTTCTGACTGTTATTAGCATTATTCTAACCATCCTGGGGTAAAATCCTCATTCCTCCTCTCCTCTAGTTTCTACCCCAAGCAGCATGGCCCAAGGTTCACCATTGTTGCATTCCAAATTATGAAGTGAAGCATCCTGTGGGTGGAGATGGCCCACTCTTCGAACCCAGTTTCTAACTTGAAAATATCCAAATAAATGTGATTGTGGGATCCACAACTCCCCCATCATCTCCCAAAAGGACTTAAACCCCTAGGAGCAGAATAAAGCTCCCAGAGACTGGATTCCTCCTACCTGCCACAACTCAAAATCTAGGTCCTCCAGACCAGGGAGGAATTCTGGGTTGGAGGCGATGGGGGGCCAGCAAGGTCCCGCTCCTCTCATCTCTGAGCAGCTGACGCGGTCTCTCCCAGGCCTCTATGTGTTTTTCTTGAGCTCCCTTGTTCCGTATGCCCTCAACCCCTCATCTCTAAAAACGTAATGTAAAATTACAGAGAACGGATCTTGTTTAGAAGCATCAAGAGTTGTATCATGGCAAACTGAGAAATATACAGACTGTTTGACTTTCTAAATTATTGGGTTACGTACATCTCTTGGAATGCACATGATTAAGTCATTTTGACTTTGAGCTGAAAGGTAACTGGGGTAGCCCTTTGGATTTTTGGAAGCCAGTTCTAGGTGTTTTCTAAGCACTGGGTCATATCATGCAAGAAAAGCTGCGATTTCTCTGAACACACCCCTCTTCTTTTAAAGCGATTTACTACGTTTGGATATATGAACACATATACTGCAAGGTGACTGCATATAGAACTGATTTGCAAAGTATTTTGATAGATGCATAGCCTATTTTAGCAAATTAAATCAGGTTTTCACCCTCACAAACCAGGAAGTGTCATTTTGTGTATTGGAGCCTGTATTTGGTGACCTCTGACACTCATTACTTTTGCAATGTCACCACAGGGAGATCTGTGCTCTGCAATTAAAGTTAGCTCTTGGTCACAGCAATTCTGTCTTGATAACAGAGCTCTTGGTCACAGCATGCAGCACGACAATGGCAATGTCAAACAGTTCATTTTCAGGGTCCAATGATGAAAGCATTATGTTGTCCTGCATTAACAGTGATCTTTCGGACACTGACATAGTGCCACAATTTGACAGCCACTGCATAGTAGATCCCCATAGGGATGACCCTATGATGGCAGCGAGAATGATGTGGGCAGTAGCTCAGGCAGTCACAGCAGTAGTCCCAATCCATTCTAGTACAGCAGTGAGAGCAGACTTAGCAACACGGACTGTTAATATAGTTTGCTACTTAGTGCTACGGTTTGGTTCCCATCATTGCTGTCATTTTACTGTGCAAAATCGAGGTATGTTGTGTGTTCTGTTACTCCCAGCATCGATCTGCCCACACAAATAGTAGTGATAGTACCCTGGGTTTTTATATTTCTTTTTTTTTGTGGGGGGGAGATTGCTTTCCCTATGCGAATGAGTTGTTGGCCACTCCAGCTTGACACTGAGAGCACAGCTCGATCTGGTGGCATTGCTTGAGCAGGATAAATGGCTCACAATTTGTCCAAATTCCTCACCTGGTAGTAGAAAGTAGTGACCTCCCGCCAATTGATTTATCAGTCACTCGCTCTGATGGAGCACAGGGTGGATATTACAAGCAGGCACCTTGTACCCCAACCACTTCAAACCCCACAGCTGCACACATACACTTAAGAAAAATGCTGCAGCAAAGAACTTTTATTATCTGTAAATTATTTATACTGTTTGGGTCTGTCTTTGCCCTAGTGCCAACTGGTCTACGCTATAGCTTTCTTCTCTGTGTATGTGTGTGTTTGGGGGTGGGGGTCCTGCTTGTACTTTCCCCTTTAGAGGTATCAGTGATTGAGTAACGTGTTGAAGTCACCGGTTCCCCGTTTACGGCATGTTATAAATTTAAAACTTACAAATTATTGCACCAGCTTTGTGTTACCTCTAAGCGCTCAGGAACTATACAGACTGCAGCTGTCATTAGTGTCTGCATAAGCATCTGTAATACCATCCTGGCATTGGCTTATTGCCACTACATGTGTGTCTCCAGGTGCATTATGAATTGAGCAAAAAATACACAGTACAGTCGGAGATTGTCCCCCACCCACCAAGGTTAAAAATGACACGGCCAATACCCTTCTCATGGAGAAAGAGACTGCATTTATGTTTAGATAGCCTAAGTACCATTTGATTGGTCCACTACAAAAAGGGACATATCCTTGCCGTAGGTACTCAAGTATTAGACTGTATTTGAGCCTCCCTTCCTCACTTATGTCACCATACTTCATTACACTTCGGTCTGTGTCAAGCCATTTGTGTTTTCCCATTTTTTCCATTACAGTGGATCTCTGATGCACATGCGTAAAGTGTACAGCAAATACAACAGATGTTGTACTATACTGTCTCCCATGCATTATCGATGTCATGGTGCATTGTGTAGACTCCCTGCATTCATTGCTGTGTAGCCCACATTTTGGTTCAGACATTATTCCCTAAGTATGCCGAACTGACTAGCACACTTTGCAATATAACACCATAGAAGCCATGCATTGGTACCACAGTGTCGGGAGAGAATGGCAACTGCAGTCTCTTCTTTTGCTGATGCTCCGGAACACATACAATGATGCTATAATCCTAATTATAAATAAAGACTGTATGTTAAAATGTTAAAAAACTAAGGCCCAGATATTCAAACTGCACCCAAAAAGTGCTCAATAGCAGGAGCAAGCGCAAGTCCATTGCGCCCATGCACAAGAGGCGCGAGTATTCAAAACTGAGAGCCAGCCAACCAGCGCCTACAGCTGCGACTGAATATCACACCACCTGTGCCATAGCGCAACTAGGGAGGGGAAGCTGAGCAGATCAGATGCGCCATAACGCAACAAGGGATGTGCAGCTGAGCAGTCCAGAGGCACCATAGAGCAACCAGGGATGCCTCCCAGCAGCAGGGCGGCAATGCAACTGCACAACCAGGGAGGTAGGGGCCCACCACCCATGCCACAGGTGGGCAGAGGAACACACAGCAGAACACACATCGTCCCCCAACACCCCATGCACTGCACAACTGGGGCAGGGCTGAAATAACCACTGGCCCATGGAGACCAGCAACCAACCCACAGCTGGGCCATGGTGCCCCATCACACCCCCCGGCAAGCTGTGACTGGCATACAAGGAGGGCCGACCACCCCATGCTACACCATCCCCCAATGCAGAGCACACCCTGCACCATGACCCCTAGACACCATGCCCAGGAGCAGCATCCACCACTGCAGGAAACCCCATGCATGCCACCACCCCCACTGTGACAATGCAACCCTGTGCACCACAGAACCATACAAAGCAGCCCCACCATGAGCACCCATCAGCAGGTGGCAGCACACAGCGATGCAACAACGGCATACACAGTGCCACCATGCACAGCCCCCCCCAAGGTACTGCTGAGAGACCAACCATGCGTCGGCACATGAGGTACCCCACACGGGACAGGGCATGCCCCAGACCCCACCACCAGTGGTACAGCACCCTGCACACTCTCCCAGTGACACACCCCGACCCAGCACTGGCCACAACAGCCAGCACAGACACCCACAGTGGTGTGTGGAAGCATGCACCACACAGGATGCCACACAGTGCATGGAAAGACACCCACCCATACCCAAGGGCACAACAACACAGGGATGCAGTAGCGGGGCAACCAAGTCCCCAGCGTGGGCCCATGTAAACTGTGTACACACAACCTGCAGTCCTCCATGGCACAGGAGTGCCAGCCACCCTGCGCAGGCACTGTGGACCTGTACTCCACCACCATTTGCCCAGAGCACAAGTCACAGACAGTGGTGCACATCCCCTGCAACACACACAAGCCACAGCATGGAGGTGGGTCAACAACTGCGGAGGCCACAGTGTCACGCGAGGCAGACATGCACCACACCAGTGACAGGAGACAACCCAGTATTGTGACGGGTACAGTGGCTGCCCTGCATGGACAGCCACCACTGACATGCCAGCAGACCGTGCAGGTCACAGACATGCATGGGTGTCAGCTGCACAGGCCATGGATGGGCTGACAGGGGCACCATGGACACAGAGCATGCACCATGGACCACTGCACACAGTCATCCAGTGCACAGGGCACAACACACACACCACAGACACTGACTGATAGCTACCCCCACACCATAGTCACCTCCCCATTGACACACACACACATACCCATGACTGCACCACCACTGACGCCATGCACACCACTGCAGCTGAGCACCTATAGCCCATTGCAAATCAGAGACCACCACAGTATTCATATCAAAAGATCTGTATTAAAACAAAATATAAAAGTTAACTGTGTACAATAATATATACAAGGTGGGGGGGAGGGCCACAAACAAGGTGGGGGTGGGTAAGGGGGAGGGGTGGACAAATGGGACAGGAAAGGAGGGGTGTGAGTGTGGGTCCAGAGGGGTAGGAGATATCAGGGGCAGAGGGACTTTCAACAGGAGCCCTGCTCCCCGCTCTGGCTTCTCCTCTGCTGGTGCCTCCTGCGAACCCCAATTTGATCTATCCGGCGAAGGATCTCCAGGGAAGCCCTCACCACGTGCAGGATCTCCCGCAGTGCCTCCCAGATGTCGTTCAGCTGGCGGACACCTAGGACAAGGGAGCACAGTCAATAGGTGTGAATGCACAGCCCCATACAGCCCACCCATTGTGCATGACATACGGCCGTGGGACATACCTCTGTGATGGTGTGTGACCACCCACATTGATCAGGTCCACATGACCTGCCCACCCAGGCACATACAGCCATGCGGAATGCTGCACACACCCACCGGCCAAGTCACACACAGCACCACCGTGGCCGTTTAGTGACATGGCTATGTGGTGCAAAGGCAGTGGCACAGCCATGTACCCAGTGTATGCATGGACCACTATCGATGCACTCCCAGACATGCATTGCCACTGGACAGTGCTGACTGTAACAAGTTGCGTGCATGGCAGTGGTGTCAATGGATGGTGGCCATGCCCCGCTGCCCACCCTGTTACATAGCATGCAATAGTAATCATGGAGGTATGGCACTCACCATCATCGGGCCGGTCCCTTGGGCGCTGTGGATCCTCACCCCGCCTTGCCTCCCTCTCCTCTTCGATGCACCACAGCTCACGTGCTGGCGCCCTCCTCCGGCCCTGTGGTGCAAACATGGAGAGAGGAACATCAGTACAATCCCACAGCAAAGCCCCTGCCCCAGGTGTGCCTCCCACCTAGCCAGACCCACCCACCCACACACCCTGATAACACCACCACAGCTAACACCGAACGGTCCCCCCCCATGTGAAGGACACATGCGATCGTGATACCCATATGGAAGATAAAAGTGTGTTGACATAACACCTACCTGGCTGTGGCACCATGCCCCTCCTTGCATGTGCCTGCAGGTGGGCTAGCAGGTCCGGCTAGGTCCACCACAGGTCCCCATACCTATGGCGGCACTGCTCAGCTGTCCACCCCCATCCAGTGGCCTCCTCCAGTGCAGTGGCCACCTCCTCCCACACCTGGCTCCTGGACCTGTCCAGGGGTGCCTCCCCAAACAGTGGTCCATGGTGTGGCTCCACTATGGCCAGTAGGTTGGCTAGTTCGACCTGTGTCCATTGAGCAGCCCTCCTGCACGCCATTCTCACAGCTTGGTCTGCAAATGTGGCACTCTGCAGTGCGGCTCCCCATGTGCAGATGCTGCATGGTACAGCACTGCCATTCCTTATCGCACTGTCACAAAACAGCGCGATAGTGATGCACCCATGCCTGACGCATGGTGCCTAGGGGCAAAGGTCAGGCACAGGGTCAAGGGTCTCTGGCGCATGGACACGCACAGCGCCATTGGAACCCAATGCGTGTAGCACGATTGGCTGCCTGTGTGGTACCTCCAGTAGCGGACTACCGCGCTGTTGCTCCAGTGCACCTATGATGGCCCAGTGCCACAGCGCCATGTAGGTGAACATCACTATAGCGCCACTGGCACAATGGTGGCCGTGCTCTGCATTGCTTCCCGTGCACAGCACGTCAGCAGCACGGCAGACGCCTGCGTCAGCAACCTGGGCATGCGCAGTGAGGTGTGTACTACACATGTCACAGAACTGCGCCCTTGGCTCAGCACGTTCAACACAATTTGGCAAAGCGCAACAGCGCGATATTCAGTCGTCATATGCAAAACAGCTAATCAGCCATGCAATGGCGCAGCACTGCAATTTGCATCGACTTAAAGTTGCACCTCGCCTCATTTGCATGGGTTGCGCTATAAAAGCGCAACATTGGGCTGCAGTGGCCATAGTCGGTTACTGCAGTCTATTGGTGAGTTGCATGCTGTTTGGGAGTGTGGACTGTGGATTTAGGGACATGCATGGGACTGCACAGTCACAGGTAACAACTGTCATTCTTACAGGCTAAAAAATGACCAAGCAAGTTGTGGGAGAGAAGGAACACAGTGGTGGGAGGAGAAGGAGGCCTAATTTTACCAAGGCCGAGACTGAAGCCCTGTTTGAGGCCTACCTGGATCAGGAGCCGCTTCTCAGCGGACGGCAGAGAACACCTCAAGCCCGTGCTGCTGCATGGGAGGAGGTGGCACGTGCTGTGAATCTACATGGCAGCCACCAGCACTCCATGTAGGAGTGCAAGAAGAAGATGGGCACAGACAGGAGGATGATAAAGGAGAAGGTGGCTGCCATCAGGGCAGCATGAGCTGCTACAGGTAGGGGACAGCCGGAGGTGGTACACCTGACCCCACAGGAGGAGAGGATTGTTGGAAGCATGCAGCGTTGTGCCATTGAGGGTGTCCTGGGTGGTGGCTTCCAGATGGGTGGTGGCCCATCACTGCATGGTCTGTCTATGGGGGAGGGGGCAGGGTAGGTCACATGCAGTAATGCGACTTTGTTTTCCCTTACAGATCCTGAGCGTCTGCATGGGTCAGCGGTAGTGGGCCTGTCCACTGAGGGCTGTCAGCTGGAGATGGAGGAGGGCCCATCCACCTCCACAGGTATACATAGCTCAGTGCGACGGTGGGCCCACCTGGCTGTCCACACTGATGTTGTTGTAACAGGTGCGGAGGAAGCCCTGCCCATGACCCAGCGTGTCAGCGTCCACGGATGCCAGCATGCTGTGACTCGAGTCTGTGCCAAGTCCGTCACCGATGATGATGTCACTAACGGCATGGGCAGTGACACGTGTGTGCCATGGGATGGCCACAAAGCAGGTAACATTGCAGCCATGGCTGTGGGTGGTGCTGCTGTGAAGGTCTGCATGTCAGCACAGTCCCAGCCTGTGCCTGTCAACACCAGTGGGGCAGCACTGGTGTTTGTTCAGGACAGTGAGACTGTTGCAGCCACTCCGGTGGCACCACTGAGCCTTGGGGAGCGACAGCCAGAGGGGCAGCATCAGCATTGGCCAATGGGCTTGGGGGTACAGGGTCCAGTGGCGGTGTCTGTGCACCGCCTGTGGACATGCCCAGACCTGGTCCTGGTGCGCAGCACCCACCCTCAAGGGGTGCTGAGCATCAGGGCCGCGCACACCCTGAGGGACAGGATGCCGAGGAGGCAGATGACCTCTTGGACAAGCACAGCCACCTACTGCAAGCATCAGTCCAGCAGCAGATGCAGCTTGCGACGTCAGTGGATGCACTGCATGGGGCTCTGGAGCGGGCAGAGGATCGTCACAGCAGAGACACTGCTCTGATCCTGGCAGGGATGGACCGGTTGCGGCAGGATGTGACCACTGCCATTGACAGGCATTCACTGCTGTCATGGCCACAATGGGCACACAGTCATGTGCCCATGCATCGCGGACACCATGCAGTGCACTGTCCATCCCCCCTTCCCAGCGTTGTGTGACACCCTCCCTGTCGACACTGGGTTCAGCTGTGGGCATCCCAAGCACGCCTGGTGCAGGCATGTTCGGTGTGCTGCAGATCCCTGCGCGAGCACGGTCGCATTCACGCAGTGGAACCCCTGGGGGACCATCGATGCCACCCCATGAGGCCAGTGGTCGGCCTGTCAGTGCTGGTGGGTCTCGGTGAGGCCGCCCACACATCCGTGGCGGCTGGGGCACTGTGTCACGTGACTGACCTGTCTCCTAACGTGGCTACTGTCTGGTGCTGCACTGTGTGCATTATGTCTTTCAGTGGCCAGTACACGGGTGGGTATCTGGCCCTGCATGCAGACACACAGTCCATCTGCACACCCTCCCGGCTGCTGTCCGCAGTTGCGTGTGCATAATGATGCCTGCATTGCACTGTACACCAATGTGCAATGGTGCTCAGCATCTGACACAAGCACATGGACAGGCAGTGGGCGTGGTGGTCTGTGGACATGTGTGTGGCTAGGGGTGGCATTCTGGGTCGGTGTGCCTCCTACCTTTTGTGCATGTTTGGTGCGTTGTGTGTGTGTGTCCATCCGCGTGGCATGTTAGACCTCACCCATCCCTGGTTGTGTGTGTGGTTCCATGCTCTGCCATTTCCCTTGACGGCATGCATCCCTGGTGTGTGTCCATGCGTGTTTGTGGGTTGTGCCTTAGATGCTGTTGGCTGCACATGGCCCCATGACTTACCTGGGTTGGCTGAAGTGCTCCTCCTTGATGGTGTCCCAGTGCAGCTGTGCCAGCCGGAGCAGTTGGGGGTCCCGTTGCCCAAGGAGGGGCTGCCCATCACCATCATCACTGGGGTCCTCATCGTCCCCATCGCTGTCCCCCTCTTTGACCTGTATGGCTATCCCACATTCGTTGGCCATGTTGTGCAGGATGCAACAGGCCAGGAATAGCCCGCAGGCCTTGGAGGGGCGGTACTGTAGGGCACTGCCGGAGGTGTCCAGGCAACGGAAACGTGCCTTCAGCATCCCGAACACCCGCTCGATGACACTACGTGTGGTGGCGTGTGCCTCATTGTAGCGTTGCTGTGATGGGGTCACGGGCCACCGGGAGGGTGTGAGCAGCCAGGGACGGAGTGGTTATCCACTGTCACCTGTATGTAGAGGGTGGAGGTTAGTTTGGTGATCAGCATCACCCTGCCCCGGGCCATGTAGGCCACTACCCATGTCACCTCTGACCATGCCCCCCAGGCCCTATGATTGGCATGTGGTTTGCATACACACCCATTAAGTGGCCAGTGGGGATATCCCAACTCTCAAATCTGTGGCACAGTGCTGACTGGTGCCAGATGAAGGCATTGTGTGCTCCCCAAGGGTGCGTGGCACAGACATTGATTATGCGCCCCCTGGCATCGCACACCACCTGGCAGTTGATGCTGGCATAGCCCTTGCGATTGATGTATGTGGCCCCCTCGGGGCCAGGTGGTATGCAGATGGCCACATGGGTGCAGTCTATTGCCCCTAGCATGCCAGGCATACGTACTACCCTGTGGAACTCCTGTATGTTTGTGCTGGGGAAATGGATGTACTCCGCATCATGTGGCAGCAGTGCGCTGAGAAATTGGGTGAGGTGGCATGACGTGGCTGACTGGGTTATGCCTGTGGTGTCCCCAGTTGGTCTCTGGAAGGTACCCGTGGTGAGCAAGCACATGCAAGCTGTCACTTTGGTCTCCACTGACAGGGCATGGCTCCGTCGTGTGGGCGCCTGCATCACATCACTGCACAGCTCACAGAGCCGCCTCAGAATTGCCCGATTCAGGCAGTACTGGCCCACAATCTCGGTATCACTGTACAGCTCAAAACTGGTTTGGGCTTGGTACTGCCTGTTGGGGGCATGCCACCGATGGGCCCTTCCACGGCCACGCCCCCCTGCTGCCTGTCTTCTCACCCCCCTTATAACGGCCTCCATCTGGAAGGTGGCACTGGCCATGTCCCTGGCTTGTGTTCGCCCCCCCCGGCAGCTGTTACTGTATCCCCCCCCGCTGTCCTCACTGCTACTTCCCCTGCACCAGGAACACCTGCCTGTGCTTGCCTCACTGCTGTGTGGTGTACCTCCCCCTTCTGCAATGTCTCCCCACACCTTCCCCTGTGGCTATTGCTTCCAGGTGCCCTTTCCTGCCCGGCTCTGTGTGTCCCTGCTGCCCAGTGTGTCCTGCTGTGTTTTGCTCTCATGTGGCTTCCCTGTAGCGTTCTTGCACCTCTCCCTTGCTCCCTTTTATTTTGGCTCATTTCCGCTATGGCACTACTTCCACTTGCTCCCCCACTGCGCATGGCGCAAGTTGTTGAATATTGCACTGCGCCATTTATGCATGGTTCCTCCCCCTTTGGTTGCGCATGCCTTCATTATCATTGTGCTGTTGCTCAGCATGATTTGGGGGGTGCAACTGCCTCCTGCTGAATATCGCAGAATGGCACAGTTTCGTACTTGCACAGGCGCAACCCTATTGTGCATGGCTCAACTCTTTTGAATATCTGGGCCAAAGTGTTTAATTTTGAGATACACTGTAAACTATGTAAAGTATAACTACGTACAGTATATAACTGATTTTATTGCATTCATTTATAAACTTAGTGAGGAGCTGGCAAGCTGGAGAAACAATTCAGTGCACCACGTCCCTTTATTCATGCACATCTAAGCATACTTTGGTGATCAGTGTTATGGTGCTTGCATGAGAACACCAAATGAGCCCAAGAAAACACAGGAGCACAGGAAAAAATATAAACATGATGGTGACAATCAGAAATGCAATAGCAAAGGCAGTTTACTGAAGCAATCACACCGGAAGCAGCACTTGCCAAAAATACAGTTTATTGCACTGTTCTCCTGGGATTGGACTGTGCAGCTCAGTGCTTATACTCTTGCTGCACATTACAATTCTGAACTGTTGAAAAAGTCATCCATTTAACACAGACCTCTATGTACCAATACTGAAAAGCTTACTGCAATTTATAGATCTGTCCTGTTCAAAAGTCGTCCTTTTGTGTCCCAATACGCTACAGATTACAGCTCCACTCAGTTAAAAAAAGTTTATTTTTTATACAGACTTGTTGTTATAATTATGTACTTGCAGCACTTATTAAAATTGTAACACTGTACTCAAGCAATGTAGATCGTGATGTTCCTAGAACCGATGGACCTAGGACACAGAGCTTAGTCAGATGAGTAAAATTGAAAATCAGGAGAAATTACCACTTCTGCAATCCCAAAAGCAAGTATCCGCCTCAGCTGCCAATATAACAAACAGTTTCAGTCATCAGCGCTGTAATTTTTGCCAGTTCAGTTTTGGATCTGCACTCACTGAGGCTGGGTCCAGGAAAGATGAATGAACAAGCAGTGATAAAGATGCAGTGGGATCACCTTCCCTGTGCTGATGTCACTCATGCATGTGGATACACTGCTCATGTGCGAACTTCAAACAAAGGAAAAAAAACATGCAGAGACAACTGTGGCACAAACATTTTAAAAAACTAAGCATCTGAATATATTTAATACTTAACTTCAGGGCAGCTGAGATTTGCATCACTCAATAAAGGGAAGGTGATCTGCAAACATGACATTGGGGGAAGTTGGTAAGTCACTTTAAGCCTTACTCTCTTCATGGCCTCTGAATGGTAGTCTGAATGGTAGTCTTAAAGGGACACTGTCAACCTTTTTTGCATCATATTATTTCTAGTTAAAACCCCACATTTTACAAAGCTTGCCTACTCTAAAATCCATTGATGCCTGTTATTTTTTGTATCAGCCTTTTGGCTTAGCAGGACTAAAATGCATGCTAATGTATAGTTACAGGCAACTTTGTTTTGTTTTGAATCCTGGTTCTATTTTATTGCATACTTTCTGAACAACAGAAACACCCCCAAACAGTGCAGCCACTCATGAGACAATAACCTCCTCTACTCCCACTGCATAATGAGTAGCCAGATTGTGTTAGGGGTATTCCTAGGTCCAGCAACAATGCAGTGGGAGTTGATCATGGAAAGTAAACAAACATATTTTTGTGTGGTAACACCAGTATGGTGGGCAGTCTGTTTTTCATTGTTTAAAAGAAAAAAAGAATCAGAATTAAACAACCAGCTGCATCAGCAGTCTCTATAGAATGTGAATAATCATAAGATGTGTTTTTATGTTGGCTTGCCACGCTTGCGCACAAGTCAACATCTTGCAGTAGTGCAGATTTGGAGGCGCGGTCACTGTTGGGCGAATGCAGGGCATGCATCAGTAGGTGCGTCCCTCATTCCTCAATCAGCCTGCATGCCGGCGCCACACCACGCATACTAATGTGGCGAGCACATCTAAGGAAAGGTCCGCTGCAATCTGAGCAAAACTCATCAGATGCAGCGGACCCTTCCTGCGTTCTCGCCACATTGGCAGCATGGTGGGCAGGCGGCCAACTGCCGACTTAGGGGGTGCCCAATCCCCCTACTGACTTACTGGGGCTGCAAAACTTTGTTATTGGGCAGAAACACAGGCACTGGTCCAATTCCGCCAGACAGGAAACATGGTAGATGAAATTTCAGGTGATGACGTGATCGGCTAAACATATTGTAGGCTGTGTCTCTACCCCGCCACGATCGGTTAGTTTCGGGGGACAAAATCGCTCCTTACTACCAGATCCCCTACCATGTTACTTACTCCTATTAGTAAAACTGTTGTAGGTTTTGCATTTGAGCTGGCCATTCATAACCAGGGCTCAGGGAGCAAACACACTGATGCTGATTACCGCATGACAGGAGCTGTAGTTTCCAAGTACATGGTCGGTATTTACGGGTGTAGTTCCAGACCACTAGACCGGTACTGTGAGTTGTTGTATGTTCCGTAATCCCCAAAACAACTGCAGAAGAGGCACTAGTATTTTTAACAGGTGCATGGTGCGCCTTAATTACCAGGACCAGGATATGTGCAGGATACGATAAAATAATAGAAAAAGTTATACTTCTTGTGGTTAACTGAAAATCCCAGCAGCTCTGCGTTCAGGTGGCATAATATGCAGATTTGGCTCCTTCGTGGAGGGTTCTGGAAAGGTCGCGCCCCACAACCAGTGACGTAACATGCAGACAGGTGGACGGGCTCACGATGGCGGAGTACTTGGCCTCGATTTTTGGCACCAAGAAAGACAGGTAAGAAACCGGGAACCAGTAGCACAGTGGAGGCACCGTGAGAGGGAACACCTGGGCCGGTCGAGAAGGGGGTTAATGCTGTGATATGAGGGTGCCAAAGGAAAGAAATAGAAGCAGAATGTTGGGAGGCAGGGTTGAGAGGGAACACCGGAGCTAGCATCGGGAAACACCGCGGGCAGTGGGCAACCGAGGGAGGCTGTCTAACTGGGGACCTAAGAGTGGTTTGTGGTCACAGTGCCGTACTGTCGGGGGCAGTGTGTAAAGTTTCCTTTAAAACATTGACATTTTTTGGGAGGCAGTTTCACACTTTACCTCATTCTGCCCAGATGATTCAAACTCGCAAAAGAGAGTCAAATATGTGACAATGGGGTTGGCATTAATACTGGTAAAAGTGGGGGTCGGTTTGACTCTGCTTCAAAAGTTGGCCAGCTCAGAAAATCTCTGTGTCTGAAATTTGCCGGTGACGTCTTTGTAGTGCATCATTTAACACTTTTTTGTCTAGTGATACTCTTACAAACACTTTTGTCCATAGTGCACTAGCATTGGTTTTATATTTGTGCTTCAAAATCCTTAGAAATCCCATTTAGGAATTTGAGGGGGTTTAATGCAAGCCATAGACAAAGACATTCAACTCATGGCACCATGTAAAATGATGCAAATAATAAAACTGTGGCAATCACAAAGTCTCAACAGAGTGTGGGAAGACACCTTCATGTTTGGTTTAGGTGAATGCCAGACCTGCCAGAACATATAAAACATGAAATGGTTCGACCGTGCAAATTTTGCCAGTTCCTGCTGAGTTGTCTGTTTCCATGTTTTACCACATGTAGGATGGGGATAAAATCTGGAGCTGCATGAGAATAATGCCACACTTGCCTCAGTGATAATCTGAGTTGCATTCATTTCTTCAGGTAGGGCCAGTCAGGACAGCTATATTCAGAGGCTACCAGTGCTGCCCTGCATTCAGTGTTGTGCAGCACATAGTGCACTACTGGCCCTGAGCTATATTCAGGCAGCACACTTCCTTGGAGCTCACACCAAATGTGTAAATAAGGGGTAATGCCAGTGTAGCGCAGAGTAACTGCACTGCGCTGATGTGGTCCATAGCTGAGTATGGCCCTTGAAAGCCCACTGGTAGTGGGGCTGCCAAAAGTGGTACAGTGCCAGGTCTCTCATGGGCCATATTCAGCCCGACCGCCCACATGAGTCTTTTGGGTGTGCAGGGTGCTAAGGGGCCATGTGCATGCCCCTTAGCGCCCACGCTGACTTGGTTCAAAAGTACATCTCTAGTGTCTAGTGATTTCACCCCTTACCAGAATGCCCCAGTTGTACCATTCCATATATGTCCCTGGTAGTTTTGTTCCCTGTCACAGATTGCTTATATTTGTATGGAATAATTTTTCCCTGTTACAGGATTCTCTATTGAAAGCCAGCTACTCCCCCCTCCCATCCACTTAGGACCCTGTCTCATAGGTTCTTCTCCAAATGGTGGCAACCATCACAGCTCTCTGCTTACCTTCTTGGATGACCACTGTCAGACAGTCACAGAGCTTGATTACAGAAACAGCTATACTCATGTCAGGCGACGAGCCACTGAGGAGGTGAGCATGAGGCTATGATGCTGGGGGGTGGGGGGTAGGGTGGGCTGCTAGACTAACAGAAAAATAATTGCATGTAAACATGGGTGATTGGGAGGAGGGGGGTCCACTAGACTACCAGCAAAAAAGTTATTCTGTAGAAACAGGGGTGATTGGGGGGACCACTAGACTACCCATAGCTCCTGCTTAACATCATAGTTTTGGTGGCAGTAACCAGTGACGCGCTGGCAGCTGTTCAGGACAAGTGAGACCTGTGAATTTACTGCTGTGCCCTTAATGCATTAAGGATCCCTTATTTGCATAGGCACAGCACTATATTTAGCACAATAACGACGCCGGGTTTTTGTGGTGCTGTGGGGGCCGCTAAATACGGTCCGCCTGGAACGCTGCTGTTATTCATGGTTGGTGCTGCACTAACTATTTTGTTTCTGATTTCAGACACCGTGCACTAGGCAGAGCAGAAGAATACAGCCAGTTAAAGCTTGAGGTGTTCAGCAGGGAGCAAGTCAGTTGCAGGGTGTGTGATGTGTTTTTTCAGGGTTACACCCTAGCGAAGGGTTGACTGTGCTTGCAGGATCTTTGCAGAACTGTATGCTCAGCTGGTAGCAGCAAGGGAAGCGAAATCTCCTGTGGCACTGGCTCTGCTGGATCTCATACACCCACTCCTCCACAGGCACATTGGTCCAGGGGTTGGAGAGTGAAGAGAGGGGGAAGTGTGGCAGGGGCAGCCACAAGGAGGTCAACCAACCCTGCACCGTACCATACCAACAGCAAGTTGCTTTGTAGCCCTGGAGGGGACTCTGGTACCTGATGGATCATTTGGGAGAAATGGCAATGTGACCTTATAGCACCCAGTGGTTAAGAGTAAGAAGAAGGTAGGTAGGAGAGTCTTGATGATTGGGGATTCTGAGATCAGGAGAGTAGAGAATGGGGCAAGGAATGATCAGGGGCCCATCTTGGGGCATCACCCATCCGGGACAGAATGAGGATAGTAGGGGGTGGATGGGATTTCTGGTACGCTAGAGTACCAATGATCTAGCTAACCAGGCTGTGGAACAAGTGAGGTGGAACATCTAGAGGCTGGGGGATAGACGTGCAGCATACCTGTCTTCCTGGCCTTTTCTGAGGTCCTCACTGTGTGGCGTTTGGGGGGGGAGGTAGGGTAAGGATGGAAAAGAAAAAAGTCCCAGAGAACCTGCACTCTTACTAAGATAAAGAACCAAGGCTGATTCAAATAAAAGTAGATATTTATTGGTTCACAGCACTTTGTTTGTGCCACTGCCCCAGCGCTTCGGCGGTTAGCTTTTGTTAGGGGGTGTCACCTGTTTATTTTGGGTCTGGCTGCCCTGTACTTGTACCACTGCCTTATTGCTGTTCATGACCCTGCTTTTGGATTCATTGGAAAAGAGAGAGGAATGAAGTGGGTGGTTAAATGATTGGTGTTAGGAGAAAGGTTACCACTTTGTGGGGGACTTCTGGGACAGGAAGCTCTTAAAAGGTGACTGCATTCAACTGATCAGAGGGGACCGCTGTGCAGGGGCAGAAGTTTGATGCCTGTGCTAGACAGTTACACTGACATTGGGGATACTGAGACTAGGGGAACCACTTGCATTATTAGACACCTTATGCTGGGGAAAGTAAATCCTTGCCATTTTTATGTTGCTTGCACGCATGTGCAAGAAACATAGTGCCATCATCAGAGATTTCGGAGGTGTGTCACCTTCTCCTCCAATTCAGTCAATGAGCTGGCAGGTGTGGCCCCTGTATGCCAATGCATTTTGGAGCTGTCTATCACACGTTCCAAAATGCAGTAGCCTCGATTGAAAGGGAGCCTAAGCTTCAGTGAGCAGCGATGAGCGTAGCTCCCCCAACTCTGGCGTCGCGCCCCCTGCGTACTGTGTAGCCAGCGGTGCCCAATCCCGCCGGCTGAGCCGCTCCCCTCAGTAGTTGGTGCCACGCTGGAGCCCACCCCAGCGTGGGCAAACGTCCCACAACGTCTTTTTTTTTTAAACCTATAAGACAAAACAGTCTCCGCTGCCTCTCCGACCCTCCCACAACCCGCAACCACCCACTGCGCACCAAGCCACCCTCACCCCATACTTACCTCCGGACTCCGCACGGCGATCTTCGGTGGACCGGGAACACGTCTGCACTCTTCAAAGCCGACCGAACTGAGGAAATGCCGGTAAGCTGCATAATGGGCTAGATGGGGGTCAACTTGCATATCTCAGGCATTTTGGGAATTTTGCAAATTTTCAACATGGGGTTTTAGGACCTTCTCATGAATGATGTCACTGTCATGGCGTTATTCAGGCTCGGAAGGTGATTTCGCGCAGTGACTGCGCAGTGACTGCGAAATCACCCTTGGGCCTATATACCACCATGACAGTGACATCATTCATGAGAAGGAGACCCAAAAACCCCATGTTGAAAATTTGGTCCAAAAATTCCAAAAAATGACTGTTTTACGAGAGTGCATTGCGCAGTTCCTACGCAGGCTCGTAAGTTCGCGAAATTTCAATATTTTCACTCCAGATTTTCAACATTGCCATTTTACCACACCTTCTTATGAGCAGTACAGCTGTCATTTTTCACATCTCACCCAAAATGTGTTTCTGCCCTTGTAGCGCAGAATGGTGCAGTCGGTGTGCGAAATCAATGTATGGGACAAATTAAGAAAATCACAGTGACACTGTTCATGAGCAGAGGTCTTAAAATGGCTATGTTGAAAATTTGGTGAAATAATTCCTAAAAATGACTGTTTTACGAGCGTGCGTTGCGCAGTTCATACGCAGGCTCGTAAGTTCACAAATTTTCAATATTTTCACTCCAGATTTTCAACATTGCCATTTTACCACACCTCCTCATGAGAAGTACAGCTATTTTTCACATCCTGCCCAAAACATGTTTCCGCCCATGTAGCGCACAATGGCGCAGTCGGTGTGCGAACTCAGTGTATGGGACACATTAAGAAAATCACAGTGTCACTGTTCATGAGCAGAGATCTTAAAATGGCAATGTTGAAAATTTGGTGAAAGAATTCTTAAAAATGACTGTTTTACGAGTGTGCGTTGCACAGTTCCCACGGACGCTCATAGGTTTGCAAATTTTCAATATTTCCACTCCATATTTTCAACATTGCCAGTTTACCACACCTCCTTATGAGCAGTACAGCTGTCATTTTTCACATCCTGCCCAAAACGTGTTTCCGCCCATGTAGCGCACAATGGCGCAGTCGGTGTGCAAACTCAATGTATGGGACACATTAACAAAATCACAGTGACACTGTTCATGAGCAGAGGTCTTAAAATGGCTATGTTGAAAATTTTGTGAAACATTTCCTAACAATGACTGTTTTATGGCGCAGCGCTACAGTTCCACGCACGTCAGAAGTTCGCAAATTTTCAATATTTGCACTCCAATGACTTCCAAATACCTAAACAGCACATAGAAGCAAGCAACATTTGGCATTGACAAATGCTTGTTTATGTTGGCTTGCCGCCTGCACGCAAGTCAACATCTTGCGGTAGTGGCAGATTTTGGAGGTGCGTCAGTGTGGGCGAATGCAGAGCACGCATTAGTAGGTGCGTCCGGCATTCCCAAATAAGGCAGCATGCTATCGCTGACACGCACTGACACCAACATTATGTAAAGTGGACAAAACTTCTAAGAAAAGTGCCACTGCAATCAGAGGCATACTCCTCATGCAGCAGCACCAATGACGCTCCTCCCGACGGGCGTTTGCTGGTGAATCATTTAAAGTGCTAGTGGATTTGAGTTCCTGTTTTCACTCCATTGCTGGCTATATCAATATCCCTAATTAAGAGAACCTCATATTCTCTCCAAAACCCTCCCGCAACCGCCCACTGTGCGCCTGTACCACCCCAGCCCCATCTTCCCAATTCATGCAGGTAAGCAGTGTAAGTAACCCTCCTGCAACCCACTGTGCACTGTACCCCCTACCCTCAATCCCTTAGCACCAATCACCCGGTTCGATCGGCATCAGCGTCCTTTTTTTTATTGTTAAACTGTAACAAGAAAGCTGTCCATCGATGTCTCTTGCGCCACTAGACTTTCCCTCTGAGCACCCCAGCAGCTCTTCACAAATCATCCAGTTCACGATCGGCCTCCTTTTTAATTATTTATTTTAAAACTGTATCAAGAAAACTTTCCATCGATGTCTTTTGCGCTACCAAACCCTCCCTCTGAGCACCCCCTCAGCCCTTCACACATCACCCGGTTCACAATCGGCATCAGCATTCTTTTTTTAATTTATTTTAAAACTGTGACAAGCAAACTGTCCATCGATGTCTTTTGGGCCACCAGACCCTCCCTCTGAGCATCCCCCCCCCCCACAGCCCTTGCTTACCCATCGGGGGTTGGACTGCTGACACGTCTTCACTCTTCAAAGCTCGACCCTAAACTGAAGAAACGGGTGTGCCGCATTGCCATATAGTGCATAGCTGGTAATGACTTTATATTAAACTGTTTCTCAAAGCAAAACAAGCAGATTTCCTCAGGAGCAGCAAGAAGCCAGATGTGTTTAAAAATCTGTCGACAGTAACCAACTCGATGTGCTGCGACGAGTTTTGAATACTAATGCTACCAGTTCTAAGACTTTTTGGTAAATATGCTGGCTATCTGAACTTTATGGTTGCTGATGGTAAATGCTCCTTAATTTTACAGTATCACTGGCAAGACTTTTGTTTTTTTTTAGACTGCCATGAGGCCTCAACGTACAATCTTATTGTATGGGGACTCTGAGGGACATTTGTGACTATTTACAAATGTGCTGCCAGAAAATTTGTAAGTAACCTGGTTCAGTTCTGTGTAGCAGCACATTGATTTTATGGATAAGATCTAGAAGATTCCCAGTGAGGACTCTGCATTTTTTCTCTAATTAAAAAAAAAATGGATTCTCTCCATCCATCACCAGTCCACCCTTCCCCAGTGCCCCTGATCAACTACTATGTTTTTATAAAGGGACTCCACATTCCTTCCTAAAGAAACACTCCAACAACTGCCCAGTGTGTGCTGTACTGCCCCAGCCCTGTCTTCCCAAATCATGCAGGCAAGCAGATTTAGAGTGCAAGGAAACCCTCCTGCAACTGCCCACTGTGCACTGTACCACCCGCACCCCTCCAATCCCTCAGCACAAATCACCCTGTTCCCTCCCCCGAAATATAACTGTGGCACTGGGAGTTTTGTTTGGAGGTTGTTATTATAGGTTCGGAGCAGCATTTTCATTATGTGTTATACATTTATTTTTCACAGTTATTAAAGAAATAAATAACTCAGTCCCTAGTCCCAGTCCTCTCTTGGATATCTACAGTGTGAAGAGGCTCCATTGCCATTGGTGCACTGTAAATATCAGTAAATAGCTAGTTGAATGCGTTGCAGATTTATCTGGCAGCACCTGCTGCCTCCCAATGCTACAGGGGAAGCGGCGTGGAGTCACACTCTGCCTCTCCTCTTTATAGTTTAACACCCTTACCTTTTAGGAACACAGCTCTGCTGGTATTCCCATCCACAACAGTATTTCTGATGGCCATAGAGTTTCCTCTCCACCATGGCACTTGAGACATAAACCATAGGTGAGTGGCGGGGGGGGGGTGCCAGGGCTCAGCTAATCTAGCTCTGAAATTAGCCCTGGTAGCACATGCATTGCTGCAGGATGTATAATGGGAAGGCAGGGGGGTTACATTTAGAGATAGCACCCTTATAGGTCCCCTAGCTCCTACAGCTCTCATGAAATGCAATTCCAGTACTGGTGGTGTTTTTGTGCCCCATCCCCCAAAACCACCACGTTTTTTCTTTCCTTTCCCCACTCTTCATTAATTATTTTCATTCTCTGTATTTCTGTCTTCCTACTTTGTCCTGTCTGTAACTTATCTAAAGCTGCTTTTACCTTTACTCCTATGCTCTCATATACACATTCATATCTCTGCAGTCTCTGCCCCTGCTCACCTATCGGTACTGTATTTTCTCCATATTTACCTATTTTTCTTATTCATTTTAATAGGTCTGAAAGGACGGTAATTCCTTCCCCATCAGATAAGTATTACTTTACATCTAACTGATTTTATCCTTCCTGTTTACTCCCTAAGAACTAAGCATCCTTTGTGACCCTTTCCCATATTTTATTTTACAGGTCTGATGGATGCTGGCTCTACAAGACTCTACATCTCCCAGTACACAGGTAAGAGATCATCAACATATTACCTATACTTGTTGCCACAGATGGTGCGGTGTGCAGGATGCACATTCTGCAATGCTTTGTAACTAGCCAATAGTATTGTAACTGTGAGGGTGGGGGGAGTACTGTTTTCAGTACCAGACATGGAAGGTTGTGTGTGTGTGTGTGTGTGTGTGTGCGTGTGTGTTCACAGTAGTACAGGTGGGTGAATAGCTTATTTGGAATATTTGGCTGAGTATTTGCATTTGAGTCCCAAAATGTTCAGCGTTCAATAGTCGTCGTTCATGTTCCTGAGGGGGAACACAGATAAAAACAGGCCCCCAGCCTCCTCCAGAGCAAAACTATCTAAAGATTACAACCTCAGTCCCCTAACCCTCCCTTCCCTTCCTATCACCAAAACCTACAGTTTATTTAACCCTACCGCAATAGGTGACTGCCACAACCCACCCACCTCCATGGCTGAACGCTGTCTCTTGTAGTGAGCTAAATAATAGCCCACCCTTCCATCCCAGCAGCAGCACCCAGTTTCTAACCTCATCAACACCAACAATTTCTTACTGTATGGAAGCCTCCAGGCATGGAAAAGTATCTGGCTCAACCAGCCCACCTCCATAGCTGGTTGCCTTTTTGTGAATGAAAACGCTTCCATGCTTGTTGGCACAGTAAACCAGCTGATCATGTGATCAGATTGTTTACTATACGAGCATGCATGGTAGCACTTTCGTTCACAAGAAGGTGACCAGCCATGCAGGAGAGGAGGTTGAGGCAATTGTCTTTCTGTGTCTGTGGGTATCTTCTTCACAGTAAGAAAAAATGGGTGCTACAAAAGGAGTCAGACAGCTATGAAGGCGGGCAGCGTTGTGCCAGTCATCCATCATGGGATAATTGTTAAAACAATAAATTTTGGGTGCTGCCAGGGTGAAAGGATGGGTGGCGAATGGGGGATTGTAGATTTTTAAACAGTTTGGCTATGGGTGCCACTTTTAGTTTTATTTTAAAGTATTTCATGAATATGAATAGTAGTGCCACTGTTCTTTATTCATATCTCAATAATGAATAGTGCATTTTCCATTATTTGTAGTATTTGGTAAATACTATTAATCCCTCTCACACGCCTATGCAGCAGTTTGTTGATAGCTGAGAGTTTGAGGGTGGCGAGTGGTTGAGTGCTGAGGGTGAATGTGAGAATGCCAAAATTTGGCTGTGTGGAGTCTGTGTCTCTGTGTGTGTGTGTGCATGTGTGTGGCAGGCCTGGATTTGGTGACCATAACAGAATCTCACGGTAACCGATAACAATAGCTCAGATTTGGCCATTTCAGGATACACCATGTTATGACAGGACAGGAAGGGGGTGTTTATATGTTACAGAAGGCATAAAGGACACAGAGACACACAGAGAACCTTCCCCTTTTCCCATTCTTGCTCCTCTAGGTTCTTGCTCACTCTCGTGGCACCTCATAGCTCCCTTCCCTTGCCTCTTCATAGTAACAACCCCTCTCTCCTGACTATGCAACTCTCTAGTATACTTCCCATTGCCCTTTCCTTCCTACCATTTCTGTTGTCTTCAACCTCTCTCCCTCCTGCAAGCTTCCCTGATCCACCCTTCTCTTATGCCCCCTCTCCTAGCCCCCACCCTTCCTCTCCCCTCCTTCTGCCTCCTCCCTTTCCCACTCCCAGGCTGTTCCCTCCCCCAATCAGTCTCCTCCTGGCTTCACCTAGTGTCCATCAGAACCACTATCCCCCTCCACCCTCCTGAGCCCCCCTTCATCTCCACTGCATTGCCGTTGCGGCCCGCCCCCATTAAACTTATTTTACCTCTACTACTCCTCATAGCCAGTGATGTTGTGCCTTACCTTGGTGCTACCCATTCCCTTCCCTCTGATCTCCCCAAAGGACTCCAGGTGACCCACAACACCATCCATAGTTTCCTGCCCAAAATTGATCAGCTACAACCCCCATGGTTTCCCCTCCTCCTTGATGTCCTGATAGTTTTGGAATCTTGGCTTTCCCCCAATATTCCTGACTCCACTATTTCCATCCCTGGTTACACCCTCACCTGCCAAGACCACACCATGATTAAAATTAATGGTGACTGTACTAAAGGAGAGGCTGATGGGGTATGTGGAGGCTAGAAATCACATGCCAGTCACTCTCCTATTACTGGTGGGGAAATTGATGGTGACTGTACTAAAGGAGAGGCTGATGGGGTATATGGAGGCTAGAAATCACATGCCAGTCACTCTCCTATTACTGGTGGGGAAATTGATGGTGACTGTACTAAAGGAGAAGCTGATGGGGTATGTGGAGGCTAGAAATCACATGCCAGTCACTCTCCTATTACTGGTGGGGAAATTGATGGTGACTGTACTAAAGGAGAGGCTGCTGGGGTATATGGAGGCTAGAAATCACATGCCAGTCACTCTCCTAGTACTGGTGGGGAAATGAATGGTGACTGTACTAAAGGAGAGGCTGATGGGGTATGTGGAGGCTAGAAATCACATGCCAGTCACTCTCCTATTACTGGTGGGG